>CM068368.1:303289557-305689557 GCA_034769895.1 Magicicada septendecula
CGGTAATAGCGGATCAGTGCTGCCTTCGTCACCTGCCAAAAAGTCCATATCTTTTATTGACAATTTGTTTGCTTACTGTACAATCTTCATCTTCGTGAATACTGAAAGCATACGGTTTTCAGCACGTGGTGTCACCTTTTTATAAAAGATCTTTCTTATGTGGTATTGAAACTATTGTCCAACCTTGTTAGATCGAGAAAATTAAGTTTATTTTATATTTCAATCTCGTGGGTAAATTGTATGCCTTCCCGTTGTCCGTCTGTAAATATTTCATTCGGTTAGCAGTTAGTATAGGCTTCAGTGCGCGCGTTACTTCTTTTATGCTGAGCATAACACTCCATTACAATTGGAAACATAAATAGAGAAGAATAACAATATGTAATTCTTTGTATAGTAATCAGAAATGTATTTTAATGTAAAATATGTATTTCATTTATCTGCATACATCTTTGCGGATTGAAATCAATGTATGTTGAAAATGTAAATTCTTGGATTAATGTTTGTCGGTTCGATTGTTTCCCTAATTTTGGTTAATGTACGAAAATACTTTCAGTATCGCTAACTTCTTAAAGCTTTAAGCAGTGAGGGAAAGCTTTTCCATCACGGTCGATGACCCCTCCTCTCTCTCTCTCTCTCTCTCTCTCTCTCACTCGTTGTCAAAACGTCGACTTCATTTTTCAATGTATTAAATAATTAATTGTTTTATAATGCAGGATGTATCAGTCAGTGTGATTGATCCTTGTTAGGGGGGTCATTGCCTCGTCTGTATATGATTTTAGAAATATATATATTTGACAAATATTAACTGTGTGTGTGTGCGTGTGTTGTTGTCACTGAGTATCGAGCTACTTACATGTGTGTCCACTCTCTCTCTCTCTCTCTCTCTCTCTCTCTCTCTCTCTCTCTGCGTCCATTGTACAGGTTTAATGTAATTGTATGTATATCGTTACAAATGACGAGTAGAAATCCAATCCTTGAAGTGTTTAATAAGTAAATTGTATGTATATATCACTGAATAATAATAATAATAATATAATCGTTCTAGTGTTAACGTTTGCTGCAACAGTTCCTCCACAGGTAACGCAGTTTACAAAATAATTACACATATTTTCAGAGGTGTATAGTGAAATAAATTAAAATTATACACGCATGTCGTTACAGATGAAAAATAGAAATTAATTTCTTCACCTGCGAAGTTCACAGGTTATATATAGTGCAAGCGTCGATGTGTGTGCAACTGTACTAAAAAAGCTGTTATGCGCATGCGCAAATAATTCATATGCACATACGTAGATGACTGAAAAAGAGATGATTTACATAATAAATGTACGCTTACTTAGACCAATAGATTCTGCGTCGTGCCTTTAGGGTTATCAAATTTCCAAAATCTTTCAACTGGTTGACCATTAGCTAAAACATAGCGGAAAACTATAACTAACTGAAATACAGACGAGATGTCTGATGTTTCGTCTGCAATCAAAGAAACATACTGTGCAGTTTTTTATTTCTTCTATTATGTTTTCTTGACATACAAATGATACTAACCGAATGAAATATTTACAGACGGACAATGGGAAGGCATACAATGACTAATGTACGAAAATACTTTCAGTATCGCAAATTTCTGAAAGCTTTCCACTGTGTGTGTACAATGACCCTTGAGTTAAGCTGGTGTTGTAATCATGTATCGCTTGTTCTTCACCTTCCACTTGAAGAAGAAGAAGAAGAAGAAGAAGAAGAAGAAGAAGAAGAAAAGGGCAGGTGGTGGGGATCTTACACCACTTCTAGTTACATATAAATGTGTAAGGGAAGTCATGCAAATTACTCTTCATTTACAGCTGTACAATGAAGTACAATCGTGAAGAATATTTACGCCGTCTACGCACGTATTTTAAAATACAGAGAGTGGGTGTACGTAAAGATTACCATTTAAAGTATCCAAATGTCAACCAGAGTCCACAAACACTGGCACGCGCTGGGTTTGTGTACGAGGGGGATGGCGATACTGTACGATGTAGTTCGTGTCAAGTTAGATTTGAAGACTGGACGATGGACGATTGTCCTAACGCTTTACATGCTCGAGTAATGGCGCAATGCCAATTTGTGGTGACACAGCTAAAATGATAAAAACAACACACAAACGTTAGGTCTAATTATTAATCGGTTCTTTTCAGAGCCACCGTAACTTAGCCTCATATTACTTGAATTTGTTATTTGTTTACACAACAAAAAACATTTTCATGTGATCTTGAGTCGGTCCTAAGCCCGAACAAATAAGGAAGGCGGTATATTATATATTTACAGGGTGTGTTGCGGTTTGGAAGCTCTTGAAGAATCGCGAGTTATTCCAAAGACGCTAATAAGGAAGGCTGGATTGTTTGTTAGAAAGAAGTGGACTGTATTTAAGATATTGAACATGCGTTTATTGAATAATTTGGTTTGTTAGTTACGATCGGCACGTGCGGAAGCATTTGAGGCGATAATGCCCGAGATTAATTTTGAATGAAATCGTGGTCCATTGTAGATGGACGCAGTTAGACGATTAAAGTGAAATGTTATAAGTGCATGCTGAACAATAGCCAAAAGCCGCGGCTGTAAGAGAAGTGTTTAACGAGAGTTGCGCTCGGAGTCGTGTTATAAACTGAACTAAAACTGGCTTGCAGTCGGCTAGGCTGGCCGGTTGCAAGGTTTGATAAACGCGTGACGTCATCCGCGCGTGCCGTGCAATGTTAGTAGACTGCTTACAGCTGATAAACCAGTACAAAGTCTACACATACTGCCCGCCAAAATCGGGACGATTTTGTACATTAAAGGTTAAATTGAACAATATAATAATTAGACTTACATGTCGTAAGCGATACAATAATTGGCGCACTGGCCAGAGAGCAATGACATAATGGACATAATATGAATTCAATTAACAATCACCAAACATACAATAAATTGACCCTTACGCCAATAGCAAGGGCTTACTGACGTTAAAATTACTCAAAACATAATAGTAATACAATACGCACAATAATACAATAATTAAGTAGGTATTGATCTTTCCCAAGTGATACCCCTTGATATTTGCCAAGCATTACAATAAATTGATAACACCATAAAAAATACAATAATTTCCCCATGATATTGACATAACAACCCCAATGAATTTCATAATGTTTTGACCCTTAGAAAATGCAATACATATAGAATAATTAACACTATAACTGACACTTGTGGTTCTCAGAGTTTGAATCACACAAAAATATTAACAATACACAACATCCATAATAACTGATAGTACATATGAGACACAGTCACTATTTCTGTAATAGCTTAACAATGTTACAATGCTTATGATACAATTGACTTGTATGCTCGCCCCGGGGAATGTCCCGGGCGTGTTCCATGTAATGTGACACGCACACACTCACACACGCACACACACACACACCGTAAGGCACGCAAACGACTAGCTCGTTGCCACCGGAAGGGGGCATAATTTGTGGATGGGTCGGCGTAAGATACCTAGCGCGGTGCGTACTTCTGCGACGCGTACTAAGGAATCTTGACCCGGAAAAACATTGGTAATTACCCCACGCTTCCATTCTAGAGGGGGGGAATTGTCATCCAAAATGAGGACAAGTTGTCCGACCTTCAAATTCTTAAATGGGGTGCGCCATTTGTTGCGCTGCTGCAGCTGGTGCAGATAATCCCTAGACCACCGTTTCCAGATGGTCTGCGTAAATTTTTGGAGCAGAAGCCATCTGCCCAAATGAGTATTATTGCCTTGTGTATAGTCGGGTTCCGGAAGTGCCGTCAGTGGAGCACCGACCAAAAAATGAGCGGGTGTTAAGGGTTCAGGGTCTCTAGCATCGTCGGACACCGCGCATAACGGGCGTGAATTAAGGCAAGCCTCAATTTGAGAAAGAAGGGTAGAATATTCCTCAAAATTCAAGATCGTACCGCCAATTACGCGACGTAAATGGAATTTAACACTCCTTACACCACTTTCCCACAAACCACCGAAATGAGGGGCTGAAGGGGGGATAAAGGACCATTTGATGCCGTGGAGACCGCAAAACTCCAGAGAAGATTGTTCAACTTCCTTGGAGGTTAAAAATTTGTACCAGTCATGCAACGTGTGGTTGGCACGACGAAAATTCGTGCCATTATCCGAAAATATTTGCGCGGGAATACCTCTGCGCGATATGAACCTTTTTAAAGCCGCTATAAAGGCGTTGGAAGTAAGATCCGACACCAATTCTAAATGGATGGCCCTAGTACACATGCATATAAATAGAGCGATATATGCCTTGGTCGTGGACTTAGAGCGCTGCCCGCCATGGCGCAAAAGCACCGGACCTGCGTAATCCACGGCCGACTGTGAGAATGGCCTTGACGGCGTGACCCTAGAAGAGGATAATTGACCGAGTAATTGATTCGCGCCTTTAGCCCGGAAACGAAAACAAGTGACACACTTATGTATCACTGAGCGGATATAGGACTTATCGTGTATGATCCAATACTTACGCCTAAGCGAAGCTTGAGTTGATTGCACTCCAGCGTGCAACAAACGGATGTGTTCGTATTCAATTATTAATCTCGTGATATGAGAGTGCGGGTGTAAAATTATTTGGTGTTTAGTCTCGTAGCTAAGTGGGGAGAATTGCAAGCGTCCACCCACTCTTAAAATGCCTGATTTATCCAGGAATGGGTTGAGAGCAAGAATTTTACTACTGCGTGGAAGGCACCGGTGTGCCTCAAGTTCCCTAACCTCTACGTCGAAATGCAACTTCTGAGATTGCCGGACAAAAACCAAGAGCGTGTCAGACAATTCTTGAGCCGACAAAAAGGACGTGTCTCTATCAACCACCGCGAGCCTAGAATTGCGAAGAAATCGACGGCAGTATGCGAAGACGCGAATAAGCCTCGTAAGAGATGAATAGTTTTCAATGTAACTATGTGTTGAGGACGCGACAATTAGTGAGGTTTGAGCCTGCTTGCGACGTTCCTCTTCAATGTCGGGAAAGGTACAGGGAGTATTAATGTCGAACGCGCTGACCGGCCATGAGGCCGCATCACGAGCCAACCAGGAGGGACCACGCCACCATTGAGCATGACAGTGCAGACTACGAGGGAGGCAACCGCGCGATAAAACGTCGGCAGGGTTGTCATTCGATACTACATGACGCCAAATTCCCCTGCTGCTAACAAGACGCTGTATTTCCGCGACACGGTTAGCCACAAATACCTTCCAGCGGGAAGATTGCTGATGTATCCAGTACAACGCTATCATCGAATCCGAATAAAGATATAATCCGTCAAAATTGTAATCGACGGCATTTAAAACCTTGGACGTTAATTGAGCCAACAATAAACAAGCACAAAGTTCAAGTCTAGGAAGCGTTATCTGTTTCAGCGGAGCGACCCTAGATTTAGCACACAACAAGTTTGATGATATGGCGCCGTTCGAATAGACCGCCCGCACATAAATGCAACACGCGTAACCTTTAACCGAAGCGTCGGCGAATCCGTGCAGCTGCAATGAACTAACTGGGTAACTGTTCGAACTCTTAACCGACCTCGTAATCTCAAAATGAGTGTCAGAGACTAATTGGGCGCATAATTCCGACCATTGATTGGCTAGTGACCCGGACAAGGGTTCGTCCCAATCAGTGCCCGCCAACCACAACTGCTGCACGAAATGCTTGCAGCAAAATGTGATGGGAGCAATTAGACCTAGTGGATCATAGATCCCGGCAATGATTGACAACACGCTTCTCTTGTTGAGAACGGTTAGATTGTCATCACCCCTAACGGTGTACAAAAAGTTATCCCCCTCGACATTCCACTGCATGCCCAAGGTACGCACGTTCTGACCCTTGCTGAAGTCACGGGTTACTTGGGCGCGAAGAGTCATAATCTTATGGTGGTTAGAGAACCATTTGTGTAACGAAAAACCATACCTCCTCAACAACTTCTCGATCTCGCATTTCATTTCAGCTAAGCTGTTCGGATCATCCGAACCCGTTATGAGATCGTCTACGTAAAAGTCATTTGCTATGGCCTTAGCAGCGGTAGGGTAGTCGGATTTATTTTCATATGCTATTTGAGCCAGACAACGCGTAGCAAGGAAGGAGGCACTAGCAGTGCCATATGTAACCGTCCTTAACGCGTAATGTCGCAATTCCTTATGCGGTGCATCACGCCAAACAATGCGTTGCAAGTTTGAATCCTTAGGATTAACAATGATCTGGCGATACATCTTTTCAATGTCCGCAATAAGCACGTATCGGTGGGTGCGGAACCGAACCATTATCGAAAACAGATCCTGCTGGATCGTAGGACCGACCATTAAAGTATCGTTAAGGGACAAATTATTGGTGGTTTTAGCGGATGCGTCAAATACCACGCGCAATTTAGTGGTTAAGCTAGAGTCTTTGAAGACTGCGTGATGGGGCAGATAAAAGATCTCTGACCTGTCAAGCGACAGATCGTATTCATTAAGCGGCGACATGTGGCCAAGTCTTAAGTAGTCATTCATGAACTCACTATAATCCTTGTAAAGGGTAGGGTTCTGCTTGAATTTGAATTCTAACGATTGGAATCTGCGTATTGCTCCGCGGAGAGAATCTCCCAAATAAGATTTATCAGATCTGCGGGGCAGGGCTACCACGAATCTCCCGTCGCGATTGCGGCTAGTGTTTTCCACGAAATGCCTTTCACACGGTGAGTCCTCAGATCGGGCTTCGCGACTAGAGATCTCCTCCAACTTCCAAATTCCTTTAGTTGCGAGGAAACCTGATTATCATCCTTACAGACCATAAATGAAGAAACCGTTTTAGTCATGTCGACGTTGAATGGTAAGTCACCGGCCAAAATAAATCCTAACTTGGTATCCTGAATTATAGGAAAGTGTGGTCCGCGCGTATATTTCACAGGTTCAATTAATTGTAGAAAATATTGAGCGCCGATTAATATATCGACTTGCGATGAGCAATGTAGGTGAGGATCCGCCAAGAATATGCGCTTGGGTAAATTTAAAGAGGTAAGATTGAACGACTCCGCCGGTAAATTATTAGTTATACTGGGTAATACGGCACAATGTACGTTTAACGTGAAGGGTTTATAGCGTGAATGTAGCCTTACGTTAGTACTGAAGTCAGCCTGGGAAAGCGAGTTGTTTATACCCGTGATGGGCAATTGCGATTTAACTAATTGGAGGCCCAACCTGCGGGCGAAATCCATTGTGCAAAAGTTCGCTTGAGAACCGGAATCCAGTAATATCCTAACGGGAAATTTTTTGCCGACCTTATTGTATGTCATACAGACGGCGGTAGATAACAATACCGATTTATTGGTCTGTGATTTCAGTGAACACTGGTTGTTAACAGAAGTTACGTCCCTGTTGGGGACATGAATCATGGTGTGGTGACGCCTAGAACATTTTTTACATGAGAATTTGGAGGGACATTTTGAACCCTCGTGTCCCGAACGGAGACAGTTTAAGCAAAGTTTGTTTTTTAGTAACGCATTTTTTCTATCAGGGATAGACAGCGATATAAATTGTGGGCAATCGCTAAGTCTATGTCCACCGTTACATAGCCTGCATAAATTATTTCTAATATGTGAGTGGAATGCGCCCTTTGGAGTGCTTATCTGTTTAACTGCTTTGCGATAAGGAGACTTATCGCTTTTGTTCAACCTGCTCGTTGGGCTAGTCGCGTTATCGATATTTTGCAGTAGTTTCCTACGTGAATTTAAAAAATTTATAAAATTATTAAAATCAGGGAGTTTATGCTCCGATAAACTCTCTTTCCACAAACGTAAAGTATAACTGTCAAGTTTTTTGGCTAGATAATTTACGACAATAATTTCAAACGTGTTGACTGGCAGTTTGAGACTATTTAAAGCGTTTATATTTGCAGAGATTTGATCAATAAATTGCGATATGCTACCTTGGGATTCCTGCTGAACTAATGGTACGTCTAGGACATTCCACACGTGGTGAGCGGAGACAATCAGCTTACTATCATATCTATTCCTCAACAGATCGATAGCCACCGCGTAATTCTCATGTGTTATGGGCAATGATTTTATTACGTTAAGCGCCTCGCCATGTAATGACGAGTGCAAATAATGAAGCTTCTGTATATCTGTCAGGTCTGTTCTGACATGAATTAGTTCCATAAAAATATGGTAATAATGTTGCCATTCCACAATACTACCCTCGAACCGTGGTAATTTTATTGGTTCCAATTGAATGGGGGTTGTTTTAGGCTGTTTACCATCAGTATTAATTAGTGGTTTTTGGTTCAAGTGCTCAGATTGCTCCAACAAGTGTTGCAATTTACATTCTATAGCACAGAGATCGTCCTCCGTTTGCACTCTATCACTTGTTGACGCAACGTCTGCTTCCTCAGCCTCGATTTGTGACTGTATCTCGTCATATTTGGTGGATAATTCCATCAAATGACGCAGTTTTATTTTGAGCGCATGAGGATCGCTGTTTAACAAATCAAAATTATCCGCGAAGGTATTTATTCGGGATATTGAGGCCTTAATTGTACCTCGTTTTTTTATCAGAGCCCTTACATCGGCCATTATTACAGTTTGAGATAAAAAAGGGAAAGATATTTAGAAACAATTGAGCATCGAGCATGTGAACCACAAACTTAATTTTGAATGAGTTTAAATACGTTTGGTAGCTAGCGATCGTTGGTCTGAACATAAACTTACTCTCTCTCTAACTAATCAAACTCGTTGGCAGTTAAATTATTGAAATTATAAATCTAAATGATTACAAAGTATAGCTTTATCTTTAAAGTTCTGACTGATAATGAGCTGCCAACCATTTATTAATTTATATTGTGTAATAAGTTATTTGTTTATATAAATAAGTCAAAAAATACACACTGAGTGAAATATTATTAAAAATAAATCAAATATAGGTAAAGTTTATAGTCACGTGGCCGTCGATCCATTCGTGATGAAGCTGGCTTCGATCCCGTTTGGAGCTGCTACACCTCCTGTCTCTGCCGGTCAGCCGTTGCCTCATGTTGTACCCTCCATCAATTGAAGCTGTGGAATCTCGAAAATGTTGTCCTGTTTCGTCCCGTCGTCTCTGGTCTACTGCTTGGCTGAATCTTGTCGAGATGACTGCGACGTGATTCACGATAATGGTGTCGCTCAGGACGAAAATGATGCCCGTCTGTCGTGATTAACTTCAGATTGGTTTTTCCAGAAATGATGTATATAAATAAATGCTGTCGCCTGTGTACTCAGGTATGAGAAATCTGTGCCGTTGGGACCAAAAATGATGTAGTTTGTTTTGGCCTGAAAATATGAAATCCTGCCTGGTTGGACCAAAAATGATGTCGTTTTTGGCCTGAAATGTGAAATCCGGTCCGGTGGGACCAAAAATGTTGCGGTTTGGAAGCTCTTGAAGAATCGCGAGTTATTCCAAAGACGCTAATAAGGAAGGCTGGATTGTTTGTTAGAAAGAAGTGGACTGTATTTAAGATATTGAACATGCGTTTATTGAATAATTTGTTTTGTTAGTTACGATCGGCACGTGCGGAAGCATTTGAGGCGATAATGCCCGAGATTAATTTTGAATGAAATCGTGGTCCATTGTAGATGGACGCAGTTAGACGATTAAAGTGAAATGTTATAAGTGCATGCTGAACAATAGCCAAAAGCCGCGGCTGTAAGAGAAGTGTTTAACGAGAGTTGCGCTCGGAGTCGTGTTATAAACTGAACTAAAACTGGCTTGCAGTCGGCTAGGCTGGCCGGTTGCAAGGTTTGATAAACGCGTGACGTCATCCGCGCGTGCCGTGCAATGTTAGTAGACTGCTTACAGCTGATAAACCAGTACAAAGTCTAAACAGGGTGTAAAAGAGGAAAACGGAGCCATATAGAGACAATGTAAGTATAATGTTTATACTACAAAGTAATTACGATAAAGTGTACTTTTTCTGTAGGTCTGATCACTGCAGTCAAGTCGCTCCTGGAACAAGAATAATGTATGAGTGCAGTCCATTTTGTTGTTAATGAATCGTTATCAGTTTTTATTAAAATCTTACAATGTCAAAAATTATTATTAATATTTTATTTATTTTATAACATTGTTTGTGATTTGTATTTATTTTATAATATTGTTTGCGATATATATATATATATATTTAATCAATGTAAAATGAATTTTTAAAAATATTGCATTACATTGGTCTGTAAACTATATTTATGTTTGTTCTGTACACATATGCATACGATAACTGAACGATTGCAGCTGTAGTTAGAGAATGCACTTGATAATGTTTTAATGTGAATAATTTTTACGTTTAGAAACTGAACGATTGCAGATCACTGCAGTCAAGTCGCTCCTGGAACAGGAATAATGTATGAGTGCAGTCCATTTTGTTGTTAGTGAATCGTTATCTGTTTTTATTAAAAATCTTACAATGACAAAAATTATTATTAATATTGTATTTATTTTATAACATTCTTTGTGATATATATATATATTTAATCAATGCAAAATGGATTTTTAAAAATATTGCATTACATTGGTCTGTAAACTATATTTATGTTTGTTCTGTACACATATGCATACGATAATAATCATGAGTGGTGATAAAATCTTACAATGTCAAAATTAAATATTGTATTTATTTTATAATATTGTTTGCGATATATATATTTAATCAATGTAAAATGAATTTTTTTACTTGTGTGTGTGTACGCTGACGAAACTGGACGATTGCAGCTGTAGTTAGAGAATGCACTTGATAATGTTTTAATGTGAATAATTTTTACGTTTAGAAACTGAACGATTGCAGCTGTAGTTAGAGAACAATTTTGTATACTAAATGTGTATGTGTGAGAGATAGAGTGAGAGGGAGCGAAGTAAGCAAACTCTAATATGTATGATTATTCCTGTTTCATATATTAAAATATAACTTTTGTATAAACATTATTCGTAATGACTGAGACGTAGCCTTTATTGTATGAAGATATTTAGGTAGAACAAACATGTTTACGTAATATCAGGTGGTCAGAATCGTGGTCTTAACAAATGTGAACACAAAATATGGAACTTCGTGCTCGCTAATGTGTTTGTACGTGTGTGTGTGTGTGTGTGTGTGTGTGTGTGTGTGTGTGTGTGTGTGTGTGTGTGTGTGTGTGTGTAGTTTCAACTTCCAGGGCTTAACACTTTAATAATTGAATTTACATGTACGTGATAAATGTATCGTTGATTCTAATTAGTATTTACAAAAGTTTCATTGAATAATAATATTTGGTTCGATTAGAAATTATTTGAAAGTACATTAACTTTATATGATAAATGTATCATTGATTCTAAGTAGTATTTACAAGTTTCGTTGAATAATATTTGGTTTGATTACAAATTATTTGAAAGTACATTAACTTTATGAAAATGACATATACTTGAAAAAAGTTTACTCACTTAACGCATTGATTCTTTCTTTCCACTGACTGTGCGTGTGCGCGTGATAATTGAATATTTATCGTATCAGTGATTCTAATATCGATTGTATTGTTATGTTACAGATAAACTTCCATGTGGACTGTATCTACAGCCGTAAAATTATTATTATTTAAAAATCTTGCAATGTCAAAAATTATCATTATTAATATTGTATTTATTTTATAAACCATGTTAACTTCACACACATACACACACACACACACACACACACACACACACACACACACACACACACACACACAATCAGGTCAATGACTGCTACGTGCTGTCACCAGCCAGACGACAATACAAGAAGAGTACAAACAAATAGATTATCATATAGGAGAGTTAGTACTGGTTCGTAACAGACAACTATCCTCTTTTGACATTGTATGATTTTAATAAAAACAGATATCGGATTTAAATAATAATTTCGTGCTTGCAATATACAATCCATGTACACAAACTTATATATCCTTTGTTGGGTTGTAATTATTACTAAACAGTAATACATGCTTAGAATGAAAAATATTTGCTATGATTTTAGTAACGTACAACACCAGGTTAACCCAAGGTCATTGACCAGTGTTATACTCAGCATAAAATAATTAACGCGCACGCACCCGAAAGATTCAAATCATACCTTATTGGTGCTGTCAACTTGTGTGTGTGTGTGTGTGTGTGTGTGTGTGTGTGTGTGTGTGTGTGTGCGTGCATAGTTAATCTTTCTATCACTAATTACCACACTGAATATAACTTTCTAATGACGAAATATTATTATTTCATTGTTTACGATATATATTTAATTAATGCAAAAATGAATTTTTAAAATTACAATGGTCTGTAAACCATATTTAAGTTTGTGTACACATACAAATCGCTTTGAATAAGGGAATTCTTGTCAACGTTTGCAGCGAGAGAGAGACGTACACAATGTGGGTAATTACATTATAAACTAGGAATTTCTTCCGACGTCTGCGAGCGAGAGAGAGAGAGATAGAGAGAGAGAGATGATATATCACTGTAAAACCGATGACATAAAGAGAGAGAGAGTGCTAGCACATATGTTGTGTATATTAATTTCTAAATCGCAGTCAATGACCGTCATGTGCCAAAATTAGAAGTAGGACACAACGAGGTAGGCGATAAATATATTTCCTGGTGATTACATTTTAGTATCGCTAATTACAATAATCCATAAATAGCACGACTTACTGACGCTTATGTAAAACCGATGACATAAAGAGAGCTAACGAGAGAGAGAGAGAGAGAGAGAGAGATGTCACATAAACACAGAGAGAGAAAGAGAGAGAGTGTGAGAGAGAGAGAGTTTATATCGTGATCGATAACTGTGTCTAGAGACAAAGAGAGAGGAAGGGAGAGAGAGTTGATACATTGATATCGAAGTCGTCAGCAGTCATATAATTTACTATACACTATAATGCGTCTGCTAATATAGTTTGAATTTCCCACCGAAGAAAAATGTTGGCAGATCTGTTCTATACACAATAATGCAAGATTGGTAACCCTGATCATATATTTTAATATACACTATAATACACATATCAAGTTTGAACACATGCATAGGTTGGTAAACCTGATCATATAGATTTAATATACATTATAACACACAACAAATTTGAACTCATGCAAAGGTTGGTAACCCTGATCATATATTTTTAATATACACTATAATGCATCAAGTTGGAACCCCCACCCACCACCCACCCCTGATATGCAAATCAGCTTTATTTAAAAATTGGTAACCCTGATCATATATTTTAATATACACTATAATACACATATCAAGTTTGAACCCATGCATAGGTTGGTAAACCTGATCATATAGATTTAATATACATTATAACACACAACAAATTTGAAATCATGCAAGGTTGGTAACCCTGATCATATATTTAATATATACACTATAATGCATCAAGTCGGAAACCCCCACCCACCACCCACGCCTGATATGCAAATCAGCTTTATTTAAAAATAAAAAAATATATTCACGGAAATTCGCGGATGCGGGTGGTCCATTGGTGGTGGGGAGAGCGTGGAAAAAATCTTTGACCGCGGGAACGGCGGCATCTCTTTGATCTAGGCTCGCGAAAGGCGGCATATAAAAAAATAAAAAATTATATTCGCGGAAATTGATCCATTTGGGATGCTGCGGGTCCAGCTGATAGAAAGTGAAAGTGATCTAGGCTCGCGAAAGGCGGCATATATTCGCGGATATGCAAATCAATTTAATTAAAAAAATAAAAATATCAAATTAAAAAACAAAATAAGGGATGCTGCGGGTCCAGCTGATAGAAAGTGAAAGTGATCTAGGCTCGCGAAAGGCGGCATATATTCGCGGATATGGTGCGGGACTCTATTAGTTGACATTGTGTTGCGTTTGAACTGTCATTTTCCCCCTACTTTTAATATTGGAATATTATCAATTTATAAACTATTTTAATGTTTAAAGCATGTTTCTAACATTTCTGTGTCACGATCCGCATTAATGTTTTAATGGGCCCTTTTGAGTTTTTCCCGTAAGGATCCCTACAGTTGCAGCAATCAAACAATGCATCTAATATTCTAGTAAACTCAATGGTAGGTTTGGCTCCAATAAGTTCTACAACGTTTGTATTAATTAAAAAACTCTACTGCGTCAACTACCTCTGCCCTTAGTGTTTGTGATATTTTCATATTCAGTTTTTTGATTTTCATAAAATATGTGCTTATCTGACAACTTATTAGCAAACTTTAAACCTTGTTCTTTTAGCAGATTATTATACTTATAATATATAATATACTTAAAATCTATAATTCCTTGATTAGACACTACAATACACTTATCAGCTATAGTATTGCTAGCTAACTTTAACATGTGACAGGCGTCAAACATAACACAAACTTTGCGCATAACATTTTTTGGGTTTTACAAAGAAAAAATAAAGTTTATACACCAATGTCCCAGTTCAAGAAACCATACAAACTCTAGAACAATTACTCAGACAAAACAACACACCTGAAACACACATACAAGAGATCATCACACTTACCAAACTAATAACTGAGCAAAATTACTTTACATACAATAACAAGATATACACACAAACAGACGGTCTCCCGATGGGATCCCCCATATCAGGAATACTGGCAGAAATATATATACACAACATAGAACAGAACCACATAATAAACAACAACAAATACACCAACAAAATCATTTACTGGCACAGGATGTAGATGACATATTACTTTTATTCAAAGGCAACACAAGACAAGTTGAAAACTTCCACAAATACATAAACACAATACACCACAAATTAAAATTTACACTGGAAATTGAACAAAACAATAGTATAAATTTTCTAGACCTAACAATTAACAAAACTAACAATACACACACGTACAAAATATACAGAAAACCCACCACAACTGACATGGTTATACACAACACATCAAACCACCCAACACAACATAAACATGCGGCCTTCAACCATATGCTCCATAGACTAACTAAAATACCCTTAAGTAAACAAGATTATACTGACGAACTCAACACAATCAAATACACAGCAATGAAAAACGGTTACAACCGTTTGTTTTAATAAACAAACTACATGAACGCATCAAAAACAAAAATAACAAAACACTAAATACCAACAACACACAACACAATAAATACATCACACTCACATACCATAACTCCAACACACACAAACTTGCCAACACATTCAGAAAACACAAATACAAAATAGCATTCAGAACTAACAATACCATCAAAAAACACATCAACGATACAAACACGGACATAGACAAATACAATAGAACAGGTGTATACAAATTAAATTGTAATAACTGCAATAGTTTCTACATAGGCCAGACGGGAAGATCTTTTTCATCCCGTTACTCTGAACACTTAAAGGCCCTCTCCAATAACAATCTACATTCTGCGTTTGCCACACACATACACACACATAACCATAGCTACACCAACATAGATACTAATCTTGAAATATTACACCTTTTACCCAAAGGTCGAAAACTCAACACAGCTGAGCAGTATGAAATATACAAACACCACACAACACAACCAAACAACATACTAAACGACCAGTTACAATATAAATCACATACAATTTTTGACACAATCATACAAAAGACAAACAATAATTTGGATCCTCGCAACAAACCCCTTCCTCTACACACCACCCCCACTATACTTTCCAAGCAACAACCGTTACTAAGTACTGGCAGTCTGTTTCTAAGCTGACGAAGGCGAATACGACGCCGAAACCCGTTCAACGAAAAAGACAAGTAAGTTTTCACAAGAGAAAGTTTCAATATTATATTAATGTAGTGCTGTGAAAGAAGATGATGAACAAACAAGAAAACTAAAAAAAAAAGGCTTTAGGGGCAGCTGGCACCAAGTTTCTTAACTGCTGTTATATTAGAATTTGTTCCATCAAATGTAACATTATGGACATGTATACCTGATTGATACCAGATTTAGCAACAACTAGATGTTTAGATTTTAATAGTTAAGAGCTACACCAAAAGTAAAAATGAACTGTTATAATAATAAAATCTTCATAAACTCAAACGTTCAGTAGACCTGTCCCAAATGTAAGAACTGAAAGGCATCAAAGCAAGTGCATTACTGACTGAATAAGTCGTTTAGTACTCGTGGTAGGTAACTTAGCGCCAAACGCTTTCGGCCACCAGTGGTGGGGGAAGCTGTATGTGCTTCGGACCGTTTTCTGTCGTCACTTTGCCCGTCAGCCCGTGATCCATATATCGTCGATGGTATTATACAGCGATGAGGGCGGACTGACTACATCCCATTTACCTTCTTTGCAACTTGTACCGGCTTACTGTAAACGTTGTTAAATGTTTTCTTTGTACTGACCCACGAATAATCTTCCTTATTTTTACTTACGTTCATTTTTGTAGCAACAGTAGGACGATACGATTGCCTTGTTTTCTCTGCCGTTCTCTCTCTCTCTCCTCTTCATTTAAGCGGCTGTCACGTTTAAGTCTATTATAATTTTTATGTTTTTTACTCACCTGAAATCTTGTTTTCTGACTAGATCCGAAGATTAATTAAATTTTTAATAGTTTTAACAGCTTGTACTTACTTACTAGCCAACGCCCACCCTTGGCTGTTGAGCCATTAGGCGACGCGCTGACCAGTAGCGTCGGGCTTCGGTGATCTCGGTGTCCTCGTTGGACGGGGTGTGGTCTAAGGCCGGACAGTCTCTCAGATGGTCGGCGTCCATCGTAGCGTGGCCGCACAGCTGGCACTCAGGGGTTGGCAGCGCGCGGAGGCGGTGCAGATGTGAAGCGAGATAGTCGTGTCCGGTTTTTAGTCGGAAGTTGGCGACACACACTGCACGAGGGAGGTTGGGGTTGACTGGACCGTCGGTGACGAGGCTTTCCCATCTTTTGCCGGCGGCCGCCTCAGAGAGTCTTTGCTTATTCCATATACTGACGGCGGAGTTTATTTGAGCCTTGGAAGATTGTAGGGACTGCGGGCGGGTAGGCTGGGGTAGGGTTGTGCCTTGCTTAGCCAGTTTATCGGCCTCCTCGTTCCCCCAGATGTTGACATGACTGGGTATCCATTGGAGTTTTAGGATCCACCCTCGGCTCGCCAGGGTCTCCAGTTTCCTTCTACAGTCGATAGTCCTTTGGCAGTCGGTTTAAGAGTTGCGTGATAGATTACGTATTGCGGCCTGCGAGTCGACTAGGAGCACGGCTTTTGAAGGGGGAGTGATTTTTTCCAGTTCATCAACGGCAGCGTGAACTGCTTCGATTTCCCCATCGTAGTTACTAAAGGGGCTGCCCACGGCTAAGTGTCCTTGGAAAAGACGGCTATAGTACCCAGCTCCTGTTTTTCCATTGCCTGGAATTGATGAGCCATCAGTGTAGATATGGATCCACTCTTGCTCGGAATAATCTTCGTGGATGGTTTGCAAAGCTGATTGCTTTAATTATAAATCTGTGGATGCATGTTTAGGTGCTGAGTGGTTCTTAAGATGGTAGCTGGCTTGGGGTAAGAGACTGAAGAAGTCCTGATGGGTATTCAGCGGCGCTGTTTCTGTGAGGGCAATGTCGTATTTTTCGGCGATGTTTTTGTACATGGTTAATGGGGTTATTTGTGTCTTTAGCCTGGGAGTAGGTTGTCGGTAGTCGTTCCATAGATGCTTGTAGACACGCCTGGAGTGCTCCCAGAATCGCAGTGCTGACATTTCTCTATATGACTGTAATGGTTCTATCTGGGTTTGTGCCTCCATGGCCTCGATGGGGGTGAATTTTGCAGCGCCTGTTATTACTCTTAGGACTGTATTTTGTGCGAGATCGAATTTGTTTTGTACGCTGGCGCTTGCCGTGACGGTGACTTCGCTTCCATATTCTAGCATGGGTCTAATATATGCTTTATAGGTAGTCTTTAGGACATCTTGGTTAGCTCCCCACTTAGTGGCTGTCAATCTCTTTAGTAGTCGTGTTCTTTTTAAAGCCCTTTCCGCGCTTTGGTCCACATGAGGTTTCCACGTTAAGCGCCTATCCAATTGTACTCCCAGGTATTTAGAATTGGCGCTTTCTTCCAGTGCTGTCCCGTTGTAAAATAGGTTAATCGGCGGTACTTTTGTAGAGAGTGAGAATAGTTGAAAGGTGGTTTTCCCAGAATTTACTGTCATTGCGTTTCGCTTTGCCTACATCTCGAGTTTTATTAAGGTCTCGTTCAGACACGCCTCAAGTGACAGTGTGTTTCCACTGGTTGCCCAGATGAGAAGGTCGTCCGCATAGAGGAGTGCTTTGACGCCTGGCACACTTCTTACTGCTTCGAGAATGTCGTTGATCATGATATTAAAAAGCGAGCAGCTCAGCACTGCTCCTTGGGCTAGTCCTTGCTGTTGGATGCGGAATTTCGATGTGCAATTTGAATATCGAACTCGGATTTGTCTTTGGGACAAAAACGACTTAATCCATTTGAATAGTTTGCCAGATATTCCGTGTATGGCCAGCTTATGGATGAGCATGGGTTTCCATACCGTATCATATGCGGCTTTTATATCGACTAGCACTGCTAACGTTGACATTTTCCTGTGGAACCCGTCTTTGACGTGTTGTGTGAAATTGGTTATGTGATCCATTGTGCTGCGGTGTCTGCGGAATCCGGCTTGAGCGTGGTCAACAATTTGTTTAGCCTCGACTAGTTGATTCAATCGGTTTGTGATCATCTTTTCTGCTAGTTTACACAGGACGCTCGTCAGAGAGATAGGCCTGTAGCTTTCTGCTGAGTCTGCTTGTTTTCCCTTTTTTAGGATAGGGATGATTTCGGCCTTCTTCCATATGTGAGGCACGTGTTTTTTCCATGTCAAATTAATGGCGGCTAGCACGGTTTTTTTGGCTGTATTGCCCATGTGTGTGAGGAATTCGGGAAAAATTTCGTCCACGCCTGCAGACTTCTTTTTTTTGGTTTGCACAAGGACATTTTCTAGCTCAACAATAGTAAAAGGATCATAGGAGAGGTCTTGGGTTTTCTTATCTAAACATGTGGCCGAGGGTCGTTTTAGCAGAGTTCTGGCTATGGCTTTATCTCCGTGTGCTCGGCTTATATTCGAATAGTGCTTGCATAAGGCATTGGCGATGTCCGAGGGATCGGTGAGTGGGCGGTTGGCACAGCGCAATGGTTGTTGTGCCTTTGGCGGGTTGTCGTTATTAAGCCGTGAGATATATCTGTGGGCTTGGGTGCCGCTATTCCTAGTTTTAACAGCTTGTGTACATACCGCTAGTTGTTTATCTCTATTAGAGTAGGCCTAATATGACAAGTTTAATACTAACGCATGATCTCTAAAAGCTAAATGATTACTCTTTTCTATCTGCGAGATGATATAATTAATCTTCCATAGTCTTCTACCAGACTATAGATGAGACTTACACCAGAATATGCATAAACAGAAGATCTATAGAGTCTATTTGTTCATAAAATATAGAACTAAATATATAAGGTTTTCATTATAAAGATAGTTTTATGATCCTAAAGAAAAGTAATAAAATTAGACAGGTTTTTTTGCAAGTTTAGCTGTGTCAACTGGCTAATGAAATTGGTTAAAATCTTACTTGATTTTATTCCTCTTAGATATAATTCAGTCTTGCTCTAAACTCAGTACCGCGTGGCCGTGCTGCTGGTTTATGACGATAAATCTATCAAAAGCATACGAGCACAAGTCAGAAAGTTTGCGAGTAAATTAGACATTGAATGCTTATTCCGTAGAAGACAAGATTGTCTGCATAGGTATTGTAAAGAACACTTCAAGTTAGCTGGAGTAGCGTGTAGTTTTATACACAGTATAAGTCACTATTAAATATTAATTCACTACAGCTTGTAGAAGTACCCAACCCAAGAACGACCCTGAACGCCGGAGAGCAGGAGGAGACCCCGACATTATCCTGAACATCTATCCAGAAGGAATAACGATAGCTGCTTCCCAGGACCGGAGCATTGTCATCGCATCGTCCATCTTAAAGGATAGTGAAATCATTTATATAAACTTTATTAAAAACAGTCATAAACTAAATGCCAAAACGAACTTGTGTAAATTAAAATTTTATGTAATTAGAATGTAGGAGAAAATTATTTTAAGTCTGTACAAAATAGGTCAACAAGACAGTTAATTAATTTTATTTGTTATCAGAAACAATAGTAAAGTATTATTGAAATTAAAAAAAAAACAAATCTTTAATAAATCCGAAGCATTCCAGTATTTCAGAACCGACTACTTATTCTATGCAACCTTATTACATTGCATAGAATTTGGCGCCGCAACGTTTTGGGCTCGATTAATAAAAAAATTTTAATTGAAAAATTAAATAAGTCAGTTACTTATAATGTGTAAGCAGTGTATATATAATGAACAGTTCTTCAAATATTAACTATTTCTGCAAGTAAAATTATACTGTTTTATCACCTTACGCATTAAGTCACTGATTACGCAAGTTTCACTGATTAAATCAGTATCATCAGAGGTTCATAAATAAATAAACAAACAATTGAATTGAATTGAATAATAAAACACATTTTGAATAACAAAAAAATAATACAGTAATTTTGTATATTATTTTTTAAATTGAAATCAATTCAATTCAATTTAAGTGTAGTTCGACTGAAGTTAAAACCGACTGCATTCGTGTAATTGGAAGATTGTCCGCATGTGTTTTAGAAAGGCACTTGAATAGTACTGTATTTGTTCTATTCCGAAAGCAACCTTGAGAAAATCTACAATCTACATTTTTACGGGCATAAAACACGACTATCGAAGGTGTCAACTGTAGGTTATCAAGTCACCGCACTCCAGCTATGGACATTGATCTCCAATCTATGTACAAGGGAAATCCAAATTGTAATATATTAACATTAACACTGCAATCATAAAACTAAAAGAACTGTTAAAGACTAACAATTGTATAAAACACACTACCGAAGCCATTTAACATTAATTAATTTTCGTGGTCAACAAACTAATAAAATTAATTTATAGCACAAACTTTAAAATTTTAATCAGTGTTCAATTAACTAATTTCCAATAAAGTATCATTTTATTTATTTGTCTTGACAAGATCTATCCTTATCGGCAGCATTTATCTAGGCTTATCCGTAACATCGCCACACACACACACACACACACACACACACACAAATATATATATTGCAACATTATTTTTTATATAAAGACGTTTCTGTGTTGAAGCAACCGTAGTGGATAAATTACCGGCTAAGTAGTAACATTTCATTGTGTGTTACGTTCTACATTATTGTTGCACAGTAAACCTTACTGTTAGTAGAGGGGAGAAAGATATTAGTGCCATGATATAACTACTTAAATGTGAAAAAGAAAAATCATTGATTTGTTAACAACTAGTTAAAACGATTAAATATTTTGATAAATGTAAATTTATATTATTCTCTTTTTTGAAAAGCTGTTTACACAGCATAAGAACATATTACACATAGGCCTATTATTAATTACACAGAAAGAACATAAAACAAATATAAAAATACATATATAAAACACTATGAAAATATTTCAATTACTTGGGTGTCTGACATAATATATTGAATTTAAACTATTACTTTTAAATTCTGCTAATCATATATAAAAGTACCATTTATATTTATTAAGTAAAAATGAAAAGTTTACTTGTAGTATTTTAACAAAAATAATATTTACTTTATTTCAAGAAATACTAGTTATTGTGCACCAATTTTAATAAAATAGAAAAGTTATCAGCAACAAATATAAAAAATAAATACAATAATTATACTAATTATTTAAATTTTTATATTTACACTATATACAATTATGTATTTACTTTTTCTTTTATGAATTTGCTAACTGCTATAATTTTTTATTGTTCGACTAAGCTTTTCGTCATTACTGACATCTTCAGGTCTTAAACAACGTCTATCAACTGTACGTTGTAAGCTTTTATACTTTAGGCCCCTCACCTTATGTCATCGCCCCTCCTATTGGTTCAGCTGCTACCGCTCTTCACGGGAACTTTGTCTACCTTTTTCCGTTAGGCATTTTTCTAACGTCCGTCAAATTGTTTTAAGAATCTCCCGTTAATTTCTTCATTCTTGACTTATAATTTTTTTGTAACCTTTTACATTTCGTCATTTTTTAGTGTGTTATTCTTATTATTTTAATTTATTTTTGTTTATTGTTTAATATATAATAAAATATTTCTTCATTTGTAAAATCTACTTTTATATTCATTAATTTATTTTTATCTTCTTTTTTAACCTTTAAGTATTTCTAGTTCTTCTATTAATTTTCTTTTTTGCGGATTGTTTTCTATTTTGATTATTTCCATATTTTCATTGGGATTTATGAATTTATGGCCTGATTCGTTGAAATGTCTTGCATACAGTGAGTTCGTTACTCTAACCCCTTCTCCTTTTGCGTGTTCATTCATTCTAATTTTAAATTTTCTTCCAGTTTCTCCCAGATATATCTTATTACATTCCCCACATTTTAATTTGTATACGCCGCTTTTTTCTGTTAATGGAATTTCTTCTGTTTTATCATTTTTTATATATTCGAATACATTTTCGTTTTCTTTATTCCTATCTGTATTTCATATTTTTCGAAACATTTTTGTAACATTTTTGTTTGATATCCTATGTATGTTATTGCTCCTTTATATTTCTTTTCTTCATTTGTTTTTTCTTTTTTGTTATTTTCTATTTCTTTATTTTCCTCTATTTTCTTAACTATTCTATTAATTATTTTAGGGTTGTAATTATTATTTTTTGCTATTTGTTGTATTTTCTTTAATTCTTTTTGTTTGAGTTCTTCATTTTCTAGATAATTTATAGCTCTATAGCAAAATGAATTTAATGCTGCCATTTTATAATTGACTGCTATAGAGCTATAAATTATCTAGAAAATGAAGAACTCAAACAAAAAGAATTAAAGAAAATACAACAAATAGCAAAAAATAATAATTACAACCCTAAAATAATTAATAGAATAGTTAAGAAAATAGAGGAAAATAAAGAAATAGAAAATAACAAAAAAGAAAAAACAAATGAAGAAAAGAAATATAAAGGAGCAATAACATACATAGGATATCAAACAAAAATGTTACAAAAATGTTTCGAAAAATATGAAATACAGATAGGAATAAAGAAAACGAAAAATGTATTCGAATATATAAAAAATGATAAAACAGAAGAAATTCCATTAACAGAAAAAAGCGGCGTATACAAATTAAAATGTGGGGAATGTAATAAGATATATCTGGGAGAAACTGGAAGAAAATTTAAAATTAGAATGAATGAACACGCAAAAGGAGAAGGGGTTAGAGTAGCGAACTCACTATATGCAAGACATTTCAACGAATCAGGCCATAAATTCATAAATCCCAATGAAAATATGGAAATAATCAAAATAGAAAACAATCCGCAAAAAAGAAAATTAATAGAAGAACTAGAAATACTTAAAGGTTAAAAAAGAAGATAAAAATAAATTAATGAATATAAAAGTAGATTTTACAAATGAAGAAATATTTTATTATATATTAAACAATAAACAAAAATAAATTAAAATAATAAGAATAACACACTAAAAAATGACGAAATGTAAAAGGTTACAAAAAAATTATAAGTCAAGAATGAAGAAATTAACGGGAGATTCTTAAAACAATTTGACGGACGTTAGAAAAATGCCTAACGGAAAAAGGTAGACAAAGTTCCCGTGAAGAGCGGTAGCAGCTGAACCAATAGGAGGGGCGATGACATAAGGTGAGGGGCCTAAAGTATAAAAGCTTACAACGTACAGTTGATAGACGTTGTTTAAGACCTGAAGATGTCAGTAATGACGAAAAGCTTAGTCGAACAATAAAAAATTATAGCAGTTAGCAAATTCATAAAAGAAATAGTAAGGATGGCTGCTAATTTAAACAATACGAAGAATATTTACTTTTTGTTTATTTATACCATACTTCAGTTTCTTTATATTTCTGTTTATAACAAAATTATTAAGTTTTTCACTTGCTTTTAACATTGACTTACCGTGGCGATATTATCGTTGTGTGTGTGTGTGTGTGTGTGTGTGTGTGTGTGTGTGTGTGTGTGTGTGTGTGTTTAGATGATGAGTCTGGCATTCCCACGTCGAGAATCAGAGCGACGTAGTAACCCTATCGTTATTACTAAGAATCTCTCCCTTCCTTCGAAACTGTCACAGGTATTTTTATAGTATGGTGTAAATCGACAGGTCTGATTTTGCTGGTTGCCCTCCCAGCCTTGTCAAATTATGTTCCCTCCTGCATAAGCATTGATTTTAAACAAATAATTTTTTCGCCTATTTTGCACTAATAACAGCTATTATGTGCAAACCAGTAGTTACATAAGATTCGTTTTTTTCGCTCGTTTAGTGCATATAAATTAATTGTTTATCACTTATTAATTACCAGAGTAACTAATTTGTGTTTAAATAGTTCAGTTATTCACGCGTAAGTTGCACCGTTTTTGCGTCTGTATACACGTCTCTTCAGGCTACAGCTGCCAGAACCACACTTCGTACACATGCAATAGTTCAGTTATTCACGCGTAAGTTGCACCGTTTTTGCGTCTGTATACACGTCTCTTCAGGCTACAGCTGCCAGAACCACACTTCGTACACATGCAATAGTTCAGTTATTCACGCGTAAGTTGCACCGTTTTTGCGTCTGTATACACGTCTCTTCAGGCTACAGCTGCCAGAACCACACTTCGTACACATGCAATAGTTCAGTTATTCACGCGTAAGTTGCACCGTTTTTGCGTCCGTATACACGTCTCTTCAGGCTACAGCTGCCAGAACCACACTTCGTACACATGCAATAGTTCAGTTATTCACGCGTAAGTTGCACCGTTTTTGCGTCCGTATACACGTCTCTTCAGGTTACAGCTGCCAGAACCACATTTCGTACACATGCAATTCGCCACCACTGATGCAATTCATTGTCGCCTGATGTAGATCACTCTACCCTGGTACCCGCGCGTGTGTGTCGTCCAGCCTCGACGGACTTCTTCAAGCGCTACTTGCGAATACACACGACGTTCACTCGCGACGAGGTGGTTGCATAGAGAGGTAAGCTTTACTGGGCTTGGGTTATAGGCCTTAGTCACAGTATTAGACTCCTGTCGAAAATTGATTAAACACTCCTGGGCTTGTTATACAGGTATTTAAACATTATAATAATGATCGAGTTCAAGGTAACTCTGAAGTCGTTGAACCTCGAACGGATATCTCGCACAGAGGCTGCGTCTGCTCTGGTCAACGTTTCCTGAAGAAAACTTTCAGACCTCATCGCGTAAATTCGAGATCCCAGCGACATATCAAAGGTTCTGATTGGTTGAAATTACTTTCTACGTAATAAGTAAATATTATGTGATAATTAAAAGCTATGGTTAGGCTTTGCGCAAAAACATTAAATCAAGTCTGACAGTTATCTGCAAATTTTGCTACCTCATTAAAATATTCAACATACAAAGCTATATAAAAAAAATAGCAAAATATGTTGAATCGTTCATACGGTACTAGAAAGCTGTAGCATCAGAAGAGATGATTTACAGTCTTTAAATGTTTCATTTTGATACGTTAACAAATAACGGAATTATTCTCTTTAATTTAATTTATTCCCATAAGCATGTATGTATCTGTACACATGTATAAATACAGGGACAAATTATGAACAATTTGAGGTTTGTCACTTCACAGTCCTACGTAAATTGTGACGATTTAATTGAAACAGTAATCTTAAATAAATAAAAATTAAATTTGCGAGCGATTAAGTATTTTTAAATCGCACTATTAAACCTAAAGCCCCTGTACTAAATCAGAATGAGAATGAGAAGTGAATGAAAATCAACAGAAGCACTAATAAAAAGTCGAATTGTAAAAAACTTATTAATATCACAATTAACCCTTTGCTAGTCATCATGCGGTGACCTGTTAGTTCCGGACTCAACGTGTTTATCGAGTCGTCTGTAATTTAGGAAGATATAAAAATCATAATGTTTGTAATTAGAAATTTGAAGGCACGAGTAGTAGTTAAAATAATTCACTTAAATTATATATGTATAATTAATGTATTGTTTTTGGTAATAAGAATGTCAATTTAAATAAAAATAGGAACTATATTGTCGCGGAGTACTTGCCCCTCTCCGTTGTTATGTGCCAGTCGAATCTAGTAGAGAGTCACTATGCTGCCGTGAGACCGTACAGACGTATGAGCGAGAGCTCGACGAAAAGGCATTTGTTTTTTTAATTTAATTTTAAAATGTTAGCTACCACTGCTAAACGTGGCGAGCGTTGTGTAATGTGTGAATGATATTAAGATGTGTTAAGAAGAAAAATGTAATAAGTAAAACAAAAACTTAACTAGTAGTAAACAAGATGACGTCTCCCCTCAAGAGGTAAATACAAGTACAACCTTATACATGAAGATGTGATCTGCATAAACTTCATAAATACACGTATACGATGCATAAGACGCTGACGAGAACCTCCGTGGATCTACACCTACTTTCACAAAAGAAACTTCAATCTCCGCAGTGAACATCCTATCTATTACTTGCCGAAGACACGACCCAGATGATGATGCCGACTTCAAGAATTCCAAAGAGAGACACCCCAGGACGAGGTTACTACGACCAATTGTAAAGGTGACTCGATAGCTTGCCTATCGAGAGTTAATCATATTTGATACACAACTCACATTAAAAAGAGACTTTTCAAAGACTATAAATTTTGTTTAAAATTAAAATGAGACAAGCTAAGAGTTTACTGTAAGATTCAATATCGTACGTTGTAACGCCTTAAATGTAAATGTAATTTATAATCACTTTAAGTAATGATACCATTCTTCAAATGGTAAAAGAAGTCTTGCAAGCGTCTAGATGAACTCAAAATACTTAGAAGTCTTTGCTATAAATATACTTAAAGTAAACTCGGATCCGAGGTAAAAGAATACATAATCAGTTTGATCCCTAAGTTTTTATGAAAAGCATTTAAATATTTTAATCTAATTAATGATGTCATGGGATCTTTGAGTAACAGTTGTTAATAAAGAGAAGTCATCTTGTTACACATGAAAATGAGTGCATAAATCAGTGAAATACCTTCCCTTGTTTCCTTATAATTATCTTATGTAATTTGTTCAGTTAATTTGAGTTTAATAACAGTTCGTTACAACGTAGGCAGCCCATGTAATTGGCAAGTGTCAGTTAAGATGGGTTCCCTGGATTTGTAACGTGGCAATACGTTACAAAATTGCGCCACTCTGCTTTATTAGTAAAAAGGTTGTAAGCATCGTGACATTAACAGAGATACGTCACCCTGCTAATTAAAGTAATTGTTAAGTAGTAAAATAGATAACTTTTGGCACTCAGTTGTCTGATCTATGCACTCAGGCAATATATTTGATGTAACTTTAATTTTCATAAAATGAATTTATTTTAAGATACGCAAATGATAGTCAGTATAACTTGAAATATCATTGTATGAAGCCAAATGCAAGTATGTACATGAATTGTAGTGCTTGGTGATCTGCTCAGTCTTTAACAGGTTTATATTATGACAATCCAAGACCTGTTGTTTCTTGAATATGCCTGCATAGTATATGTTAGTGTATGTCTGTCGTCACGGTAAAAGTAATAAGAGAGAAATAATAATAAAGCTCCTGTGTAACGTAGACCCGGTTAATTACGTGGAAAGAATTTCGTAACTTAAATTTGTTACCAATATAAATAATTAATTTAATTGGGGAAAGTACGAGAATTAATAAAGTCAGACTGTTATAACCGTAATACACGTGTAAGTTGAAGGCGTGCTTTGTTGAATGAGATTCACCCCATGCGTCCGAGCTGGCTTCTCCAGTTAAGACCTGTTAAGGAAGTTAGTCTGTGGCATTGTGTAGAGAACAATACGTGAGCGTAAACCCCGCATTCTCACGCACACACTTACCCTGCCTTTGTTTACTAAATAAAAGAGGGTGGCCTACATTCCAGCAAACAGCTGATCGGCGATTTAACTTTGAAACATGTGTGTGTGGAATTTCTGTCTCTCCCTTAGAAGAGAAATTGTTCTTTTCTGAATTATGCAAATGATTTACCCAAGAATTCATCTTATCTATGTAATTAGTGTGTAGTGTTGTAGAATCAGTTTTAAGTACGTTTTAATGTGTTAGAAATAAGATACAAAAATGGCCCAATTTAATCCGGATTTGTTATTAAAGGACGAGCTGTCTTACGAAGCTCTTTTGCGTGGACTACCCCATGCGAATGTAACAGTCGCGGAATTGCGTAGATCAATACGCGAATGTGGATTTGATACACCCGCGGAATTAAGCAACCTAAGCGAACTCGATTATGAGAGCGAGAGAGAAATTTGTAATGCCAAGTATAGTGAGCTAACCTTATTGTCTCAAACCCTCCAAGAAGAGAAATCTCCGGCGATAATTTTGCGGACTACCCAGAGAATAGAGCATTTAACCCGGCGAATGAAAAATTTGTTGATCTGGCCTAATCTTAAGGAAATACCACGTGAAGTGCAAAACCTAGCTGACGAAGCTTTACGTCGCTTACCCACTATTATTAATGACTTAAGAAGAAGATCCGACTCGTTCCGGATGGATGAAATAGAGAAGTCCTTGAAGAAATTACACATCTCCCCAGTACAATCCCCTACTACTGAACTACCTCCGCCTAACACTGATCGGAACTCACCCGCCGTATCGCAAATGCAAGCTAACCAAGAGCAAAATACTGATGGAGATTTAAATGCCCCTCCTCCCGATAGTTTCCAGATTCGCCCCGGAACTCACGAATTGACCACCCCGAATGCGTCATATCGTTCTCCTAAAGGAATGCCAACCTTGAACCATAACGCTGACCTATATGGAAAAATTACTCATCCTGTGGAGAAAATCTTAACTGAAATCCCTTACACCGATGGATTAAATGTCTCCAAACTACTAAATTTCATTAAATATCTCCTGCAGATAAAAGATCTACAGCAGCTGAATGATTGGCAAATTTTGCAAGTTCTGTTACCGAAATGTAAACCACCGTTAAAGAATCGTGTAATAGAAGCATTAAGTTCTACACTTCCAGTAGAAGACCTACATAGCTCGATAATAAAGTACTTTATTCCAACCGGAATTTATGAAGAAATTAAAAGAAAGACCGTACTCCGAGTACAAGGAAATCACGAGAGATTAGCTCATTACATCTCCGATATCAGAGAGTCATCTCGACTACTACGTGTAGATTGGAATGAGACACAGATGGTCGACACCATTTTAATACGATTGTCACCAGAGGAAAGATCTCGTTTAGCTTTGATAAATAGACCAAACACTATTGCAGATCTAGAACGATGCAGTATCCATTCGTCAAATGTATGGTACTCCGATCAAAATAGACATACGATGAAATCCGCAGAAACAAATAGAAATGAATTGCGAGCCCTAGAGCCCGGTGTAACAACCCTGCATGAAAGGCAAGTATTCAATAGACCTCACAATGTGCGCAAATCTGGTAAGTTAAGTGTAACACCATCTAAAGAGGAAACAAGGTACCCTCCTCGCAATAAACCCATCTGTTATAATTGCGGCAAATATGGACACATAAGAAAAGACTGCAAGAGCAAGCCATTGGAACGTAAACACTCAGATCCAAAAAACATGTAAGGCAGGGAGACCCGAAATCCTGTGTCTTCCGCAGCAACTCGAAATCTGGTGAACCTAAAGAAACGAATAAAAAAAAAAAAAATTTTTATAACCAAAGTGGAAGGAAAAGAAGTTCTAAGGAAATAGATCCCTACGTGAGACAATTTCTTGAAAAATGTAACGCGATAAATAAATGTCACTGGACTAAAAGTCTATTACCCTTAATACGAGTTGACTTAGGCGTTACCTCCACAATCGCATTAATTGATTTGGGATCTAGCAGAACCTTAATCAGTCAAGAGTTAGCAGACAAATTAGCGAAACACCATCTAGTAAAACGGAGTCAACCGGTGAATATAAAGTGTGCTACCGCCAATAAACGAAATATAATAATAAAACTGAGCATTACCGTTAAGGTTAAAATCAAGAACCTAACCTGGATTTTTACAATGTTAGTATGTAATGAATTAGGACCCGACTTAATATTAGGAGCAGACTTTATTAGTAAAACGGGTATGATTCTTGACATCTATGAGCAAAAATATTATTTTCGATTCGACCGTACACGGAAATATAGATTTGATTGTAATAATGAGAAACAGGAAAAAAATTGTTCATCTACTGCACATGTAATATACCAAGAGTCTGATTTATCTCATCTAGAGAGTAGAGATAGAATGAGAATACTGAAATTAATAAAAGAATTTTCCTCAGTTCTTACACCTAAACTAGGACTCACTAAACTAATAGAATATAAAATTAATCTGAGCGATCAGAAAGTAATACGCCTACCTCCGTACAAGTTGTCGCCTCCCAAGATGGAAGTGATGAGAAACCATATCAACAAGTTGTTGGAGCAAGGAGTCATTGAACCCTCTACGTCCCCATATTCATCACCCTCCTTTTTAGTACCGAAAGGTCATGATAAACACAGACTAGTTGTGGACTACAGGCAATTAAACAAAAGAATAGAATTTGAATCTATTCCTCTTCCAGACATCCATAGTGCTTTCCATTACTTCACGAAGGCTATGGTCTTTACGGTAATGGATCTGAATCAAGCTTTTCACCAAATACCCCTTTCGGAAGAATCAAAACGTCTAACCGCGTTTGCCGTTCCTTTTAACTTGTACCAATTTACTAGAGTACCCTTTGGAATATCTCAAGGAAGTTCCGTATGTAGTAGATTATTAGAAAGGATATTTCACGATATTAAATTTAAATATGTGTATCACTATTTGGACGACATCGTTATATATAGCGAATCAATGGAGCAACATCTTAAACACCTACGCGAAGTGTTATCTCGGTTACGAAGAGCAGGATTAACTGTTAACCCAAAGAAGGTAAATTTTGCCGTCCCACAGTTTTTCATTCTTAGGTCACATCGTGAAAGCGAATGGAAAGGTAAGCATTGACCCCGAACGAACCCGCGCTATTAGAGAATTTTCACCCCCACGAGATGCAAAAGGTATAGCCCGATGGTAAATTATTTCCACAAATATATTCCCCATCTTGCCGAAATAGCAGCACCCCTAAATTCCTTAAGAAAGAAGGGAGCGAAGTTTGAATGGAGCTCACTACATCAAAATGCGTTTGAGCAACTTAAAGAAAGTATCATATCTCCCCCAGTTTTGCAACTAGCCGATTTTACGAAACCTTTCGTAGTGCAGTTCGACAGTTCCAGTGTAGCGTTAGGTGCAGTCATATATCAAGAGGTAGAAAACAGTAGACTACCTATTAGTTATGCATCGCGAACCTTGAGCGACCAAGAAAGAAAATATTCCGCATATGAATTGGAATGTTTAGCCATTGTTTTTGCATTCGAGAAGTTTAAACCCTTCCTAGAACATAAAGAATTCCTTTTGGAAACTGATAATAAAGCATTATCTTGGTTACTGAATCACCCTAAACAGTTAGGACGTATTGGAAGATGGGTATTGAAGTTAAACTGCTACAAATTCAGAGTGCAGCACATTAAAGGTACACAAAACGTAGTCGCTGATACCCTGTCCCGTATGTTCCAGTCGCCCACTAAAACTCCCGAAAGCAAGGAGAATCCGGAAATAGCACTTGCTAACGCCGTAATTACTGAGTTCCCCCTTGCCTTTACAAACATTGCCCTGTATCAACAACAAGACCCCTTACTGAAGCCTATTATAGAACAACTTGCGCAAGGTATTAAATCCGAGAAATACGTATTGAGTAAAAATGTACTATGCCATAAAATAAGAAGCGGAAAGGAACTAAGAATAATAGCCCCTGATGTGATTAAGCCCATGCTGATGGAGTACTTCCATTCATCTACCATAGGAGCCCATATGGGAATCAATAAGACAATACATCGTGTTCGAAAGGAATATCATTGGAACAATATGAACAGCGAAATAGCCAGTTTCGTAAAGAAATGTAAATTATGTGCTCTCAGTAAACCGGCCAGAAATAATCAGGTAAGCCAATTGATTTCGGAAATCCCTAAGAACCCTTTTTCTAACCTTTATGTAGACTTTTCAAGTCCTTATCCACGATCCAAATCAGGTAATACTATGTTACTCATCTGTGTAGATTCATTCACCAAATTTGTTTGGATGTATCCCATGCGACGAGCATTCGCGTCAACGACTGTAAAAATATTACAGGAAAGATTATTTAAAGACTACGGTACACCTGTACGTATAGTATCAGATACTGGACCACAGTTTAAAGCAAAAGAATTTAAGAATATGTGTTTCAAGTTAGGAATAGACCATATAACCACTACGGAGTATCGACCGCAAGGCAATATTGCTGAAAGGTATCTACGAAACCTCAAATCTGCGTTAATCGCCTATCATGCGAACGATCATACGTCGTGGGACCAAAACCTATCCTGGATTCAATACGCCTTTAATTCAGCTTATCACAAAGGTCACAAGTCGACCCCGTTTGAGTACAAATACCAACCAAACCACCCCTTGTCCACTAAATGGAAAATACACGACCTGCTACCTCCGCAAATAACGGATAAGCAGATAAACCAAATATGGAATAAAGCCCGCTCTAATTTAAGAGCGAACTTAGAGAAATCCAGAAAATACCACGAGAAAGGTATTCATAACAATTCAATTAGGTACCAAGTAGGTGACTTAGTAATGTATAAGACTCACCCGACTAGTAGTGCAATTGATAAGACCACCTCTAAACTATCATACCGATGGTGTGGCCTTTACCAAATCCAGAAGTACCTAACTCCAGTTACAGTAGCCCTGTACGAACCTGCGACTCGAAAATATGTGCGGCGAACACATATTTCGCAGATAAAATTGTATAAGAAGAAGAGAAGGAATAGTATAACCAAAAGTAGAAAAGGTAATACTAGGTAGTGAAGTATATCATACTTCTGAAACCGTGCTAAATGTTAATCGTAGAGTTTGGAAATGAGGCCTGATCAACCTGAGATCAAGTTCTGCGAAAGATAAGTAAATGAGTACTCAGTGACAACTAAACTGAATTCTAAATAGCAAAAGATTTAGAAAATTACTCTACGGAGAGTAACAAAACCCCAAGAAAAAACCGGTAGTAGATTTAAGTGATAGAGATAAGAAAGAGTTTTGTGTTTTAAAATGTAGATATTAAGTGTGAATAGTATGTAAAAAAAGGTAGTTTATAAGAAAATATAAAAGTATATTGTGTTGTGGAGCAGAAACAAGTGGATATAACGCTTACCAATAACTATGTGAGAGAAATTCCAGACACTGACACCAAACATACTCCAAGTCCCCAATTGTGCGTTAGACTCACAAAACACCCGTAACGTGAAATTTAAGCGGTGGAGTATGTGACGATTTAATTGAAACTGTAATCTTAAATAAATAAAAATTAAATTTGCGAGCGATTAAGTATTTTTAAATCGCACTATTAAACCTAAAGCCCCTGTACTAAATCAGAATGAGAATGAGAAGTGAATGAAAATCAACAGAAGCACTAATAAAAAGTCGAATTGTAAAAAACTTATTAATATCACAATTAACCCTTTGCTAGTCATCATGCGGTGACCTGTTAGTTCCGGACTCAACGTGTTTATCGAGTCGTCTGTAATTTAGGAAGATATAAAAATCATAATGTTTGTAATTAGAAATTTGAAGGCACGAGTAGTAGTTAAAATAATTCACTTAAATTATATATGTATAATTAATGTATTGTTTTTGGTAATAAGAATGTCAATTTAAATAAAAATAGGAACTATATTGTCGCGGAGTACTTGCCCCTCTCCGTTGTTATGTGCCAGTCGAATCTAGTAGAGAGTCACTATGCTGCCGTCAGACCGTACAGACGTATGAGCGAGAGCTCGACGAAAAGGCATTTGTTTTTTTAATTTAATTTTAAAATGTTAGCTACCACTGCTAAACGTGGCGAGCGTTGTGTAATGTGTGAATGATATTAAGATGTGTTAAGAAGAAAAATGTAATAAGTAAAACAAAAACTTAACTAGTAGTAAACAAGATGACGTCTCCCCTCAAGAGGTAAATACAAGTACAACCTTATACATGAAGATGTGATCTGCATAAACTTCATAAATACACGTATACGATGCATAAGACGCTGACGAGGACCTCCGTGGATCTACACCTACTTTCACAAAAGAAACTTCAATCTCCGCAGTGAACATCCTATCTATTACTTGCCGAAGACACGACCCAGATGATGATGCCGACTTCAAGAATTCCAAAGAGAGACACCCCAGGACGAGGTTACTACGACCAATTGTAAAGGTGACTCGATAGCTTGCCTATCGAGAGTTAATCATATTTGATACACAACTCACATTAAAAAGAGACTTTTCAAAGACTATAAATTTTGTTTAAAATTAAAATGAGACAAGCTAAGGGTTTACTGTAAGTTTCAATATCGTACGTTGTAACGCCTTAAATGTAAATGTAATTTATAATCACTTTAAGTAATAATACCATTCTTCAAATGGTAAAAGAAGTCTTGCAAGCGTCTAGATGAACTCAAAATACTTAGAAGTCTTTGCTATAAATATACTTAAAGTAAACTCGGATCCGAGGTAAAAGAATACATAATCAGTTTGATCCCTAAGTTTTTATGAAAAGCATTTAAATATTTTAATCTAATTAATGATGTCATGGGATCTTTGAGTAACAGTTGTTAATAAAGAGAAGTCATCTTGTTACACATGAAAATGAGTGCATAAATCAGTGAAATACCTTCCCTTGTTTCCTTATAATTATCTTATGTAATTTGTTCAGTTAATTTGAGTTTAATAACAGTTCGTTACAACGTAGGCAGCCCATGTAATTGGCAAGTGTCAGTTAAGATGGGTTCCCTGGATTTGTAACGTGGCAATACGTTACAAAATCTAATACAATACTCATGCCTAATTACAAAGTTTATCAAACTTATTGTCTACACATGTTTATACGCATTCTTATTCTCATCGTTCTGCAGTTTCATTGCAGTATATATACTGAAGTTTGAACCATTATATTCCCATTCCTTCACAGAAAAATAAATTGTGGATACATTTGTAATGAACTGTCTATCTCAACGTAAGGTAATTTTCACAAAAGCATAGTTCATTTTACTCTAAATAATTACTATAAAATCTACACTTAAAGTCGTAACACATCAATATTTAACACTATTATTAAAACACGAGAACATAAAACATGAAATTACAATTATTCAAATTTTTACACGTTACTGCTTAAATTAAATAAATTTTCTCCTGAGGTTTAAAAAAAATTGCACAACAACGTTAAATGAAAAAATATCTAACGTTGACTCTTTAATTATATATATTGCTTTAATAATATGTTGACACTTAAGTGATACACACTTCTTTATTATCTTCGATATAACAACATCACGCCTAGAGTTCTATTTGTAAAAACTTCAATATACCGGGTGGCCCATAAGTCAGTTGGCACTACAGTATGTAGACGCTCGATTGACTAGCATAGTAGTTACTTGACTTGACTAGAGCAGTACTTCCCATAATTCAGTTGAGATTTGAGGTTATGAGGTTAGGTCAATGTTGATGTGTATGCTGTTGTTAGCGCTTGTTTGTTGTTCGTGTTGTAGGCGTACAGAATTCTGCGAATGGTACGTAATATGACAAGAAGCCGATCCACAATTTTACTAAATCATTCTTTGGAGTGACGAGGCTACTTTTAAGCTGAATGGTACAGTGAATAGGCACAACTGTGATACTGCGAATCCACATGTGGTGATAGAGAAAGAGTTAAATGCTCCGGGTGTTACTGTTTGGGCAGGGATCTTTGCCGGTGGGATCATCGGACCCTACTTTTTTAATGGTACAGTGAATGCTGAAAGTTACCTACAAATGTTTCACGAAGTGTTGATGGAACCAGAAAACAGTCCACTTTTTGAACACCTGCAGCCAATTCGAGAAAAGGTGATATGGCAACAAGATGGGGCACACCCTCACTATGGACTGATTGTGAGAGACTTTTTGAATGCAACGTTCGATGAATGGATTGGCAGACGGGGTCGTGTTGAATGGCCTCCACGTTCTCCTGATCTTACCCCGATGGACTTCTCGGTCTGGGGTATACTAAAAAATGCAGTGTACTCCGTGAAGATTCGTGATGTGGAACAATTGAAGGAATGCATTCAATCTGAATTTGAACACCTATAGTCCCTGAATATTTCGGACATAATTTGTGCTTCAGTGCTTCGAAGATGTCAAATTTGCATAGAAAAGGATGGAGGCCACTTTGACCATTTCTTGTAGGTCATGAGAACTATGCTATTAACTATCTGTATGCGTTATCTGTATCTGTATCCCTGCTGCACCTCTACAATGAAAGTGCTATTTGCAATTTTGCCAACTGACTTATGAGCCACCCTGTATATTTATCAAAATATAAATTCATAAGTACTTGGACGACGTCGCCATAAGAGATATGTATTTCATGGTCCGGTATGCCTATTCGATTTCCTGCTCGTTATCGCCCCCTCGATGATCTGGAGCGTGACCGGGTACCTGCAACACGCCAGAGAAATTACGTCATCTCGTCACCGAGATTCTAACTACAATAATCCTTTCAGCTTAACCCCGCTATACATCCCTGTCCATGGATCACACATGGAAGTTATTAATTGGTTAAAAAATACTGTTACAACCAGTGACTATGATATGTACATACAGTAATCGACATTTTCGATTGGTCAGGAAGAATCTGTGTTATCTATAAATAAATTACAGGGTTTTCTAACACCTAAAAAAAATAACTTACCACATGCCTTACATAAACTTAAATAGCATTTTTTAAAAAACGACAATTATTAATATAGTATGGTTCAGTTTCAACTTTAATTAATTCCGTAATAAGAAAACATTATACAAAAACCCGAATAATACTAATTTGTGTAGCATGTTTCTTTTTTACAAAACTCGCGCACTTTTCAAGTAAACTAACACATTGCATTGCGTTACATAACTAGCCTATTTATCAAAATATCATAATAAGTTTAAAAAAGTGTAAATTCATGAACACTTACAAAATTGGGCTTTTATGAACAGCCAGTTATTTCGTCAACTTAAAGTTCACTCGACCGAATACAGACCGGTTAGGTTAATTTCGAACCTAAAACTCGTGAAATACTTTATATATTTACGTGTAAAATATACATTCTATCGATATATAAAATGTGTGTGTGTGTGTGTGTGTGTGTGTGTGTGTGTGTGTGTGTGTGTTGTGTACGTGGTAATAATTATTACAAAAATAATTTTTTCTTGTAAGTAAATTTTTTAAATCTATAAATTAATTATTTTGGGGATTATTTTGCAAAAATATTTGGAGTTCATAATTACAATTTAACGAAATGCAAATACATATTAGTTTTATGTAAATTAAAGTTTTTTTATCACACAGACACACACACGCGTATGTATAAAATGTATAATTTAATTTTAAGAATTAATAACAGTACCGGTAACTGTTTATAATGGAAAATACGAGGATATTATAATATTATAATAGCACTACTGCCAGGAGTAGATGAGTTAGTCAAAATGACGTAAAAATCTCTGGACTTTTGTTGTTCTGTAGTTGCCATGGAAGCTCATTCAATTACGAAACATCTTGTGGTTAAATGAAACAGTATACCATCCCAAGCCCAAGAGGCCGGCACGGCGTAATGTAAACACATCGCGCGCTGTAACTGTTAAACACAGTATGTAGAAGTAAAAACACGTGTTTCGTTCAGAGCCTACTTACATAAGATTTTAAAAGAGAAAGTGAAATAGAAAGAGAGAGAGAGAGAGTGAGAGAGAGATTTTGTCTGACAAGATCGCGTGTAGAGATCATTACATCGCTTTAACACTGGAAAATTTAGCTCCATCCATGTAGTTGCCTTGTTGATATTTTCTTAAAACAAATGCTACAACGACAGCAGAATGACGTCGACACGACGGGTCGGCTTGATTGAAGGTGATAAATTGCAGTTAATGAATACGAAGTGTGGCAACGCCGCAGGGACAATTCGACTGACGTCTAGAGACAGCGTCACAGTTTTAAGAGAACTTTATTACATCATAAAATTAATCCGAGTGTATTCCTTTTGACTGCGGCAATACCCGTTCGTAATCGCTGGATTATTTACCCCAGGACACATCGTTGGCATGTGAAAGGTGCCATTCTAGAGAGCTCGTTCGACCTTAATTGGTTTTTAGGGTGCTAAAAAATTTAAGTTGACGTTTGTGCACCTATGTTTATAAAATGAAATCATGTACACATAGTCAAAATTTGTCAATACATATCATGCGTCAGGAAATAGTAAAGAACGTTTTTTCTGTGAGGCAACTAAGATCTAATGCATGAAGAAATGTTACTTCTTGTAGAAAAATTCTAATACCATTGTTTACTTATAATGCATAATCTGCAAGGTAATCTAAACAATCTGGCGCATTTTAATGTCTTGTAATTGTCACATCATCACTTTTCGAAATTGTTAAAATTGTTTTACTTTTGAGTTCATGTTTTACCAGTTTAAGTTTGTTTAATAATTCTTTCAGGAAGTTTCAGATATACTCAGTTAGTGTTTAGCTGTTCACAGATACCTCATCATGACAACCCACTACGGAGACAGCAATACAATTGTAGCGTTTCTATACTTAGTATAGATACTAGGAGTAATTAAACTTAACGTTTTAACCAATCTTGATCGTAGGAACAATTGTATTAAACTTAATGTATCACGCCTGTTGGGCTAAAAGATTTCAATGCCCAAGCGAGTGACGTCATCCGGCTTCGAAGTGTTGCCGATACGAAACTCGTTGCTTCTACAAAACGTCTGCATGCTCATGAGTGTGTTTAGTAAAATGATATGGCCTCTCATCATGGTGTGATGTGGGCTCAGTACATTAAAATGATTCCAACATTCATTTCTATTATGAATCTATGTTTATTTCGTAATATACGTTTACAGAAACATGGTAAGTTATCGTTTAACTCATTTAACTTCACATTGTTGCAGACTTCTGCGTCTCATAAGAAAAGCGTGTGCGTTTTGTGTAATTTGTTCGGATTAATTTGGAAACCATTCCGGGTTTGCATGATTAGCCCATCCTTTGGTTCGACCCCTTTCCCTTTCTTCGACTAATTTTGACATACGCTTTCATGTGGCATCTGATTTATCATTATGTGATCAAAGCATGTTTATTATATCCTTCTATAACGTCTTACCTACGTTATAACATCGGGAACCTGTGCTTAATTGCCTCGGATCAATTGCATAGGCTGCCATCGTCGTAACCAACATCTAATTATTAATTTTACAAGCTGTAGTTAGAATTAAAGGAAATTTTACAGGGGTGTCTGATGATTTATTCACTCAGCATTATGTGTTATGTAATGACATCTCTTTATTAAACGATTTCTTTAACAGCTCTACATTAGGTTTCAACCATAAGGTTTTCTTAATATATAGTTTACAGTTTACAACTTATTTTCTGAAGGGGCCCTCAAAATAAGGAATTGTTATATGCTAGCATTTTCCACGGATCCGGGATATTAAACTGGTTTGTAAGTAAAGCTCACTTACTCATAAACTATCATACTATTTGGGGGCCATTTGAAGAATGGACTTGATTTAACTTTTAGTATCAGAGAAGCTTTATAATATAAGCATTACTTGCTACTACAAATATTTTTTAATCGTATGACATACTACATGTTACAAAGTGACTATTATTAAAGTCTTTTATATTGTTATTTAAAGTGTCTTTTACAAATCATTTGTTTGAATGTTAATTAACCACGGAAGACAGGCTTCCGCGTCACCTTGCTATTCTGATGTTTACTCCGTGTCCTGCTCCTTGGTCCTTGGGGTGTCTACAGATGGTCGATCTTTATTGTAGTTTTCTTTCCTGCTGAAGTTCCTGAAGTGATTCGGTCATTATGAAGCTGGTATGCTGTTCTCAGAAGTCGGGTAGTTAAGCCTCTTTAATAGTATAACTCAAGTTAATGTTTTAGTTTGCCACAGAAATGCACGTCACATCATTATTGATAAAAGGTTGTCACTTTAGGTACCTCGTACCTTTTTATTTTAAAGTTTCATTGATATCTTACACACTAGTCAGTAGAGATGTCATCCCGTACACTTATTTATTCCTATTTTTTTTATAGATTACATGTTTACTTTATGACACACTAATTTACCGCTACATTCCTCTGCACATTGTTAAATCTACACTTTAAAAAAAATCAAATATTGTCGTACTTTTGGGGCATGGTTCCGGTAAGTACTGTTTACAACGAGAGCGCTCCATCTCGACTGATTTACTATGTTAGGACAGGTAAGTTAACTGTGCGGAGTTTACGCTTCACCATAAAATAGTTCCACCTTTATTCGATATTTACGGTATTAATGTTTGACCTTTTAATTATCCAAAGATATGCTTTACTTCAGAATTAATTATAGTATACTACTGTGTTATTGTTTATTTATTCATTTAATTGCAATTTACAGGTATTATTAGTTTTATTTATGGGTCTGTATGCAAGTTGATTCCGGTTACCGCATGTCAATGCATGGTTTATTATTAAAGGGTTTCCTTACCTTTACACTCGCATTCCTTTTGGCCTTTTAAATCTCTTTATTAAATATTATTTTGAGTAAATTTCAAGGGGTTTAAAATTTTTTTAAATGTGCGATTTATTAAAAATTTAAATTTCTCTCCTTTTTACATTTCCTAGATTTTTTTTTTACTTTTTTTTTAATGAAATCGTCACACTTCTTATTTTAGACAATGGATTAACATTTTAATTCCCCCACATTACTAAATTGGCTTATAAATTAGGTCATTCAATATTACTTAGATGTCCAGTATAGCTTAAACATTTAAAATGTTTCTGGTCACTTATTCTTTGTCACTCTTCTTAATGGTCTGTATTTCCAATTGTAAGTTGTAATAAGAAAGATTAAGTAGATAACATGCAAAGTTGGTGTTTTCTGATCTTGACGAATCTTTCTATTTCTTTTCTATTAGAAAACTGGAGAAGAGTGACTGGAGGACAGAGAGAGTGGGGAGTATTAACTAATTTAGTAAAAAGACGCGCTAAAACTTATAATAAGAAAGGAACACATCAAATCAACCCGTAGAGTTTTTTCTGTCCTCTTCAGTCAAATCAACGTTTCTTCTAACCGCGATAATACGCAGCCACTTTGACGTAGTATCGCCTGTTCGTATTCACTTACGCCAGCGAGTATTGCAGTCTCTCATGAATATCCTGTTTACGTGAACAATATTGTTACGATATTTTACACCTGAGTGTTAAATGATGACATTAAATAATTTAAAAACGATTTTTCACATTGAAAAATCTGCTTATTTATTTCAGTGGTTTCTTCCTTCCGGCCAGACGAAAGCAGGAATTGAACAGGCCGTGAGGAGTACAGCAAACTATTGGCGCGAATACTTCCGACATTGTTCTGTGGCTCTACGTATGAACAAAAAACGTCTTTGTAGAACGTACACGTATTTTTAACATGAAAAAAATTTGCCACGTGGTGTAAGTACAATAATTCCGATAATTATTTCAACACTAACACAGACAATGTTTAAAGTCAGTGATCGACATATTTTTGCACGCACATAAACTAATCAATTCCGATGGTGACGCATATGTATGACGCAATTTTGTGGCTTCTTATAGCACACGCTTGAAGCTTATAATGTTTTATCGCACAGGTCATAATGACAAGCACATGTGCAAATCATGTAAGTAAAGATGTCGTATGTCATTGCTGACTCCAGCGCTTGTAACAATCTGTATTAATTGTATTAAGTATTAATTGTTTATCAGCTATTCGAAATTTACGGGTATCACCTATTATCACTCGTGTTTTGAAAAATGGACAACATCAAACATCGCGCTGTGATTGAATTCTTTGTTAAAAAAAGGTCTAGCGAGAACAGAAAGTCACAATGAAATGGTAAATGGTAATGATCCCTGCAGTGGACTCCCAAATAGTGCAACTCCAAATGCGGCACCTACCTTGCATAAAGTTTTTTTTAAACAAGTTCTTTATTTAAAATATGACACACACACACTCATATGAGATGCGTATGACTTCTCAGCAACAGTGGCGTATCTAGAATTTGGTCTGGGAGGGGGAGGGGTCCGGCCGAATCAGCTTCATACAAAAGAAAAAAAACTAGTTAATGCTAATCAAGATTACTGTCTTTAAAGTGGTTGAAAAACGTGTGGTAACATCCTGAAATTAACCCCCTTAAAGAAAACGGTAATAACACAATAAAAATACGCGTTATTGAAACATTGTTTAGAAGATACTTCTTGACTGAATTGATTTTCCTATATTTCATATTTTAAACGTATACGCAAACAATGTGTAATTAATTTGTTTGTATATTTAAAAAAGAGTTACTATTAGTATGCACAGATGGAAAAACAATAAAATAGCCTAAAAATTAAGAGAATAACAAAATTCGTCAACGTTTTCGACCCTCTGTGGGGGGGGGGGGTCCGATCCTGTTCTGTTCTGTTCCCCCGTAATACGCTCTTCCTCAGCAAAGTCATCCACTCTCGATCGACGGTCTTACAACCGGTGTATGACATTTCGACGACCCTCTGTGGGGGGGGGGTCCGATCCTGTTCTGTTCTGTTCCCCCGTAATACGCCCTTCCTCAGCAAAGTCATCCACTCTCGATCGACGGTCTTACAATATGGTGTATGACATTTTTTATGATATCTGGAGTTGTCGCATTGTTTGGAGGCCAACTGTGGGGATCATTTCAGTGCTCGTACGACCACGTTCAACTCGAATGCCCACTTATAAACCAGTCCTGACATCGTGTCATATAGAATACTGTTAGGTCATCGCAAAGTATCGTTTATAAAACTGATTACTTTAATTTACAATACTTTGCCTGGAAACACCATGTAACTGGCTGTAACAAATAAAAATATAATATTAATTTAAACCACCAGTTTATCGATTTGATCCACATTAAGCGTAGGTGTTAAACATGTACATCTACGACATCCGTTTCTATTGTTGATTAAATAATCTATTTCAGTTAATGTTTATACGTTGTTATAACCTGTGGAAACATATGTTTTCATTCGGCAGATGCACGTTTAGTGACAGGTGTGGTTGTCTCGTTACACTTGATACTGTCCCTGATAGCAGTAACTAGTACCGAAACTCAGTATTCAGTCCGTTACGAACTTGATAGCTCCGTGTAGGAAATACATCGTGGACAAGAATAGAAGGTAGTTAAGTAGCAACAACTTTTTCTGATATGAATTCCAAAGCCAGTTAAGCAGTAAGTCTTCTCGGGTACACGGAACGTTGAGTGACTGCGGAAAGATTGAAGAGAAGATGTGGAAATCGGACTAACACTTATAATTATAAGGCGATTATATCGGTAGAAGCAAATCGTTTTTCCTCTTCATAAATCTCACACTCTCTCTCGTTCATTGCTTTAGATTATCACCATGATAAAGAGAATCTTGCAGCCCGTGTGTTATTCTCCGTCCGTGTCCGGCGGCTGCGCGGCTCTATGTTCCAACGGGTGGAACCCTTATGGGAAGTACGGAGCACCACAGGCAGTGAAAATAACAAAAATACCCAGTCTCTTGCTAGACCATTGCGAAAACGCTATCACTGTCCCTAGATGATAACTGAATGGTAGTTGCACTTGCACTGACTAATCGGAAGCTGACCAAGGCCTAGGTCATAATACTTGTTATGACGATTTAAGTCAATAAGCTAATGAAAGATGAAGTTGTTCATGTAGCACAATGATGTTGGCTGTAGCAATAGGCCTAATGTTCTACGGGCTGAAATGAAGTCAACAATAGGTCGCAAGTTACAAAATGTGCTGTAACAGGTAGGTGGAATCAAAGCTGGAAGTGATAGCTGTCTGTCTAGGGGAAAGAGCTCCTGAATGAAACGCATGAACTTCCTAATGATGCTGTATTTTTAACTTTATAAACAGAGAACCTGATTTTAAAACGCGTTATTACCAAAGTGTACACTTGCATTATGGTAATTTTTTACATTGAATTGAATCAAAAATCAGAATAATATCGTCATTCTGATAAAGTCTAAAACTCCAGAGGCCGTATTCGATAATAAGGTTATTATCGATTCCTGTTATTCCCACATTCTCAACTATTCTCAATTGTGGTTCCCGATTTTTCAAAAAATTCAGATACACTTCGTTAATATTATAATGTGATCGCTAACGTATTCGGTTATCTTAGGTAGTTACGCTGAATGATATTTATCAGGACATCTGTTTGTTATCAGCGTGTGACAATGAACAAGAGCCGATAACATATTTTGAATACATGATAAACAGCTTATCGCCGATACTGATTATTTTTCTCAGTAATGTCAAAATTAGATTATACTAGAAATTTCTTAATTATTGAATTAAAACATTATTTTGGTTATACTTAAAAAATACGCTGAAGAAATTGTGAATTTTATGTGACGAATAAATCAAAGGAAAGTAAAAGGTCTTTAAAATTATCTTCTGATAAAAATAAATATTGAAAAGAAAAATATTCTAAGAAAGCATGAAATTATTAACTTTTCTTAATGGAAGGAACACATTGTTAATGGCAGATTTTTAATAACAGGTATCCAGATGTGTACGTAGAAATCTGATATCAACAGGTCACCACTAAGTAGGATAAAATGAAACAGTCATGAATGTACCTAGAGCTCAATGGAAAGCTGAACAGTATATCGCACCCCCCACACACACACGCACAGAGGCGCGCGCTCAGAAAAATAAACTAATCGTCACAGAAAACTTTCTAAATATACTAAGTCCCGTATAATTTGCGATACGCCATTCGATCACACTTACCGTTTCGTGTTTATATTAAACTTAATAAATCTTAAAAGGGTATCTATTTAAATTATTGCATTTAAAATTACGTTAAAACACTGTTGAAACAAACTCAACAATGAATTACGTCATCTAGCTTGGCCAGAGGAAATCTTTCCTTATCAACGGTTTATACCCCTCCATCAATGAATTTACTACACACATCCACACAACTTTACGATACCCGGGGATTGGAGTTATCGATTACAATTTACAGTACACGTAATTTACTAACACGCATTTTGTATGTGGTGTGATCCACCCATTCTACAGGAGTTCAGACTCTGACGGAACCATCAATTAGCCGCTTCCATATCTAAGAATTTGTACAGTTTGTATCTAAACTATTAAGTAAGCTTTTAAAATCGTTCTTAACTCAAGAATTTACTGTATAAGTTGCCTGTTATATAAAACCATAACAAAGTCCTCCATGCCGTGTTACAAATCGAGTTGCTGATTGTTAATTGTCACAGCTTTTTAATAGGTATAAATACCATTTAATAAGGAAAATGCTGCCACCTTGTAAAAGCGATGAAGGCCTACATACACCATTTGATAATCGTAATAAGAAACTTTAAGTAGTGCCAAACGGTATTATCCGGAAAGTATTATTTGTTATATTTGGTATTCCTCTCAGCATGAAGCATATTATAAACAACAAAAGTTAAGATATGCTATAAGGAATGCTAACATGTTACTTTTTATAAATTTCATGATGTTTTATTATATTTTGTTTTTACGTAATATATTGGTTGTTCTTGTTACATAAAATTGTCACGTTTAATTATACATGTCACATACAGCCTGACGTGACATGCGTGAGTGACACGATATCTTAATTAACATAAAGCAAAATTTTGCGTATTTTCTTTTCAACTATGTCCATACGTTTCGTTACATTTTAATTGTTACACTCAATTTTTTAATGAATTTTCGTCTTTTTTTATCAGTAATTTCTATTTTGTTTCTCTTCTAGTGCTTTAGCTATTTAGTTCTTCATGGCGTCACATCGTTATCTGGTAACCTACTGACATCGGTGCTGATGATGATGATAGTTACAGTCTGAGACTTTCCATAGACCGTGACGTAAAACACTAAGCTCGATTATGTGTTTCAATCGGAGCAATCGATACGTTCAGAAAGAAAACTCATTGTGCGAACTATATTTTACACGATTCTAAAGATAAAACGGAATTCCTGTCTTGTCAGATTAACTTTATAGGTTTCGTTTCTGAGATGAACTAGAGCAAACGTTGTATATAAACAATCTCATTTTCTTTTTTTGTTAAGTAAAAACTTTTTGAATTTCATGAAATATCAATTTTAATTTGCAGAAAAATGAATTTTTTAAATGTAAAATGAAATGTTATTTCATGATAATGAAGTTTGATCTGATAGGTTGATGAAAACTAACGCATTTATTTTTACAGAATTCCTGATTTGTAGGCCGATAAAATGTCTATTAGATGAAGAGGTGCGTAAAACGAAAAAGGAAGAATAATAGTTCTAAAGTAAATAATATTTTTATGTAAATAGAAATGCCGTTCAATTTTCATTTACATAAATTGTTAATAGTTGGTAGCGCGCAATATTTACTTTAAGGTGTTTACTAATGATAACATTTTTATGGTTAATATTTATGGAATATAAAATTTATAATGTTATGGATAACACTCTAATGATACTTCGTTACATCACTGCTTTCGCAAATGATATGGCTTTCCTATATGTCTCAAAAAACTTACCCCACAGCTGCCGAACAAGATCTAAAAAATTTTAATTTTGGTGTGGGAAAATAAACGTTCAAAAATCAAAGTATGTGATTTAAAATAAAGAAGTGTTTTCCAGTTCCTATAAAATTTCATACTGTCTAGTGTAACATAGTAATAAATTGTGGTTGTACCAAATTAGATCAGGTGCGTACATACAAACACATTTAGGTGTTACAACGGATACTCAAATCACATTGAAAATTCACATAAATAATATAAGACGAAAAGTAGCTAGTTTTTTGATAAATAATTATTAAAAACGTGTGTTTGCAGAGAATTTTAGAAATATTTATTTCGCTTTGGTTTATTCAGAATTAATATACGGTACTGGTTGTTGAGGTGGGACGTACAATTCATACTTCATTTCTCTTTTGACCTTAGAAATACATTATATTCGAATTCTACTAGAAAAACTTTGAGACGTAATTCATTTCCTTTGTTTCAGAAAATGAATTATTTTACCTTTAAGACACTTTTGTGTATATAAAATACTTAAAATATACTTCCATAGAAGTTGAGATTATGGAAAAACGAGCATTCGACAGTTAAAGTGTTAAAATAAAACTCTTTTGATGCTCTTAGCTAAAATGGAAATATAGGCCCCTACAATAAGTTTATTTACTTTTGACTTCTAAATTCTATAAAAAATAAAACAATATGTCTTAAACATTTGAAGTCTTGGCTAATAAATAAAAAGTCAGTTGAATACCTTTGTCATCCCCATGCCGTTAAAAAATAATTTAATCACACGATATGCTACCATTAACAAAAGAAAATTTAATTTAATTTGTTTTCATTTTATTTGCACAGAGTTTTGTTGTGATGTGAAAGTATTCGTGACTTGTTTATTAGTGAAAATTGTCATAACTGCCAAATAGTATGGTAATTTTTTTATATTGTTAACAGTATATATTAACTGTAATCTCTGGTATAAATTAAGGTTAAGAAGAGTTAATTCACATGGGATTAATTTTGAAACGATAAGGATCTATTTTTTGAATATTCTTAAGTATTTAGCGTAGTGGGTATAAGGTTTCTTTGACTGTTAAATACAACGGATGACAAACATTTTTGGCGTTAAGAGCAATCGGACTTATGAAAAATTGCTATAATTTGCTGTAAGATTTATTTTTGTAAAAATTTAATATTGGCCTTAATAAACCGCAACTTGTCACTACTGACAACTTGTGGTGAGCAGGCTGTGTATCTAATGAATACTGTAAACTTTAATAATGGATTTAAAATATTATTATTAATACTATTATGGATTATAATCAAGATAATTTATTCTTATATTGTAACCATGAACTGCTGATATTGGAATAGCATGGGGTTCGGAAAGAAACAAGAGAAGCAATATTAGTATATTAAAATTAATTACAGAGAAACGATTGGAGAGAAATTTAACAACATTCAACAATATTCATATATATTGCAACGATACGTATTTGCACATACGCCCTTAATTGTTTGTACATGTACATATAAGGCAGTGGTAGAAATGTTGTAAATAGTGGAAAACAGGAATTCTCAACCTTCATTTTCTAATAACTTTTCTATTTAATTAAAATGGGTCACAATAACTAGTATTTCTTGAACTGAAGTATATGTTATTTTTTATTAAATACTACAAGTAAACTTTTCATTTTATGTAATAAATATTTAAACGGTATTTTTATATGTGAGTTGCAATAGTTAAATTAATTATTTAAATTCAATAATTTATGTCACACATTCAGGTAGTTGAAACAATTTCTTATATTTGTGTTTACATATATGTTTTTGGTTTATTGTTTGTATATTATTCTTGTGTTATATTTATTTATGGTTGTGAACAGCTTTTTAAAAAGGAGAATATTTAAAATTATATTTCTTTCCGTACTTAATCTTTTTAAAATAATTTTTAATAAATCAATTATTTTCTTTTTAACATATTTAAGAAGTTATTTCATGGCACTACCAGCAGTGAGATTCATTGTGCAACATATAATATAAAGTTTTTGACAACGTTAAATAGGACAAAATGCTGATGTTGTGACAGATATCGGAATAGACTGTAGGGACCGACAAGTAATATGGAGTATTTACACTAACTCTCCACCGCACCTGTTACTGATGGAATGCCAAACAAGAAGAGTTGCAGATTATGCGGAAGGCGTACATTATCTTCCATTATATTCATTATCTTCCTCATGCAACGTATCAGGGTCGAATGGAATAAGTAGTCGAGATATATGGTATTGGAATGTAACATATAACAAATTAGTTCACTTCCTTGTAACATCAACTGGAGAATCTACGGTTTGATCAGACGACGGGTCAACGGGTTGGTCCTATCTGGATGAATACGTGGGTTAATTTCGCCTTCAGGGTTGCTTTCGGGCGTGCAGATGTTTCTCACGGACACAGTTACATACAGTTTCACACCACGAACCGATGCTGTTACCGCTTAACTGGTGTATAAGACTTACACCTTGCAGTCAACTTGAAATATCTATATACCATAAATGGAATATCTTGCACTTTCCCAGATAGCACAAAATTGTAATAACTATTGCAGTAACTCTACCTGATTTTATAACTTGCAGTCAACTTGAAATATCTATATACAATAAATGGAATATCTTGCACTTTCGCAGATAGCACAAAATTGTAATAACTATGGCAGTAACTCTACTTGATTTTATAACTTCCGTTCGTCGCGACTGGCAGACTCAACGTCATGGACCAGAGCCGCGGTTACTCGTTATCCATGCAGAAGAGAGACTGATCGTACGTTTACAATTCTTATTTTAAAACTGATTTCTCGTAATCTGATTGGATATTCGGTAATCCCTTCTTATAATTTTCTTATCACTGTATCGTGCAGAAAATTCATGATCGAAAACCCTTAAATATTTTACGACTGATTTTATGAGATATAAACCTTTTTACTTAAAAAACTCATACATTCAGCTATTAATTTTTAACACAACTACTGTCGTCAGGTAGGTGTTTATATTACGAGTATTCTGATACAGGACCCATCTCAAAATTTCCCATATTTCGATAGTTATACAAATTAATGTGTGTTTTTTTAAGAATATCCCTTAAAATAATTACGTACCCTCTCACACACGCACTACACACGCGGCTAAGTATCGTTACGCACCACTTCACTGCACTTAAAGCTAGTTTTACAAGTCTAAAAATACTTAAAACTAACATTTTTTACAATGGTCCTTATCAAATAATTTACAATCTTTAAACCTGCAATATCAACATAGCTTCTTTATATGCATGCTATCATATACTTTACTATCTACTGTACTCCATATGTAATTAGAATGTCTATTGCAATATATGTAAATAGTAAATAAATAAATTGGTTAGTTTTTATATATATTCTGAAGATGACAGTTTATACTGTTCAGACACTGTAAATATTTGAAAAATACAAATATGATCTTGAAAAGCAAATATTATTTATTTATTATTAAAATAATTAAACAAGAATAGTGTGAGAAAGTGTAAACGCTATATATATATATATTGCAACGTTACAAGTATTATAAAATGAATACACTTCTGTCCGTGTACCCAACGCAACTATATTATAGTGTTAATCACCGGCTAGGTCGTAGGATTTTTGTGTGTTCGTTGCGTTAAGTATATGTGGTTGCACAATAAACGTATTTTTAAACAGAGGAGTGAGACATTGATGACATGAAATAATTAATTAACACACTGGAAAAGAATCAATCAACGGTTTATTAAATATTGAAAGAAAATTAATTGATTACAAAAAATTATAATTTTATAAGGTTATAAAAGAAAATTAATGTGTGTCTTTGATATTCGACACACATTAATAACATATAGTAATAAAATATTTAAACATATATGATAAACAAATTATAATATTCTTTTAAATTGCTTGGGTGTCTGACTTTGAACCATTATTAAAATCTGAACTCCTAGCAAGTCATCTTATATACGAGCCATCTCGTATAATAATCATCATAAAAATAATATTAAATTTGTTTAGCAAAAATATAATTGTTCATTTGTCACCTGCGTATTGGCTGAGTCACTGTTGCGAAGCTGTTATTCCGTGAGTGTGTGCGTGTATGTGTGCGTCTCCTGAATGTTGACAATGACGATGATGACGACGATGATTCCTCTGTGGATCGTTAGCTGTCAGTGTTCTATAGCCTGATGTTGATGGTGGTCCTGCGCTCCTCCACCAATCGTGATGTGTTGAAGATGATGGTGATGATGATGAGTTTATTTCGCTCATCAAACTGACATAGTGTCCCCGTGATAAAGTTCTTGGCGTCTGTCGCTCGTCCGAAATTACCGGAGGTATTTATAATAAACAGCGACTCTGACCTGTCAGATGCTGTTTCTGACCTGTTCAATTTGGTCAGTTCATGTATAGCGTCCTTTTTAACTGATCACTTTTTTGTCTATTTTTGCGATCTTTAGGCGAGTGGTTGCATTGTCTTTGTAATTTTTCACTCGTCATTATATATAACACAATCGTTAATTAGGCGTACTTGTTAATTGCGGTAGTAATTAACTTTAATTTGTATAACTTTTTACTATTGCACTTTTCTGCAATAATTTTGCGTCACCATACGCGTTTAAATGTACTTACGCTAATGGCGTTTTGTAGAATTGTGGTATCTATTTTGTAACAGGTAAAAAAAAAATTTATTTATTTTCAATTATCATGTCAATACCTGCTTTACTAATATAAACCAAAAATTTATATCTCCCCTACCGTGATATAATGCAGATCTGTGCCGGTTCACACATACATACGACTTACACTGTAAAAACTCTAACAACTCAGTCGGGCCAGGTGTTCACTTTCACTTTCAACAGGCTTAAGGATGTTAATCGGCCTGTACTACCACGCACTAATTTTTTAAAACTTTATTAATGATTTTTGTTTTATTAATGTTTATTTAATAAAAATTCGCACACTGACATTACCTACAGCAAAGTAAATTATGTCATTTTTAGACGTGCGTAATGACACATGTGTGGTTACAATTTGAAGGTGAATTGTGAATTATAACCGAACGAACAATAAACTAATTAATTACTCAGCTAATTAATACGTGACAAGCAATTAATTAGTATGTAAACAAAGACGAAAGTATCACGGATCTCATTATTTTATTCGGTTGCACATGAACACTAATTATGAGTGTGAAAATACCCAGAAAGTGATGTGTGGAAAACCGACGCGCGGAACAAGCCTGGACCAAATTTAACAGGTTTGAGAAGGCTGCCAAGCACTCTTCGACCTGTCAGCGTGCCTTGAATATAAAACCGCGGCCGATTCTGAACTACAGAACAGACGCCATTCGTTCTTGATGGAGGAGACTCTGCCCGACAGATGATCGAAGTGGAAACTTCGCCACCTGAATCGTCACCAGCATCATCAACATCGTCCAGGACAGAACACACACTCGCACGATATCAAATACGAAAATAAACAGGTGAAAAATTAACAATTAGGTAATCTGTCTTAACAAAGACTATAAACAGAACTTGAAATACAACATAAGTAAAGACAAAAATGCATATATAAGTGTAAATAATGTAAATACAAAAAGTGGATAATACAATAAAATATTGTAACTTCAACACTATTTTCTAATAACTTCTGTATTTACTGAAGTGGGTTCGCAGTTACTACTATATTCTTGATGAAAGTAAATGATATTTTTTTCACTACAAGTTAATTTTATTTTATACAATAAATATTTTAATAGGTTTATATATTGCAACAGAACACAGGATGATAAGATATGCTGTTTATATCAGAGTACATGAATGACGAGCATTTTCTTGTTTAAATTGTTTTGTGTAATATTTTGTCTTTTAGTCATAAGTTTTGTATTTAAAAATTGATAACCATATAGGTTACACCAAACTCTTCATAAAAAGATGTACTATATTCTCATGTATTTTTTGTATGAATTGGTGCGCGTGTGCGGGTGTGATAATCTGCGATCGCTATAGCGGCAGTGGTAGTTAACCGATTTACATGAAAATTTGACAAGGAATTATTTAAGTAAATAGCTTCGATTTGTGTGTACTCTGAGGTTTGTAACTATTTTAGAAATATGGTTTTTTAAGTAAAGCAAAACTCAAGTGTAACTCTTATCAATGATAGGGTAATAAAAATTGTAGATAATTTCCATGCAGGACTATGCAAAATTATACAAAGTTTTCATGAAATTTGTGTATCTGGTCGTTCCATCAATCATGTGACTTGGGCTTAGCCTATGAAATTACACCAAATTCAGGGAGATTCATACGTTGCAGAGCTAGGATGGACACAGAGTGTCTGTCGACGTTGCTAGGGGAAGTTGTGCCCGGAGAAGAGAGTTGTTCTCTTATAAACGTAGAAATATCTTATATTAAATAAACTATAAACCTTGAAATTCTTAACGAAGTTTTGCGATAAGAACCGAGAGGGTAAATAATTAGATAAAATTTAAAATATATTACAGTGCTGTTTCGTGTAAGTTAAGATATCCGCTTAGGGAACTTAAAGACACTACAAGATATCGTGGAAGCAGTCAAACATAACTACGAGACTCTGTTGAAATATCGCCGCTGGAGCCGCTTGCTGTAGAAGAGGACGACGAGACGAAGAGGACACCAGGAAGGAGGGACAGGAAGAAGAGGACGCCAAGACGGGACCGACGAGACGAGTGGAGAACGTTGCAGCAAACAAGTAAAATCGATTTAAGTATTAATCGAACAATACAAACAATTTAATATACCATCAATACATGGCAATTTAAAATACATTATACATCTTTATAAACAATATTTGTATATAATAAATAATTTTTCATCTCCTCCATAATAGACTTGTATCGATTTTTACACACTCACAATATCCTTATTAGAATAATAAAGTTTGATCTGTTGCAATATACATAAAATGTATGATTTATAATATTTAAATTAAATATGTACATTAAATGTTTAAGTTAGACACCCAAGTATCTAGAACCTTGTCTTATATGTGTGTTTACATATATTTTTGTATATGGTTGTTTGTATGTTATGATGTGTATTTTTTATAATGTGTATAACACGGCTAATCATTGTGAAACAACTTCTTTTAAAAAGTGACATTCAATTCATATTTCTTTTAAATCTTTAAAAAGTTTTTTTTTTAATAAATTAATGGTTTTATTAGAATTTATTCCACGTCACAAAATCTTCCTAGTTTCTTCTTACATAAAAATGTATTGTGCAACAAAAGGAACTTGACGTGACGAACACAGAAATCCCACAACCTAGTTTATTCGATACTTACGTGGAGTATTCTTCAGATACGCAATTTAAAAATTGTTGCAACACACACACACACACACACACACACACACACACACACACACACACACACACACACACACACACACACACACACACACACACACAGCAACGATACATAAATTTGCATATTTGTTCATGGCAATACTTTTGTAAACAATTAATATAGAGAAATTGTTAGGAACAGTTTTAAGTAGTGTGACGTGACGTAGAGGAACAACACCTGTCGATTGTGTGTAGTCTGCCGGCAGAGACAGGAACTGTGCTACGAATAAGGTTGTTTTCTGTGTACGCAAGTATTTTGCTTATGTTATAGTAAACTCTGGTTCAGCCTTGAATGTATGACAATAATTAAAGGTGCTTATTTAATGAAATTTGCATTTTACAAAATACATTTTGCAATTCAGACAATGCTATCGGAAGACTGACACTCGAACGCGTGTGTTGATGTAAAAATTATTGCAACAAGTGAAATAATAATATCAGTGTTATATAAACTAAAGTTAATTATAACTGTAATTAAGAAGTATTAAACAACTGAGGTTTATCCAAATAACGTGTGCGAAATTGTGCATTTCATTCCATCTCTGGTTTGAACATCAATTCTATCGTTATTGCAAAAAACAGACAAAAAATTATGTATTGAAAAGGGCGTAGACTAAACTCAGTACGTTAAAAACTGTATGTCAGAATTACTGCAGACTATTTTGAACGATGGACAGACGCTAATAACTTACTCACGGGTACACTATGTCGATTTGGTCAGTAACAGAACATCGTCAACATCATCATCATCAAGCAGTAAACAGAACGTACCACGATTGACGAAAGAGCACCAGGATCATCATCATCATGCTACAGAACATTTGACAGCTAACGATCTGCATGTGAATCAGCACATCATCATCATCATCATCGTCAACATCCAGGAGCCGCATACACACACGCGCGCGCAATTACATATTTGCAATGGTAACTCAACAGATACTCAGGTGACAAATGAATAATTATTTTAAGAAACAAAGAAAGAACTCATAAAGAACACTACTATGGGCTAACGGAGTAATACCACGTGAATGTAATTAGTGTAAACAGTAAAACTAAAATAAATAATATGTAATTTTAAGTTTTATTAAAAATAATTTTTCTAGTACAGTAATTTAAAAATGGGTGATCTGTTGTAACTATTTTTTATTTATAGTGAACATTATTTTAATAAAATGTTGATAGTAAATAAAATTTATTTAATGAAAGTAATAATACTTTTGTAGATGATTTGCTATGAGTTTAAATTTTAATAATTTAACTTCTAGCAAAATCAATTAACATAAATTTCACTTAAAATTTAACTTTTAATATCATGAAAGCTGATACTTTGTCAGACACCCAAGCAATTTAAACAATTTTATAATTGTTTTTTCATATACGTTTTATGTTATTATTGTGAGTTACATATAAGAGGTATAATATGTTGTCATTGTATCTTATTATAAAAGGAAATATTCTGAATTCATAATTTAATTTTTAATATTTAATTAATTTTTTAAGTAATAATTAATAAATCGATGATTTATTCTTTTTCAATATTTTAATTAGTTCCCATCACCGTCATCACTACTCTGTATAAGAAAAAGGTTTATTGTACAACAATTATACTTAACGCAACTAACACACAAAGTCGTACGACGTAGTATTGGTTTAAGCACAATACAGTTGCGCTGGGTATAAACACAGAATTGTATTCATAATAATATTACTTGTACCGTTGAAAATATATATATGCTGTATAGATATGCTGACCAAATTGCTATACTAGCTAGAAACAAAGAGAATCTTGAGGCCATGTTAATTACGATGGATAAGATTATGGGGGAACTACACAATATGAAAATAAATAAATCCAAAACGTATTTTCGGAGACAAAGAAAGACCAGTTAAAATACACATTTGCATAGGTAATGGACTACAGTAATACCCCGGAGTTACATTAGAGTCTATCTTCTAAGATTTGTAATCCTTTTACAATTAAGTTGAGGCCCTGTGTCGCTTGCAATTGTCATGTGCATCTGAGGTGTGGGGTAGGACCGACGACGAGCGCGCAAGTCAGATTCGCTTAAGTCGGGGTACAATTGTGCATATAAATACATATAAATTTTAGTTAATTAGTATCAAGGCCTAACAAAAACACTAATTTAAAAGAAGAGTGTGTAAAAAAATTTATAGTTTTTCACACATATTAATACAAAATAGTATTAAAATAAAAATGTTACAAAAAATGAAATTATTTAGACGTCGATGGCTTCATAAAATATCTAACAGACTCGTCTGACGACACAATGTCTTCTTCTTTTTTCACACAAAATTGGTTCGTGACAAACTATTAATTTTTTTTCTTGCCTTGTAGCTGTATCGCGCTCTTCATTAGAGTCTATCCTCTAAGATTTGTAATCATTTTTCAATTGAGTTGAACTATGAAATTAGTTCCCAATTCCCAATATACGCATGTTTTTCACACTCTATAGTTTACTAAATTATTTCATTATCGGTCTCTTCAATTCCTTCTTCCTACTCGTCCTACTCTTGGGTTGACCTAACCACTCATTCTCTGGGAAATTTGCAGTATTTTCTCTGTCTCAGGAACTGATATATACTTCTGTATACAACTTTTCATCATTCTTTATTAGTCACACCCTTTTATGTTACTCATCGAGCAATTTACAATCTGTCAGTATTAATTTATTACAGTATATTTTGTTTATACTTTGTGTACCCTTGTTTATAAGATGTGCATTTTACATTGTCGTCTATTAGGTTAAAGAAACCTTCGGCTTTTACTCACACACATCTTGTAACGCTACTTTTAACCATTTTCTACAATGCACTTTAAGTGTTGGAAAACTTTCTAGCCTAGTTCCTTAATTACGAGGAACTAACGAGGAACTCGTATATCCTTTATACAGAAGGTAATACGTACTTGTATGTGCCAGTTCTAACAAAATCATTTTGTAATGGAATGCTTTTACCCCTTGTGTTTACAAATTGTGCACAGCTGTTTCTTTAAAATCAGTTTTTTTTAATATTGTACTTAAACAATGTATATATTTCATTACAAAGGTTTCTGTTTACAAAAGGTAACGATTGATGTATGTTGTGTTCGGTATTGTAAGAGTTTGTTCGGTAGTGATCCCCATTTTACGCGCCTACCCACGCCAACTTGCTATCTCTGTTTTTTTTTTCATTATATTTAATTAGGCCTACACATATTTTGCCGTTTTTTTTTTCAAGGTTCGTGGATTACTTACGAATGTGTTAGGAATTAACATACCAGAGTTAAAAGAAGTATTGATAAACTAAGTGGATAGAATTATATTTTCTTTGTTACTTTTAATGAATGTACTTACAGCTATTAAACGTAGATGAATGTTTTTTCCTTACCGTATCGTACTAATTAATTTAGTCTAGGTTTCAACAACGTATTCAAAATATCACCGAAAATAAGTATAATTTAACCACGAATAACAAAAGGACTAAACTATTCTAAACTCACTTTTTTTATATTTTCCTGTATGATTGTGTTTGCAGTGGACGGTCCGTGTCCTGAAGGGGCGTTTCCATGCATCAACGCAACCCTATGCATACCACAGCGTTTCATGTGCAACAATCACAGTGACTGCCCCCTGGGCGATGATGAAGACAAAATGGAGTGTGGTATGTGTTATTGTTATAGGCCTACATTAAGTTTCTTCAATAAAATCCAATATGAATTTAAAAAAAATATAGTACCCATCAATTATCTAGTGTATTACGACTTCATATCTTATTGCGAATGTCAACATTTGTGACAAAAACTTAGGCTTTAATCAAATTAATCTATAATTAATTGAATTTATGTGTTAATACAATATTGCTTATTATAGTTGAGACTAGTGTTAATAATAATTGCTTAATTAGTGAAGTAATTATCTGATTAAAATAATTATTATTCATTATCAAATAAATAGGAAAAAATTGAAATCGCCATAACTCTTGAGAACGCAACGGTACAAAATAAATTGTAAATAAGGAGAATAGAAGTAAATATATAAATTACTACAGTGATAAGTACGGCCCAGGTAAACATAATTTTCCTCCAAAATTCTAAACTTTAATAAAAATAAGGGTATAATCCGCAGGAGAGTTTGACATTATTGTTTATCAGATTAGTAGAACGCAAACCCTGGCAAATTTTTGCTACTGATTATAACGATTATTCACTTGTCTTAACTTATTGGACGCGTCAGTGATTAGGTCAACGACAATCTGTGTTTAGCCTATATACGAGGGCGATTTGGAAAGTTCGCGGCCTACCATGTAAACGAATGTGTGGCGTTTTTTATTTTTACCGCATCGTGGTGCCACCTCCGCCCCATGAACAGCTGTGAAGCGTCAAGTCATTGTTGCGGAGAAACAGCTGTAGAAATAAGGTTATCTCACAGCAACGCTGAAAATGGAGAAAACTGAACATCGTGCAGTAATCAAAATTTTTTAAGGAAGGTTTAACGCCAACAGAAATTTTTAATGAGATGAAGAATGTGTTGGGTGATGCTGGACCTACTTTTACTACAGTGAAAAAAATGGGCTACTGAATTTAAACGTGGTCGTGCAAGTTTGGAAAATTATAGGTTTTTTTAGCGTACTGGGCGTCCGAAAAGTGCCACTACACCAGAAATCATCAATAAAGTGCACGATATTGTTTTGGAAGATCGCCGTTTGAAGATGTCTGAAATTGTTAAGCCTGTGGGCATTTCAGATGAAAGGGTACATCACATTCTTACTGAGGAATTAGGTATGAAAAAGCTGTCTGCATGATGGATGCCGCGTTTGTTGACAAGTGACCAAAAACAGATGCGAATGCAAGCTTCTCAGGAATTTTCGGACCGTATTAAGAAAAATCCGACAAATTTTATTCGTAGATTTGTAACAACTGATAAAACTTGGGTCCATTACGTCACTCTAAAACAAAACAACAGTCGAAACAATGGATGCATAGTGATTCGCCGCCTCAAAAAACGCTAAAATCAATTTTGTCGCCTGGAAAGTGTATGGATCCATTTTTCTGGGATGCTAAGGGGATATTGTTACTAGATTGCCTTGAAAAGGGTCAAGCGACCGTTTTCAAATTCCGGTCAATTATATTATCAATGTGCATTATAGGTTTTTTTTAGCTAAATCGCTTAATTAGTAAATACTTTTTATATGTGCACACTGCCCCTCTAGTAAATATAAGTTATTATTTTTTTACTTAAATTTAGGAGCTTACAATTACTATCTCTTAGTTTAATTTATGAATACCCTATTTTGTAAATAGTTTCTGCTCCTTAACTGTCCAAGACTGTCAATTAACTTCCATATATTAAATCGACTGGTTTTCTTCTTTTGAACATCTGCATCACGTTTGCGCAGTTAGGTGTTTCCAACGAACTTGTATGTTATTAAATACTTTGTGGAGGATAATATTTATTTTTTTGGTGTCAAATGTGTTTAGTTAATTACCTTCAGATATATAACTCTGATCATTAGATTATTAGTTTCAAAGTGAGACGAGAGCGTATTAAATGACGCATTAAGTGGGGTACGTAAAGTTTACCAACTGCTCACCCGTTTGTTTACAATAATATTAACGACGCGGAGAGTATTCGTGCAGTACAAACACCAAACGTGTATTCACTGCTTTATTAAAACGGCACGTGTGCGTGCTTATTAACGTTGTTTACTGTTTGCTGATGGATCAGCTAGATGGTAGATCCTGTCTGTATGCGGTAGTCTCGTTTATTTTCATGCTAAATGACCGCAGCTCTGCAGAGGAATTAACAAACATCTAAGCGGAATTAAAACATCTCATTGCGCCTTAAGTATACAAATGGCAGTGTAAACATACCGTAATGAAAATTAGATTTTTTTGTATCACCATTATATTTTTTAGTATTTATATTATTTTTATCATCATTCAGCGGCAATACGAAGTGTATCATGCGCGCGGCACACATTAATGATTTCTTTTTGTTTAAAAGTAACATTAAACAAACGGTGAGTATGCCTAATGTTTCCAAATATAATTGATTATCTTACGGATCGCCCTAGGAAAGTCATTTTGCTTTTTTGCTTTTATTGTCTAGTTTTAAGTGAGAAAAATAAAGGCACTTTGATTGTTCTTTTTTAATAAATCTATATATATATATATATATATATATTTCAATCACTTTCTGCTACAGTCCGTTTCTTGATGTATGTAATACTATAATACTTATAACTATTTTACCTCAAGATGTATTTTTTCTTTAGGGACATGTTTCGGGAGATCCTGTTCTGTACTGCACCAGAAGCAAGATGGCGAAGGTTGAAGATGGGAGAACAGGATCTCCCGAAACATGTCCCTAAAGAAAAAATACATCTTGAGGTAAAATAGTTATAAGTATTATAATATATATATATATATATATATATATATATAAGCCAAATACCACTAACTCACTCATCACGAAATCTCCGTATCTCCTAAAGCCTACAAACTTGAAAATCGGCACGTATGTTCCTCTTGGCTTCTAGGTGCTCGCTAAGAAAGGGTTTTGAAAACTTTAACGCCTAACCCTGAAAAAACGCGAAAAACCGCTAACAACCGTGACAACGATAATGCAGCTTTTTTTCAACTGTACGCTTCCTGGAAGTCTAATGTTTATTTTTTTACTTTTCTTTAGGCTTTTGAGGAGTTACTAAAACAGTATTTTTTTCATCTAACCTACAACCACGAGGAGGCGCGAAAATAATCGCGAAACTGTTAACTCTGTCCCTCTATTACTTGCTATATGTCCTTGAGCGTTTATTTTGAGTTCTAAGTTCGGCACATATATTCCGAACAGGGTACGGAGACACTGTCTGACCAGTTGCATACGAAAAACGTTCAAGCAAACAAAATAAATCTTGTTTCGATCGTACTACAAATGGTTCACTGCTGGTGAAACACAGCATCTATATGTAGGCCTATATATATTCTAGCATGACAGATAATCCACTAAGTTATAATTCAAATATGATCATAATTACATTTAAATTAATTAAATCAAAAGAAAGTTCGAAGCAAAATAAATAAATATCGAATGAAAATAATTAAAAATCAAATGAAAAGAATCAAATATCAAATGAACATAATTAAATATCAAAGTGAACAACACCACAATAAAAGAAAAGTATAATTAAATAATGAAATGCAATGATAAAGTATCAAGGAAATTAAATCCAAAGGAATTCATATAAAAAATCAGGAGGATACCCAGGTAGTTTAGGAGCAGGTGATAAAGAAGATACCCCGAACCACCCAAAGGACATAATGAAATACTTACCTTGGAAAACCCAAGACAGAAGAAATGAAGAAAAGAAGATGTAGGATGGGAGAACTACGACGAATACCCATGAAAAAACCTATTAATAAAAATAATAAACCCCGAACCAAATATTAATATAACCCCAAGAAAGTATAACACCCCAAAACATCATGTAAAATAATTATAAACAAAAGTGTTTAGTAGTAAATAGAAGTGCACCAACTAAAGTTATTATGTAATCAAATAAACAAATCTTCACAGTCCCTTATATCTAAAAGTTTGATCTTAGAATATTGTAGAACTCAAATATAAATAAGAACCAACAGTGTAAGTGTACCAGTGCAAGTGAATCCTATATGATAAACTTCAAATAAAGGTGTACTGATATTTTAACTATATACAATAAATAACTTTAAGTTTTCTAATAAATACAGAAATGACATAGCATGAAGTATTGTTAAGATTATATGTCAAATGTTTCATAAAAGAGGACACATCTTTTTATCAAAAAACATTTATAGAGATGCAAATGATAAAGAGAGTAGAGGGGGATAATTACTGTGAAAGGGGATTAAATTATAATACAATATAAACAGAAAGGACTGTGATTAACTTAAGTTTAACATAAAAATTTTAAATGGCTAATTATGTTTATGTTTAAAGCCAACACATTTCAAAGTGAGAATAGAATTATATTTAGTGTAAGAATGTTTATTAAGATAACAGTGTGCATACAGCCTAAAATGTTTATGTATGTATTCTGTACCAGTTTATAAAATGTTTAATATGTATTTTAAAAATAGTTCAACTTAACATGTCTAACATAAAAGACTAATAATTAATGTTCAATATTGTTTTTATAGTATGAGCATGAATACCATGCTACATGTTCCAATAGTTGTATAAGGAATTTTTATTTGATATTATATTAACTTTAGACAGTCAGAGAGGGTATAGAATTAGTAATATTAAAAAATCAGTATATGTAAAACAATAGAATCTAGGCAATATGGTAAATTCCAATAACATTTATATTTGAGTAAGGAAGTTAAATAAAACCAGCAAACTAATTAGATTTATATAAGGTAAATCAAGCACCAACTACTATAACTGAAACTATACTTTAAAAGAATAATACAAAAGGTTGTATAAAATTATTAAATAATTTCAAAAGGTAATACCTAACCATTTCAAAGGAGTAATAGTAAATTAGTGAATTGTAACTAAAAGGAGGATCAAATTGTTAAATTTATAAGAAATTAAGGAAAGGTAAGGATTTATATCAATCAGAAATTTATTATAATCATATTTATAACACCTAACATGGCTAATATTTTGGACAAGAACAGGAAGCTGATTTTGGGCCTAGATTTCCAAAAAGACAGAAATGTAGCAATTTTAACAAAAAACTTTATAAATATGGACTATTGTATGTCAAATTAAACAGGAGAAGGTAAAGAAACCAATTATGTAATTAATAGTTTACGAAAGTAATCAATAAAAAAAATATTCTGAATATAATGTATTTTATAATCACATGGAGAGGAAGTGATTTATATTTAAACAATACTTTTTTCATATTAACTTGGCAAGATATTTCCTGAGACGAAGGAAGTAAGACAGTTCTTAATTAACATTCAACGCGAACGGTTGATGTAAGATAGCGCTAAAAAACTGTATAACGAATGTTAATGGCGTACAAAGCCTAAAATCAGTGAAAAACGAGAGTTACTGAAATTGTCATTTTTAACTTAAAATCAGTGAAACACACCATCACCAACAGTGAAAACAAACGATACTCAACATAATACAAGTGAATTAAACCAGTAAAACTACCTAACATTAATATTTCACTTTACAACAAATTCACGATTCTTAGCCACGAACAGACAACAGTGAATACATCTAACACAAGACAATTAACGCCAGTGAACACTGAACAATTAAACAGAACACTTCTAACAACATAATAGACAGTATACACTATTACGGAGACCAATAAAACAGTTGTGAAGGTGAATTTATTGTCAGAATTTCCAGCAACCATTTATTCGTTTACTTCATCAACTCAGCTAGCCGCCATGATGGTTCCGTGATGCACTGCGAACTCTCCAGCTTGACTTCATCGACACGGCATTGGTCTGAATAATTAAATTTTATAAACATTATATCTTATTATCAACTGTGTCATTTATTAATTATTAAGATTATTTTAGTTCATGTTATACTTTCTATGCTTGTCCCTTCTCTGACTATATAACTATAACCGCTAAAAGAACCATTCTGAACATTCATATAATATAACCTGTTTTGTGAAATCGATTATCCCTGGAAAAGAGTCGAACATTATAACAATATCGATTTTCAATCGATATTTTCCAAATAAATGTTAATAAATCAAAATAATTCTATAATCTCGTTTTTAATTATTTCACACATTAATATAAGAGTGTTTATTAACAACAGGACTTACTGGAAAACGACCTTTACTAAAGGAAAGTGATCATCTGGAGTATAGAAGAAAATCATCAATCGATTAGTAAAGTAAGACAATCTGATTAACTCCAGATTCATTTACGGTCAACCAGAAGTACATATATTAACATAATAAACTCACAAAATTTCAAATTTTCAACGGAATTTCATAACAAGAATTATTTATCAATTATACAATAACAAACAAACAAAATTTTTTTTTTAATTTTTTTTTAAAATTTAATCAAAAATTTATTTTGTACAATACAGAATTATTTATTTGTAACTAGTGTAAACACGAGGTCAAGTTAAAAAATATATATATATATATATATATATATATATACAGTATATATATAAGCCAAATACCACTCAATCACTCATACACACACTCATCACGAAATCTCCATAACTATAATGCCTACAAACTTGAAATTCGGCACGTATGTTCCTCTTGGCTTCTAGGTGCTCTCTAATAAAGGTTTTTGAAAACTTTAACGCCTAACCACGAAAAAACGCGAAAACCCGCTAAAAACCGTGACACCGTTAATGCAGCTTTTTTTTCAACTTTACGCTTCCTGGAAGTCTAGTGTTTATTTTTTTACTTTTCTTTAGGCTTTTGAGGAGTTACTAAAACAGTATTTTTTTCATCTAACCTATATCCACGAGGAGGCGCGAAAATAATCGCGAAACAGTTCACCCTGTCCCTCTATTCCTTGCTATGTGGCGTTGAGGGTTTATTTTGAGTTCTAAGTTCGGCACATATAGTCTTCTTGGCTTCTGGGTGCTCACTAAAAAGAGATTTGAAAGCTTTTACGCCTATTCGCGAAAAAACGCGAAAACTGCAACACTGATAATGCCGCTTTTTTAGTTGTGTCCTTCTTGCAGTATTTTTTCCACCACCTTCACGAGAGCAAGCAGCCGTTATCTCCAACCGCGAACACCTGAGGGAACTGTCTTATGATACCGTTCAGCTGTCCGAAACAGTTGCTCTGAATGTTCCAAAATTAAATCAAAAACAGAGAAAAGCCTACGATGTAATCATGTACATCATTGCTTCTGATTCTGGGCAGTTGTTCTTTCTTGACGCTCCTGGTGGCACTGGGGAAACGTTCTTGATCAAGCTGTTGCTAGCCACAATTAGGGGCGAAAGGAACATCGCCGTTCCCGTTGCTTCCTCAGGTAATGCAGCTACCTTGATCGACGGAAGCAGGACGGCTCACTCTGCCTTCAAGTTACCTCTCAACCTGAATCATTCTGAGTCTGCACTTTGTAACATCTCTAAGCAGAGTGACATGTCTCAGGTGCTTCGAGAAGCCAAAGTTATTGTGTGGGATGAGTGCACCATGCCCCACAAGGGAGATATTGAGGGTCTGAACAGGACGCTCCAGGACATTAGGGGCCGCAACCGTCTTGTGGGTGGAGTTACGGTGCTTTTGGCTGGTGACTTCATACAGACCTTGCCTGTTGTGCCACGGGGGACACGTGCAGAAGAAGTCAAGGCCTGTCTCAAGTCATCTCTCTTATGGCCTAATGGCAAAGTCCTGTCCTTGGGAGTTAACATGCGTGTCCACATCCAACGTGACTTGAGGGCAGAGGAGTTTCCTAACTTATTGCTTGATATTGGTGATGGCAAGATTTTGGAAGAGGAGGGAAGAATAAATATTCCTGGTAACCTTTGCGATGTTGTGGGAGATCTGATCAGCTTCAGTTACAGAATATACCCCAACATTCATCAGGCTAGAGAGGATTGCATTTCTTGGCTGAGGGAAAGAGCTATTCTCACTCCAACAAACGACTCAGCCAACAGCATCAACAACTTTGTTAGAGAAGCTGCCGACTGAGCATATGAGGTATGAGTCTGTAGACTCTGTGGTGTAGGTCGAGGATGCTGTACATTACCCTGTGGAGTTCTTGCATACTCTCAACCCACCAGGAATACCACCTCACGTCCTCTACCTCAAGGTTGGCGCTCCAATCATGCTGTTGCGCAATCTAAACCCTCCGAAACTGTGCAATGGCACCAGGCTTCTGCACAAACATGTCATCGAAGCCACAATTTTCACAGGCGTCGGTAAGGGAGAAACCGTCATCTTCCCCCGAATTCCTCTGATCCCATCAGACTACCACTTTCAGTTCAAACGTCTGCAGTTTCCTGTTAAAGTGTGCTATGCCATGACCATCAATAAGGCACAGGGGCAGAGTTTGATAGTGGTTGGTGTGGATCTGAGGAGTGACTGTTTTTCTCATGGCCAGTTCTCCAGAGTCAGTTCAGCTGACAGCCTGGTCATCCTCCAGCCAGAGAGCAAAACCAGGAATGTTGTTTACAGGGAGGTCCTGAGCACTTAATCTGATGAAGCAACTGAAAGTATATGCTAAGCAAGTTATTAGCCTGGCTACGTAGACCAAAAAACCAGGGATGATGGTGGGATCAAAGGGCTTAAGCCCATCTATTTTATTGTTGTTAGACTTACAATAAAGGACTGTCTTAATCTCTAACAGAAACTTAGCTTATCCTCTCTAACTAAATAATACAGCATCATTTTTAACAACTCATGAATTTTCAAGCTTTAGTAGTTGATTGATCAAGCTTGATCAAATTGATCGAGCTTAAATAGCTTAAATAGTTTCTCTTAGTTTCAAAATACTGGTATCTAAGCTTCAAAAATAACCTATTTCTATTTTCTGATTTAAAATTCTGTTTTTTCCTGATAATCACTGTAGCGAAGCACGGGTGTCAAGCTAGTGATTTTATAAATGGCAAATGTTATAACTCTATAACTTTAGATAGCCTATGTTAACTTTGGAACGGATGTTTAAGAAATTAAAATATCCACAGAATATCAGTATAGTTAACTTGATGTAAGTACAAGTAAACAAATGAATTTATTTCTTCTACAAGAAAGTGAGAAAGCTAATTCTTATTTGAGAATTAACGGTAGAGCAAAATGACAGATTGTGGAGTTATTCTGTCAACAAAACGTATATTCTCCCTTTTTTTACTGATACTTCTTCTGCCGTATATATTTTTACCACGTACAAGTATGTCTATTAAACTGTAAATACTTATGCTTTCTCTCTAATTAGAAAAGTGAACGTAATTTATAAACATCACTGCCAACTGTTCCCATCTATTTTTTAAATTATTATAACTGTTTTAGTCTTTGAACTTACTATATCATAATGCTCGGTAAACAAAGCTTGGTGACGCTTATGCTGCCTTGTTTTTAAAGCTGATCTTTGCAAGAAAATATTTCATAGTTTTTCAATTAAATTTCAGTTTGCTCTCTCTCTCTCTCTCTCTCTCTCTCTCTCTCTCTCTCTCTCTCTCTCTCTCTCTCTCTCTCTCTCTCTCTCTCTCTCTCTCTCTCTCTCTCTCTCTCTAACTCACACACTCGTGCGCGCAAACACACACACACACACACACACACACACACACATCTGCTTGTTTTTCATATTAAAAGAAACCAGTCTCAGTTAAATGAAAAGTCATTGTGAAAAAATGTTTATTGTAAAAACCAGATGATTATGAGGCTTAATCTCGATTGCATCGTGATGGATTGAAAGCAATTATTGACCAAAATAATAAACATGTTATTACTTAAATGTGCAAGTACATAGAGACATAAAGTACTATAAGAAGGCCTATAAAGGCCCATAAAGTACTATATAGGCCTAGTTAAGTAGTTCTAAAATAATTGTATCTGTCAGAATTACTATGAACCAATGTAACATAGGCTATGTTTCACCCATTAGTGATGAAATTTGCAACCTCTTAAAATATTTCTGTATGTCGGAGGTAAAGGAGGAAAATTGAAATTGTCTAGGAAAGCGAATGAAGTTTTGAAAGTTTGAAAATTCATACATGAGGCATGTATCTGACAATTCAGCAAAACTGTAGTTAGCCATTCTCAACAGTTACATGTGTAAGTAAAAAAAACACAAGCAGAATGAATTTAAGAACTGTCTTTAATAAAAGTAAATGACAATATTATTTAGTTAAACTACACATTTTATAAGTGAACTCTCTAATCAGATTATTTATAAGTCGAAACATACATTATCATTTTCTATGAATTCAAAATAGTTTTACTTTTTGTGGTTCAAATTATGATGTGTAAATAGTTGTAGTAAAATTTACTAAATATAATTAAATTCATAACAATGTATCCTTTCCGTTGTTTAAATTACTGTTACTGATTTAATTTGGAAAAAAATATTTATCATCATAATCATCTTCACAACATGGTATAGGCAAGGAGCTGCGCGTTCCGCTTTCAAGGATCATCCAGCCATCTCTTCCTGGGGGCCACCCATACACCTGTGTCCTATAGGTTTGTATTTCCAGTCTGGAATCTGAATTTTTTTCTAAGTGTTCTTTCAGTCGTTGTTTGTAATCTCTTAATTTTTCATTCAAGTTAAAAACTTGTAATTCTTCTCTTATGGCCTTATTCTTTATACGGTCAGGTTTAGAACACCTTTTAACTCGTCTTAAGAAAACGATAATGAAGAAATTAATTTAATTTACTTAAAACATTAAAAGAACACAGCTAGACGACTGCAACCCAAAAAAGATAAAAATATTAATAACTTTAAATAGATTTTTCCTATAGGTCTACTGACTATAGATTGTAATATTTATAATAATAATAATTTATAATATAATAATTTATAATAAGAATAACCAAGTATACAAGTAAAGAAGTAAAAAACTCATTCCTTCCTGTACCATGAAATAGAAAACAGCATGAAGAAAGAAATAATAATAATTTTAAAACAAGATAGTAATATAATATTGGACATTAGAAGTTAATAAGTGAAGCAACTTTATGATAAAGATAATCACATATGCAAGTAAGAACTACAAAATCCATTTAAATTATTCATATTTAAAATTGATTAAAACATATAATTTTACTCACAAGAAAAGAAGTGTGTTACATTATTTTGTAATTTTGTGCTGATTGCCCTGTGAATGAGAATTTATTTTGTTCATGCTGTAAAAAATAATCAAACCTAATTGCATTGAGAATATTTTGTTGTTTTTAATATAAACTAGAAAATAGTTTATATTATTTTGATAATAAATAATATAAACATAACTGTGTTTACAAACAAAAATTTCTTTAATTCATTATTGTTATAATAGAATTTAAGTTAAATATTTTGTTGTTTATTGTAAGAAAATTTAAATATTTTGTTGTTAGTTGTAAGATATTTTGTAACATGGCTAATAACCCTGAGAATTGATATGAACTCAGATGTATGTGTGTGTCAGAAGAGTCAGAAGCCAAAGAGGACCAAATAGTTAGGGAAGGTGCCATTAATAATTCACAATTAATAAAAATTGTAAAACAAAAATTAGTCAGTTAAATAATATTAGAGTGGAACAAGATGAGAAATGTGCTCAATTGATGCAGGTTATAGAGAACAAATTAGAAAAATATCGCTATGGAGAACCATACATGACTTCCATGTTCTAAAATTTATATTTAAAATCATTTTCGAAATGAAATATTTCCATAGAAACTACTTCTTTCTACTTACTGCTTCAGCCTTAACCATAGTACTGTGGTCACTAACGTATACCACCTCACGTTATCACACTCGATTTTCATTGATAATGGATGTCGATGGCACTGCCGAAACGTATGGTTTTACAGAAAACATTGCACTACAGCCAAACAGCCCGGGAAGGAATTTTAACAACAAACTACTTCTTTGTTGCCGATAACGTAGTACACATATAAAAAATTATCCCCTCCCCTTTCAACTATAATTTTCATTTATAAAAAATTACACCCACCCCGTTCAACTAGCCTCTTCATTTATAGATATTTTATCTAAGTTTCTACAGTGGATTATTATTATCTTCTTATCAGGATACTTTATTTATCAAAATTAAGTACTTTACTCTTGTGAAAACATAAAACGTTGCAGGTAAACTACCCTTTCCCCATAACCGATCTTCACCAAATCAATAGACCTTGAGTCCTCTACAACTCAGGTACATGTGTAAAACATTATTTGATTCTGTTTGAATATGCGGCAGTTATCGATCGTCATAGAAAAAATTACCCTTGTTAAAACATAAAATGTTACAGGTAAACTACCCCTTTCCCTTAACCGATCTTCACAAAAATCAACAGACATTGAGTTCTCTACAACTCAGGAAAGTGTGCAAAAAATTGTTTGATTCTCTTTGAATTTTCGGCAGTTATCGTTCGTCAAAAAAAAATTACCCTTTTAAAAACATAAAACGTTGCTGATAAACTACCCCTTTCCCCTAACCGATCTTCAACAAAATCAACAGACCTTGAGTTCTCTTTAGTTCAAAAGGTATGCAAAAACGTAGTTGATTCTGTTTGAAATTACGGCAGTTATCGTTTGTCATAGAAAAAATTACCCTTGTTAAAACATAAAACGTTGCAGGTAAACTACCCCTTTCCCTTAACCGATCTTCACCAAAAACAATAAGCCTTGAGTACTATACAGAAACTTTATTTGATTCTGTTTGAATTTGCGGCTGTTATCGTTTGCCATAGAAACAATTCTATATACAGACACACACACACACACACACACTTTTCAAAAAATGAATTTTCTTCATGTTTTGAGGGTAGTAGCCTACAATCAGAATCAGCCTTTATCTCGAACACGATTTTTTTCGCTATGACCATACTTCCATTTCCTTATGGAACATGGAAGTAACAAAAGAGGAATTGAAAGAAGAACTGACCCAGGTTATAGAGAACAAATTAGAAAAAACAAAAAGAGGAATTAAATTGTATCATTAATCAAATAAGTAATAAATTAGATAGACAAAGAGAGGATGTCGAACAATTGCTACAAACTTATTATGAACAAAACAAGAAGATATTGGACAATATCAAAACTGACGTAGAAAAAAACTAGATTTTAAGACAGAAAAACAAATAGAAGAAATTACTTATACTATAGAGATTCAAAAAATAGAGTTAACTAATACAGTTAATAATAAAATGCGTTAAATAGACAAAGAGAAAGTAATAAAAAATGTGATATAAAGCCAAATGTGATGAATTGAAACAGGACTTGACTAAAAGAATTGATAATATAAAAGAAGAATTGACTAATACTGTTAAGCAAACAGATAATGAATGAAGTAGACAAAGACAAAGTACAGTAATAAAAAATATGATGACATGAAGACAAATGTAGACAAACTGAAACAGGAACTGGCTAGTAGAACTCATAATATAAAGAATTCAACACAATATTTTGTTGTTAGTTGTAAGATATTTTGTAACATGACTAATAAACCTAACTGACTTTATTCTTGTTTTTATGATTTATATAAATAATAATACTTTATATGTTTTCATACAAAAACAAATTTTTTGTTTTTTTATTCACAGTGTTTTAACAGTTTTACAATGTACTGTCATGATCAGAATTATATAGTAATACGTAAATTTTGACAATGTATAAATAGTTGTAGTTAAATTTACTGAATGTAATTAAATTCATTGAAAACTGGTCCTTTATTTTGTTCTAAATTGCTGTCACCGAGTTAATTTGGAAAAAAGATAGTAATAACTTTAAATATATTTTTCCTATATTGGAGGACTCGAAGTCCTGTGCAACAAAAAATCAAGTACTCAAAATTTATGGACGGTTGTTTTTCGCCATAACTCGATTATTTTTTAACAGATTTGAACAAACAAGTCGTTATGTTCATAATAAAAGGCTTAACATTTTTGGTAACGAACCATAATTTGATAAAATTAATTTACGTAGTTATTAGTGATCATAACTAATAAATTATATACATATATAATTGTATATTATAGGCTTAGCAACCTTCAAATTAGTATTGAATAATTATTCTGGGTTACAAACTCACAATCTACAAAAACGTTTGTAACAATATTATGATTAATAGTTATATAATTTACACTCTAGTTTCTATCTTAGGATATGTAAATCAAGGTGTCAAGAAACGTGTCTCAGATAGATGAGCCTTAAGTCTTGTCAAGATCTGTTATCCGTAAAAATGGAAAACAAAGTAAGAAGTGTATGTTCATTTACATGAGCGTGTATAACATAACAATTACATATAGGGCCTAATGGATTAAATATAATTTATTTAACTTGAATTTATTTAACTCTTACATAAGAGTAATGACTTGTGAGGCGATGTTGTGGTGAGATAATTCTATTAATCTTGTGGTGTCCCTGTTTATTAAAGACAGCTACTTGTATTATCCGAAATGCAAGTCTTTAAATACTGTTAGCTGAAACATCAGCGTTTCCGATCACACATAACTTCTTTAAATCTGCACCGTAGTAGCGTCTTACTTTATATTATACGTACCGGTACTTACGCGCGGAATAGCTTGTATACTAACATTACTGTGGACAACAACACTCATAAAGAGAAGAAAGAAAAACTATCTGTTTTATCATGGTCAAATTTATCAGGGTAAATTTGCTCCTTGTAGGTTCCGACGACCTATGACGAGCACTAAAAGCAAATGTACTTTTAAGTATGGAGAGGAAAGAAAAGATGAGAGAGAAAGAGCGCGAGCACTAGTATATGGGTTTATTTCGCATGTTCTTATCAAAACGTTTACATTGAATAAAACGTTTTGTACGAAGTCTTGAACAAAATTGTCCAATAAAATTCTTGACAGTCGTCTCATGTGAACATCACTTTCAAATAAATTTTAAAATAAATTAATTAAAATACTGCACGTGCAACCGTTGCCTATATAAAAGTCTTTACTGGAAACACGTCGACACAAATTGTGTTTATTTATACTTATTGACTAAACTTTCTGTCGTTTATTGATTGACTGTCACTACTAATTTAAGGATATTATTGTTATTGATTTTTTGTATGTCTTGAGGGCTTGGCAACTAAGGACTTTAGTTCAACGACGCTGACCAGGAGTGTTGCTCGACTGGATGTTTGGTTTTCACCTACGATCTAGTTACTTAATGAAAGCGGAACGTTGTACACACAAAGACGCAAACCATTGTTTTCAGAGCTAATACGTAATCTTGCTATGCTTACGAAAGACAGACATCTGTTTATCGATAACAGTTCATTTCCGAGATATCCTTTAGGTTACCTTTTACTCTGAGGCATTGTCTGAGTTCTTCAAGACAACTACAGTCTTCAGTTATATGTTTCACTGTGAATTCTCCGCCACAAGTGCAAGCGGGTCCACAGGTTCTTGCCCTTGTGGGAGGTAAGAAAACGGTACCCGATTCACAGTCGGGTGGTGCAAACCTGGCATTTGCCATTTACGACGCTCTGCTTCAGAGCAGAAATTTTTCTCTGCCGTCCACTCCACGCCTGCTGCCACACATTAAGAATGGTAGTTGTGGCAGCTACTTTTGCGTCGTCAGGCCGTACGACAATACACTGACTTGTGTGTTGTCTGCAGCGTGTCTCACTGTAGTGTCAGCGTCTTCATTACGCACATGACCCGGGCATGAAACAAAAGTAAAAGATGAACCAAGGTTATCTAACGCATGGTATAACGTCATCATCTGTTGCAAAAACGGATCCACTATGTCCGGAATGTCCAAGGGAGATAGAAAACTTAGTAAATCCATACAGATACAAATTTTCTCTCACCTCAAGTTCACAGAATCGAAGAGTTTGCCATACCACATACAGTTCGGCAGTGTATACACTCGCCGCCTTAGCAGTGTGCAGGAATGGAAGGCGCCCTCGATAACAAAAGTACGTAGGCCAACTTCTCACTCCGCTCTCCGTCTTCCAGCCATCAATGTACACAATGGTATATTCTTCAACGTACTCCTCCAAACAGTTCTAAAAAGGAGTTCCAGTTTTGTTGAGAAGCATAATTTCTTGCTTATACTGGTGACATCCAGCCGAAAATTAGCTTTGCGAAGCAGCCAGGGAGGCACCTTGCACGTAACGTGCGCTTAAACCATCGGTGCTTGAACCATCTTGTAGCGCCGATCTAATTCGAGAGCACGGATGCCGGCTGGTCGAGTAAACGTACAACGGCGGTTGTATATTCTCGCAAGTCTGTTGTTCGTAAGAAGCACGTGGTTCATGTTGCTTGCTAGTGCTAAAATTGTAGCCATATGTCTTAGCAACAGTAACTGACGTCGGAGATGTAATGACGTCTTCCTACTTCAATATAGAACTAAGCCTTGTGCTGGGCTAGTACGGAATGCCTCTGTGACAAAGCAGCAGTGTGAACAGGATCTGGCTTTTTCAAGCACGACCTCCTGGCTGAAGAGTACACCGCACATCAATAATCCATTTTTGATAGGACTAGTGCGGTGTACAGGCGCAACAAGACTTTCCTATCGGCTCTCCAGGTCATATGAAGAAGTACTTAATGCCACTTAGCGAGGATTTGCACCTCGCAACCAAGCCGTCCACGTGCGCATTCCACGTTAAGTGTCTGTCGAAAGTTAAGCATAAAAATATGATTTCAGACTTACAATACATTCGAACATCTTTTATGGTTAGTATCGGTTCCGGGCGCCTTCTGGCTTTCAACAGAAGTTGACGCAAATCGTCTCTATTGCCGAGAACGATAATTTACATTTTATGTTTGATCATTACGGTAGCACAGTAGAACAGCGCAAGATCGTCAACTTACAAGCACTTCCCAATTGACGTTTCTGTATCCTCAAAGGTACCGTTGATGGCTATAGTAAAACGCGTACCGCTCATCGGAGGTCCTTCCGGTACTCCAGTTTCCAATCAGCACAGTGCACGCACTGTCTTTTCGGCGTTCGCGTTGTTATCAGCACAGGGATGTGGTCGCTCCCTTGGGGTCTGGGAGCACTCTCCACCACAGACGTGGGGCAAGGCTCGGACTACTGATCGATAGCCGAGGAAGTGCTACTTCCAACACTGAAAAGTGTGCTCGCGCCTGTGTTTAAAAAGACACGCGCGCTGTTAAGCAATAGATCTACAGTTCTTAATCCAGCTGTCCTGACAACCCCAAGTGGGACTATGGGCAGAACAGATCTTCTGCTGACCACTCAGAATCTGGTAAGTGTAAGCAGCAGATCGTCATCTTCAGTGGCTATTATAAACCGATTGCTACTGCTTGTAGAGGCATAGCGAGCAGAATACGTCTGGCGGGATATGTGTTGTTAAGATATATAAGAACGGCTCCCCTAATTCTGATGTTCGGTGTCACATCACAGCGGAAGGACTCATGACGTTGAAGAATCAGTCACTACGGACCGTTCTTACTTGCTTGGGTTCGCTTTTGGCCAGGCTTCCTCCTCCTTTTTCTGCAGATTGCCGAGTTCCGCCAGGTCACTGAGTTCACTGAGATCGCTGGCACCGGCAGTGAAGCTGCATTCCGATCCGGAGCTCGTCTCCTTGTCTTTGTGGACATTTCTTGTTCACGTTTTCATGCTTAGATAGTTTTCCCTGGTGTATTTGTAAGTACGGAGTGATGGGCGACGATATCCTCTATTGCTGGCGTTAGCTGCAGTTGCAGCTGCGTGGTTTGTGTACCCGGCCTCCCAGGTGACCCTTTGGGAATATCTCGATGTATGTCTCGGCTGCACTGTGTTTTTAAACTTACCCTGATTTCCTGTAAACTTCAGAGAAATATTGCTCAATAAACTGCGTTACTGCTGACTGTTGTTACTACGGTGATACTGTTAACGTTACAGCCTGTGCGTACTTTATACTTACCCTGGTTGACTGGCAACATAAAGTTTCTTAACATCGAACTAACTAATTTTTTCAAGGTGCATATGGTCGCGACATTTTTCACTTCATAGGAGTGTTTTTATTACTCCGTATTTATTCTACAACTAATTAACAAATACTTACACCGTCATTTTATACGTACAGGAATTAGCACGGATGCGTAACAATCTAAACAGTACTTATTTTATTTTAATAACGTACGCTTAACTGGAAGTTCTGAAGAGCTTTTCTATTTCCGTACTTTATTAATTTAATTTAAAAAATATGTACTTTTAGTGTACCACGGACATAAAAATGTCCCAGTGGGCAGGCGCTGGCTTGACGGAAAGGGCACAGGCACGTTCGTTTGAAAGCCCACAGCCATCTGATCAGGCAGCGTGTTGTACAAATTTATCGTTGCATTTGTAGTTTTGTTTACGTTAATAACAGATGGGGCAATGCAGTATCTAGATGAATGTTGATCGCCGCAATTAACACATTTCATAGGTTCAGCATAGTGGTCATCACCATGAGCCGACTTCCCACAGAAGCATGTCTTGACCCGTCCACATCTTGGTGCAGTGTGCCCGAAACGCAAGAACTGAAAACACTACACTGACTGAGTGATGAAATCTCTCACACTGAACCTGCTCTGACCTTTTTTCGGCAGAGTTGTCCTGTTGAAGATAAGATGTAATTTCTTCCTCTGTACAGTTAAGTACGTCCCCGCACACGACTGTGGTGTTCAGAGTGGAATGAGGTGTGACTTGTACATCGATATCCCCTATCTTCTGTAGTTTGAGCAGTTTTGGACCATGATGAGGTCCGTTCAGGGTGTCCACTAGAAATCCACCAGCGGTTTTTCTGATATCCTGGACGGCTGATTCAGCATAACCGGTGATAGCCTTTTCTATCAGGAAGGATTCATTTTTGCGAAGTCACCTTCCTTTCTCTTAATAACTAGATACTTAGGCGCCTCTGCCACATTGGCAAACAATGTTAACAATTTTTCAGCATCAACCAAAGAATAATGCTCCTTCTCTTTACCCTCAGAGGGCATTTTCTGGACGAGGATTTTAAAGGATCCCTCAACGCCAGAAGTGATTTGTGAAAGTAGCATGTAGTTCCCACGTATAATACGATACTATTATAACCTCGTATAATAAAATTTACTAAACCATACAAATAAAATTTATTTTACTTTGGGTGCCTGACAGACATTAAGGAGTTACTAACAATTAACTATTATCAAGTTAACATTTAAAAATTCTTATTATATATATATATTAATATTAAAGTTATAAATATTAAAGTAATATGTATATATATTTCAAAGAACAACATCATAATAGCAACAATATGCACCCAAAGAATTTAAATGCTTAGCGTATCGATTAAATTTTTGTATCAAATTTCTTACTTTATATTCTTGAATTAAAAAAATGTTATATCAATTTTTACTATTTAAAGTTTATAAGACTATCTACTTATTTACACTTTTTACAATTTCTTTGTTATTATTATTCTATCTGTGTTTAATTACTTCTTTTTTTACTTACATAATTTAGTTTAGTGCCACCTGATACTGTAGATCACTCTACTTGTGTGTGTGTGTGTGTGTGTGTGTGTCCATGGCTGTCCTTTTGACGATTGCGTGTACTTTTGTGTTGTGTGTGATCCAGCCACGCCCTCCACGACGTTCACTCGTGACGATTTGATTGTAAAAAAAGAATGGTTTACCATACTTAAGTAAAAACAGTCCTGACATTACAACCTGTCGAAGATTTATTAAACCTGGGCTTGTTACAAAATGAAAAATTATATGCCTATATTAGCGATTTTCATCGTCTGTAGAACACTCTTGGCAAATACAATAATCGCTCTTGAATCGCGACGTTTTTCACTTTAATTGGAGTGTTTTTTTTTATTTATTACTCCGTAATTATGTGTATAACGGAATAATTAACAAATAAATACATTGTCACTTTAGACGTACCTGAATTCGCACTACCGCTTGAGTCCACGGTATCATATACCCTGTTTTCGCATGTAGTAAAACGGTTTCGCATAATTTCGCAAAACGTATAGTTTTGCTTGCGTATAGTTTCCATGTCCGTACCGGCATCATAGACACCAATAACATCATAGACACAGTGTTTTAAAATGCGCTAACAGAGATCTCACCCCTCTTGACTTCACATAAAGTGATATACTTGTCTGAAGTTCTTAGTTTTGAAACCATACAGACAGTTCAATAAATTGTTCCTATTGTATGTTTGTTATAGACGTACATTGTAGTACATTTTTGTACAATTTGTACTGTTTGCAATAGGCCTACATATTTTAATATATTAACATTATTATAAAACTCCATAGTTTGTGTACTTTATGCGTTTTTTTTAATAGAATTTATGAACAAATTATTTCATTGTTACCGTACCATATTGGTAATGTTTATTCAAATCATGTCGTCGTCGAGCACTAGGCTAGCTTATAAGAAATGTAGAACAATCAAGCCAGAAAATTTATTTTTAATGTGGCAGAATGTTAAAAAAAAGCAGTAAAACACGGAAAACAACTTAAATTATTCCTGTCAGTACAAGTGACGCTAGACGAGCGTCTGAACGTAGCGTGTATAAACTTTTAAAGAAAGAAAGAAAACTGTCTGCTTCTGGACATGAAAGTAATCTACTTTCTACTCCAACAGCAAAATTGCTTATTTTTAATAAAATAAACAAAAGTGGAAGCCTTCACAGACAGTACAATAAGGAGAAAGTTGCATGAATTTTATACCATGAAAAAGTCTACCCATCCGTAAAGAGTAGATTTTATTGATTAGAATCCATGGAATCTGAAAGAAAATATTTGAGGTAACGTTTTAAAAAGTTAGGATGTAAGTTGACTGGCTGCCAGGCCAATAGAATGTTGAAATAAATAATTTCACTGCATGGCGAATGTGCTACCTAACGAGTATAATTAAAGATAGACAAGAGGATAAAATTATTTTGTACACGTTTTGAATTTGCTAACGTGTTTTATATAAATTCTGGTGATTATTTTGTAATCTGTTGTATCTAATAATCTATTGTTGATACATCAGGATGTAAAATAAGGGTGAAAGGGAGATTCGGGAATATAACGATATTACCAGTTTATGATGCAACTGAGGAAAGGAGGAGACAGAGAAAGAGAGATTCTATGACAAACTTGATGAGATTTGCCGTTCCATCAGCAGCTGATTCTAGGAGACTACAATGCCAAAGTGGGAAAGGACGAAGACCAAAGATAGGCAGCTGAATAGTATTCACTAGGCCTACATAATAAAACAGCAATAATGAGAATATTCTCATTGAATTTGCTATGAAGAACAACATATTTATCAAAAGCACATGGTTTCCTCATAAAAGAATCCAGCTGGGCACGTGGAAAATGGCTGTAACTGACGAGACTAACCAGATTGACAATACACTGGTGTAAAGAAGACGTTTTTCTCCAGAACTAAATGTTAAAAGCTGTAGAGACCCTAATTTTGATAGTAATCACTACCTTGTAAAGGCAAAAATTAGAGAAAACATTGAAGAGTCAAAGATTGAATTACATACGAATAAAAAAATTGAATTTAGAAAAATTAAGTAAAAATCCAGCCAACAGTATCAACAAAGTTTAAGAAACAGATTCGCCATCGTCCACACCCAGATGGTGAAATGGAGGACGTGGAGCATAAATAGAAGTTTGAAAAACAATTAAGTAAACTGCGGATGACGTAATTGAATAAAATCAAAGAACTAGAAATTGAAATTGGTTCGACAGGGAATGCATAGTAACTATATACAAGAAATATGAAGCATGACAACGTATAATACAAAGAAATGCACGACATAATTCTGAAATATACAAGCAACTCAGAAGAGAAGCCAAAAATATGCTAAAAAAAAAAAGAAAAGCATAATGATTTGTAGTGAGCTTGCTTGGGAGAAATGCACACTTGGGAGAGATAGATAAGTTGTGTGAACAAAGTGACACTAGTCATTTTACTTCCATATTCCTTAAGGAATGGAAGTATGGTGATGGCAAAAAAAATCGTGTTCGAGATTATTGCAGATTCTGATTCTACTACACTCAAAACATGAAAAAAAGTCGTTTTCCGAAAAGTGTCTGTGTGTGTGTCTGTCTGTCTGTGTGTGTGTCTGTCTGTCTGTCTGTCTGTGTGTCTGTCTGTGTGTCTGTAGATTTTTTTTCTATGGCAAACGATAACTGCCGCAAATTCAAACAGAATCAAATAATTTTTTGCATGCTGGACTGATTTGCAGAGTACTCGCGACCTATTGTTTTTGGTGAAGATCGGTTGAGGGAAAGGGGTAGTTTACCTGCAACGGTTTTTTTTTAGCAAGGGTAATTTTGTTTGTTTGGCAAACGATAACAGCCGCAAATTCAAACAGAATCATATAATGTTTCGCATACAGCCCTGAATTGTAGAGTTCTCAAGACCTATTGTTTCTGGTGAAGATCGGTTAAGGGAAAGGGGTAGTTTACCTGTAACGTTTTATGTTTTAACAAGGGTATTTCCTATGGCAAACGATAACAGCCGCAAATTCAAACAGAATCAAAAGATTATTTGCATACAGACCTAAATTATAGAGTTCTCAAGACCTATTGTTTTTGGTGAAGATCGGTTAAGGGAAAGGGGTAGTTTACCTGCAACGTTTTTTTAACAAGGGTATTTTCTATGGCAAACGATAGCCGCAAATTCAAACAGAATCAAATAATGTTTTGCATACAGCCCTGATTTGTAGAGTAATCAAGACCTATTGTTTTTGGTGAAGATCGGTTAAGGGGAAGGGGTAGTTTACCTGCAACGTTTTTTATCAAGCGTATTTTCTATGCAAACGATAACAGCCGCAAATTCAAACAGAATCAAATAATTTTTTGCATACGTCCCTGAATTGTAGAGGTCTCAATGACTTTCGATTTTGGTGAAGATCGGTTAAGGGGAAGGGGTAGTTTACCTGCAACCTTTTACGTTTTAACAAGAGTAAAGTACTTGAAAATTTATTTAAACTTTTTGAAACAATGGTAATTGTTAAAAATAAAATAATTTTGTTGCCAGGCAATAAAATTATAATTTTTTCATTTTAATGTAATATAATATTTTTCATTTAATACAGCAATAAAAAGGCAGGTAAGACAGCCTGGCTGTTTGGCTGAAAATGATTTTAAATATAAATCTTAGAATATGGAAGTCATGTATGGTTCTCCATACCGATATTTTTTTTTTTTGGCAAACGATAACAGCCGCAAATTCAAACAGAATCAAATAATGTTTCGCATACAGCCCTGAATTATGGAGTTCTCAAGGCCTATCGTTTTTTATGAAGATCGGTTAAGGGAAAGGGGTAGTTTACCTGCAACATTTTATGTTTTAACAAGGGTATTTTCTATGGCAAACGATAACAGCCGCAAATTCAAACAGAATCAAATAATTTTTTGCATACACCCCTAAATTGTAGAGTTCTCAAGACCTATTGTTTTTGGTGAAGATCGGTTAAGGGAAAGGTGTAGTTTACCTGCAGCGTTTTTTTATCAAGGGTAATTTTCTATGGCAAACGATAACAGCCGCAAATTCAAACAGAATCAAATAATTTTTTGCATGCAACTCTGAATTGTAGAGTTTTCAAGACCTATTGTTTCTGGTGAAGATCGGTTAAGGGAAAGGGGTAGTTTACCAGCAACGTTTTACGTTTTAACAAGGGTAATTTTTACTTCCATATTCCTTAAGGAATGGAAGTATGGTGATGGCAAAAAAAATCGTGTTCGAGATTATTGCAGATTCTGATTCTACTACACTCAAAACATGAAAAAAAGTCGTTTTCCGAAAAGTGTCAGTGTGTGTGTCTGTCTGTCTGTGTGTGTGTCTGTCTGTCTGTCTATCTGTGTGTCTGTCTGTGTGTCTATAGATTTTTTTTCTATGGCAAACGATAACTGCCGCAAATTCAAACAGAATCAAATAATTTTTTGCATGCAGCCCTGATTTGCAGAGTACTCGCAACCTATTGTTTTTGGTGATGATCGGTTGAGGGAAAAGGGTAGTTTACCTGCAACGGTTTTTTTTTTAGCAAGGGTAATTTTGTTTGTTTGGCAAACGATAACAGCCGCAAATTCAAACAGAATCAAATAATGTTTCGTACACAGCCCTGAATTGTAGAGTTCTCAAGACCTTTTGATTTTGGTGAAGATCGGTTAAGGGAAAGGGGTAGTTTACTTGTAACGTTTTATGTTTTAACAAGGGTATTTCCTATGGCAAACGATAACAGCCGCAAATTCAAACAGAATCAAAAGATTATTTGCATACAGCCCTAAATTGTAGAGTTCTCAAGACCTATTGTTTTTGGTGAAGATCGGTTAAGGGAAAGGGGTAGTTTACCTACAACGTTTTTTTAACAAGGGTATTTTCTATGGCAAACGATAACAGCCGCAAATTCAAACAGAATCAAATAATGTTTTGCATACAGCCCTGATTTGTAGAGTACTCAAGACCTATTGTTTTTGGTGAAGATCGGTTAAGGGGAAGGGGTAGTTTACCAGCACCGTTTTTTTATCAAGCGTATTTTCTATGGCAAACGATAACAGCCGCAAATTCGAACAGAATCAAATAATGTTTTGCATACAGCCCTGATTTGTAGAGTACTCAAGACCTATTGTTTTTGGTGAAGATCGGTTAAGGGGAAGGGGTAGTTTACCTGCAACGTTTTTTATCAAGCGTATTGGCAAACGATAACAGCCGCAAATTCAAACAGAATCAAATATTTTTTTGCATACGTCCCTGAATTGTAGAGGTCTCAATGACTTTCGATTTTGGTGAAGATCGGTTAAGGGGAAGGGGTAGTTTACCTGCAACCTTTTACGTTTTAACAAGAGTAAAGTACTTGAAAATTTATTTAAACTTTTTGAAACAATGGTAATTGTTAAAAATAAAATAATTTTGTTGCCAGGCAATAAAATTATAATTTTTTCATTTTAATGTAATATAATATTTTTCATTTAATACGGCAATAAAAAGGCAGGTAAGACACAAACACACAATTCACGTTATTTCTGGCCTCACTCATGTTTATTTTCTTACGTTTGCACGCTTTTTAAATGGAAAGTGCCGAAACCCACACCAACATAACGCGTGTAAGCCGAAAAAATGGACATCAATTTGCTTACTGGCGAAGCTAGTAGTTAATGAATGGGTAGGCAAAAATCTTATCTTAAATTTTTTTTAAGGAATCACTAAAAGGACGGTGGGTCAAATCGGACGCTGAGGTAGAGTTTGCTGTAACCGAATGGTTCCACAAACAGCCGTAAGAATTTTACTAGCAGGGAATCTACAGGTTAGCGCAACAGTGGAACTCATGTCTTAATGTTATTGGAGACTTCTTTTAAAATCGTTGAATAAAAATTGCTTTACAGCTCTATACGTGTGTCTATTGAACAATCCTTGTATTAGTCATACACGATAATACAACTGATTAAACTTCAAATTTTTAAACTTGGTTAGTTTCTATATATATGTTTAATGTTACAAATAATTCAAATAACAATCTTGATCATCTGTTAGTTCAGCGGAATAACAGTGACACTTTTAGTAACCGCATAAATTAAACACTTAGAAACAACACAGGCGCTTTAACTTAACTGTTTGGACCACAGAAGTGAGGCATGCCTCAACGCTCTATGTGTACAGCGCGGGACAATCCCCCCTCCCTACACTTCCCTATCACACCGCTACATTGCTTACATACGATGTATACAAAAAACGCTGAGGCAAGTTCAGGTTGCCTCATTCGCTTTAAACGAACTATGCCGAATCTCACCTGTCACCATCTAGCGGTCGCTCAATAAAGCACGTTTCGGTTAAATAAATTTGACAGTCACAGTAACAATGTATAATCTTTACGTTATGTAGTTCATACGTATTTATAATTTTTATTCTACAGAATTTGTTAGGGTAGGCATTGCCTCAATTGCCTCCATGTAACTTCGCCACTGATATATATGTGTACAACGTTATCGGCAACAAAGAAGTAGTTTTTGTTAAAATTCCTTCCCGGGATATTTGGCCGTAGTCCAATGTTTTCTACAAAACCAGACATTTCGGCAATGCCATCGACTTCCATCATCAGTGAAAATCGAGTGCGATAACGTGAGGTGGTATACGTTAGTGACCACAGTACTGTGGTTAAGGCTGAAGCAGTAAGTAGAAAGAAGTAGTTTCTATGGTAATATTTCATTTCGAAAATGATTTTAAATATAAATCTTAGAATATGGAAGTCATGTATGGTTCTCCATACCGATATTTTACTTCCATATTCCTTAAGGAATGGAAGTATGGTGATGGCAAAAAAAATCGTGTTCGAGATTATTGCAGATTCTGATTCTACTACACTCAAAACATGAAAAAAAGTCGTTTTCCGAAAAGTGTCAGTGTGTGTGTCTGTCTGTCTGTCTATCTGTGTGTCTGTCTGTGTGTCTGTAGATTTTTTTTCTATGGCAAACGATAACTGCCGCAAATTCAAACAGAATCAAATAATTTTTTGCATACAGCCCTGATTTGTAGAGGACTCGCGACCTATTGTTTTTGGTGAAGATCGGTTGAGGGAAAGGGGTAGTTTACCTGCAACGGTTTTTTTATCAAGGTAAATTTTTTTTTTTGGCAAACGATAACAGCCGCAAATTCAAACAGAATGAAATAATGTTTCGCATACAGCCCTGAATTGCAGAGTTCTCAAGACCTATTGTTTCTGGTGAAGATCGGTTAAGGGAAAGGAGTAGTTTACCTGTAACGTTTTATGTTTTAACAAGGGTATTTCCTATGGCAAACGATAACAGCCGCAAATTCAAACAGAATCAAAAGATTATTTGCATACAGACCTAAATTATAGAGTTCTCAAGACCTGTTGTTTTTGGTGAAGATCGGTTAAGGGAAAGGGGTAGTTTACCTGCAACGTTTTTTTAACAAGGGTATTTTCTATGGCAAACGATAACAGCCGCAAATTCAAACAGAATCAAATAATGTTTTGCATACAGCCCTGATTTGTATAGGTCTCAAAGACTTTCGATTTTGGTGAAGATCGGTTAAGGGGAAGGGGTAGTTTACCTGCAACCTTTTACGTTTTAACAAGAGTAAAGTACTTGAAAATTTATTTAACTTTTTGAAACAATGGTAATTGTTAAAAATAAAATAATTTTGTTGCCAGGCAATAAAATTATAATTTTTTCATTTTAATGTAATATAATATTTTTCATTTAATACAGCAATAAAAAGGCAGGTAAGACACAGCCTGGCTGTTTGGCTGAAAATGATTTTAAATATAAATCTTAGAATATGGAAGTCATGTATGGTTCTCCATACCGATATTTATATGGTGGTTGGTAGAATGAGAAAGGAATTCCAGCCAAAGAACAAGAAATGTATTGGTAAATATGAGAAAATTGTGGCAGACGACATAGGAAAGGTGGACGGAACATTTTAGGGAGCTGTTGAATGAGGATGAAAGGAAGAAGATATGATGGTGATCAAGTGGTAGATTAACCCACGCTAAATGAAATAGAAGTGGCAGTTGGAAAGCTTAAGAACAACGTAGCCACAGGACAGGATAACCTGCTTGCGGAATTACTGAAGCATGGGAGTGAGACTAATAACTTCTATTTGCATGGCTTACTACGTACAGTCTGGATAAAAGAAATAATTCCCTGGGATAAAAGCGCGGAACACTGGAATAATTTGACCAATTCTTAAGAAGGTGAATAAACTGGATTGTAACAATTACACGAGCATATCGTTACTCAGCACTGTATACAAAGAACTGACCTCGAGCTTTAATGAAAGACATTAGCAATTTGCCGAAAAAGTCTATAGAAATACTATTGTTGGTTCTGACCAAATAGAGGTACTTCTGATCATTTTATTTCCATATTCCTTAAGGAATGGAAGTATGGTGATGGCAAAAAAATCGTGTTCGAGATTATAGCAGATTCTGATTCTACTACACTCAAAACATTAAAAAAAGTCGTCTTCCGAAAAGTGTCTGTGTGTGTGTTTGTCTGTCTGTCTGTGTGTGTGTGTGTGTCTGTAGATTTTTTTTTTGGCAAACGATAACAGCCGCAAATTCAAACAGAATCAAAAAATTTTTTGCATACAGACCTGATTTGTAGAGGACTCGCGACCTATTGTTTTTCGTGAAGATCGGTTGAGGGAAAGGGGTAGTTTACCTGCAACGGTTTTTTTTTTATCAAGGGTAATTTTGTTTGTTTGGCAAACGATAACAGCCGCAAATTCAAACAGAATCAAATAATGTTTCGCATACAGCCTGAATTGTAGAGTTCTCACGATCTGTTGATTTTGGTAAAGATCGGTTAAGGGAAAAGGGTAGTTTACCTGTACCGCTTTATGTTTTAACAATGGTATTTAATATGGCAAACGATAACAGCCGCAAATTCAAACATAATCAAATAATGTTTTGCATACTGCCCTAAATTGTAGAGTTCTCAAGACCTTTTGTTTTTGGTGAAGATCGGTTAAGGGAAAGGGGTAGTTTACCTGCAACGTTTTATGTTTTTAAGGGTATTTTCTATGGCAAACGATAAGAGCCGCAAATTCAAACAGAATCAAATACGTTTTTGCATACAGCCCTGATTTCTTGAGTACTAAAGACCTATTGTTTTTGGTGAAGATCGTTTAAGGGAAAGGGGTAGTTTACCTGCCACGTTTTTTGTTTTATCAAGGGTATTTTTTATGGCAAACGATAACAGCCGCAAATTCACACAAAATCATATAATATTTCGCATACAACCGTAAATTGTAGAGTTCTCAAGACCTGTCGTTTTTGGTGAAGATCGGTTAAGGGAAAGGGGTAGTTTACCTGCAACGGTTTTTTATCAAGGGTAATTTTACTTCCATATTACTTCCATATTCCTTAAGGAATGGAAGTATGGTGATGGCAAAAAAAATCGTGTTCGAGATTATTGCAGATTCTGATTCTACTACACTCAAAACATGAAAAAAAGTCGTTTTCCGAAAAGTGTCTGTGTGTGTGTCTGTCTGTCTATCTGTCTGTGTGTCTGTCTGTGTGTCTGTAGATTTTTTTTCTATGGCAAACGATAACTGCCGCAAATTCAAACAGAATCAAACAATTTTTTGCATGCAGCCCTGATTTGCAGAGTACTCGCGACCTATTGTTTTTGGTGAAGATCGGTTGAGGGAAAAGGGTAGTTTACCTGCAACGGTTTTTTTTTTAGCAAGGGTAATTTTGTTTGTTTGGCAAACGATAACAGCCGCCAATTCAAACAGAATCAAATAATGTTTCGCATACAGCCCTCAATTGTAGAGTTCTCAAGACCTGTTGTTTTTGGTGAAGATCGGTTGGGGGAAAGGGGTAGTTTACCTGCAACGTTTTTTTATCAAGCGTATTTTCTATGGCAAACGATAACAGCCGCAAATTCAAACAGAATCAAATAATTTTTTGCACACTTCCCTGAATTGTAGAGGTCTCAATGACTTTCGATTTTGGTGAAGATCGGTTAAGGGGAAGGGGTAGTTTACCTGCAACGTTTTTTTATCAAGCGTATTTTCTATGGCAAACGATAACAGCCGCAAATTCAAACAGAATCAAATAATTTTTTGCACGCGTCCCTGAATTGTAGAGGTCTCAATGACTTTCGATTTTGGTGAAGATCGGTTAAGGGGAAGGGGTAGTTTACCTGCAACCTTTTACGTTTTAACAAGAGTAAAGCACTTGAAAATTTATTTAAACTTTTTGAAACAATGGTAATTGTTAAAAATAAAATAATTTTGTTGCCAGGAATAAAATTATAATTTTTCATTTTAATGTAATATAATATTTTTCAATTAATACAGCAATAACAAGTCAGGTAAGACACAGCCTGGCTGTTTGGCTGAAAATGATTTTAAATATAAATCTTAGAATATGGAAGTCATGTATGGTTCTCCATACCGATATTACTTCCATGTTCCTTAAGGAAATGGAAGTATGGTGATGGCAAAAAAAATCGTGTTCGAGATTATTGCAGAATATGATTGTACTACACTCAAAACATGAAAAAAAGTCATTTTTCGAAAAGTGTCTGTGTGTGTGTCTGTGTGTCTGTCTGTCTGTCTGTGTGTCTATCTGTAGTTTTTTTCTATGGCAAACGATAACAGCCGCAAATTCAAACAGAATCAAATAATTTTTTGCATACAGCCCTGATCTGTAGAGTACTCGCGACCTATTGTTTTTGGTGAAGGTCGGTTAAGGGAAAGGGGTAGTTTACCTGCAACGGTTTTTTTTTATCAAGGGTAATTTTGTTTGTTTGGCAAACGATAACAGCCGCAAATTCAAATAGAATCAAATAATGTTTCGCATACAGCCCTGAATTGTAGGGTTCTCAAGATCTGTTGATTTTGGTAAAGATCGGTTAAGGGAAAGGGGTAGTTTACCTGCAACGTTTTATGTTTTAACAAGGGTATTTTATATGGCAAACGATAACATCCGCAAATTCAAACATAATCAAATACGTTTTTGAATACAGCCCTGATTTCTTGAGTACTAAAGACCTATTGTTTTTGGTAAAGATCGTTTAAGGGAAAGGGGTAGTTTACCCCCCCCCCCGTTTTTTGTTTTATCAAGCGTATTTTGTATGTCAAACGATAACAGCCGCAAAATCAAACAAAATCATATAATATTTTGCTTACAGCCCTGAATTGCAGAGTTCTCAAGACCTATCGTTTTTGGTGAAGATCGGTTAAGGGAAAGGGGTAGTTTACCAGCAACGGTTTTTTATCAAGGGTAATTTTACTTCCATATTCCTTAAGGAATGGAAGTATGGTGATGGCAAAAAAAAATCGTGTTCGAGATTATTGCAGATTCTGATTCTACTACACTCAAAACATGAAAAAAAGTCGTTTTCCGAAAAGTGTCTGTGTGTGTGTCTGTCTGTCTGTCTGTCTGTCTGTCTGTGTGTGTGTGTGTCTGTGTGTCTGTGTGTCTGTAGATTTTTTTTCTATGGCAAACGATAACTGCCGCAAATTCAAACAGAATCAAATAATTTTTTGCATACAGGCCTGATTTGCAGAGTACTCGCAACCTGTTGTTTTTGGTGAAGATCGGTTGAGGGAAAGGGGTAGTTTACCTGCATCGGTTTTTTTTAGCAAGGGTAATTTTGTTTGTTTGGCAAACGATAACAGCCGCCAATTCAAACAGAATCAAATAATGTTTCGCATACAGCCCTCAATTGTAGAGTTCTCAAGACCTGTTGTTTTTGGTGAAGATCGGTTGGGGGAAAGGGGTAGTTTACCTGCAACGTTTTTTTATCAAGCGTATTTTCTATGGCAAACGATAACAGCCGCAAATTCAAACAGAATCAAATAATTTTTTGCACACTTCCCTGAATTGTAGAGGTCTCAATGACTTTCGATTTTGGTGAAGATCGGTTAAGGGGAAGGGGTAGTTTACCTGCAACGTTTTTTTAACAAGGGTATTTTCTATGGCAAACGATAACAGCCGCAAATTCAAACAGAATCAAATAATGTTTTGCATACCGCCCTGATTTGTAGAGTACTAAAGACCTGTTGTTTTTGGTGAAGATCGGTTAAGGGGAAGGGGTAGTTTACCTGCAACGTTTTTTATCAAGCGTATTTTCTGTGGCAAACGATAACAGCCGCAAATTCAAACAGAATCAAATAATTTTTTGCATACGTTCCTGAATTGTAGAGGTCTCAGAGACTTTCGATTTTGGTGAAGATCGGTTAAGGGGAAGGGGTAGTTTAACAACGTAGCCACAGGACAGGATAACCTGCTTGCGGAATTACTGAAGCATGGGAGTGAGACTAATAACTTCTATTTGCATGGCTTACTACGTACAGTCTGGATAAAAGAAATAATTCCCTGGGATAAAAGCGCGGAACACTGGAATAATTTGACCAATTCTTAAGAAGGTGAATAAACTGGATTGTAACAATTACACGAGCATATCGTTACTCAGCACTGTATACAAAGAACTGACCTCGAGCTTTAATGAAAGACATTAGCAATTTGCCGAAAAAGTCTATAGAAATACTATTGTTGGTTCTGACCAAATAGAGGTACTTCTGATCATTTTACTTCCATATTCCTTAAGGAATGGAAGTATGGTGATGGCAAAAAAAATCGTGTTCCAGATTATAGCAAATTCTGATTCTACTACACTCAAAACATGAAAAAAAGTCGTTTTCCGAAAAGTGTCTGTGTGTGTGTCTGTCTGTAGATTTTTTTTTTATGGCAAACGATAACAGCCGCAAATTCAAACAGAATCAAATAATTTTTTGCATACAGACCTGATTTGTAGAGGACTCGCGACCTATTGTTTTTGGTGAAGATCGGTTGAGGGAAAGGGGTAGTTTACCTGCAACGGTTTTTTTTTTATCAAGGGTAATTTTGTTTGTTTGGCAAACGATAACAGCCGCAAATTCAAACAGAATCAAATAATGTTTCGCATACAGCCTGAATTGTAGAGTTCTCACGATCTGTTGATTTTGGTAAAGATCGGTTAAGGGAAAGGGGTAGTTTACCTGTACCGTTTTATGTTTTAACAATGGTATTTAATATGGCAAACGATAACAGCCGCAAATTCAAACATAATCAAATAATGTTGTGCATACTGCCCTAAATTGTAGAGTTCTCAAGACCTTTTGTTTTTGGTGAAGATCGGTTAAGGGAAAGGGGTAGTTTACCTGCAACGTTTTATGTTTTTAAGGGTATTTTCTATGGCAAACGATAAGAGCCCCAAATTCAAACAGAATCAAATACGTTTTTGCATACAGCCCTGATTTCTTGAGTACTAAAGACCTATTGTTTTTGGTGAAGATCGTTTAAGGGAAAGGGGTAGTTTACCTGCCACGTTTTTTGTTTTATCAAGGGTATTTTTTATGGCAAACGATAACAGCCGCAAATTCACACAAAATCATATAATATTTTGCATACAACCGTAAATTGTAGAGTTCTCAAGACCTGTCGTTTTTGGTGAAGATCGGTTAAGGGAAAGGGGTAGTTTACCTGCAACGGTTTTTTATCAAGGGTAATTTTACTTCCATATTACTTCCATATTCCTTAAGGAATGGAAGTATGGTGATGGCAAAAAAAATCGTGTTCGAGATTATTGCAGATTCTGATTCTACTACACTCAAAACATAAAAAAAAGTCGTTTTCCGAAAAGTGTCTGTGTGTGTGTCTGTCTGTCTGTGTGTGTGTCTGTCTGTCTGTCTGTCTGTGTGTCTGTCTGTGTGTCTGTAGATTTTTTTTCTATGGCAAACGATAACTGCCGCAAATTCAAACAGAATCAAATAATTTTTTGCATGCTGGACTGATTTGCAGAGTACTCGCGACCTATTGTTTTTGGTGAAGATCGGTTGAGGGAAAAGGGTAGTTTACCTGCAACGGTTTTTTTTTAGCAAGGGTAATTTTGTTTGTTTGGCAAACGATAACAGCCGCAAATTCAAACAGAATCAAATAATGTTTCGCATACAACCCTCAATTGTAGAGTTCTCAAGACCTTTTGATTTTGGTGAAGATCGGTTAAGGGAAAGGGGTAGTTTACCAGTAACGTTTTATGTTTTAACAAGTGTATTTTCTATGGCAAACTATAACAGCCGCAAATTCAAACAGAATCAAAAGATTATTTGCATACAGTCCTATATTGTAGAGTTCTCAAGACTTATTGTTTTTGGTGAAGATCGGTTGGGGGAAAGGGGTAGTTTACCTGCAACGTTTTTTTAACAAGGGTATTTTCTATGGCAAACGATAACAGCCGCAAATTCAAACAGAATCAAATAATGTTTTGCATACAGCCCTGATTTGTAGAGTACCAAAGACCTATTGTGTTTGGTGAAGATCGCTTAAGGGGAAGGGGTAGTTTACCTGCAACGTTTTTTTTTCAATCGTATTTTCTATGGCAAACGATAACAGCCGCAAATTCAAACAGAATCAAATAATTTTTTGCACACGTCCCTGAATTGCAGAGGTCTCAATGACTTTCGATTTTCGTGAAAATCGGTTAAGGGGAAGGGGTAGTTTACCTGCAACCTTTTACGTTTTAACAAGAGTAAAGTACTTGAAAATTTATTTAAACTTTTTGAAACAATGGTAATTGTTAAAAATAAAATAATTTTGTTGCCAGGAATAAAATTATAATTTTTTCATTTTAATGTAATATAATATTTTTCATTTAATACAGCCATAAAAAGTCAGGTAAGACACAGCCTGGCTCTTTGGCTGAAAATGATTTTAAATATAAATCTTAGAATATGGAAGTCATGTATGGTTCTCCATACCGATATTACTTCCATGTTCCTTAAGGAAATGGAAGTATGGTGATGGCAAAAAAAATCGTGTTCGAGATTATTGCAGAATATGATTGTACTACACTCAAAACATGAAAAAAAGTAATTTTTCGAAAAGTGTGTGTGTGTGTGTCTGTGTGTCTGTCTGTCTGTCTGTCTGTGTGTCTATCTGTAGATTTTTTTCTATGGCAAACGATAACAGCCGCAAATTCAAACAGAGTCAAATAATTTTTTGCATACAGCCCTGATCTGTAGAGTACTCCCGACCTATTGTTTTTGGTGAAGATCGGTTAAGGGAAAGGGGTAGTTTACCTGCAACGTTTTTTTTTTAATCAAGGGTAATTTTGTTTGTTTGGCAAACGATAACAGCCGCAAATTCAAACAGAATCAAATAATGTTTCGCATACAGCCCTGAATTGGAGGGTTCTCAAGATCTTTTGATTTTGGTAAAGATCGGTTAAGGGAAGGGGGTAGTTTACCTGCAACGTTTTATGTTTTAACAAGGGTATTTTATATGGCAAACGATAACATCCGCAAATTCAAACATAATCAAATACGTTTTTGCATACGGCCCTGATTTCTTGAGTACTAAAGACCTATTGTTTTTGGTGAAGATCGTTTAAGGGAAAGGGGTAGTTTACCCCCACGTTTTTTGTTTTATCAAGGGTATTTTGTATGTCAAACGATAACAGCCGCAAAACCAAACAAAATCATATAATATTTTGCTTACAGCCCTGAATTGCAGAGTTCTCAAGACCTATCGTTTTTGGTGAAGATCGGTTAAGGGAAAGGGGTAGTTTACCAGCAACGGTTTTTTATCAAGGGTAATTTTACTTCCATATTCCTTAAGGAATGGAAGTATGGTGATGGCAAAAAAAATCGTGTTCGAGATTATTGCAGATTCTGATTCTACTATACTCAAAACATGAGAAAAAGTCGTTTTCCGAAAAGTGTCTGTGTGTCTGTCTGTGTGTCTGTCTGTAGATTTTTTTCTATGGCAAACGATAACTGCCGCAAATTCAAACAGAATCAAATAATTTTTTGCATACAGCTCTGATTTGCAGAGTACTCGCGACCTGTTGTTTTTGGTGAAGATCGGTTAAGGGAAAGGGGTAGTTTACCTGCAACGGTTTTTTTTTATCAAGGGAAATTTTTTTTTTTGCCAAACGATAACAGCCGCAAATTCAAACAGAATCAAATAATGTTTCGCATGCAGCCCTGAATTGTAGAGTTCTCAAGATCTGTTGATTTTGGTTAAGATCGGTTAAGAGAAAGGGGTAGTTTACCTGTAACGTTTTCTGTTTTAACAAGGGTATTTCCTATGGCAAACGATAACAACCGTAAATTCAAACAGAATCAAAAGATTATTTGCATACAGCCCTTAATTGTAGAGTTCTCAAAACCTATTGTTTGTGGTGAAGATCGGTTAAGGGAAAGGGTTAGTTTACCTACAACGTTTTATTGACAAGGTTATTTCCTATGGCAAACGATAACAACCGTAAATTCAAACAGAATCAAAAGATTATTTGCATACAGCCCTTAATTGTAGAGTTCTCAAAACCTATTGTTTGTGGTGAAGATCGGTTAAGGTAAAGGGGTAGTTTACCAGCAACGTTTTTTTAACAAGGGTATTTTTTCCTATGGCAAACGATAACTGCCGCAAATTCAAACAGAATCAAATAACTTTTTGCATACAGCCCTGATTTGTAGAGTACTCACGACCTATTGTTTTTGGTGAAGGTCGGTTAAGGGAAAGGGGTAGTTTACCTGCAACGGTTTTTTTTTATCAAGGGAAATTTTTTTTTTTGCCAAACGATAACAGCCGCAAATTCAAACGGAATCAAATAATGTTTCGCATGCAGCCCTGAATTGGTGAGTTCTCAAGATCTGTTGATTTTGGTGAAGATCGGTTAAGAGAAAGGGGTAGTTTACCAACAACGTTGTTTTAACAAGGGTATTTAATATGGCAAACGATAACAGCCGCAAATTCAAACAGAATCAAATAATTTTCTGCATACAGCCCTGATTTCTAGAGTAGTAAATACATGTTGTTTTTGGTGAAGATCGGTTGAGGGGAAGGGGTAGTTTACCAGCAACGTTTTTTATCAAGCGTATTTTCTATGGCAAACGATAACTGCCGCAAATTCAAACAGAATCAAATAATTGTTTGCACACAGCCCTGATTTGTAGAGTACTCGCGATCTATTGTTTTTGGTGTAGAACGGTTGAGGGGAAGGGGTAGTTTACCTACAACGTTTTTTTAACTTGGGTATTTTCTATGGCAAACGATAATAGCCGCAAATTCAAACAGAATCAAATAATTTTCTGCATACTGCCCTGATTTGTAGAGTACTCGTGATCTATTGTTTTTGGTGAAGATCGGTTGAGGGCAAGGGGTAGTTTACCTGCAACGGTTTTTTTTATGAAGGGAATTTTTTCTTTCTTTGGCAAACGATAACAGCCGCAAATTCAAACAGAATCAAAAGATTATTTGCATACAGCACTAAATTGTAGAGTTCTCAAGACCTATTGTTTTTGGTGAAGATCGGTTGAGGGAAAGGGGTAGTTTACCAGCAACGTTTTTTTAACAAGGGTATTTTCTATGGCAAACGATAAGAGCCGCAAATTTAAACAGAATCAAATAATGTTTTGCACACAGCCCTGATTTGTAGAGTACTCATGACCTGTTGTTTTTGGTGAAGATCGGTTAAGGGGAAGGGGTAGTTTACCTGCAACGTTTTTTTATCAAGCGTATTTTCTATGGCAAACGATAACAGCCGCAAATTCAAACAGAATCAAATAATTTTTTGCATATGTCCCTGAACTGTAGAGGTCTCAATGTCGTTCGATTTTGGTGAAGATCGGTTAAGGGGAAGGGGTAGTTTACCTGCAACCTTTTACGTTTTAACAAGAGTAAAGTACTTGAAAATTTATTTAAACTTTTTGAAACAATGGTAATTGTTAAAAATAAAATAATTTTGTTGCCAGGTAATAAAATTATAATTTTTTCATTTTAATGTAATATAATATTTTTCATTTAATACAGCAATAAAAAGGCAGGTAAGACACAGCCTGGCTGTTTGGCTGAAAATGATTTTAAATATAAATCTTAGAATATGGAAGTCATGTATGGTTCTCCATACCTATATATTTTTTTTTTGGCAAACGATAACAGCCGCAAATTCAAACAGAATCAAATAATGTTTCGCATACAGCTCTGAATTATGGAGTTCTCAAGACCTATCGTTTTTTATGAAGCTCGGTTAAGGGAAAGGGGTAGTTTACCTGCAACATTTTATGTTTTAACAAGGGTATTTTATATGGCAAACGATAACAGCCGCAAATTCAAACAGAATCAAATAATTTTTTGCGTACACCCCTAAATTGTAGAGTTCTCAAGACCTATTGTTTTTGGTGAAGATCGGTTTAGGGAAAGGGGTAGTTTACCTGCAGCGTTTTTTTATCAAGGGTAATTTTCTATGGCAAACGATAACAGCCGCAAATTCAAACAGAATCAAATAATTTTTTGCATGCAACTCTGAATTGTAGAGTTTTCAAGACCTATTGTTTCTGGTGAAGATCGGTTAAGGGAAAGGGGTAGTTTACCAGCAACGTTTTACGTTTTAACAAGGGTAATTTTTTCTATGACGAACGATAACTGCCGCATATTCAAACAGAATCAAATAATTTTTTGCATACATCACTGAATTGTAGAGAACTCAAGGCCTTTTGATTTTGGTGAAGATCGGTTAAGGGGAAGGGGTAGTTTACCTGCAACCTTTTACGTTTTAACAAGAGTAAAGTACTTGAAAATTCATTTAAACTTTTTCAAACAATGGTAATTGTTAAAAATAAAATAATTTTGTTGCCAGGCAATAAAATTATAATTTTTTCATTTTAATGTAAATCATGTATGAGAGAAAATATATCGTTTGTGGCAGGCAAGCATATCTCTGTTATGTAATGTTTACGTTTCCATTTTATTATTATGACTACCGCAATAAATATTGGTATGGAGAACCATACATGACTTCCATATTCTAAGATTTATATTTAAAATCATTTTCAGCCAAACAGCCAGGCTGTGTCTTACCTGCCTTTTTATTGCTGTATTAAATGAAAAATATTATATTACATTAAAATGAAAAAATTATAATTGTATTGCCTGGCAACAAAATTATTTTATTTTTAACAATTACCATTGTTTCAAAAAGTTTAAATAAATTTTCAAGTACTTTACTCTTGCTAAAACGTAAAAGGTTGCTGGTAAACTACCCCTTCCCCTTAACCGATCTTCACCAAAAACAACAGCTCTTGAGAACTCTACAATTTAGGGCTGTATGCAAATAATCGTTTGATTCTGTTTGAATTTGCGGCTGTTATCGTTTGCCATAGGAAATACCCTTGTTAAAACCTAAAACGTTACAGGTAAACTACCCCTTTCCCTTAACCGATCTTCACCAAAAACAATAGGTCTTGAGTACTCTACAAATCAGGGCTGTATGCAAAACATTATTTGATTCTGTTTGAAATTTCGGCTGTTATCGTTTGCCATAGAAAATACCCTTGTTAAAAAAACGTTGCAGGTAAACTACCCCTTTCCCTCAACCGAACTTCACCAAAAACAATAGGTCTTGAGAACTCTACAATATAGGGCTGTATGCAAATAATCTTTTGATTCTGTTTGAATTTGCGGCTGTTATCGTTTGCCATAAGAAATACCCTTGTTAAAACATAAAACGTTACAGGTAAACTACCCCTTTCCCTTAACCGATCTTCACCAAAATCAACAGATCTTGAGAACTCTACAATTCCGGGCTGTATGCGAAACATTATTTGATTCTGTTTGAATTTGCGGCTGTTATCGTTTGCCAAACAAACAAAATTACCCTTGCTAAAAAAAAACCGTTGCAGGTAAACTACCCCTTTCCCTCAACCGATCTTCACCAAAAACAATAGGTCGCGAGTACTCTGCAAATCAGGACAGCATGCAAAAAATTATTTGATTCTGTTTGAATTTGCGGCAGTTATCGTTTGCCATAGAAAAAAAATCTACAGACAGACAGACAGACACACAGACACTTTTCGGAAAACGACTTTTTTTCATGTTTTGAGTGTAGTAGAATCAGAATCTGCAATAATCTCGAACACGATTTTTTTTGCCATCACAATACTTCCATTCCTTAAGGAATATGGAAGTAAAAAGGCAGGGAAGACACACAACACACAAAATTCACGTTATTTCTGGCCTCATTCATGTTTATTTTCTTACATTTGCACGCTTTTTAAATGGAAAATGCCGAAACCCATACCAACATAACGCGTGCAAGCCGAAAAAGTGTCCAGCGTGGATAGCGATTTGCTTCCTGTGGATCGCTGGGCAGTGTAACTGCACGTGTTTACAGAGGAACGATTCATAGACAGACTTTTCGTCTTTAGAGAATGAACCCTCTGCAAGATGCTGAGGGTCCAAGAGTGACTTCGGAGCGCTCCTTCTTTTCCGCGTGTTTGTTCTGTGAAACAGACACGTGTACACTGTAGATTCACAGCTTTACTCTAAGCAACGGTCAATAGGAAATGTTGAAAATTTTTGTCCACGGTGTACCCTCATACACACTAAACCTGCTCTGTTTTAATTACGGACATCATAATATTAAAACTTTGGAAACTTGAGCACTACTTAATGGAGATCAATCATTAACTTATACAAGCCATTCATTTTATGCATATTTTTTATATATATGTGTACAACATTATCGGCAACAAAGAAGTAGTTTTTGTTAAAATACCTTCCTGGGATATTTGGCCGTAGTCCAATGTTTTCTACAAAACCAGACGTTTCGGCAATGCCATCGACTTCCATCATCAGTGAAAATCGAGTGCGATAACGTGAGGTGGTGTACGTTAGTGACCACAGTACTATGGTTAAGGCTGAAGCAGTAAGTAGAAAAAAGTAGTTTCTATGGTAATATTTCATTTTGAAAATGATTTTAAATATAAATCTTAGAATATGGAAGTCACGTATGGTTCTCCATACCGATTTTTTACTTCCATATTCCTTAAGGAATGGAAGTATGGTGATGGCAAAAAAAATCGTGTTCGAGATTATTGCAGATTCTGATTCTACTACACTCAAAACATGAAAAAAAGTCGTTTTCCGAAAAGTGTCTGTGTGTGTGTCTGTCTGTGTGTGTGTCTGTAGATTTTTTTTCTATGGAAAACGATAACTGCCGCAAATTCAAACAGAATCAAATAATTTTCTGCATACGTCCCTGAATTGTAGAGTTCTCAAAGACTTTCGATTTTGGTGACGATCGGTTAAGGGAAAGGGGTAGTTTACCTACAACGTTTTTTTAACAAGGGTATTTACTATGGCAAACGATAACAGCCGCAAATTCAAACAGAATCAAATAATTTTCTGCATACAGCCCTGATTTGTAGATTACTAAAGACCTATTGTTTTTGGTGAAGATCGGTTGATGGGAAGGGGTAGTTTACCGGCAACGTTTTTTATCAAGCGTATTTTCTATGGCAAACGATAACTGCTGCAAATTCGAACAGAATCAAATAATTGTTTGCATACAGCCCTGATCTGAAGAGTACTCGCGACCTACTGTTTTTGGTGAAGATCGGTTGACGGGAAGGGGTAGTTTACCGGCAACGGTTTTTTTTATCAAGGGAGATTTTTTTTTTTGGCAAACGATAACAGCCTCAAATTCAAACAGAATCAAATAATGTTTAGCATACGGCTCTGAGTTGTAGAGTTCTCAAGACTTATTGTTTTTGGTGAAGATCGGTTGAGGGAAAGGGGTAGTTTACCTACAACGTTTATTTAACAAGGGTATTTTCTATGGCAAACGATAACAGCCGCAAATTCAAACAGAATCAAATAATTTTCTGCATACAGCCCTGATTTGTAGAGTTCTCAAGACGTGTTGTTTTTGGTGAAGATCGTTGAGGGGAAGGGGTAGTTTACCTGCAACATTTTTTATCAAGCGTATTTTTTTCTATGGCAAACGATAACCGCCGCAAATTCAAACAGAATCAAATAATTTTTTGCATACAGCCCTGATTTGTAGAGTACTCGTGACCTATTGTTTTTGGTGAAGATCGGTTGAGGGCAAGGGGTAGTTTACCTGCAACGGTTTTTTTTATGAAGGGAATTTTTTCTTTTTTTGGCAACCGATAACAGCCGCAAATTCAAACAGAATCAAAACATTATTTGCATACAGCCCTAAATTGTAGAGTTCTCAAGACCTGTTGTTTTTGGTGAAGATCGGTTGAGGGAAAGGGGTAGTTTACCTGCAACGTTTTTTTAACAAGGGTATTTTCTATGGCAAACGATAACAGCCGCAAATTTAAACAGAATCAAATAATGTTTTGCACACAGCCCTGATTTGTAGAGTACTCATGACCTGTTGTCTTTGGTGAAGATCGGTTAAGGGGAAGGGGTAGTTTACCTGCAACATTTTTTTATCAAGCGTATTTTCTATGGCAAACGATAACAGCCGCAAATTCAAACAGAATCAAATAATTTTTTGCATACTTCCCTGAATTGTAGAGGTCTCAATGACTTTCGATTTTGGTGAAGATCGGTTAAGGGGAAGGGGTAGTTTACCTGCAACCTTTTACGTTTTAACAAGAGTAAAGTACTTGAAAATTTATTTAAACTTTTTGAAACAATGGTAATTGTTAAAAATAAAATAATTTTGTTGCCAGGCAATAAAATTATAATTTTTCCATTTTAATGTAATATAATATTTTTCATTTAATACAGCAATAAAAAGGCAGGTAAGACACAGCCTGGCTGTTTGGCTGAAAATGATTTTAAATATAAATCTTAGAATATGGAAGTCATGTATGGTTCTCCATACCGATATTTTTTTTTTTTTTGGCAAACGATAAGAGCCGCAAATTCAAACAGAATCAAATAATGTTTCGCATACAGCCCTGAATTATGGAGTTCTCAAGACCTATCGTTTTTATGAAGCTCGGTTAAGGGAAAGGGGTAGTTTACCTGCAACATTTTATGTTTTAACAAGGGTATTTTCTATGGCAAACGATAACAGCCGCAAATTCAAACAGAATCAAATAATTTTTTGCATACTCCCCTAAATTGTAGATTTCTCAAGACGTATTGTTTTTGGTGAAGATCGGTTAAGGGAAAGGGGTAGTTTACCTGCAGCGTTTTTTTATCAAGGGTAATTATCTATGGCAAACGATAACAGCCGCAAATTCAAACAGAATCAAATAATTTCTTGCATGCAACTGTGAATTGTATGGTTTTCAAGATCTATTGTTTCTGGTGAAGATCGGTTAAGGGAAAGGGGTAGTTTACCTGCAACGTTTTATGTTTTTAAGGGTATTTTCTATGGCAAACGATAAGATCCGCAAATTCAAACAGAATCAAATACGTTTTTGCATACAGCCCTGATTTCTTGAGTACTAAAGACCTATTGTTTTTGGTGAAGATCGTTTAAGGGAAAGGGGTAGTTTACCTGCCACGTTTTTTGTTTTATCAAGGGTATTTTTTATGGCAAACGATAACAGTCGCAAATTCACACAAAATCATACAATATTTTGCATACAACCGTAAATTGTAGAGTTCTCAAGACCTGTCGTTTTTGGTGAAGATCGGTTAAGGGAAAGGGGTAGTTTACCTGCAACGGTTTTTTATCAAGGGTAATTTTACTTCCATATTACTTCCATATTCCTTAAGGAATGGAAGTATGGTGATGGCAAAAAAAATCGTGTTCGAGATTATTGCAGATTCAGATTCTACTACACTCAAAACATGAAAAAAAGTCGTTTTCCGAAAAGTGTCTGTGTGTGTGTCTGTAGATTTTTTTTCTATGGCAAACGATAACTGCCGCAAATTCAACAGAATCAAATAATTTTTTGCATACAGCCCTGATTTGTAGAGGACTCGCGACCTATTGTTTTTGGTGAAGATCGGTTGAGGGAAGGGGTAGTTTACCGGCAACGGTTTTTTTTATCAAGGGAGATTTTTTTTTTTTGGCAAACGATAACAGCCTCAAATTCAAACAGAATCAAATAATGTTTCGCATACGGCTCTGAGTTGTAGAGTTCTCAAGACCTATTGTTTTTGGTGAAGATCGGTTGAGGAAAGGGGTAGTTTACCTACAACGTTTATTTAACAAGGGTATTTTCTATGGCAAACGATAACAGCCGCAAATTCAAACAGAATCAAATAATTTTTTGCATACAGCCCTGATTTGTAGAGTTCTCAAGACGTATTGTTTTTGGTGAAGATCGATTGAGGGGAAGGGGTAGTTTACCTGCAACATTTTTTATCAAGCGTATTTTTTTTCTATGGCAAACGATAACCGCCGCAAATTCAAACAGAATCAAATAATTTTTTGCATACAGCCCTGATTTGTAGAGTACTCGTGACCTATTGTTTTTGGTGAAGATCGGTTGAGGGCAAGGGGTAGTTTACCTGCAACGGTTTTTTTTATGAAGGGAATTTTTTCTTTTTTTTGGCAAACGATAACAGCCGCAAATTCAAACAGAATCAAAAGATTATTTGCATACAGCCCTAAATTGTAGAGTTCTCAAGACCTATTGTTTTTGGTGAAGATCGGTTGAGGGAAAGGGGTAGTTTACCTGCAACGTTTTTTTAACAAGGGTATTTTCTATGGCAAACGAAAACAGCCGCAAATTTAAACAGAATCAAATAATGTTTTGCACACAGCCCTGATTTGTAGAGTACTCATGACGTGTTGTCTTTGGTGAAGATCGGTTAAGGGGAAGGGGTAGTTTACCTGCAACGTTTTTTTATCAAGCGTATTTTCTATGGCAACGATAACAGCCGCAAATTCAAACAGAATCAAATGATTTTTTGCATACGTCCCTGAATTGTAGAGGTCTCAATGACTTTCGATTTTGGTGAAGATCGGTTAAGGGGAAGGGGTAGTTTACCTGCAACCTTTTACGTTTTAACAAGAGTAAAGTACTTGAAAATTTATTTAAACTTTTTGAAAACAATGGTAATTGTTAAAAATAAAATAATTTTGTTGCCAGGCAATAAAATTATAATTTTTTTCATTTTAATGTAATATAATATTTTTCATTTAATACAGCAATAAAAGGCAGGTAAGACACAGCCTGCTGTTTGGCTGAAAATGATTTTAAATATAAATCTTAGAATATGGAAGTCATGTATGGTTCTCCATACCGATATTTTTTTTTTTTTTGGCAAACGATAACAGCCGCAAATTCAAACAGAATCAAATAATGTTTCGCATACAGCCCTGAATTATGGAGTTCTCAAGACCTATCGTTTTTTATGAAGCTCGGTTAAGGGAAAGGGGTAGTTTACCTGCAACATTTTATGTTTTAACAAGGGTATTTTCTATGGCAAACGATAACAGCCGCAAATTCAAACAGAATCAAATAATTTTTTGCATACACCCCTAAATTGTAGAGTTCTCAAGACCTTTTGTTTTTGGTGAAGATCGGTTAAGGGAAAGGGGTAGTTTACCTTCAGCATTTTTTTATCAAGGGTAATTTTCTATGGCAAACGATAACAGCCGCAAATTCAAACAGAATCAAATAATTTTTTGCATGCTACTCTGAATTGTAGAGTTTTCAAGACCTATTGTTTCTGGTGAAGATCGGTTAAGGGAAAGGGGTAGTTTACCAGCAACGTTTTACGTTTTAACAAGGGTAATTTTTTCTATGACGAACGATAACTGCCGCATATTCAAACAGAATCAAATAATTTTTTGCATACATCACTGAATTGTAGAGACCTCAAGGCCTTTTGATTTTGGTGAAGATCGGTTAAGGGGAAGGGGTAGTTTACCTGCAACCTCTTACGTTTTAACAAGAGTAAAGTACTTGAAAATTCATTTAAACTTTTTCAAACAATGGTAATTGTTAAAAATAAAATAATTTTGTTGCCAGGCAATAAAATTATAATTTTTTCGTTTTAATGTAAATCATGTATGAGAGAAAATATATCGTTTGTGGCAGGCAAGCATATCTCTGTTATGTAATGTTTACGTTTCCATTTTATTATTATGACTACCGCAATAAAAAGGCAGGGAAGACACACAACACACAAAATTCACGTTATTTCTGGCCTCATTCATGTTTATTTTCTTACATTTGCACGCTTTTTAAATGGAAAATGCCGAAACCCATACCAACATAACGCGTGCAAGCCGAAAAAGTGTCCAGCGTGGATAGCGATTTGCTTCCTGTGGATCGCTGGGCAGTGTAACTGCACGTGTTTACAGAGGAACGATTCATAGACAGACTTTTCGTCTTTAGAGAATGAACCCTCTGCAAGATGCTGAGGGTCCAAGAGTGACTTCGGAGCGCTCCTTCTTTTCCGCGTGTTTGTTCTGTGAAACAGACACGTGTACACTGTAGATTCACAGCTTTACTCTAAGCAACGGTCAATAGGAAATGTTGAAAATTTTTGTCCACGGTGTACCCTCATACACACTAAACCTGCTCAGATGTTTTAATTACGGACATCATAATATTAAAACTTTGGAAAGTTGAGCACTACTTAATGGAGATCAATCATTAACTTATACAAGCCATTCATTTTATGCATATTTTTTATATATATGTGTACAACATTATCGGCAACAAAGAAGTAGTTTTTGTTAAAATTCCTTCCTGGGATATTTGGCCGTAGTCCAATGTTTTCTACAAAACCAGACGTTTCGGCAATGCCATCGACTTCCATCATCAGTGAAAATCGAGTGCGATAACGTGAGGTGGTGTACGTTAGTGACCACAGTACTATGGTTAAGGCTGAAGCAGTAAGTAGAAAGAAGTAGTTTCTATGGTAATATTTCATTTTGAAATTGATTTTAAATATAAATCTTAGAATATGGAAGTCACGTATGGTTCTCCATACCGATTTTTTACTTCCATATTCCTTAAGGAATGGAAGTATGGTGATGGCAAAAAAAATCGTGTTCGAGATTATTGCAGATTCTGATTCTACTACACTCAAAACATGAAAAAAAGTCGTTTTCCGAAAAGTGTCTGTGTGTGTGTCTGTGTGTGTGTGTGTCTGTAGATTTTTTTTTTTTGGCAAACGATAACTGCCGCAAATTCAAACAGAATCAAATAATTTTCTGCATACGTCCCTGAATTGTAGAGTTCTCAAAGACTTTCGATTTTGGTGAATATCGGTTAAGGGAAAGGGGTAGTTTACCTACAACGTTTTTTTAACAAGGGTATTTACTATGGCAAACGATAACAGCCGCAAATTCAAACAGAATCAAATAATTTTCTGCATACAGCCCTGATTTGTAGAGTACTAAAGACCTATTGTTTTTGGTGAAGATCGGTTGAGGGGAAGGGGTAGTTTACCGGCAACGTTTTTTATCAAGCGTATTTTCTGTGGCAAACGATAACTGCCGCAAATTCAAACAGAATCAAATAATTGTTTGCATACAGCCCTGATTTGAAGAGTACTCGCGACCTATTTTTTTTGGTGAAGATCGGTTGAGGGGAAGGGGTAGTTTACCGGCAACGGTTTTTTTTATCAAGGGAGATTTTTTTTTTTGGCAAACGATAACAGCCTCAAATTCAAACAGAATCAAATAATGTTTCGCATACGGCTCTGAGTTGTAGAGTTCTCAAGACGTATTGTTTTTGGTGAAGATCGGTTGAGGGAAAGGGGTAGGTTACCTACAACGTTTATTTAACAAGGGTATTTTCTATGGCAAACGATAACAGCCGCAAATTCAAACAGAATCAAATAATTTTCTGCATACAGCCCTGATTTGTAGAGTTCTCAAGACGTATTGTTTTTGGTGAAGATCGGTTGAGGGGAAGGGGTAGTTTACCTGCAACATTTTTTATCAAGCGTATTTTTTTCTATGGCAAACGATAACCGCCGCAAATTCAAACAGAATCAAAAGATTATTTGCATACAGCCCTAAATTGTAGAGTTCTCAAGGCCTATTGTTTTTGGTGAAGATCGGTTGAGGGAAAGGGGTAGTTTACCTGCAACGTTTTTTTAACAAGGGTATTTTCTATGGCAAACGATAACAGCCGCAAATTTAAACAGAATCAAATAATGTTTTGCACACAGCCCTGATTTGTAGAGTACTCATGACCTTTTGTTTTTGGTGAAGATCGGTTAAGGGGAAGGGGTAGTTTACCTGCAACGTTTTTTATCAAGCGTATTTTCTATGGCAAACGATAACAGCCGCAAATTCAAACAGAATCAAATAATTTTTTGCATACGTCCCTGAATTGTAGAGGTCTCAATGACTTTCGATTTTGGTGAAGATCAGTTAAGGGGAAGGGGTAGTTTACCTGCAACCTTTTACGTTTTAACAAGAGTAAAGTACTTGAAAATTTATTTAAACTTTTTGAAACAATGGTAATTGTTAAAAATAAAATAATTTTGTTGGCAGGCAATAAAATTATAATTTTTTCATTTTAATGTAATATAATATTTTTCATTTAATACAGCAATAAAAAGGCAGGTAAGACACAGCCTGGCTGTTTGGCTGAAAATGATTTTAAATATAAATCTTAGAATATGGAAGTCATGTATGGTTCTCCATACCGATATTTTTTTTTTTTTGGCAAACGATAAGAGCCGCAAATTCAAACAGAATCAAATAATGTTTCGCATACAGCCCTGAATTATGGAGTTCTCAAGACCTATCGTTTTTTATGAAGCTCGGTTAAGGGAAAGGGGTAGTTTACCTGCAACATTTTATGTTTTAACAAGGGTATTTTCTATGGCAAACGTTAACAGCCGCAAATTCAAGCAGAATCAAATAATTTTTTGCATACACCCCTAAATTGTAGAGTTGTCAAGACCTATTGTTTTTGGTGAAGATCGGTTAAGGGAAAGGGGTAGTTTACCTGCAGCGTTTTTTTATCAAGGGTAATTATCTATGGCTAACGATAACAGCCGTAAATTCAAACAGAATCAAATAATTTCTTGCATGGAACTCTGAATTGTAGAGTTTTCAAGACCTATTGTTTCTGGTGAAGATCGGTTAAGGGAAAGGGGTAGTTTACCTGCAACGTTTTATGTTTTTAAGGGTATTTTCTATGGCAAACGATAAGAGCCGCAAATTCAAACAGAATCAAATACGTTTTTGCATACAGCCCTGATTTCTTGAGTACTAAAGACCTATTGTTTTTGGTGAAGATCGTTTAAGGGAAAGGGGTAGTTTACCTGCCACGTTTTTTGTTTTATCAAGGGTATTTTTTATGCCAAACGATAACAGTCGCAAATTCACACAAAATCATATAATATTTTGCATACAACCGTAAATTGTAGAGTTCTCAAGACCTGTCGTTTTTGGTGAAGATCGGTTAAGGGAAAGGGGTAGTTTACCTGCAACGGTTTTTTATCAAGGGTATTTTTACTTCCATATTCCTTAAGGAATAGAAGTATGGTGATGTTTACTTACATATTACTTCCATATTCCTTAAGGAATGGAAGTATGGTAATGGCAAAAAAAATCGTGTTCGAGATTATTGCAGATTCTGATTCTACTACACTCAAAACATGAAAAAAAGTCGTTTTCCGAAAAGTGTCTGTGTGTGTGTCTGTCTGTGTGTGTGTCTCTAGATTTTTTACTTCCATATTCCTTAAGGAATGGAAGTATGGTGATGGCAAAAAAAATCGTGTTCGAGATTATTGCAGATTCTGATTCTACTACACTCAAAACATGAAAAAAAGTCGTTTTCCGGAAAGTGTCTGTGTGTCTGTGTGTCTGTCTGTCTGTCTGTCTGTCTGTCTGTCTGTCTGTCTGTCTGTCTGTCTGTGTGTCTGTAGATTTTTTTCTATGGCAAACGATAACTGCCGCAAATTCAAACAGAATCAAATAATTTTTTGCATGCAGCCCTGATTTGCAGAGTATTCGCGACCTATTGTTTTTGGTGAAGATCGGTTGAGGGAAAGGGGTAGTTTACCTGCAACGGTTTTTTTTTTAGCAAGGGTATTTTTGTTTGTTTGGCAAACGATAACAGCCGCAAATTCAAACAGAATCAAATAATGTTTCGCATACTGCCCTGAATTGTAGAGTTCTCAAGATCTGTTGATTTTGGTGAAGATCGGTTAAGGGAAAGGGGTAGTTTACCTGTAACGTTTTATGTTTTAACAAGGGTATTTCCTAAGGCAAACGATAACAGCCGCAAATTCAAACAGAATCAAAAGATTATTTGCATACAGCCCTAAATTGTAGAGTTCTCAAGACCTATTGTTTTTGGTGAAGTTCGGTTGAGGGAAAGGGGTAGTTTACCAGCAACGTTTTTTTAACAAGGGTATTTTCTATGGCAAACGATAACAGCCGCAAATTCAAACAGAATCAAATAATGTTTTGCATACAGCCCCGATTTGTAGAGTACTCAAGACCTATTGTTTTTGGTGAAGATCGGTTAAGGGAAAGGGGTAGTTTACCTGTAACGTTTTATGTTTTAACAAGGGTATTTCCTATGGCAAACGATAACAGCCGCAAATTCAAACAGAATCAAAAGATTATTTGCATACAGCCCTAAATTGTAGATTTCTCAAGACCTATTGTTTTTGGTGAAGATCGGTTGAGGGAAAGGGGTAGTTTACCTGCAACGTTTTTTTAACCAGGGTATTTTCTATGGCAAACGATAACAGCCGCAAATTTAAACAGAATCAAATAATGTTTTGCATACAGCCCTGATTTGTAGAGTACTCAAGACCTATTGTTTTTGGTGAAGGTCGGTTAAGGGGAAGGGGTAGTTTACCTGCAACTTTTTTTTATCAAGCGTATTTTCTATGGCAAACGATAACAGCCGCAAATTCAAACAGAATCAAATAATTTTTTGCATACGTCCCTGAATTGTAGAGGTCTCAATGACTTTCGATTTTGGTGAAGATCGGTTAAGGGGAAGGGGTAGTTTACCTGCAACCTCTTACGTTTTAACAAGAGTAAAGTACTTGAAAATTCATTTAAACTTTTTCAAACAATGGTAATTGTTAAAAATAAAATAATTTTGTTGCCAGGCAATAAAATTATAATTTTTTCGTTTTAATGTAAATCATGTATGAGAGAAAATATATCGTTTGTGGCAGGCAAGCATATCTCTGTTATGTAATGTTTACGTTTCCATTTTATTATTATGACTACCGCAATAAAAAGGCAGGGAAGACACACAACACACAAAATTCACGTTATTTCTGGCCTCATTCATGTTTATTTTCTTACATTTGCACGCTTTTTAAATGGAAAATGCCGAAACCCATACCAACATAACGCGTGCAAGCCGAAAAAGTGTCCAGCGTGGATAGCGATTTGCTTCCTGTGGATCGCTGGGCAGTGTAACTGCACGTGTTTACAGAGGAACGATTCATAGACAGACTTTTCGTCTTTAGAGAATGAACCCTCTGCAAGATGCTGAGGGTCCAAGAGTGACTTCGGAGCGCTCCTTCTTTTCCGCGTGTTTGTTCTGTGAAACAGACACGTGTACACTGTAGATTCACAGCTTTACTCTAAGCAACGGTCAATAGGAAATGTTGAAAATTTTTGTCCACGGTGTACCCTCATACACACTAAACCTGCTCAGATGTTTTAATTACGGACATCATAATATTAAAACTTTGGAAAGTTGAGCACTACTTAATGGAGATCAATCATTAACTTATACAAGCCATTCATTTTATGCATATTTTTTATATATATGTGTACAACATTATCGGCAACAAAGAAGTAGTTTTTGTTAAAATTCCTTCCTGGGATATTTGGCCGTAGTCCAATGTTTTCTACAAAACCAGACGTTTCGGCAATGCCATCGACTTCCATCATCAGTGAAAATCGAGTGCGATAACGTGAGGTGGTGTACGTTAGTGACCACAGTACTATGGTTAAGGCTGAAGCAGTAAGTAGAAAGAAGTAGTTTCTATGGTAATATTTCATTTTGAAATTGATTTTAAATATAAATCTTAGAATATGGAAGTCACGTATGGTTCTCCATACCGATTTTTTACTTCCATATTCCTTAAGGAATGGAAGTATGGTGATGGCAAAAAAAATCGTGTTCGAGATTATTGCAGATTCTGATTCTACTACACTCAAAACATGAAAAAAAGTCGTTTTCCGAAAAGTGTCTGTGTGTGTGTCTGTGTGTGTGTGTGTCTGTAGATTTTTTTTTTTTGGCAAACGATAACTGCCGCAAATTCAAACAGAATCAAATAATTTTCTGCATACGTCCCTGAATTGTAGAGTTCTCAAAGACTTTCGATTTTGGTGAATATCGGTTAAGGGAAAGGGGTAGTTTACCTACAACGTTTTTTTAACAAGGGTATTTACTATGGCAAACGATAACAGCCGCAAATTCAAACAGAATCAAATAATTTTCTGCATACAGCCCTGATTTGTAGAGTACTAAAGACCTATTGTTTTTGGTGAAGATCGGTTGAGGGGAAGGGGTAGTTTACCGGCAACGTTTTTTATCAAGCGTATTTTCTGTGGCAAACGATAACTGCCGCAAATTCAAACAGAATCAAATAATTGTTTGCATACAGCCCTGATTTGAAGAGTACTCGCGACCTATTTTTTTTGGTGAAGATCGGTTGAGGGGAAGGGGTAGTTTACCGGCAACGGTTTTTTTTATCAAGGGAGATTTTTTTTTTTGGCAAACGATAACAGCCTCAAATTCAAACAGAATCAAATAATGTTTCGCATACGGCTCTGAGTTGTAGAGTTCTCAAGACGTATTGTTTTTGGTGAAGATCGGTTGAGGGAAAGGGGTAGGTTACCTACAACGTTTATTTAACAAGGGTATTTTCTATGGCAAACGATAACAGCCGCAAATTCAAACAGAATCAAATAATTTTCTGCATACAGCCCTGATTTGTAGAGTTCTCAAGACGTATTGTTTTTGGTGAAGATCGGTTGAGGGGAAGGGGTAGTTTACCTGCAACATTTTTTATCAAGCGTATTTTTTTCTATGGCAAACGATAACCGCCGCAAATTCAAACAGAATCAAAAGATTATTTGCATACAGCCCTAAATTGTAGAGTTCTCAAGGCCTATTGTTTTTGGTGAAGATCGGTTGAGGGAAAGGGGTAGTTTACCTGCAACGTTTTTTTAACAAGGGTATTTTCTATGGCAAACGATAACAGCCGCAAATTTAAACAGAATCAAATAATGTTTTGCACACAGCCCTGATTTGTAGAGTACTCATGACCTTTTGTTTTTGGTGAAGATCGGTTAAGGGGAAGGGGTAGTTTACCTGCAACGTTTTTTATCAAGCGTATTTTCTATGGCAAACGATAACAGCCGCAAATTCAAACAGAATCAAATAATTTTTTGCATACGTCCCTGAATTGTAGAGGTCTCAATGACTTTCGATTTTGGTGAAGATCAGTTAAGGGGAAGGGGTAGTTTACCTGCAACCTTTTACGTTTTAACAAGAGTAAAGTACTTGAAAATTTATTTAAACTTTTTGAAACAATGGTAATTGTTAAAAATAAAATAATTTTGTTGGCAGGCAATAAAATTATAATTTTTTCATTTTAATGTAATATAATATTTTTCATTTAATACAGCAATAAAAAGGCAGGTAAGACACAGCCTGGCTGTTTGGCTGAAAATGATTTTAAATATAAATCTTAGAATATGGAAGTCATGTATGGTTCTCCATACCGATATTTTTTTTTTTTTGGCAAACGATAAGAGCCGCAAATTCAAACAGAATCAAATAATGTTTCGCATACAGCCCTGAATTATGGAGTTCTCAAGACCTATCGTTTTTTATGAAGCTCGGTTAAGGGAAAGGGGTAGTTTACCTGCAACATTTTATGTTTTAACAAGGGTATTTTCTATGGCAAACGTTAACAGCCGCAAATTCAAGCAGAATCAAATAATTTTTTGCATACACCCCTAAATTGTAGAGTTGTCAAGACCTATTGTTTTTGGTGAAGATCGGTTAAGGGAAAGGGGTAGTTTACCTGCAGCGTTTTTTTATCAAGGGTAATTATCTATGGCTAACGATAACAGCCGTAAATTCAAACAGAATCAAATAATTTCTTGCATGGAACTCTGAATTGTAGAGTTTTCAAGACCTATTGTTTCTGGTGAAGATCGGTTAAGGGAAAGGGGTAGTTTACCTGCAACGTTTTATGTTTTTAAGGGTATTTTCTATGGCAAACGATAAGAGCCGCAAATTCAAACAGAATCAAATACGTTTTTGCATACAGCCCTGATTTCTTGAGTACTAAAGACCTATTGTTTTTGGTGAAGATCGTTTAAGGGAAAGGGGTAGTTTACCTGCCACGTTTTTTGTTTTATCAAGGGTATTTTTTATGCCAAACGATAACAGTCGCAAATTCACACAAAATCATATAATATTTTGCATACAACCGTAAATTATAGAGTTCTCAAGACCTGTCGTTTTTGGTGAAGATCGGTTAAGGGAAAGGGGTAGTTTACCTGCAACGGTTTTTTATCAAGGGTATTTTTACTTCCATATTCCTTAAGGAATAGAAGTATGGTGATGTTTACTTACATATTACTTCCATATTCCTTAAGGAATGGAAGTATGGTAATGGCAAAAAAAATCGTGTTCGAGATTATTGCAGATTCTGATTCTACTACACTCAAAACATGAAAAAAAGTCGTTTTCCGAAAAGTGTCTGTGTGTGTGTCTGTCTGTGTGTGTGTCTCTAGATTTTTTACTTCCATATTCCTTAAGGAATGGAAGTATGGTGATGGCAAAAAAAATCGTGTTCGAGATTATTGCAGATTCTGATTCTACTACACTCAAAACATGAAAAAAAGTCGTTTTCCGGAAAGTGTCTGTGTGTCTGTGTGTCTGTCTGTCTGTCTGTCTGTCTGTCTGTCTGTCTGTCTGTCTGTCTGTCTGTGTGTCTGTAGATTTTTTTCTATGGCAAACGATAACTGCCGCAAATTCAAACAGAATCAAATAATTTTTTGCATGCAGCCCTGATTTGCAGAGTATTCGCGACCTATTGTTTTTGGTGAAGATCGGTTGAGGGAAAGGGGTAGTTTACCTGCAACGGTTTTTTTTTTAGCAAGGGTATTTTTGTTTGTTTGGCAAACGATAACAGCCGCAAATTCAAACAGAATCAAATAATGTTTCGCATACTGCCCTGAATTGTAGAGTTCTCAAGATCTGTTGATTTTGGTGAAGATCGGTTAAGGGAAAGGGGTAGTTTACCTGTAACGTTTTATGTTTTAACAAGGGTATTTCCTAAGGCAAACGATAACAGCCGCAAATTCAAACAGAATCAAAAGATTATTTGCATACAGCCCTAAATTGTAGAGTTCTCAAGACCTATTGTTTTTGGTGAAGTTCGGTTGAGGGAAAGGGGTAGTTTACCAGCAACGTTTTTTTAACAAGGGTATTTTCTATGGCAAACGATAACAGCCGCAAATTCAAACAGAATCAAATAATGTTTTGCATACAGCCCCGATTTGTAGAGTACTCAAGACCTATTGTTTTTGGTGAAGATCGGTTAAGGGAAAGGGGTAGTTTACCTGTAACGTTTTATGTTTTAACAAGGGTATTTCCTATGGCAAACGATAACAGCCGCAAATTCAAACAGAATCAAAAGATTATTTGCATACAGCCCTAAATTGTAGATTTCTCAAGACCTATTGTTTTTGGTGAAGATCGGTTGAGGGAAAGGGGTAGTTTACCTGCAACGTTTTTTTAACCAGGGTATTTTCTATGGCAAACGATAACAGCCGCAAATTTAAACAGAATCAAATAATGTTTTGCATACAGCCCTGATTTGTAGAGTACTCAAGACCTATTGTTTTTGGTGAAGGTCGGTTAAGGGGAAGGGGTAGTTTACCTGCAACTTTTTTTTATCAAGCGTATTTTCTATGGCAAACGATAACAGCCGCAAATTCAAACAGAATCAAATAATTTTTTGCATACGTCCCTGAATTGTAGAGGTCTCAATGACTTTCGATTTTGGTGAAGATCGGTTAAGGGGAAGGGGTAGTTTACCTGCAACCTTTTACGTTTTAACAAGAGTAAAGTACTTGAAAATTTATTTAAACTTTTTGAAACAATGGTAATTGTTAAAAATAAAATAATTTTGTTGCCAGGCAATAAAATTAAAATTTTTTCATTTTAATGTAATATAATATTTTTCATTTAATACGGCAATAAAAAGGCAGGTAAGACACAGCCGGGGTGTTTGGCTGAAAATGATTTTAAATATAAATCTTAGAATATGGAAGTCATGTATGGTTCTCCATACCGATATTTTTCTATGGCAAACGATAACTGCCGCAAATTCAAACAGAATCAAATAATTTTTTGCATACAGCCCTGATTTTTAGAGGACTCGCGACCTATTGTTTTTGGTGAAGATCGGTTGAGGGGAAGGGGTAGTTTACCGGCAACGGTTTTTTTTATCAAGGGAGATTTTTCTTTTTGGCAAACGATAACAGCCTCAAATTCAAACAGAATCAAATAATGTTTCGCATACGGCTCTGAGTTGTAGAGTTCTCAAGACTTATTGTTTTTGGTGAAGATCGGTTGAGGGAAAGGGGTAGTTTACCTACAACGTTTATTTAACAAGGGTATTTTCTATGGCAAACGATAACAGCCGCAAATTCAAACAGAATCAAATAATTTTCTGCATACCGCCCTGATTTGTAGAGTTCTCAAGACTTGTTGTTTTTGGTGAAGATCGGTTGAGGGGAAGGGGTAGTTTACCTGCAACATTTTTTATCAAGCGTATTTTTTTCTATGGCAAACAATAACCGCCGCAAATTCAAACAGAATCAAATAATTTTTTGCATACAGCCCTGATTTGTAGATTACTCGTGACCTATTGTTTTTGGTGAAGATCGGTTGAGGGCAAGGGGTAGTTTACCTGCAACGGTTTTTTTTATGAAGGGAATTTTTTCTTTTTTTGGCAAACGATAACAGCCGCAAATTCAAACAGAATCAAAAGATTATTTGCATACAGCCCTAAGTTGTAGAGTTCTCAAGACCTATTGTTTTTGGTGAAGATCGGTTGAGGGAAAGGGGTAGTTTACCTGCAACGTTTTTTTAACAAGGGTATTTTCTATGGCAAACGATAACAGCCGCAAATTTAAACAGAATCAAATAATTTTTTGCATACGTCCCTGAATTGTAGAGGTCTCAATGACTTTCGATTTTGGTGAAGATCGGTTAAGGGGAAGGGGTAGTTTACCTGCAACCTTTTACGTTTTAACAAGAGTAAAGTACTTGAAAATTTATTTAAACTTTTTGAAACAATGGTAATTGTTAAAAATAAAATAATTTTGTTGCCAGGCAATAAAATTATAATTTTTTCATTTTAATGTAATATAATATTTTTCATTTAATACAGCAATAAAAAGGCAGGTAAGACACAGCCTGGCTGTTTGGCTGAAAATGATTTTAAATATAAATCTTAGAATATGGAAGTCATGTATGGTTCTCCATACCGATATTTGTTTTTTTTTGGCAAACGATAACAGCCGCAAATTCAAACAGAATCAAATAATGTTTCGCATACAGCCCTGAATTATGGTGTTCTCAAGACCTATCGTTTTTTATGAAGCTCGGTTAAGGGAAAGGGGTAGTTTACCTGCAACATTTTATGTTTTAACAAGGGTATCTTCTATGGCAAACGATAACAGCCGCAAATTCAAACAGAATCAAATAATTTTTTGCATACACCTCTAAATTGTAGAGTTCTCAAGACCTATTGTTTTTGGTGAAGATCGGTTAAGGGAAAGGGGTAGTTTACCTGCAGCGTTTTTTTATCAAGGGTAATTTTCTATGGCAAACGATAACAGCCGCAAATTCAAACAGAATCAAATAATTTTTTGCATGCAACTCTGAATTGTAGAGTTTTCAAGACCTATTGTTTCTGGTGAAGATCGGTTAAGGGAAAGGGGTAGTTTACCAGCAACGTTTTACGTTTTAACAAGGGTAATTTTTTCTATGACGAACGATAACTGCCGCATATTCAAACAGAATCAAATAATTTTTTGCATACATCACTGAATTGTAGAGACCTCAAGGCCTTTTGATTTTGGTGAAGATCGGTTAAGGGGAAGGGGTAGTTTACCTGCAACCTTTTACGTTTTAACAAGAGTAAAGTACTTGAAAATTCATTTAAACTTTTTCAAACAATGGTAATTGTTAAAAATAAAATAATTTTGTTGCCAGGCAATAAAATTATAATTTTTTCATTTTAATGTAAATCATGTATGAGAGAAAATATATCGTTTGTGGCAGGCAAGCATATCTCTGTTATGTAATGTTTACGTTTCCATTTTATTATTATGACTACCGCAATAAAAAGGCAGGGAAGACACACAACACACAAAATTCACGTTATTTCTGGCCTCATTCATGTTTATTTTCTTACTTGTGCACGCTTTTTAAATGGAAAATGCCGAAACCCATACCAACATAACGCGTGCAAGCCGAAAAAGTGTCCAGCGTGGATAGCGATTTGCTTCCTGTGGATCGCTGGGCAGTGTAACTGCACGTGTTTACAGAGGAACGATTCATAGACAGACTTTTCGTCTTTAGAGAATGAACCCTCTGCAAGATGCTGAGGGTCCAAGAGTGACTTCGGAGCGCTCCTTCTTTTCCGCGTGTTTGTTCTGTGAAACAGACGCGTGTACACTGTAGATTCACAGCTTTACTCTAAGCAACGGTCAATAGGAAATGTTGAAAATTTTTGTCCACGGTGTACCCTCATACACACTAAACCTGCTCAGATGTTTTAATTACGGACATCATAATATTAAAACTTTGGAAACTTGAGCACTACTTAATGGAGATCAATCATTAACTTATACAAGCCATTCATTTTATGCATATTTTTTATATATATGTGTACAACATTATCGGCAACAAAGAAGTAGTTTTTGTTAAAATTCCTTCCTGGGATATTTGGCCGTAGTCCAATGTTTTCTACAAAACCAGACGTTTCGGCAATGCCATCGACTTCCATCATCAATGAAAATCGAGTGCGATAACGTGAGGTTGGTGTACGTTAGTGACCACAGTACTATGGTTAAGGCTGAAGCAGTAAGTAGAAAGAAGTAGTTTCTATGGTAATATTTCATTTTGAAAATGATTTTAAATATAAATCTTAGAATATGGAAGTCACGTATGGTTCTCCATACTGATTTTTTACTTCCATATTCCTTAAGGAATGGAAGTATGGTGATGGCAAAAAAAATCGTGTTCGAGATTATTGCAGATTCTGATTCTACTACAATCAAAACATGAAAAAAAGTCGTTTTCCGAAAAGTGTCTGTGTGTGTGTCTGTCTGTGTGTGTGTCTGTAGATTTTTTTTCTATGGCAAACGATAACTGCCGCAAATTCAAACAGAATCAAATAATTTTTTGCATACGTCCCTGAATTGTAGAGGTCTCCAAGACTTTCGATTTTGGTGAATATCGGTTAAGGGAAAGGGGTAGTTTACCTACAACGTTTTTTTAACAAGGGTATTTACTATGGCAAACGATAACAGCCGCAAATTCAAACAGAATCAAATAATTTTCTGCATACGTCCCTGAATTGTAGAGGTCTCAAAGACTTTCGACTTTGGTGAAGATCGGTTAAGGGAAAGGGGTAGTTTACCTACAACGTTTTTTTAACAAGGGTATTTACTATGGCAAACGATAACAGCCGCAAATTCAAACAGAATGAAATAATGTTTCGCATACAGCACTGAATTGTAGAGTTCTCAAGACCTATTGTTTCTGGTGAAGATCGGTTAAGGGAAAGGGGTAGTTTACCTGTAACGTGTTATGTTTTAACAAGGGTATTTCCTATGGCAATCGATAACAGCCGCAAATTCAAACAGAATCAAATAATTTTCTGCATACAGCCCTAATTTGTAGAGTACTAAAGACCTATTGTTTTTGGTGAAGATCGGTTGAGGGGAAGGGGTAGTTTACCGGCAACGTTTTTTATCAAGCGTATTTTCTGTGGCAAACGATAACTGCCGCAAATTCAAACAGAATCAAATAATTGTTTGCATACAGCCCTGATTTGAAGAGTACTCGCGACCTATTGTTTTTGGTGAAGATCGGTTGAGGGGAAGGGGTAGTTTACCGGCAACGGTTTTTTTTATCAATGGAGATTTTTTTTTTGGCAAACGATAACAGCCTCAAATTCAAACAGAATCAAATAATGTTTCGCATACGGCTCTGAGTTGTAGAGTTCTCAAGACGTATTGTTTTTGGTGAAGATCGGTTGAGGGAAAGGGGTAGTTTACCTACAACGTTTATTTAACAAGGGTATTTTCTATGGCAAACGATAACAGCCGCAAATTCAAACAGAATCAAATAATTTTCTGCATACAGCCCTGATTTGTAGAGTTCTCAAGACGTATTGTTTTTGGTGAAGATCGGTTGAGGGGAAGGGGTAGTTTACCTGCAACATTTTTTATCAAGCGTATTTTTTTCTATGGCAAACGATAACCGCCGCAAATTCAAACAGAATCAAAAGATTATTTGCATACAGCCCTAAATTGTAGAGTTCTCAAGACCTATTGTTTTTGGTGAAGATCGGTTGAGGGAAAGGGGTAGTTTACCTGCAACGTTTTTTTAACAAGGGTATTTTCTATGGCAAACGATAACAGCCGCAAATTTAAACAGAATCAAATAATGTTTTGCACACAGCCCTGATTTGTAGAGTACTCATGACCTGTTGTTTTTGGTGAAGATCGGTTAAGGGGAAGGGGTAGTTTACCTGCAACGTTTTTTATCAAGCGTATTTTCTATGGCAAACGATAACAGCCGCAAATTCAAACAGAATCAAATAATTTTTTGCATACGTCCCTGAATTGTAGAGGTCTCAATGACTTTCGATTTTGGTGAAGATCGGTTAAGGGGAAGGGGTAGTTTACCTGCAACCTTTTACGTTTTAACAAGAGTAAAGTACTTGAAAATTTATTTAAACTTTTTGAAACAATGGTAATTGTTAAAAATAAAATAATTTTGTTGGCAGGCAATAAAATTATAATTTGTTCATTTTAATGTAATATAATATTTTTCATTTAATACAGCAATAAAAAGGCAGGTAAGACACAGCCTGGCTGTTTGGCTGAAAATGATTTTAAATATAAATCTTAGAATATGGAAGTCATGTATGGTTCTCCATACCGATATTTTTTTTTTTACTTCCATATTCCTTAAGGAATGGAAGTATGGTGATGGCAAAAAAAATCGTGTTCGAGATTATTGCAGATTCTGATTCTACTACACTCAAAACATGAAAAAAAGTCGTTTTCCGAAAAGTGTCTGTGTGTCTGTCTGTCTGTGTGTCTGTGTGTCTGTCTGTCTGTCTGTAGATTTTTTTTCTATGGCAAACGATAACTGCCGCAAATTCAAACAGAATCAAATAATTTTTTGCATACAGCCCTGATTTTTAGAGGACTCGCGACCTATTGTTTTTGGTGAAGATCGGTTGAGGGGAAGGGGTAGTTTACCGGCAACGGTTTTTTTTATCAAGGGAGATTTTTCTTTTTGGCAAACGATAACAGCCTCAAATTCAAACAGAATCAAATAATGTTTCGCATACGGCTCTGAGTTGTAGAGTTCTCAAGACTTATTGTTTTTGGTGAAGATCGGTTGAGGGAAAGGGGTAGTTTACCTACAACGTTTATTTAACAAGGGTATTTTCTATGGCAAACGATAACAGCCGCAAATTCAAACAGAATCAAATAATTTTCTCCATACCGCCCTGATTTGTAGAGTTCTCAAGACTTGTTGTTTTTGGTGAAGATCGGTTGAGGGGAAGGGGTAGTTTACCTGCAACATTTTTTATCAAGCGTATTTTTTTATATGGCAAACAATAACCGCCGCAAATTCAAACAGAATCAAATAATTTTTTGCATACAGCCCTGATTTGTAGATTACTCGTGACCTATTGTTTTTGGTGAAGATCGGTTGAGGGCAAGGGGTAGTTTACCTGCAACGGTTTTTTTTATGAAGGGAATTTTTTCTTTTTTTGGCAAACGATAACAGCCGCAAATTCAAACAGAATCAAAAGATTATTTGCATACAGCCCTAAATTGTAGAGTTCTCAAGACCTATTGTTTTTGGTGAAGATCGGTGGAGGGAAAGGGGTAGTTTACCTGCAACGTTTTTTTAACAAGGGTATTTTCTATGGCAAACGATAACAGCCGCAAATTTAAACAGAATCAAATAATTTTTTGCATACGTCCCTGAATTGTAGAGGTCTCAATGACTTTCGATTTTGGTGAAGATCGGTTAAGGGGAAGGGGTAGTTTACCTGCAACCTTTTACGTTTTAACAAGAGTAAAGTACTTGAAAATTTATTTAAACTTTTTGAAACAATGGTAATTGTTAAAAATAAAATAATTTTGTTGCCAGGCAATAAAATTATAATTTTTTCATTTAATACAGCAATAAAAAGGCAGGTAAGACACAGCCTTCCTGTTTGGCTGAAAATGATTTTAAATATAAATCTTAGAATATGGAAGTCATGTATGGTTCTCCATACCGATATTTTTTTTTTTTGGCAAACGATAACAGCCGCAAATTCAAACAGAATCAAATAATGTTTCGCATACAGCCCTGAATTATGGAGTTCTCAAGACCTATCGTTTTTTATGAAGCTCGGTTAAGGGAAAGGGGTAGTTTACCTGCAACATTTTATGTTTTAACAAGGGTATTTTCTATGGCAAACGATAACAGCCGCAAATTCAAACAGAATCAAATAATTTTTTGCATACACCCCTAAATTGTTGAGTTCTCAAGACCTGTTGTTTTTGGTGAAGATCGGTTAAGGGAAAGGGGTAGTTTACCTGCAGCGTTTTTTTATCAAGGGTAATTTTCTATGGCAAACGATAACAGCCGCAAATTCAAACAGAATCAAATAATTTTTTGCATGCAACTCTGAATTGTAGAGTTTTCAAGACCTATTGTTTCTGGTGAAGATCGGTTAAGGGAAAGGGGTAGTTTACCAGCAACGTTTTACGTTTTAACAAGGGTAATTTTTTCTATGACGAACGATAACTGCCGCATATTCAAACAGAATCAAATAATTTTTTGCATACATCACTGAATTGTAGAGACCTCAAGGCCTTTTGATTTTGGTGAAGATCGGTTAAGGGGAAGGGGTAGTTTACCTGCAACCTTTTACGTTTTAACAAGAGTAAAGTACTTGAAAATTCATTTAAACTTTTTCAAACAATGGTAATTGTTAAAAATAAAATAATTTTGTTGCCAGGCAATAAAATTATAATTTTTTCATTTTAATGTAAATCATGTATGAGAGAAAATATATCGTTTGTGGCAGGCAAGCATATCTCTGTTATGTAATGTTTACGTTTCCATTTTATTATTATGACTACCGCAATAAAAAGGCAGGGAAGACACACAACACACAAAATTCACGTTATTTCTGGCCTCATTCATGTTTATTTTCTTACTTGTGCACGCTTTTTAAATGGAAAATGCCGAAACCCATACCAACATAACGCGTGCAAGCCGAAAAAGTGTCCAGCGTGGATAGCGATTTGCTTCCTGTGGATCGCTGGGCAGTGTAACTGCACGTGTTTACAGAGGAACGATTCATAGACAGACTTTTCGTCTTTAGAGAATGAACCCTCTGCAAGATGCTGAGGGTCCAAGAGTGACTTCGGAGCGCTCCTTCTTTTCCGCGTGTTTGTTCTGTGAAACAGACGCGTGTACACTGTAGATTCACAGCTTTACTCTAAGCAACGGTCAATAGGAAATGTTGAAAATTTTTGTCCACGGTGTACCCTCATACACACTAAACCTGCTCAGATGTTTTAATTACGGACATCATAATATTAAAACTTTGGAAACTTGAGCACTACTTAATGGAGATCAATCATTAACTTATACAAGCCATTCATTTTATGCATATTTTTTATATATATGTGTACAACATTATCGGCAACAAAGAAGTAGTTTTTGTTAAAATTCCTTCCTGGGATATTTGGCCGTAGTCCAATGTTTTCTACAAAACCAGACGTTTCGGCAATGCCATCGACTTCCATCATCAATGAAAATCGAGTGCGATAACGTGAGGTTGGTGTACGTTAGTGACCACAGTACTATGGTTAAGGCTGAAGCAGTAAGTAGAAAGAAGTAGTTTCTATGGTAATATTTCATTTTGAAAATGATTTTAAATATAAATCTTAGAATATGGAAGTCACGTATGGTTCTCCATACTGATTTTTTACTTCCATATTCCTTAAGGAATGGAAGTATGGTGATGGCAAAAAAAATCGTGTTCGAGATTATTGCAGATTCTGATTCTACTACACTCAAAACATGAAAAAAAGTCGTTTTCCGAAAAGTGTCTGTGTGTGTGCTGTCTGTGTGTGTGTCTGTAGATTTTTTTTCTATGGCAAACGATAACTGCCGCAAAATCAAACAGAATCAAATAATTTTTTGCATACGTCCCTGAATTGTAGAGGTCTCCAAGACTTTCGATTTTGGTGAATATCGGTTAAGGGAAAGGGGTAGTTTACCTACAACGTTTTTTTAACAAGGGTATTTACTATGGCAAACGATAACAGCCGCAAATTCAAACAGAATCAAATAATTTTCTGCATACGTCCCTGATTTGTAGAGGTCTCAAAGACTTTCGACTTTGGTGAAGATCGGTTAAGGGAAAGGGGTAGTTTACCTACAACGTTTTTTTAACAAGGGTATTTACTATGGCAAACGATAACAGCCGCAAATTCAAACAGAATGAAATAATGTTTCGCATACAGCACTGAATTGTAGAGTTCTCAAGACCTATTGTTTCTGGTGAAGATCGGTTAAGGGAAAGGGGTAGTTTACCTGTAACGTGTTATGTTTTAACAAGGGTATTTCCTATGGCAATCGATAACAGCCGCAAATTCAAACAGAATCAAATAATTTTCTGCATACAGCCCTAATTTGTAGAGTACTAAAGACCTATTGTTTTTGGTGAAGATCGGTTGAGGGGAAGGGGTAGTTTACCGGCAACGTTTTTTATCAAGCGTATTTTCTGTGGCAAACGATAACTGCCGCAAATTCAAACAGAATCAAATAATTGTTTGCATACAGCCCTGATTTGAAGAGTACTCGCGACCTATTGTTTTTGGTGAAGATCGGTTGAGGGGAAGGGGTAGTTTACCGGCAACGGTTTTTTTTATCAATGGAGATTTTTTTTTTGGCAAACGATAACAGCCTCAAATTCAAACAGAATCAAATAATGTTTCGCATACGGCTCTGAGTTGTAGAGTTCTCAAGACGTATTGTTTTTGGTGAAGATCGGTTGAGGGAAAGGGGTAGTTTACCAACAACGTTTATTTAACAAAGGTATTTTCTATGGCAAACGATAACAGCCGCAAATTTAAACAGAATCAAATAATATTTTGCACACAGCCCTGATTTGTAGAGTACTCATGACCTGTTGTTTTTGGTGAAGATCGGTTAAGGGGAAGGGGTAGTTTACCTGCAACGTTTTTTATCAAGCGTATTTTCTATGGCAAACGATAACAGCCGCAAATTCAAACAGAATCAAATAATTTTTTGCATACGTCCCTGAATTGTAGAGGTCTCAATGATTTTCGATTTTGGTGAAGATCAGTTAAGGGGAAGGGGTAGTTTACCTGCAACCTTTTACGTTTTAACAAGAGTAAAGTACTTGAAAATTTATTTAAACTTTTTGAAACAATGGTAATTGTTAAAAATAAAATAATTTTGTTGGCAGGCAATAAAATTATAATTTTTTCATTTTAATGTAATATAATATTTTTCATTTAATACAGCAATAAAAAGGCAGGTAAGACACAGCCTGGCTGTTTGGCTGAAAATGATTTTAAATATAAATCTTAGAATATGGAAGTCATGTATGGTTCTCCATACCGATATTTTTTTTTTTACTTCCATATTCCTTAAGGAATGGAAGTATGGTGATGGCAAAAAAAATCGTGTTCGAGATTATTGCAGATTCTGATTCTACTACACTCAAAACATGAAAAAAAGTCGTTTTCCGAAAAGTGTCTGTGTGTCTGTCTGTCTGTGTGTCTGTCTGTCTGTCTGTCTGTCTGTAGATTTTTTTTCTATGGCAAACGATAACTGCCGCAAATTCAACCAGAATCAAATAATTTTTTGCATACAGTCCTGATTTGGGGAGTTCTCGCGACCTATTGTTTTTGGTGAAGATCGGTTGAGGGAAAGGGGTAGTTTACCTGCAACGGTTTTTTTTTAGCAAGGGTAATTTTGTTTGTTTGGCAAACGATAACAGCCGCAAATTCAAACAGAATCAAATAATGTTTCGCATACAGCCCTGAATTGTAGAGTTCTCAAGACCTATTGTTTTTAGTGAAGATCGGTTAAGGGAAAGGGGTAGTTTACCTGTAACGTTTTATGTTTTAACAAGGGTATTTCCTATGGCAAACGATAACAGCCGCAAATTCAAACAGAATGAAAAGATTATTTGCATACAGCCCTAAATTGTAGAGTTCTCAATACCTTTTGTTTTTGGTGAAGATCGGTTAAGGGAAAGGGGTAGTTTACCTACAACGTTTTTTTAACAAGGGTATTTTCTATGGCAAACGATAACAGCCGCAAATTCAAACAGAATCAAATAATTTTCTGCATACAGCCCTGATTTGTAGAGTACTCAAGACCTATTGTTTTTGGTGAAGATCGGTTGAGGGGAAGGGGTAGTTTACCAGCAACGTTTTTTATCATGCGTATTTTCTATGGCAAACGACAACTGCCGCAAATTCAAACAGAATCAAATACGTTTTTGCATACAGCCCTGATGTCTTGAGTACTAAAGACCTATTGTTTTTGGTGAAGATCGTTTAAGGGAAAGGGGTAGTTTACCTGCCACGTTTTTTGTTTTATCAAGGGTATTTTTTATGGCAAACGATAACAGTCGCAAATTCACACAAAATCATATAATATTTTGCATACAACCGTAAATTGTAGAGTTCTCAAGACCTGCCGTTTTTGGTGAAGATCGGTTAAGGGAAAGGGGTAGTTTACCTGCAACGGTTTTTTATCAAGGGTATTTTTACTTCCATATTCCTTAAGGAATAGAAGTATGGTGATGTTTACTTACATATTACTTCCATATTCCTTAAGGAATGGAAGTATGGTAATGGCAAAAAAAATCGTGTTCGAGATTATTGAAGATTCTGATTCTACTACACTCAAAACATGAAAAAAAGTCGTTTTCCGAAAAGTGTCTGTGTGTGTGTCTGTCTGTGTGTGTGTCTCTAGATTTTTTACTTCCATATTCCTTAAGGAATGGAAGTATGGTGATGGCAAAAAAAATCGTGTTCGAGATTATTGCAGATTCTGATTCTACTACACTCAAAACATGAAAAAAAGTCGTTTTCCGGAAAGTGTCTGTGTGTCTGTCTGTCTGTCTGTCTGTGTGTCTGTAGATTTTTTTCTTTGGCAAACGATAACTGCCGCAAATTCAAACAGAATCAAATAATTTTTTGCATGCAGCCCTGATTTGCAGAGTATTCGCGACCTATTGTTTTTGGTGAAGATCGGTTGAGGGAAAGGGGTAGTTTACCTGCAACGGTTTTTTTTTTAGCAAGGGTATTTTTGTTTGTTTGGCAAACGATAACAGCCGCAAATTCAAACAGAATCAAATAATGTTTCGCATACTGCCCTGAATTGTAGAGTTCTCAAGATCTGTTGATTTTGGTGAAGATCGGTTAAGGGAAAGGGGTAGTTTACCTGTAACGTTTTATGTTTTAACAAGGGTATTTCCTAAGGCAAACGATAACAGCCGCAAATTCAAACAGAATCAAAAGATTATTTGCATACAGCCCTAAATTGTAGAGTTCTCAAGACCTATTGTTTTTGGTGAAGTTCGGTTGAGGGAAAGGGGTAGTTTACCAGCAACGTTTTTTTAACAAGGGTATTTTCTATGGCAAACGATAACAGCCGCAAATTCAAACAGAATCAAATATTTATTTTTTTTTTTTTGCAAACGATAACAGCCGCAAATTCAAACAGAATCAAATAATGTTTCGCATACAGCCCTGAATTATGGAGTTCTCAAGACCTATCGTTTTTTATGAAGCTCGGTTAAGGGAAAGGGGTAGTTTACCTGCAACATTTTATGTTTTAACAAGGGTATTTTCTATGGCAAACGATAACAGCCGCAAATTCAAACAGAATCAAATAATTTTTTGCATACACCCCTAAATTGTTGAGTTCTCAAGACCTATTGTTTTGTTTTTGGTGAAGATCGGTTAAGGGAAAGGGGTAGTTTACCTGCAGCGTTTTTTTATCAAGGGTAATTTTCTATGGCAAACGATAACAGCCGCAAATTCAAACAGAATCAAATAATTTTTTGCATGCAACTCTGAATTGTAGAGTTTTCAAGACCTATTGTTTCTGGTGAAGATCGGTTAAGGGAAAGGGGTAGTTTACCAGCAACGTTTTACGTTTTAACAAGGGTAATTTTTTCTATGACGAACGATAACTGCCGCATATTCAAACAGAATCAAATAATTTTTTGCATACATCACTGAATTGTAGAGACCTCAAGGCCTTTTGATTTTGGTGAAGATCGGTTAAGGGGAAGGGGTAGTTTACCTGCAACCTCTTACGTTTTAACAAGAGTAAAGTACTTGAAAATTCATTTAAACTTTTTCAAACAATGGTAATTGTTAAAAATAAAATAATTTTGTTGCCAGGCAATAAAATTATAATTTTTTCATTTTAATGTAAATCATGTATGAGAGAAAATATATCGTTTGTGGCAGGCAAGCATATCTCTGTTATGTAATGTTTACGTTTCCATTTTATTATTATGACTACCGCAATAAAAAGGCAGGGAAGACACACAACACACAAAATTCACGTTATTTCTGGCCTCATTCATGTTTATTTTCTTACTTGTGCACGCTTTTTAAATGGAAAATGCCGAAACCCATACCAACATAACGCGTGCAAGCCGAAAAAGTGTCCAGCGTGGATAGCGATTTGCTTCCTGTGGATCGCTGGGCAGTGTAACTGCACGTGTTTACAGAGGAACGATTCATAGACAGACTTTTCGTCTTTAGAGAATGAACCCTCTGCAAGATGCTGAGGGTCCAAGAGTGACTTCGGAGCGCTCCTTCTTTTCCGCGTGTTTGTTCTGTGAAACAGACACGTGTACACTGTAGATTCACAGCTTTACTCTAAGCAACGGTCAATAGGAAATGTTGAAAATTTTTGTCCACGGTGTACCCTCATACACACTAAACCTGCTCAGATGTTTTAATTACGGACATCATAATATTAAAACTTTGGAAACTTGAGCACTACTTAATGGAGATCAATCATTAACTTATACAAGCCATTCATTTTATGCATATTTTTTATATATATGTGTACAACATTATCGGCAACAAAGAAGTAGTTTTTGTTAAAATTCCTTCCTGGGATATTTGGCCGTAGTCCAATGTTTTCTACAAAACCAGACGTTTCGGCAATGCCATCGACTTCCATCATCAATGAAAATCGAGTGCGATAACGTGAGGTTGGTGTACGTTAGTGACCACAGTACTATGGTTAAGGCTGAAGCAGTAAGTAGAAAGAAGTAGTTTCTATGGTAATATTTCATTTTGAAAATGATTTTAAATATAAATCTTAGAATATGGAAGTCACGTATGGTTCTCCATACTGATTTTTTACTTCCATATTCCTTAAGGAATGGAAGTATGGTGATGGCAAAAAAAATCGTGTTCGAGATTATTGCAGATTCTGATTCTACTACACTCAAAACATGAAAAAAAGTCGTTTTCCGAAAAGTGTCTGTGTGTGTGTCTGTCTGTGTGTGTGTCTGTAGATTTTTTTTCTATGGCAAACGATAACTGCCGCAAATTCAAACAGAATCAAATAATTTTTTGCATACGTCCCTGAATTATTGAGGTCTCCAAGACTTTCTATTTTGGTGAATATCGGTTAAGGGAAAGGGGTAGTTTACCTACAACGTTTTTTTAACAAGGGTATTTAATATGGCAAACGATAACAGCCGCAAATTCAAACAGAATCAAATAATTTTCTGCATACGTCCCTGAATTGTAGAGGTCTCAAAGACTTTCGACTTTGGTGAAGATCGGTTAAGGGAAAGGGGTAGTTTACCTACAACGTTTTTTTAACAAGGGTATTTACTATGGCAAACGATAACAGCCGCAAATTCAAACAGAATGAAATAATGTTTCGCATACAGCACTGAATTGTAGAGTTCTCAAGACCTATTGTTTCTGGTGAAGATCGGTTAAGGGAAAGGGGTAGTTTACCTGAAACGTGTTATGTTTTAACAAGGGTATTTCCTATGGCAATCGATAACAGCCGCAAATTCAAACAGAATCAAATAATTTTCTGCATACAGCCCTAATTTGTAGAGTACTAAAGACCTATTGTTTTTGGTGAAGATCGGTTGAGGGGAAGGGGTAGTTTACCGGCAACGTTTTTTATCAAGCGTATTTTCTATGGCAAACGATAACTGCCGCAAATTCAAACAGAATCAAATAATTGTTTGCATACAGCCCTGATTTTTAGAGTACTCGCGACCTATTGTTTTTGGTGAAGATCGGTTGAGGGGAAGGTGTAGTTTACCGGCAACGGTTTTTTTTATCAAGGGAGATTTTTTATTTTTGGCAAACGATAACAGCCTCAAATTCAAACAGAATCAAATAATGTTTCGCATACGGCTCTGATTTGTAGATTTCTCAAGACTTATTGTTTTTGGTGAAGATCGGTTGAGGGAAAGGGGTAGTTTACCTACAACGTTTATTTAACAAGGGTATTTTCTATGGCAAACGATAACAGCCGCAAATTCAAACAGAATCAAATAATTTTCTGCATACAGCCCTGATTTGTAGAGTTCTCAAGTCGTTTTGTTTTTGGTGAAGATCGGTTAAGGGGAAGGGGTAGTTTACCTGCAACATTTTTTATCAAGCGTATTTTTTTCTATGGCAAACGATAACCGCCGCAAATTCAAACAGAATCAAATAATTTTTTGCATACAGCCCTGATTTGTAGAGTACTCGTGACCTATTGTTGTTGGTGAAGATCGGTTGAGGGCAAGGGGTAGTTTACCTGCAACGGTTTTTTTTATGAAGGGAATTCTTTCTTTTTTTGGCAAACGATAACAGCCGCAAATTCAAACAGAATCAAAAGATTATTTGCATACAGCCCTAAATTGTAGATTTCTCAAGACCTATTGTTTTTGGTGAAGATCGGTTGAGGGAAAGTGGTAGTTTACCAGCAACGTTTTTTTAACAAGGGTATTTTCTATGGCAAACGATAACAGCCGCAAATTTAAACAGAATCAAATAATGTTTTGCACACAGCCCTGATTTTTAGAGTACTCATGACCTATTGTTTTTGGTGAAGATCGGTTAAGGGAAAGGGGTAGTTTACCTGCAACGTTTTTTTATCAAGCGTATTTTCTATGGCAAACGATAACAGCCGCAAATTCAAACAGAATCAAATAATTTTTTGCATACGTCCCTGAATTGTAGAGGTCTCAATGACTTTCGATTTTGGTGAAGATCGGTTAAGGGGAAGGGGTAGTTTACCTGCAACCTTTTACGTTTTAACAAGAGTAAAGTACTTGAAAATTTATTTAAACTTTTTGAAACAATGGTAATTGTTAAAAATAAAATAATTTTGTTGCCAGGCAATAAAATTATAATTTTTTCATTTTAATGTAATATAATATTTTTCATTTAATACAGCAATAAAAAGGCAGGTAAGACACAGCCTGGCTGTTTGGCTGAAAATGATTTTAAATATAAATCTTAGAATATGGAAGTCATGTATGGTTCTCCATACCGATATTTTTTTTTTTTGGCAAACGATAAGAGCCGCAAATTCAAACAGAATCAAATAATGTTTCGCATACAGCCCTGAATTATAGAGTTCTCAAGACCTATCGTTTTTTATGAAGCTCGGTTAAGGGAAAGGGGTAGTTTACCTGCAACATTTTATGTTTTAACAAGGGTGTTTTCTATGGCAAACGATAACAGCCGCAAATTCAAACAGAATCAAATAATTTTTTGCATACACCCCTAAATTGTAGAGTTGTCAAGACCTATTGTTTTTGGTGAACATCGGTTAAGGGAAAGGGGTAGTTTACCTGCAGCGTTTTTTTATCAAGGGTAATTATCTATGGCAAACGATAACAGCCGCAAATTCAAACAGAATCAAATAATTTCTTGCATGCAACTCTGAATTGTAGAGTTTTAAAGACCTATTGTTTCTGGTGAAGATCGGTTAAGGGAAAGGGGTAGTTTACCTGCAACGTTTTATGTTTTTAAGGGTATTTTCTATGGCAAACGATAAGAGCCGCAAATTCAAACAGAATCAAATACGTTTTTGCATACAGCCCTGATTTCTTGAGTACTAAAGACCTATTGTTTTGGTGAAGATCGTTTAAGGGAAAGGGGTAGTTTACCTGCCATGTTTTTTGTTTTATCAAGGGTATTTTTTATGGCAAACGATAACAGTCGCAAATTCACACAAAATCATATAATATTTTGCATACAACCGTAAATTGTAGAGTTCTCAAGACCTGCCGTTTTTGGTGAAGATCGGTTAAGGGAAAGGGGTAGTTTACCTGCAACGGTTTTTTATCAAGGGTAATTACTTCCATATTTTACTTACATATTACTTCCATATTCCTTAAGGAATGGAAGTATGGTGATGGCAAAAAAAATCGTGTTCGAGATTATTGCAGATTCTGATTCTACTACACTCAAAACATGAAAAAAAGTCGTTTTCCGAAAAGTGTCTGTGTGTGTGTCTGTCTGTGTGTGTGTCTGTAGATTTTTTTTCTATGGCAAACGATAACTGCCGCAAATTCAAACAGAATCAAATAATTTTTTGCATACTGCGCTGATTTGTTGAGGACTCGCGACCTATTGTTTTTGGTGAAGATCGGTTGAGGGGAAGGGGTAGTTTACCGGCAACGGTTTTTTTATCAAGGGAGATTTTTTTTTGGCAAACGATAACAGCCTCAAATTCAAACAGAATCAAATAATGTTTCGCATAAGGCTCTGAGTTGTAGTGTTCTCAAGACTTATTGTTTTTCGTGAAGATCGGTTGAGGGAAAGGGGTAGTTTACCTACAACGTTTATTTAACAAGGGTATTTTCTATGGCAAACGATAACAGCCGCAAATTCAAACAGAAACAAATAATTTTCTGCATACCGCCCTGATTTGTAGAGTTATCAAGACGTGTTGTTTTTGGTGAAGATCGGTTGAGGGGAAGGGGTAGTTTACCTGCAACATTTTTTATCAAGCGTATTTTTACTTCCATATTCCTTAAGGAATGGAAGTATGGTGATGGCAAAAAAAATCGTGTTCGAGATTATTGCAGATTCTGATTCTACTACACTCAAAACATGAAAAAAAGTCGTTTTCCGAAAAGTGTCTGTGTGTCTGTCTGTGTGTCTGTCTGTCTGTCTGTCTGTGTGTCTGTCTGTCTGTGTGTCTGTCTGTCTGTAGATTTTTTTTCTATGGCAAACGATAACTGCCGCAAATTCAAACAGAATCAAATAATTTTTTGCATACAGCCCGGTTTTGCAGAGTTCTCGCGACCTATTGTTTTTGGTGAAGATCGGTTGAGGGAAAGGGGTAGTTTACCTGCAACGGTTTTTTTTTAGCAAGGGTAATTTTGTTTGTTTGGCAAACGATAACAGCCGCAAATTCAAACAGAATCAAATAATGTTTCGCATACAGCCCTGAATTGTAGAGTTCTCAAGACCTATTGTTTTTGGTGAAGATCGGTTAAGGGAAAGGGGTAGTTTACCTGTAACGTTTTATGTTTTAACAAGGGTATTTCCTATGGCAAACGATAACAGCCGCAAATTCAAACAGAATGAAAAGATTATTTGCATACAGCCCTAAATTGTAGTGTTCTCAATACCTTTTGTTTTTGGTGAAGATCGGTTAAGGGAAAGGGGTAGTTTACCTACAACGTTTTTTTAGCAAGGGTATTTTCTATGGCAAACGATAACAGCCGCAAATTCAAACAGAATCAAATAATTTTCTGCATACAGCCCTGATTTGTAGAGTACTCAAGACCTATTGTTTTTGGTGAAGATCGGTTGAGGGGAAGGGGTAGTTTACCAGCAACGTTTTTTATCATGCGTATTTTCTATGGCAAACGACAACTGCCGCAAATTCAAACAGAATCAAATAATTTTTTGCATACGTCCCTGAATTGTAGAGGTCTCAATGACTTTCGATTTTGGTGAAGATCGGTTAAGGGGAAGGGGTAGTTTACCTGCAACCTTATACGTTTTAACAAGAGTAAAGTACTTGAAAATTTATTTAAACTTTTTGAAACAATGGTAATTGTTAAAAATAAAATAATTTTGTTGCCAGGCAATAAAATTATAATTTTTTCATTTTAATGTAATATAATATTTTTCATTTAATACAGCAATAAAAAGGCAGGTAAGGCACAGCCTGGCTGTTTGGCTGAAAATGATTTTAAATATAAATCTTAGAATATGGAAGTCATGTATGGTTCTCCATACCGATATTTTTCTATGGCAAACGATAACCGCCGCAAATTCAAACAGAATCAAATAATTTTTTGCATACAGCCCTGATTTGTAGAGTACTCGTGACCTTTTGTTTTTGGTGAAGATCGGTTGAGGGCAAGGGGTAGTTTACCTGCAACGGTTTTTTTTTTGAAGGGAATTTTTTCTTTTTTTGGCAAACGATAACAGCCGCAAATTCAAACAGAATCAAAAGATTATTTGCATACAGCCCTAAATTGCAGAGTTCTCAAGACCTATTGTTTTTGGTGAAGATCGGTTGAGGGAAAGGGGTAGTTTACCGGCAACGTTTTTTTAACAAGGGTATTTTCTATGGCAAACGATAACAGCCGCAAATTCAAACAGAATCAAATAATGTTTTGCATACAGTCCTGATTTGTAGAGGTCTCAATGACTTTCGATTTTGGTGAAGATCGGTTAAGAAGAAGGGGTAGTTTACCTGCAACCTTATACGTTTTAACAAGAGTAAAGTACTTGAAAATTTATTTAAACTTTTTGAAACAATGGTAATTGTTAAAAATAAAATAATTTTGTTGCCAGGCAATAAAATTAAAATTTTTTCATTTTAATGTACATCATGTATAAGAGAAAATATATCACGCTTGGCAGGCGATATTAAGATTTAAATATAAATCTTAGAATATGGAAGTCATGTATGGTTCTCCATACCGATATTTTTGGCAAACGATAAGAGCCGCAAATTCAAACAGAATCAAATAATGTTTCGCATACAGCCCTGAATTATGGAGTTCTCAAGACCTATCGTTTTTTATGAAGCTCGGTTAAGGGAAAGGGGTAGTTTACCTGCAACATTTTATGTTTTAACAAGGGTATTTTCTATGGCAAACGATAACAGCCGCAAATTCAAGCAGAATCAAATAATTTTTTGCATACACCCCTAAATTGTAGAGTTGTCAAGACCTATTGTTTTTGGTGAAGATCGGTTAAGGGAAAGGGGTAGTTTACCTGCAGCGTTTTTTTATCAAGGGTAATTATCTATGGCTAACGATAACAGCCGCAAATTCAAACAGAATCAAATAATTTCTTGCATGGAACTCTGAATTGTAGAGTTTTCAAGACCTATTGTTTCTGGTGAAGATCGGTTAAGGGAAAGGGGTAGTTTACCTGCAACGTTTTATGTTTTTAAGGGTATTTTCTATGGCAAACGATAAGAGCCGCAAATTCAAACAGAATCAAATACGTTTTTGCATACAGCCCTGATGTCTTGAGTACTAAAGACCTATTGTTTTTGGTGAAGATCGTTTAAGGGAAAGGGGTAGTTTACCTGCCACGTTTTTTGTTTTATCAAGGGTATTTTTTATGGCAAACGATAACAGTCGCAAATTCACACAAAATCATATAATATTTTGCATACAACCGTAAATTGTAGAGTTCTCAAGACCTGCCGTTTTTGGTGAAGATCGGTTAAGGGAAAGGGGTAGTTTACCTGCAACGGTTTTTTATCAAGGGTATTTTTACTTCCATATTCCTTAAGGAATAGAAGTATGGTGATGTTTACTTACATATTACTTCCATATTCCTTAAGGAATGGAAGTATGGTAATGGCAAAAAAAATCGTGTTCGAGATTATTGCAGATTCTGATTCTACTACACTCAAAACATGAAAAAAAGTCGTTTTCCGAAAAGTGTCTGTGTGTGTGTCTGTCTGTGTGTGTGTCTCTAGATTTTTTACTTCCATATTCCTTAAGGAATGGAAGTATGGTGATGGCAAAAAAAATCGTGTTCGAGATTATTGCAGATTCTGATTCTACTACACTCAAAACATGAAAAAAAGTCGTTTTCCGGAAAGTGTCTGTGTGTCTGTCTGTCTGTCTGTCTGTGTGTCTGTAGATTTTTTTCTTTGGCAAACGATAACTGCCGCAAATTCAAACAGAATCAAATAATTTTTTGCATGCAGCCCTGATTTGCAGAGTATTCGCGACCTATTGTTTTTGGTGAAGATCGGTTGAGGGAAAGGGGTAGTTTACCTGCAACGGTTTTTTTTTTTAGCAAGGGTATTTTTGTTTGTTTGGCAAACGATAACAGCCGCAAATTCAAACAGAATCAAATAATGTTTCGCATACTGCCCTGAATTGTAGAGTTCTCAAGATCTGTTGATTTTGGTGAAGATCGGTTAAGGGAAAGGGGTAGTTTACCTGTAACGTTTTATGTTTTAACAAGGGTATTTCCTAAGGCAAACGATAACAGCCGCAAATTCAAACAGAATCAAAAGATTATTTGCATACAGCCCTAAATTGTAGAGTTCTCAAGACCTATTGTTTTTGGTGAAGTTCGGTTGAGGGAAAGGGGTAGTTTACCAGCAACGTTTTTTTAACAAGGGTATTTTCTATGGCAAACGATAACAGCCGCAAATTCAAACAGAATCAAATATTTATTTTTTTTTTTTGCAAACGATAACAGCCGCAAATTCAAACAGAATCAAATAATGTTTCGCATACAGCCCTGAATTATGGAGTTCTCAAGACCTATCGTTTTTTATGAAGCTCGGTTAAGGGAAAGGGGTAGTTTACCTGCAACATTTTATGTTTTAACAAGGGTATTTTCTATGGCAAACGATAACAGCCGCAAATTCAAACAGAATCAAATAATTTTTTGCATACACCCCTAAATTGTTGAGTTCTCAAGACCTATTGTTTTGTTTTTGGTGAAGATCGGTTAAGGGAAAGGGGTAGTTTACCTGCAGCGTTTTTTTATCAAGGGTAATTTTCTATGGCAAACGATAACAGCCGCAAATTCAAACAGAATCAAATAATTTTTTGCATGCAACTCTGAATTGTAGAGTTTTCAAGACCTATTGTTTCTGGTGAAGATCGGTTAAGGGAAAGGGGTAGTTTACCAGCAACGTTTTACGTTTTAACAAGGGTAATTTTTTCTATGACGAACGATAACTGCCGCATATTCAAACAGAATCAAATAATTTTTTGCATACATCACTGAATTGTAGAGACCTCAAGGCCTTTTGATTTTGGTGAAGATCGGTTAAGGGGAAGGGGTAGTTTACCTGCAACCTCTTACGTTTTAACAAGAGTAAAGTACTTGAAAATTCATTTAAACTTTTTCAAACAATGGTAATTGTTAAAAATAAAATAATTTTGTTGCCAGGCAATAAAATTATAATTTTTTCATTTTAATGTAAATCATGTATGAGAGAAAATATATCGTTTGTGGCAGGCAAGCATATCTCTGTTATGTAATGTTTACGTTTCCATTTTATTATTATGACTACCGCAATAAAAAGGCAGGGAAGACACACAACACACAAAATTCACGTTATTTCTGGCCTCATTCATGTTTATTTTCTTACTTGTGCACGCTTTTTAAATGGAAAATGCCGAAACCCATACCAACATAACGCGTGCAAGCCGAAAAAGTGTCCAGCGTGGATAGCGATTTGCTTCCTGTGGATCGCTGGGCAGTGTAACTGCACGTGTTTACAGAGGAACGATTCATAGACAGACTTTTCGTCTTTAGAGAATGAACCCTCTGCAAGATGCTGAGGGTCCAAGAGTGACTTCGGAGCGCTCCTTCTTTTCCGCGTGTTTGTTCTGTGAAACAGACACGTGTACACTGTAGATTCACAGCTTTACTCTAAGCAACGGTCAATAGGAAATGTTGAAAATTTTTGTCCACGGTGTACCCTCATACACACTAAACCTGCTCAGATGTTTTAATTACGGACATCATAATATTAAAACTTTGGAAACTTGAGCACTACTTAATGGAGATCAATCATTAACTTATACAAGCCATTCATTTTATGCATATTTTTTATATATATGTGTACAACATTATCGGCAACAAAGAAGTAGTTTTTGTTAAAATTCCTTCCTGGGATATTTGGCCGTAGTCCAATGTTTTCTACAAAACCAGACGTTTCGGCAATGCCATCGACTTCCATCATCAATGAAAATCGAGTGCGATAACGTGAGGTTGGTGTACGTTAGTGACCACAGTACTATGGTTAAGGCTGAAGCAGTAAGTAGAAAGAAGTAGTTTCTATGGTAATATTTCATTTTGAAAATGATTTTAAATATAAATCTTAGAATATGGAAGTCACGTATGGTTCTCCATACTGATTTTTTACTTCCATATTCCTTAAGGAATGGAAGTATGGTGATGGCAAAAAAAATCGTGTTCGAGATTATTGCAGATTCTGATTCTACTACACTCAAAACATGAAAAAAAGTCGTTTTCCGAAAAGTGTCTGTGTGTGTGTCTGTCTGTGTGTGTGTCTGTAGATTTTTTTTCTATGGCAAACGATAACTGCCGCAAATTCAAACAGAATCAAATAATTTTTTGCATACGTCCCTGAATTGTTGAGGTCTCCAAGACTTTCTATTTTGGTGAATATCGGTTAAGGGAAAGGGGTAGTTTACCTACAACGTTTTTTTAACAAGGGTATTTAATATGGCAAACGATAACAGCCGCAAATTCAAACAGAATCAAATAATTTTCTGCATACGTCCCTGAATTGTAGAGGTCTCAAAGACTTTCGACTTTGGTGAAGATCGGTTAAGGGAAAGGGGTAGTTTACCTACAACGTTTTTTTAACAAGGGTATTTAATATGGCAAACGATAACAGCCGCAAATTCAAACAGAATGAAATAATGTTTCGCATACAGCACTGAATTGTAGAGTTCTCAAGACCTATTGTTTCTGGTGAAGATCGGTTAAGGGAAAGGGGTAGTTTACCTGAAACGTGTTATGTTTTAACAAGGGTATTTCCTATGGCAATCGATAACAGCCGCAAATTCAAACAGAATCAAATAATTTTCTGCATACAGCCCTAATTTGTAGAGTACTAAAGACCTATTGTTTTTGGTGAAGATCGGTTGAGGGGAAGGGGTAGTTTACCGGCAACGTTTTTTATCAAGCGTATTTTTTATGGCAAACGATAACTGCCGCAAATTCAAACAGAATCAAATAATTGTTTGCATACAGCCCTGATTTTTAGAGTACTCGCGACCTATTGTTTTTGGTGAAGATCGGTTGAGGGGAAGGTGTAGTTTACCGGCAACGGTTTTTTTTATCAAGGGAGATTTTTTATTTTTGGCAAACGATAACAGCCTCAAATTCAAACAGAATCAAATAATGTTTCGCATACGGCTCTGATTTGTAGATTTCTCAAGACTTATTGTTTTTGGTGAAGATCGGTTGAGGGAAAGGGGTAGTTTACCTACAACGTTTATTTAACAAGGGTATTTTCTATGGCAAACGATAACAGCCGCAAATTCAAACAGAATCAAATAATTTTCTGCATACAGCCCTGATTTGTAGAGTTCTCAAGTCGTTTTGTTTTTGGTGAAGATCGGTTAAGGGGAAGGGGTAGTTTACCTGCAACATTTTTTATCAAGCGTATTTTTTTCTATGGCAAACGATAACCGCCGCAAATTCAAACAGAATCAAATAATTTTTTGCATACAGCCCTGATTTGTAGAGTACTCGTGACCTATTGTTGTTGGTGAAGATCGGTTGAGGGCAAGGGGTAGTTTACCTGCAACGGTTTTTTTTATGAAGGGAATTCTTTCTTTTTTTGGCAAACGATAACAGCCGCAAATTCAAACAGAATCAAAAGATTATTTGCATACAGCCCTAAATTGTAGAGTTCTCAAGACCTATTGTTTTTGGTGAAGATCGGTTGAGGGAAAGTGGTAGTTTACCAGCAACGTTTTTTTAACAAGGGTATTTTCTATGGCAAACGATAACAGCCGCAAATTTAAACAGAATCAAATAATGTTTTGCACACAGCCCTGATTTTTAGAGTACTCATGACCTATTGTTTTTGGTGAAGATCGGTTAAGGGAAAGGGGTAGTTTACCTGCAACGTTTTTTTATCAAGCGTATTTTCTATGGCAAACGATAACAGCCGCAAATTCAAACAGAATCAAATAATTTTTTGCATACGTCCCTGAATTGTAGAGGTCTCAATGACTTTCGATTTTGGTGAAGATCGGTTAAGGGGAAGGGGTAGTTTACCTGCAACCTTTTACGTTTTAACAAGAGTAAAGTACTTGAAAATTTATTTAAACTTTTTGAAACAATGGTAATTGTTAAAAATAAAATAATTTTGTTGCCAGGCAATAAAATTATAATTTTTTCATTTTAATGTAATATAATATTTTTCATTTAATACAGCAATAAAAAGGCAGGTAAGACACAGCCTGGCTGTTTGGCTGAAAATGATTTTAAATATAAATCTTAGAATATGGAAGTCATGTATGGTTCTCCATACCGATATTTTTTTTTTTTGGCAAACGATAAGAGCCGCAAATTCAAACAGAATCAAATAATGTTTCGCATACAGCCCTGAATTATAGAGTTCTCAAGACCTATCGTTTTTTATGAAGCTCGGTTAAGGGAAAGGGGTAGTTTACCTGCAACATTTTATGTTTTAACAAGGGTGTTTTCTATGGCAAACGATAACAGCCGCAAATTCAAACAGAATCAAATAATTTTTTGCATACACCCCTAAATTGTAGAGTTGTCAAGACCTATTGTTTTTGGTGAACATCGGTTAAGGGAAAGGGGTAGTTTACCTGCAGCGTTTTTTTATCAAGGGTAATTATCTATGGCAAACGATAACAGCCGCAAATTCAAACAGAATCAAATAATTTCTTGCATGCAACTCTGAATTGTAGAGTTTTAAAGACCTATTGTTTCTGGTGAAGATCGGTTAAGGGAAAGGGGTAGTTTACCTGCAACGTTTTATGTTTTTAAGGGTATTTTCTATGGCAAACGATAAGAGCCGCAAATTCAAACAGAATCAAATACGTTTTTGCATACAGCCCTGATTTCTTGAGTACTAAAGACCTATTGTTTTGGTGAAGATCGGTTAAGGGAAAGGGGTAGTTTACCTGCAACGGTTTTTTATCAAGGGTAATTACTTCCATATTTTACTTACATATTACTTCCATATTCCTTAAGGAATGGAAGTATGGTGATGGCAAAAAAAATCGTGTTCGAGATTATTGCAGATTCTGATTCTACTACACTCAAAACATGAAAAAAAGTCGTTTTCCGAAAAGTGTCTGTGTGTGTGTCTGTCTGTGTGTGTGTCTGTAGATTTTTTTTCTATGGCAAACGATAACTGCCGCAAATTCAAACAGAATCAAATAATTTTTTGCATACTGCGCTGATTTGTTGAGGACTCGCGACCTATTGTTTTTGGTGAAGATCGGTTGAGGGGAAGGGGTAGTTTACCGGCAACGGTTTTTTTATCAAGGGAGATTTTTTTTTGGCAAACGATAACAGCCTCAAATTCAAACAGAATCAAATAATGTTTCGCATAAGGCTCTGAGTTGTAGTGTTCTCAAGACTTATTGTTTTTCGTGAAGATCGGTTGAGGGAAAGGGGTAGTTTACCTACAACGTTTATTTAACAAGGGTATTTTCTATGGCAAACGATAACAGCCGCAAATTCAAACAGAAACAAATAATTTTCTGCATACCGCCCTGATTTGTAGAGTTATCAAGACTTGTTGTTTTTGGTGAAGATCGGTTGAGGGGAAGGGGTAGTTTACCTGCAACATTTTTTATCAAGCGTATTTTTACTTCCATATTCCTTAAGGAATGGAAGTATGGTGATGGCAAAAAAAATCGTGTTCGAGATTATTGCAGATTCTGATTCTACTACACTCAAAACATGAAAAAAAGTCGTTTTCCGAAAAGTGTCTGTGTGTCTGTCTGTGTGTCTGTCTGTCTGTCTGTCTGTGTGTCTGTCTGTCTGTGTGTCTGTCTGTCTGTAGATTTTTTTTCTATGGCAAACGATAACTGCCGCAAATTCAAACAGAATCAAATAATTTTTTGCATACAGCCCGGTTTTGCAGAGTTCTCGCGACCTATTGTTTTTGGTGAAGATCGGTTGAGGGAAAGGGGTAGTTTACCTGCAACGGTTTTTTTTTAGCAAGGGTAATTTTGTTTGTTTGGCAAACGATAACAGCCGCAAATTCAAACAGAATCAAATAATGTTTCGCATACAGCCCTGAATTGTAGAGTTCTCAAGACCTATTGTTTTTGGTGAAGATCGGTTAAGGGAAAGGGGTAGTTTACCTGTAACGTTTTATGTTTTAACAAGGGTATTTCCTATGGCAAACGATAACAGCCGCAAATTCAAACAGAATGAAAAGATTATTTGCATACAGCCCTAAATTGTAGTGTTCTCAATACCTTTTGTTTTTGGTGAAGATCGGTTAAGGGAAAGGGGTAGTTTACCAGCAACGTTTTTTATCATGCGTATTTTCTATGGCAAACGACAACTGCCGCAAATTCAAACAGAATCAAATAATTTTTTGCATACGTCCCTGAATTGTAGAGGTCTCAATGACTTTCGATTTTGGTGAAGATCGGTTAAGGGGAAGGGGTAGTTTACCTGCAACCTTATACGTTTTAACAAGAGTAAAGTACTTGAAAATTTATTTAAACTTTTTGAAACAATGGTAATTGTTAAAAATAAAATAATTTTGTTGCCAGGCAATAAAATTATAATTTTTTCATTTTAATGTAATATAATATTTTTCATTTAATACAGCAATAAAAAGGCAGGTAAGGCACAGCCTGGCTGTTTGGCTGAAAATGATTTTAAATATAAATCTTAGAATATGGAAGTCATGTATGGTTCTCCATACCGATATTTTTCTATGGCAAACGATAACCGCCGCAAATTCAAACAGAATCAAATAATTTTTTGCATACAGCCCTGATTTGTAGAGTACTCGTGACCTTTTGTTTTTGGTGAAGATCGGTTGAGGGCAAGGGGTAGTTTACCTGCAACGGTTTTTTTTTTGAAGGGAATTTTTTCTTTTTTTGGCAAACGATAACAGCCGCAAATTCAAACAGAATCAAAAGATTATTTGCATACAGCCCTAAATTGCAGAGTTCTCAAGACCTATTGTTTTTGGTGAAGATCGGTTGAGGGAAAGGGGTAGTTTACCGGCAACGTTTTTTTAACAAGGGTATTTTCTATGGCAAACGATAACAGCCGCAAATTTAAACAGAATCAAATAATTTTTTGCATACGTCCCTGAATTGTAGAGGTCTCAACGACTTTCGATTTTGGTGAAGATCGGTTAAGGGGAAGGGGTAGTTTACCTGCAACGGTTTTTTATCAAGGGTAATTTTACTTACATATTACTTCCATATTCCTTAAGGAATGGAAGTATGGTGATGGCAAAAAAAATCGTGTTCGAGATTATTGCAGATTCTGATTCTACTACACTCAAAACATGAAAAAAAGTCGTTTTCCGAAAAGTGTCTGTCTGTGTGTCTGTAGATTTTTTTTCTATGGCAAACGATAACTGCCGCAAATTCAAACAGAATTAAATAATTTTTTGCATACAGCCCTGATTTGTAGAGGCCTCGCGACCTGTTGTTTTTGGTGAAGATCGGTTGAGGGAAAGGGGTAGTTTACCTGCAACGGTTTTTTTTATCAAGGAAATTTTTTTTTTTGGCAAACGATAACAGCCGCAAATTCAAACAGAATGAAATAATGTTTCGCATACAGCCCTGAATTGTAGAGTTCTCAAGACCTATTGTTTCTGGTGAAGATCGGTTAAGGGAAAGGGGTAGTTTACCTGTAACGTTTTATGTTTTAACAAGGGTATTTCCTATGGCAAACGATAACAGCCGCAAATTCAAACAGAATCAAAAGATTATTTGCATACAGACCTAAATTATAGAGTTCTCAAGACCTATTGTTTTTGTGAAGATCGGTTGAGGGAAAGGGGTAGCTTACCTGCAACGTTTTTTTAACAAGGGTATTTTCTATGGCAAACGATAACAGCCGCAAATTCAAACAGAATCAAATAATTTTTTGCATACGTCCCTGAATTGTAGAGGTCTCAATGATTTTCGATTTTGGTGAAGATCAGTTAAGGGGAAGGGGTAGTTTACCTGCAACCTTTTACGTTTTAACAAGAGTAAAGTACTTGAAAATTTATTTAAACTTTTTGAAACAATGGTAATTGTTAAAAATAAAATAATTTTGTTGGCAGGCAATAAAATTATAATTTTTTCATTTTAATGTAATATAATATTTTTCATTTAATACAGCAATAAAAAGGCAGGTAAGACACAGCCTGGCTGTTTGGCTGAAAATGATTTTAAATATAAATCTTAGAATATGGAAGTCATGTATGGTTCTCCATACCGATATTTTTTTTTTTACTTCCATATTCCTTAAGGAATGGAAGTATGGTGATGGCAAAAAAAATCGTGTTCGAGATTATTGCAGATTCTGATTCTACTACACTCAAAACATGAAAAAAAGTCGTTTTCCGAAAAGTGTCTGTGTGTCTGTCTGTCTGTGTGTCTGCGTGTCTGTCTGTCTGTCTGTCTGTAGATTTTTTTTCTATGGCAAACGATAACTGCCGCAAATTCAAACAGAATCAAATAATTTTTTGCATACAGGCCTGATTTGTGGAGTTCTCGCTACCTATTGTTTTTGGTGAAGATCGGTTGAGGGAAAGGGGTAGTTTACCTGCAACGGTTTTTTTTTAGCAAGGGTAATTTTGTTTGTTTGGCAAACGATAACAGCCGCAAATTCAAACAGAATCAAATAATGTTTCGCATACAGCCCTGAATTGTAGAGTTCTCAAGACCTATTGTTTTTAGTGAAGATCGGTTAAGGGAAAGGGGTAGTTTACCTGTAACGTTTTATGTTTTAACAAGGGTATTTCCTATGGCAAACGATAACAGCCGCAAATTCAAACAGAATGAAAAGATTATTTGCATACAGCCCTAAATTGTAGAGTTCTCAATACCTTTTGTTTTTGGTGAAGATCGGTTAAGGGAAAGGGGTAGTTTACCTACAACGTTTTTTTAACAAGGGTATTTTCTATGGCAAACGATAACAGCCGCAAATTCAAACAGAATCAAATAATTTTCTGCATACAGCCCTGACTTGTAGAGTACTCAAGACCTATTGTTTTTGGTGAAGATCGGTGGAGGGGAAGGGGTAGTTTACCAGCAACGTTTTTTATCATGCGTATTTTCTATGGCAAACGACAACTGCCGCAAATTCAAACAGAATCAAATAAGTTTTTGCATACAGCCCTGATTTGTGGAGTACTCGCGACCTATTGTTTTTGGTGAAGATCGGTTGAGGGGAAGGGGTAGTTTACCTGCAACGGTTTTTTTTATCAAGGGAAATTTTTTTTTTTTTGGCAAACGATAACAGCCGCAAATTCAAACAGAATCAAATAATGTTTCGCAAACAGCCCTGAATTGTAGATTTCTCAAGACCTATTGTTTTTGGTGAAGATCGGTTGAGGGAAAGGGGTAGTTTACCTGCAACGTTTTTTTAACAAGGGTATTTTCTATGGCAAACGATAACAGCCGCAAATTCAAACAGAATCAAATAATGTTTTGCATACAGTCCTGATTTGTAGAGTGCTCAAGACCTATTGTTTTTGGTGAAGATCGGTTAAGGGAAAGGGGTAGTTTACCTGCAACGTTTTTTTATCAAGCGTATTTTCTATGGCAAACGATAACAGCCGCAAATTCAAACAGAATCAAATAATTTTTTGCATACGTCCCTGAATTGTAGAGGTCTCAATGACTTTCGATTTTGGTGAAGATCGGTTAAGAAGAAGGGGTAGTTTACCTGCAACCTTATACGTTTTAACAAGAGTAAAGTACTTGAAAATTTATTTAAACTTTTTGAAACAATGGTAATTGTTAAAAATAAAATAATTTTGTTGCCAGGCAATAAAATTAAAATTTTTTCATTTTAATGTACATCATGTATAAGAGAAAATATATCACGCTTGGCAGGCGATATTAAGATTTAAATATAAATCTTAGAATATGGAAGTCATGTATGGTTCTCCATACCGATATTTTTGGCAAACGATAAGAGCCGCAAATTCAAACAGAATCAAATAATGTTTCGCATACAGCCCTGAATTATGGAGTTCTCAAGACCTATCGTTTTTTATGAAGCTCGGTTAAGGGAAAGGGGTAGTTTACCTGCAACATTTTATGTTTTAACAAGGGTATTTTCTATGGCAAACGATAACAGCCGCAAATTCAAGCAGAATCAAATAATTTTTTGCATACACCCCTAAATTGTAGAGTTGTCAAGACCTATTGTTTTTGGTGAAGATCGGTTAAGGGAAAGGGGTAGTTTACCTGCAGCGTTTTTTTATCAAGGGTAATTATCTATGGCTAACGATAACAGCCGCAAATTCAAACAGAATCAAATAATTTCTTGCATGGAACTCTGAATTGTAGAGTTTTCAAGACCTATTGTTTCTGGTGAAGATCGGTTAAGGGAAAGGGGTAGTTTACCTGCAACGTTTTATGTTTTTAAGGGTATTTTCTATGGCAAACGATAAGAGCCGCAAATTCAAACAGAATCAAATACGTTTTTGCATACAGCCCTGATTTCTTGAGTACTAAAGACCTATTGTTTTTGGTGAAGATCGTTTAAGGGAAAGGGGTAGTTTACCTGCCACGTTTTTTGTTTTATCAAGGGTATTTTTTATGGCAAACGATAACAGTCGCAAATTCACACAAAATAATATAATATTTTGCATACAACCGTAAATTGTAGAGTTCTCAAGACCTGCCGTTTTTGGTGAAGATCGGTTAAGGGAAAGGGGTAGTTTACCTGCAACGGTTTTTTATCAAGGGTATTTTTACTTCCATATTCCTTAAGGAATAGAAGTATGGTGATGTTTACTTACATATTACTTCCATATTCCTTAAGGAATGGAAGTATGGTAATGGCAAAAAAAATCGTGTTCGAGATTATTGCAGATTCTGATTCTACTACACTCAAAACATGAAAAAAAGTCGTTCTCCGAAAAGTGTCTGTGTGTGTGTCTGTCTGTGTGTGTGTCTCTAGATTTTTTACTTCCATATTCCTTAAGGAATGGAAGTATGGTGATGGCAAAAAAAATCGTGTTCGAGATTATTGCAGATTCTGATTCTACTACACTCAAAACATGAAAAAAAGTCGTTTTCCGGAAAGTGTCTGTGTGTCTGTCTGTCTGTCTGTCTGTCTGTGTGTCTGTAGATTTTTTTCTTTGGCAAACGATAACTGCCGCAAATTCAAACAGAATCAAATAATTTTTTGCATGCAGCACTGATTTGCAGAGTATTCGCGACCTATTGTTTTTGGTGAAGATCGGTTGAGGGAAAGGGGTAGTTTACCTGCAACGGTTTTTTTTTTAGCAAGGGTATTTTTGTTTGTTTGGCAAACGATAACAGCCGCAAATTCAAACAGAATCAAATAATGTTTCGCATACTGCCCTGAATTGTAGAGTTCTCAAGATCTGTTGATTTTGGTGAAGATCGGTTAAGGGAAAGGGGTAGTTTACCTGTAACGTTTTATGTTTTAACAAGGGTATTTCCTAAGGCAAACGATAACAGCCGCAAATTCAAACAGAATCAAAAGATTATTTGCATACAGCCCTAAATTGTAGAGTTCTCAAGACCTATTGTTTTTGGTGAAGTTCGGTTGAGGGAAAGGGGTAGTTTACCAGCAACGTTTTTTTAACAAGGGTATTTTCTATGGCAAACGATAACAGCCGCAAATTCAAACAGAATCAAATATTTATTTATTTTTTTTTGCAAACGATAACAGCCGCAAATTCAAACAGAATCAAATAATGTTTCGCATACAGCCCTGAATTATGGAGTTCTCAAGACCTATCGTTTTTTATGAAGCTCGGTTAAGGGAAAGGGGTAGTTTACCTGCAACATTTTATGTTTTAACAAGGGTATTTTCTATGGCAAACGATAACAGCCGCAAATTCAAACAGAATCAAATAATTTTTTGCATACACCCCTAAATTGTTGAGTTCTCAAGACCTATTGTTTTGTTTTTGGTGAAGATCGGTTAAGGGAAAGGGGTAGTTTACCTGCAGCGTTTTTTTATCAAGGGTAATTTTCTATGGCAAACGATAACAGCCGCAAATTCAAACAGAATCAAATAATTTTTTGCATGCAACTCTGAATTGTAGAGTTTTCAAGACCTATTGTTTCTGGTGAAGATCGGTTAAGGGAAAGGGGTAGTTTACCAGCAACGTTTTACGTTTTAACAAGGGTAATTTTTTCTATGACGAACGATAACTGCCGCATATTCAAACAGAATCAAATAATTTTTTGCATACATCACTGAATTGTAGAGACCTCAAGGCCTTTTGATTTTGGTGAAGATCGGTTAAGGGGAAGGGGTAGTTTACCTGCAACCTCTTACGTTTTAACAAGAGTAAAGTACTTGAAAATTCATTTAAACTTTTTCAAACAATGGTAATTGTTAAAAATAAAATAATTTTGTTGCCAGGCAATAAAATTATAATTTTTTCATTTTAATGTAAATCATGTATGAGAGAAAATATATCGTTTGTGGCAGGCAAGCATATCTCTGTTATGTAATGTTTACGTTTCCATTTTATTATTATGACTACCGCAATAAAAAGGCAGGGAAGACACACAACACACAAAATTCACGTTATTTCTGGCCTCATTCATGTTTATTTTCTTACTTGTGCACGCTTTTTAAATGGAAAATGCCGAAACCCATACCAACATAACGCGTGCAAGCCGAAAAAGTGTCCAGCGTGGATAGCGATTTGCTTCCTGTGGATCGCTGGGCAGTGTAACTGCACGTGTTTACAGAGGAACGATTCATAGACAGACTTTTCGTCTTTAGAGAATGAACCCTCTGCAAGATGCTGAGGGTCCAAGAGTGACTTCGGAGCGCTCCTTCTTTTCCGCGTGTTTGTTCTGTGAAACAGACACGTGTACACTGTAGATTCACAGCTTTACTCTAAGCAACGGTCAATAGGAAATGTTGAAAATTTTTGTCCACGGTGTACCCTCATACACACTAAACCTGCTCAGATGTTTTAATTACGGACATCATAATATTAAAACTTTGGAAACTTGAGCACTACTTAATGGAGATCAATCATTAACTTATACAAGCCATTCATTTTATGCATATTTTTTATATATATGTGTACAACATTATCGGCAACAAAGAAGTAGTTTTTGTTAAAATTCCTTCCTGGGATATTTGGCCGTAGTCCAATGTTTTCTACAAAACCAGACGTTTCGGCAATGCCATCGACTTCCATCATCAATGAAAATCGAGTGCGATAACGTGAGGTTGGTGTACGTTAGTGACCACAGTACTATGGTTAAGGCTGAAGCAGTAAGTAGAAAGAAGTAGTTTCTATGGTAATATTTCATTTTGAAAATGATTTTAAATATAAATCTTAGAATATGGAAGTCACGTATGGTTCTCCATACTGATTTTTTACTTCCATATTCCTTAAGGAATGGAAGTATGGTGATGGCAAAAAAAATCGTGTTCGAGATTATTGCAGATTCTGATTCTACTACATTCAAAACATGAAAAAAAGTCGTTTTCCGAAAAGTGTCTGTGTGTGTGTCTGTCTGTGTGTGTGTCTGTAGATTTTTTTTCTATGGCAAACGATAACTGCCGCAAATTCAAACAGAATCAAATAATTTTTTGCATACGTCCCTGAATTGTAGAGGTCTCCAAGACTTTCGATTTTGGTGAATATCGGTTAAGGGAAAGGGGTAGTTTACCTACAACGTTTTTTTAACAAGGGTATTTAATATGGCAAACGATAACAGCCGCAAATTCAAACAGAATCAAATAATTTTCTGCATACGTTTCTGAATTGTAGAGGTCTCAAAGACTTTCGACTTTGGTGAAGATCGGTTAAGGGAAAGGGGTAGTTTACCTACAACGTTTTTTTAACAAGGGTATTTACTATGGCAAACGATAACAGCCGCAAATTCAAACAGAATGAAATAATGTTTCGCATACAGCACTGAATTGTAGAGTACTAAAGACCTATTGTTTTTGGTGAAGATCGGTTGAGGGGAAGGGGTAGTTTACCGGCAACGTTTTTTATCAAGCGTATTTTCTATGGCAAACGATAACTGCCGCAAATTCAAACAGAATCAAATAATTGTTTGCATACAGCCCTGATTTTTAGAGTACTCGCGACCTATTGTTTTTGGTGAAGATCGGTTGAGGGGAAGGGGTAGTTTACCGGCAACGGTTTTTTTTATCAAGGGAGATTTTTTATTTTTGGCAAACGATAACAGCCTCAAATTCAAACAGAATCAAATAATGTTTCGCATACGGCTCTGATTTGTAGATTTCTCAAGACTTATTGTTTTTGGTGAAGATCGGTTGAGGGAAAGGGGTAGTTTACCTACAACGTTTATTTAACAAGGGTATTTTCTATGGCAAACGATAACAGCCGCAAATTCAAACAGAATCAAATAATTTTCTGCATACAGCCCTGATTTGTAGAGTTCTCAAGTCGTTTTGTTTTTGGTGAAGATCGGTTAAGGGGAAGGGGTAGTTTACCAGCAACATTTTTTATCAAGCGTATTTTTTTCTATGGCAAACGATAACCGCCGCAAATTCAAACAGAATCAAATAATTTTTTGCATACAGCCCTGATTTGTAGAGTACTCGTGACCTATTGTTGTTGGTGAAGATCGGTTGAGGGCAAGGGGTAGTTTACCTGCAACGGTTTTTTTTATGAAGGGAATTCTTTCTTTTTTTGGCAAACGATAACAGCCGCAAATTCAAACAGAATCAAAAGATTATTTGCATACAGCCCTAAATTGTAGAGTTCTCAAGACCTATTGTTTTTGGTGAAGATCGGTTGAGGGAAAGGGGTAGTTTACCAGCAACGTTTTTTTAACAAGGGTATTTTCTATGGCAAACGATAACAGCCGCAAATTTAAACAGAATCAAATAATGTTTTGCACACAGCCCTGATTTGTAGAGTGCTCATGACCTATTGTTTTTGGTGAAGATCGGTTAAGGGGAAGGGGTAGTTTACCTGCAACGTTTTTTTATCAAGCGTATTTTCTATGGCAAACGATAACAGCCGCAAATTCAAACAGAATCAAATAATTTTTTGCATACGTCCCTGAATTGTAGAGGTCTCAATGACTTTCGATTTTGGTGAAGATCGGTTAAGGGGAAGGGGTAGTTTACCTGCAACCTTTTACGTTTTAACAAGAGTAAAGTACTTGAAAATTTATTTAAACTTTTTGAAACAATGGTAATTGTTAAAAATAAAATAATTTTGTTGCCAGGCAATAAAATTATAATTTTTTCATTTTAATGTAATATAATATTTTTCATTTAATACAGCAATAAAAAGGCAGGTAAGACACAGCCTGGCTGTTTGGCTGAAAATGATTTTAAATATAAATCTTAGAATATGGAAGTCATGTATGGTTCTCCATACCGATATTTTTTTTTTTTGGCAAACGATAAGAGCCGCAAATTCAAACAGAATCAAATAATGTTTCGCATACAGCCCTGAATTATAGAGTTCTCAAGACCTATCGTTTTTTATGAAGCTCGGTTAAGGGAAAGGGGTAGTTTACCTGCAACATTTTATGTTTTAACAAGGGTGTTTTCTATGGCAAACGATAACAGCCGCAAATTCAAACAGAATCAAATAATTTTTTGCATACACCCCTAAATTGTAGAGTTGTCAAGACCTATTGTTTTTGGTGAAGATCGGTTAAGGGAAAGGGGTAGTTTACCTGCAGCGTTTTTTTATCAAGGGTAATTATCTATGGCAAACGATAACAGCCGCAAATTCAAACAGAATCAAATAATTTCTTGCATGCAACTCTGAATTGTAGAGTTTTAAAGACCTATTGTTTCTGGTGAAGATCGGTTAAGGGAAAGGGGTAGTTTACCTGCAACGTTTTATGTTTTTAAGGGTATTTTCTATGGCAAACGATAAGAGCCGCAAATTCAAACAGAATCAAATACGTTTTTGCATACAGCCCTGATTTCTTGAGTACTAAAGACCTATTGTTTTGGTGAAGATCGTTTAAGGGAAAGGGGTAGTTTACCTGCTAAGTTTTTTGTTTTATCAAGGGTATTTTTTATGGCAAACGATAACAGTCGGAAATTCACACAAAATCATATAATATTTTGCATACAACCGTAAATTGTAGAGTTCTCAAGACCTGCCGTTTTTGGTGAAGATCGGTTAAGGGAAAGGGGTAGTTTACCTGCAACGGTTTTTTATCAAGGGTAATTTTACTTACATATTACTTCCATATTCCTTAAGGAATGGAAGTATGGTGATGGCAAAAAAAATCGTGTTCGAGATTATTGCAGATTCTGATTCTACTACACTCAAAACATGAAAAAAAGTCGTTTTCCGAAAAGTGTCTGTGTGTGTGTCTGTCTGTGTGTGTGTCTGTAGATTTTTTTTCTATGGCAAACGATAACTGCCGCAAATTCAAACAGAATCAAATAATTTTTTGCATACTGCGCTGATTTGTTGAGGACTCGCGACCTATTGTTTTTGGTGATGATCGGTTGAGGGGAAGGGGTAGTTTACCGGCAACGGTTTTTTTATCAAGGGAGATTTTTCTTTGGCAAACGATAACAGCCTCAAATTCAAACAGAATCAAATAATGTTTCGCATACGGCTCTGAGTTGAAGTGTTCTCAAGACTTATTGTTTTTCGTGAAGATCGGTTGAGGGAAAGGGGTAGTTTACCTACAACGTTTATTTAACAAGGGTATTTTCTATGGCAAACGATAACAGCCGCAAATTCAAACAGAAACAAATAATTTTCTGCATACCGCCCTGATTTGTAGAGTTATCAAGACGTGTTGTTTTTGGTGAAGATCGGTTGAGGGGAAGGGGTAGTTTACCTGCAGCGTTTTTTATCAAGCGTATTTTTTTCTATGGCAAACGATAACCGCCGCAAATTCAAACAGAATCAAATAATTTTTTGCATACAGCCCTGGTTTTTAGAGTACTCGTGACCTATTGTTTTTGGTGAAGATCGGTTGAGGGCAAGGGGTAGTTTACCTGCAACGGTTTTTTTTATGAAGGGAATTTTTTCTTTTTTTGGCAAACGATAACAGCCGCAAATTCAAACAGAATCAAAAGATTATTTGCATACAGCCCTAAATTGTAGAGTTCTCAAGACCTATTGTTTTTGGTGAAGATCGGTTGAGGGAAAGGGGTAGTTTACCGGCAACGTTTTTTTAACAAGGGTATTTTCTATGGCAAACGATAACAGCCGCAAATGTAAATAGAATCAAATAATTTTTTGCATACTTCCCTGAATTGTAGAGGTCTCAATGACTTTCGATTTTGGTGAAGATCGGTTAAGGGGAAGGGGTAGTTTACCTGCAACGGTTTTTTATCAAGGGTAATTTTACTTACATATTACTTCCATATTCCTTAAGGAATGGAAGTATGGTGATGGCAAAAAAAATCGTGTTCGAGATTATTGCAGATTCTGATTCTACTACACTCAAAACATGAAAAAAAGTCGTTTTCCGAAAAGTGTCTGTGTGTGTGTCTGTCTGTGTGTGTGTCTGTAGATTTTTTTTCTATGGCAAACGATAACTGCCGCAAATTCAAACAGAATCAAATAATTTTTTGCATACTGCGCTGATTTGTTGAGGACTCGCGACCTATTGTTTTTGGTGAAGATCGGTTGAGGGGAAGGGGTAGTTTACCGGCAACGGTTTTTTTATCAAGGGAGATTTTTTTTTTTGGCAAACGATAACAGCCTCAAATTCAAACAGAATCAAATAATGTTTCGCATACGGCTCTGAGTTGTAGTGTTCTCAAGACTTATTGTTTTTCGTGAAGATCGGTTGAGGGAAAGGGGTAGTTTACCTACAACGTTTATTTAACAAGGGTATTTTCTATGGCAAACGATAACAGCCGCAAATTCAAACAGAAACAAATAATTTTCTGCATACCGCCCTGATTTGTAGAGTTATCAAGACGTGTTGTTTTTGGTGAAGATCGGTTGAGGGGAAGGGGTAGTTTACCTGCAACATTTTTTATCAAGCGTATTTTTTTCTATGGCAAACGATAACCGCCGCAAATTCAAACAGAATCAAATAATTTTTTGCATACAGTCCTGATTTGTAGAGTACTCGTGACCTATTGTTTTTGGTGAAGATCGGTTGAGGGCAAGGGGTAGTTTACCTGCAACGGTTTTTTTTATGAAGGGAATTTTTTCTTTTTTTGGCAAACGATATCAGCCGCAAATTCAAACAGAATCAAAAGATTATTTGCATACAGCCCTAAATTGTAGAGTTCTCAAGACCTATTGTTTTTGGTGAAGATCGGTTGAGGGAAAGGGGTAGTTTACCGGCAACGTTTTTTTAACAAGGGTATTTTCTATGGCAAACGATAACAGCCGCAAATTTAAACAGAATCAAATAATTTTTTGCATACGTCCCTGAATTGTAGAGGTCTCAATGACTTTCGATTTTGGTGAAGATCGGTTAAGGGGAAGGGGTAGTTTACCTGCAACCTTTTACGTTTTAACAAGAGTAAAGTACTTGAAAATTTATTTAAACTTTTTGAAACAATGGTAATTGTTAAAAATAAAATAATTTTGTTGCCAGGCAATAAAATTATAATTTTTTCATTTTAATGTAATATAATATTTTTCATTTAATACAGCAATAAAAAGGCAGGTAAGACACAGCCTGGCTGTTTGGCTAAAAATGATTTTAAATATAAATCTTAGAATATGGAAGTCATGTATGGTTCTCCATACCGATATTTTTTTTTTTTGGCAAACGATAACAGCCGCAAATTCAAACAGAATCAAATAATGTTTCGCATACAGCCCTGAATTATGGAGTTCTCAAGACCTATCGTTTTTTATGAAGCTCGGTTAAGGGAAAGGGGTAGTTTACCTGCAACATTTTATGTTTTAACAAGGGTGTTTTCTATGGCAAACGATAACAGCCGCAAATTCAAACAGAATCAAATAATTTTTTGCATACACCCCTAAATTGTAGAGTTGTCAAGACCTATTGTTTTTGGTGAAGATCGGTTTAGGGAAAGGGGTAGTTTACCTGCAGCGTTTTTTTATCAAGGGTAATTATCTATGGCAAACGATAACAGCCGCAAATTCAAACAGAATCAAATAATTTCTTGCATGCAACTCTGAATTGTAGAGTTTTAAAGACCTATTGTTTCTGGTGAAGATCGGTTAAGGGAAAGGGGTAGTTTACCTGCAACGTTTTATGTTTTTAAGGGTATTTTCTATGGCAAACGATAAGAGCCGCAAATTCAAACAGAATCAAATACGTTTTTGCATACAGCCCTGATTTCTTGAGTACTAAAGACCTATTGTTTTGGTGAAGATCGTTTAAGGGAAAGGGGTAGTTTACCTGCTAAGTTTTTTGTTTTATCAAGGGTATTTTTTATGGCAAACGATAACAGTCGGAAATTCACACAAAATCATATAATATTTTGCATACAACCGTAAATTGTAGAGTTCTCAAGACCTGCCGTTTTTGGTGAAGATCGGTTAAGGGAAAGGGGTAGTTTACCTGCAACGGTTTTTTATCAAGGGTAATTTTACTTACATATTACTTCCATATTCCTTAAGGAATGGAAGTATGGTGATGGCAAAAAAAATCGTGTTCGAGATTATTGCAGATTCTGATTCTACTACACTCAAAACATGAAAAAAAGTCGTTTTCCGAAAAGTGTCTGTGTGTGTGTCTGTCTGTGTGTGTGTCTGTAGATTTTTTTTCTATGGCAAACGATAACTGCCGCAAATTCAAACAGAATCAAATAATTTTTTGCATACTGTGCTGATTTGTTGAGGACTCGCGACCTATTGTTTTTGGTGATGATCGGTTGAGGGGAAGGGGTAGTTTACCGGCAACGGTTTTTTTATCAAGGGAGATTTTTCTTTGGCAAACGATAACAGCCTCAAATTCAAACAGAATCAAATAATGTTTCGCATACGGCTCTGAGTTGTAGTGTTCTCAAGACTTATTGTTTTTCGTGAAGATCGGTTGAGGTAAAGGGGTAGTTTACCTACAACGTTTATTTAACAAGGGTATTTTCTATGGCAAACGATAACAGCCGCAAATTCAAACAGAAACAAATAATTTTCTGCATACCGCCCTGATTTGTAGAGTTATCAAGACGTGTTGTTTTTGGTGAAGATCGGTTGAGGGGAAGGGGTAGTTTACCTGCAGCGTTTTTTATCAAGCGTATTTTTTTCTATGGCAAACGATAACCGCCGCAAATTCAAACAGAATCAAATAATTTTTTGCATACAGCCCTGGTTTTTAGAGTACTCGTGACCTATTGTTTTTGGTGAAGATCGGTTGAGGGCAAGGGGTAGTTTACCTGCAACGGTTTTTTTTATGAAGGGAATTTTTTCTTTTTTTGGCAAACGATAACAGCCGCAAATTCAAACAGAATCAAAAGATTATTTGCATACAGCCCTAAATTGTAGAGTTCTCAAGACCTATTGTTTTTGGTGAAGATCGGTTGAGGGAAAGGGGTAGTTTACCGGCAACGTTTTTTTAACAAGGGTATTTTCTATGGCAAACGATAACAGCCGCAAATGTAAACAGAATCAAATAATTTTTTGCATACTTCCCTGAATTGTAGAGGTCTCAATGACTTTCGATTTTGGTGAAGATCGGTTAAGGGGAAGGGGTAGTTTACCTGCAACGGTTTTTTATCAAGGGTAATTTTACTTACATATTACTTCCATATTCCTTAAGGAATGGAAGTATGGTGATGGCAAAAAAAATCGTGTTCGAGATTATTGCAGATTCTGATTCTACTACACTCAAAACATGAAAAAAAGTCGTTTTCCGAAAAGTGTCTGTGTGTGTGTCTGTCTGTGTGTGTGTCTGTAGATTTTTTTTCTATGGCAAACGATAACTGCCGCAAATTCAAACAGAATCAAATAATTTTTTGCATACTGCGCTGATTTGTTGAGGACTCGCGACCTATTGTTTTTGGTGAAGATCGGTTGAGGGGAAGGGGTAGTTTACCGGCAACGGTTTTTTTATCAAGGGAGATTTTTTTTTTTGGCAAACGATAACAGCCTCAAATTCAAACAGAATCAAATAATGTTTCGCATACGGCTCTGAGTTGTAGTGTTCTCAAGACTTATTGTTTTTCGTGAAGATCGGTTGAGGGAAAGGGGTAGTTTACCTACAACGTTTATTTAACAAGGGTATTTTCTATGGCAAACGATAACAGCCGCAAATTCAAACAGAAACAAATAATTTTCTGCATACCGCCCTGATTTGTAGAGTTATCAAGACGTGTTGTTTTCGGTGAAGATCGGTTGAGGGGAAGGGGTAGTTTACCTGCAACATTTTTTATCAAGCGTATTTTTTTCTATGGCAAACGATAACCGCCGCAAATTCAAACAGAATCAAATAATTTTTTGCATACAGTCCTGATTTGTAGAGTACTCGTGACCTATTGTTTTTGGTGAAGATCGGTTGAGGGCAAGGGGTAGTTTACCTGCAACGGTTTTTTTTATGAAGGGAATTTTTTCTTTTTTTGGCAAACGATATCAGCCGCAAATTCAAACAGAATCAAAAGATTATTTGCATACAGCCCTAAATTGTAGAGTTCTCAAGACCTATTGTTTTTGGTGAAGATCGGTTGAGGGAAAGGGGTAGTTTACCGGCAACGTTTTTTTAACAAGGGTATTTTCTATGGCAAACGATAACCGCCGCAAATTCAAACAGAATCAAATAATTTTTTGCATACAGCCCTGATTTGTAGAGTACTCGTGACCTATTGTTTTTGTTGAAGATCGGTTGAGGGCAAGGGGTAGTTTACCTGCAACGGTTTTTTTTATGAAGGGAATTTTTTCTTTTTTTGGCAAACGATAACAGCCGCAAATTCAAACAGAATCAAAAGATTATTTGCATACAGCCCTAAATTGTAGAGTTCTCAAGACCTATTGTTTTTGGTGAAGATCGGTTAAGGGAAAGGGGTAGTTTACCTGCCACGTTTTTTGTTTTATCAAGGGTATTTTTTATGGCAAACGATAACAGCCGTAAATTCACACAAAATCATATAATATTTTGCATACAACCGTAAATTGTAGAGTTCTCAAGACCTGTCGTTTGTGGTGAAGATCGGTAAAGGGAAAGGGGTAGTTTACCTGCAACGGTTTTTTATCAAGGGTAACTTTACTTCCATATTACTTCCATATTCCTTAAGGAATGGAAGTATGGTGATGGCAAAAAAAATCGTGTTCGAGATTATTGCAGATTCTGATTCTACTACACTCAAAATATGAAAAAAAGTCGTTTTCCAAAAAGTGTCTGTGTGTGTGTCTGTCTGTCTGTGTGTGTGTCTGTCTGTCTGTCTGTCTGTCTGTGTGTCTGTCTGTGTGTCTGTAGATTTTTTTTCTATGGCAAACGATAACTGCCGCAAATTCAAACAGAATCAAATAATTTTTTGCATGCAGCCCTGATTTGCAGAGTACTCGCGACCTATTGTTTTTGGTGAAGATCGGTTGAGGGAAAAGGGTAGTTTACCTGCAACGGTTTTTTTTTAGCAAGGGTAATTTTGTTTGTTTGGCAAACGATAACAGCCGCAAATTCACACAAAATCATATAATATTTTGCATACAACCGTAAATTGTAGAGTTCTCAAGACCTGTCGTTTTTGGTGAAGATCGGTTAAGGGAAAGGGGTAGTTTACCTGCAACGGTTTTTTAACAAGGGTAATTTTACTTCCATATTACTTCCATATTCCTTAAGGAATGGAAGTATGGTGATGGCAAAAAAAATCGTGTTCGAGATTATTGCAGATTCTGATTCTACTACACTCAAAACATGAAAAAAAGTCGTTTTCCGAAAAGTGTCTGTGTGTGTGTCTGTCTGTCTGTCTGTCTGTCTGTGTGTCTGTAGATTTTTTTTCTATGGCAAACGATAACTGCCGCAAATTCAAACAGAATTAAATAATTTTTTGCATACAGCCCTGATTTGTAGAGGCCTCGCGACCTGTTGTTTTTGGTGAAGATCGGTTGAGGGAAAGGGTAGTTTACCTGCAACGGTTTTTTTTATCAAGGAAATTTTTTTTTTTGGCAAACGATAACAGCCGCAAATTCAAACAGAATGAAATAATGTTTCGCATACAGCCCTGAATTGTAGAGTTCTCAAGACCTATTGTTTCTGGTGAAGATCGGTTAAGGGAAAGGGGTAGTTTACCTGTAACGTTTTATGTTTTAACAAGGGTATTTCCTATGGCAAACGATAACAGCCGCAAATTCAAACAGAATCAAAAGATTATTTGCATACAGACCTAAATTATAGAGTTCTCAAGACCTATTGTTTTTGTGAAGATCGGTTGAGGGAAAGGGGTAGCTTACCTGCAACGTTTTTTTAACAAGGGTATTTTCTATGGCAAACGATAACAGCCGCAAATTCAAACAGAATCAAATATTGTTTTGCATACAGCCCTGATTTGTAGAGTACTCAAGACCTGTTGTTTTTGGTGAAGATCGGTTAAGGGGAAGGGGTAGTTTACCTGCAACGTTTTTTATCAAGCGTATTTTCTATGGCAAACGATAACAGCCACAAATTCAAACAGAATCAAATAATTTTTTGCATACGTTCCTGAATTGTGGAGGTCGCAAAGACTTTCGATTTTGGTGAAGATCGGTTAAGGGAAAGGGGTAGTTTACCTGCAACCTTTTACGTTTTAACAAGAGTAAAGTACTTGAAAATTTATTTAAACTTTTTGAAACAATGGTAATTGTTAAAAATAAAATAATTTTGTTGCCAGGCAATAAAATTATAATTTTTTCATTTTAATGTAATATAATATTTTTCATTTAATACAGCAATAAAAAGGCAGGTAAGACACAGCCTGGCTGTTTGGCTGAAAATGATTTTAAATATAAATCTTAGAATATGGAAGTCATGTATGGTTCTCCATACCGATATTTATATGGTGGTTGGTAGAATGAGAAAGGAATTCCAGCCAAAGAACAAGAAATGTATTGGTAAATATGAGAAAATTGTGGCAGACGACATAGGAAAGGTGGACGGAACATTTTAGGGAGCTGTTGAATGAGGATGAAAGGAAGAAGATATGATGGTGATCAAGTGGTAGATTAACCCACGCTAAATGAAATAGAAGTGGCAGTTGGAAAGCTTAAGAACAACGTAGCCACAGGACAGGATAACCTGCTTGCGGAATTACTGAAGCATGGGAGTGAGACTAATAACTTCTATTTGCATGGCTTACTACGTACAGTCTGGATAAAAGAAATAATTCCCTGGGATAAAAGCGCGGAACACTGGAATAATTTGACCAATTCTTAAGAAGGTGAATAAACTGGATTGTAACAATTACACGAGCATATCGTTACTCAGCACTGTATACAAAGAACTGACCTCGAGCTTTAATGAAAGACATTAGCAATTTGCCGAAAAAGTCTATAGAAATACTATTGTTGGTTCTGACCAAATAGAGGTACTTCTGATCATTTTACTTCCATATTCCTTAAGGAATGGAAGTATGGTGATGGCAAAAAAAATCGTGTTCGAGATTATAGCAGATTCTGATTCTACTACACTCAAAACATGAAAAAAAAGTCGTTTTCCGAAAAGTGTCTGTGTGTGTGTTTGTCTGTGTGTGTGTGTGTGTGTGTGTGTGTGTGTGTGTGTGTGTGTGTGTGTGTGTGTGTGTGTGTGTGTCTGTCTGTAGATTTTTTTTCTATGTCAAACGATAACAGCCGCAAATTCAAACAGAATCAAATAATTTTTTGAATACAGTCCTGATTTGTAGAGTACTCGCGACCTATTGTTTTTGGTGAAGATCGGTTGAGGGAAAGGGGTAGTTTACCTGCAACGGTTTTTTTTATCAAGGGAAATTTTTTTTTTTGGCAAACGATAACAGCCGCAAATTCAAACAGAATCAAATAATGTTTTGCATACTGCCCTAAATTGTAGAGTTCTCAAGGCCTTTTGTTTTTGGTGAAGATCGGTTAAGGGAAAGGGGTAGTTTACCTGCAACGTTTTATGTTTTTAAGGGTATTTTCTATGGCAAACGATAAGAGCCGCAAATTCAAACAGAATCAAATACGTTTTTGCATACAGCCCTGATTTCTTGAGTACTAAAGACCTATTGTTTTTGGTGAAGATCGTTTAAGGGAAAGGGGTAGTTTACCTGCCACGTTTTTTGTTTTATCAAGGGTATTTTTTATGGCAAACGATAACAGCCGTAAATTCACACAAAATCATATAATATTTTGCTTACAACCGTAAATTGTAGAGTTCTCAAGACCTGTCGTTTGTGGTGAAGATCGGTAAAGGGAAAGGGGTAGTTTACCTGCAACGGTTTTTTATCAAGGGTAACTTTACTTCCATATTACTTCCATATTCCTTAAGGAATGGAAGTATGGTGATGGCAAAAAAAATCGTGTTCGAGATTATTGCAGATTCTGATTCTACTACACTCAAAATATGAAAAAAAGTCGTTTTCCAAAAAGTGTCTGTGTGTGTGTCTGTCTGTCTGTGTGTGTGTCTGTCTGTCTGTCTGTTTGTGTGTCTGTCTGTGTGTCTGTAGATTTTTTTCTATGGCAAACGATAACTGCCGCAAATTCAAACAGAATCAAATAATTTTTTGCATGCAGCCCTGATTTGCAGAGTACTCGCGACCTATTGTTTTTGGTGAAGATCGGTAGAGGGAAAAGGGTAGTTTACCTGCAACGGTTTTTTTTTAGCAAGGGTAATTTTGTTTGTTTGGCAAAAGATAACAGCCGCAAATTCACACAAAATCATATAATATTTTGCATACAACCGTAAATTGTAGAGTTCTCAAGACCTGTCGTTTTTGGTGAAGATCGGTTAAGGGAAAGGGGTAGTTTACCTGCAACGGTTTTTTATCAAGGGTAATTTTACTTCCATATTACTTCCATATTCCTTAAGGAATGGAAGTATGGTGATGGCAAAAAAAATCGTGTTCGAGATTATTGCAGATTCTGATTCTACTACACTCAAAACATGAAAAAAAGTCGTTTTCCGAAAAGTGTCTGTGTGTGTGTCTGTCTGTCTGCGTGTGTGTGTGTCTGTCTGTCTGCGTGTGTGTGTGTCTGTCTGTGTGTCTGTAGATTTTTTTTCTATGGCAAACGATAACTGCCGCAAATTCAAACAGAATTAAATAATTTTTTGCATACAGCCCTGATTTGTAGAGGCCTCGCGACCTGTTGTTTTTGGTGAAGATCGGTTGAGGGAAAGGGGTAGTTTACCTGCAACGGTTTTTTTTATCAAGGAAATTTTTTTTTTTTGGCAAACGATAACAGCCGCAAATTCAAACAGAATGAAATAATGTTTCGCATACAGCCCTGAATTGTAGAGTTCTCAAGACCTATTGTTTCTGGTGAAGATCGGTTAAGGGAAAGGGGTAGTTTACCTGTAACGTTTTATGTTTTAACAAGGGTATTTCCTATGGCAAACGATAACAGCCGCAAATTCAAACAGAATCAAAAGATTATTTGCATACAGACCTAAATTATAGAGTTCTCAAGACCTATTGTTTTTGTGAAGATCGGTTAAGGGAAAGGGGTAGCTTACCTGCAACGTTTTTTTAACAAGGGTATTTTCTATGGCAAACGATAACAGCCGCAAATTCAAACAGAATCAAATATTGTTTTGCATACAGCCCTGATTTGTAGAGTACTCAAGACCTGTTGTTTTTGGTGAAGATCGGTTAAGGGGAAGGGGTAGTTTACCTGCAACGTTTTTTATCAAGCGTATTTTCTATGGCAAACGATAACAGCCGCAAATTCAAACAGAATCAAATAATTTTTTGCATACGTTCCTGAATTGTAGAGGTCGCAAAGACTTTCGATTTTGGTGAAGATCGGTTAAGGGAAAGGGGTAATTTACCTGCAACCTTTTACGTTTTAACAAGAGTAAAGTACTTGAAAATTTATTTAAACTTTTTGAAACAATGGTAATTGTTAAAAATAAAATAATTTTGTTGCCAGGCAATAAAATTATAATTTTTTCATTTTAATGTAATATAATATTTTTCATTTAATACAGCAATAAAAAGGCAGGTAAGACACAGCCTGGCTGTTTGGCTGAAAATGATTTTAAATATAAATCTTAGAATATGGAAGTCATGTATGGTTCTCCATACCGATATTTATATGGTGGTTGGTAGAATGAGAAAGGAATTCCAGCCAAAGAACAAGAAATGTATTGGTAAATATGAGAAAATTGTGGCAGACGACATAGGAAAGGTGGACGGAACATTTTAGGGAGCTGTTGAATGAGGATGAAAGGAAGAAGATATGATGGTGATCAAGTGGTAGATTAACCCACGCTAAATGAAATAGAAGTGGCAGTTGGAAAGCTTAAGAACAACGTAGCCACAGGACAGGATAACCTGCTTGCGGAATTACTGAAGCATGGGAGTGAGACTAATAACTTCTATTTGCATGGCTTACTACGTACAGTCTGGATAAAAGAAATAATTCCCTGGGATAAAAGCGCGGAACACTGGAATAATTTGACCAATTCTTAAGAAGGTGAATAAACTGGATTGTAACAATTACACGAGCATATCGTTACTCAGCACTGTATACAAAGAACTGACCTCGAGCTTTAATGAAAGACATTAGCAATTTGCCGAAAAAGTCTATAGAAATACTATTGTTGGTTCTGACCAAATAGAGGTACTTCTGATCATTTTACTTCCATATTCCTTAAGGAATGGAAGTATGGTGATGGCAAAAAAAATCGTGTTCGAGATTATAGCAGATTCTGATTCTACTACACTCAAAACATGAAAAAAAAGTCGTTTTCCGAAAAGTGTCTGTGTGTGTGTTTGTCTGTGTGTGTGTGTGTGTGTGTGTGTGTGTGTGTGTGTGTGTGTGTGTGTGTCTGTAGATTTTTTTTCTATGTCAAACGATAACAGCCGCAAATTCAAACAGAATCAAATAATTTTTTGAATACAGTCCTGATTTGTAGAGTACTCGCGACCTATTGTTTTTGGTGAAGATCGGTTGAGGGAAAGGGGTAGTTTACCTGCAACGGTTTTTTTTTTTATCAAGGGTAATTTTGTTTGTTTGGCAAACGATAACAGCCGCAAATTCAAACAGAATCAAATAATGTTTCGCATACAGCCTGAATTGTAGAGTTCTCACGATCTGTTGATTTTGGTAAAGATCGGTTAAGGGAAAGGGGTAGTTTACCTGTACCGTTTTATGTTTTAACAATGGTATTTAATATGGCAAACGATAACAGCCGCAAATTCAAACATAAACAAATAAGGTTTTGCATACTGCCCTAAATTGTAGAGTTCTCAAGACCTTTTGTTTTTGGTGAAGATCGGGTAAGGGAAAGGGGTAGTTTACCTGCAACGTTTTATGTTTTTAAGGGTATTTTCTATGGCAAACGATAAGAGCCGCAAATTCAAACAGAATCAAATACGTTTTTGCATACAGCCCTGATTTCTTGAGTACTAAAGACCTATTGTTTTTGGTGAAGATCGTTTAAGGGAAAGGGGTAGTTTACCTGCCACGTTTTTTGTTTTATCAAGGGTATTTTTTATGGCAAACGATAACAGCCGCAAATTCACACAAAATCATATAATATTTTGCATACAACCGTAAATTGTAGAGTTCTCAAGACCTGTCGTTTTTGGTGAAGATCGGTTAAGGGAAAGGGGTAGTTTACCTGCAACGGTTTTTTATCAAGGGTAATTTTACTTCCATATTACTTCCATATTCCTTAAGGAATCGAAGTATGGTGATGGCAAAAAAATCGTGTTCGAGATTATTGCAGATTCTGATTTTACTACACTCAAAATATGAAAAAAAGTCGTTTTCCAAAAAGTGTCTGTGTGTGTGTGTGTCTGTCTGTGTGTGTGTCTGTGTGTCTGTAGATTTTTTTTCTATGGCAAACGATAACTGCCGCAAATTCAAACAGAATCAAATAATTTTTTGCATGCAGCCCTGATTTGCAGAGTACTCGCGACCTATTGTTTTTGGTGAAGATCGGTTGAGGGAAGAGGGTAGTTTACCTGCAACGGTTTTTTTTTAGCAAGGGTAATTTTGTTTGTTTGGCAAACGATAACAGCCGCAAATTCAAACAGAATCAACTAATGTTTCGCATACAGCCCTCTATTGTAGAGTTCTCAAGATCTTTTGATTTTGGTGAAGATCGGTTAAGGGAAAGGGGTAGTTTACCTGTAACGTTTTATGTTTTAACAAGTGTATTTCCTATGGCAAACTATAACAGCCGCAAATTCAAACAGAATCAAAAGATTATTTGCATACAGCCCTAAATTGTAGAGTTCTCAAGACATTTTGTTTTTGGTGAAGATCGGTTGGGGGAAAGGGGTAGTTTACCTGCAACGTTTTTTTAACAAGGGTATTGTCTATGGCAAACGATAACAGCCGCAAATTCAAACAGAATCAAATAATGTTTTGCATACAGCCCTGATTTGTAGAGTACTAAAGACCTCTTGTTGTTGGTGAAGATCGGTTATGGGGAAGGGGTAGTTTACCTGCAACGTTTTTTTATCAAGCGTATTTTCTATGGCAAACGATAACAGCCGCAAATTCAAACAGAATCAAATAATGTTTTGCACACGTCCCTGAATTGTAGAGGTCTCAATGACTTTCGATTTTGGTGAAGATCGGTTAAGGGGAAGGGGTAGTTTACCTGCAACCTTTTATGTTTTAACAAGAGTAAAGTACTTGAAAATTTATTTAAACTTTTTGAAACAATGGTAATTGTTAAAAATAAAATAATTTTGTTGCCAGGAATAAAATTATAATTTTTTCATTTTAATGTAATATAATATTTTTCATTTAATACAGCAATAAAAAGTCAGGTAAGACACAGCCTGGCTGTTTGGCTGAAAATGATTTTAAATATAAATCTTAGAATATGGAAGTCATGTATGGTTCTCCATACCGATATTACTTCCATGTTCCTTAAGGAAATGGAAGTATGGTGATGGCAAAAAAAATCGTGTTCGAGATTATTGCAGAATATGATTGTACTACACTCAAAACATGAAAAAAAGTCATTTTTCGAAAAGTGTCTGTGTGTGTGTCTGTGTGTCTGTCTGTCTGTGTGTGTGTCTGTCTGTAGATTTTTTTCTATGGCAAACGATAACAGCCGTAAATTCAAACAGAATCAAACAATTTTTTGAATACAGCCCTGATCTGTAGAGTACTCGCGACCTATTGTTTTTGGTGAAGATCGGTTAAGGGAAAGGGGTAGTTTACCTGCAACAGTTTTTTTTTATCAAGGGTAATTTTGTTTGTTTGGCAAACGATAACAGCCGCAAATTCAAACAGAATCAAATAATGTTTCGCATACTGCCCTATATTGTAGGGTTCTCAAGATCTGTTGATTTTGGTAAAGATCGGTTAAGGGAAAGGGGTAGTTTACCTGCAACGTTTTATGTTTTAACAAGGGTATTTTATATGGCAAACGATAACAGCCGCAAATTCAAACATAATCAAATACGTTTTTGCATACAGCCCTGATTTCTTGAGTACTAAAGACCTATTGTTTTTGGTGAAGATCGTTTAAGGGAAAGGGGTTGTTTACCTCCCACGTTTTTTGTTTTATCAAGGGTATTTTGTATGTCAAACGATAACAGCCGCAAAATCAAACAAAATCATATAATATTTTGCTTACAGCCCTGAATTGCAGAGTTCTCAAGACCTATCGTTTCTGGTGAAGATCGGTTAAGGGAAAGGGATAGTTTACCTGTAACGTTTTATGTTTTAACAAGGGTATTTCCTATGGCAAACGATAACAGCCGCAAATTCAAACAGAATCAAAAGATTATTTGCATACAGACCTAAATTATAGAGTTCTCAAGACCTATTGTTTTTGGTGAAGATCGGTTGAGGGAAAGGGGTAGTTTACCTGCAACGTTTTTTTAACAAGCGTATTTTCTATGGCAAACGATAACAGCCGCAAATTCAAACAGAATCAAATAATTTTTTGCATACGTCCCTGAATTGTAGAGGTCTCAAAGACTTTCGATTTTGGTGAAGATCGGTTAAGGGGAAGGGGTAGTTTACCTGCAACCTTTTACGTTTTAACAAGAGTAAAGTACTTGAAAATTTATTTAAACTTTTTGAAACAATGGTAATTGTTAAAAATAAAATAATTTTGTTGCCAGGCAATAAAATTATAATTTTTTCATTTTAATGTAATATAATATTTTTCATTTAATACAGCAATAAAAAGGCAGGTAAGACACAGCCTGGCTGTTTGGCTGAAAATGATTTTAAATATAAATCTTAGAATATGGAAGTCATGTATGGTTCTCCATACCGATATTTCCTTAAGGAATGGAAGTATGGTGATGGCAAAAAAATCGTGTTCGAGATTATTGCAGATTCTGATTGTACTACACTCAAAACATGAAAAAAAGTCGTTTTCCGAAAAGTGTCTGTGTGTCTGTGTGTCTGTGTGTCTGTCTGTGTGTCTGTAGATTTTTTTCTATGGCAAACGATAACAGCCGCAAATTCAAACAGATTCAAATAATTTTTTGCATGCAGCCCTGATTTGTATAGTACTCGCGAGCTGCAGTCTTTGGTAAAGATCGGTTGAGGGAAGGGGGTAGTTTACCTGCAACGGTTTTTTTTTATCAAGGGTAATTTTGTTTGTTCGGCAAACGATAACAGCCGCAAATTCAAACAGAATCAAATAATGTTTCGCATTCAGCCCTGAATTGTAGGGTTCTCAAGATCTGTTGATTTTGGTAAAGATCGGTTAAGGAAAAGGGGTAGTTTACCTGTAACGTTTTATGTTTTAACAAGGGTATTTCCTATGGCAAACGATAACAGCCGCAAGTTCAAACAGAATCAAAAGATTATTTGCATACCGCCCTAAGTTATAGTGTTCTCAAGATCTATTGTTTTTGGTGAAGATCGGTTAAGGGAAAGGGGTAGTGTACCTACAACGTTTTTTTAACAAGGGTATTTTCTATGGCAAACGATAACAGCCGCAAATTCAAACAGAATCAAATAATTTTCTGCATACGGCCCTGATTTGTAGAGTACTCAAGAGCTGTTGTTTTTGGTGAAGATCGGTTGAGGACAAGGGGTAGTTTACCTGCAACGTTTTTTATCAAGCGTATTTTCTATGGCAAACGATAACTGCCGCAAATTCAAACAGAATCAAATAATTTTTTGCATACTGCCCTGATTTGTGGAGTACTCGCGACCTATTGTTTTTGGTGAAGATCGGTTGAGGGGAAGGGGTAGTTTACCTGCAACGGTTTTTTTTATCAAGGGAAATTTTTTTTTTTTTGGCGAACGATAACAGCCGCAAATTCAAACAGAATCAAATAATGTTTCGCATACCGCTCTGAGTTGTAGAGTTCTCAAGACCTATTGTTTTTGGTGAAGATCGGTTAAGGAAAAGGGGTAGTTTACCTACAACGTTTTTTTAACAAGGGTATTTTCTATGGCAAACGATAACACCCGCAAATTCAAACAGAATCAAATAATTTTCTGCATACCGCCCTGAATTGTAGAGTACTCAAGACCTGTTGTTTTTGGTGAAGATCGGTTGAGGGTAAGGGGTAGTTTACCTGCAACCTTTTACGTTTTAACAAGAGTAAAGTACTTGAAAATTCATTTAAACTTTTTCAAACAATGGTAATTGTTGAAAATAAAATAATTTTGTTGCCAGGCAATAAAATTATAATTTTTTCATTTTAATGTAAATTATGTATATATTAGAAAATATATCGTGCTTGGCAGGCAAGCATATTTCAGATTATAAATCTTAGAATATGGAAGTCATGTATGGTTCTCCATACCGATATTTTTTCATGTTTTGAGTGTAGTACAATCATATTCTGCAATAATCTCGAACACGATTTTTTTTGCCATCACCATACTTCCATTTCCTTAAGGAACATGGAAGCAAAAAATGCTGTACAGCTCTATACGTGTGTCTATTGAACAATCCTTGTATTAGTCATACACAATAATACAACTGATTGAACTTCAAATTTTTAAACTTGATTAGTTTCTATATATATATATATATATTTAATGTTACAAATAATTCAAATAACAATCTTGATCATCTGTTAGTTCAGCGGAATAACAGTGACACTTTTAATAACCGCATAAAATAAACACTTAGAAACAACACAGGCGCTTTAACTTAACTGTTTGGACCACAGAAGTGAGGCATGCCTCAACGCTCTATGTGTACAGCGCGGGACAATCCCCCCTCCCTACACTTCCTTATCACACCGCTACATTGCTTACATACGTTGTATACAAAAAACGCTGAGGCAAGTTCAGGTTGCCTCATTCGCTTTAAACGAACTATGCCGAATCTCACCTGTCACCATCTAGCGGTCGCTCAATAAAGCACGTTTCGGTTTAATAAATTTGACAGTCGCAGTAACAAGGTATAATCTTTACGTTTTGTAGTTCATACGTATTTATAATTTTTATTCTACAGAATTTTTTAGGGTAGGCCTCAATTGCCTCCATGTAACTTCGCCACTGATATATATGTGTACAACGTTATCGGCAACAAAGAAGTAGTTTTTGTTAAAATTCCTTCCCGGGATATTTGGCCGTAGTCCAATGTTTTCTACAAAACCAGACATTTCGGCAATGACATCGACTTCCATCATCAGTGAAAATCGAATGCGATAACGTGAGGTGGTATACGTTAGTGACCACAGTACTGTGGTTAAGGCTGAAGCAGTAAGTAGAAAGAAGTAGTTTCTATGGTAATATTTCATTTCGAAAATGATTTTAAATATAAATCTTAGAATATGGAAGCCATGTATGGTTCTCCATACCGATTTTTTTTGTTATAAGTGGGATTATATAAAAGTGCTATGAGCATTATATAGATGTTCACATGCTGTTTCTGGACTGGGCAGGCATTTGATAGTGTGCGAAGGGTAAATGTTTATGAAGCCATGAAGGATATGGGAATTCCTTTGAAACTTGTGAAGTTAATGACGATGGGTACGAGATACACGATAGCCAAAATTAAGTATGACAACATGCTAAGCGAATCATTTACACTTAGTGAGTTAAGCAAGGTGAAGGTTGTCGGGCAGCCTTTATACTGCTGCACTACATTATGCCATTAAAGATGTCATCGAGGAACGATATTAAATAAAATAAGCCAAATTTGTGCTTAAGCTGATGACTTTGTAATAACAGCTAGATCAAGACAACGGCTGGTTGAGGTTTCCAAGAAGCTAAATCAAAAACTTAAATATGACGAAACTAAATAATTCTAATTTCTGCATCAGAAAAGGAATCTGTATACTCTACTCGTATGCGCCTGTGTGATTTATACAACTGTATACAGTAATCCATTTGATGCGGCTAATAAGTTAAGATATCTATACTTGATATACTTGACAATTCTTGACAGGATACTAATAGGAAATAGAGCATACTATGGTTACAGAAGACTATTGAGAAGCAAACTCATTAGTCACAACACAAAAATGAATTGCACTCATTAGACCGTTTGTTGCTTATGGAGGTGAGTCGTGAACATAAGGACAAGGTTCATTGAGAAGATTTGAAAGGAAGACTGCATGACGTGTTTATGGCCCGGTTAATGGACAGTAAAAAATAACCAGAAGATAGATGAACTATTGAAGCATGATGATATCGTAAGTTTCATAAAAGCTGAACGAATACAAAGGCTAGGTCACATAGAACGGATGGATGATCAGCTTATGCCAAAGAAAATCCTGAGTGCACAGATGTATAAAGGCTGAAAGAGCGGTCGAACTAGATAGAATAAGATGGTTGAATGATTTGCTGGAAGATCTCAGAAAATTGACGTTAGGGGTACGCTGACATGGCAACGGATAGGAGACGTTTGAGATTGCAATTGGAGGCCAGGGCTCACGTGCCAGGGGTAGGCTATCTGTAGCGCTGAAGAAGAAGATTATTTCCGAGTAATTTGTTATTTGACACATCAGGAGCGAGTCGCTGCCATTGTAAAAAGACAGATACTGCAGTAATGAGCTTGACTACGACTGATGATGGGAGTAACATTTCCCCTTGTTGTGACGCAGTTTCGGTGACAATCCCCACCCCAGCTTCTTTTTGCTTGTGGTAAACGTTTAACAAATAATTACGCGTATCCTTATGCCTGTGAGATATGTAACTAATGTAGTTGGCATGTATAGGTCTGACAGCCTTTCGTGAACAGTAAGCTGCGCCGACCCAATTCATGAATTACCCCCAATTAAAAGTAGTCTAGCGAGGAGAGTACACGATAACAGTGTTCTCTCTAACACGTACTGTCCCTTTGCAACAAAACTTGCACGGTTATGATATTCTTGCCAGAAATCTATTAGGTTATTTAACACCATCGACGTTACGTACTTAGTACGTATGTGTAATACAGTACTACACGTATTCACTACCTCGAAAACACTCGGTTATAGTTTTTGGTGTAGGCCTATTTGTTATTTCCATTATGTTTTTAATTTATGCAACTTAAATTTATTTTACAATTATAAATTAGAAAAATTCTGAATTATTCATATTTACTTAAAAATAAAAATTTGTAGTAGACCTACATTTACAAAAGTAAAATTTGAGTTTTTTAACTTCAAGAACGATTCTACAGTACTTACTTTTGAAAAAAGTTTTCAGCTGCTGTCAGGCAACTCCTCTATTCCAGAGAGATTATCATCTTCCTATTCAGCGAAATCATCGGAACTCTCTGAACTACTTACTCTCTTTTCCAAGATTAATCATGAAAGTATCTACTGTTTCATCCACAATAGCTTCCTTTTCCAGATATTCTTTTTCAATTCTTTGCATGTGTTTACATCTTTTTCCCAATCGTCAGTAGTCACAGTTTAAATTTTTTCTTCACATAAGTTTTTGATATCGTTTAAATTAAACGTTACATTTTTTCAGCAACATCCCGCTTAATTTCTGACCACATCATCACGATTTAGTTCAGGGTGGTAAGGCGGAAGCCTTAAAACTAAATGTCCTTTGCTTTGCAGAATTTGATCTATTAAATATGTTTTAAATTTTGGCTTATACGTTTTAACAATTTCATAAAGTTCTGCTTTGACCTTATCAGGACCAAATGGTATTGCATGTCTTGTTATCCAATCTTGCGTATCACTTTTCGTAGAATTAGACGTATGTGTTCTACTATACTTTAAAACAGCTAACTGTACAATACTATACAATACAACATGTGTACAGCTAACTGTACAATATGATAGCTGGCATTTTCAATTACCAACACACTGTTGGCGGGCAAATTTGGAACCAATTTTTCTTCAACATAACGTCTATAGATTTAAAAATCAGCAGTGCGTTTGGAAGTAACCCGTACCGTACTGAATGCCGGCGTGAACAATAATTATTCCTTTCTTAACTAGAACAGCCTCAGGTTGACTCTGATCATTCCAGGTGTACGGAAGTGTGTGGCTACTATGAATATATAATGTTTCGTCCTGAAATACTACGGCTCTGCCTTCTTCTCTACATTTTTTTATGCTTTGTAAATAGTGTATTCTCACAGCTCTTATTCCGTGAAGTTCTGTTAAAACAGGTCGAGTATTTTGAGTTTTTACCCATCTAAAGCCTATTTCCTTCAAGATAATTTTTAGGCTGCTGCTGCCACCTTTAAAGTTGATGGATTCTTTTAATTTTGCTAACAGCTTTTTTACCATTGGGAGACACTTTCCTTCAATGTAAAAATTCCGAACACCTTTCTCCTCTCTTAATCACCTTTCCGAACACCTTGTTCTCTTAATTACACCTTTATCAAAATCGTCAAGCCCGGTTATAGGTTTATGAACGCCGTATTTGCTGTTGTGCTTAATGACGTTCCTGGTTCTGGATTTGAACTGTGTAGGAAACGACGTTCCTTCACTATTCTCCTCACAGAGCTATGAGAAAAGGCCGTCGCTATTACAACATGCTCTTGTACCGTACAGAAATCTATGAGATGTTTCCCACTTTCAGCCTCCCTCTTCATTAAACTTATACACATTTCACACTACCTTTCGAGTCTGGCTATGCAGTGTTTTTGAACTCATTTTTAAAATTTTGGGGGACATATAAATATACGTTTCACACTAGTATTTAAAACATACGTACATTCGCAATTTCGAAATAGTTTATTAACACTTTTGAAAAATATAATAATACGTTTGTAATACAATGTAAATAGGTAGCTTTTCATTGTCGCCACATTATAAATTTGTAAATGACTATACATCACGTTTGTTTAGTCTGATGCGCACATTACGTAACACTGCACAAAACTATTCTGCTAATGTGGGAAGTGAATGGAGGTCTTGTTAGCCTCAGTGGCGTAGCTAGGCTTTTTGGCGCCCGGGGCAAGAAGATCGTCGGCCGCCTCGCCTTCACAATTAAAGGGGACAAAAGAGCAAAAATGAAGGCCCATCCAGTGAACAAGATACTTAATAAATGCAAATGTGTAGATTTTTATATGAAAGCACGTCCAGAAACGTCTTAAGAATATTTGTTAAGTCAAAATGTCAAAATTAAGAAATTACATATTATAAGTTTAATATTAGACCTACCGGTATTCAGTTTGCATACATTTATTAGTAATAAATGTAGACTACAAAAAATGTAGTAATATAACAAATTTATAACTTAAAAATATTATAATAAATATGCAAATTCCTTGTAGGTCTAAAGCGCATCGTCAAAAGAATATCCTAAAGCAACATGAAGTTAAACAAAGAACTACATTAACAGTAATAAAATAAATCACTTACCATTACTTCCGTTAATGCTTCAGTCTTCTATTAATAAACACTTAATATTTATTTTTACTATTTAATAAAGTCGGTTATTAAATCATACAATCTAAAGACGAAGCAGTGTCGTTTTCAATAATTGAGAATATCGCTAGATTTGATACCCTGTCCTGAGATATTGTTGATCGTAGGTACGATTTAATTAATTTAAGTTTACTAAACGATCTTTCACAAGAAGACACAGACACTGGTAAAGTAAGAAACATTTTTAAAGGTGTTGCTAGTGTTTTGTAGGCTTCTAATCCCATTGACGAAATGCATTATAGCAGTCCCTGAGTTGTAAAGTCCATTTGTTCTCCGTTAACTTTTACCCTTTTTAATAAAGGTACGACGTCTTTTAAGTCACTGAACAATTCTTCACTGTGTAGGTCATGTGGACACATTTTTGCAAGCACTGTGCACTTAATATTGATTTGGGAAAGCTGTTCCTTAAAATAATGTATATCCCCATCATTTACGTACGCCTCAAATTTACAGAGGACTCCAAAGCGTTTTTCTAACACTTTTATGTTAGAGAAACGGCTTGAAATTTCAACTGACATTTTATCCAAAATTTCTATTAGAGAACGTCACATTTCTTGCTGAACGGTTAATGCAGAGTCGTCTGCATACTCCCCTGGCATCGTGCGCTTCTTTCTTATCTTTTTGTGATACTGACGCCCCACCATCAATAAGTCCCCCTCTGTTTAAAGAACGTTCCAGTTCCTTCCATTCCAAAAACGCAGACCGATGAGCAGGACTATTTTCATGATCCTGAATACGGGAATTTAACTTTCGCCACGACGAAAACCCATTTTCACTATTGAACTGGCTTCTTTAATAGTTTTTTGTGGAAATAAAGTGCAACGAAAACAAAATAGAGATTATTTAGTTGGAGGAAAACACATCCAAGTGCGATTTATCTTTTCGCCATTTTGCACTTGTTTAAAGCTACGTACAAACCGGGATACAAAATGTTGCCAACATGTTGATATTGGTGTTGGCAACATGTATACCATCAACACGCAAAAGTTGACGGGATACACGGCAACATTGGGCGGCTTGGTATCAAAGAAATTTGTTGCCTGTTGCTTGTGTCCCTGTATCCCACTCCAATGGAAAACATCGCTCAGTCTGTACCGGGCAACAGTGTTGGCAACATCAACTCCTCAACAAGTGTCCCAGAGAAAACCATTAAAATTTTATCAGGTAAGTCATAGTAGATATTATTTGTTCATATTTTATTATTTTTAGTAGGTAGGCTATTATTAGGGACTGGATTTATATGCCTATTTCCACAGAAAATTTCTTGTGTTCTGTGGAAGCTATGTTCCATCCCCCTTGCCAGACGTTTTTTTTCTATTTTATTTACACAATCAAAAAATAAATACAATAATATTCACATTTATATTTTTAATTTTATTTCACATTTAAATCCGGTCCTTAGTTATGATTTATAGTTATTAGGTAGGTTATTATTTATGCATGTTTATTATTTTTATAATGTATTGCATGACTTATTGTATTTGTAGGAAACATGATATGGACGAAAGAGCAAGTAATAGAGCTAATCGAAATGTTGAGAGCTGCTCCTGCGTTGTGGGACATCAAGAGCAAAGAATATAGGGACAGAAATCTGAAATATGACGAAATGTCAAAAATGGCTTCGCATTTCAAAACAAATGTGGATGAAATATCCAGAAAAATTAAGTCCCTTAAAACTCAATGCAGCCGGGAACGGAAGAAAATAGAGGAGAAAAGTAAAAGTGGAGCTGGTACAATGTCGGAAGACAATATGTGGTTTGGGTACAATATGATGAGCTTTCTCAGAGAAAACAACATCTCCAAAGGCAGTCGAAGTACTATTGAGGTAAATATTTATTATTATTGTTTACTTAATTAGGTTTTATTTCATTAGGAATTCAAACCATCAACTCGTTATGGTAGTCCAGTAAAATATAAAAATTGCTGGAAAACACAGAATTGAATTGAATTGAACTAGCATAGCAAAGTTATACAAGAATTATAAAAATTTTAAAGACATCTTAACCAAAACAAGTAACATCATAATGAAGTGTTAGGTTAGATTGATCCTAACCTAACATTAAGTCTACAACGTTTTAAAATTAACGCAGCGTTAAGTGTATGTTTTAAAACGAGATAGTGCTCTAACAGTTAGTCAGGTTAGGTTGTATACATGTTTTACAGTTAACATAACATTAAGTGTACGTTTTAAAACAAGGTAGCACTCAAACTGGTCATCTCCCTTGAATTGGTTGTTATTCAACAAGCAAGCATATGATGGCTGGCCAGCCATCTTGATTTCTTAAATGTTTGACGTTTTTACCACTGGTGTGCTGCTTTCTCTATTATATCTGGTGGCACTGCACTCAGCTGATTTTTAATATTAAGATTAAACTAGATTTCAAACCGTCAACTTGGTCATCAACTCGTTGTGGTAGTCCAGTAAAATATAAAAATTGCTGGAAAACACAGAATTGAATTAGCATAGCAAAGTTATACAAGAATTATAAAAATTTTAAAGACATCTTAACCAAAACAAGTAACATCATAATGAAGTGTTAGGTTAGATTGATCCTAACCTAACATTGAGTGATACATATTGACTTGAGTGCGTCATCATCAATTAGGAAAATAATATGTATAAGGATAAAAATGAATTACTTTTTATACTATACTATTTTATTACATTTAGCTACATACGGTATTTGTGACCACTCAAAGCTATAATCAATCACACAAGATAATCAAAATATAATTTTACTTTAAAAAAAAAAAACTAACTGCAATGTAAAGTATAATAACATAAAGCAACGTAAAGTACATATCTATTTATGCAAAGTTATCTTGCCACGGTACTTTCCCTTCTGAAATAAAAAATTGACCGATTTCTTTTCTAATTTCTTTTGCCTCCTGAGAAGCATTTCTCGGGATGCGCTGTAAATCGAGTTAACCTCTCTCATCTTCTGACCTCCATGAACTCCGCGTTATTGTACCAGTCTCTAAATCTTCCATGTCAAATGTACCAGGCGGTGTGTATGTCCGTACTGACTTTGCATCTCGTCTAAGAAAGTTGTGTAGAGAAATGCAAGTAAGTACTACACTTTCAACTTTATTAGGATTTTGTGGAATAGGCCTTCTAAACACTCGGAAAACAGTCGCCAACAAACCAAATACATTCGCGATAATGCGTCGAGCTCTGCTCAATCGATAATTAAAAGCTCTCTCCAGGGAACCTTTTGGGTATGGACCTGGGAAGGGCTTCATGAGGTTTGGACTTAGTGCAAATGCGTCATCTGCTACCAATACAAAAGGAATAACACGCGCTTGGCTTTTCTCTGATATAAATGTCGGTTTTGGAAGTTGCAGTTCATTTTTAATAAGCTTCTTATAAAATGTTGTGTTCGCAAAAACACCACCATCAGAGATTCTTCCCTGGCATCCCACATCGGCATACCTAATTCGGTACTCAGCATCTGCAATAGCCATCAATACGATTCTGTATGTGCCATGGTAGTTGTAATACACACTTCCACTGTTTTCTGGTGCTTCAATCTGCACATGCTTCCCATCAATTGCGCCAATGCAGTGGGAAAAATTCCATTTTAAATTAAATCCGTTTGCAATTTCACGCCATTCTTCCTCTGATCGTGGTATCTGTAAACACCAATACAAAATATATAGTCACAAAAGATTTAATTACATCCGCTACTTTGCTAACACAAGTTGTTTTTAAACATAGTTTACAAACATTTTATATTAAATAAATAAATAATAATAATAATGCATTTCTATGTTTAATAGGAAGATGCAGAAGAAGTCAGAAGCCCCGATGACGACGGCGACGACGCTAGTGATTCACTAACCGAACATGACCAGGAAGATGAAGCACAACTTGAAAGTGATGATTTCATCGCAAACAAACCTTCGACATCTCAGTGTGTTAACGCCAACGCTCAGTGTGTAACATCAACGCCGAGACCAAATACAAAAAGAAAATCAAATAATGATCCGCGGGTGGATGAAGCCTACAAATTTATGCGGAGTGTACAAGATAACGTTAAACCAAAAGATGACTTCGCAGTTTATGGTGAAAATGTAGCCAGCAGAATGCGCGGCGCAAAACAAGACAGTCGGGCTATACCTATAGCGAAAAACCGCATAGATAACATACTATTCCAGCTGGAAATGGGAGAATTAGTAGTGCGTGAAGTAGTAATGAATAATCCAGCATCATCGGTAAATACTTATTACCCAGTGCCCTACTATCCTATTGAAGCATCACCTACAGCGTCTTCAGCTTCAATGCCATTGTCTTCACCCTCCCGTCACCGTCAGCAACATCAAGTCAGCGTTCTCTTCATACGTTGCAACCACAATATCAATCAGGACCACAACCTTACAATTCAGGATATCGGGCAGAAATACCTTGGCAGAACATTCATATAACATGCCAGAAAATCAACGTCCATCGCAAATGTCTTTGCCACAACAAAATTTTAATCTTGCTGAAACTCAACAGACTCAAACACCCTCGTCTTTGCCACAACAACATATAGATACAACAGAATCTCGGTCACCGTTGGTAATGACAGACCTTCACGAATTCCTAGCACCTAAAGAAAATTCACATTCTCAAAATTCATAACTTCTTTTTTTAATACAATGTACTAGGTCTATTGACAATAACTTAATAATAAATAATTGATGTGTTTTTTCTCTTCAAAAAGTAACCCTTTGTAAAGGTAATAAATAACAGTCGAACCTCCATATATCGAACATTAAGGTTCCTTGAAAAAAATGTGATATCAAGAAATTTCCATATATAGAAAGATCGCAATTTTTCATCCTTGTCATACTAAAAACAATTACAGTTTTTTTTAAGGGTTAAAGAAGTATCAAAGGCAATTATTTGGGGTTAAAGGAAAAAACTGAACTGAAAACAAGGCCTTCCCCGAATTTCCATTGCTTTAAGAAACAGTGTAACATGTTTTTTTGTTTTTTTCTTATTTAATTATTACCCATTCTTATGAACGTAAACTAAGGTCCCTTTTTGATGATAATTACATTTTATAGTTTTTCAAATCTTACTTTTGTTCTATAGGTTCGACTGAATATTTGAAATAATATATGCACCATGCCTGTAGGCATATTTACATGTTTAAGATTACATTATTAATTGATGTTTTTTATCTACTTACTTGACAATATCTTTTAAGAACTTCAATGATGGCTTCGCACACTTCGGGTACAATTGAGGAAATTGATTGCTTCGATAATTTAAACAAATACATGAGACTAGTAAACGAATCGCCAGTTGCTAAATATCTCAGAGTAACTGCCAACCTTATTGATGGAGAAATAGCAGGACGGTAGTTGTATTATTTTTTGAGATTTTAGGGGCCACTAAACACAGAAGTTCTTCGAAATCAGATTTCGTTAATCTGACGAAATTGCGGAACGAGCTACCATCGTTTAAAAGTAGCTCAGACATCAAGTTGTCGCCATGGCTTGTTCCGTGTTTTAAAAAGTCTCTCTGCCACCACCTTCTTTTTCTTTTCTCAGCATTTGCAGCAATAATGATGAACGCAGCACAAGCACCAGCAGCAACAGTCTCTTCCATTTTTCGCACAACACTGAGTTTGGTTTGGACGCGCAACACTGTTGACAACATGTATCCAGATACAAGTTGCTGTATCCAACAAATATGTTGCCAACATCTATCAACATGTTGGTAACATATTGTATCCCGGTCTGTACAAGCTTTAAGGATCGTCAATCTTCATCTTCAGGAAAATGGCTGTCCTTGTTCTGTACTGACATGTTCCTCTATTCACCATTATATCTCGGAAGGATTGACATATCTCGCTTGGCCAAACTCCCATATCTTGTAGAGCAGCACCAAGAACACGGTCTACATTGTTGCTAGTAATATTCTGTCCTTCATCGCCTGCAATTTCAAGACTGCACGATGCAACATCAACCATAGTACTATAATCAACTAAATCTTGTAACTGTACTTTGACACTTTCACAGTTTGAAGTATTCACGTCGTTAACTTTATTGTGTTTATCAACAGCCTCGTCGCTAACAACATCCATTTTATGATCGCAAGTTGATTCCTTGTTAATTGTAATATTTTGACACTCATGGTTCAACTTTCCTTGAATAAAAGACTTCATAAACTCTTTGGAACTTGTTATAGCTCTTAATCTTTCTCCCCTCCTCCTCCGAAACTGGGCGCCACTGAGTTTACTTCGTTTCATATCAGCTTCAAATAAAATTCAAAAAAATTGATTTTCAATAATAGTATTAGTATGATGACATACAAGAAGTATTACAGGCCTAGATATACCCACAAGATGCACAAACCAAAAACAAACCGCACACTCAAGATACTCATAAACAACTGATAATCAACACGTTTGTTGCGTCGAACCGGAAAGAACTGCACGTACGTAGCCCGCGTAACTTTTTTTTATACGTTTATAAATAATATATTCGTCTGTATATGAATAACAATTAAGAATATCTATACAAAGCTAATACTGTATGATTATTATCAGTTTTCCTTTGCGGCACAACTCACTACAAAGTCGCAAAAAATATTGGAGACAGTGAGTGAATACAAAGAGCATGAACACTGATAAAAAACCGTACTGACTAAACGTCTACTCATCACTCGCACGCAAGATAACAAAACTAATTTAAAACAGCATGCACTGTTTAAAAACATCGAGATAAGAAACCGCATAGACTAAACATCCGAGAATGAAATACTGTATTGTACAGAGAGGGACAAAGAGCGTCTGTTACAGCGTAATTTGTTGTCATAGTGAACCGTAATTACGATTCTTGAGTACAAAATAGACTAATACTGTTTATTACGCAAGGTATGACAATAGTAAGCTGGCTGGTTATGCTTCTTTTATGAAAGGAATTTATTATATTATATCATTATATCAAAGAAACAAGTTGTTTGTATTTTTATAAACTGAAAACAATTTTGCAAGTCTATGGTCACTTTGCCGCCCTCCTGGCTGTGCCGCCCGGGTCGGCTGCCCCCTTGGCCCCCCCTAGCTACGCCTCTGGTTAGCCTCACAACGAGGTATTTGCCCAATGCGCATCTCGACGCGAATGTTCAGTTTCTATCGTCAGGTTTCTGCGAATCACTGTCGCTTGTTACAAGGTCGGCAGTTTCGAATACTCTAGAGACTGCTACGCCTTCTGAACTGATCTGTCTGGCGTCTGGACTACCTTGTAACTTTACTATGTCGCACAGGTGACCTTGGTTGAGTATAAGTAGGAAGCGGTCGGTCAGGTATTGTGAGCTGTGATTCTGTGGTACTTATCTACTGTGTGGTACTTATCAATTGTGCTTGTAGAGGTAGCGTGTATTAGACAATTGTAAAATATTGTTGTATACAATGTCTTAATTTATTAAAACGGTTATTACAGTTGTAATCAACAATTTCTCAGCTGTTAAATTATTTATTCCACTGTTATAACTCATGAGCAATGCGATCGACGTAACAGTGATATTAAGAATTGGGACGTAGGAACTTTAACAGTGGAATCCAGAGGATAGATATATTGAAAAACTCCTATGGCATGATTAATAGTCATTAAAAAAGGGATAGCAGTCTGAAATCCGTGCTGGAAGCTCTTCAGGCTATGATAAAACTGCTGATATGACAATAAATGCTAATGTGAAGAGAAGAAGCAGAAAATGGCAGATGAGAAACGTAGACGGGAAGCAGAAAAAGCAAAAAACAACAGGACAAGGAACATAGACAGGCAGCAGAGAAACAAAACTTTTTTTCGTTATGAGAAGGATACAAGAATTTACCACGACACAACTGGGACTATTTCTAGCTGAGCTGAACAAATAAATTACTAGAATATGTGACGTAGAAGAATCGGTGCCTATGTCAGTGTCAGAATATTTGAAGTAGAGGAATCTGTAACAAATATGAAAGATTCGACGTCAAGCATGAAATAATCAATTGAAAATACGAGTGGACAAGTAAAAATTGAACACTTAATGAAAGTAGGACAAAACAAATTCTTGAACAGATCAGTAATAAAAACACAAAAACATTTTGAAAACGAAATAAAAAAGTGACTTTGTAGTAAGTAGGGCCAGTTTATGTCTGGGGCCCAACATTTGCTGAACGCATTAACTGGGTAACTTATGTTCGGTAATTTGAAACTGGTGCATGCGCAACCTAATGGATAAAGAAAGAGTTCATTTTTGCTCTAAAAGGTATACCGCAGATGATGAGCGTCATTATCACGATCCTCGGGCGCAACAGCCGCTGCTGAGCCCGAGCCTCCAACATCATTCGGCTCTGTCCTGGGCTTGTCTGCTTCACTACCCTACTCCCAGGAGGTGCAGGTCTTCTTCATTATCTTCTACCCATCTTTTCCTGGGTATCCCTTACCAACTGGATCCCCAGTGAATATTGTCCAGCATCCACTGCACATAACCTGGTCACCTATTTCTTTTAATCCCAGTAATAATATCTGCAATATCTATCTTTCAGAAATTTTCTCTAGCTCTTTGTTTGCGCGTATTCTCCATCTGTCTCCATCCCTCCTGGCGTAATGTATTTCTATCCCATCGCTTAAACCAACTCTCTTCTCTAACTGTCCTGTCACTTTTGTATATTACAATGAGTCTTAAGATGGGTCTTATAGATCTTAACTTTTAACTTCTATTTACATTTCTTGACCTCATGGTGTTGCCCAAATCACAAAAACATCTGTTGCCAGCTGATATTCAAGCATGGATTTCGCGAGACATTTTGTTATCAGCTGTGACACTCCCAAGTACTCGAAATTCTTGCATCTTTCACAAATGTCATCTTCCTCTTCTAACCCGATTCCCTTGGACTTAAGACCTACATGTTACTAGTAGGTACATAGTTTTATCTTTATTTATTTCAAAACCTTCTTTCTTAGCTTCTTCTCCAATACAATAAACGTTTCCTTAAGCATAAACGTTTCCTTAAGGACAAGTTTCCTTAAGATCTCTCTCTCTTTTCGAGACATCAGCGTATGCGACACATTTACCCATTCGATCCAATATGATACCCGTGCTACACTTTCCAGCACTTATATGAATATGAATATATCATATGAATTTTATCGGTAACTTCCGTGCTACACTTTCCAGCACCAATTTGAAAATTGAAGAGAGTCGTGGATAGTACAATAGTACATCCCCCTGCCTTAAGCCCTTGTTTACCTTGAACTCCGTAGTTAATTCTCCTCCTATCTTCACTTTACTCTTACGTTCCAGCAGAGTCTTTTAATAAGTTTCCTTGGTATTTCTAGTTTTTATATTGCTTCAAACAACTTACTTCTAATGATACTGTCGTACGCCTGTTTGTAGTCAATAAAAACACAATGAAACGGTATGTCACCTGTCCTTACGGAATCCGCACCGACAATGTTCTCTGCGGCCCTGTTGGGTCTGTTGGCTAAAGTCTTGACAAACACCTTGTATCGTACATTCGACAGAGTAATGCCTGATACGTTCACCATTATTCTTATCTATTGGATTTATTATTTCCAACAACCATCCTTCAGGCATGTTTTTTTCACTCCACATTTTGGAAATCAATTCAAAAAAAGAATTGGGTGAGTTTCTTTACACCATTTTTTAACAATTCACTTTCTACCCTACCCTTTCAGGGAACTTTATTGTTTTTGAGAGGTTTTATTGTATCTTCCTTCTCACTTTTTGAGGGGTTTATTACTATTCGTCATCTTCCTGGTCTCTGTCTACTTGTTGTATTTTCCTCCCTCATCATCTTTACCCCGCCCCGGTCCTAATTTTCACCATTGAGTAGTTCTTCGAAATAAGAACTCCAGCCCAGAAGATTTCCATCCTTATCTTTGCAAAAGACAGTTCTAGGTTGAAAACCTTTCTTTTCTTCTTAAGCTCTCTGATAGAATGATGTTGTGTTTCCTCTGTGCTTCTTTAATCACTTCAATTTCCTCTTTTCGAAATCACGCTTCTTCTCCCTGCATATTCTGTCTGCTCTTTTTCTTTTAGTTCTACACTTTTCTACTGTTCTTCTTGTCTTCCTATGCAACTGTCTATTTCTTACATCATATCTGACTAGCACCACTTGTTCACACTTGACACCGAACCGATTTCTAAGTGACTTCTCTTGCTTGTCTAGTGTCTTCTCTCCACGGTTCATGATAGCGCTTTCCATTTCTCTTTCAAACTACTTTTAAGTCATGAGCCTTCCACCTGAATAAGCTCATTATTCAATTATTCTTTATGAACAAAGACCGATTCATTATCTCTTTTAAGCTTTTCAACATTATACTGTATTTTCTTAACATTGTACTTGTTTCTTACTTTCCCTAATTTTGACAATTTTATGCCTATATTTAAATCTCAACACGTAGTGGTCAGAATCTCCATCTGTCCCTCTACAACTGCTTACTTCTAAGACATCAGGTGCATAACGCTTATCAACTATCATATGGTCGATTTGGTTTATCGTGGACCCGTCTGGAGAACACCACTTTTCTTTCTTTATGATCTTTCTCTACACCAGGCACTTTTCACAATCACACTCCTACTCACGGCATGGCTATTAAATGAAGTTCTCCTCATGTAAACTTTCTTTACCAATCACTTCCCTAACATCTCTTCCTTCCCGACGTTGGCTTGTAACATCATATTTTAGGGCTCTGTTGTAAGCTTGTTCAGGTTGGCCATAAAACTTTTCGTTATCGTCCTTATCTGCCTCTCTTGTCAGAGCATGAACACAAAATACTGTCAAATTGGAACGATTTATCCTTGACTCAGCATACACATTCATTCATAGACAGGCTCGAATTTTAATATTGCAGTGTTTCCTCATACTTCGTGAAACATGTTCCATGTTCCCCAGTTTCGTCTTCATTATAAAACACAGCGTGGTTCCTCGATGGTACCATAGCTTTCCATTTCCATCTGGTTTCTTGCACCGCTGCAATTGCAATGTGACACTTTTCCAATTCAGTTTTGAAACTTCTCAAATCTCATGACTTTCTCATAGTTCGTACATTCCAAGCAGCCAGAAATAAGTCCGATTTCCTTTTTGCATGTCCTTTGATTTGCCGAGTTAAATCAAATTCTCAGGCCCAATGTTGGTATTCGCAACAAAAAGTGTTCACGAAGTTGTTTTGTTAGCCCCACGTCCCACCCCCAAAGTAGGAGGGCAAGGGGCTTTGATTTGAACCGTCCTTCCCCTACAGTTGCCTAACTCAGCCTATCTGTGCAGCCGTTGGCCTACTTAAGGCATCTCTGCAGATACGCACCATCGGTTGCTTCCGTACCATCCCTAGAAGCTCGAATGCCACCTCCGCCATATCCACCGCAACAAAGCCCACTTTCTTCGCCTTCACCGCAAAACTACTACAGAAAGTGCCACCTGCAGCCAGGACACCAATGGCGAATTTATTAACTCTCTGGAATTACGGTTCAGTGACCAACCCTACGATTGCTACGTGTTTTACGCTCAACTGAGAGCAAGACAACAGCGATCTGGGTAGAGCCCTCAATAGTTTGTAGGCGATAGACTAATTACATTAGCCTGTCCTGAAGCAGTGGAGAATTCGCGAGTGGAGATGTTTATTGATGGCGACAGTGAAGCTGAAACACTGCTAGGGGAAAAGACATCAGAGTAGTGCAGACGCCCTTGTACATGCAATACAGTTTAAGGGCACGTACGCGCAACGACAGAGATGATGGAGAAGGAATAATGGGAACAGCACCGAAATCAGAGGAAAAAAAGAATGGATAACCAAAGTGTTATGAATGTGGAAAACCTGGGCATCTACTAAGATTGCCGTTATAGAGTCAATTCAATCGAACAGCAGGGAAACGATAGTAGGTACAAAGTGGCATGTGCTGACTAACTAGACGAACGAAGCCCACTGAACAACCCCATTTTTTTACTTCAAAAACAGCAAAAGCTTGGTAAGTAACGGATTCGTTCAAAAAAAGTCGGCTTCAAACACACTTGTCATGAGTGCTACAGTATCCATTTTGAAGAAATTAACACTATTTTATTATTATATTTCATTTCACCTATATACCACTTTATCTTATACCAAATGAATACCAATCACATTTTAAATATCACAGATTATTTAATCAATGTGTGAATTAAATTTCCTTTATTTCCTTATATTAAGGAAATAAAGCTTACACTTGGTAACAACGAGTACAGCCCATGTACATGTCTGGCAGTATGTAAATTTTCAGTGTCTCTTTCTAGGATTATAGATTAATCTTAATAATTTTATTTTTTTCCAAAAATATCGAGTAATTGAAAAGAGCATGTAACCCGATGCCATAGAAAATACCCTTGTTAAAACATAAAATGTTGCAGGTAAACTACCCCTTTCCCTTAACCGATCTTTACCAAAAACAATAGGTCTTGAGAACTCTATAATTCAGGGCTGTATGCGAAACATTATTTGATTCTGTTTGAATTTGCGGCTGTTATCGTTTGCCATAGAAAAAAATTACCCTTGATAAAAAAAAACCGTTGCAGGTAAACTACCCCTTTCCCTCAACCGATCTTCACCAAAAACAATAGGTCGTGAGTACTCTACAAATCTAAAAATTATTTGATTCTGTTTGAATTTGCGGCTGTTATCGTTTGCCATAGAAAAAAAATCTATAGACACATAGACAGACAGACACACAGACACTTTTCGGAAAACGACTTTTTTCATGTTTTGAGTGTAGTATAATCAGAATCTGCAGTAATCTCGAACACGATTTTTTTGCCATCACCATATTATATTTCCTTAAGGAACATGGAAGTAATTATTTACAATAAGTTTTCCTAAAGCCGCCACACCTACAGAATGCAAGTTAGTCAGACGACGAAAATTTCATGTTATAGAAAATCCATTCATAGAATTATATGGAAAAATGTACTAAAGAAATTTTTACTACAATCTTATAGTAATTAATTTTTGTCTACATGTTGCTCCAAATAAATTGTTTCAGTATAAATATATTTACAGTATAAATAAAGTCTGGATGATTACGTGGGTTGATATACTCTGTCTGGTCTCAGGGTCGCTTCGGGAGTATAGATATTTCTCACAAGCACGGTTATATATATACTTTCACGGCGAACAGATATTGTTACTGCTAAATTAGTGTATTGCTTACACTTTTTTCCAGTCGAAGTCAGCTTACATTATCTAATCGGACATGTCTTACTCTAATCGGATATCTTGAACTTTTGCGGAATAACACAATTATAATATTTCTTGCAGTAACTTTAGGAAAGTTTTAACTTATGTTAGTCGCGATTAGCAGGGCGGTCATCATGAACCTCGCAGCACTTACATGTTAATGATTCCCAAGAGACTGACCTATCCGTTTTAAATAATCATCCTTGACTGAATTCTCGTAATCTGAATGGTTATTTTGTAACCCCTACTCATGATTTTTCTACAGATAATAAATGTTCTTGCCCAGAAGTCTTCCAAACAGAACAATTCTTGTTCAAAAAACCTAATAATTTTTACGACTGAATTTATGGCCGTATAACCTTCGTGCTTAAATTATTCGTACATTTAGTTACTGATTTTTAGAACAACTATTGTCAGCAGTTGGGTATTTTTATTTCGAACATTCAGATGTAAGTCGCATATAAAAATTTGCCATATCAAAAAAGTTACTTAAATTATCGTGTTTTTACTTCCATATTCCTTAAGGAAATAGAAGTATGGTGATGGCAAAAAAAATCGTGTTCGAGATTATTGCAGATTCTGATTGTACTACACTCAAAACATGAAAAAAAGTCGTTTTCCGAAAAGTGTCATGTGTGTGTCTGTCTGTCTTGTGTGTCTGTAGATTTTTTTCTATGGCAAACGATAACAGCCGCAAATTCAAACAAAATCAAATAATGTTTTGAATACAGTCCTGATTTGTAGAGTACTCACGACCTATTGTTTTTGGTGAAGATCGGTTGAGGGAAAGGGGTAGTTTACCTGCAACGGTTTTTTTTTATCAAGGGAAATTTTTTTTTTTTGGCAAACGATAACAGCCGCAAATTCAAACAGAATCAAATAATGTTTCGCATACAGCCCTGAATTGTAGAGTTCTCAAGACCTATTGTTTTTGGTGAAGATCGGTTAACGGAAAGGGGTAGTTTACCTGCAACGTTTTATGTTTTAACAAGGGTATTTTCTATGACAAACGATAACAGCCGCAAATTCAAACAGAATCAAATAATGTTTAGCATACAGCCCTGAATTGTAGAGTTCTCAAGACCTATTGTTTTTGGTGAAGATCGGTTAAGGGAAAGGGGTAGTTTACCTGCAACGTTTTTTTAACAAGGGTATTTTATATGGCAAACGATAACAGCCGCAAATTCAAACAGAATCAAATAATTTTTTGCATACAGCCCTGATTTGTAGAGTACTCAAGATCGATTGTTTTTGGTGAAGATCGGTTAAGGGGAAGGGGTAGTTTACCTGCAACGTTTTTTTATCAAGGGTATTTTCTATGACAAACGATAACAGCCGCAAATTCAAACAGAATCAAATAATTTTTTGCATACGTCCCTGAATTGTAGAGGTCTCAAGGACTTTCGATTTTGGTGAAGTACGGTTAAGGGGAAGGGGTAGTATACCGGCAACCTTTTACGTTTTAACAACAGTAAAGTACTTGAAAATTCATTTAAACTTTTTCAAACAATGGTAATTGTTAAAAATAAAATAATTTTGTTGCCAGGCAATAAATTAAAATTTTTTCATTTTAATGTAAATTATGTATGAGTAATACATGTATAAAATAATATATGGTTCGTGGCAGCTAAGCATATCTCAGTTATGTAATGTTTACGTTTCCATTTTATTATTATGACTACAGCAATAAAAAGGCAGGGAACACACACACACACACACACACACACACACACACACACACACACACACACACACACACACACACACACACACACACACACACACACACACACACACACACACACACACACACACACAAAATTCGCGTTATTTCTGGCCTAACTCATGTTTATTTTCTTACATTGCACGCTTTTTAAATGGAAAGTGCCGAAACCCACATCAACATAACGCGTGCAAGCCGAAAAAATGGACATCAATTTGCTTCCTGTGGATCGCTGGGCAGTGTAACTGCACGTGTTTACAGAGGACCGATTCATAGACAGACTTTTCGTCTTTAGGGAATGAACCCTCTGCAAGATGCTGAGGGTCCATGAGTGACTTCGGAGCGCTCCTTCTTTTTCGCGTGTTTGTTCTGTGAAACATACACTGTAGATTCGCAGCTTTACTCTAAGCAACGCTCAATAGGAAATGTTGAAAATTTTTGTCCACGGTGTACCCTCATTCACACTAAACCTGCTCTGATGTTTTAATTACGGACATCATAATATTAAAACTTTGGAAACTTGAGCACTACTTAATGGAGATCAATCATTAACTTATACAAGCCATTAATGTTATGCATATTTTTTATATATATATGTGTACTACGGTATCGGCAACAAAGAAGTAGTTCTTTGTTAAAATTCCTTCCCGGCATATTTGGCCGTAGTCCAATGTTTTCTACAAAACCAGACGTTTCGGCAATGCCATCGACTTCCATCATCAGTGAAAATCGAGTGCGATAACGTGAGGTGGTATACGTTAGTGACCACAGTACTGTGGTTAAGACTGAAGCAGTAAGTAGAAAGAAGTAGTTTCTATGGTAATATTTCATTTCGAAAATGATTTTAAATATAAATCTTAGAATATGGAAGTCATGTATGGTTCTCCATACCGATATTTTTTTAGGAATATCCCGTAAAATAGTTATGTATCCTTGCACACGCGCACTACTCATGCGGCTAAACATAGTTAAGCACCATTTTACAGCAATTAAAGTTGTTTGTTCCAACCTGGAATCTCTACACAGTGTCTTTATATGCTATCATATTCTTATAGAAAACCCAACCAGGAGCGCTGTGCCTTACCTGAGAACAACAGTTTGCCACCCAACATTACGTAGAAACGAGTTGAAAAAATTCATTAGCCTACAATTTAAAAAAAAAAAATAGATTTATTTTAAAATTTATTAAAATGCTGCTTTTATACATATGAGAATAGGCCTATAATACATAATAATATTAATTAGATACTTTTTCTGGAGGTTGTGCAATCTTACAATACTATCACAAGCTGCCACTGACACAAACTACAATTATTTCAGTTGTATGGTTACGACACAACTTGACTTCTGAACCGTCTTATATCCTCACAAAAATACAATAACATATATCGGCATTTTTAGTTTAAAATTAATATATTTTGGCAGTTCAACTCAAAATGTAGACATCTGTAATAATACTTTTATGAGAAAAATAAGATGATTCAGAAAATGTTTTACAAGAACAAACGCTGTCCACAACTTTTGTCTCTTTTAAAGAATTATAACGTTACCTTGTTTATTATAGATATTATACGTTTAGAAAGGGGTAACATCGCAGGATATTTATAAGTTTGCTATACACATTGAAAATTGAATCAGAGACCTCTAGTGATTCTTAAGTTACAGAAGCTAGAAATTATAATGTAAAGAAAGCGAACTGTAGGACAACGATACAATAATTCTGACAAGGAATGTAACTTCAAAGAATATGAAATAGAAATGAAGTAGAAAATATTATTGATTTCAAATATTATGAAGAAAGTAATGTAGAGTCAATATTACAGAAAAGAAAGAAATATTTAAACATCACAGTAAGCGTGAATAGTTGAAATAATAATACCTGTATAATAATAATAATAATAATAATAATAATAATAAATATTTAGATATTCCGTGAGTGTTATAAAGTATGCAAAAAGAGGTATAAAACTAAATGAACATAGATAATACAATTTTATAATCTTGTCAGTACACAGTGTATCATGATATAAGAAAAGATTAATAAAAATGTATGCGTATGACAATAAAAATATCGGTATGGAGAACCATACATGACTTCCATGTTCTAAGATTTATATTTAAAATCGTATTCGAAATAAAATATTTCCATAGAAACTACTTCTTTCTACTTATTGCTTCAGCATTAACCACAGTACTGTGGTCACTAACGTATACCACCTCACGTTTTCGCACTCGATTTTCACTGATGATGGCAGTCGATGGCACTGCCGAAAAGTCTGGTTTTGCAGAAAACATTGGACTACGGCTAAACAGCCCGGGAAGGAATTTTAACAAAGAACTACTTCTTTGTTGCCGATACCGTAGTACACATATAAAAAATTCTCCCCTCCCCCTTCAACTATAATTTTCATTAATAGAAAATTACCCCCACCCCGTTCACCTAACCTCTTCATTTATAGATATTTCATCTACGTTTCTACAGTGGATTATTATGAGCTTCTTATCAGGATACTTTATTTATCAAAATTAAGTACTTTACTCTTGTTAACACATAAAACGTTGCAGGTACTCTACCCCTTTCTCTTAACCGATCTTCACCAAAATCAATAGACCTTCAGTCCTGTACAATTCAGGGATGCATGCAAAAAAATATTTGATTCTGTTTGAATGTGCGGCAGTTATCGTTCGTCATGAAAACATTTCTCTTGTTACAACATAACATGTTACAGGTAAACTACCCCTTTCCCTTAACCGATCTTCACAAAAATCAACAGACCTTGAGTTCTCTACAATTCAGGAATGTATGCAAAACATTATTTGATTTTCTTTGAATTTACGGCAGTTATCGTTCGTCATAGAAAAAATTACCTTTGTTAAAACATAAAATGTTGCCGGTAAACTACCCTATTCCCTTAATCGATCTTCACCAAAACCAACAGGTCTTGAGAACTCTACAATTCAGGGCTGTAAGCAAAACATTATTTGATTCTGTTTAAATTTGCGGCTGTTATCGTTTGCCATGGAAAAAATTACCCTTGATAAAAAAACGTTGCAGGTAAACTACCCCTTTCCCTTAACCGATCTTCACCAAAAACAATTGATCTTGAGTACTCTATAATTCAGGGCTGTATGCAAACAATTATTTGATTCTGTTTGAATTTGCGGCTCTTATCGTTTGCCATAGAAAAAACATGGAAGTAAAAATTACCCTTGATAAAAAAATGTTGCAGGTAAACTACCCCTTTCCCTTAACCGATCTTCACCAAAAACAATAGGTCTTGAGTACTCTATAATTCAGGGCTGTATGCAAACAATTATTTGATTCTGTTTGAATTTGCGGCTCTTATCGTTTGCCATAGAAAAAAATTACCCTTGATAAAAAACCGTTGCAGGTAAACTACCTCTTCCCCTTAACCGATCTTCACCAAAAACAATATTTCGTGAGTACTCTAAAAATCAGGGCTGTTTGCAAAAAATTATTTGATTCTGTTTGAATTTGCAGCTGTTATCGTTTGCCATAGAAAAAAATCTACAGACACACATAGACAGACAGACATTCAGACAGACACACAGACACACACACAGACACTTTTCGAAAAACGACTTTTTTTAGTTGGTGAACAAGTTCTCGAAATAATGGGCGTTTTGTTCAACACACATCGAGCAATAAGAAGATTCTGAATCATTTACGACTTAAGGTTGCATATCACCCTACAATTAAAATGTTGTATTATAATAAAATATCGGTATGGAGAACCATACATGACTTCCATATTCTAAGATTTATATTTAAAATCATTTTCACCCAAACAGCCAGGCTGTGTCTTACCTGCCTTTTTATTGCTGTATTAAATGAAAAATATTATATTACATTAAAATGAAAAAATTATAATTTTATTGCCTGGCAACAAAATTATTTTATTTTTAACAATTACCATTGTTTCAAAAAGTTTAAATAAATTTTCAAGTACTTTACTCTTGTTAAAACGTAAAAGGTTGCTGGTAAACTACCCCTTCCCCTTAACCGATCTTCACCAAAATCGAAAGTCATTGAGACCTCTACAATGCAGGGACGTATGCAAAACATTATTTGATTCTGTTTGAATTTGCGGCTGTTATCGTTTGCCATAGAAAATACGCTTGATAAAAAAACGTTGCAGGTAAACTACCCCTTCCCCTTAACCGATCTTCACCATAAACAATAGGTCTTGAGTACTCTACAAATCAGGGCTGTATGCAAAACATTATTTGATTCTGTTTGAATTTGCGGCTGTTATCGTTTGCCATAGAAAATACCCTTGTTAAAAAAACGTTGCAGGTAAACTACCCCTTTCCCTTAACCGATCTTCACCAAAAACAATAGGTCTTGAGAACTCTACAATTCAGGGCTGTATGCTAAACATTATTTGATTCTGTTTGAATTTGCGGCTGTTATCGTTTGCCAAACAAACAAAATTACCCTTGCTAAAAAAAAACCGTTGCAGGTAAACTACCCCTTTCCCTCAACCGATCTTCACCAAAAACAATAGGTCGCGAGTACTCTGCAAATCAGGGCTGTATGCAAAAAATTATTTGATTCTGTTTGAATTTGCGGCAGTTATCGTTTGCCATAGAAAAAAAATCTACAGATAGACAGACAGACAGACAGACAGACACACAGACACACAGACAGACACACACACAGACACTTTTCGGAAAACGACTTTTTTTCATGTTTTGAGTGTAGTAGAATCAGAATCTGCAATAATCTCGAACACGATTTTTTTTGCCATCACCATACTTCCATTCCTTAAGGAATATGGAAGTAATACCCTTGTTAAAAAAACGTTGCAGGTAAACTACCCCTTTCCCTCAACCGATCTTCACCAAAAACAATAGGTCTTGAGAACTCTACAATTTAGGGCTGTATGCAAATAATCTTTTGATTCTGTTTGAATTTGCGGCTGTTATCGTTGGCCATAGGAAATACCCTTGTTAAAACATAAAACGTTACCGGTAAACTACCCCTTTCCCTTAACCGATCTTCACCAAAAACAATAGGTCTTGAGTACTCTACAAATCAGGGCTGTATGCAAAACATTATTTGATTCTGTTTGAATTTGCGGCTGTTATCGTTTGCCATAGAAAATACCCTTGTTAAAAAAACGTTGCTGGTAAACTACCCCTTTCCCTCAACCGATCTTCACCAAAAACAATAGGTCTTGAGAACTCTACAATTTAGGGCTGTATGCAAATAATCTTTTGATTCTGTTTGAATTTGCGGCTGTTATCGTTTGCCATAGGAAATACCCTTGTTAAAACATAAAGCGTTACAGGTAAACCACCCCTTTCCCTTAACCGATCTTCACCAAAAACAATAGTTCGCGAGTACTCTGCAAGTCAGGGCTGCATGCAAAAAATTATTTGATTCTGTTTGAATTTGCGGCTGTTATCGTTTGCCATAGAAAAAAAATCTACAGACACACAGACACACAGACAGACAGACAGACAGACAGACAGACAGACACACACACACACAGACACTTTTCGGAAAACGACTTTTTTTCATTTTTGAGTGTAGTAGAATCAGAATCTGCAATAATCTCGAACACGATTTTTTTTGCCATCACCATACTTCCATTCCTTAAGGAATATGGAAGTAATATACAATTTGACCTAATGTCTGAAAGTTTAGTGTTCTTTTCTTAATTCGCAAAAATGTTTCAATACTTCATGGATAATGTGTTACTAAAATTAAACGTTGGAAACAATGACTCATTGTTAGCTTTCAGTCTCTAAACAGTGTATATATATATATATACACTGTTTAGAGAGAGATATATATATATATATATATACACTGTTTATATATATAGTCTTATATATAGTGTATATATACTATTACGATTATTAATAATATATATTTTAATAATACAAATATTCATATTTGCTAAATTATTCTTGTATTATTTTTATATTATTATTAATAATAATAAAACTTTTCATACAAGAATATATTTTGTATTTCAGTATTTTTTTAATATAACACATTATTATATTTAAAATATACAATACATTCAAAATATAACAATGTGTTATATTCAAAAAATAATAAAAAATATATTCTTGTACGAAAAGTTTTATTATTAATAATAATAATAGTGTAACAATACTTCTATCTGTAAAATGTTTATTAACTTAAAACAATACATCTAGAAGAATACAGAAATAAAATTTATTTCATAACACATATTAAATGTTTGTTTCAGCTGATTTACACGGACCTTTCAAGAAATATGGTGCTTCGTTACAAACATATAATCTAAGTTCAGGATGTAGTAAGTATTTTTATAAGTGAATAAAGTGTCAACAGAATAATCTGTTTTTATCTCACTAATTAAATATGTGAGCAAAAATGAAATATATGTTTAAATATATGTTAAAAAATGAAAAAAGATATTAGCATTGACCTAGCAATGAAAATTCTTCGATAATAGATATAATCGTGTTATTCATAAATACCATTTCTCGCGGGTAGTGGATAGGATTATTCTGGTCTACTGCAATCCTGCAACACGAAATCCTGTTATTAATTTCTCACATATCACATATATTCTTGTACGAAAAGTTTTATTATTAATAATAATAATAGTGTAACAATACTTCTATCTGTAAAATGTTTATTAACTTAAAACAATACATCTAGAAGAATACAGAAATAAAATTTATTTTAATTTTTTTAATTTCTGTAATTTCTGTAAGATGATCCATCGATGTTTCCATCGCAGTTTTGTGAGTAAAGCCTCTTCTATGCTGATAAGAGCAAGTGAGGCCATCTTCTCCTGACCGTGAATGTTGCGGAGCTATTTTTTTTTTATTCGCTGTGATAAGCAGAAAGTGATCTCTCAGATGAGGCACTGGACACAGAGACGGTCATTTTCAGTTGGGCTAGTCTACCACACTTCAGGAAGAACTCCCATAAGATCTGATTCTATTAAATGTCTGTGAAGGTCAACGATCGATTCTTTGAATAACGTTTTATCAAATAACGTCACTGAATCTATGGGTTACGTTTGTTTCAATTACATCAAATATTTCGTATAACAATCTTCTGTATGAAGATTTCGTATCTTCACCGGAAAGGAAACCTACTAGAATTCTTTTTCTAGGTATTGGAAACTTCAAAATGCGACACAGTTTCTTCAGTTTTATTCCAAAAACGTTTTAAGATGAGCTGAAAACTATTTAATTTTGTTTATACAAAACCCGATATCAAACACCTTTTTAAGAGTCAGAAAGAAAACATCAGTATGAGAGAAAGTTGAAGAGAGTATAATAAGAAGAAAGTCTATATCGACATCCTGTAACTTAGAAATCTATCCGGAAGCAGTAACTACAATTTCAGTATCGTTATTGTCGGTGTTTTCTGTCATGGACGTCAGTAAATCAATAATGTCAATTTTATGTTCATACGCTGTTTCTAAAAGCCTGCTGTTGTAGTTCCATCTAGTATGAGCCAATCTGGAAAACCGCTTTTTGACTTCTGTACCCAGTGATTTATGGATAATTTGTCTTGTGAAAAACAAAATAAGACACGTGACGATGCAGTCGATCACGTGTAGTGGTGCGCACCAGGTCGCGACGTGGCGTGAACTGCTTTGTGATGTTTGGTAAAATTTTTGATTTTATGACGACTTCTCCAGAAGGATTGGTGCTTTTATGTAACCTGATGATGAGGATTTATTCTTGAAACGCGTTGTTACTGAAAGTTTTAAAGAAGTCACAAGACGGTGAGTAACCAAGTATATTTACAAATATTACAATTAAATACCTATAAAATTTCTCTTTAGTGTTCTCCAGACTTTATAGTACAAGGAGTGCCTCTTCGATGTGAAATTCTTCTAATGCTGAGTTGAAGACTGCGCTGTATCATTTCAGTGATATTTTCTTATTCAGATACAGGCTGTTCTACAAGGTGTTCAATGGAACAAGCAACTATTGGTAATTACCCGTTAGTTTGTAAATTATGAAAGACCAGGGAACATTTTTTGTTATGAGGTACTCTCCTGTTTCAAAAGTTTCGTTGGTATTCATGTTTAGTAGCCCGGGAATTTTCATCACTAAACTCCACGCAAGCAATATCTGTATATTCATGGTTTGAAAATTGTAATAGCATGTCCAAATTGTGTTTAAAAGAAACACGCACATAACAAACCGCAGATTACAGGTTAGATATTATAAATAATTAAGCTACTATACTATATGTATATATTTTTTAAACAGCTGTTTTCTAATTTAAATTCAATTTGAGTCTAAACGTACAATATTGCCAACTGCAGTTTTTTTATAAACTTTATTAAAACATGTTAGTTAATGTTGTTTAAATTATTATTTACAAAAAATTATCGTTAAAGAGGAAGAACTTCTTGCGTAAGGACAGTTTATATTTTAATACATATTAAATCGAGTGTGCGATTCGTATATTAACTTTTTTATTTTTACCGATTCATTTTTTGAGCTAAATGTATTTAATATATATATACCAATATGTGAAGAATTAAAATACTATTACTTCTGTGTAAATTTTATAGACTTATCTAGTACTTCATGTTTATCGGTCGAGCTTTTCAAGTTGCGTTATAGTAGCCAACGTAAAACCCATAAGCACAATGTATTTCCCTATCTCCCCCATTGTCTCATCTACTGTGGAACCAAGAATAGTTAACACTGTCGCAATAAATAATAAAAGTTACCCGTTATCAATGTTCACAATTGCCGCTTTACACTAAACGCACCCACTGAATCTCAAGTCACAACAAGAAATAATGAGACTTCTTATCGCTTCGATTCGCTATTTCAAAACTGACTGCGGCGAGGAGACGTTTCTTTATTTATAGCTGGCAGAAAGGTGCAAATTACATTTCGAGAAAGTTCCTCTATATTACACCATGATCTGGAGAAATGAATGCGCACGATACTCCAGAACCCATGACAACGTTCTACATGCGACACCCATACAGCGAAGTTAAATAAAATCAGACATGGAATAAAAATATTAAACTACGCCTTAAGGCGCACGGGTAGTTTGTATACAGAATACAAGTGGAAGAAATTAAAAAAAATACGGAATGGAAATAAGACTTGATGAGATAGGAGAGACCAAAAGTAAGATGGAATTACTAAGATATAATGAATATCATAAGGTTGGAAATGAAGGAACGCCTAAACATCATTTACCAATATACTAATAAATATATAATGATAACAATTAATAATAAACAACAATAATCTTATAGCAAATAACATAAGATAAATCTAATAATATGTGCTTATATCAAATCCACAAAATCCGTTTTCATTGTAATCCACAAGCATTTTTCGGTTTGCCCACATTAGATGTAAGCTTCTTTTCTTCTGTTGAAGACATTTTTTGTCTTTTGTATTATTTTATAACTTTTTCTTTCTGGACCACTCTTAAACTCGTAATAGTCTAACAAAATAGCTTTAGTCACTATGTAAACTTACTCGTCTCATAAGAATCAATGGTAACCAATGGCGTAGGCCTAAGAGCTGCTCCGGAGGTGGGCGGGGGAAGAGTCTTGATACTAGTTTCTGAGGAAGGTAAAACTAACTTCTGCGGGGAGGGATGAGACTAACTTGAAGGCTGGACTCCTCAGGACATATGAGGTACTCAAAATGCTTCCCATATAATTATTTACACAATTATTTATAAGCCTTATTTTAACACACGCAACTGGCTTACGTTAAGTGGTTGCGGAATTTCACTGAAACTATAACATCTCTGGGAGGGAACTGATTACGTCACTCATGGTAACTGTACCTATAAGTTCATGCTACTGTTTACTAAGCTCCGTAAAATTATTTACCTCTCTACAGTAACTTTATTTCCGAGTGTTAAGAAATTTTTAGAGTTTAATTATTCTACTAATTAAACTTTTGAAATTGTTTAATTATTACATTAACTACAAAAATTACGTTAATCAAGTTCATACTTGCTATTTATGGTAATAGAGCAATTACATTTTAAAATATACCTTTCGACCAAAGTAAATAAGATTTACTAATTTTAGATTTTATTGATAGAAAATGCTATAAGTTATCATATTTAATATTAGTAAATATTAATTAATACCTGTCGTATAAATATACTACTACTGTTAAATATGTTACTACATGTGATAAATTACAAATATCGGTATGGAGAACCATACATGACTTCCATATTCTAAGATTTATATTTAAAATCATTTTCAGCCAAACAGCCAGGGAAGGAATTTTAACAAAAAAATACTTCTTTGTTGCCAATAACGTAGTACACATATAAAAAAAATTATCCCCTCCCCCTTCAACTATAATTTTGATTTATAGAAAATTACCCCCACCCCGTTCAACTAGCCTCTTCATTTACAGATATTTCATCTACGTTTCTACAGTGGATTATTAAGATCTTATCAGGATACTTTATCAAAATTAAGTACTTTACTCATGTTACAACAAAAAATGTTTCAGGTAAACTGCCCTTTCCCCGTAACCGATCTTCACCAAAATCAACAGACATTGAGTTCTCTATAGCTCAGGCACATATGTAAAAAATTATTTGATTCTGTTTGAATTTACGGCAGTTATGGTTCGTCATATAAAAAATTACCCATGTTAAAACATAAAACATGAGATTTATAAAACATATCTAAGATTTATATTTAAAATCATTTTTGAAATAAAATATTTTCATAGAACCTACTAACGCTGGGGAAATCTGAGGAGCCAATCAGAGTTGGGCCTACCTGTCACTCTGCTGAATTTGGTGGAAAGCCCTGTCACTGTCGTCAAAGTATCAGCCTTGACAGGGTCCTCTTTTTCTGCAAAATGGGAGAGGCTTGAGATGGAGTGAGTGACAAGGTCCCCACCTCAATGAAGAACCCATTGTTTTATAAAAATATATTTAAATTTTGAAAACTGAAAATTCTTTTCTTGTTGTAAATATTTATATTTTATAATCAAAATGACTTTATTTTTGTTACCTGGCAACAAAATTATTTTATTTTCAACAATTACCATTGTTTCAAAAAGTTTAAATAAATTTTCAAGTACTTTACTCTTGTTAAAACGTAAAAGGTTGCCGGTAAACTACCCCTTCCCCTTAACCGATCTTCACCAAAATCTAAAGGCCTTGAGTCCTCTACAATTCACTGATGTATGCAAAAAATTATTTGATTCTGTTTGAATTTGCGGCTGTTATCGTTTGCCATAGAAAATACGCTTGATAAAAAACGTTGCAGGTAAACTACCCCTTCCCATCAACCGATCTTCACCAAAAACAATAGGTCTTGAGTAATCTACAAATCAGGGCTGTATGCAGAAAATTATTTGATTATGTTTGAATTTGCGGCTGTTATCGTTTGCCATAGAAAATACCCTTGTTAAAAAAACGTTGTAAGTAAACTACCCCTTTCCCTTAACCGATCTTCACCAAAAACAAAAGGTGTTGAGAACTCTACAATTTAGGGCTGTATGCAAATAATCTTTTGATTCTGTTTGAATTTGCGGCTGTTATCGTTTGCCATAGGAAATACCCTTGTTAAAACATAAAACGTTACAGGTAAACTACCCCTTTCCCTTAACCGATCTTCACCAAAAACAATAGATCTTGAGAACTCTACAATTCAGGGGTGTATGCGAAACATTATTTGATTCTGTTTGAATTTGCTGCTGTTATCGTTTGCCAAAAAAATAATTTCCCTTGTTAAAAAAACGTTGTAAGTAAACTACCCCTTTCCCTTAACCGATCTTCACCAAAAACAATAGGTGTTGAGAACTCTACAATTTAGGGCTGTATGCAAATAATCTTTTGATTCTGTTTGAATTTGCGGCTGTTATCGTTTGCCATAGGAAATACCCTTGTTAAAACATAAAACGTTACAGGTAAACTACCCCTTCCCCTTAACCGATCTTCACTAAAATGGAAAGTCCTTGAGACCTCTACAATTCAGGGACGTATGCAAAAAATTATTTGATTCTGTTTGAATTTGCGGCTGTTATCGTTTGCCATAGAAAATACGCTTGATAAAAAAACGTTGCAGGTAAACTACCCCTTTCCCTCAACCGATCTTCACCACAAACAATAGGTCTTGAGAACTCTACAATTTAGGGCTGTATGCAAATAATCGTCTGATTCTGTTTGAATTTTCGGCTGTTATCGTTTGCCATAGGAAATACCCTTGTTAAAACATAAAACGTTACAGGTAAACTACCCCTTTCCCTTAACCGATCTTCACCAAAAACAATAGGTCTTGAGAACTCTACAATTCAGGGCTGTATGCGAAACATTATGTGATTCTGTTTGAATTTGCGGCTGTTATCGTTTGCCAAAAAAAAAATTTCCATTGATAAAAAAAAACCGTTGCAGGTAAACTACCCCTTTCCCTCAACCGATCTTCACCAAAAACAATAGGTCTTGAGTACTCTACAAATCAGGGCTGTATGCAAAAAAGTATTTGATTCTGTTTGAATTTGCGGCAGTTATCGTTTGCCATAAAAAAAAAATCTACAGACAGACACACACACAGACACTTATGTATAACTATATATGTAGGAGCCAATCAGAGTTGGGCCTACCTGTCGCTCTGCTGAATTTGGTGGAAAGCCCTGTCACTGTCGTCAAAGTATCAGCCTTGACAGGGTCCTCTTTTTCTGCAAAATGGGAGAGGAGGCTTGAGATGGAGTGAGTGACATGGTCCCCACCTCAATGAAGAACCCATTGTTTTATAAAAATATATTTAAATTTTGAAAACTGAAAATTTTGTTGTAAATATTTATATTTTATAATCAAAATGACTTTATCAAAAAACAAACATTATTTTTTTATAATAAGTACTTACATATGTTTCTTAATATGCTTACTTTTTCTTCAATGTTGATGATCATTTCCAAACATTCTGACAAAATTGTATCTACAGAACAGTTAACATTCCCCAGGTTTCCATTTCTGCTAATTTCTCATTACACCTTCCACTGACGTATTATTAACCATTTCATAAACTATCGTATAATCTTTTCAGATTTTGTGGTACAAAATCTGAAATTTTCAGATTGCCTGGCAACAAAATTATTTTATTTTCAACAATTACCATTGTCTGAAAAAGTTTAAATGAATTTTCAAGTACTTTACTCTTGTTAAAACGTAAAAGGTTGCAGGTAAACTACCCCTTCCCCTTAACTGATCTTCACCAAAATCTAAAGGCCTTGAGTCCTCTACAATTCACTGAAGTATGCAAAAAATTATTTGATTCTGTTTGAATTTGCGGCAGTTATCGTTTGCCATAGAAAATACGCTTGATAAAAAACGTTGCAGGTAAACTACCCCTTCCCCTCAGCCGATCTTCACCAAAAACAATAGGTCTTGAGTACTCTACAAGTCAGGGCTGTATGCAGAAAATTATTTGATTCTGTTTGAATTTGCGGCTGTTATCGTTTGCCATAAAAAATACCCTTGTTAAAAAAACGTTGTAGGTAAACTACCCCTTTCCCTTAACCGATCTTCACCAAAAACAATAAGTCTTGAGAACTCTACAATTCAGGACTGTATGCGAAACATTATTTGATTCTGTTTGAATTTGCGGCTGTTATCGTTTGCCAAAAAAAAAAAATTCCCTTGATAAAAAAAACCGTTGCAGGTAAACTACCCCTTCCCCTCAACCGATCTTCACCAAAAACAATAGGTCTTGAGTACTCTACAAACCAGGACTGTATGCAGAAAATTATTTGATTCTGTTTGAATTTGCGGCTGTTATCGTTTGCCATAGAAAATACCCTTGTTAAAAAAACGTTGTAGGTAAACTACCCCTTTCCCTTAACCGATCTTCACCAAAAACAATAGGTCTTGAGAACTCTACAATTTAGGGCTGTATGCAAATAATCTTTTGATTCTGTTTGAATTTGCGGCTGTTATCGTTTGCCATAGGAAATACCCTTGTTAAAACATAAAACGTTACTGGTAAACTACCCCTTTCCCTTAACCGATCTTCACCAAAAACAATAGGTCTTGAGAACTCTACAATTCAGGGCTGTATGCGAAACATTATTTGATTCTGTTTGAATTTGCGGCTGTTATCGTTTGCCAAAAAAAAATTTCCCTTGATAAAATACCGTTGCTGGTAAACTACCCCTTTCCCTCAACCGATCTTCACCAAAAACAATAGGTCGCGAGTCCTCTACAAATCAGGGCTGTATGCAAAAAATTATTTGATTCTGTTTGAATTTGCGGCAGTTATCGTTTGCCATAGAAAAAAAATCTATAGACACATAGACAGACAGACAGACACACAGACAGACACTTTTCGGAAAACGACTTTTTTTCATGTTTTGAGTGTAGTAGAATCAGAATCTGCAATAATCTCGAACACGATTTTTTTTGCCATCACCATACTTCCATTCCTTAAGGAATATGGAAGTAAAATTAAAAATAATTTGTAAACTCAACAAAAACAAATATTCACTACGCGAGCACATTAAAACAAACACAGGCGGCCAGGCGAGAATTCTGTGTTATTTAGTGCAGGGAGACGGGACGTGTCTTCTGATGTGATGTACGGGACGCATTTTTATGCTGCGCGCGCAGGTCCCTTCCCGTTGTCGTCAACTGAAGCCCTCCTCACCTCCAGCCTTGTTAAAAAGACATTTCAAGTAACGTCTACCCTGATACTCCGCGTACAATTGCATCGCACAGCAAGATTCCATGGCTCACACTCGCGTCTTGTCGCATGATATTTAACTTCTTACATTAGTTTTATACCTTTCTGAGTTCGGTAACTTATGTAACTTAATGCATAAATAAAAATTAATTATTTTATGAATAAATTATTTGGGGAGACACTGTCTACCTTGTCGCTTCGCCACTGGTTATAACTCAGATATAAATGTCGCACGACAATTCTGATACGCTTTCTTGGCAGTCAAAACAAAGGCTGATGCCAATACACTGCGTCAATGCTAACAAAACAAATATCAAGAACAACTCAATAAACGTTATTGTCATATATCTAGACCTAGTCGGTATTAATTGTTTTAATTTATTTTACAATATCTACTGATGAATTTGGCCGTCTACGGCCGCCTCTTTGGTATGACCGCCCGTGTGCGGTGCACATTTCGCACATAATGGCCTGGTTTATGATGCCACCTGCCATAGATGGGCTCTGTAGTAATGCCACAACCAACAGAAGAATTATGGAAAAATTCAGCAGCTGAATATAAAGAATTATAGAACTTCCCAAATTGTGTTGCTGCCACAGACGGCAAGCACATTACTATTCAGTGTCCAATGGATTGCTATTGTTGTAGGTTCATATGGTAGAAACAATGACGGTTCTATTTTTGACAGGTTGACAAGAGCTCAAAGAGTAGTGGAAAATGTCTTCGGAATTCTTAATGCACACTGCAGAATATTCAGAAAACCTTAGAGATACAGCCTGGAACCGCTGATGAACCGGTTTTAGCCATACGTTGCCTTCATAACATGCTCTGTAATGAAATATATCTACCTACTGAAATTGAACCTTTATGTTTATCGTCTGCTTTTTATAATATACAAGTGCTTCGAAGAAATGCAACAAGTGAAGCTCTTCAAGTTCCAGAAAAACTTTAAAAATTCCACTACCGGTTGGTTGCCATGGCAATGAGTTGTTATTTATCGTGGACGAATAGAAGTTCTTTGCATTAATACGAGGATAAGTTGATAAGTATCTGCAATTTTGTTATAATCGTCTGTAGGTTGGCTGTACCACTTAGTGCTCGTGTACGTCGACAGATGGTGCCTTGTCTCCGCTTGTGGAGTGTTAGACCGTCCGTCAGCTATGGATTGTTGCCCGATGAACATGGCTGCCCCTCTCTCCGTTTGCACCAACGAAGAACAGGGTGCAGTGATCTGGTTTTTGTGTTCTAAAGATGTATCAGGAGGCGAAATCCATAGAAGACTTTCAAAATAATATGGGGATAATGTTTCACCATAGTGAAATGTGTATGAATGGATCGAAAATTTCAAAAACGGTGGGACAAGTGTCAAGGACGAGATAAGATAAGACGCCCAAACTCTTCCATTACTGATGCCATTTTTGAACAAGTTAATGTAATGATTCAGACCAACCGAAGAGTGTCTATCGATGAAGTGGCGTACCATCTGTAAATTAGCGTTCTGTATACAAAATTATCAGTAACAGGCTTGGCTTTCGTAAAGTCTGTGCAAGATGGGTTCCAAAATTGCTCACTGAAGAGCACGACCGTAATCGTGTGGCCAACTGTCAATGCTTACTAATGAGAATTAAGCTTTTTTAAAGCAAGTAGTCACTGGAGATGAAACGTGGATCCACCACTTTGAGCCTGGAAACACACCAAGCAAACGCCAGAGCATGGAATGGAAACACCTTGAATCTCCAGTCAAAAAGAAAGTCAAGCGTAGGAAAAGTAATGCTCACAGTATTCTGGAACTCACAAGTGCCAATACTGCACCAGTACTTGGAGAAGGGCTCAACAGTAAATAGTGTAAGTTGCCGTGAGATGCTGTCAAACGAACTGAAGCCTACAATTGGATCCAAACGCCGAGACCTATTCTCGGCAGAAGTGCTTGTGTTGCATGACAACTCGTGCCCACACTGTCAAAATTCTTGAGAAATTGCGTTTCGAGGTGTTGGAGCATCCTGCATACAGTTTCGATCTCCCCTTGCCGGGTTACCATCTCTATGACCAACTTAAGATGCCTTAAGGGGCCGTCGATTCTCCAGAGACCATGAAATGAAGGCAGCGGTGCATAAGTTTGGTGCTCAGCCGAAAATCTTTTTTTCTGAGGGCATCAGGAAGCCTGTGCAGCGATGGACCAAGTGTACTAAAATACAAGGGGAATGTGCTGTAAAGTGAGCTTACTGTCGGATTTGTACTGTTGTTATAATAAATTATAAAAATGTTTGCGGATACTTATTGACTTACCCTCATAGTTAAGCCTAAATTTACGGAGTATAATAAAATACAAATTTAAGTAAATTAATAATATTACAAATAATGGCTTTATGTTATTTTCGTATTTTGTTTCTATCGGTAGTAGACCTAATATTTCAAACGTCACACTGTTTTTAATAATTATATTCATAAGCTATTAAAACTGTCTATTTTTTATAGTAAAAAATAATGTTTTGTAATGTCATTGATTTTAGTACAATAAGTTCGTGAGTTTTAGGATTGTACCAAACGTATTTTGTTTGGTTTTACTCTGAGGTAGCGTTAAAGGCAAAATATTTATGACTTATAATCACGTGTATACCCATGTCAACTAAATATAAATACTTCTGGAATGTTATACTTACTGTATTATTGCTTATATCTGTATACGCAAATTCTGTTTACATTGTTTACATGCCATAACGTATATATATATTTTTATTATAAACACCATAAGTTATTAAAAATGTTTTCACTTTCCAGCTATCATTTAAGAAAAGAAGATTTTGATCCTTACCTGTTTCGTGCGTCCGTTAAATAATTGGTAATTAAGTTAATTGTACAAAATAAAAATGGTGAACAAGTAAAACAAATAATAAATAGTAATTGAACATAATAAAATATTAATAATGGTCAACGAATGTGAACGGGCTCAATACTAGGCAGTTTGGCAAAGCAATTTGGATAATCTGCAATCTGCCCACACGTTTTAATTGCAGCCCTAGGATTGCCCGTCATCAGCCAGCAAAATACGGAAATACAAGTTAAAATTAACTTCACTAAGTATCAGTAGGCACTTAACGTTTTGCCCAGACAATTCTTGGATCGGTGGTCTTTCGTATTTTGACATATAGCCCTAGCTTGTAGTCGTGTAGTCTTGTATATGTAACTGTTTTAATCGTATAATATTCAGTATTATATTTGTTTCAGTTCTGGATAACATTCCATCAATGTGTGCTTGCGAAGAAGAGAGAACACTTTCCTGCAAAGCTCAGCGTTTGTCTGCAGTTCCTAAAAACATTTCACTTGAGGTCAACAGAATGTTAGTAAACTTACAGAATTGATCAGAAAAATTAATTTTCAGTATCGTACTAACACCGCTTGCTTTGTATTCATTTCCTACTCACAAAAAAATGTTTCAAATGACATAACATAATTGCGTTCATTATCTGACACAGGTATGTATTTGTGTGCAAGCATCCGCAGTATGCTCCTCTACAACATTTACTCAATTGAAATTATTCTGATCGCATGATCTTTCTGTTTGACTTGTGTGATGAGTGAAACACAATATAGCCTACTTACGTCATAATCGCAGACGCCACATCATGGACACGACAAAATTATGATATATACTGTGTTTGATTAACGGAATGTTATAGGGCTCAATATGGTAAAATGAAAACAGTAGACGTTTTGTGGATGCCTCACTGCTTTTTATAAGCAAAATATTAATTGAGCAGTGAATGTGTATTGTTTCTGTGTGTAATACAATGTAAATTAATGTCTGTAGCCAGCGGCGGCTCGTACCAGGGAGGGCAAAAGGGCGCAGCCCTCCCACTAAATTTGCAAATTAAACTTGTCAATAATATAACTATAATGTGTAGTATCCTTATGTGAAAGATATTTTTGGGGCGACTAATAGCGATCACCCGATGTTTTCGGCATGGTACCGCAGCCGGACGTTTTCGCTGTCATCCTCCCGGCATAGGCGGGTCTTGCGGGGAGCGGGGAAAGAGGACGTGTACACATCTCTATGCTTTTAAATCAGCAGCAGCCATTATAGGAGGGGCTCTGCCCGCTGTCTGATTTCGCGGCTCTTTTCATAGAGAACCGGAGCGTTGTTCAAACCTTCTCTGTTGCTGTTTAAGGGCATATATTTTCTCTTGTGTTTTATATAGTTTTGATTGTGTTCTTGTTGTATTTTTTGTGTAAACGTAATGTTTTAATAATTTATTCTTTATTAGGCAGTGTATTCTGTGTAAGATAGTGTTTTTGTCGAACCTTGTGTACATAAACGTGTAACTTATTCTGTGTAGGCCTGAGCCTGTGTGTTCTGTGCGTATTTGTTAGATACGAAAAAAATGGCTATGAATTCAGTAAGTAATATTAAACGTTTGATTATTTCAAATTCACTTACTTACGAAAAGAAAATAGAACTAAAAAAATTAGGGCCACCAAAACCCAATTTAGATAGCACACAACAAAATTATAAAACGGATAGCCTAGCATCAAGTAAGAAAAACTACACAAGAAAATTTAATAGAAACTGTTACTTACATACTGACTGGATATGTGGATGTGAGGTGATGCATTCCTGTTTTTGTTATGTGTGTTTGGTGATGAACCTAAACAGTGATTCAGTCTGGACTGAAAATGGAATTAAGGACTTGAAACATTTGGGAGACAAAATTAAAAAACATAAAATTAGTGAAACTCATATGAACAATTGTATTGAATATTCATTGTTAGGAAAAGTCAATATTAGTTGCCAGTTAGACAGTGCATATAGATTAAAAATTAAACAGCATAATGAAGAAGTCTCTAAGAACAGATACATCCTAAGTAAGTTAATTGACTGTAAAGTTTTGTGGAATATTTGAACTAGCTTTAAGGGGACATGATGAAACAAACACATCTGAGAACCCAGGTATTTTTAGGGGCTTAGTAAATTTAATGGCAGGCCTAGATAGCACCTTAAGAGAGCATATTGAAAAAAAAACAATAGGGTTTTCGTTGGTCTTTCTAAAACAATTCAAAATAGAATTTTGAATTCTATTTATGCAGTGTGCATTGGACTAATAAAAAAAGAAATAAATGAAACTGACTACATTTCAATTGAAGCAGATGAAACCACGGATTGTGCCATTCTGTCACAAATGGTGTTAGTTGTGAGGTATGAACTGAACGGAAAATTACTTGAGAGATTTATCAGTTTTGTCAGTCCACAAGATCACTCCGCTGAAGGTATTAGTAATACTATTTTTGAAGAATTAGCAAAATTAGAACTTGATAAGATGCCTAGTAAAATTATTGCACAAAGTTACGATGGGGCAGCAGTAATGAGTGGAAAACATAACGGTGTTCAAGCAAAAGTTAAAGCTGTGTTCAAGAATGCCCAGTATATACACTGCTATGCCCATCAACTAAACTTAATTATTGAGCGCGCTGCATCACAAAACAAGCAAGTAAAAATATGTTTCTGTAATTTAGATGGCTTTACAACATTTTTTTCAAGATCTTCCAAGCGAACTGCCATACTTGATGAAATAGTAAAGAAACGTCTCCCAAAATGTTCTAATACTAGGTGGAATTTTAAATCCCGTTGTGTGACAAGAGTATTTATTCATAAAAATGACATTTCCGCTGTTCTTGAAAAAATCATAGATGATGACGAGAGTGACAAGTCCACTGTTCAGAAAGCATTAGGACTGAAAAACACATTAAATAATGATGATTTTAATTTTTGGTTAACATTTTTCAACACAATTATGCCAGCCTGTGACATTTTGTTTAATCAATTACAGCAAGTAGAAATTGGCAGTATTAAAACACACCAGTATGTTGCCTCATTCAAGTCACACATTCAAAACGTCACAGATTGTATTGATTTTGATGCCAGTTATCTGCAACAAATGATTTTGGAGAATCATCACAAAATCCAAAAAGGTCACGTTTTGATGAAAGCAAGAAGACTGCAGCTAAAGACGTTTGTGACATAATAGTTACCAACATAGACGACAGATTTTCATTTTCAGACCATTTAGCAATAGCAGTTTTGTTGCAACCAACCCTGTTTTCTAAACATCAGCTTATCTTTCCAGAAACACAGTTACAAATTGCTGAACTGGTAGTCCTATACAGCAGGCCCGACTTCACAAAGGCAACTGGCGCATTGGTTCTACTCAATTTTGTGTATGAAAACAATCTAGTTACGGTACTGTTTTTCCCGAACTGGTAAAACTATTAAAAATTATTTGTACAATCACTATGACTACAGCAGAAAGTGAACGATGTTTCTCAACTCTCAAACGCATTAAAACATTTACACGTAATACAATGAAAGAGGACAGACTAAGTGCTCTGGTAATGTGTTCAATAGAAGAAAAAAATATTAGAAATCACTCCTAACTTCAATGAATTAGTTATTGACCATTTTGCCAAACAAAAGGAGAGGAGAATGGATTTCATGTTCAAGCAAATAAACTAATCCAAGGTAGGGAACAAATATATTTTATTTAGTAATGCATGCATTTAATAATAGGCCTATAATTTATTAAGTATTTAAGTTTAGGAACGTGAACTGCTTAGGGTTATAAATAATTTTAGTTTCAAACACTGTTTAAATATTGGTAGTTTGCAAGGTATTAATAGGTTTTTGATATTAACAATAGTCTACATTTAGTAGTAAAGCAAAAGGTTCAATTTTACAATTATTTCATGATAATACCAATAATTTAGTTTCTGACTTTTGTTACATGTGGGTCCAAAATAATTTTGCCCCCCCCCCCCCAGTCAAAAACATTACCAGCCACCACTGTCTGTAGTTGTATACGCCTACGGCTATATAATAGTTATTAGACCCGGCCTCTCCGTATCCCGCGTATTGAATAACGTCACGTGAATAACGTTCTGTATAAATAGGCCTACCTACTGACTATGACATCGACATTTTACCTTTAGGGGTGGTTTTTTCCTTTAACCATTTTACCCTTCTATAATACAACCGACGTAACCATGTATGATTACGATTAAATATATTCTCACGACGAACCACAAAACTTCACACAGGTTATGTGTATTTTATTATGTGTATTCTAATGTAGAAGTCGTATGAGTTCTGAGAGAGAGAGAGAGAGAGAGAGAGAGAGAGAGAGAGAGAGAGAGAGAGAGAGAGAGAGAGAGAGAGAGAGAGACAGACAGACAGACAGACAGACAGACAGACAGACAGACAGACAGACAGACAGACAGACAGACAGAGACAGACTGATGGAGACAAGAATAGAGTTATACAGAAATGAATTAGAATATCAGAATATCCATAATTATAATCAGCACCAGAATATCATAAATCTAAACAAAACAATTTATAAAACATTTGTAACAAAAAGAGTACTTCCCTAGGTAAATTATGTTTTGTGTTATGTTGTAGGATTCTTGCAAACAACAGCATCGTTTTGACACGCGACTCGTTCCGTCAGTATTCCTCTCTCACAGTCATGTAAGTTACTTATTGTACTAGTAACAGTATATGATAATTTATTGATACCTTTATTTTGTTATTTGCGATTTTACAAACAAATAAACAAAGAAATCGATTTATAAATTTAAAAACCTCCGCTTGATTGTGCTTTATAATTGATTTTTGTTTCGAGTTTTGTCTAGAAAGTAGTGAGAATGAATTTCCCCACACCACTTTGAGACCGAGAATTTAATGTAACAATGCAGCTTCAACAGCTGACAGCTATATGTAATATCGGGATAGTGTTTCCGCCCAACCGTACCCCAGAGTTTTCCCTATACCAGATCCTGTTAATCTACCACAACTGCGGAAGGAAACCGGAAAAATCCCCGCTCTCCATCCGCCGGATACGTCCGCGAGCGGGTCTGCAGCCCTCTCCTCAATACGAGGAGACTAACGGTCTTAGCCGCTACGTTATGTGAAACCACGGATGGCCGCACAAAACGCAACGTTGCCCAGCGGGGTCCTCGAGGAGGTGCTGTTTCAGTTCCCAAAGACACGCGAACGGTGGGGGCCAGCCACCGCACTCGAGTCGGGTACAGGCCCGCAGCAGCGCACGTCACGCGCAGACACAAGATCTCGAGACTGTGCTCCCCCACATGACGCTTTGTCCCGATTATCAGTCCTGATACCACCGACAATCGGATAGCCCCGTGCCCCGTAAGGCAACGTACTCCGTGGCAGGTTCTCGGAAGGGGAAACGGCCACCAGTAATCAGCTGACAGCTATATTAAAATTTTTTAACTTCACAAGAATCTAAAAGCAAGTAAAAATAATATCTGATAGTGGGCAGTACATAATAAGGCTGGGAATCACGGGGAGAATCAGTCAGCACGAAAAGTCATGAAAAAGCAAGAAAAGTCGATCTTTCATAGAATCAGCATCTCATCGTATATGTCTGATTCCGTTTTCAAGTGCACATCCCACAAACCTTAATAATGAATATTTTAACAGGCGTCATCTGCTACATAATGAGTGGTAGAGGATTATAATTAACGAATTATAACGATGGAGGGTTTGCGAGGATCGGTCAAAAAAGTATAATACCAATTTTTAATTATTTGTGTCGACGTTTTCGACAATATTTATTGCCATCATCAGGACCTGTGTACGGATAAAGAAAATATCAAACACAACAGATCAATTAGTTGAGTGTGTGTGTGTGTGTGTGTGTGTGTGTGTGTGTGTGTGTGTGTGTGTGAAGGAGTTGAAACAGTTTGTTTTACATCATCAAAATACGTAATTGCATTTTACACATTGTTTTCCTTAAATACATAGAGAAAATTTAATACCCCAGAACATAATTTATACAATATTTCAATTTAAATTACTGATAATGTAAAACTTCCTTAATGGTATTTGTAATTAATTATAAAAGCATAAATCAACAAATATACATTAGAGTTAGTACAGATAACATTTCTACATGTCTATAGCATATACATAATATGTTGCAACGATACAGCCATATGCTGTAATGAGCATTGATTTAAATAAATGTAAAATTTGTAAAATTATTATAAGTTTGGGGTAAATGGACATGTCTGGGATTGTAAAAATGTTTCATTGTTACACTAGGGGAGAAATTAACCTGTTCCAACAGGCAAGGAACACCTGCTCGATTGTATGTGTGTTACGCGTGTATCTTGTGTGTGTTAGTGATGCATGTACAGACAGGAATCCCAGCAACCCTCCCCAATTAATTACTGAAATAATTATTTTAATTCACTGTGTGAAAACTAATTAGTGTATAAACAAACAAAAGGCACCAAAGTGTGTGTAAATTTTATAGTTATCCACGGTAAGAAAATGACGTTAGTAGGACACACTACGCGAAGTCAGTGCGAAATAAAGTGTGCCAAAAAATAAGCAAATTATACTAAGACGCTCAAATTAATACAGTGAGTGCTTAATCAAATTATCTATGATTTTTGCTATCTCGATTCCTTACAAAACATTACCATTTGCAGAAAATTGCAAATATATGAAAAAGTTCGGGAGTGGGGGCTATCATGTGATCTGCAGGTCTCGACAGGACAATTTCGGAACCAACAGGTGCGGAATCTCGAGAGGGTATAAATTAAGGGTTCGACTGGAAGCCCTTCTCTTCATTTCAAGACACAGTTGCAGTCGGACACGCTGTCCGTCGGCAGAACAGTTTTATTTTGTTATAAGTTCTCATCTACGAACGAATAAAGACGTTTTCAGTACGTAATTATGTTTACACTATTACGGGAAACGTAGAGTACCGGGACCGTTTAAGCCAGCAAGAGTATCTACAGAGAAGCTACAAAGAGCGACGCGAGATGCTGGACGTTAGGAAATTCTTTTTAGACGCCTAACAGCCGAACGAGATCCACCTCGCAGCCGATATTAATTCTCTGGGACGGACCACACACTGCTGGAGAACGACGCTGGACTCTGGACATATCCAGGACCACGCCAAAAGCCAGGAGTAACGGTAACCCAACTCTGGACAACGCTGGACCCCGTCAATAAGTCGTAAGGTCATCAAAACTCGAGGTGACATGCATATTGCATTTATAAATGATTTTTTTAAAGAGCTCATAAAGACTATATAAAGAGACAATGAATTTAAAAAAAGTTTATAATTAGGTAAATAATGTAATAGAGTCTTATGTAAATGTTTTAGTCGTAAGAATGAGCGATCGCATATAGATAAATATAGAAGAAAAAAAAAGAATTTAATTTTGACATAGTATTTTTTTTTTATCAAAGAAAAATAATTGAAATGATTTGATATTTGCATTTTGTAGAAAAGAATAATTTAAATTTTGAATACGAAACAAATGCCAGTCTAAGAGTAATTAATATAATTTTAAATTTATTTTTAAAACATTGGTATAGACTGAGCAAGCTGAGGTCAGATCTGATTTAAATGAATTCAATTAAAATAAAACTTAATTACTTTTAAATTGTATTTATTTTATTAAATTAATTTGAATAAATTTCTAGATTAAGACTATTAACATGTCTAGATGTAAGAGTGTTTTAAATGTGTGTAACACCGTATAGCTTAAGAGATAAACACTTAATAATGAGTGATATCTTGATCGGAGATTATTAACAATGTTTTATGATTTATTATGCTTTTTAAACAATAAACATGAAATTTTAACTACTCATAAATTTACTACTCTTATTACAGTTACACCTGGTATCGTTATAACTGTTTAAATACCTGATATCGTTATAACTGTTTAAAATACCTGGTATCGTTATATAAAATTGGCACCCATTTACGTGGAGCACGACACGCCTACATTTAATAATTAATCTATGCTCTATCATTACCAGTGTTTGATAATTTATATGATATAATTAATATTATATTTTAATTATTTTTGTATGTTAGTTATTTTAAATTTGTTGTGTGTATTGTATTGTAATAACGCAACTGGCGCCCACCCCAACAAACAGGAGTAATTGTAACATGAGTAGATAAAAATAAATAAATAATAATAATTAAACAATAAATAAATAAAAGTTCGCATACGGTTCACCAATAATAAATTATAAATAAATATTTTAATAATAATTCACTATGGCAGCACCAAAAAGCTTGAATGTGGAAGCACTTCAAACTATGATGCGTGCCTGGGTAGATGAAATAAGCACAAAACAGACAGAAAATATAAATAAGCAAACAAAAAAATTGAAAGAGGAATTGAACCAAAATATAGACGAATTAAAAAATAAATTAGAAGAACAAACTGAAAATGTAAATACTAAATTAGAACAACAGTTTGAGAATTTTAAACAAGACACTATTAAATTCTATTATTGCACCACGTTGTTGGCGACAATATTAAATTTACTCTTGATACCCCTTTTGTTCGGAGTGCCATATTAAACAATTTTGGAGCCAGCACTTCGTTTGGGCACTAATAATGATGATTTATACTATTTATGAATTAGATTTAATATCTGTGTTACTAAATACATCCACTCATTATTATATCAATCATTAATTCGGTTGGGCGCCAGAGCAGAGTATCCCAGGGTTTATTAATAAATAATAACTCAATCCGTTCAGATGCTAATATTCTATATTATTTCATTCTTATTACAAACGTGGCATCTGAAATTTGATCATAAACATTATGGTTCTAATATACACTGAGATGCTTGATACACAATTTTCAACTAATTTCAAGGTATTAGTATTCACTTGATTACTATTCTTCAAGATTACCATTATTTAAGTATTCTTCGGTTTAACGAGCCGCAACATTATATTTTATTCACTTGACACATATATATTGCGACAATACAAGCATAGGCTGTAATACACATATATGAAATAAAATAAATATTTAAATTAATTTTAGTAATATATAATAGACGACCAGGTGTGAAATTGGAAGCTGGCTTATAAACAGAAATCAACAAGAAACATCACGCGATTACCGCTGTATGCGTGTACACAAGTAAATAGAGTGTGTGCGTGAAGCCTGTTTGATCCTGAAAGTTTGCAACCTCACCCCAAATAAATGCTAAATTAAGATTGTATTTAATTTTAAGCAAACCAAAAATATTAGAAAGAGTGTAAAAACTTCTAAAAACGCGTAAAAATCAGACACATGTGCATTGCGAATTCTACGTAATTCTGACAATCAGTGCGAATTCTGTGCGATTTTTAAAGCATAATAATTACACTGATGATGCGATCATTATGATAATTACATATCATGTGTGTAATTAAATTAGACAATATTAGATCACCTTGAAATCCGCATTAAACAGTGCGATTGGAGAAAAAGTGTGAATATGTGAAATGAGACGAGGGTGGGGTCACTGACGCCGTGGGCAGTTTTTGACATGCATATTCCTGAGCCAACAGGTGTGGTTTTCTTGGTGAATATAAATACGAGCCCAGGACAGCCAAACTCTCTCTTCAAACAGTCTTCAGTCGTGGCGGTACGCTATGTCCGTCTGAGACGCGAATTTTTAATTACTTCGGATAGAGTTAGACGCTATGTCTAACAGCAACAAGATTTGTATATCATAAACTGTAAAGTATTACGGAAAATGTTTTATTTCATGTAGTAATAAAAAATAAATAAAAAGTACCGTAACTAAAATCGTCGGACGTCTACGGACGGTCTACAACTACGAACATCAACTCTAGACAGATGGCGAGAGAACATCTAGCAGAGGAACGATACGCAGAGCAATAGAGACTGTTTCTATCACAACAGCAGCCGATCCAGAGCAACACGTCATTACAATCTACAGCAGCCGATGGACCATGAAGGACGAGAGACGGGAGGACGACCAGTGAAACCAGAAAAGGCAAGAGGACATGCAGTAGGAGAGGACCGACAGATCACTGGAGGATCATCTGCAGAATTTGAGGTGACGAAAAACCAATTTATAATTATCAAAGAATAAAGACATTGAAAGACATTAATAAAAACATTTTAAAATTAAAGAATGACTATGTAGATAGAGATAAGAGAATGTAATTCAATTGTAATCAGAATTTTTGTCAATGATTTTTTTTCTTTAATGAATGAACAGTTAATGTAAAGATAATTTAAATCCTTGCTATTAAATCATTGATTTAATAAGTTAAATTTTTTTATTGAAAGCACATAAAGTAAAGTAATTGAAAAAATCAATTAGTTTTGTTAAAATGATTATAAAGCCGTAAAAGGTATGTCAAGTAAAGAATAAGAAGGTAAATATTACCAATTATAAAGCACACATTCAGACTGAGTAGTCGAGAATTTATATTATGAATAAGAAATGTTTTATATAGAATTGATAATATAAGACATAAGAGATAAAATATATTTTTATGATGAATGTACGGCAATCAAAGAAACATTGAAACGATAGATAATGAATTTCTTATGGCGAAGTAAATATTACTATTATATTATTATTTTTATTATGTTTGTTTGATGTAATAAATGAAAACATATTACGATTCCTAAAAGGACTACTATTATTATAATTACACCTAACTCCAATTATACATATACGGTCTCAGTAATGTTATATGAGTGTAAACATAGCACCAAGTTAAATTACATGAAATACAGCAATGTGTACCGTTGTATAATTTTGGTGCTCCAAAATCGTGGGGCTCCACAAAACAAAATTACATTAAATTTGCAACCTGTGTAACGTTGTAATATATATTCAATATTCTAATTAACATATAGCATAATATTTCTTAACTAACATGAATTTCTTAATAATTATTATATGCAAGTATTCGACTCGTACTAGAATGCTATTCTTATTATATTTTGTTCCATTCACTTGATTATACAATAATTCTACTAAATACCCTTTCTAGCATGTCATATCACATAAACTGAATCGTTAGAATCTGAACAAGTGTGGGTCTTTTGAGAATGAGATGAGTGACACTTATGGTAGACATTAATTTCTGTGTTTGAACATTAGAGTTGTGAATTATTAAAGACTATTATACTGTTACTTGTTTGCCGGATTCCACAAGGCTCTGGTTTGGGCGTTCTACGTTGCTCATTTCACTTCACTTCCACCAAACATAATTGATTACCACTTCTTAACTTTGTATCACACGCTCGCGTTGTACTTAACGTCACGCACATAAATAAATATACTTTCTCGATTCAACTTTACGCGCACATATGAAATATCTTCATAATCGTACTTTACGCGCACCAATACAATATTCTTCTTTATACTTTAACTTGTTCTTTCTCAACTTTTATTTACCGAGCTAATCTATACATTTTAAACAAAGCTAGTATAACGTTCCGTTATAATTATATTATTGAATACTTGTACAGAGTAACGCAGATTTCCCGTGCTTGTCTTGAAATTTAATCTTTAAAAAACTTCCTTTATTCACTTGCTTCTCTCTTTCTACAGTTTGTCTACTGATTCCCTTACCACCGTCCTGGTTGATGACACTTTCATTGGCCAGGGTTTGAAATATTCACCGGTGGATTTGAAATTCTCCATTCAGAAATCGTAATTCTTTCGCGCTTACTACTGACGCTCTTGTTTATTGGTCAATCAGTTCGGGCACGTATTTTTTTACCGCGTGGCCGCTTAACTTGGTAACAACGACGCTACTTTCTAAATTTGCAATAAATATTGGGGTGTCACCTTTTGTCTTCTGAAGGACACCGACCCGCTTTCCTAACGGTACTTCTCGTTTTTTGCTGTTTCTTATACACAAAACATTTTATGTGTTTATGACATACCAGGTACAGGCTTCTATTATATTTTAATTTCGGCTGGCGACAGACTGTCGGCGCACTGGCCTCACCCTGTCCATTCTTATTCTACATATTACTTACATATATTACAACGGTACACGTTGCTGTATTTAAGGTAGGCTATGTATTTGAATTAGTGCTGTGTCTATACTCATATAACATTTATATGTAATATTACTAACAACGTGTGTATATAATTGGGGTTCAGGTGTAATTATAATAAGAGTAACTCTTTTTAGGAATCGTAATATGTTTCATTTATTACTTTAAACAAACATAAAAAAATTATAATATAAAAATAATGATTAATTCGCCATACGATATCCATTATCTATTGTTTCAAAGTTTCCTTACTTGCCGTGTTATTATCACAAACATATGTCTTATATTCTAGATATTATATTATAAATTTTAATTAAAAACTTTTCTTCATTATACTACGATTTCTTGACTACTCAGTCTAAATGTGTGCTTTTTTTAAAAATTGTTAATAAATTCTTATTCTATTTTTTTTTATGCCATTTTACGGCTTTATAATCATTTTAACACAATTAATTGATTATTTTCAATGACTCTACATTATGTGCTTTTACTAAGAAAAAGTTAAATAAATTAATTACTTGTTCATTTTCCAAGCAAGGATTTAACTTATCGTTACATTGACTGTTCATTCATTAAAGAAAAATAATTAAAGAATATTCTGCTTACACATAAATTACATTGGTTTTATCTCTATCTACATACTTATTATTCTTACAAAAATGTTTTGTTTTTGTTTTTTTTCTATTTATTAAAGTCTTTCAATGTCTTTCTCTTTGATAATTATATATTGGTTTTCCGTCACCTTAAATTCTGCAGAGTTGTCCCATGTCCTCCGGTGATTCCGTCGGTTCGATCCTCCTGGATGTCCTCTTGTCCTCACTGCTCGTCCTCTCGTCTCTCTTCCTTCATGGTACATTGGCTGCTGTAGATTATGATGACCTGTTGCTCTGGATCTGTAGCTGTTATGATAGAACCGTCTCTAGTCCTCTGCATCTCGTTCCTCTGCTAGTCGTTCTCTCGTCCTCTGTCAGGAGTTGATGTTCTTAGTTGTCGACTGCTTGTAGACGTCCGACGATTTCTTTGTTACGGTACTTTTTACTTATTGTTTTCATTAATACTTTAAATCAAAACATTTGCCGTAATACTTTATAAGTTAAGCTTAAAAAGAATCATACTGATGTTAGACCTAGCGTCTAACTTTGTCCAAAGTAGTTAAAAAATTCGCGTCTCGGACGGACATAGCGTACCGCCGCGACTGAGGTAATTTAGAAGAGAGAGTTCGTCTCTCCTGGGCTCATATTTATATCCACCAAGAAAACTGCAGCTGTCGATTCAGGAATCAGCCTGTCGACAGTTGAACCATGGCATGATAGCCCCCACTCTCGTCTCATTTCACATAATTGCACTTTTTCGCCAACCGCACTGTTTCACGCAGATTTCACGGCGATAAAATATTGTCTAATTTAATGACCTATGTGATGTGAAATTATCATGATGCTCGCATCACTAGTGTAATTATAATGCTTTAAAAATCGCACTGGATTCACACTGATTGTCCGAATTACGTAAAATTCGCACTGCACTTGTGTCTGATTTTTACACATTTTTAGAAGTTTTACCTTCTCGCTAACATTTATGGTTTGCTTAATATTAAATATATTCTTAATTTAGCATTGACTTGGGGTGAGGTTGCAAACTTTCATGATCAAACAGGCTTCACGCACACACACTATTTACTTGTATACACACATGCAGTGGTAATCGCGTGATGTTTACCTGTTGGTTCCTGCTTGAAAGCCAGCTTCCAATCTCACACCTGCTCGTCTATTATATATTATTGAAATTAACTTAAATATTTATTTTATATTAAATATGCGCATTACAGCCTATGCTTGTATTGTCGCATTATTCCTCTACTTGGTAAAAAAAATTTTAATAAATTTATTTATTAAAATATTTTTTTTCTATCATTAGACATCTTATATTTTTATATTTCATATTACTTATATATATTTTTTATTTGTATTTATACACTACTATCCATGATAATGAATATTAATTGTTCAAATTCCCTTAGTTGGAGGGTAAAACAAGTCTAGTTCCTATCTCCCCTCCCTACGAGTTGCTAACAATGCATACACGTAGCTGCTTCTTCCCATTGTTCTCCTTCCATCTGGTTCCACTGACCTAGTTATTTTATATATTTTCTTACGTATAAAACCTTCTACATGAACTTGCATTCTTGCACTGATAAACATTTTTCATCTTAACATATTATGCCATTCTTCAATCTGAAATTTTACATTATCTTAATTATACATTCCTACCTTCGTTCCTTAACCCTTTTCTTACATGAACATTCTTTATCTTTCTTACATTACTTATATACTACATTAACCTTCATTACCTTTTATTACATTTCTTTAACATTACCTTTCTGATCGCTAATAATCTTCTTCATTCTTACTTGAAATACCTTCCGTAACAGAATACTCTTTCAGCTTTGTAGTGTGCCACATGACCGGTTACAGATGAACTGCCTTAGAAAACAACGATATTTTACTCGTAGTCCTAATTTCTAAGTAGTCTCTGCCCTTTTGACTTTTCACTCTCGCTTTCTTCTGTGTCCTTGCATTTCCATTAAGTGGGAAGTTTTCGCTTGATCAGACGTTCTGACAATTATAACAATTATTTTTCATTCCTAACCCTTTCTTCATATTAATAAGAACATCAATAAAATAACATTCCTTCACAATCATTCCTTACACTAACATTCCTTACCATTTATAATACATTTCCTACCTTTCTTTGAACATACTTTTATTTAGCATAACATTCTTTATTATTTAATTCCTTATTTCTTTCCACTAATATTTCTTTTTATTTGCAATCATAACCTTAATAAATAACATTTCTTAATTATACTCTCTTATCTTTTCACACATATTAAATCTTATTAATTTAACTCCTTTTCTTATTATTAATAATAAATAGTAATATTATTTTTCATTTAAAAATAATTATTCATTCCATTCGGGTATTGAGTTCTGAGTTCGGAGTGTCGTTTGATCTTGCACCCCTCATTATAATCATTGCATTGTCCGTCGTCTCCCGGACGTATATTAGCCGACGTGTACAGTTATTTCCGTCTCGCACCCTCATTGTGTTAACGTCCCATTGTACGGCTACGACGTTTGTTTTGATCGTGGAAGTCACCTGTTTATAGGGCAACGTTTTCATCTTACTTGTTGACCACACAAAATCTCCCTTTCGTCTCTCGTTCTCTCTGCGTTGCTGCTCTTGGCGAATGCATTCCTTAGTAGTTCGTATGCGTTTTACATACATAGTGGAACATTCTTTTGTGCGTCGTTTATGATAATATTCATCGTAATTACTATAATTACAGTTATAATTATCGTTCGCTTTATAATTATCGTGCGTATATCTAACATCATACTTCTCACAAGTTTGCGTAGTGTTTCGTATAGTACGACGTTTTTCGTTACAGTGATAATTATTGTGCTTCACACGTGTTTTTATCTTATGTGATCTACTAGTGTGTGTGTGTCTCACAATTGGGATATCGCTACTAATAAGGTACGTTTTATTAACCTTTATTTTCTCCTCATCCTTAATGTTAATTACTTCTTCATGATCATCGTTATTAATTACGAACGTATTTTCAACTATTATGATTTCTTCCCATACCATCCTTTCACATATTAGCTCCGTTTGTTTATCAATTATTCCACAGACATTTTCTGTGATCGTGTCAATACGTAGGTTGGTATCAACAATTTTTTCTGTTAATTCTTCTACTCGCTGTGATTTTTATGGTGTCCTGTTTAAAATTTTCAGTCTGTTGTTCTAATTTATTTTCTATACTTTCTGTTTGGTTCTTATTAAATTCTTTTAATTCGTCTATTCTAGCATTTAAATTTTCTGTCTGTTTATTTAAATTTTCTGTCTGTTTTGTGCTTAATTCATCGACCCAGGCACGCATCATCGTCTGAAAGGCCTCCATATCTAAGTTACCCGGAGTCGTCATGTCGAATTATTAAAAAAAATATTTATTTATAATATTTAAGAATATTATTTTTATGGAACCGACTTATTAATTTTATTTATTTATTGTTTCGTTATTATTATTTCTTTATTCTTATCTACTTATATTACAATTACACCTGTTTGTTGGGGTGGGCGCCAGTTGCGTTATTACAATACAATATACACAACAAAATTAAACACATATAAAATACTCATTAATACACATCAATTATTATACATAAATCCTATGCACACATTTAAGAGCATACACTTATTTATTAAATTTAGGCGTGTCGTGCCACACGTTGACGGGCGACAAAATTATATACAACGACATACATACGTTGTTGCAAATTTAATATAACTTAAATTTGTGGAGCCCCACGATCTTGGAGCGCCAATTTTATACAACGGTACACGTTGCTGTATTTAAGGTATTTTGAATTAGTGCTGTGTCTATACTCATATAACATTTATATGTAATATTACTAACAACGTGTGTGTATAATTGGGGTTCAGGTGTAATTATAATAAGAGTAACTCTTTTTAGGAATCGTAATATGTTTCATTTATTACTTTAAACAAACATAAAAAAATTATAATATAAAAATAATGATTAATTCGCCATACGATATCCATTATCTATGGTTTCAAAGTTTCCTTACTTGCCGTGTTATTATCACAAACATATGTCTTATATTCTAGATATTATATTATAAATTTTAATTAAAAACTTTTCTTCATTATACTATGATTTCTTGACTACTCAGTCTAAATGTGTGCTTTTTTTAAAAATTGTTAATACATTCTTATTCTATTTTTTTTATGCCATTTTACGGCTTTATAATCATTTTAACACAATTAATTGATTATTTTCAATGACTCTACGTTATGTGCTTTTACCCTAAGAAAAAGTTAAATAAATTAATTACTTGTTCATTTTCCAAGCAAGGATTTAACTTATCGTTACAATGACTGTTCATTCATTAAAGAAAAATAATTAAAGAATATTCTGCTTACACATAAATTACATTGGTTTTATCTCTATCTACATACTTATTATTCTTACAAAAATGTTTTGTTTTTGTTGTTTTTCTATTTATTAAAGTCTTTCAATGTCCTTCTCTTTGATAATTATATACTGGTTTTTCGTCACCTTAAATTCTGGAGAGTTGTCCCGTGTCCTCCAGTGATTCCGTCGGTTCGATCCTCCTGGATGTCCTCTTGTCCTCACTGCTCGTCCTCTCGTCTCTCGTCCTTCATGGTACATTGGCTGCTGTAGATTATGATGACCTGTTGCTCTGGATCTGTAGCTGTTATGATAGAACCGTCTCTAGTCCTCTGCATCTCGTTCCTCTGCTAGTCGTTCTCTCGTCCTCTGTCAGGAGTTGATGTTCTTAGTTGTCGACTGCTTGTAGACGTCCGACGATTTCTTTGTTACGGTACTTTTTACTTATTGTTTTCATTAATACTTTAAATCAAAACATTTGCCGTAATACTTTATAAGTTAAGCTTAAAAAGAATCATACTGATGTTAGACCTAGCGTCTAACTTTGTCCAAAGTAGTTAAAAAATTCGCGTCTCGGACGGACATAGCGTACCGCCGCGACTGAGGTAATTTAGAAGAGAGAGTTCGTCTCTCCTGGGCTCATATTTATATCCACCAAGAAAACTGTAGCTGTCGATTCAGGAATCAGCCTGTCGACAGTTGAACCATGGCATGATAGCCCCCACTCTCGTCTCATTTCACATAATTGCACTTTTTCGCCAATCGCACTATTTCACGCAGATTTCACGGCGATAAAATATTGTCTAATTTAATGACCTATGTGATGTGCAATTATCATGATGCTCGCATCACTAGTGTAATTATAATGCTTTAAAAATCGCACTGGATTCACACTGATTGTCCGAATTACGTAAAATTCGCACTGCACTTGTGTCTGATTTTTACACATTTTTAGAAGTTTTACCTTCTCGCTAACATTTATGGTTTGCTTAATATTAAATATATTCTTAATTTAGCATTGACTTGGGGTGAGGTTGCAAACTTTCATGATCAAACAGGCTTCACGCACACACACTATTTACTTGTATACACACATGCAGGGGTAATCGCGTGATGTTTACCTCTTGGTTCCTGCTTGAAAGCCAACTTCCAATCTCACACCTGCTCGTCTATTATATATTATTGAAATTAACTTAAATATTTATTTTATATTAAATATGCGCATTACAGCCTATGCTTGTATTGTCGCAATATGTATATTAAAAATTCTAATACTACCATATCTCTATAATAACTATTATTAATTGAGTTTTTAATTATACTGTACGCATATTGAATTGATTTATGTGTTCCACAGTAACGTTATAACACTATAAGAATAACTGAAAGTTTAGAAGAATTGAAGAACGATAATCTTGAAATAAAACAAAGTATAATCGACAGTAATATACAATTAACAGAAAAGATTGTTGATACAAACTTACGTATTGACACTCTTGAAAATAATTTTAAACAAACCTTACATGAACAAGTAGTAAGGATTGAGAATAAACAAAAAGAATTGCGTCTCGAGTGGAGAAGAGATATCAAAGAAGTACATAAACAAATAAATGATAATTTAACTACTATTACGCGAGAACAAGATGAGAAAATTCAAACTGTTAATAATATGGTACAAGTTAATACTGGTAAAATTAAAGACATTGAAGCGTGCACAGTAGTTATAGAACACAAAATTGAAGAGACGTCCAAGACTGCTAAAGACCGATCTGAAGAAGTATCCCATATGAAGGAAGAGATGCAAAGTGAGAGGAAGCAGCTTAGAGAAGAACTTCGTAGACGGCCGACGCAGACAATGATGTTCACTGCACCCATAGAAGAAAGAAGTAAGATAACCTTTGCAGGTAACAAAGGGGAAAATAGCGTGGAATTTTTGGCGAATATCGAGAGAGAAATTGAAAAAATTGGAAGTATGAGTGACGACGAGGAGAAAGTGAGTTTTGTCACCCGTCATTTAAGAGATTCTGCAAGTCAATGGTACTCCATAATTCGAGACAATATAACCACGTATCAGCAATTCAGAGAAGCATTCGAAAATAGGTACTGGAATATCCACACTCAAAGGCAGGTACGTGACCAATTGGAGTATGGTAAATATAATCCGCATGGACGCCAGAGTATTGAGCAGTACACTATAGCGCAGATTGAACGCGCAAAACATTTAAAACCAAAATTTTCTGAGTATGAGATAGTGTCTAAGTTGTCTTACCATTTCCATAGAGATATTCAGTTAGATGTAGATGTATATGCAGGGTGTCAAAACGATCGAACAATTCTTAATACTTGTCACTCAATCACAAAATATTAACAAGAGTAACACTTCACCACACAATCAACAAACACGCATTAATTATCACGCTTGTTACGACCGTAGTGATAAAGCACAAGAACGTGACGATACGCAAAACCGTGATAATTATAGGCGAAATTATACACCGCCAACGCACAGTGTAAAGCAACACACAGCTGTGAATAACGCATGCGACGCACAGAAGGAACAACACTCCGAGAGAAACGTGTGGGATACAAAAGGGGGTTTGGCCTGGCCAAATTTGAAGAAACGTTTAGTAAACCATATGATCGCACCGTATCCACAATGCAGAGAAAAGAGAAGAGAGCGGGGAGCTGTAGTGTGGGAAGCAAGAGAGAGAGCGCAGACGAGGAAATAAAAGAGAGACAGCGACAGGTGCATGTTCAGCCATCCTGTTCCCGCGACACAACACAATGATGGAGAAACAGGACGTGCTGTTACATAATAAACAATATATATCCGTGCGACGTTAGAAATGAGTTATTAGACACTGACAGGAATGTGACACCAAATCAACAAGAAATAAATTGTCCTATAATTAATGTACGAATTAATGGATGTAGAATTAAAATTTTAATCGATACAGGTAGCCAATTAACTGTACTAAACAATAAGTGGGTACAACAAAATAAAAAATATTTTAAACAAACGGCTACTTTACCTGTCAATAATATAAATGTTATTACAGCCATGAATAAGAGAGAAAAGGTTAGACAGCAAGCTTACGTAACTTTAAATTGTAAGGACTTAGAAATAACATATCCTATGATCATAATGAATAAACTTATATATGATGGAATTATTGGAATAGATTTATTAAATACTTTAACTGCAAGGATTGATATTAATAACAATAAGATTTTATGTAATTATAAGGATGTTCTATATGAATTAATTATGAATGAAAATGAAGAAAATTGTGAGGTAAGTGGAAAATCTATTGTCGTATCTAAGCCACGTGTACGATATGCACCTACTCAGCATGCTAATACAGCCGAAGAAGGAATGTCATCTCAGGAAGAAGCGAAGTTATTTAAATTAATAGAAGAGTATAACGAAGTATTCAGCGATGTACCGACGCAGACCACATTCTACGAACACGCTATTATGGTATCAGACCCTACAAAATTTGTCAGACGAACGTATCAATACCCATGAAGTACGAGGGAGAAGTTGAACTGGAAATACGACGGATGATAGAAAATAACATCATTGAGCAGTCGAACAGCAACTTTCTTAATCCTCTAGTTGTAGTAAAGAAGAAGAGTGGAGAAGTACGTTTATGCCTGGACATGAGGAGTTTGAATAGCGTCGTTCTACGTGAATTCGATTGTGCACCACCTGCGGACGAGTTATTTGCAAAGTGTGAAGGAGCACGTTATTTGACTAAGTTGGATTTACAGTCGAGTTTTTGGCAAATTCCAATTAGAAGAGAAGATAGAAAATACACCGCCTTCCTATACAAAAATAACTGCTACCAACACAAGGTAGTTCCCTTTGGTTTGAGTACGAGTTTGGCTGCGATTGTAAAATGTCTGGAGAAAGCATTAGGATCAGAAGTGGAGCCTTACACCATAGTGTTCGTGGATGATATCTTGGTAGTATCAAAAACACTTGACGAACACATTGAACATCTTAACACTATATTTCACAAGGTTAGGGAAGCCCATATATCCCTTAACCTAGACAAGTGCGAATTCATAAAATCCTCAATCCAATTCCTAGGTCATATTATTTCATCCTCAGGTATTCAACCCGATCCCATAAAGATATCCAGTATTACCGATTTCCCTACACCTAAGAACATTAAAGGGTAACGACCATTTTTGGGACTCACAGGATACTATAGAAAATTCTCACAACAGTATGCAGAAAGAACACAACCGTTGCTGGAGTTAACAAAGAAAAATCATAAATTGAAGTGAGAGAAGAAACTTCAAGATGCCTTCGACCAAGTCAAGAAGTTATTCATTGAAAACGTAATGCTTCATCATCCACAGCGAGATGGAAGATTCGTTATCTACGCAGACGCTAGCGACTACGCGTGTGGAAGTGTGCTGTATCAACAAGATGCTACAGGAGAACACCGTGTCATTGCATATGCCAGTAGAGTATTCAAAGGGGCAGGGAAGCAGTACTCTACATCTGAGAAGGAGATACTTGCTATAGTATATGCCCTGAAACAGTTTCGATATTATATTTACGGAACGCATTTTGAAATACATACGGACCATCAAGCGTTATCATTTCTATTAAAATGTAAAGTAACCAACGCTCGATTATTACGATGGATCCTAGCAATCGGTGAGTATTCCTTTACTACAAAATATTTTAAAGGGAAAGATAATTTTATAGCCGATACATTGAGTAGATACGTTACAGAAGAGTGTGAAGAGGTCTACGAAAATAATCATAATGAGTTACAACTGTTACCTATTAAATTTACTGCTGCTAATGATGTTAAACACATCCTGAAGAATCTATCTCAACAACAAGCTTAGATGATGCTACGAGAGGATTTAAGCTACGAGATCAGCTACCAGACCATTACAAGGTACAAAATGGAGTCTTATATAAACTAATGAGGCAAGATTGGAAGGTAGTATTAACAAATGATATGTTGCATAAATTGATTCGACCAACACACGAACGTTTAGCACATGCTGCTGCACTTAAATGTTACTTAAGCCTACGTGAAGATTTCACCATCAATAATATGTTCAGGAAGATTAAAAACGAAAGTAAGAAGTGTTATGAGTGTCAACAGCAAAAGGACCGAATCTACATACCTATGTGGAAATGCAGAGTATCCAAAAGGACCAGAAAGGAGAGCTAATTGCAGTGGATTTTTTGGGACCACTTCCAAGATCAAGTCGTGGAGTGAAACACATACTTGTGTGTATTGATGTATTTTCCAAAGCCGTCCATCTGTATCCAATTATGCGATCCACAACTAAAGTTGTTTTGAAAATACTCTTATGAAGGTACTTTGAAGGTACTTAGCGACCAAGGAGTGCAGTTCCAAAGCGATGTATGGGAGAAGACTCTTCGTGAAAATTAATCCAACCTGTACTCACATCAGTTCGACACCCACAGGAAAATCTCGCGGAAAGAGTAAATAAAGAGTTAGGTAAATATCTACGAATCTACTGTCACGACCTACACAACAAATGGGCAGAGTATTTATCTTTCTTTGAAAAAGCAATAAATGAAAATTATAGCGAAGCAACAAGTTATACGCCAATCGAGCTAGATGAAGACAAAAAACCTATTAGATTCTGGACCAAATATGTAAGCAAGCCAGAGAATCAAAATGTACCTATTCCATTAAGTGTAAAGGTTGAGTACGCTAAACAACGCATCATAGAACAAGGTAACAAGAGGAGAGAAAAGTTCAATAGAACACATAAATTACAACGATTCGACGTAGGAGAACAAATTCTGTTGAAAGCTAATCCCGTCGGAAAACGCATTGACAACACAGCGAAGAAATTCTTTCGGCTGTACAACGGACCTTATACGTTGAAACAACGCGTGGGAAGACACACGTTCATCGTATACGACGAGGGGAAGGAAAAGGACATCGGCAAATATCATGTGACGTCATTCAAGAAATTCTACGTATGAATACGAGAAGAGAAAGAGAGAGAAGAACAATGCCACTGCGCCCGTCCAAGGTCAGCTGTTATAATGGGGAGGGGTGAATATATTGCATACCACCACAGGCGAGCGTTATACTGACCTACTCATTATTATGTGTCATTTAACTGATGTAAACTAAGGTTAAGCTAGTATAATATTATTTTTATTTGTCTAGAACAAATAGTCAAAAATTTAATAAATAAATAGTTATTAAATTTTTTTCAAGCAGAGTAATAATGCAACGATCCAGCCATATGCTGTATTGAGCATTGGTTTAAATAAATGTAAAATTTGTTAAATTATTATAAGTTTGGGGTAAATGGACATGTCTGGGATTGTAAAAATGTTTCATTGTTACACTAGGGGAGAAATTAACCTGTTCCAACAGGCAAGGAACACCTGCTCGATTGTATGTGTGTTACGCGTGTATCTTGTGTGTGTTAGTGATGCATGTACAGACAGGAATCCCAGCAACCCTCCCCAATTAATTACTAAAATAATTATTTTAATTCACTGTGTGAAAACTAATTAGTGTATAAACAAACAAAAGGCACCAAAGTGTGTGTAAATTTTATAGTTATCCACAGTAAGAAAATGACGTTAGTAGGACACACTACACTAAGTCAGTGCGAAATGAAGTGTGCCAAAAAATACGCAAATTACACTAAGACGCTCAAATTAATACAGTGAATGCTTAATCAAATTATCTATGATTTGTGCTATCTCGATTCCTTATAAAACATTACCATTTGCAGAAAATTATATGAATATATAATATATGAAAAAGTTCGGGAGTGGGGGCTATCATGTGATCTGCAGGTCTCGACAGGACAATTTCGGAACCAACAGGTGCGGAATCTCGAGAGGGTATAAATTAAGGGTTCGACTGGAAGCCCTTCTCTTCATTTCAAGACACAGTTGCAGTCGAACACGCTGTCCGTCGGCAGAACAGTTTTATTTTGTTATAAGTCTCATCTACGAACGAATAAAGACGTTTTCAGTAATTATGTTTACACTATTACGGGAAACGTAGAGTACCGGGACCGTTTAAGTCAGCAAGAGTATCTACAGAGAAGCTACAAAGAGCGACGCGAGATGCTGGACGTTAGGAGATGCTTTTTAGACGCCTAACAGCCGAACGAGATCCACCTCGCAGCCGATATTAATTCTCTGGGACGGACCACACACTGCTGGAGAACGACGCTGGACTCTGGACATATCCAGGACCACGTTAAGCCAGGAGTAACGGTAACCCAACTCTGGACAACGCTGGACCCCGTCAATAAGTCGTAAGGTCACCAAAACTCGAGGTGACATGCATAATGCATTTATAAATGATTTTTTTTAAAAAGCTCATAAAGATTATATAAAGAGACAATGAATTAAAAAAAAGTTTATAATTAGGTAAATAATGTAATAGAGTCTTATGTAAATGTTTTAGTCGTAAGAATGAGCGATCGCATATAGATAAATGTAGAAGAAAAAAAAGAGTTTAATTTTGAGATAGTATTTTATTTTATCAAAGAAAAATAATTGAAATGATTTGATATTTGCATTTTGTAGAAAAGAATAATTTAAATTTTGAATACGAAACAAATGCCAGTCTAAGAGTAATTAATATAATTTTAAATTTATTTTTAAAACATTGGTATAGACTGAGCAAGCTGAGGTCAGATATGATTTAAATGAATTCAATTAAAATAAAACTTAATTACATTTAAATTGTATTTCTTTTATTAAATCAATTTGAATAAATGTCTAGATTAAGATTATTAACATGTCTAGATGTAAGAGTGTTTTAAATGTGTGTAACACCGTACAGCTTAAGAGATAAACACTTAATAATGAGTGATATTTTGATCGGAGATTATTAACAGTGTTTTATGATTTATAATGCTTTTTAAACAATAAACATGAAATTTTAACTACTCATAAATTTACTACTCTTATTACACCTGGTATCGTTATAACTGTTTAAATACCTGGTATCGTTATAACTGTTTAAAATACCTGGTATCGTTATAATGTATACTATAGTAAAACATATTATAGCTGAAACAGATTGTAGACATGTTCAATTTTGTACATAATTAAAAGTTATTTTTATCATGTTTTACTACTGGTATTGAAAACACCGTCATTAATTTGGAGAATTCTGTACAAAATAACCGTAGATAATTACAAACTTACATCAGAGAATTTACAAAATATTACAAACACATATTTATGGTAAACGAAGTGAAAATGTTTATTACTTAAAATCATATTGTTGTAAACATTCCTTACCGAGAACTTGGTATGTACAGAGTACATAGAATATTGTAGAATTATGTACATGTCGACAGTCACACTCTCTCCCTCTCATTCTCTCTCACTCTCTCTCCTCTATCCCTCTCGCTCCATCTCTGTCTCCCTCTCTCTCATTCTAACTTCCTCTCACTATCCCTCAATCTCTCTCTCCCTCTCACCCCCCCCCCCTCTCTCTCTCTCTCTCTCTCTCTCTCTCTCTCTCTCTCTCTCTCTCTCTCTCTCTCTCTCTCTCTCTCTCTCTCTCTCTCTCTCTCTCTTTGTCTCTTTCTGCACTCCAACACTCTCCCCATCTCTATTTCCACTATCCTACTCACATACATTAGAGAATTATGTACCGGATAACAGTATAGATTTACATTAAAGAGTTACAAAATATTACATAAACAAAATTACATAAACAAAAGTAGGAAAAAGTGTTTGAAATAAACAAAATTATAGAAAACCAATCTATCATGTGAAAATGGTTATTAATTAATATTTATAGGAGTACTATTGTAAAATATTATTTACCTAGAACTTAGTCTATTGTAAATTATGTAGATATGTGCAGTCATATATGTAAATAGTGTATATATATGTTGGTAGTCATAGTCTCTCCCGCTCCTTCTCTCTCTCTCTCTCTCTCTCTCTCTCTCTCTATCTCTCTCTCTCTATATATATATCTTTCTAGAACTCACACTACAACACTCTCCCCATCTCAAATTACACTCTCGCACTCCCTCTCTCACTCGCAGTCTTAAACACATACATAAACCTCACTCTAACGCGCGCGCGCGCGCGCACACACACACACACACACCACGCACTCGTGCGCCAATAATTAAGTATATACATATATATTCTCTTCTTTTTTTCACGTAAATGTAAATTATGCTAAATGCAGGTGACCACTGTACAGAATTTGAGACTAATCTTTGTCTTTATGAATTACTATATGTTTACCTAGCTGATATGTACTAAATTATATGATGAGTGAAGCGCTTACAATTGTTGCTGAGTTGTTACGACGCCAAACACACAACTGTTAGTGGCCCCAAAACAACCGCACTATTTATAAACACAAACAGGTGACACTTATACATTGTTTGACTTATGAAGGAATTAAAAGGAACATGTGTTTAGAAGTCAGTTAGGGTGTTATTTAAATTACTGCAAGAGGGAGTAACACCAATTAATATCTGACAACGTCCAAAACCAACAAAGAGGACGAACGCATAAGGAGCTTCCTGTAAGGTCAAACTGACTACGTTCCTACGAAATCATACCTTAACGGTCTCTATAAGTTGAGCGTAGCTGGACGAAAGATTTTGTGTATCCTTGAGAAAATTAATGGAGTGGGGCTCACTATTTATTATAATTAACAATTAGTATCCGCGCGCGTGTGTCTATAACGTTGCAATTGACAAGATTTTGAAGCCACTTTCTATAGGTACAGATTTCTTCATACTAGCAGGACTACGAATAACATAGTTTTCCTCCACTAATATTAGCAATATACTTCGCGGCATTTAGTAACAACCATACCCCCGCTATTCAGTTGATTGTGTGTTTGTACCTTGTAGACATAGAAAGTAATAAATTCTGTGTATACAAGTGCACTGAAGCACGTGTGTGTGTGTGTGTGTGTGTGTGTGTGTGTGTGTGTGTGGCCGCATAATATATTTGTAAATTGAAAAATGTGTTTAAAGTATATATTATAACATATTAAAAAAAAATCTAAAAGCATATATACTTAAAGTCATTACAGTTTATTAATTCATAGAAATTCTGCACCATGCATTTTGCTAAATTAAAAAGGGTAATTATGCTAAAGTGTATAACTGAATGGGTTATTTTTTTTGGTAGACATTTACAAATTTGTTTATAGCTTACAAGTTCTATAATTTTCAATATATGTATGCATGTAATCCCTTTCATTAGTTACAAACGTGTACATATAAATTATGATAATTTTCTATGATTTCTGAGCAGTGTCATTAAAGCTACAAAATATTTATAGTGTTTAGAATATTTATCAAATAATTCTTTGGACTACATTTTGAATTTGGACGAAAAATATTCAAACCAATTTCAAAATTCAATTCACGAAACCTTCAAAAATATTCAAATATACCTATGATTTTAAAAATTTTCATAGTAACATATGACTTTAATAATATTTAATGAACTCCCTCTAACACTAACACCATTAGTTTTTTCTAAACAAATAAATAACACTGGAACGAGGTATTTTAAATTTAAAAAAAAAACAGAGTGCACGAGCTCTCTCTGTGAATTTACAGCATGTAAAATATCGGATTAACACGTTCTCATGTTGTGCTGATGATGACAGTAACGTTAGTAGCAAGTTGTTGCAGGCAGTTATTTTTGTTTCGTAGTAGGATACACACAGTTTGAGTACCGTTTGATCAAAGTCTGCAAACTAGAAACTCTTCTTGTATTTGAAATATCTACCGGGCTGTTTGCCCGTGGTCCAAGGTTTACATTCAAACCAAATGTTTCAGCAGCAGCACAGGCTGTCATCTTCATTGGCCTTCACCACAGTACTGTGGGCCTGATGTACGACACCCCGCGTTAGGTTTACTCGAATATCCACTGAAGATGGCAGCCAGTGGTGCTCCTGAAACGTTTGGTTTGAATGTAAACCTTGGACCACGGCCAAACAGCCCATTCAAATAAAACTGACACCGGCCGTGAAAGCCTTAGAACAATATTAGAAACTCTTCTTGGTCGGATTAATTCTTAATTTATTTCTTAATTTTTAAAGTAAAGAAATACTGTTATTTTTAATGTAGACATTTAAAATTTTAGTTTACGACCCACCGAAAGAAATCTCGTTAATATTTTAACTTTTAATATTTTGATAACTTTTATAGAAACTCAACAAAAGTGAACACGGCAAGTGTACGTTGTTGATTGAACTATCTATTATGGTTAGTTTGTTTTATTCTATCAAAATATCACGTGAATTACAGTTTTTCAAACACTGTGAATTAAATTCTTAAAAAAAAATCTTTTCTTATATGTATGATTCAGTATCATACTCTTGAACAGAAGTTTTGTCCTTCCTAAAACATTACTTTTCCCAATAAGATAATAATAACAGTGATACAACTTTATAAGTAAAAACATGTTTTGCAGTCACCTTGAAGGCAATGGACTGGCCAGTCTTCCCAGGGACGTATTCAGTGAGACTATTGAACTTCGCAGGCTGTGAGTAATCTGCTACTAAATTCGTACATTCTCAGTTCGTATCATGATATCTGTCTGTTGTCTAATTTTCAGTTTGCTTATTTACTAATTACGAACTTTAATTAGTTATACGTAGGCCTACTTTATAATTTGTAACTTTACATCTGAAGTACACCTACACAATGCTTATAGACGTGTTCCAATTTATTACTATTCGCTCATGACCTGGAGCGCGAACATTGTCCTATATCTCGTTTTCATAACATCTTTACAAATAGTTCACGTCCACAGTTTATGCACACAACAAAACAATCAAATAACATTAACTAGAGCAGTGCGTGTACGTGAAACTCCGTTTACAACAGTTAAGCCAGCCTACTACCACTAGTAAAATTATAGCTTTCCTGAGTAAACTGATGTCATTAGTTTACTCTGTATTGAAGTACGTACACTTCGAATTGTCTTGGAGTAGTCTCTCAGCATTACTTTGTGCTTTGTACACCTCCGAACATAGTAAACTAACCAAATTACATTTTTATGAAAATGCGTGTATACATTAAATCAGTTACTACTATAGGATATTTTGTTTTTCTATTACAAGGTAATAACGTAAAAAATTTAACATAGGCTATATTTCGTATGTATGTATTCAAATATCGTTAAATACGAAATGAACATGCAGTATTCGATTAACAATATTGTGTTCGATCTGTAGTACTGTCGAATTACTTCTCTGTGGCACCTGAAAGCTGAATTCGAAATTTTCTGAGATTTCACGCGTACGTGGTTTTTGTGTATGTATGATTAGTGTTTGAAACACCATTAGTGCGCAGTATGCTATGCAACAATTCCGTCTCCTGAGATATGTGATGATGCGAGGCAGCAGTGTGTCTGAACTGGTCGTGTAGAGAACATCGAGGAAACATACCGTCCCTTTCCGTAGCATACTGTACGTCATGAGTTGAATGAAAGTCGTAATTGTTCTTTTCCGCACAGTCTGATGACGAAGTTTGCAGTCTGTAATCTTCTATTGGCTTCAGTAATTTACAAGTAGACTTGTGTATTGTCTGGGATATTCAAATTAAATATACGCTGAATATCTGGCGCAAATAACCTTCTAGAAATAGATTAAATGGTCGTTTCACATACATACAAGATTACCGTGTAGGTCTGTTAACTTAGTTAAGAATTCTTGAGCGCCGCTGAATATTGTTATGTGTAAAACGGTTAGCTTGTGTGTAAGGAAGTGAATGTGTGAGCCCGTTTAAGTGTTGTAAAAGCACCTTATAACTATGTTAAGTTAAATTTTCGCCTGATATACCTGTATATGTGCAGGCTCTTGATGAAAAACAATCTTAAAGTGCTGGAGCCGTGCGTGTTCTGCAGCCTGCAAAAGCTCAAATGGCTTTTCCTTAGCGACAACAAACTGGAGGAACTCAATGTGGACACGTGGTCTTCGCTGCGCAGTCTGGATTGGCTGTTAGTAGATGGAAATATAAAGTATAAAGTAAACATGTAGGCTACATTGTGTGTAAAACACGCGCGCACGCGCGAGCACACACACACAACCAAACACAATGTAAAAATATATATTATATGTAAGAATACAATATATATAGAGTGTAAGAGTGTAGTATAAGCTACTGGAGTATATCCCGAGAACAGGAGAAGGACGTCGAAGCGTCGAACATTGGCAAAAGGGGCCTTCTAAAAAATTCACAGGCCCAATTAGTGGATTCCTAAAACGGATATTTCTGACTAAAACAAATATTACTAGGAGTGTCACTGACACAAATGGGCGGAGCATTTGATATTCGTAATAATTTATTTATCAATATTTTTAGAGTCGACCGTCTTTAATCCGTTAGATAAATAGATTTGTAATAATTTATTTATCAATATTCGTACAATCAACAAAATATATATACACTTTTATGATACACACTTTTTATTGAATACACTACATTATAGTACAATATACATTAATTGTCATTAGACATATTCCGCAACCTTTGCAACTCATCTCTACGATCAACCATTGATGGACTTCCATTAATTTTTAGCAGGCTGTCAAAATTAAACGCCAGTTTTAATAATAATCCTTCTAATGTTTTCACTCTTGAAAGAGCAACATACGTTAATGCAACTGTAACGGCCACTTAGGCCGTTACGTAAAATTTAATAACTAGGCTACTCGGCCTAGAGGAAGCGAAAAGTGTGCTGGAGCCTAAACAGAGTGACAGGATTTGCAATCTCTTGTAACTCTTGTAACAAGTAACAATTTTGTATTAGTGCTAACGTGTGACACCCTGTTATAATCATATACCATATTTCTTAAGAACATTAATTTATGTTATTACAAAAATTCAGTTACAGTTTTATTTAAAACAGCTGGAGTTCTTGTACCATTTTCTTTAAGAGCATTAACAAGATGTTTAACCTGAATACCAGGGGCCAGTCTATTGAGTTGTTGTTGACTGAAGGATAATAATTAGAACGCTCCCACCTGTACTTTTTGAAGAACTCAAAGGGTACCATGTTGACCAGTGGACCATGAGTGCTGCGGATGGTCCTTAGAGTGTGGTGAATCTCCAGCGAGTCTCATTCCGGGCAGATGTGGGTCCTTCGGTGTTCTGTAGGATGAGTATTTCTGGGCCTGACGGCTTCGGAGAGCATCCTGGTGCATTGCTCTGCGGATAGTGACCGGTGTCGATGTTACTATCTCTTCTTTCCCTTTCTCCCGGCTGATGCGGGGACCCTGTAACATTTTTATTTGGAGATCAGCCGTCAGTCAATACCCATACACTCTCTCGCCTCGGAACACAGACACCACACACACTGTCACAATTCCAATCAACACTTTATTTGCTCTTATTAATTTGGCATGGTTTATTTTATCCAGTTATAGTCATTACTTTTTAATTTTTTTTACTTTTAACTTTATCAAAAGACAATTAAATACAATGTCACCACGTGTTTCCAGACCGGAAGTAACGTGTAAATCAATTTTACAATAGAAAGGTATTACAATGAAATAGGCTTTACAGACGTCTGGGCCACACACACACATACACAAATATAACACATAACCCATCATTAAATGAACATAGAATAATATAATTGAGCCTCACCTGAAAACCCTTTACTGGCTTACGAAGTCATATGGAAAGATCTACGAAGTACTTAACCCTGGGTCGTAAGACCATCGAACACTCTATTGGAAGGTTGGCGAAGGAATGAGAATGATGTCTGTATTCTTCAGTCCCACTTCTACATAAAATCGACCTGTTCCGATTTACCGATCATAACCTTTGGTAAGCTGCTTATTAACCGTACACGAACAGCTGATACAGTTGACCAGGCCTGCTAGATTGCGTTGCCAGTCTTAGCAATCACATCTTAATAATCGAGGTAGCTGTGGCGCACAGCTGCTACGCGCGTTGGCGGCACTGATCGCTTTCACAGCGCCGGGAAAATTCAAACCCCGGCACACCCCCACCCCAAAAGGGCAACCTGGTTGCCCCCCAAAAAAACAATCAATCCATAGCCTCCTGGCTATCCCACAATGACAACCACAATCATTTTGGCTGCTTTGGGAGTCTCAGGAAAATAGATCGCTCTCAGGAAGACAGAGGCTCAGAGGAAAACGAGACAAGAAGAAAGACGAAATGAAACTGTGAGGGTGCATGTGTACCTGGGTGTGTATGTGTATAATCGTGTGGGAACTGTATGCTGACCTGGCCAGGGCCAGCACAAAGAGAAGAAAGAAAGAAGAAGAAAAAGGCAAGAATTCGTGATCGATCACTAGAGCTGTGACCTCTTAAGGCCTCCCAAACTCACAAACTGAGAACCCAAGAGCCAAATTAACATTTCAAATAAAACAACTCCTCTTTCACCACTCACCTACCTATGCCTATGGCAAAACTTCAACTTAGATATATGAGTGTCAACTTCTCTATATCACCGTTGGGAACTCCCAACCTCACCGTCACTGGTGACACAAACCTCAGAATGCGGTATGGACCGGACCAACGATAACACAACTTCGCGGCTCTTTTGTCCACGGCTGAGCTGATCGGGTGGCTCTGGCAATAGACTAAATCCCCAACCTTAAAGGGATTAGGAGTTCGCCCCTAATTGTAACGAATACGGACACGCTCGTGCGCACGAAGCAGATTCTTCCGGGCCTCTTTCCACCTGTCTGCTGTCTTAATGTCGGGAGTATTAGGCAGAAGATCTTCAATTTTCCACAAGTTGGCCAATGGGAGTGTGGGCAAGAATCCAAACATCACCTCAAAGGGAACGGCCTTATGACTCTCATGGAGGGCCGTATTGAAGGCTAACTGTAACCACTTGAGATTCTGGTCCCAACATTCTGTTGCTCTGCGTGGTAAGCAATCAGAGCAGACCTAAGATTCCTGTTGAATCTTTCCGCGTGAGACGGCTGACGGTAGTAAGGGGAAGTGGTTACATGTTGGATACTGTTTGCGAAGCACATTCGCCGGAACTCGCCCGAAATGAATTGTGAACCATTGTCAGAGACAATGATGGCCGGAAGTCCGAAATGCTGAAAGATATTGGTCTGGAGTGCTAGATTGGTTAACCGAGCGTTTGCCTGCCGTAAGGGCAATAGCCAGACAAACTTAGAGAAACCATCCACACAAACAAGCAGGAAAGAATTACCTGACTTGCTACGTGGGAGTGGTCCCTCGTAGTCGATGAATAACTTCTCCATTGGTCTGCTCGCCACGTCCGATGACAAGAAACCCAACTTAGTGGTTTGGGCAGGCTTGCTTAACCCACAAAGATAACACGCCTTAACTCTAGCAGCAATATCCCTATCCATGCCCTTCCAGATAAAATGCTTCCTAATGCTGGAAATGGTCTTTGAAATCCCCTTATATCCACCTACTGGGGAATTATGGTAGTAGCTGAAGACCATGGGCACTAACTTGCTAGGCAGCACGATTTTAGGGATTCGTCCTTTTCTTTCTTTACAACACAGGACGCCCTTGGACAAGAAATATGGGGCCTGTACGTTACCCTCTTTTAACTTATTGATGATAGGACCCAATTCTTCATCATCTAACTGATGATGTTACCCATGGGTAACACATCAGTAAAGCCTAGCGGAAAGTCTAACAATAAGGCACAGGGTTGCTCAGATGGAACTTCACTGGGTAGGGAAAACATGCGAGACAAAGCGTCAGCAACCACATTCTGAGTTCCCCTAATGTGTTACACCTTGAATTTGAAGGATGAAATTTTTACTACCCATCTTCCAATGTTACCCAGTTGCCGGGGATGAGCAAGAAGCCAAGAGAGGGCATGGTTATCGGTCTCAAGTAGGAACTCAGCATGTTCCAAGAAACGCCGGAACTTATCTAGAGCATATACCACTGCCAAACACTCTAGTTCATAGACAGATGACTTCTTTTCTTGTTGGGTCAAGGTACGAGATATAAAAGCCACTGGCTGCCTAGCACCATCAACAACCTGGGAAAGAACAGCCCCGAGCGCAACCGAACTAGCGTCCGTCTGCAGGACAAACTCCTTAGAAAAATCGGTCATCCGCAACACAGGTGGAGACATGATGGCATCCTTAAGCGCCTCAAAGGCCTTCTGTTGCTTTTCTCCCCATTCCAATTTAGCTCCTTTTTTACGTAATTCATTAAGTGGGGCAGCGATTTCTGCACCATTCGGGATGAAGCGTCGATAAAAATTTACCATGCCCACAAATCTCGCGATGCCTTTGGCATCCTTAGGTGGGGGAAAATCCCTGATGCCCTGTGTTCTCTCTGGGTCCACAGTGACACCCTTATGTGAAATAAGGTGCCCCAGAAAAGAAATATGAGTTTGGGCAAACTTGACCTTTTCAGGGTTGACACCAAGTCCGGCACTCCTCAACCTGCACATCACCTCATGAAGATGACCCATATCCTCCTCAAAGTTCTCGCTCTACACAAGCAAGTCGTCTAGATAATTAAATACAAAACTGAACTTGACATCGTGGAAACGGTGTCAAGTAGGCGAGTGAGGGTTTGCGCCCCCATGGCAACTCGTGTGTACTGATACAGATTCCATGGAACACAGAACGCCGTATAGAGCCTACTTTCTTTAGCAAGTGGAATCTGGTGATATGCAGAGTTGAGGTCAATGATGGTGAAATACCTCGCTTTACTGAACCAATCGAACGCCGAGTGCAGATCTGGGAGAGGGACAGAATCAACTTCGATATTTGCGTTTAATTTCCGATAGTCGACAACCATCCGGTGCTTACCTCCAGGCTTGGGTACAAGGAATGCTGGACTGGCATAGCTGGAATTAGAAGGTTCAATTACCCCTTGGTCTAATAACTCTTGAACTTTGACTCTCAGAATGGTCATTTTTGGAGGGGCAAACTTGTAACGGTGGGAGCGTGTCACCTTGGAGTCCGTGAGGCGGATTCTATACTCCAAGAGATGTGTGAGCCCAAGGGTAGGAGTGGTAAACTTCATATTCAAACAGAGTGGTTGTTTGCCAATTACCGAGCTTTCTCAGATTTTTCGTTCTTTGGCATTAGTTCTGCGCTTGTTTTTATTTATTTATATATTTTTTTAATCGTATAATTTTTTCGGTTTGTGTGTGGTGTTATGCTAACACTGGTTTGAATCTCCTCCTAATGTGTCCATTTTTCTTTCCGTCACTCTTCAATTTCTTGTGTGTTCCACGGATGATCTGTTACAATCATCTCAGGGTACTTTGTAAACTCTCGAGTTTTCGTTTATAATGTATTGTTTGGTTTTCTAGCTGAATATTTCCGACTAGCTGTTTGAAGTCAAATATGATTTGCACATTGCGTCTCTTCGGGGGAAAATTATTTCTATGGCCTCCGTTTTCCTACTTCTTTGATATGTTTGGTGTTCATGCTATCTGTCTTTGTTCATGCTATCTGTCTTTGTGTGAAGTCGATTCGTTAGAGAACATCTATCAGTTTTACCGTTTACGAATTGCCTATGTATTTCCAATATACCGGCAGGATGGACTGGATTGTAGTGAATTGTTGCTTGACCGTTTCCGTTTATACAAGTAGCTTTCTTTATATCGTATAGCGGAAGCCTCAGCTGTTGTCTTTAATGAACAGAGTAATCAGGATCACTAGTTCCTCGATTTCTTCCAGATCCTAGATGAAAGGTTGGACGTCGTAGTAGTACACTGAGTTAAGATATTACTGGACGTCTTCCGTGTGGTCAGTTGGCGAAGGCGTCATTCACATACACTTTTTTGATGGAATTATCTCAGATTAACGAAGAATAAAATATCAGATATACAGTCCTATAAATGTGTGAACTATGTTGTTTTTCTTCATTTGAAGTCACTAAAAAAAATACACATCAATCGCCTACCGAATGTCATATAGTGAAAACCGGACTTTCGTGTCAATTGGTAAACACGCGCGCGCGCGCACACACACATATGAAAAAGACCGCTTCAAAATTAAACGATCTGACAGTTTGTTAAACTAATACAAAAGGACACGTAAATAATACGGACAGGAAAAATAATTTAGCAGTAGACAGTAAATCAAATGTATCTATTCTGCATCATCCATCCCTTTTCTAAACACACACTCGCTCTCGCGCGCGCACACATTCTGTTCTGTTAGTGAAGCAATCGTAACAGCAAAGTCACTAACAACACACACGTGATGTACACATTTATATGGGATGGGGAATATTAGCGGAAATAGAATTAGACAAGGCTGGATGTCTCTACACTGTTGTCTGCACATTGCTAATTATCGCTTGTCGTTTTTTCTTGATTTGAAATATATCAAGAAGGCACCTGACACTCACACGTGCCTAACAACACGTTCGTCGGCTTCCAACTGTTATCACAGTCTAAACATAAGTGGTGAAAGACGTTTATGTAGGTTGTAAGACGTGTTGCTCACATTAAACCCAATAAATAATGTCAACTCTTATTCTCCTCGCCTTAGTCTTTTCCTTTTTCCTTTACTTCTGCCCCTACCTTATTTTTATTCCCCATTATTATTTTTTCTCTTTTCAGATAAGTCGTCATCACTTATTCACCCACTTAGGTCATATTTCTTTTAGCACTAATCATACTCACGATAAGTCACTGTAGGGATGCAATAAACATTGTATCACAAATAAACTTAAAACTGCTGTTGTATAGTCAACTGGGTGACGTTCTGTGCTTTGGGAATATCGTTGATTGAGTTCACTGTCAGTATAGGCCTACTCATATAATAAGTGACTACTAAACAATTTTTCTTATTTTTCTACTAACTTAACTATGCTTTTAAATAAATTAAAGAAACGTAAAAGTTTTAAAAGATTTCCTATTAAATAATTAAATTTATTTCTACCCGCCGTACTGCCTGCTCTTACTGACAGAGTCCTCAATATTCTCTAATTTCAAAATAATGATTCAGTTCTACAACAATAAATATCCTTATTATAACACAGTACCGGCTTTAGGCTTTTGCGTTTAGAGGGGCAAGATTTCCCTCGGCGCCCCTTGTGAGGGTAAAGTATCGGGATATGTTTAATATTTTTTTTAAAATACTTATTAATTATGTTTTGATAATAAAGCATAATATATTTGTAAAAAATACAAAATTAGTACAACTAAGAAAAATAAAATAATATTTTTATAAAATTATAATAAAGAGTATAACATTTTAATTATATAAATAAATCATTTACAATTAACTTTTCGCGCTTTTTTGTCGGCAAAATCTTTTATTAAATCAGCAAGATCTAACTCTTCAGCAATTTCATTCTCGATTGAGATAGTTCCTAAAGAAGTGAGTCTGTCTTGTAGCATCGTACTCCTTAAATATGTTTTTATAAGTTTGAGCTTGGAAAAGCTACGTTCCCCATTGGCAACAGTTACAGGAATCGTCAATAAAATGCGCAGCGCAATCCATACGTTTGGATATAATCCTTGAAGCGAATGTTTTTTAATGAAATTTAGCACAAGAAGAGGCGTGATTTTTTCCTTGTCTAATTTATCATTCAAAAAAGCTCTTATACTAATCAGTTCATCGCATAACAAAATGCCATTGATATCGGCGGAGTTCTCAACTGTTAACTTATTTTGTAAGTCTGTGCACGATTTTAAAAGCTCCATTCTGTTGGGTAATTTGTCCGAACAAAAGAGGAAATTCCATGATATGAATTCAATTGTTTAAATCTTTCTTTGATGGATGAAATAGCCGTATCTAACAGTGGGTTAAAAAATTCAACTTCCAGTTTTTTTTCTGGGCTCTCAATTGGTTCATCCTGTGTGTTTTCATCAAAATGATGTTTTACACGTCTTACCCTATTAAGCGGTTTAAATATCGGTTTAATTTGCAATTGATCTGCAAGTTCTCTTGCTCCAATCATTGCTTGTTTAAAACCATCTTTCCAGTAATTTTCTAAAAATTTAATGCCTTCTCCATCATTTTGATACATTGTGCAAGGTCCATTTTTTTGCCTGAAGTGATTTACTTACAACGTTGACTTGAAACAATACATCGTACCAAGCAATTAAAGATACCAAAAATCCAAAGTCTCCTAATTGTTCTGCCAAAGTGATTGCTTCGTGCGCTACGGCAGGATTTTTTTTTCGTTTTCATTTAATGTTATCAAAGCATCATGCACACTGCTTATTTGATAACGTACTGCTTTCAAGCTTTCTATCTTTGCCTCCCAACGTGTATCACTCAATGTTTTGAGAGCGAAAATTTCTGCATGACTAGTTAAGACACTCCATCGATAAGTCGAAGCAGATAAAAGAGTGAATAGTCGTTGTATGATCCCGAAAAAGTTTACGGAATTTAATGACGACTTTGCAGCATCACATAGAACAAGGTTGAGTGAATGACTTCCGCAGGAAACATAGGAAGCTAAAGGATTTAGCTCTAAAATCCGTTTCTGTACGCCTACATTTTTGCCTTTCATGTTTGCGCCGTTGTCATATTCTTGACCTCTGCAATCGCTAAGTTTGAGTCCAAATTTTATTAATGTATCGGTTATAATTTCAGAAAGGCCAAAACCCGTAGAATCGTCCACCGTAAAAAATCCTATAAAATGCTCCTTGATTTCGATGATATCGGTAGATATATCAACAAATCGAATTGTGAGAGAGAGAGTTGTTCCTTGTGGGAAATATCAGGAGTACAGTCAGCAATAATAAATAAATTGCAAATTTAATCAGCAAAATAAATTGCTAGTAAAGCTCTCGCTAGAATGGTACTAGTTATTTTCGTTGCCACCAAGTCGATCAGTTCATTTTGAATTATTTTTCCGCAATAGTGATCGGAAATATCGCCATTAAGTGCGAGCGTCACATAACTTGACATTACAGGGTCAAATTTAGCCAGCAATTGAACGAGTCCTAAAAACTTACCATTGTTTGGTTTGTATAATTTATCTGAGCTTCCTCTGAAAGCCATGTTATTGATTACCAGGTACAAAGTAATGCTTATCAATCGCTCAAGTACGCTTTGCCATCGTGCGCTCTCTTTTTCAATTAATTTTTGCTCTTCTTTGTCTATTGTTTTTTCTGTTTGCATTCGTATTTTAGTCTCTATCCACTGCTGATAAGCATTTTTATGAGCCGCACTATTTTCATGATATCGAAGAGTTTCAGATAGCTTCTTCCAATTATTAAATCCATTTTCTGCTAAATTTGAAGTTTTGTTTCTCTCAAAAAGTCGACAGCAAAAACAAAATACAGCATTTTTAGATGTTGAATAAATAAGCCAACATCGAGGAAAAACTTCACCATTTGGAAGTTTTCGGTTGTAATAAAAACTAGAAAAATGACGACCCTTTTCATCGATAGGGTATTTATCCAAAATGACTTGATTGGGACCCATTTTAAGAATATAATCAACAACTTTATTGCTACGATGAACTGGCCACAAGGCGCAATCCGAGAAGTTTAATGACTCGGATATTTCTTCTATACTTTTACAAGTACCTTCATCCGCCACATCTTGATTATTGGGCTTGTCATCATCAACGTTAAACTCATTTGCATCCGAAGTTGGTTTAGGCGATTCAGATCTAACTTCATTATAAATTGGAATTGGTTCTGGGCAGCGACAGTATTATCAATGATATTGACCGTAGGAACTAAAGGCGCTTTGGTATTAGAGTCATTAGAGAGATTTGTATCTGTCGGTAACTTAAAATAATTATCAAGGCTTTTATGTTTTTTCGAATTTCTTCCTCTTTTTATGCTTTTCTTTTTCTATACTCATATCCGGAAGGTTTAGGTTTTTTCTTAGAATTCTCGCTCTCCATCGTTAAAATGAAATGTTATCAGTCTGCGTATAAAAAAAGGATAACAAATGTAGATAGGAAAAAAATAATTTTGAATTTCATATAATTTAATATTTTATAATAATATGAAAACTACATTTAGTACTGGAGATGTGACACTGTATAGAACAGACTACAAATGCAAAAAATTTGATGGACGAAGATACCTTTCATCCAATCGTCTTTGAAATATATTCTTTTTCCGTACCTAGTTGTACCTAGTACCTAGAAATGCCCTTTCACTAAACTGCAAAGCCTTGCCAAAAAAACTTGGAATAATAATTAATAAAACTAATAAATATTCCAAACGCAGTTTGATGTGATGAACTCAGTTTAATATTTATAAAGTACTAGCACTACCCGTCGCGGCTTCGCCCGCGAAATCATGAATAGCTAAATAGCGAAAGCATGAAAAACGTATACACAGGAGCATAGGGAATAACGAAAAATTTTTCGTCTGAAAATCTATTATTCCCTATGCTCCGGTGTATAAGTTTTCATGGGAGCTATCCAGTAAGTCGACTGTACACACGCTATAAGAACCGGACACGAATTCCCAAAAATAAACAACATGACACTGATCAAACCAAAATGAAAAACCATTCACCCCTTTTTTACCCCATTAGGGGTGGAATTTTGAAAAAAAAAATAGAAATTGCTTTTTAGATATTAATATGAAGGAGATTCACTCCAAGAATCAAATTGATATCTTAATTCGTTGCCGAGAAATGCGCAAAAATGTAAAATGTCATAAAAAAAACAATTTACCCCGTTTTCACCGCTTTAGGGGTGGAATTTCTAAAAAAACAGAAATTGTTTTTTCGGTATTTGTGTAAAGAGTATTTCAGAACAAAAATCGATACACCATTTATTTTCTGAGAAAATTGTAAAAAACGTAAATGTCAATTTTACCCCGTTTCAACCCTTCAGAATTGAAATTTCGTAAAATCCTTTCTTAGCACACCTCTACACACTAATAGGAACATATCCTATAAATTTCATGTCTCTAACTTTAATAGTCTCGGCTGGCCGTTGATGAGTGAATGAATCAGTCAGTCAGTCAGGACATTCTCCTTTATATATTAAGATTTGAAAAATTGAAAAAATCATTTCTTATTTACGTTTCATAAATTATAAATTTCTATAACTTATGGTAATTTTCAGGTAAATTAGAATAACTTTACGCCATCAGAAATAAATACAAAATAAATGTATAATATTTTTTATCTTGATTTTCTCTCAATCACTAAATGCATGAAAGGTATCACGTCCAAATATCAAATCGTTCACTTAGCTTCTATATCACTCTTAATCCGTACCTGTAAAATTTTTGAAACTTAAATGAATCAAGAGGTAAGCAAATCCGACGACTATTCAAGGAGAGCACGTGATCTATATAAATATCAATCTGCAGGTATCGCTCACAAACATTTTATGCAAAACTCTTAGGTTAGCCCAGAACATTCGCGTCGTCCGCAGCGCACGAGTGATAGGTGCAGTCTGCCAACTGCCAAATATACAATATACTTTGTATATTTGAGATAATGTTTTATAAATCATTTTTGCTGCAGATTTTTTGTAAAGTTGTATAACAAAATAAATAACATAATCCTCAATTTACCCGAAAGCAATTAAAGAAAAGAATGAGGAAATAAATTATTACAATTAAATTATTTCAAAAAATTTTTTTTTTAATTTGAGAAATTAGTTTTACAGTTAAGATTGAATAAAAACAAAAATCGATCCAAATGGAAGAACACAAAACTTTCTTAGTATTAAATTCTTCTGATAAAAATAAAAATAATTTTTAATTAGGCGCACTCAATAGCTAATACCCGAATTTCGCAGATATTTTTCTATAGCATTACTGCAACTTCTACCTACATTCTTATTCTTCTGAAAAATTGTATTACCTTAAAATTCCAAAACCAGTTGGCGCCCTAAAGCGTCCAGCGCCCTGGGGCGCCGCCCCAGCTTGCCCACCCCAAAAGCCGGCACTGTTATAACATATCATTACTGCAAACGTATGAAAAATAACACAAGCGTTAACGGATCTTAGGTTTTGACAGGACATGAAATTTGATAGGATGGCAGGGATGAGATGGATGTTGGAGGAAAATCGGATAAAAATAAGACAGCTACATCGTTATCTGTAGACAGACTATATAAAAACAAACAAAAACAAATAATTAAACGATCTTTTAACGTTGAAAATTAAGTGACACGAATAAGATTGTGTGTAGAAAACGAAATGGAAACCAAACATCTAGTATGGTAAGTAAGGAATATATAAAGTAAGATAGACAAAATTATTTGAGACAGAAATGGAAAATATATGTGAGTCTGGAACAACAAACTGAAAGAGAGAATGAGAGATGCGAGAAACGGCAATAAACTGTACAAATTCGCGGACACCTCGTGCGTCTCCCACAAACACGCGCGCGCGCGCGTAGGCGTACGCTTACAAACTTCCTTGTGTAGTGTGTTTAAGAAAATGACGGACTGTACCGCTCTGTTCTGTTCCAATTGTATATTACAGTGAGACAAATTAAAATAAAACACTTTATGATAACAAAGTTATACAATGCAGTTTGTATTTCCGAGAATAGATTAACACTAAGATTGTATATAGTCTGTCGGTAGTGTCTGTTAAAGCCTGTAATTACAATAACCAAGAGAACAGTGCCTCCGTCGGGAGTCTGAACTGATATTTAGGACAAAGTAACGTCTTATCACTCTTTGTTTATATCGTACCATTGTGTTTTTGTCCATATTACTAAGCTCGATCTTTGAAAACTGTGTGTTTTGCATGGAAGTGATAACACCAACCAAAAAATGTATGAAAAGAAGGGTCAAAAGATCGCATACCATCTAAAATCAAACATTTATAACAAAAAATCTATAAATAAACACGCACAATTAAGACACTACAAAACAGTAATATATCCTGAAGGCTAATGCTTGAGAGTCTTTTCTGCAGAAAAAATAATAAAAGTAGAAAGAGGAATATTAAGAAAAATTTTTATAACCCAAAACAAATGAAATATTTTAAATTTTGATTAAGAGTAAATGAAGAAATTTAAAAAGATTTCTCATCTTTCCACAACAATGCTGTAAAAGATTAAAATTTGATGGACATTTATTACGAACGTTAAATAAAAGATTAACGAAACAGATGTCTGAATAGCTAAGAAACATGGACAACATTTGGGTGGCACAAAGAGTAAAGAAAGATTTAGAACAGATCCCAAATATGAACAAAGAAACTTAAACTCAATCCCGCTTGTAAACTGATTAATCCCGCTTACATTCAATTTATTAGGTAGCTACACAGGCCCCTGGTCAGGTGGGGGTCAGAGCGGGCGCCACCCTACCTAAAGTGTTTTATAAAAATTTGTCACCAATTTCGAATCATAAATTTTTATTTTTAAAAGTTTATCGAACTGAAAAATTCGATAAAACTTACGAAAACCACGAATTAAAAATCCCGCTTGGTGTCGGCCACCAAAAACGTAGGCTGGCAGCATTCCAAAACCGTACGCTCTATTTCCTACGTCGCGTCGCCAAGTAGCCTGTGCGTACGAGGAACTGAAACAACGAATACAGTATTTTGTTATGAGAAAAGTTTAGCCAATTAAACAAATCATACACCTCCCGAAACACACCTTGCTGCTTGGTATAGTTTATTAAATGACTTGAGTGATATGTGGCAGCACTTATGTGGCATTTTGCTACAGCGAACAATTTCAACAACGGCCCTTTGTTTTATATAGGAATAAACATTTTATCAGTTGAAGAACTCGTGGTTATCAAAACTTTTGTAAATAGTCTTGGAGACAAAGAAAATGCAAAAGCATACTGTATTCTGTCCGAAGATACGAGGACGAGATTAAAATTAAATTAAAAAATGAAACCAAAAGTGAGCTTATGAATTGAAAACTTTTCAAAGTTGCTTTCAGTATACGAATATAACGGAAATATTATTAAATTTGTCTAAATATTAGGCTTATTTGTAACCCGAGCGTATTTTTTAGACGAAATCAGAGATGACTGGGTGAATTAAATACATATAAATAGAATAAAAATGTAAAAATATATTTCATTCTATATTAAATAACACTTTATATATATAACAGCCACGCGGCTGCTCGTAGTTCGGTATAACAACCAACCACGTTACCAAAAAAGTAGTAGAGGGAAAATGAGAATCCTGACCCACAAAGGAATGCTGCCTTTCCCACGGTCTAGATCAAAGAGATGCCGCCGTTCCCGCGGTCCAAGATTTTTTCCCACGCTCTCCCCACCACCGCTGGACCACAGCATCCCAAAGGACCGCGAATTTCCGCGAATATAATTTTTTATATGCCGCCTTTCGCGAGCCTAGATCACTTTCACTTTCTACTGGACCACAGCATCCGCGACTTTTTCGCGTATCTGGACCACAGCATCCGCGAATATAAATTTTATTTTTTTATATGCCACCTTTCGCGAGCTTAGATCACTTTCACTTTCTATCACTTGATGCATTATAGTGTATATATTAAATATATGATCAGGGTTACCAACCTTGCATGAGTTCAAATTTGTTGTGTGTTATAATGTATACTAAATCTATATGATCAGGTTTACCAACCTATGGTGGGGGGTTCCGACTTGATGCATTATAGTGTATATATTAAATATATGATCAGGGTTACCAACCTTGCATGAGTTCAAATTTGTTGTGTGTTATAATGTATATTAAATCTATATGATCAGGTGTACCAACCTCTGTATTATTATTATAGTGTATAGATATTTTATATGAGCAGGGTTGTCAACATTTTCTGTGGCGGGGGGAGAGAAATTCAAATATGTGTTATATAGTGTATATATTAAAATATATGATCAGGGTTACCAATCTTACATTATTGTGTGTGTGTGTATAGAGCAGATCTGCCAACTTTTTTTTCTCTTCTGTAGTGGGAAATTCAAACTATATGATCATAATTGTTACTCTCTCTCTCTCTCTCTCTCTCTCTCTCTCTCTCTCTCTCTCTCTCTCTCTCTCTCTCTCTCTCTCTCTCTCTCTCTCTCTCACATTTGAATGTAAGTAAAACTATCTCTCTCTCTCTCTCTCTCACTCTCTCTTGTTGTCAAACGTTATGTTCAAGTCGTTTTCTCCTCTCCCTCTCTCTTTCTCTCTCTCTCTCACTGTGTACATTGAGTAAATAATTTTAGCTCTCTCTCTCTCTCTCTCTCACTTGTTGTGTATGTCTCTCTCTCTCTGTGGTCAGTACCGTGCGCATGTATATGAAATTAGAAAGTTTATATTTATTCGACAAATATTAACGCCCTCTCTCTCTCTCGCTCGCAGACGTCGGAAGCAATTCCTAGTTTATAATGTAATTACCTGTGCGTGTATGTCTCTCTCTCGCTGCAAACGTTGACAAGAATTCCCTTATTCAAAGCGATTACGGTGTCACAGTACACAAACTTAAATATGCCTTACAGACCATTGTAATTTTAAAAATTCATTTTTGCATTAATTAAATATATATATCGTAAACAATGAAATAATAATATTTCGTAATTGTAAGATTTTTAATAAAACAATTATTAGTTTAAATAATAATTTTCATGATTGTAAGCAAAAGTTTTGTGTGCACACACATTGTGTATGTCTCTCTTTCGTTGCAAACGTTGACAAGAATTCCCTTATTCAAAGCGATTTGTATGTGCACACGAACTTAAATATGGTTTACAGACCATTGTAATTTTAAAAATTCATTTTTGTAGACGTCGGAAGAAATTCCTAGTTTATAATGTAATTACCTATGTGTGTGCTGTTACAGACGACAAATCCATACGTTAACAGCTTCACAGTAAATGTTAGCCTATTGTGTGTGTGTGTGCTATGTAAATTGTTTGTACATCAATGAATAATATAATCGTGATAGTTTTAATGTAATGCGTATCGTGTATTGCTGCTGCTGCTGCTGCAAACGTCGGTAGAAATTCCCCATCTCTCTCTCTCTCTCTCTCTCTCTCTCTCTCTCTCTCTCTCTCTCTCTCTCTCTCTCTCTCTCTCTCTCTCTCTCTCTCTCTCGCTCGCAGACGTCGGAAGAAATTCCTAGTTTATAATGTAATTACCCACATTGTGTATGTCTCTCTCTCGCTGCAAACGTTGACAAGAATTCCCTTATTCAAGGCGACTTGTATGTGTACACAAACGTAAATATGGTTTACAGACCATTGTAATTTTAAAAATTCTAACGACATATAAATTGTAGTAGCAATAATAATAAGTGATATTTACAATGAAACTATTTTCAAATAAAAATGATGTTGGTTCGACAACCTTTTGTTTTTAAGACTATAACAAGAATGAGACAAGGATCAACTCTCTCTCTCTCACACACACACACACACACACACACACACACATTTAGTATGAACAGACGTGTCTTTGTTAGTAAAATGTACAAATCACATGACTTTATGTGAACTTCAAAGGGTTCAAATGTTTCAAAATAAAAATATATAAAACAAAAAATACAGAATATATTTACAAATAAAATATATATTACATATTATGAATTTTTTAATTTGTGAAGCAATCTTCAATACGCTCTTCTTCTTCTTCATTTGGTACTACATTAAGCCAGTCCTTGGACTTCACTTTTATGGGGTTTTCATAAACATAAAGATCACTACCACCAATAATTTGTGGTACAATACTTCTGTTTAATGGTAAAACCTAAGACAAAGCATTAAATAAAACATGCAATCAGTATTAATAGTACAAAATATCACTGTTTTAGTAATTTAAAATACTGTATAATTGCTTACGATTAACAAATAAGAGAAAAGACATACTTTACAATTCTTTTCATTCTTTTATTCAAATGTAACATTCAAATTTAAACGTTACAATCTGTATAACGTTCTGTTTCAGATAATAGTTTGAATATAAAATGAAATGGAATGCAGTATTTTGTTATGAGAAATTACATTTGTAAATTACAGAATTGTTCTCTAACTACTGATACAATCGTTCAGTTTCGATTTGGTACTCAATATATTTTAGTCTCCTAGTATTTTCATTGATACATTTTGGAAACTGAGTACAGAATAAATCTACAATCACCTAGTCGGAATCATTAAGTTTTACAAAAGATCTTATTGATCAGTTTGTCAGAGTCCCATTTGTTGGCAGAAAACAATTATGTGATCAAATAAACATTACCAGAGAACAACGTCCTCCTAAAGATAAATTTACCAGAGCTCAAAACAGTACAAAGTCATACTTTTGGTGAAGAAAATCACGTCATCAACAACAAAAGTTGTTTGTGTTTAAACAGCTACAAACAATAATTAATTTTCTTACACTAGTAAACATTTTGCTGTAATTGTTTCAATTAAAGGAACCATATATATATATTCGTTGAGAAAATCAGTTGTGGCTGGACGAAACATGTGTCTGAATAAATTTTCTCTCTACATAGCAGTTGTAAAAGTAGTCATATACAGTATGTGCTATATATACAAAAGGCTTTCAACGTGTTTGTCATTTCAACCAATTTGTACCGCGCTCTAATTATGTAAAAATAACTGTACCGCTCCATACAACTGAGAATAAATCCGTACAAACACACACACACGCACACACACACACACACACACACACACACACATACACAACGATGTTTCTGCTTATTTGAACAAGTCCTGTATTAAATGCACTTGTTAATGTTTTAATGTGAACAATTTTACGTTTAAATAAAATCTGTACATACAATAAAATTATGTTTCAGTATTAATGATATAAATATTACTGTTTTATTAATTTAAAATACCGTATAATTGCTTACGATTGACAAATAAGAGAAAAGACATACTTTACGGAATTTCTTGAAATTTTTGCAGTTAGTCTTCTGCTCATGTGTACTAGCAGCCTGTTTGGTTACAGTTAACCATTTAAATTCAATGTTCTTGTTGTTGTTAACCTTCTGCTCGTCTCCCTCTCGTTTACTGGCGGTATGTTTGGCTACAGTTAACCATTTAAGTTCAATGTTCTGAGAAGTATTCATCATCTTCTTGTTCCTATAATAACAGTACCTGCTTCAGTACTATATATATATTATGTGCTATATATACATAAGGCTTTCAAATCTAATTGTGTAAGAATAACTGTACCGTCACATACAACTGAGAATAAATCCGTACAAACATACACACACGCACACACTTAGCGATGTTTTTACTTATTTGAACAAGTCATGTATTAAATTCAATAAATAATGCACTTGATAATGTTTTAATGTGAATAATTTTCCGTTTAAATAAAATCTGTACATACAATAAAATTATGTTCACTTTAAGAAATAAAAACTGCACAGTATGTTTCTTTGATTGCGGACGAAACATCAGACATTCCCGTCTGTATTTCAGTTAGTTATAGTTTTCCACTATGTTTTAGCTAATGATCAACCAGTTGAAAGTTTTTGGAAATTTGATAACCCTGAAGGCACGACGCGGAATCTATTGGTCTAAGCGTACATTTATTATGTAAATCATCTCTTTTTCAGTCATCTAAGTATGTGCATTTGAATTATTTGCGCATGCGCATAACAGCTTTTTTAGTACAGTTGCACACACATCGACGCTCGCACTATATATATAACCGGTGAACTTCACAACAGCGTCTTACTTACAACTCGAATCTATATAACGTTCTGTTTCTGTTTCAGATAATAATAATAGATTGAATATAAAAAGACTGTGTATGAATACAAAGAAATATCAAACACAACAGATCAATTATTTGAATGAACATGATTGTGTATGTGAGCTACCGAGATCTAATAATGTGAATAACTTTCCGTTTAAATAAAATCTGTACATACAATAAAATTATGTTCACTTTAAGAAATAAAAACTGCACAGTATGTTTCTTTGATTGCGAACGAAACATCAGACATCCCGTCTGTATTTCTGTTAGTTATAGTTTTCCACTATGTTTAGCTAATGGTCAAACAGTTGAAAGTTTTTGGAAATTTGATAACCCTGAAGGCACGACGCAGAATCTATTGGTCTAAGCGTACATTTATTATGTAAATCATCTCTTTTTCAGTCATCTACGTATGTGCATTTGAATTATTTGCGCATGCGCATAACAGCTTTTTTTAGTACAGTTGCACACACATCGACGCTCGCACTATATATATATATAACCGGTGAACTTCACAACAGCGTCTTACTTACAACTCGAATCTATATAACGTTCTGTTTCTGTTTCAGATAATAATAAAAGATTGAATATAAAAAGACTGTGTATGAATACACAACAGATCAATTATTTGAGTGAACATGATTGTGTATGTGAGCTACCGAGATCTAATAATGTGAATAATTTTCCGTTTAAATAAAATCTGTACATACAATAAAATTATGTTCACTTTAAGAAATAAAAACTGCACAGTATGTTTCTTTGATTGCCAACGAAACATCAGACATCCCGTCTGTATTTCTGTTAGTTATAGTTTTCCACTATGTTTAGCTAATGGTCAAACAGTTGAAAGTTTTTGGAAATTTGATAACCCTGAAGGCACGACGCAGAATCTATTGGTCTAAGCGTACATTTATTATGTAAATCATCTCTTTTTCAGTCATCTACGTATGTGCATTTGAATTATTTGCGCATGCACATACAACTGAGAATAAATCCGTACAAACATACACACACGCGCACACTTAGCGACGTTTTTACTTATTTGAGCAAGTCATGTATTAAATTCAATAAATAATGCACTTGATAATGTTTAAATATTTCCAACAACTATGTTGATTAGAAGTGCTGTAATTTCAATAACAATGTTCGCTACGTAACGTATTCAAATCTGTTTACTCACCTCTTAAATGTTGATGCACGCAATTATCGATTTCACAATGAGGTATGAAGGCTAATTGCATTCGTCACGTATATATATTCTTGTATCTTACAACGGTAGGGTAGGGGTAGCTTAGCGTGTTTGTTTTGAAAGTCAATGTAAGTCATTGTCCGCAGTGGAAACTTTCAGAAGTTAGCGATACTGAAAGTATTTTCGTGCATTAGTCAAAATTAGGAAAACAATCGAATCGACAAACATTATGAATTCCGTTCGTGGGAAGAGTGTAATTTCATAATATTATTTGTATATATAGACATTTTACAAAATCATAAAGCATCAAACTGTATATCCCTTTGTTGGTTTGTAATTATTACTAAACAGTAATACATGCTTAGGATGAAAATATTTGTTATGATTTAGTAACTTACAACAACAGCTTAACCCAAGGAGTCATCGTCCGTGATGGAAAAGCTTTCCCTCACTGCTTAAAGCTTTAAGAAGTTAGCGATACTGAAAGTATTTTCGTACATTAACCAAAATTAGGGAAACAATCGAACCGACAAACATTAATCCAAGAATTTACATTTTCAGCATACATAGATTTCAACCCGCAAAGATGTATGCAGATAAATGAAATACATATTTTACATTAAAATACATTTCTGATTACTATACAAAGAATTACATATTGTTATTCTTCTCTATTTATGTTTCCAATTGTAATGGAGTGTTATACTCACCATAAAAGAAGGACAATAGTTTCAATACCACATAAGAAAGATCTTTTATAAAAAGGTGACAGCACGTGCTGAAAACCGTATGCTTTCGGTATTCACGAAGATGAAGATTGTACAGCAAGCAAACAAATTGTCAATAAAAGATATGAACTTTTTGGGTAGGTGACGAAGGCAGCACTGATCCGCTATTACCGAACAGTATTCGTTGTATACATTACACACACATGTTAGGTTAAACGCAACCTCTATACAAAAACAGATATCGGATTTAAATAATAATTTCGTGCTTACAATATATACTAGCTATGTACACAAATTTAAAATATAGTTTACTGACCATTGTAATACAAGAGGTCATTGACATGACTTTACACTGGTTTAGTATAGTTACTCATGTTAGGTTGAACGCAACACACACACACACACACACACACACACACACACAATCAGGTCAATGACTGCTACGTGCTGTCACCAGCCAGACGACAAATAGATTATCATATAGGAGAGTTAGTACTGGTTCGTAACAGACAACTATCCTCTTTTGACATTGTATGATTTTAATAAAAACAGATATCGGATTTAAATATTAATTTCGTGCTTGCAATATATACTACCTATGTAGACAAATATAGTTTACTGACCATTGTAATACAAGAGGTCATTGACACGACTTTACACTGGTTTAGCATAGTTACTTATGTTATCGTTGAACGCAACACACACACAAGAATCGGTTTTTTTGTATACGTTCTAGGTGAAAAACTACTGGGGTGTCTCTGACTTTAGTTGGAAATAAATAACATTACAGATATTGATATGGTACTATGAGTAGCCTATACATCAGACTGCATGTATCTGTCATTAGCAATCTAACGTTACGACGACAGCATAACGATAATGAAAGCCATACATTATCGTTTGCTAACATTTTGTATTTTGTCTAAGCTATGTTAACTTCACACACACACACACACACACACACACACACACACACACACACACACACACACACACACACACACACACACACACACAAGCGCACAGGTGCAAGTGGGTAGTCGGAATGCAAGTCGTGTAAGGTATTAGGATAGTGTAGGTCGACTTCGAGGATGTACCTGATGTTGGAATCATCACTCACATGTTATTTAAATTATTATTTAAATAACATGCCGCAACGGGAGTGATAGGTCCAATTAGGTTTGTTACACGTTGTGTGTTAGGTTAAATTGCGGTCCATTCACGTTTCATGTTAGGTTAAAATGCAAACACACACACACACACACGTGTTAGGCTGCAGCCTAACACGTGTGTATGTTATTTAAATAATAATTTAAATAACATACACATGTGTGTGTGTGTTTGCATTTTAACCTAACATGAAACGTGAATGGACCGCATTTTAACCTAACACACAACGTGTAACAAACCTAATTGGACCTATCACTCCCGTTGCGTCATGTACTGATGACCTAAACACTACACGTGTGTATGTTATGTTGCATTTTAACCTAACATGAAACGTGAATGGACCGCATTTTAACCTAACACACAACGTGTAACAAACCTAATTGGACCTATCACTCCCGTTGCGGCATGTTATTTAAATAATAATTTAAATAACATGTGAGTGATGATTCCAACATCAGGTACATCCTCGAAGTCGACCTACACTATCCTAATACCTTACACGACTTGCATTCCGACTACCCACTTGCACCTGTGCGCTTGTGTGTGTGTGTGTGTGTGTGTGTGTGTGTGTGTGTGTGTGTGTGTGTGTGTGTGTGTGTGTGTGTGTGTGTGTGTGTGTGTGTGTGTGAAGTTAACATAGCTTAGACAAAATACAAAATGTTAGCAAACGATAATGTATGGCTTTCATTATCGTTATGCTGTCGTCGTAACGTTAGATTGCTAATGACAGATACATGCAGTCTGATGTATAGGCTACTCATAGTACCATATCAATATCTGTAATGTTATTTATTTCCAACTAAAGTCAGAGACACCCCAGTAGTTTTTCACCTAGAACGTATACAAAAAAACCGATTCTTGTGTGTGTGTTGCGTTCAACGATAACATAAGTAACTATGCTAAACCAGTGTAAAGTCGTGTCAATGACCTCTTGTATTACAATGGTCAGTAAACTATATTTGTCTACATAGGTAGTATATATTGCAAGCACGAAATTAATATTTAAATCCGATATCTGTTTTTATTAAAATCATACAATGTCAAAAGAGGATAGTTGTCTGTTACGAACCAGTACTAACTCTCCTATATGATAATCTATTTGTCGTCTGGCTGGTGACAGCACGTAGCAGTCATTGACCTGATTGTGTGTGTGTGTGTGTGTGTGTGTGTTGCGTTCAACCTAACATGAGTAACTATACTAAACCAGTGTAAAGTCATGTCAATGACCTCTTGTATTACAATGGTCAGTAAACTATATTTTAAATTTGTGTACATAGCTAGTATATATTGTAAGCACGAAATTATTATTTAAATCCGATATCTGTTTTTGTATAGAGGTTGCGTTTATCCTAACATGTGTGTGTAATGTATACAACGAATACTGTTCGGTAATAGCGGATCAGTGCTGCCTTCGTCACCTACCCAAAAAGTTCATATCTTTTATTGACAATTTGTTTGCTTGCTGTACAATCTTCATCTTCGTGAATACCGAAAGCATACGGTTTTCAGCACGTGCTGTCACCTTTTTATAAAAGATCTTTCTTATGTGGTATTGAAACTATTGTCCTTCTTTTATGCTGAGTATAACACTCCATTACAATTGGAAACATAAATAGAGAAGAATAACAATATGTAAGTCTTTGTATAGTAATCAGAAATGTATTTTAATGTAAAATATGTATTTCATTTATCTGCATACATCTTTGCGGGTTGAAATCTATGTATGCTGAAAATGTAAATTCTTGGATTAATGTTTGTCGGTTCGATTGTTTCCCTAATTTTGGTTAATGTACGAAAATACTTTCAGTATAGCTAACTTCTTAAAGCTTTAAGCAGTGAGGGAAAGCTTTTCCATCACGGACGATGACTCCTTGGGTTAAGCTGTTGTTGTAAGTTACTAAATCATAACAAATATTTTCATCCTGAGCATGGATTACTGTTTAGTAATAATTACAAACCAACAAAGGGATATACAGTTTGATGCTTTATGATTTTGTAAAATGTCTATATATACAAATAATATTATGAAATTACACTCTTCCCACGAACGGAATTCATAATGTTTGTCGATTCGATTGTTTTCCTAATTTTGACTAATGCACGAAAATACTTTCAGTATCGCTAACTTCTGAAAGTTTCCACTGCGGACAATGACTTACATTGACTTTCAAAACATACACGCTAAGCTACCCCTACCCTACCGTTGTAAGATACAAGAATATATATACGTGACGAATGCAATTAGCCTTCATACCTCATTGTGAAATCGATAATTGCGTGCATCAACATTTAAGAGGTGAGTAAACAGATTTGAATACGTTACGTAGCGAACATTGTTATTGAAATTACAGCACTTCTAATCAACATAGTTGTTGGAAATATTTAAACATTATCAAGTGCATTATTTATTGAATTTAATACATGACTTGTTCAAATAAGTAAAAACGTCGCTAAGTGTGCGCGTGTGTGTATGTTTGTACGGATTTATTCTCAGTTGTATGTGCATGCGCAAATAATTCAAATGCACATACGTAGATGACTGAAAAAGAGATGATTTACATAATAAATGTACGCTTAGACCAATAGATTCTGCGTCGTGCCTTCAGGGTTATCAAATTTCCAAAAACTTTCAACTGTTTGACCATTAGCTAAACATAGTGGAAAACTATAACTAACAGAAATACAGACGGGATGTCTGATGTTTCGTTGGCAATCAAAGAAACATACTGTGCAGTTTTTATTTCTTAAAGTGAACATAATTTTATTGTATGTACAGATTTTATTTAAACGGAAAATTATTCACATTATTAGATCTCGGTAGCTCACATACACAATCATGTTCACTCAAATAATTGATCTGTTGTGTATTCATACACAGTCTTTTTATATTCAATCTATTATTATTATCTGAAACAGAAACAGAACGTTATATAGATTCGAGTTGTAAGTAAGACGCTGTTGTGAAGTTCACCGGTTATATATATATATAGTGCGAGCGTCGATGTGTGTGCAACTGTACTAAAAAAAGCTGTTATGCGCATGCGCAAATAATTCAAATGCACATACGTAGATGACTGAAAAAGAGATGATTTACATAATAAATGTACGCTTAGACCAATAGATTCTGCGTCGTGCCTTCAGGGTTATCAAATTTCCAAAAACTTTCAACTGTTTGACCATTAGCTAAACATAGTGGAAAACTATAACTAACAGAAATACAGACGGGATGTCTGATGTTTCGTTGGCAATCAAAGAAACATACTGTGCAGTTTTTATTTCTTAAAGTGAACATAATTTTATTGTATGTACAGATTTTATTTAAACGGAAAATTATTCACATTATTAGATCTCGGTAGCTCACATACACAATCATGTTCACTCAAATAATTGATCTGTTGTGTTTGATATTTCTTTGTATTCATACACAGTCTTTTTATATTCAATCTATTATTATTATCTGAAACAGAAACAGAACGTTATATAGATTCGAGTTGTAAGTAAGACGCTGTTGTGAAGTTCACCGGTTATATATATAGTGCGAGCGTCGATGTGTGTGCAACTGTACTAAAAAAGCTGTTATGCGCATGCGCAAATAATTCAAATGCACATACTTAGATGACTGAAAAAGAGATGATTTACATAATAAATGTACGCTTAGACCAATAGATTCCGCGTCGTGCCTTCAGGGTTATCAAATTTCCAAAAACTTTCAACTGGTTGATCATTAGCTAAAACATAGTGGAAAACTATAACTAACTGAAATACAGACGGGAATGTCTGATGTTTCGTCCGCAATCAAAGAAACATACTGTGCAGTTTTTATTTCTTAAAGTGAACATAATTTTATTGTATGTACAGATTTTATTTAAACGGAAAATTATTCACATTAAAACATTATCAAGTGCATTATTTATTGAATTTAATACATGACTTGTTCAAATAAGTAAAAACATCGCTAAGTGTGTGCGTGTGTGTATGTTTGTACGGATTTATTCTCAGTTGTATGTGACGGTACAGTTATTCTTACACAATTAGATTTGAAAGCCTTATGTATATATAGCACATAATATATATATAGTACTGAAGCAGGTACTGTTATTATAGGAACAAGAAGATGATGAATACTTCTCAGAACATTGAACTTAAATGGTTAACTGTAGCCAAACATACCGCCAGTAAACGAGAGGGAGACGAGCAGAAGGTTAACAACAACAAGAACATTGAATTTAAATGGTTAACTGTAACCAAACAGGCTGCTAGTACACATGAGCAGAAGACTAACTGCAAAAATTTCAAGAAATTCCGTAAAGTATGTCTTTTCTCTTATTTGTCAATCGTAAGCAATTATACGGTATTTTAAATTAATAAAACAGTAATATTTATATCATTAATACTGAAACATAATTTTATTGTATGTACAGATTTTATTTAAACGTAAAATTGTTCACATTAAAACATTAACAAGTGCATTTAATACAGGACTTGTTCAAATAAGTAGAAACATCGTTGTGTATGTGTGTGTGTGCGTGCGTATGTGTGTCTGTGTGTGTGTGTGTGTGTGTGTGTTTGTACGGATTTATTCTCAGTTGTATGGAGCGGTACAGTTATTTTTACATAATTAGAGCGCGGTACAAATTGGTTGAAATGACAAACACGTTGAAAGCCTTTTGTATATATAGCACATACTGTATATGACTACTTTTACAACTGCTATGTAGAGAGAAAATTTATTCAGACACATGTTTCGTCCAGCCACAACTGATTTTCTCAACGAATATATATATATATATATATATATATATATATATGTTTCCTTTAATTGAAACAATTACAGCAAAATGTTTACTAGTGTAAGAAAATTAATTATTGTTTGTAGCTGTTTAAACACAAACAATTTTTGTTGTTGATGACGTGATTTTCTTCACCAAAAGTATGACTTTGTACTGTTTTGAGCTCTGGTAAATTTATCTTTAGGAGGACGTTGTTCTCTGGTAATGTTTATTTGATCACATAATTGTTTTCTGCCAACAAATGGGACTCTGACAAACTGATCAATAAGATCTTTTATAAAACTTAATGATTCCGACTAGGTGATTGTAGATTTATTCTGTACTCAGTTTCCAAAATGTATCAATGAAAATACTAGGAGACTAAAATATATTGAGTACCAAATCGAAACTGAACGATTGTATCAGTAGTTAGAGAACAATTCTGTAATTTACAAATGTAATTTCTCATAACAAAATACTGCATTCCATTTCATTTTATATTCAAACTATTATCTGAAACAGAACGTTATACAGATTGTAACGTTTAAATTTGAATGTTACATTTGAATAAAAGAATGAAAAGAATTGTAAAGTATGTCTTTTCTCTTATTTGTTAATCGTAAGCAATTATACAGTATTTTAAATTACTAAAACAGTGATATTTTGTACTATTAATACTGATTGCATGTTTTATTTAATGCTTTGTCTTAGGTTTTACCATTAAACAGAAGTATTGTACCACAAATTATTGGTGGTAGTGATCTTTATGTTTATGAAAACCCCATAAAAGTGAAGTCCAAGGACTGGCTTAATGTAGTACCAAATGAAGAAGAAGAAGAGCGTATTGAAGATTGCTTCACAAATTAAAAAATTCATAATATGTAATATATATTTTATTTGTAAATATATTCTGTATTTTTTTGTTTTATATATTTTTATTTTGAAACATTTGAACCCTTTGAAGTTTACATAAAGTCATGTGATTTGTACATTTTACTAACAAAGACACGTCTGTTCATACTAAATGTGTGTGTGTGCGTGTGTGTGTGAGAGAGAGAGAGTTGATCCTTGTCTCATTCTTGTTATAGTCTTAAAAACAAAAGGTTGTCGAACCAACATCATTTTTATTTGAAAATAGTTTCATTGTAAATATCACTTATTATTATTGCTACTACAATTTATATGTCGTTAGAATTTTTAAAATTACAATGGTCTGTAAACCATATTTACGTTTGTGTACATATACAAATCGCCTTGAATAAGGGAATTCTTGTCAACGTTTGCAGCGAGAGAGAGACATACACAATGTGGGTAATTACATTATGAACTAGGAATTTCTTCCGACGTCTGCGAGCGAGAGAGAGAGAGAGAGAGAGAGAGAGAGAGAGAGAGAGAGAGAGAGAGATGGGGAATTTCTACCGACGTTTGCAGCAGCAGCAGCAGCAATACACGATACGCATTACATTAAAACTATCACGATTATATTATTCATTGATGTACAAACAATTTACATAGCACACACACACACAATAGGCTAACATTTACTGTGAAGCTGTTAACGTATGGATTTGTCGTCTGTAACAGCACACACATAGGTAATTACATTATAAACTAGGAATTTCTTCCGACGTCTACAAAAATGAATTTTTAAAATTACAATGGTCTGTAAACCATATTTAAGTTCGTGTGCACATACAAATCGCTTTGAATAAGGGAATTCTTGTCAACGTTTGCAACGAAAGAGAGACATACACAATGTGTGTGCACACAAAACGTTTGCTTACAATCATGAAAATTATTATTTAAACTAATAATTGTTTTATTAAAAATCTTACAATTACGAAATATTATTATTTCATTGTTTACGATATATATATTTAATTAATGCAAAAATGAATTTTTAAAATTACAATGGTCTGTAAGGCATATTTAAGTTTGTGTACTGTGACAACGTAATCGCTTTGAATAAGGGAATTCTTGTCAACGTTTGCAGCGAGAGAGAAACATACACGCACAGGTAATTACATTATAAACTAGGAATTGCTTCCGACGTCTGCGAGCGAGAGAGAGAGAGAGGGCGTTAATATTTGTCGAATAAATATAAACTTTCTAATTTCATATACATGAGCACGGTACTGACCACAGAGAGAGAGAGACATACACAACAAGTGTGAGAGAGAGAGAGAGAGAGAGAGCTAAAATTATTTACTCAATGTACACAGTGAGAGAGAGAGAGAAAGAGAGAGGGAGAGGAGAAAACGACTTGAACATAACGTTTGACAACAAGAGAGAGTGAGAGAGAGAGAGAGAGAGATAGTTTTACTTACATTCAAATGTGAGAGAGAGAGAGAGAGAGAGAGAGAGAGAGAGAGAGAGAGAGAGAGAGAGAGAGAGAGAGAGAGAGAGAGAGAGAGAGAGAGAGAGTAACAATTATGATCATATAGTTTGAATTTCCCACTACAGAAGAGAAAAAAAAGTTGGCAGATCTGCTCTATACACACACACACAATAATGTAAGATTGGTAACCCTGATCATATATTTTAATATATACACTATATAACACATATTTGAATTTCTCTCCCCCCGCCACAGAAAATGTTGACAACCCTGCTCATATAAAATATCTATACACTATAATAATAATACAGAGGTTGGTACACCTGATCATATAGATTTAATGTACATTATAACACACAACAAATTTGAACTCATGCAAGGTTGGTAACCCTGATCATATATTTAATATATACACTATAATGCATCAAGTCGGAACCCCCCACCATAGGTTGGTAAACCTGATCATATAGATTTAATATACATTATAACACACAACAAATTTGAACTCATGCAAGGTTGGTAACCCTGATCATATATTTAATATATACACTATAATGCATCAAGTCGGAACCCCCCACCATAGGTTGGTAAACCTGATCATATAAATTTAATATACATTATAACACACAACAAATTTGAACTCATGCAAGGTTGGTAACCCTGATCATATATTTAATATATACACTATAATGCATCAAGTGATAGAAAGTGAAAGTGATCTAAGCTCGCGAAAGGTGGCATATAAAAAAATAAAAATTATATTCGCGGATGCTGTGGTCCAGATACGCGAAAAAGTCGCGGATGCTGTGGTCCAGTAGAAAGTGAAAGTGATCTAGGCTCGCGAAAGGCGGCATATAAAAAATTATATTCGCGGAAATTCGCGGTCCTTTGGGATGCTGTGGTCCAGCAGTGGTGGGGAGAGCGTGGGAAAAAATCTTGGACCGCGGGAACGGCGGCATCTCTTTGATCTAGACCGTGGGAAAGGCGGCATTCCTTTGTGGGTCAGGATCCTCATTTTCCCTTTACTCAAAAAGCTTCTATCATTTTGTTGTTCTATGACTGACGACCTGCTACATGTAGAACCTTCTATTGTGTTTATAATATGGATTCAACATCATTTCCCGCCTCTTCCTGTTGTGTATTAAAACAGAGAACGCGCCAGTATTTGAGATTACCGTAAAGTCTCTTTTCTTTCTTGAAGGATAAGACGTCTTGTCTATCCGTCTATGTAGAATTTCAAAGAAACTTTCTTCAGCGCTTTTGTTTGAACGAGTCCACTCCCTTTGATCTTCATGGTTTACATCTCAACGTAGTAGAGTGAACCCGAGAATTATGTTTGTTTTTTATTCTTCGTCTTACATGTCATACAGGCCTTATTGAATCTCTATGTCTCCGTAGATCGTTTCGTTTCGTTTGCTGGAACTTCTTTGCGATCGTCTCCTAAAATATTATGTCTTTCTCGAAGACATAAACGATGCAGACTCATTCTTCATTTATAATATGCCCACTTTAGATGACACGAAATCAAGAATGACAGCAGACTTGGAAAATCTTCTTCTTCTTCTTCTTCTTCTTCTTCTTCTTCTTCTTCTTCTTCTTCTTCTTCTTCTTCTTCTTCTTCTTCTTCTTCTTCTTCTTCTTCAGCGGCGCATCAACCCATTACTGAGTCAAGGCCTCCTTTAACAGTATCCGCCAGTTGTCCCGGTAAAAACTGGCTGGCGAAAGAAACTGACAGGTTTCTGCAAATAAAAGTTTTACAGATGAGTTATGTGAATTCTCCGATTCAACCCCCAACCTGGAAGACCAGGAACTTTGATTCCGGGGTGCTCTTCCCCTAGAGAGTTGCTTTCACCTCAGCTGACCAGCTCTCTCTGCCCGGTCGCAGTAGGCTAACTGACTGAGCCCATGTGTGCAGCCGTTGGGCTACTATAGCCTCCTCCGTCTCCACACTAGATCCACACCCTCCTGCCGATGTGCACCATCCTGCCCGGCCAGGACCCAGGATACCCCCAGGCTGTCCTGACAGAACCCCCATCTCTCGTTTGCTTACCGATCCACTCTGTAACCTCTCTATGCTTTTAGTATTTATTTTATTTCTTTTTAAATTTCTATCTCCTTGCTTGCTGGTTTTGAAAGAGAGGTCACAAGTTATTTAGAACTAGGCAAGAGCCTAGAGAAGCTAAAATTGGGCTGGGTCCAGTATGATGGGACTTGCAAATGAAACACTGAACTTAAGATAACAACAACGATTTATTATTCTCTGGTAGTACAACACCTGAGCCCCAAAAGGCTAGATAACTAAGTTTTTTCATTGTTGAGGTTAATTTCCTTAATGTGTGCCTTGCCAAAAGTTGAGCAAGGAATAATGACTATTAACGATACCATGCATTGAATAAGTATAAGATCTGAAGGATCAGTAAATATTAATTCATGAAATGTTACATGATGTCAATAATACAATTGTAAAGTGGCACACAATCTCGACCCGCCAATAATCACATATCATAGCTAAACATAAATATATATAAACATGTACACCTGCAGGATTAATTTAACAATGTAACAATTATAAAAACAACACATACATATAATTAACATCAACCACGTTTGCATACAAATAACACATCACATGTTCACCCTGGTTATCAGCGCATATAATAATCTTGTTCAACACCCATAACCCCCTTTTTCTGACCAAGTGTCCGGCCCACTTTACTGATTAATTAAAAGGTGACTAAAACCCCCTTCCCAAAACTTCAATTAAAAAAAATTCCAGGAGTGGAGCAGGCATGCCCCCAAGTTTTAACAAGATAAGTGTTAACTGAATGTTCTCAGTAAGCCACGCGGCCAGCGCACAAATCCCAAGCCGATATTTAATTATCAAATTAAATCCCATCAATTACTATAATGAAAAGTAGCATCACAAGGTTAACATGGATGTCCGGTTGCCTAACTGCATTTTATGTTTCTTTTTACTTTCCAAAACAGAATCTAGAAAAATAGTGGAACTTGACCACCATGAGTATTCATAACTGACATTGGTTAATCTTGTGTGTTCTTATGGTTAACTAACTGTTATAGTGAGCAATTACAATTATCGTTACAAAGATTTTTTTTTTTATGGTAAATACAAACTGTGACAATGGTAATTTTAAAGTGTGCAAATTAGCTAAACAGTGGTACAGAATTTGTAATACGGAATCTAAGTCATAAAAATATTAAGTCAGCTCACAGTGTTACAAAACTTGACTACCGGCAGGGTCAGGCATCGGACGGGATCTAGCAAGATCTGACACAGACAGACTTGCAGTGGACGTCTCCAACGGGAGTCGCCCACGGTTAAAACCACCCCCAAATATGAATGAATAATAACACACGTGTCCCGATGGAGGAAAATCGCTAACATAAATGTCCCAACATGCTTAAAACCGAAATAGAATGAGATTCAACTCTATCTACCGAACTCCCCTCGACCCGGGCGGTGCGTAACCCCGGCCGAGTTTTCACTCTCAGAACGAGATATACATGATAGTAATTGAGGAGGCGTAAGCCTTACAAAATGCAATTAAAATATTCCACCCATTGTCCGGAAATAACTGTCCACACTGGAACGTTTCATGAAAGTCTCACCGAGTACTTCGGCCACAAGATTTAGGTTAAAAATGGTTAAATTTCACCTGGTTTGAAGGGTGTATGTTGAGGGCTCAGTAGTGTGTGTCCAGTCCATCCCTCCGGCTGACATAGTTGACGAAGGTTTTAGAATTACATCGTCGGAGGCAGTTGTTCGGCCATCCTTCCAGAGCGGGGCAGATTCCCGGCTACCTCGGAAACCCTGCACAATTATATCTGGGATTACACATAAGTTCATGAAACACACCCTACCACATTTACCCACTGACATAGCATGGACTGTCCGGTTTATAAACTCGAAAATATTGCCTAAGTCAAGAATCCCATTGAATGTGGTAAATCACTTCAAAAATAACTCCATTAAATATGTTACTATAGAATATGTCTAAATATAGTCACTCCATAATAATGATAATTTTAATTAACCTTTATGCAAAAGTTTTCATGACGCACTTACAGGAATTGGCAACTTTTAACAAGTTCGTGACATATACAGATATCAGAAAATTACTGACTTACGCCCCATCTTAGTTTAGTTAATTTAGTAGAAGCATTACTGGATTAATATAAAACATAATTATATCCTTAACGTTACAATCAATTAACCAGGGTTGAGATAAAGCATACATGAAACAAATTATAACCTGAAACTCGCCATGCGCTAAGGATTTACTGCAATATATATCTCAACGCATCCATTTTAATATTAAATAAAACCAATTTGTTTTTATATATAATTAAAATACATATTTTAGTGGACTTACCGGAGGTCACGTAGCTTTCTACTTATTCATAGAAGAAGCTGGGAGACGAAAACTGTTCAATCTACTCTGCCAGCCGGGGACTAGAATGTGAAGCGCTGATAGCTAAAGTCGGACTGAATAAACCAGCTGTTGAAAAACCCGTACGTGCATAGATAGGGCGCGCGCGAGTCGGGCGGACAAGGGGCAGCAGCATGACAAAGTCCAACTGACCGTACCAAAGGACAACCTCTGTCTCGTCGACAAATACGTAAATACTTTAATTAATCAAATATAGAGATCGGAACATCGCCGCGTTTTCCAAAACGCGGCACACTCCGCCGAAGGGATTGGTTACCACAAGCTTGAAGCGGACTGCTCGGCGTAACAGGACCCACCTACGTGTAGGTGAGAGGCTGGTGTATTTCTCTTCTAAAGCATATGTTCGCATCACACCCCCATTTGGACCCCCTTGGAACTTCCAATCTAAAATATTACAATTCCCTTTCAGAAGTCTTAGAACTAGTGAGTTCCATGAACTGGAAAATTCACTCACTATTTTGAACGTAATACATTTTATATTCATGTTTATCGGTGTCCAAATCACTTATTTATATTGATAGCATAAAGTATTTACCTTATTTTGTTTGTCCGTCTGGTGGCTTTATTTCTTCTTCGTTATTACGACGCGTTTCGGGACATATGTCCCATCCTCAGGTATTGTCACTCAGCAGAGGTCGTCATTTACGTAAAAATATCAACACATAAAACATATAACATAACTTACACATAATCAACAATAAAAACGTTTAAACTTTGGAGCACGTACAAGTCGAGATGCGCATCCCGGACTACAACGGTCGACTGCCGAGTCTATGTTATTGCTCGCCGCGCACCGTGGACTTTGTCTGTATTTGTATAGCCTTATCGTATAGCGAATTTGACTGAAACTGTAACTGTTCATTTAGGAGGATTTATTTTGTGTTTGTGTCCTTAAATGCCTTATATATTTCAAATTTCTCGACAGCACTCATGTATCTCCCTTTCTTGCATATGTGTAGGGGTTGAAAATTACTTGCAAAGTCTGTATAATTATGATTTTTGTCATCTAGATGACGTGCATAATTTGATGTTATTCTGCTAGGATATTTTTTGGGCAGGTGTTCTCTAAAGCGTTTTTTAAACGCTCTACCCGTTTGTCCAATGTAGAAACAACAACAGTCGCTGCACACAACCTTATAAACACCTGTCTTGTCTTCAACTGCTTTCGGGGGGTTTTGTCGAAGTATCTTACCAACGTTGTTACTGGTCCGGAACCCCATCCTAATGTTTACGTCTTTAAACGCGCTGTATAAAATTTTTGGTAGGGTGTTACCATAGTACGATGTTATGTACCTAGTCCCATTTTCACTACCTTCGTGTATTTCTTTGTTACCTTCCTTTTTTCGATGTTTTTTAATTAGATTGTGTATAATTGAGCTACTGTAACCGTTGGCCCTAGCTATATATTTAATTGTGTTAAGTTCTTCGTGAAAGTCTTCCTTTTCCATTGGTATGGACAGTAGTCTATGCACGAAACTGTTATATGCCGCCATCTTTTGGGAGAAAGGGTGATGTGATTCAGCGTTTATTGTGATATCTGTGGTAGCTGGCTTCCGGTGTATCAGGTATCGGAAGTTGCTATTTAGTCTTGTGACTGTCAAGTCGAGAAAGTTAAGCTTGCCGTTTACCTCCGTTTCAAGGGTGAACTGTATGTTCTTATTAACGTTATTCATGTATTTTTTTCATATTTTCTATCTGCCGCAATGTACCGTTAAAAATTATAAAAGTGTCATCAACGTATCGTGTATACGATACTAATCTGTTGGAGAATTTATTTTTGTTCCTGTAAAGGAAACACTTGCTATCCTTAAAACAAATCTTATTAATACCAGAATATGTAACCAGGAAGAAATTAACGAAATAATCGGGCTGTTAGAAATTATATTAAACCAGAATTACTTTACATTCAATAATAATTATTATATCCAGAAAACAGGTCTAGCCATGGGGTCCCCCTTATCTAGCCTGCTGGCTGATATATACCTAAATTATTATGAGAACACATATCTGCTCAGTAACAAAAATAAATTCTCCAACAGATTAGTATCGTATACACGATACGTTGATGACACTTTTATAATTTTTAACGGTACATTGCGGCAGATAGAAAATATGAAAAAAATACATGAATAACGTTAATAAGAACATACAGTTCACCCTTGAAACGGAGGTAAACGGCAAGCTTAACTTTCTCGACTTGACAGTCACAAGACTAAATAGCAACTTCCGATACCTGATACACCGGAAGCCAGCTACCACAGATATCACAATAAACGCTGAATCACATCACCCTTTCTCCCAAAAGATGGCGGCATATAACAGTTTCGTGCATAGACTACTGTCCATACCAATGGAAAAGGAAGACTTTCACGAAGAACTTAACACAATTAAATATATAGCTAGGGCCAACGGTTACAGTAGCTCAATTATACACAATCTAATTAAAAAACATCGAAAAAAGGAAGGTAACAAAGAAATACACGAAGGTAGTGAAAATGGGACTAGGTACATAACATCGTACTATGGTAACACCCTACCAAAAATTTTATACAGCGCGTTTAAAGACGTAAACATTAGGATGGGGTTCCGGACCAGTAACAACGTTGGTAAGATACTTCGACAAAACCCCCCGAAAGCAGTTGAAGACAAGACAGGTGTTTATAAGGTTGTGTGCAGCGACTGTTGTTGTTTCTACATTGGACAAACGGGTAGAGCGTTTAAAAAACGCTTTAGAGAACACCTGCCCAAAAAATATCCTAGCAGAATAACATCAAATTATGCACGTCATCTAGATGACAAAAATCATAATTATACAGACTTTGCAAGTAATTTTCAACCCCTACACATATGCAAGAAAGGGAGATACATGAGTGCTGTCGAGGAATTTGAAATATATAAGGCATTTAAGGACACAAACACAAAATAAATCCTCCTAAATGAACAGTTACAGTTTCAGTCAAATTCGCTATACGATAAGGCTATACAAATACAGACAAAGTCCACAGTGCGCGGCGAGCAATAACATAGACTCGGCAGTCGACCGTTGTAGTCCGGGATGCGCATCTCGACTTGTACATGCTCCAAAGTTTAAACGTTTTTGATTTAAATGGAATAACTCCTATTGTAGTCCCAAGCCACGTGTTTGTTAACCAAATATACTGTTACTCACCGTCTATGGCCTTTGAAATAACATCACGGAAAGGCCATAGACGGTGAGTAACAGTATATTTGGTTAAACGTTTTTATTGTTGATTATGTGTAAGTTATGTTATATGTTTTATGTGTTGATATTTTTACTTAAATGACGACCTCTGCTGAGTGACAATACCTGAGGATGGGACATATGTCCCGAAACGCGTCGTAATAACGAAGAAGAAATAAAGCCACCAGACGGACAAACAAAATAAGGTAAATACTTTATTCTAGTAATACATTTATTATTTCGTAAATTTCATTAGGCCCTATTTGATAATTTTATAATTGTCATAAAACTTGCGAAAACCGCGGTACTCGACAATTTTTGTAGTAATACAGTAATTGTAAAGCAGACAATCATACAATAAACACTAAAAATTCGAAACTATTGCATTGATTCTGAGTTAAATTTATAACCATAATGTTTAAATTGCAAATTATGTAGTCCTAGCTTCTTAGTTTATGCGTGTTTCCGTAGGTATCTAAATCCCTATACCTAATACTTCCACACATATACATAACTGATAACAATATAAAAGTTTTTTTTTTAAATAGCTTACAAACTTTTTAAAGGCGATCCAATACTTGTAAAGAGTAGTGACAGATATTCTGTCAAATTATTAAAGATACCTAGTTTGTATTTTGAGTAAAATTTCTCATAACTAGATCCCTCACATACAATTTTTTGAAAATTGTGTGTTTAGTTTTGGGCCCGCAGTGCCCCTAAAATTAATAAATTTCCGTAATAAAAGCTACATTCGGATTTAGGTTAAAGTTGCCTTTAGTCTGATTCCCGGCTGGAATTTTACAATGTTTCAATTTTTTTATATTTTTTGGGCCATGGTGTCCTAAAATTTTGGAATTTCCAAAAGTGTTCTGTATATTCAGATTTTGGGTAAAACTATCTTCAAATAATACTCCACATAGATTTATGCGACTTATTCATAATTTTCACCCAATTTGTGGACCTACTATATCCCAAAATTTAGAAATTTCCAAAAATGACGGCTAGGCCTGTATTTAGATTTTGGTTAGAATCCCCTTTCATTTAATATTCTACATGCATTTTTGTAATTTTTACAATTCTGAACAGTCATATTTTTACCTTTTCCTATTTTTGGAGTAATAGACCTCAAAAATAATAGAGGTCTGTAGGGCAAAATTATGGAAACGCATGCCAAGTTTAACAAAAATCAGGTGATGCATTCAACAGTTATCGAGAGACATACCCAACAGATAGACAGACAAATGCCAAATAATCAAGTTAAAGTTGAGAATTCGCTTCGTTTGTTCAATAACATCTTACTTAAAAAGAAAGATTTTATTTCTAAAATTGTGTAAAAGGTCTTCGGTATGAATTGAACTCATGGAGCCGTTTGTGTTGGTAACTATACAACCAAAACCTGAGTTGTAGCAAATTAAAATTTAATTTGTTTGAAGTAGTTTTAAGTTTAATTAAATTAATGTTAGTTAAATTACTTAATTACACGTAACAAACGTTTAGAATCACACGTTACTTAGACTGATTGAGTACTACTTCCTTAGTTGATCTTAAACTTAATTTTAATTAGGCCGACACTCTAATATGTAACTACTTCTTCTATTAAACTTCATTAGTTGATTAGCATAATAACAGTGTAATGAAAAAATTTTTACTGTATAACTTGGAGCATGTTAAACAATTATAAAAAGTAAAAAGTACACTGTTATGTCGACACTATACAATTTGTTTTCTTTTGCTTCAGAGACTTGACAAGAAATCGTTTAACGCTAGCAGACGTCGAGTTCCCTCAACTGGATTCACTACAAATGCTGTAAGTTTTGCCCCGTGCGCGTGTGTGTCTGTATGAGACATGTGAGGTCAGCTGTTTATTACTTTGCGGTAAACCACAGAACACAACTGGTATTCATGTTCGCCACAGAACACAACGAGACATGTCGTTGCGATTATGCTCTATGAACTGTTTCACATTTATAACGTGCAACTGAATATGAAATAAACCAACAACACACTAGTGTTCATGAGTCATGAGTACAGTACAGTATACCCCGATTAGCGCTGATTCGTCATAGCGCTTTTGGATGGAAGGTCTACGGCAACTGAGTTTTATTTACTTTTATTAAATATTAAATAAGTATTTATTAAATAAGTACAGTTTATTTATTCGTTATTTAGGCATATACTTCGTATATTATTTTTATCGGTATCATGTTATTTTTACGTATTAGTATTGCAGATTTTTCAGTTTCTCAATCGCCAATCGTGTCGGGTTTAAACCCTAACCCTGTAAGATGCAAAGAAAAAGCATCAGCTTGGGTGTGAAACTACAAGTAAGTGTTAAGACGATTAGAAGCTGGTGAGCGTCAAGTGGATGTAGCCTCTTCATTAAATTTGGCACCATCAACAATTAGGGCAATTTTTAAAAATTCTGAAAAGATAAAAACATCTGCATCGACGTCAACAAAATTATCTGTTACTAAAATAACTCGGTCGAGAAGCAGTGTGTTTGAAGAAATGAAAAAAAGTCTAAGCATTTGGGATGATGGTCAAACGGAGCGTAACATGCCGTTAAATCAGTTTATCAGCATGGAGAAAGTGAGAAGCATTGTTACTTACATGCAGGACGAAAAAAGAGACAAGTCAGAAACATTTAGAGCTAGTAGAGGATGGTTTGACAGGTTTAAGTAACTTTCAAATATTCACAACATTAAAATAATAGGTGAACCAATAGCGCGGGTTATTAGCTACGAAATTAAAAGCAATCGTTGAACGCGGAAACTATCATCCGGGACTAATTCTCAGTGTGAATGAGACGGGATTATTTTGGAAGCGAATGGCTTCTCGAACGTTCATCTCCCGTGAAGAAAAAAGTGCTTCTGGTTTCAAACTAGCAAAGGAGTGTTAAACTCTGTTATTGGGTGGCAATGCTGCTGGTGATTTAAACTGAAGCTGATGCGTGTGTATCACTCTCAAACACCAAGTGTGATGAAGGGAACAACAAAATCTAGTTTGAGTAAAGCACGGGTAACGGCAGACATCGGTTTGTTTCTCATTTTCGCCGGTCAGTTAAGCGCTACTGCGAAAAAAATAAAGTCAATCATAAGGTTAATGGCAACGCTTCGGGCTATCGAAACATTCTGCAAAAAGGTATACTGATAGAAGTGGTGTTTCTTCCACCAAACACGACTTACTTATAATACAACGGATGCACCAGGGAGTGATAGTAAATTTTAAAGCTTTCGACCTTCGACGGACATTCAGACAATTAATCGAGAAAACAGCCAGTGAAGATAAATAATCCATTCGACGGTTTTGGAAGGTGTCCAATATAGTAAATGCCGTAGAAAACATAATAGCAGCCTGCTGAGTATTGAATGTATGAATAGAGTTTGGAAAAAATGTTTGCCACACTCCTGCACAAACATAGAACAACGGGAAGAAAGATCAGAATTAGTCATTCAAAAGATTATTTAAATGACCGACGAAATGGGAATGGAAGTCGTTGATGAGGAAGACGTAGAAGAATTGTTGCAGTCACAAGGTGAGGACTTAAGCAATGAGGACCTTCAAGAAACTGCGAATCAGAGCATTTTACAAGAAGCAGTTGACAACTATATAGAAGAGGAATTGGCAAAAAAGATTTGAGCATGGAATTCCTCAGTAGCAGTATTATTACAATCATTACAAAGATTATGGACCAGTTTGTAGACAACAACCCCGATTATGAGCAAAGTTCTAAAGTGAAGAGAGGAGCCTTTCCATGTTGTCTTGTTATCAGGAATTACTAACTGAAAGGCAACAAACGAAAGATAAGCTACTTTAAACGATTATTTTTTTTAGAAACACAAGACCCTTAATCCGGACAGTCGCTTTTAAATTAACTTTGCCTTTTAATTTTATTGTAATTTCCTGTAATTTTCTTAACTCTACATTTATTTGATTTTAGTTTTGCTGTTTTTGCCATTTTATGTAGTGTAATTTATATTATGTAGTAATTTTATATCTTAGTATGGCGTCGTAGTGCTGTAATTATAATTATGGTGTCGTAAAATGATAAAAGTACAAAGTACCCTGTGTAGGCGTAGCTAGATCACTGTGCATAATCAATGAACGTGGTGATCACTAGTGATGACTATGAACATGTCTCATACTTAAAAGCCACATTAGCTGCGAATGCGACAACATAGCAAACATCTAACGTGAATTATTAAAAATCGATGTTAATAGTATGTTGTTTAATAAACAGCTTACAAATAATTAGTATCTAATTTATTAGAAAGAGTATTATTAATTAATACTGTTTGTTGTATAATCATATTACATAATCTTATTGTTTTACTATAAATTAACAGAAATCTCGTCAATACTGTTTAATGACTACTGTGAGCTTATAACTGTAAGCAGATAGTATCGGCTCTAACAGAATAGCTGCAGTCGGCAATCCGCGTTTGATATATCTACTTACCTGTTGGAGAAGCACACGTGTCATAAGCAAAATCTTTAATCTTAAAACTGAGCTAATAAGATAGTACAAATTTACAGTTTCTATGTAATGCTTTTTTTAAAGAATACTTCTTTAAAGGTTGTTAAAGCTCAACTTTTATTGATTGACTCAATGGTGATCAGCTCTCAAAAAAGTAGCCGTTAACTTTGTTCAGTAACATCATAGAGATGCGTGATACTAATTCTAGATAGTAATATCTAATATCTAATACTAATAAATAAATGTAGAGTTATGCTTACGACAGTGCGCGCGTGTTGTCTGGTAGTTACAGCGGCTTACAAGCACTTATTCAGAAGCTGAAAGAGAAGGCAAAGAACGCTAGCGTTCAGAGAACGTCCATCCATCTTTTAGGTCTGTTAAGGCCTAAATGAAGAAATCAAAAAAGTTCTTCAAGTTGCCAGATTCTTTTGATATTCTTGACTGTCTTTTTCAATTTTTTAAATGCGGCTGTTAGGAGATGGTCTATAGGATACCGATGTGAACGTTTACGTCTGCACTCAAAAACATATGTCGCACCAGATGGACTTCAAGAGGTAAAGCATTGACAACTCTTAGATGTATTAAAAACATTGGCAGACATCAGTCTGAAATTAAAAACAAAAAACGCCAATGAACGAGCTGAAGCAAACGAAATAAAAAAAAAAACATTTAGTAGCTTTCTCCAATCAAACTCGATCGACGTGAAAGATGCTAAAACTCACTTAAAAAAACTTACGAAAGCCTCAAAGAGATGAGAGAAAATTTGCTGAAATGAAAACTACAGCTGTGGAGCTGGCAAACGCAGGGAGTTACCACGCTTTCAGCAAAAAAGAAGCTGACTTTTGTAACAAAACCTTTTGTTGAACTTAACCAAGGTGATAGAATTGAAGAAGAACTCGAATAAAAATTTATAATCATTTCCTGGACATTTTAGTGTTTTAAATAAAAGAAGGTTTTACAGCATTCATTGCGATCACTGAAAAGTGCTAGTGGCGATGAACTTTATAATTTGTCAAAAGGCCTCAGAAGGTGGTAAGTTTTACATCAATTATGCGAAATGTAGTTAAAAATGTAAGAAACATCATGGATTTAGCTAAACTAAAATAGGTGAACATTCAACTTATTTCTCAAACTTTCCTGAAGTATGTACTGGCTACACATAATTTATTACCTTGCTTGTGACAACAGCAATCGCTGAAATGTCAATTTCTAAGTTAAAATTCATTAAATCGTAAGATTTAGGAAGTATAATGTCACAAGACCGGCTGCCTGAATTGTCCCTTCTAAGAACTGAAAATGAGACAGCATAAAAATTAAAATTTCAGCGTCTTTACTGAATCCTTCGCTGCATCAAAATTTTCAGACCGTTATGTTATAAGGGTTAAAAAAAAAACATAAACGGAGCTCTTCCGTTTTTATAGTAGGCCTATACTTAATATTTTGCTGCTTGGTGTGTTATTTGCTTTTAATTTACTTTTAGACACATGCAACTACTTACAAAGTTTTTAAATACAAAGTACGTGTATCTATATATGTATACCAATGCACTGGCGGATGTAACAGAATGTCTGAAAACTACGCCGTTTATAAAGAAATAATTATACTTTCGGACTGTGATCGATTGTTTGGTAAGTTTATAATCATAATTTTATTTTTATTTTATTAAGAATTTTGAGCCAGGTTCCGTTTCGTCATCACTTTATTTTCGTTACATACTTTACAAAGTGTGTTCAGTAAATTCCATTTATTTGATGATTGTGAATAGTATTTGATGATTCAGTTTCATGGGAAGTGCTAATTGAGAGGGTACGACGGTCTCACTGATCGTCGTTATGGTACAGTGGAAACAAAATACAAACACCAATGAAATCACTAATTGCAGATTTAATGAGCCACAAATAACAATTTGAAATCAACAAGATACTCTCCTCCAGTAATTCAAGTCAAATTTGTTCACACGCAATTTTGCTTTTATATAACCCGCAGGTGTTCCAAAATAATTGACCATCCTTATGGCGGGGCACCAGCATTTGAACAGTCTAGGCTACAGGGACACTGCACTGCTCGTCTAGCCGAGAAACGGATTCCGTAATTGTCGTAGCAGTATTTTCTATATTCTTGCGGAAATCAAAGGAAGTTTGCACCTCATACTTGCCACCAATCCACCTGTGTTCTCAGAGGTATAATGCACAGAATATTTAAAATGGATTTCACCTCTACTTCCAGCCTTTCTCGTTTTCCATAAAGACCGTATGATAGTCTGCGCTCATGTATCACTGCGTTGTTTCACCCTGTACTAGTTCTACAATTGCTGTCCCATTCTTGGAACGTAGTAAATAACTTGAAACATATTTGTTTATGATATTTGTGTAATAAAACGACTTAGTAGTTAAGTACTAATATAGAGATCCAGGGTTTCATCTCCGTCAACACCTTAAAAGCAAGGTTTGTTTTCTTCTCATAGGTCGAGGCAATCTATGTTTATGAGACCCTAGGAATGAGATCCATGATAATGGTTGACGCGTAGTGTTGGCCACACTTCTTTTCTGCTGTACATCTTAAGTCCATGGTACAAACAACTGTTTGTTAATATTTGTATAGGATTTATAAGTAAACCTACTTTTAGATTTCTATAACAACTTCACGTTTCTATAATACATTATACCATCCACTAGATTAATCAGTGCACTGTAATACCGCACGAGAAACCAAATTATTTGTTTTTTTTTTCCATTAAATCTTAAATCTACGTCTCCTTTGCATATTTAGTCTATAAGACTGAGTGCGATAACGGTCTTTCAGTGATACTGTAGCCTATATGTAAATGCTATGGCAAATGCGATCCGAAATGCTTGAGAAAATCTTAGTCATTTTTGACATCCGCGTCAAACCATTTGTTCTGGCATTCGGTTATTCTAGTAAAAGAAAAGAAGCGCGCGTGCTTGTGTGTATAAAAATGATTTAAATAATTTAAAGTAAATACAGTATAGAGAATATCCGTTTTAGTTATGGTAATATAGTAAGTTGAAATATTTGCAGGCTCAGGAAATTAATATTTGCCTGTTGGTTTAAAAATCAGTTACCCGTCCGTCAAATATTAATTTGTTAATCTGAAATATCATAATTACTAATAAGTAGGTTTAATTATAATTATAAGTATAGTCATAAATATGTAACATTTGTAGAATTTACAAAAGTAATTTGAAGTGTCGTATATTTGCATGCAGGTACATAGGACACAACTTGATTGAGACCATTCGGATGGAGACATTTCATAATTTGGTGAACCTGGCAGACTTGTAAGTATTGTTCATTTAACAATTTTGTATATAAATAATTGATTGCATAATTCAAGTACTATTATACACATGTTTTGACATATCCAAGTAGATACTACGATGGTATACGAATTATTCCTTTGTACCTTCATGTCGCCCTCCACGCGATATGAAGGTACACATTTACAAAATAAGATAAGTAGGCAAGATAATCATAATACTTCTAAGCAATATTATCAACTCAATAAAAGGGTCAGTCCTTCGTAATACAGCGAACGTATTATGTACTAATATGTAATATAATTGCTTTTTTGTATAAATAAGCCTATATAGTAATACGTAACTATAATATATAGGGTGCGTCAGCTAAATCCGGACAAAACAAACAGTGTATTAAACCCTTGTTTATTCATTAAAATGTTACACTTACAAAAAAACTTTGTTGAACATTGTTTAAGAGACTCTTCCAGACTTCTATTATTCAATATAACCCCCATTTGCTGTGATCACTGCCTCGATCCTTTGTCTGAAGCGCGAGCACACTCTCTTCAACTGGTCCTTGTCCAAATCCACCTGCAGGGTTGCCACGTTGGAGTGCCTGGACTTGTTAAACATCCTTTTAATAATGCCCCGAACGTAATAATCAAGGGCGTTTAAATCAGGACTATTGGGAGGCCAGAATGTGTCCACATTGTCGGAAAGCCAGTTCTTCACTAAGCGGCTTGTGTGAGCCGGTCGGTGCACCGTGCTGTACGGTCTCCCGGATGCCACAAAATCCATTCATGGCTTCACTGCAGTTCTCAGAATCTAGAGGTAAACCTCCATCGTGATAGTTTCTCCCTTTTTACTTCCATGTTCCGAAAGGAAATGGAAGTATGGTGATCACGAAAAAAATCGTGTTCGAGATAAGGGCTGATTCTAATTGTACCACCCTCAAAAGATGAAGAAAAGTCATTTTCAGAAAAGTATTTGTGTGTGTCTGTGTGTCTATATGTAGAACTTTTTTGTGGCGAACTATAACTGCCGCAAATTGAAACAGAATCAAATAATTTTTTGCATATGTGCCCGAGTTGTAGAGGACTCAAGGCCTATTGATTTCGATGAAGATCAGTTAAGGGGGAGGGGTAGTTTACCTGCAAGGTTTTATGTTTTAACAAGAGTAAAGTACTAAATTTTAATAAATAAAGTATCCTGAAAAGAAGGTCATAATAATCCACAAGTGAATGACATATCTATAAATGAAAAGGGTAGTTAAAGGGGGAGGTGTGAATTACCTTTTTGATGTCGAATAAAGTACTTCATTTTGAAGGATAAGATACCTTAATAATTACATATAATGAAACTGTTACTCAATAAAACTGTAAATTTCAAAAATGGGGTTTTTCGGTTGAAGGGGAGTGGTAGTTTACCGGCGTGTTTTGTGTTTTAACAAGAGTAAAGTACTTATTTTGATAGATAAAGTATCCTGAAAAGAGAATCGTAATAATCCATTGTAAAAAGGTAGATGAAATATTAGTCTATTACGTGAGGCGTGACAAAGGGCCTATCTGCCGATTTTGAGTCAGTGTCCATGTAGTTTTTTGATTCCTTTTGCTATCGCTTCCTAAAAGGTTCTAGAACAAAGTTAAGGAAAAATGTTGGCCCGCTCTCACCCCTAAAGGGTTGAAAATATGAAACGACGCAAGGATGCATTTTGAAGCCCTGAAATTAGGTACTTATAGGTTTTTTGGGGTGCTGATTACGATTCTGACGTCCAAAATTATATTCTAAGCAAAGGGTAGTTTCTCAAGAGTTGAATCAGACTACAATCAGGGGTGTAAGTAGGTATTAAACTTCGCGAGAATGTCGGTCAAAGCCTCGAAAGTGAGTACCTATAAGTTTTTGGGAGTGCTGATTACGATTTTGACGTCATGGGATATATCCGACGCAAGGGTTAAAAACCACCCCTAAAGGGGTTGAAAAAAATTAAACAACGCGAGGATGTATTTTGGTCCGTGTTTTTAGCGGTCATAATTAAAAATTCAGTAAAAAAATGTATATATTTTATCCATGATTATAAAATTTAATCAACGAAAAGTCGAACCATAAACATTATATTATTTTATTAAATTAAATATTCCATTGATATATAAAGAACCACCAATACAGACAGTGACAGATTGCAACAGATATTCTTTTGTTTACAATAGACGGTACAAAAATAATAATGATACTTAATTTTATTGTCAATTTGAAAAAAAAAATAGTTTAGTATAAATTAATAGGCTCCAGGACCCCACCCGAACATATAACGTACGATAACAAAATCTAACTGTTGGAGCGCATTTACATTTTTGGTCATAACTCAGTCAATTTTTAAGACAACATTTTTAAACAAAATGTATTTTGTAGGACATTTAAAGAGCTACAACTTTTATTGTTACACTATAGTAACAACAACCTATTGTACACAAGTCATCTTTTAGTCATAAATGAATGAAACAAAATTCAAAATTTTTGATATTTAATAAGCTTAATTTGTGGTTCGTATTAATTTCTTGATAAAACGCATAGTTACCGAGATATTTAATTAAAAAAAGCCAATTTTGACGAAAATCCAAAACCTTGAATTTTCTTAAAACGTTACGCGTTACTGTACAGCAATACATATATGCTTCAAAAAATTTGAGGACATTGCTAATATAATAGACAACCGAAAAGTACAGTACCTGGGCTTAATATACATATTTGACAAAATGACGGACGTTCCTTTTTAAATTTATTGGAAAATATTTGCAAAAATTATGATATTTTCCTACAGAACGTCGTTATTTTTTAAGCTAGACAAGTGATTAACCCACCATTGTTTATAAAATTAACAGAGCTTTCATTTGATACTAATTTAATTACGATCTAGTCATTTTTCGCCGAGTTATGTAAGTTTTAATCATGTGATTTGATCAAAAAACGGCGAATCGTCATCTTGTTTTGGCTGTATCTCAAAAACCATTTTACATAATAAAACCAAAAACAAGTGCAAAAGTTCGTCTGTTAATAATCTTTAACTTTGACTTATACAAATTGTTTGGAAAATGGCGTTGTTTTGGAGTTATTTGCAGATTAATGTTAAAAAACGCGTTTTATTGGCAAAACTTTGAACCCTTGTAACTCGCAAACAACGCATTTTCTCGAAAAAGTGTATACCTCCTTTTTGCTTAGAATTTTATTCTCTATCGTTACTGGAGTTAATTAAATTTTCTTTTTTAACCCCCGAAAAAGGGGTGAAAACAACCCTTAAATTTAAGAGTGGGCCAAAAAATTTCCTTAACTTTATTCTATAACCTTTTATGAAGACATTGCAAAAAAATCAGAAGGATCCATGGACACTGACTGAAAATCGGCAGAAAATTCCTCACGTAATAGACTAGGCCTATATCTATAAATTAAAATGGTACCGTAGTTGACGGAAGAGGGGGTAATTTTTTGAAAATTACCTTTCTGATGTCGAATAAACTACTTCATTTTAAAGGTTAAGATACCTTAGTAATTATATATAATGAAACTATTATTCAATAAAAGTGTAAATATCAAAAATGTGGTTGTTCGGTTAAGGGGGGAGGGATAGTTTACTTGCATTATTTTGTGTTTTAACAAGAGTAAAGTACTTAATTTTGAAAAATTAGTGCCCCGAAAATAAAGTCATATTAATCCACTGTAAAATGGTAAATGGAAAGGGTAGTTGAAGGGGGAGGGGAGATTTTTTGAAAATGACTTTGCTGATATCAAGTAAAGTACGAGTATTTAATTTTGAAGGATAAGATACCTTAGCAATTACATACATATGATAAAACTATTACTCTAAGGAAGTGTAAATATCATTAATGGTGGGTATCGGTTGAGGATGAGGGATGATTATCTGCGTAGTTAGTTAATAATAATGAGTATTTATTAAGTAATTATTAATAATAATAAGTTAATAAGTAAAATAACATTATATTAAACGACTACTCCATAATAACAAAAATATCTTTTATAAATAGTAAAAATAGTTTGAGGGTAGGGGATATTTTTTTATAAATTACCGACCAGAATTCAAGTAACGTTCCATGATTTTAAATTTACATCTTAGAACATAGAAGTCCTGTATGATTCTCCATAACGAGATTTAAAGAAATGTGACGGCATGACGTCACCCTCACTGGAGACGACGCTTAAGACGTGAACACTGGCCTGAAACTTCGTCCTGGCTACTACAGGGATATCCTTGGGTCATGGGCAAGCCAGCGGTCGTTCCTCCGGTTCACTTTTGCATCAACAGTAAAAATCTTCTTGTCAGAAGAAAACGTGAGGCGAACCGCAGCTTCGTGCTTCAAAGAAATGGCACCCCTCTTCACCTTGGCAGTCTCAGACAGCACTTGTCGTACCTTGAGCACGTAAGACGTGTATCTCAGGTCCTTTTCTGCTATTCGACGCATGGTGGCCTCACTCACCCTAAGTGTGGTGAACAATGAACGAAGCGGCACCCCTGGGTGTTCCGAAATAAGCTCTTGAGCCCTTTGGACGATACTTGGGGTCCTTGCAGTCTTCTCTCTCTAATGGCTTTGCCTTGTCGGGTTAGCAGAACCTTCTACGGACGTCTCCGCGTCTGCATACTTTTGCGCGATAGCATAAACGGTCTATCTCGGGTACCCGAAGAAGCGAATAATTTCAGTCGGTGAACGCCCGGCGCGAAACGCTTCAGTTACCGCCGCTCGTCAATTATATTCCGCACTTAATCTCACAAACTCACCCATTTTGAGGTTACGCACGTCTTACATATACAGCTGGCTTACCTAAACGCCAACACTCAACTACTGCTAAAGTCAAATGTAGCGGGAATTTCAAATTGAATTTTGTCCGTATTTAGCTGACGCACCCTACATATGCATAAGAATTGTGTAATATACATATTTTATACTGTAATTTTAATAAATACGTTTGTGTGCCCGCGCTCGCGCGTGTGTTTTGTAGTTCCATTAAACTAATTATATATATATATGTATATATATATATACATAAAATATAATTATTTTCTGTGCACTGTATTGTATTGTGTTTATGTATATAACGAATTATAAAACGAAAGGAATTATATAAATCAGTAAATGACATAAACGTTCTAAAGAACCAAATGAAACTATAACGCAAAAAATGTTACAATTTTTTAAAACAAATAATTGAAAGCTGCTTTTTAAATTTTGTTTAGCAGATACAGACAGATGTCTGTATGATACAATTATTAGATCAGACCATATTATATATTGCAACGTTACAAGTAATGTAAAATAAATACACTTCTGTCCATGTACCCAACGCAACTATATATTGTTAAACACCGGCTAGGTCGTAGGATATTTGTATGTTCGTCCTGTTAATTATATGTGGTTGCACAATAAACGTACTTTACAAAGAGGAGTGAGACGTTGATGACATGAAATAACTAATTAAAACATAGTAAAAGAATCAATCAACGGTTTATTAAATATTGCAAAGAAAATTAACTGATTATTAAAAATTGAAATTAGAAAATTCAAAATATTCTCTTTTATAAGGTTACGCTCTTTTGCTATTCAGCACACATTAATAACATATAGTCTTAAATCTCTAAATATATATGATGAACAAATTATATTTTCTCTTATACTGCATGGGTGCCAGACTTTGAATCATTATTAAAATAGCAACTCATTTATAAAAATTATATTAACTTTGCTAAAAATATCGGTATGGAGAACCATACATGACTTCCATGTTCTAAGATTTACATTTAAAATCATTTTCGAAATGAAATATTTCCATACAAACTACTTCTTTCTACTTATTGCTTCAGCCTTAACCACAGTACTGTGATCACTAACATATACCACCTCACGTTATCGCGCTCGATTTTCACTGATATGGCAGTCGATGGCACTGCCGAAACGTCTGGTTTTGCAGAAAACATTGCACTACGGCCAAACAGCCCGGGAAGGAATTTTAACAATAAACTACTTTTTTGTTGCCGATAACGTAGTATACATATAAAAAATTATCCCTTCCTCTTCAACTATAATTTTCATTTATAGAAAATTATCCCCACCCCGTTCAACTAGCCTCTTCATTTATAGATATTTCATCTACTTTTCTACAGTGGATTATTATGATCATCTTACCAGGATACTTTATTTATCAAAATTAAGTACTTTACTCTTGTTAAAACATAAAACGTTGCAGGTAAACTACCCCTTTCCCCATAACCGATCTTCACCAAAATCAATAAGCCTTAAGTCCTCTATAACTCAGGCACACATGCAAAAAACTATTTGATTCTGTTTGAATTTACCGTTCGTCATGAAAAAATTACTCTTGATAAAACATAAAATGTTGCAGGTAAACTACCCTTTTCCCTTAACCGATCTTCACCAAAATCAACAGGCCCCGAGTACTCTTCAATTCAGGATTGTATGCAAAAACTTGTACTTGTTTGATTCTGTTTGAATTTACGACAGTTATCGTTCGTCATAGGAAAAATTACCCTTGTCAAAACATAAAACGTTGCAGGTAAACTACCCCTTTACCTTAACCGATCTTCACCAAAAACAATAGACCTTGAGTCCTTTACAATTCAGAACTGTATGCAAAACATTATTTGATTCTGTTTGAATTTGCGGCTGTTATCGTTTCCCATAGAAAAAATTCTACACATAGACAGACAGACAGACAGATAGACACACAGACACTTTTCGAAAAATTACTTTTCTTCATGTTTTGAGGGTAGTACAATCAGAATCAGCCATTATCTTGAACACGATTTTTTTCGCTATGACCATACTTGGAACATGGAAGTAATAAAATTGAATTGTTACTATTAACATTTTAATAAAAAATAACATTTACTTTAATAATATTTATGATTTCTAAGACACACCCAATTTGTAAAATTAAGCTGAAGGCAATTATTATTTTTAACACCAATTTACAATTACGTCTTTTACTCTGAATATTTACATTATTTACACATTACTTTATCTCATATTCTGCTCTTTATGAGTTATTTGCTCAAAATATAATTGTTCATTTGTCACTTGAGTATTGTTGAAGTTTCAAGTTAGCGTTGCGTGTGTACGTACGTATGTGTGTGTGTGTGTGTGTGTGTGTGCGCGCGCGCGCGCGTCTCCTGAATGATGATAATGATAATGACGACGACGACGACGACGATGATGATGATGATGATTATGACGACGACGATGATGCGTCCCCGGTACTCTATAGCCTGTTGTTGATGATGGTCTTATGCTTCTCCATCAATCGTGGTGTATTGCAGATGATGGTGATGATGATGATTTCAAGTCCCTTATAAGACGGACATAGTGACGGCGTATGAAACTTTCTTGAGTGTGACCCTCGCCCAAAATTGCTGGAGGTATTTATAGTAGACGACAAACTGACATGTCAGATATCGTTTTTGACATGTTAAATTTTGTCAATTCCAGCGTCCTTTTTTCTACTGATCACTTTTTAGTCCGTTTTCGCGATCACGTAAACTTTATCTTTAGCCGTGTGGTTGCATTGTCTTCGTAATTTGTCACTCGTCATTTACATATAACACACTTGTTAATTACTAGTTAATTATGGTAGTAATTAACATTAATTAATATAACGTCTTTATTATTGCACTTTTCTGTAATAATTTTGCATCACCATAGCGTTTAAATGTCCGTAATCTAATGGTGTTTTTAGAATTGTGATATGTTTTTGGTAACAGGTAAAAAACATATTTATTAATTTATTTTAATCCTGTCAATACCTGATTTAGTAATAAAAACGAACAATTCATAGTACGTCTCCTCTTCGTAGAACCATGTATGTCGACACTGGCATATACACACAGACACACAAACGATGAATTTACACAGTCGGGGCAGGTGTACACTTTCGACAGGCTATCGCCTGCACTTTCTGCACAAAATATTTAAAACTATTCATCATAGTATCCTTACACTAATTATTTTAAAAAATATTGCCCTTGGTAAATATGCAAATATAATTTATTGTTGCAATATATTATGGTATATTAAGAGTAATCGATATTTTATAGATATCTGTTAATGTCGTAACAATACTATACGTGTATGCAGATGTACCGGTATATTATATATTTATTACAAGTACACAATATTTTAATAACGAAGTCGTAACAAAGTAACAGGGATGTTACAAAATTTTCATATCTAGTGAACAAGATTTGACACCAACCGACTGGATACTGAACCCTAAAATTAGAGTATCTTTTCCCTTATTTGTTATTTGACTTCTATATGGGTCAAATGAACGCATTGCATTCGTAAGTCTAGATCGAATACGACATTGAATCTATCACAATGTTGGTAACGGTAAAGATACCATACCTTCTAAATTCTGATCGTTGTTGTTAAACAAATTATACAACTTTGTAACTGTTTATTCTTGGTGTCTTGCTTCAACGACATACCGTCAAATGCAAAGACATTTCTTAACGGCACTCATGGTATTACCAATCTAACACTTGTCATTACATACATACAAGAGGAAAAAACTGTAAGTCTTGTGAAAATTGCTTGGTGGCTTATTTTGTAATAAGGATATTATAAATTTCTAATATAATTTTTCCACTGCAAACTATAGTCACGATTATTTAAATAACTATAAAATACTACATTATATATGTAACTGAAGACAATACAGTACAGTGACTGAAGGGGTGTCTTTCAGCGGAATTAGGGGCGTAGCTTCAAATAGGTACTAGCTCTACTTGAAATAGTTCCACACAATTCTTTTGGCAGCGTAATGCGATGTCTTCTTTGTTCACCAGTACTGCCACTTTTCTTTCTTTCAACTAAGCGTAAAGAAAGAAATATTGCCGACATTATCATGACTTGTTTTCTTTAAGGTACAAATATATAGTACACAATAGACTGAATCGGTCAGCGCACTTTCATTCTTAACTGCACCCTCCTTGCAAAACATTTTGGAATGAATACGTTTACAAAACAGACTTGTTTCCTATACACTAAGAAAAGGTAAGTCAGGACGTAACTGTTTGCCCAGTAGCGTGTGTATTCTGTGTAACAAATATATAACTATAACGAATTATAACTTTAAGATTGTTTTGATGTTGTTTGATTCCCAGAGATCTGCGGAACAACAGAATAAAGTTCATTCACCCCGATGCTTTCAGCAACATGAAGAATCTCCAAGATTTGTAAGTATGCACAGTTGTTTTTGAATATTGTGAATTGTTTAAGTGTACTTTAAGTTTTGCAAAAACCTTAATTTCGCTTTTAAACTTTTGATGTTTTTATTGTCGAGACAACCATGGAGACCGCAGTATTGGGGGGGGGGGCATAAGAGCACTTTCTTATTATTATTTTTCTCATTATTATTTTGTTGTTAGCACAAATATTTTTGTTCCATATTTATTGACTTCCCTGCACTTTAGATTAATAATTCTTATGAAAGACATGTGTTCCGTAGCTATTGCATATACTTATTTTCATCAGCCTTTAAAATTAAAATTTATATTAGAAATTATTCAAAATTACTCCCAAAAAATATTATCATTATAATGAAATACAAACGCTCAGAACACTTAACCCTCTGTGTGCGTGCGTGCGCGCGCGCGCGTGTGTGTGTGAATTCTTAATACTTTATATCATTTTTTTGATAAACTGTAGCTTTTTAATATTTTTATTATTTTCAGTATAAGGCAATATTGAGTACAAAATATGTTACATACACATTTCTAAGATGATCAGATTTTTGTGGTGAATATAGATACATTCATGGCGATACAAAAGATTTTAGAAAGTATCTTGCATGTTACATTTTATATTAATGTTTAAGTTAATACTACTTTATAAACTCTTCTGCCGACAATGTTTGTAAACAGTTAACGAAATACACAATGTCAACTCTACATTATTTTGGGACAATGATAATTTGTGTATTTATGCAAACTTTGGGGTAGATTTTAAAATCAGAATAGACACCCCGAAACAATTTAATTTTTTTTTTAAGACGTAGCGATTCATCTTAAGGTTTCTCTTTATAAATAACCTGTAATAATCTAATATTCACAGTTGACGTGAACACGCAGTTATGGAATAGTTACTTCCGATCTTACAAATTAGTACAAATTACAAAATAGTTACAAATTTATAATTTACTTCCGATTTTACCTAAAAGTCTTACTTACCATAGAGTTCACCGTTTAATGGTTTGCAGTCACATTCTTCAAAACAGAATTACATGTAACATATTAATTTTATATAATAGATATTTACCATATATCCGTCGTGCGACTTCGTTTTTCTCGTCTTATTTTGACGCGTTTCGGCAACGAATTGCCATCTTCAGAAATCTTAATCACTCATTAGAGATCGTTAAAAAAAATTAAAAACACTAAAATCATTACAGTAAAAGTGCACTTTTACGACATTGGAAACTCACAGACGCAAACATGAAAGTTTATGTTTCTCGCGTGGACAATATCGATCGACTGCTTTCGCGTGGACAATATCGATCGACTGCTTTCGCGTGGACAATATCGATCAACTGATTCACTGTTTATATAGCCACTGATAAACCTGTTTTGCTTATTATAGCCCGTATGTACTGTGACATTCCATTTACCGGCGCCCGTGTGCAAGTATTGCCGTGTCGTACAATATGTTATGTGAAAATGTAAGTTTATCATTCAAGACATAATCACTGTTGATTTTGACGGCTTTATATATTTCATATTCCTCAAGCGCGTCCATGTATTTTCCTTTCCTGCAGCAATGCAAGGGCTGGAAATTTGTCTCAAAATCACTGTAGTTATGATTACATAGTATCAGGTGCCTGGCAAAATTAGATGTTGTTTTATGTAATTCCCTTCTGGGAAGATGTTCGTTATATCTTTCTGCACGGCAATACTTGCACACGGGCGCCGGTAAATGGAATGTCACAGTACATACGGGCTATAATAAGCAAAACAGTTTTATCAGTGGCTATATAAACAGTGAATCAGTTGATCGATATTGTCCACGCGAAAGCAGTCGATCGATATTGTCCACGCGAGAAACATAAACTTTCATGTTTGCGTCTGTGAGTTTCCAATGTCGTAAAAGTGCACTTTTACTGTAATGATTTTAGTGTTTTTAATTTTTTTAACGATCTCTAATGAGTGATTAAGATTTCTGAAGATGGCAATTCGTTGCCGAAACGCGTCAAAATAAGACGAGAAAAACGAAGTCGCACGACGGATATATGGTAAATATCTATTATATTAATATAAGCGACTTGGAGACAACTAACCTAAAATGTATTATATTAATTTTTATATTCCTTAAATAGCCATAATATAACATCTTTCACTTCCATTCTGTTCAAACGATTACACCATTTCTAATTCTTTATCACTCCAATCCTGACAGAGGGAATTTACTGAGTTTTATTGAATTAGAAAGAGCAAAAGAGAATATAAATGCCAGAATAGAAAAAAAACTTTGAATATTATTAGCATACTGTCTACGTAACAGCTGATATTTTAATGAAAAAAATTGTCTGAGTTTTAAAGTAAAAGCAGGGGGCAGTATATAGCATAGGAGATGCGTGCAATTGATAAAAGAAAGAACTCGAATTAAAGAAATCTGTAGGACCAGTTAGAAATAATGTAGTAGTTATAAACCAACTTATCATGCAACAAAATTATATAGTTGATTGATAGGTAAACATTGCTGGGAGATATTTTACAAAATTGTAAAAAATTACAGTCAAAAGTACGTAGACTGTCACTGAAGGTATCGATATACTAGGAGTATTCTAAAAGTAATCTCCGATCAGCTGACGTCACAAACTGGATGTGATAGGAATGTGACGCATGCACAGTAGCTACCAGTAGACTTTTATAGACCCAACAACTTTTATAGACCCAACGATAGATCTTAAACACTGACTTCAGAGATGCGCAGTGGATAACTATCTCGTTGCGAGGCTAACAAAATTTTCATTCATTTCGCACATGCGCACAACAGTCTTGTACAATGTTTTCATAACGTGTACATCGGCAGCGCCCGCTCTAGCGTTTACGTCGCCCCGGACAAAAAGACAAATTGCCGCTCCTTAAACATATACTTTTTAAAAATATATATATTTTATTTTAAATAAAAATCAAGTGGTTTTAAATTATAGTAAAAACGTATATTTAGAAAGAAACATGTAGCATAAAATTAACAGTCAAGTAGTATAAAACAGTAAAAATTAAGAAGTACCTGTACCTAGTTACAAACTGTTAACCACATGCATTTTTAATGCTATTACATAAATGTATAATTGCACAATCAAACAACAAAAAACTTATATCCTATAAGAACTAAACAAAAGTAACATCAACTGCGCTAAAATCACAAGAAACCTTTTTTTCTCACTTTTAGTTCTGCACACTTTTTTATTACCTCTTTTAAGTTTATTTGATCAACAATTTCAAAAATGGCCAAACCATTAAGACGATTTTGCGTGGTAGTTGAACTTAAAAATGTCTTAATTAATTTTAGTTTAGAGAAACTCGATTCCACACTTGCTACAGTTATTGGTATAATCTGCAATATTTTTAAACCAACACTAAGGTTTTGGGCAAAATTTAACAATGTTATTAATTTTAGTACATTGCTTAGAGGCCTTTCTTTTGCCCAAAAGCGGAGATACCGCAGAAATTTCCTCTGTTAATTCTACCCTATTTATGTCAATAGAATCACCATCAGTTAAAATACTTTCCAAATCCTTTCAGTGTTTTAATAGCGTTTATTTATACATGGTTTTTAAATCGTATATATTATATAAGAATTGAAAATAGTTACTAAGGTGACTAAGTTGTTCAAATCTAGCATGTAGTGTATTTAGTGCTTGATCAATTGTAAAATAAAAGAAAATCTATCTTAATTTTTTCTTTGGGATCTTCGATGAAATCATCTATGAGTTCATCTCGTACTTCGTATGAGAAGTTGGTTTTTTTCTCCTTACGCGGTGTCGTGGTATTATTGGTTCAAAATTAGCCTCAACGTCAATTTCGTCAGTTAGTTCTTTTGCGTCAATAATAGTTTCATTGAAGGACTTATCCGATCGAAGATCCTTAAAGAATTTTTCCAGTTTTGTAAAAATCAAGTGCAGATGCTAGATCGAAATCTTTTGTTTGCATCAGTTTGCTAATTGGATTAATACAGTTTAATATTTTATACCAAATAACTATTGAACACAAAAACAAACTGTTTAATACAATTTAATAAACTCGAGGCTTCGTCTCTTATTAAATTATCAATTTCTTGGTTTTCATAAATGTTTAGCAAAGCGTCGTATACATCTCCCACATAAAATCTTAAAGACTTTAAGGCCTCTATCATACTCTCCCATCTAGTGTCACTCAATGGTTTCAAAGTTAATCCTTGGACATGTTTTAAAAGTATTACCCATCGAAAAGTAGATGCAAAAAAAAATATATATTTTTTGGACCATATTGAAGAAATTAGCGGCTTGCAAGGATGGTTTTGCCATATCATTAACCACTAGATTGAGAGAATGGCTACTACACGGAACGTAGAATGCTCGCGAATTTAATTTTTTAATTCTCGATTGCACTCCTCCTTTATCGCCCCTCATATTGGACCCGGTATCATATCCCTGCCCTCTAATATCCTGCAAATTTAAACCCAGATCATTAAGTTCTCCAATTATAATTTCAGACATTTGTTTCCCTGTGGACCTTTCAACTGGAAGGAAGCCCAAAAAGCTTTCATTAATTTGTATTTCAACCTCATTGGATTCAGATTTATTGATTGAAACACATCTGATTACAAGAGTCATTTGCTTCACCTTACTAAAGTCAGGAGTGCAATCTAAAGTTATGGAATAGTATTTGGCTTTTTTTATTTTATCAATAATATGGGATTTCACACTTTGATGTAGCAGGTGTATTATCTCGTTTTGTATATTTTTCCCGAGATAGTGAGTTTTAGTCTCCTCTTTTTTGAGCACTCTACGGACGTGTTCTTCCATAATGGGATCAAATTCAGATAGCAGCTCAACTAGTTTTAAGAAGTTACCGTTATTATGCTCAAACAGCTTGTCTCTTGCACCTTGAAAAACCAGACAACTTTTACCAAGAATTTTAGTTATTGCTACGATTATTAGAAGTACCTTGTACCAATGGTTTGTTTCAGCATTAATAATTCTTTGAGCAGCCGCATCTATAGTTTTACAACACTTTAACCTTTGGCTCATTTCTACCCATGATTTTTGGGCATGAATTTGATTTTTAGAAATTTCATGGCTTTTAAAGTTTCAACGAGGTGCTTCCAACTTTTAAAACCCTCTTTTGAAAGGGAACTAACCACACAGCCGAAAATTTTGCAGCAAAAGCAGTATACGCAGTTTTGTGAAATAGATAGAGTACACTAACCAGTCTCTTACAGCTTGCTCTCCGTTGCTTAAAATTCGTGTATAATAATTTGCGCTAAATTTTCGACCAGTGTCATCGGAAGGAAATTTGTAAGTATACAATGGCTTAGGTGGACCTTGCCTTACTAAAAAACGTCTTTCGGGATCTCCTAAAATTCTTGGCCACAATGCTGGATTTGTACTTAAAGTTTGTAGAGCGCTTTCCGTAGACGTCAGGTTGGTGCCAATTTTTATAATGCGTTCATTTGGTGGCGGAGTGGTGCCAGTTCCAATTGATTTAGAAATATCGTCTATTTGTCCACTCTCTGACGATTCCGTGTTTACTTTTATAACCGGATTTGATGTTGGATTCATAGAGGATAGACTATAGCCTACATACTATTAACATTACGCAACAATGTGCAACTAGTGCTCTTTCATTCAATAAACAGTCTTTTTGGATTAATAAAATATTTATTTGATTAAAAAACGCTTTAATTGATTCGATAAACGCTTTTAGATAAAATAGTATCTATCAAACTAAACAGCTCAATGTATTTATAGATGTTCTTACCTTTAAAATTTAACAAATCACAGTGAACTATAAAATTGCCAAACATTTTTCTATAAACTCAAACAGCTTCTACATAACATAAACTTTCACTTATCACCACCGACGTATTAGCAAGAATAATCCTATTGTGTAACGAAACCGCCCTTTTTTAATTAGAGGTAATAAACAAGTCAATGCATGATATTCCTTCCTATTCCTGTTTGGTTTGCAAACCTTCGTGCACGCGCTACTGTAAATTTACCCTTAGATACCTAGCCTTTTTTGTTATTTAATTAAACATGCCGCTCTTTTTATGGTTGTTTTCTTCAGAATTAAGGATTCCAAATATTTTTTAGCTTTTAGGCATAAAAAGTAAAAACAGTAAATACGAAATGTAAATTGCATGGTAATTTTACCCAAAGAAAAAATCGACAAGTATAAATTTCGATTAATTGGGTATTTAACATATCAATATTTTGTCACATTCACAGCCAAAATGCCGCCCTTTAGATTTGCCGCCCCGGACAAATGTCCGGGTTGTCCGCCCCTAGAGCGGGCCCTGACATCGGCAGCAATAATGCTGGCGAGAACATCAGAATCATGCAACTATCGATGTGAAGCAACAGTGTGTGAGCGAGAGAGAAAATGGTTACTCGTGCTCTCCTCTCTAGCTGCGTATACAGTACCTTTTCCCGTTCGCTCTGCACGTTCCACCTCTCAAGATAGGCTGTCAGGTTTCTACGCACAAATCCGTGATCCACTTTGTTTATTTCACTTCAGTGGGTGACCAACGACATGGAGCATATCAATGCGTTCCCGCCAGATGTAAGATGCGTAGTGGTATACCCTGAAACGTCCCATTGTTTAATTAGTACATTAGGGATTGTGCCCCGAACTGCTGGATGTCGAGGCTCTCGATAAAAAGGCGAGAGCGAAACCGTCCAGCGTAGCCGGGATCGTGTGGGACCGTGCCCTAGACAACCCAAAGTGGACGGTGGTCGGCCCGGCCAAATATTGTTAGATCCTCGAATTAGAAGGTTGTAATTTGGTCCCGAGTCATCGGTGTGATATAACGGTTTACTCCGTCGTTACGGGCCACAGAACAGACTCTACGTAGGCCTACTTGAAAGCCTCGAACTTCAGGATAATCGTGTGCGTTCCCTGTGGGCGGCCTGTCTGTCGGAACACGATACACCGCCAGACTAAATCCGATCAGGGATCCCTAAGTCACCTCCCGCCGGACTTGGATCCCTTCAGTCCATAGGGAGCCAATGTGTCACCAAAGTGGTAGTCTGGCTGACTATTCATCGCTTCCACACCAACGAGGTTCTAATTACTGGCTGGTTGTCTACTTTGGCGGCTGCGTTTTTCAATGACAGAGTGAAAAATGGTGCATCGATATAATTTACATGGTAGAGATTATGTGCAAATGTAATACTGTACATATATGTATGTAACTTTGTACGTAATAAAATATTTTCGTATATAGGATAATCGTAAGTTAATTTTTGAATAGGCCTCGCACAATTTAAAATAAAGACATTGACTTTAATCGGTTAATAGGTTTTAATATAGGTGTCTGTCATTCTGATCTCAACATTAGTATCTTAAAATTTAGAAGAGAAGTCTATATGCACTTCAGAAACATGAAACCTGACTATAAGACAGAGCCTCCCATTCATTTTATGTACCCCCAGACAATTTTCAATGATATTTTTGTCAGCCAATAGAACTTTCGTTTGTCAGGATCACATCGGTTCTAGCCATTACAATAATCTGAGTTTTGATTGCTTACCTCTTTGTTAGCAGTTATAGGTTTGTGTTAAGCAGACCAGATTCATAAGATACTGACCTATCTTTAGATACAAAGTACCTGCCAATTGTTTTTTTTTCATTTTCTCAACTTTTTTATCTGACTGTTTCAAGCAGTTGACTTATGTGCACAATCTAACATTTTCTCTGAGCAATCTGAAAAATAAACAACAATTATGGTTATTTAAGCATGAAGATTAGTTTTAGATAACTCTTGACTAAGCTGTAAATAAATCATGAAAGCTATACCTCTTTACAAACAGATATTTAAACTCACGTTGAAAAGTAGTTGACGAGAAACATTACAGTTTTGATAAAAAAATTATCCTATTAAAGAAGTTTATCCAATTATACAGTGTACAAAAAGTCACATGCCTTTATGCGTATAGCGAAATGATATTAGGACCGGAATTAAATTTAACTATCTGGACGTAGCTCAGATAACCATGGTTGTTTGTTAAAATACGAATGTAAACCATGTGAATAAGAGGAATATTGGTCAATCAATATGTAGAGACTATCTCACATTGTGGAAATATAAATCGTGATAGTATTCAGTGAGTTTTTTATTATGATTTATAATCATTAAATTATCTCTTCTTCTTCTTCTTCTTCTTCTTCTTCTTCTTCTTCTTCTTCTTCTTCTTCTTCTTCTTCTTCTTCTCATTATTATTATTATTATTATATTATTATCATCATCATCATCACTATTATTATTATTTTATCTCGTACATTATAATTTATACGCGCGTGTGTTGTTAACACCGTCTTTCTGCCACGTACATTGTATTATGTATTATAAATACGAAAATAACAATTAATTAATATTACTGCACCTTATTAAATTCGTTTATCTCCCGGTTTCTCAGAATCTTTCACAAACATAGGTCTGCAAAATCGAGTTATGCAAAATTTTGTGTTTGATTTTTTTATTGTTTTAGTTGCTAACTTCAAATGTGGTCTTTGAGTACCTATCACATATCGTTTTACCTTCTCTTAGTGAGGTTTCACCTTCTCACTAAGAGGTTTTTAATAATTAATAAAACCTCAGAAATAAATATTAAGTAAATATATATTTATGTAATCGTTTAAAAAATATATTTTGTACAAATTCTTGGCTATAGCTTGTAAAAAAAAAACATTTAATTTTCACTGAAAATAAGTCATAGTATCATTTCTTTCTTCCTCGAAGCTTCTTTTCTCCCGTAAACTTTTAACGAATTAACGAATTGTCTCTTTTCAGAATCCAGCAGTAGTCTACTATCATGTGGATATTTAATCTACTTAAATTTTCTCTTTCTATTTCCTTGATATCTTGGTGAAATCTTTTGCCCTGCTCTTCACGAACTGCACAATCATTTTCTGCGAAAATAATCCAGATGCGGGTCTAAAAACGTGGTCATCATTGAACGCTTTTGGGAATCGAAGCTTTCAAACGTTGCCAACACACATATAAAGCGTACATTTTATACTCTATCATTTTATTTCCGTGAACATTTTTTGCTACATCTTTGAAGGCTTTCCAAGTTTCTTATGGTTTTTCTCATTTGTTAGTTTCAAATATTTCATCCTTTATAACTTTTCTGACGTCCGGTCCATCAAAATTGTCTTCCGACAATACTGGAAACAGATCGTAGAACGTATTTAAAACATTATCTATCCTGTATTTGCAAGGATTTGGTCCTAAAGTTTTCTTTGTCAATATTTTTGCTCACACGTTTTAGAGTATTTCTGTGAGATCATTACCTTGGTCCTTGTACTTAAACTTTGAAAAAGCTAAATCAAGATTTTCATAGCAGCTAAAGACTAAAGAGCTTCTGAAGGGTGCGTTTTAAGAGACGGAAGGACTGTGAGAGCAGGAAAGTATGAACTAGAAGGTGAGGAAGGCAGACGTAGAGAAACATGAAAACCATCTGGTTTAATTTTGTTTACCGTTGTCACATACCACAGAATTCGTTTTTACTAGTTTTACTGTGATATTTATTTTTTACGCTTACCGCCTTTCTTTGCATTTCAAAACCCTGGAAAAATCATATTCACGTTAAACATTTCTATTTCTAATAATTTTTGAAACTCATATTATACTTTTCTTGATTTGTATTGAAATGCAAAATAAAAATTGTAATTTTTTAAAAGAAAACTGTATGTGATAGGAGTTTTTCACTATTTTTCCTGTAATCAGCATTCAGAAAACTAAAATCACATATTTGTTTTAAGACAATTTTTCCATCGCAGCCTGTGTAATCACAGGCAATCGCAGGGTGTAATCGTAGGTTTTGCGTTAATTTTGTTTTACCTTTAACTGCATGTTTTGTATTATATCCCAGCAATGTATTTTTGAATTCCTTTAAGTCACCTCTCGCATTTCCTGCTCCATACTCCTCCTCAACAATAAGGTAAATATTTGCCTTGCTAACAACATTTTCTTCTGAACAGGAACCTCTCAAACAACAAGCTCCGTGCCTTGAATGAAAACGTCTTATTGCATTTGACGTCTCTGAAGAAACTGTGAGTATGTAAAAATATAAGTATTATTAATGTAATTATACAGGTCGAAGTAAGAACGGTGAACAATGAAACGTCAATAAAACAATATACTATCGTTTCACAATATCACACTACACTTCTGAGCAGAAACTAAATTACATTCTGTTGCGGAACATACCAAGAATTAATAATACCTTCGTAAGTTAAAAACAAGCAAGAGAATCAACTATCCTGTGAACTGTCGCTGTATTAGTGTGGTTACAGATCGTTGTATTCACGTTTCACAGAATACCCCCCCTCCACAATGTATCTGTTATATACGCAACTACGGTAGACTTCAGGAGTATTCTGCTCTTCAATATTTAGTACTCTAGTCTTTTACATATCACTATTATTCCTTATTATGTGCTTGCAAAGCACTCAACATGGAAATTACTCCAAAAGCTAATATATACACCACAACCGCACACAATAACACCAGTATAAAATACCAACAACCAACAGGAAGCCATAACAACAACCAACCAAAACACAAATACTCCACAAGATATAAAATCAGGAAGGCTGAAGATGGGAACAATACCCTTCCCGAAACATGTACCAAATAAGAGAATAAAACATCTTGAGGTAAAGAATTTATAAATATTAAATAAATTATATATATACTGTATACTGTAAATATATATATAATTTATTTAAATTTATAACATGTCTAAGTGTAAAATTTTGGTCAGACGTGGCAGCTAGGTGCGAGATCAGTTTTAGGGATAACTACGGAGTTACGGTATAGTTGCAATGTGTAGATCATCAACATATCATCAATAATAGAGTATAGTAACGTATAGCCTATTAGCAATAGTTTTCTACTGATTTTGTTAACGCTGCGAGATACCCCTTCTTCGATTTCAGTAAGATTTCTCGCTTTGTCTTTTCTTTTTCTCCTTTTTTTTAGATTGAAACTTATTCTTTCTCTTCAAAAACTTTCCCAATCGGCGCTCCCGGAGCTTCTCTTTTCTACATTTGTTGACTTCTTCTTTGGTCATCATCACGTGTGATGAATGCAATGGACGGAAGTCCCTGCTACACCAGCTGTGATGTGTTTCACCTTATCTTGGCCAACTCTCAGGATATTGTCTCTTAAATCCAACATAAACCTGTAGGCAGTCAGCTCAGATGCAAGGCAATGAAGTAAGTCACAAAGAAAGATGTAAAACTTACTGAGGCAGGAGTATAAGATACAAATTTCAATAAGAAAAACAGATTAGGAAGACACCTATGCGGTGAGGTTTAGCAATGTGATTGAGAGTATAAAATACCAAAACCATTTAGCGTGTGACCAGACTTATGGAATATATCAAAAACCGATTACTAAAATAAATAAATTTTAATCAATTTTGGGTACAGTTTCAAAACTATTAAGGAAAAAGAGTTAGAATAAACAATAATTGGATTTTAGAGCTTGGGCAAATAACCAAATGTATAATAGGCAAGATTCTTCGTGGCAAGATGATAAACGTCCCGCAGAAATACACCGGGAAAGAAACGAGTTCAAGAAAAAAGAGCACATAACAGAGTCAGGTATCAGACAGAATACAACGAGTTTGGAAGACAACGATTTCAATACCTCAAATATTTAATTACATTATCTTTATTTATGAATAATAAATTTTACAGTACACATGAATACTGATTGGTTTGTTTAGAGCATATATTTCTGTAGTGTGTGTATTAGGTGAATTTTAAATGCTGATTTCATTTTTTTTTTAAATTTGGGTTTAAAATACAGGAACATGTTCTGTATTCTGATTTACATGAAAAGTGGACTATTAAGAGCTCTTGTAGCCTTAATTTGAACGGCAGCACAAAATCTAAAACTATTAAGGAACTTGATTTATACAATTGTTGGCAAAAAATTAAAAAAAATTGTTTCTGCAGTGCAATACATAAGTTCTATAGTGTTACAGGTCGTGAGATAATTTGACCGTAAGTCTTTATGAAAGGTAAGAAAGAAACAATGTGCGAATGGAACATGTTCAAGTTATTTAATTTTACCTACCTGTTATTATGTAAAATGTAATGTCTATTGTTCTAATGTAGAACACATGTGTGTTGTAAAAGTGTTGTGTTTTTTTGTAATTAAACAAAAGCGTCTGTTCCGTGACCGTTCCTAACCATAAAGCAATTTTATGACATATAAACTGCCACATATAGAGGCCACCATTAAACGTATTTAATTGTTATTTATTGGGATACAGTAAACCTAAACGTGTTTAGTTTATATCTAGCCCTCACATTAGAATCTGTTAACAGCGTTTATACGGTAAGGATTTCCACGATTTGATGACCGTTTTACACCACTAGAAGCATACATTGCGAGCTTTGTTACGATGGGTCATCAATCGTATCACAGGTGTGCGATACACTATTTTTCGCCAAATTACGAATACTTTATAACGTCTATAAACCACACGCGCGCGCGCACTAATTTATTTACGTTCTGGTTATAAATTTATGTTTCTGTGTGTGCGTGTGTGTGTGTGTGTGCGCGCGCGCGCGCGCGTTATATCTTTTACTTTTTTCATTTGTAGACACATCTCCCTGCTGCTGGACTGCTGAATTTCTGCCGTCTATTGATCTTAACCTCAGTCGACTCTGTCAAACTTCGTCTAACGTGTCCGTGTACAATAGTTTTGACTATCCTGCATTTATTCATTCTCAGTACACGACCTATGTAACTCATTTTTGTATTCTAATGAAAAAGGTAAAGTTAAGCTGCCGTTAACCTGTTTTTCTCCAACATCACATTCCGTTTCCTAACTTCTGAACACTACCGATTATAAAAGGTCCAAGTTCGCTATCGTATGGCATAACTGAATAACAATACTGTGATCGTGCACTATTAATTATAGGCTACAGTCAACTCTTTAAGATATTATACATGCTCTATTCTCAGCCACTATTCTTATCCTTACTTATTGCTTCACATTGGGGTCTTGGTTGGTAGCAAAGCAATAATCACCGTCTACTGTTATTCCATTATACCAGAATTTTGATCTTCTGATATTGAGACGGGTAACACGAACTGAGAAGGAGGAGTAGTGCAGTAACATCTGCTTTCCTGATATTTATCAGTTTCGTCTGTGCCGATTCGCATTCTGCTTGTGATTAATTTATAATGAATATTGGATCCTTTCACTCTCTCTGCACTTGCAAGTATTCGTTTGAATTTTTAAAATTAGCCTTAGTTAACTGTTCCGAGAAATCTGCGCCTGTGTTTGCTGACTCGGTGCAGTGAATGTGTATAATACCATGAAATTTGTATTATTAAATGAAAATCATTCATACATTGCCTGAGTTCATTATTGTAAATAAGATAAAGTAACTGCCATTTTAGTTTTGACGTTTTATATTGTAGCGAACACAATTCTCATTGAAGAGTATAATAAATATTGAATTAATAAATGTATGTTCTTCAATGTGTGTGTGTGTGAGTGCGCGCGCGCGCGTTTGCTATAAGTTTCTCTTGGCGTGGATGTAAAAGCTTTCAACTTGGCCTGTGACCTGATCATCAGTGAGAAAGTGAGATTATGAAATGCTGTCCTGTCATTTTGTTAGTGTCCCAATCCTCCTCTTCTGCACGTTAAGGATAAGAGGTCATTAGGTACAGTTGATATGAAACAAAGTGCCCGTGACGCATACAATAACTGAAAAAAAATTATTAACAAAGATCATATTTTTCAATACACTTTTACACGAAAGAACAGAAAAGTTGTATTAACAACAATATTCTTGAATATTAAGAAAATTTAATATAACAATTCACCTTATAAAAGAGCAACTTTTAGAATTTTATTACTGCTTCTAATTAAAAGTAAATTAAACAATTTTTAAAACTAAAAATCTAACAAGTTGAAATATTTAAATGAAAGTCAGATTTTCACTGATGAATTCTTGAAATAGTATGAACACACGATCTGAAAAAATGTGTACAGTTATGATAGTAAGTCATAACAAATTATTATATCATTTTATTAGCTTCTTAGCTTATTTGCTTTTCCATTCTACAGATGAATTCGACGTGACGGATTTGTTTTCCTGTTGATTCTGAGCTGTATCTCAATTTTTCCACCGCACTTCCCACCTTTTAGGTTGTTTCTCATTTTTTACTTTCAACTTGATCAATTCTAGGAAACCCTTCAATCTTCAGCACTTTTGTTTTACTTGATCAATTCTAGGAAACCCTTCAATCTTCAGCACTTTTGTTTTACTTGCTTCCATTCTATTGCTTATGCTATTTAAGTGACCCGTTTAATAATTTGGTTTCTTATGTTCTCGAAAACTGGGACCTATTACGCTCGAAAACTGACTCATACATTTCCTTCTTTTTTTTTGATAATTTCTTCATGTTAAAAAATGAGTTATGTAGTTTTCTACAGTAGCGATACTTTGTTCTGTTTGATATTTTTTGAAATTAAACTTTGAATTTTCTCCATTGTTTCCCCTAGATATTTCATTTGTCTCCTTTCCTGTACTTTCTTTCTTGCCCTGTATAAAACTTTGTTTTTCATGGTAATCATCTTCACAAAGTTAATAAGTTTATTTTAAATTTGTATCTTGTTTTTCTTTTTAAGTTGTATTTGTACTTAATTCAGTATTCTATAACCTAGTTACCCTTCCATTTTAACAAGGTTTACAATTTTTAAAAGAATCATCCATTATTGTTATAAAAAAGAATAGTTTATAATAATAATAATAATAATAATAATAATATTTCCTTGTCAGACTACCCTAATTTTTTACGAAACCCTCTATTGTGATACTTCCTATCCTCACATTGCACTTTGCATCATACAGACTTTGCACTGCACTGATTGTCTTGCGTTTATGCTCCTTTCCTAAACAACTTCCATATTTATGACTTTGAATGTTATCAAAGGCTTTCTCCAAATAAACTGTACACACATAAAAGCTTGTTGGTAGTCGACAGCGCTTTTTTCAAGTACTGTACTTTACTCATCACAATAGTTATAATCTTCTCAATAATTATCACTTACCTTAGTTTATTTCACTCTCTCAAACGCTACACCCTGTCTGGACCTTGGCTTCCTCCAAAAACTGCGGCCATCATCTTCTTCCGGCAGACTTTCCAATTCTGCCTACACTTCTTGCAGCTACAGCGTTTTCGCCTTCCCGTCTGCCACACTCCTCCAGTTTCTCAACTAAAAGTGGTCTTTCATTCTAGTCGCGATCCATTTTCTGTCTAACTTGTTAAACTCACATTAATACACTCGAATTCTACACGAAAAATTGGAGTTGGATGTACAAATTATTTCAATTATTCACCTACTTTAAATATTTATTGCTCAGTCTGAATGTAACTGCCTAGCCGTGCTTCGCATTCATTCATCAAACCATCGTTGCGCGGGGCCACAGTCCTCTTCGGCAACTCGAATCAACTTTGTTTGTACAGATTATATACTTTTAAAAATAGTTTTCAGCCCGTAATGAAAACAGAAAGGATACACGCGGTCCTGTTGTATCTTAAACTTTCACATTACAATTATTCAGGATCAAATCAAAGGAGGTTACCTAATAACATAAGAGATTATAATCTGAAATCCTAAACATTGTCACTTATAAACCTTCTTATTCTTATTCGTTTTTCTCTGCTTGTAGACAGTTCCCCTGTTTCAACACCTTCAGTTTCCTACAAGCTTTCACGCAATCCCTTCTTACGTCGTTTATTTCGTTTGTCCATATTGTTGCTTCAATGAGCTTAAAATAACCAAAGTGCCTACTTGACTCTGTACACGCGACAATGCATGAAGTTGTTTGGAGATCGTTCTACGTGGAATAACTATAGATAATTCGAGATGCCCCTTCCACACGGTTCTCCACTACACGATAATTCATGCCCTCTGTGTCACTACAATGCAAGGCGGCTCAGATATAAACAATGGATTTCGAAGCGGCCAAGTTCAGTTTTGGACCGGACCAGTAATATTAGAGTGAGGTTCAGTGTGTTTGTTACTGTGACTGGCGAAAAGTGATTAGTGTGTTAGTTAGCACGAAACTATAATAAGGTGACATTTATTGTATGTGCGCGCGCATGTTGGACAAATTGAACTTGAATAATTGTATAAGAATGCCTTCGTTGATTTCTAACTGTTGTTTGTTTCTAATTAAAGTTTGTATTTAGTGACTTCATTGGTGACAGTTATTGTGCTTCCACTGTACAACACGAGGCCTATCTTTTATTCCAAAAATTACTCTTATTTCCTCATTGTTTATTCTCACCCATTTTGTATACACTTATAAAAGTACACTTAAAAATCCCAATAAAATACAAACACGTTGTTATATGGTTATAACGGTTATAAAATTGTAAAGCAAAAATTAAATATCTTAAATAAAAGTCTAAAATAAAACGATCTGAGTCAATTCGGACTTTACTTGTCTAATAAGAGATGATATGTTTGCAGGTTTCTGGGATACAATCCGCTAGAATCTGTTCCTAGTAATCTCTTTCATTCGCTTGGAAGTCTCAAATCATTGTAAGTGCATACATGACCGATACGAACAAAGTAAATCCAAATTTTGATAAATGAATATGTGACGTTTTTAAACTTCAATTTTTTTAACTCTTAATAAATATTTGTCATATAATTAGTTGTTAAAACACACTTTTTCTTTGCAGTAGACTTCTCCTTTACTACTCACAACTGATCACTATGTATCTGAGCAGCAGATATAAATATTTGAAGCTTAAATTCTTTATTATCAAAACTTTGAAATTGTTTTAATTATTATTTACTGTTAAGTTAAAATGTTAATTTAATAACTTCTCTTTAAATATTAATAAGCTTACATTATTGATACACGAACTCAAATTGCATGTGTTATGCTTTAATTATTTTATAAACATTATATTTTATAAAAATTGTACTTCAATAATTACATGAGCGAGGGTATAAAAGTAAAGAGACGTTTATAATCCTTGATAATCCCATTACTTCATGAATTTACATTGTATATTATAAAAATTAAGATTCAAGTTACCCTGTTAAGTTATGATTTGCATAAGCATGTTCTTTTAGAAGAACATTATTTAGGCTGTTACCGATGTTGTTATCGATATGTAAACTTATCGATAAATTTAAATGCTGTTTTATATAATTTGGTAGATATCTTCATATAAATGTTATAAATGTATTTACATGTGTGTATGTGTGCGTGTGTGTGCGTGTGTGTGCGCGCGCGCATAAAATAATTATATATTTAATCATGATCCCTGCGCGCGCATTCACTAAACTGTTTTAAAGAACTCAGAGATTTTACAATTTTTAACCCAGATTACTATTAAGAGATAACGTAAATTTACTATTAAGAGATAGTTTATTAAAATTTTATAAATAATGGAACAAATCACACTTATTTGTGTAATTTTTGAATACAAATATATATGTTAATCACCGTCGTAAAAATTTTGCTATTTTATTCACAGCTTTCAATCAGTCATATTGTTAATAGACCTAATGACATATAGTCATTTGTAAGTAAATATTTTATACACTACTGACACACGTGCGGCAGTTTTAACAAAAATTTGTTTAAATGTATTTAACAGAATTAAAAATGGATAGAATTCAGAAATTAAGTTCCAGGGTTAAATTTAATAATAAATTCTGTCTCTAAATATCGAATTTTAATTGAGTCATGTTTTAATTCAGTTGTGGTTTATATTGAGTAGAAACTTACAAGGGATTGAAATTGAAAACATCGATATTAAAATGTTCCGGATGCTGCAGAAACTGGATTTTGTGTAAGTCTTATGTAACTGTTATTTTACGTATACACATGTATTGATAATTGACGTGTATGTGCTTTTAATTTTATACATTTTAAAGTTTGCTTAGTACGTGTAGTATCACACACACACACACACACACACACACACACACACACACACACACACACACACACACACACACACACACACACACACACACACACACACACACACACACACACACACACACACACACACACACACACACACACACACACACACACAACACGCTCACATGTATTTAATCTTACATTAGTATTTATACAAACATATTTTTTATTTACAAACATGTATATGTTGATACAAAATTTTTAATTTTTTAACCTTACTAGATTTTGTAAGTGACTGTTTCGTCTCTCCCGTCACACAAGTTCCATCGCTTCCTGCAAACAAATTTTTCGTCTAACTTAAAGATAGCACAAAAGAATCATTTAACAAGTTATAGCATGATTAAGGAGAAGAAGAAGAAGAACCTAAATATATTTTGGGTTACGGTTTTGCGTGACAAGTGTACATTCTTTCACATATGTAGGCCTACGTACATACATACATACATACGTACACTCACATATTTCTTTGCATGCACGGACTTGAACGCTCCCACGCACCACACACACTTATGTTATTGATAATGAATTTACATCAAAAATATCTTGCACTTATTACTCGTGGACCTTATTAATCATAACTTTCATATTCTGTCACTGTCATTTTTTACATAGGCGTATGTGTGCTTGCATGTGCGAGCACGTGGCCTCGTTAAACTCTCACATGGCGTAGCTGAACTCGCAATTTCAATATACCACAATAACAGATTTTAATTAAACAACGTGACTCGACACCTTGTATAGTTTTGTCCTCCACCTGCTCTTCTGGGACAAAATATCTCCACTTTCATGCTCTCTCGCTCATTATTCCGACGAGTTGCAGATATTTCTGTTCGAAAATACCGGTACGTCTCTCTAGATATTAGTATATTCTCTGTACTTCTTATTGGTACATCCAAACGCACATATCAGGTTTTACTTCCTTTTTAAGAATTAACATACAGTTGTATGTTAAACTATAGGCGAACAGTTTTAATCGTGTAAACACACTTACAACTTAAAATAATTTACCTTATTCATAATCTACTTCGTAATTTTTTAAAGCGACTCGCTTCAGCTTCCCTGGCTGTCTTCACTTTCCACGTCTCCGATATTCACATACTGTATTCCGTTGTAGTTTATCCCTCTCTTCTCTTCCAGACAGTGTAACAATCAATCTTGTACGATGGTCGATCAAATATAAACGAGACTTTTTTAGAAACTTGTATTGGATTATTATATGTGAAAATAAGTCCAACAATGTTTTTCAACATATTTTCGCCTATTGTGTACACATTTCCTTTACGGCACAGGCAGTTTTTGAATACCTGCTCCATAAAATTTGTTGGACGTGTTTATAGTCAATTGCGCATAAAGTCTTGTACCTCTCTGCCAATGGAAATTTTGTTCCACCTAAGTCTCTTTTCAGGAGTCCAAACAAGTTAATATCATACAATTTAATTCTGGACGATTATCCAAAGCTGTCAAGTGAAGTTATTACAATTCTGCTTGCGTAGCAGCAGAAGTGTAGGGCCGGAAGTTATCGTGAAGAAGGAAGAGGTTGCGGATCGGAACCTTGTTCAAACGTTTAGACTAATAGGTGTATGCGGCATTCACTGTTATTTTGTGTAGATCACTACAAACCAGTGTTATTCGTCGATCGTCCTGACGTTGACTTTGAAAAATGTTCAGAATCGTAATGCTGCTGCTGGAATGATGTGCGTGATGAGGTTTCCGACCTTCAAAGAAAATATCGGTATGGAGAACCATACATGACTTCCATATTCTAAGATTTATATTTAAAATCGTTTTCAGCCAAACAACCAGGGAAGGAATTTTAACAAAAAAATACTTCTTTGTTGCCAATAACGTAGTACACATATAAAAAAAAATTATCCCCTCCCCCTTCAACTATAATTTTGATTTATAGAAAAGTACCCCCAGCCCGTTCAACTAGCCTCTTCATTTATAGATATTTCATCTACGTTTCTACAGTGGATTATTAAGATCTTATCAGGATACTTTATCAAAATTAAGTACTTTACTCATGTTACAACAAAAAATGTTTCAAGTAAACTGCCCTTTCCCCGTAACCGATCTTCACCAAAATCAACAGACATTGAGTTCTCTATAGCTCAGGCACATATGTAAAAAATTATTTGATTCTGTTTGAATTTACGGCAGTTATGGTTCGTCATATAAAAAATTACCCATGTTAAAACATAAAACATGAGATTTATAAAACATATCTAAGATTTATATTTAAAATCATTTTTGAAATAAAATATTTTCATAGAACCTACTAACGATGGGGAAATCTGAGAAGCCAATCAGAGTTGGGCCTACCTGTCACTCTGCTGAATTTGGTGGAAAGCCCTGTCACTGTCGTCAAAGTATCAGCCTTGACAGGGTCCTCTTTTTCTGCAAAATGGGAGAGGCTTGAGATGGAGTGAGTGACATGGTCCCCACCTCAATGAAGAACCCATTGTTTTATAAAAATATATTTAAATTTTGAAAACTGAAAATTCTTTTCTTGTTGTAAATATTTATATTTTATAATCAAAATGACTTTATTTTTGTTACCTGGCAACAAAATTATTTTATTTTCAACAATTACCATTGTTTCAAAAAGTTTAAATAAATTTTCAAGTACTTTACTCTTGTTAAAACGTAAAAGGTTGCAGGTAAACTACCCCTTCCCCTTAACCGATCTTCACCAAAATCGAAAGTCCTTGACACCTCTACAATTTAGGGATGTATGCAAAAAATTATTTGATTCTGTTTGAATTTGCGGCTGTTATCGTTTGCCATAGAAAACAAAATGTTGCAGGTAAACTACCCCTTCCCCTCAACCGATCTTCACCAAAAACAATAGGTCTTGAGTACTCTACAAATCAGGGCTGTATGCAGAAAATTATTTGATTCTGTTTGAACTTGCGGCTGTTATCGTTTGCCATAGAAAATACCCTTGTTAAAAAAACGTTGTAGGTAAACTACCCCTTTCCCTTAACCGATCTTCACCAAAAACAATAGGTCCTGAGAACTCTACAATTTAGGGCTGTATGCAAATAATCTTTTGATTTTGTTTGAATTTGCGGCTGTTATCGTTTGCCATAGGAAATACCCTTGTTAAAACATAAAACGTTACAGGTAAACTACCCCTTTCCCTTAACCGATCTTCACCAAAAACAATAGGTCTTGAGAACTCTACAATTCAGGGCTGTATGCGAAACATTATTTGATTCTGTTTGAATTTGCGGCTGTTATCGTTTGCCAAAAAAAAAAATTTCCCTTGATAAAAAAAAACCGTTGCAGGTAAACTACCCCTTTCCCTCAACCGATCTTCACCAAAAACAATAGGTCGTGAGTACTCTACAAATCAGGGCTGTATGCAAAAAATTATTTGATTCTGTTTGAATTTGCGGTAGTTATCGTTTGCCATAGAAAAAAAATCTACAGATAGACACACAGACAGACACACACACAGACACTTTTCGGAAAACGACTTTTTTTCATGTTTTGAGTGTAGTAGAATCAGAATCTGCAATAATCTCGAACACGATTTTTTTTGCCATCACCATACTTCCATTCCTTAAGGAATATGGAAGTAAAATCAATGCCATTTGTACACTTGAGCCTTCGAAATTGCCGAATTGTACACGCAGTTGCGCAAAATTTCAGCTGGTTTAACACCGTTGCATACTAAAAACTTAATAATTACACGCTGCGCAAAAGGCTCATGGACTTCCTGTTCACTCACTCATGGTGACAACAATTAAACAAACGACTTTAGAAACAAGCGCGTTGTGCTGCGCACTACTACCCACTCCCCCCTGTGCCAACAATAACAAACGTTAAAGTAGCCCCTGTCTCGTTCCTATTTTGAAAGTCTCGTTTATATTTGATCAACCTTCTACCATATTCTACAGCTCTCCCTCTCAATGAAGTTTCTTCTCAGTTCGGAATCATTGTCTTTCTTGAACCTCTCCACTCCTCACTTAATAGGCTCATGTAAATCTAAAAATTTCTTGTAACAATAAAATCCAAACTCTTACAATTTACTTCTTTTTGGTGCTCTTATTGGCCAGCCCTCGACTTCAACGAAGTGTTATATTTTACATACGCAATTTATAAATTAATGTTTTGTCATCTCCAAGTTAATAGACCCTATGTCACATCAGCATTTCACTCTTCTGGATATCCGCAATGTTGTTTCTAACGTTCATTCTTTTTCTTACTAGGTAGTAAAATGAATTCGGTCTTGTTGTTGTTGTTGTTGTTGTTGTTGTTGTTGTTTTATGTCGTCGTCGTCGTTGTTGTTGTTGTTGTATTTGATACTGCTAATTTGACTCTTAATTAATAACTATAAACTATGAACTATAAATTAAATAATGTACTCATAAGGGACGTTCAGCCAACGTTTTACTGAATATGACTTTCATTCAAATTTAAGTAAACACCTCTGGTGTTTTTATAGTTTCTTGTAACATGCTCGCATATTTAATTTGTTTCAGCGAATGTTAACGTACAAGCTTTTCTCTAAAAAGTAATCAGACTGAATTTTGTACACAGTGGCAACGCCGGTAAAGAATGTGGTAGCTGATAGCTATAATATTTGTATATACTGATAAAAAATATATTGATTTAAACTTCTTAACCTTACTAGATTTGTAACCATGTGTCAAAATTAACCATAATTTTTGTAATGAATTTTTTGTCTCTGACCTTACACAAATCCCATCGCTTCTTGCAATCAGACTTTGTGTGTAACTTAATGACAGTACAAAAGAATCATTTTCCAAGTTAAAGCATGGTTAAAGAGGTGGAGAAGGAGGAGGAGGATGAGGAGGAGAAGAAGAACCTAAAACATATTTTGTGTTAAGGTTGTGGGTTTGCTTGACGGTGAAACTGGAGGATGTGGAGGGTGGAGGGTGTGGACAACCAAGCAAGGTACGAAGTGGTACAAACGTCTCAAAAGTGAGAGATCATCGTTTGAAGCTAACATGATTGATTATGAACGAAATTAAAATTATCAGACTGTTGACAAATGTTGTGCATCATTTGATTCGAGCAGAGATTGTTGGCTCCATCACGCATAGCCATAGTGCACTTTTGTAAATAAGTATTTGGTCAACAACGGCATTTTGTTGTACCCCAGCCTCCTACTCCATTGATTTAGTCCATGTAATTATTTTCTGTTTAAAAAATTAAACTCCAACTCCGGAGCTTTGTGAATGCTATTTTGTAAGTGAGGAGAACGTTTAGAAGCTGGTGGACGGACGAGATGAAGGCACTGACAGTTGAAGATCTCCAATACTGTTTTGATCAGTGGGATCAGCGTCTCCATAAATGTGAGTGGAACGGGAACTACTTTGAAGGGGATAAAACTGTATTTTAGTTAACGTATCAATGATCTAATTTTATACAGTGATTCTCATTACTTTTTAGACACACCTTGTACACAAACACTTGCAGTTTAAGTATACGTTATACGTACAAAACATTTAACGCTTGCTGTGCTTTATTTAGGTACTTCAAGACGTTCTACTACTGTACGTATGCCCCCAACGTACCAAAGTGCAAACCAAACTCTGATGGTAAGTATACTTACATAGTACTCGCCAAATATCCTTGTTGATAAGGTTGCATGTAATTTGCATTATGTTGTTGAAATAAAATATCTAATAATAATGTTATACAGTCAATGCAAATATTTCCTGTTATACTAAGGAAAGTGATATATAAATTCAGTAAAATTTAATAATTTTAGAGCATTAATAAATTTATTTTTAAATGTTATAACGTCTCCCGATACATTTTGTATCGGTATCTAAAAATTTATTCCCACTTGACCATGGGAAAATAAAAGTGTATTCATGAACTTTGAACCAGAACTTTATTCATGATATGAACCAGTAAGTTCTCTACTGAGATCTTCACTTAATTCTAATATCTTGTTTGATGTTTTGAGAGAAAACAGGACAAATGCAATTTCGTACCTGTCATTATCTGTTCCATCCTTGTTACTTTTTGTTATGTCACTGAATTACCAATGGGAAACGTCAGAAACAATAAAAAATTGAAAATGAGAAATTTTCTTTAAAAAAGTAGTACACAGTCACAACAGTAGTTTTTTGCCGTTGAAGAATTTAAAATTTCTATTGAAATTTTTTTAATGTTTTCTGAAAGCAATGTAGGCTACGTTTTTAGAACATTAGAAGAGAAGCAATCGATTAACCTGGAACCATTCAGACACATTTTACGATACGTAAATTATTCCTCAGGCTTTCACGGCCGGTGTCAGATGAATTGTTCATGATATCCGGGCTGTTTGGCCGTGGTCCATGGTTTATAACAAAACCACTATTTTTAACAAAACCACTTTATAAACCATGGACCACGGCCAAACAGCCCGGATATCATGAACAATTCATTTTACGATACGCCTTGTATGTTGGGGGAACGGAAAATGTTCACACCTTAATCCGCGTCAAAGGGTGGACTACAAAATTATTCGCAGTGGGCGGCCTTTGCTCTTACCTAAATCTCTCATTAAAAGTGTGACGAATGGCCGCCCCCAAGCAAGTTAATGTTGACAAGGGTTCTCAAAAAATCACAATGAAAGCCAAGCGACTCAGAGGTATCGATAGCGGTTCGATTTATTGCAAATTTCACAACTCTTGTTGTGAACATTTAACATGTATTTTAAAAATTTTTTAAATTTAATATGTAGGTATACATTTTATGCTAAATTTATCTGTCATCCTCCACTTTTACGAGCTTCTTTTTTAATCGTTCATTATAAGTCTTGTTGTAATTACTCAAGTGTCTTTCTTTTTTATCTGTAGTTAACACATTGTACACTAGGCTATATATGTGAAATTTGGCTAATTGATAAAAAACTATTCTTATGGCTCTAAATTTGCTTTTACTTGTCTAGTCCTTACAAATCAATATTTGCCACACAGTTTACTGGTATTTTGTAGGCGTGTACTTTATATTATCTCCGAAATTTTAGTAACAAATTCTAAATTTGATGTTTTCAAAATTCCAGTGATCATTAATTATATCATTTCAATTATATTAATTAATTATATCATTTCAATATATCATTAATTATAATTATTTCAATGATTATAATTATGTGATGTTTAATTATAATTATAAACTTTATTTTAGTTATTTAGGGAGGTTATTCTTTCTTATATTATATATTTTATGTAATAAGTTAACTAATTGTATATATGTTCATGATTAATTGGCTAGTAAACTATTCTTGTATCCTTAAAGTATGACATTTACTCTCTACTTTGGTGGATTTACCGTGTAAAAATATTTCACTGATATTTTGTACGTTTGTGTTTGTATTATTTGTGTTTCTAAGATATTTTAGGCCTAAATACTAAATTTGCTTTTTTCAAAGGTTCTCATGTCTCACTATGTAATCGTTAATTATAAGTTCTGTTGTATTTATTTACGTTTCTATCTATTTTCTTTCTTTCTTGTTTGTTGATAAAATATTTTATATAAGTGTATCCAAATCGACTAATTGCAATTGGGTAGTGTATCCAAATCGACTAACTTCTACCTAGTTTAAATCGATATGAGCATCAAGTATTTATTTTAATAACTTCTCACTCAAATATAATAACCATAGCTTATACTGCCCCCTTATATTTTGATATTATGAGTAGCCTATATGTGTAAGTGTACTATAATTCCACTTATTTTTCTTTACTTGTTAATGAATTGTCTTGCTTTGCTTGAAGACAAACAAGTAATGTAGAACTAGAAGACGTAGTCAGGTAGAGGAAGAGGATTAAACCCAGGTCAGTACTGCAGAGGAGCATCCTTTGCTCACTCTTGTTAAGGAGAGTTTGAGGTGTCAGCAAAGGCAGCCTCCTACAGATATTTTATTGGTCCGACCCTTCGAGTCGGTAGAGGTGTGAGTGTTCACCATCGATGTATACTATATAGACCGTGTGCTGCATTCACTGAATACGGTCCGACTGCTGCACCAGTGGTGGGCAAGAACACTGCGTATGCTATATACTGTACCTGTACAAAGTCTGAATTTTCTGCTTTGTTGTAGCTTTTGTTGCTTTTTGGGGCCGCACACTGCAACAAAACTGTTCCGGAACTGTTTCGTCTCTGTTTCTCACCCACGCAACAAACCTGTTTTGTTTCTATACCTGCGCACACTGCGACGAAACAGTTGCTCGTCCACTTATTCGTTCCTACTTCTTTAGTTTTTTCGTTCGCTCAAGATGTCTTTCGAAGACGCTGTCGCTGTTTGTGTTTAGTTATTCCCTATAGGAAAAGAAAACGATGCAAAAATTGTTGGGTTCATCCGCTTCATTTTGAAAGGCCAATAAAAGAAAAATTTGTTACACTGTATACAAATGCCAGTTCCGTGAATTTCCTTCAAAATTGTTTTCATATATGAGAATGAATATCAGCGGTTTCGATGAACTATTAAGTCTTCTGAAACCTAGCATCACTCATCAGTTTAAAAACTATAAACGCTTAGTAGTTTCACAAAATTTATTGTTAAATTCTGACAATTGTTTCAGCCGATTAAGCTATTCTCAAAGAGATGGTAGAATAACGAAATACAAAGAATGTGTTACCAGGGATTCTTAGCTATTTTAGTTAATAGCAGTAAAGAAAACATTGCTTAAGTAGGTTGAACAACAGCTAAATATTTGTAATTACGTAAATAAGTGAATCGTATATTACTTACAGAGTTTTAGTCTAATTGCTGTATTAAGATTTTGTCTTCTGTGCTGGACGAATAGCCTATTTATACGCGTGCGCGCGCACCCACACACGATCATTCACATCCGAGCCTGTTCTTGTTTTGACTTTCTCATCAGATTTAGTGGGACTGATAACTATGTATTACTATGTTTTCGACGAATCGTAACATATACACGAAGCATTGCGTACTCCAAACACACAAGTTTGTTGATATTTGAATTTAGCTAAGTGGAAACACATTACTTTTACAAAGCACCGACAGGTACCCACTTCCTTGTTATACACACAACATTACTAACCGTTTTGTAACATGTAGGCCTACATACCGTTTACAAAATAATAACATAGGCCTACTCAACATTTTATAACTCGGTGAAATGTTCATATTGTTCCCTTCCTGTTGTGTCTAATGCTTATTTCGTCTTATAAAACTATGTGTACTGAATTTATTCTTGTATGTATATGTAACTACAGGCATTGTATATAATTTTGAGCTAGGTAAAACGTTTAAAATGCGCGCGCGCGCGCGCGCGTGTGTGTGTTTAATCACCCACGATTAACTTGTTTTTTTGTTACGCCAATAAAACATATACGTTTTGTGTCCTGGTGTCCGCACTCATCGCATGTCAAATATTCGTGACTTCACGGTTTACCCTTCTCATATATCAGACAGTACCACAGTCCGCACTCTTCGCAACATTCCTGTATAAATTCAGCTATAAATTCAATTACACACTATTAACAAGAAACCGTACACACATATACACCTCAAACCGTACACATTGGGATCGTATCTGGCACGCCACGAGACTGACTACTTTTCCATTGTGTGATGGGCTCACCACGTGCCATGCAATTGCACGAAGGTGTATGGGGCACTTTACGTAAGTTAAACGCACTTTGTGGCTATTAGCGAGTTCAGTCATCCATGTCGTTATTTTTACATTGTGTGTGTGTGTGTGTGTGTGTACATTCTTTTGATTACCTAACGTTTTAAAACCTCTCTCATTCATTACTGCAATTTCCTTTTCGGCATATTTTTGGGATACAATACGTTGTCAAAACCTTCCCTCGTTTTCCAATAATTCTAGGTTTTGACAACGTATTGTATCCCAAAAATATGCCGAAAAGGAAATTGCAGTAATGAATGAGAGAGGTTTTAAAACGTTAGGTAATCAAAAGAATGTACACACACACACACACACAATGTAAAAATAACGACATGGATGACTGAACTCGCTAATAACCACAAAGTGCGTTTAACTTACGTAAAGTGCCCCATACACCTTCGTGCAATTGCATGGCACGTGGTGAGCCCATCACACAATGGAAAAGTAGTCAGTCTCGTGGCGTGCCAGATACGATCCCAATGTGTACGGTTTGAGGTGTATATGTGTGTACGGTTTCTTGTTAATAGTGTGTAATTGAATTTATAGCTGAATTTATACAGGAATGTTGCGAAGAGTGCGGACTGTGGTACTGTCTGATATATGAGAAGGGTAAACCGTGAAGTCACGAATATTTGACATGCGATGAGTGCGGACACCAGGACACAAAACGTATATGTTTTATTGGCGTAACAAAAAAACAAGTTAATCGTGGGTGATTAAACACACACACGCGCGCGCGCGCGCGCGCATTTTAAACGTTTTACCTAGCTCAAAATTACATACAATGCCTGTAGTTACATATACATACAAGAATAAATTCAGTACACATATTTTTATAAGACGAAATAAGCATTAGACACAACAGGAAGGGAATATGAACATTTCACCGAGTTATAAAATGTTGAGTAGGCCAGTTCATCGAAACTGATGATATTCATTCTCATATATGAAAAAAATTTAGAAGGAAATTCACGGAGCTGGCATTTGTATACAGTGTAACAAATTTTTCTTTTATTGGCCTTTCAAAATGAAGCGGATGAACCCAACAATTTTTGCATCGTTTTCTTTTCCTATAGGGAATAACTAAACACAAACAGCGACAGCGTCTTCGAAAGACATCTTGAGCGAACGAAAAAACTAAAGAAGTAGGAACGAATAAGTGGACGAGCAACTGTTTCGTCGCAGTGTGCGCAGGTATAGAAACAAAACAGGTTTGTTGCGTGGGCGAGAAACAGAGACGAAACAGTTCCGGAACAGTTTTGTTGCAGTGTGCGGCCCCTCCGGAGCATATTTTGTCACATGGTATAGCTATGTCATAGTAACAATTAATGACTCCAAAGTGGGTTTTTAATAAGTTCTTTTCCAAAATAAACACATTCGTTTCAATGTAAGATTTCAGTGTTCTGACACATTTCAGTTTGCCGCTAATTTCTGTTGCTTTCATAAACAGTTCTGTTGCGTTCTTATTTATGAACATTTAGTGTTGAAGCCAGACGAATAAAGATAAGAATAAGGGAAACAAAGAATAAAAGACGTGAGCCGTAAACTTTAAAATGTTTATTGCGTAAAAGAAACTGGCGTATACGCTCTCCATGGTCCTTAAAGTGTTCAATTGCACGAACTCGGCAACTTTTACCTGCTCTGGTAAAATCAAACGCACGAATTCGGCAACTGTCCCAAAACCGTCCCCTGAGCAAAACTTGAAGTCTGCAGACTGACAGCGTGAAGCCACTCGGGCAACTTCGTTACTGTTCGTCCGCCGCTATTGTCTACTCTCTCGTCAACCCACACTCCACACTTACGTGTATAACGAAATCCACGTATTTTTATCCAAATCGTGGTTTTCCTGTGTGCATAGCGGATGAATTGAATATTAAAATGAATATTGATTGTGGTCACAGTTAAATATTAAAACATAATATAGAATTAATTTAACCATATCGTTGTACTCCATTTATTACCCTGAATTGTAGTGTTTGTTTTAACCTTTGTTTCCTCCAGAAACAAACACAATTTCACTGGCTCCCCAGATAAATATGAACCTTTTGACTACATCGTCGCATTAGTATATGAAATACATTATTATGAAATTACATTTCTTATTATTAAGAAAACTTATTTTATTTTGTTTTGCCGGTTTTTAAGTTCAGTTTTTTGTACTCACAATGTTGGTTTTGATATATATTGCTGTAATCAGTTGCTTGCGGTAAAACTCCTCTTTACCTGTGCACTAACTTCGCAGGTTGGTTTCGTATTTATCTGGAGTCAATTTAATCAATTATTTTTGTTTCTGGAGTGATAAACGCTGAAACAAAATATACGATTCAGGGTAATAACGTAATAATAGGTATGTAAGAAATGGTATGATATGAATTTATTCTCAATTGTGTTTATTATTTATCTTCGAGAATTATATAATTTAATTACCTTTATAACATAGGAAGTTCAAATTTGTACAGTTATTCTACTAATAACATTTGTCTGCTAGAATTATAAAAATGTTTTAAAAATTGACCGAAATAAAAAAGGTTTTTATTTAAAAATTTTAGAAAATTATAAATTTTGTAAATTTATAAATTTATTATTCTAGTGCCATAACAATCTGAAAGTGTGATGATTAACCTGTAGACCTACAAATTTCAAGTCTGAAGCACAAAATAGATGCTGAGAAAATGGCGTTTTAACATATACGGTTCCCCCCCCCCCGTTAAATTGACAAGACTCCTTCGAAATGTTACACGAACTTCACATTTTCACATCGAACACTTACAGCGCGTGTACCTAATAAAAACTGTTACACTAAAAATAAAATGACAAAACTTTAAAATGAAACATCGAAATGCTTACAGGACATGTATAGGTAGGTTAGACACGAATACACACAGACACTTGAATACACGAAAAATTTACTCTTGAGTTTACGTATTTCAAGCCGTGAACTTAATAAAATTATTGTGCTAAAATAAATACACAAACTTTAACCAAACGTTTACCAAACTCACATCTAACAGAATATAGGCGGGCATAGAGGAGAACGAAGGTAGCCAAAAATGCCCGAGTGGCTTCACGCTGTCAGTCTGCAGACTCAAGTCTGAGCAAACGCACGACTCGGTAACTGGGGGAGGGGAGGGGAGTAAAGGCCTACTTCCAAGAAAAATCACTAGCGCAAGGGATAGTAGAAAAATACTAGGAATAAATTTGTCTCGTCCTTATAAAGCTTAAATTAAAACGAATATTTTGTAAAATAGTTTTTAATTCTGTTTTAGCCATCAAAAGTTAAAATACGTTTTTACTTAAATTTACTGGACTGGACGCCTCATCGCAGTACGAACTTTTAAAAATCACAGCGGCATGAAGTTCACAGCCAAATACACTGCAATGCAACCTCTTCTCTTATCTAGGCCAGTTCATTGCACGTACCAGTGTCTTTATAGTTTTCTTTGAATTTGTACCACCTGTATTGATATGTACATGTGTTAAAAATGGATATCCTGCAATACCCAAGATGTTATCTCAAGTGCACTTCGTGGTCTAAAGAGTTTGCGCACTCACATAAAAAATCTAACTATAACACGTGTAACAAAAAGTTGCAGTTATTTTAAGTCATTCATTGGTTTGTAAAGAAAAAAAAATGTTTTGTACTAAAACATGTTTAATGAAGATCAATCATAATTTTACTGTATTATCAGTTTACTACAAATGCTGCTTATTTACTAGCACATATGAAAATATCACGACAAAGTTTGAGTAATAAAAATATACAAACGTAAGCACATAACAATGAAAGATTCTACAACCACTATTAAAACTTATTAGTGTAGTGGACTATTAAATTAAGTTAAGCAGAAAGAATCGATTCAAAGTAAAAACTTTTTTACAGTAAAAAATAATAAAAACGGTAATAAATAATGCTACCAGTCACAAAGGGTGCAGTAGAATTAGTAAATGGATAATAATACTTACTATCACGTATTAAAATATCACACAATATTTTTAAAAACAACTATTCACAAGTATAAACAGGGGTCCTATTTTTTTGTCGCAGCTACTACGTACGAAACACATTTTACAAACTGTAGTTTAGTGATATCACCACCTTTGAGCTGATCTAATTTATTTTAGTTGATCTAAGATATTCCTTAACCTAAACGAAATGGCGGCCAGGTTTTATAGTAAATATATTTGGATCTCAGTAACTATAAATCGGGTTAGTTCCTCGTTGGATCCCTGTTAGTCTGTTCATGGCAGAAAAACACCACGAGTAAAACATGTTTTAATTACATGTTCCATAAAAAAATTATAACAACAGGGGTGTTCACAGAAATGTTGAATCCAAAAAATAAACGTGCATAATTGTTACTACTCCCTTGAACATAGTGTAAATTATAAAATTTTAATCCCGTAGAAAAGTATTAAAATTTAGTAGTTGAACTTACCAGGCTTGAGCCAGATGAAATCGACAGCCAACGATCTTGATGTCTGGAAAGGCCGCCTTGATGCTTTCATGTATTGATATTTCAAAATCAATAACTATAGTACTTGGTTTAAAAATAAGTTTCCTCTTCTTGCATTCATTTTTTAGAAACTCCAAAATATTGAAATATGTGTCTTTCTTTTTGTCTTTCAGCAGGCTGAATGCAAGTGGAATATAAAAACCCCCCGCATAACTGTCGATAGTAAATATCTGCTGAAAATGCTTTGGCGCATACTCAAAAGTACCATCCATCAGAAAAGTTTCCTGTTCACATAGATATTTTAGATTCGAATCTGTTGAAAAAACTACAAAACCTTTTTCTTCTATGTCATTTTTTAGAAGAAAATTTTCTTCTTTTGTGGTTGTTATGTCCATTTGATTTAAAGCCAACTGGAGATCAGTTGCAGATTTAGGTAGTTTTGGCAGGCTCTTTAACCGAGCATGAGTTATATTGTTTCTAATCAATCTGACATCGTGTCTCGTTAGTGTGTCTAGGGTTGACGGACTGTCACCTATTTCCTTCCGAATAATCTTAGATGGTCTTTCACCTTTGCTTTTGATTGAGTGTGAAATTGATTTCCTATTTATATCTTTTTCTTGAAATGGGTCATGATCGTGAATACCTTCTAGGCGTGAGAATAAGTTTTCATTACCTACGGTAAAAAGTTTAACACTACACTTAAGAGTTTCTCCCACAGCACCTCCATCCACGTATTTCTGTCCCTTTAACAAAGCGATACGGCTTGAATTTAAAATTATTGCACATGAGGTGAACATTACCGCGCTCACTAAAAATAGTCTGTAACACATGCCTCTCGTCCATTTCTCAATATTTAATAAATAAATAACTAAACAAAATAAATATCACTTTAACAGCACGCTTAGAAAATTATCTATGCTACCATAAGCAGGGGCGGATTTGCTGTACTGCCGCCCCCAGGCATGGCAGATAATGCCGCCCCCTCCACCATTTCCTATCTCTCTCCCTCATTCCCCCTCCCTTCCCCTCTTCGATGTCACATCCTCTTTCCCCCCAGTTTGATTGTCTGCCTCGTTTCCTTTGACTGTCAGGTGAATTCCTGGTTTAATTATTTCATGTAAAAATAAATAAACATTGATAATATAAATATTTACGTCAGAAGAAAATAATTCATTTCAGTTAGAAATTAAGGGAAACGTAAATAAAATCACATAAAATATGGGTACAAACATTATTTATTAAATGACAAACGGAAAATACTGGAATACTGGTACAGTTATATATGCAACTCAACTAATTTTATCGTAGATAATTTTTATATTTGTGTGTGCTTAATTGAACTGGCTTTTAAACTTATAAATTGTTTGAATCTAAAAATATCATTTCTTAACTCAAATTTTGCCGCTCCCCAAAATTTGCCGCCCCAGGCAAGTGCCTAGTCTGCCTGTGCGTAAATCCGCCCCTGACCATAAGTGTTAACTATTAGGTGTCACCCACCCGACTGATCTGTAAACGCCTCTCCACAGTGACTAATGCATTCCAGCAAGACTTGGAAAATCCAACGGTATTGTCTCCTGCCTGCATTGCGATGACTCAAGGTCACCTCAGAGAATCGGCCTAAGAACCCCACCCCCTTGCTTCTGCTACCTGAGGAGAGAGTTGCCGAGTTCGTGCGTGGGATTAACTGACTCTTTTCCCCAACCTTATTTTTTGCTACTTACAGTTGCCGAGTTCGAGTCGGCCCGCTAATTTGCATTAAAATTTTTATTTTATTTTTTAATTAGCTACATATTAATTGTATAAAATTGTTTATATTAAACATTACTAAATACAAATTTATTTAACTTTTGGCGGACACCAAGCTTAGAGAAGGTAGCTGCAGCGGTTTTTTCCCTAGCAATATCATACCACAAGATTTAATTTAGAAACAATGTCCCTATTAATTTGATAAGGTTCACTTCATGGCTGACTTCAGAAAAATCATTGTTTGAAATGTGTTTTCTAAATACTGTGCCCACAAAGTTTTTGCAAGCTGATATAATCATTTTTTTGTATTAAGTTTACTGTCAGATATAATCAGTAAATTATACATAAATTTTACAATCTTTAAAACATCTGATGACGCTCTAATTAATTTTCCGCTTGACACAAAGTCAGTAAAATGAGTGTAAGCGCTCAAGTTATTATCATCTGGTATCAGTAAATGAATACCTTAACTACTTCTTCACACCTTAACTTGGAAATAATTTTTTTTACAATAAAGCCACACAGATAATACAGAATGTTATCCTTATAGTATGACCTAATGTCTTTAAACAGAATTAACACTGTTGCACACATGATGATGAGCTGTGAAGCTTGAAAGCGCTAATCGGAAAATTTTTCTATAGTGTGTGCATCAGTGTTAATTCTGTTTACGATTATAACCACTTACACAGCTTTCTTAATTAAATTTCTAACGTCTTTAACCATATTCATAATTCCCTTAAAGTTTTCAATTTCTTCAATATCCGTTTCATTGAAATCTTTCAAGTGCATTACTGACTGACTGACTCGTTTAGTACACTGTGTTAACTTAGCGCCAAACGCTTTATTCCTCCCCCCCCCCTTGTGGTGGGGGAGCGGTACGTGCTTCGGAACGTTTTCTGCCGTTTACTTTGCCTGTCAGCACGCAATCCATGTAGTATACATCGCAATCCATATATAGTATACCTAGACCCACCTATCTAAATCTAAATGAGACTCAGAAAGAGATGGGAAGATGAAGTGAGCGAAGACTCAAGATCGCTGCTACATATCGACAATTGGAAAAGAATGGCAAAGGAGAGGGATGCCTGGAGGCATAAACTGGAGGAGGCCAGGGCTCAAATTGGGCTGTAGCGCCATTGGAGAGAGAGAGAGAGAGACCCACCTATGTTTCTAACACACACACACACACACACACACACACACACACACACACACACACACACACACACACACACACACACACACACACACACACACACACACACACACACACACACACACACACACACACACACACACACACACACACACACACACACACACATTTAGATAGATAAATATACGTGCACTACATTATATATATATATATATATATATATATAGCAAGTTGATATATATATATAGCAAGTTGCAATGAAAATTTGTCTAAGTAAATAATACAAGTTTAGACACTGTATGATAGATAGACAATAAGATACATGTTAAATTTGTTAATTTTAAGTAAAATTTTGACAGTACAATAAAACAATTAGTGTTGTGAAGTGGTGCGAAAACATGCGTAGGCATATGGCGAGTGCGCGTGTGCGAGTATGTGTAACTATGTTACGGGATAATTATAAAAACTTATTAAAAAATTATGACATGAGACTTACACCAGAATGTAATAAATAAAAGACCTATCAAGTGGGAATATTTGTTTGTAAATTAAAGAACTAAATATATGAGTTTTTTATAAAGAAAGTTTTATGACCCTGAAGAAAAGTACGGTAATAAAATTAGATTGGTTTTTTCGACAGGCTTGAATTTGCGCTTAACGTAAGATGCAAGGAAAGGAAATATTGCAGCCAATGAACGTTCGAGAAATTGCCTAAAATCTTAGTTGATTCTCTATTCCGTATCGGTCAGACAGTCTCCCCCTGAACTTGATAGCGTGTGAGTCGTACTGCTCGAGTTTAGGCGAGTGGTCTACGAAAGCGTACGAAGAGAAGTCAAAAAGTTCGCGAGTTGATTATTTAATAGTGGTAGTCCCGTAAAGTACAAGATTGTTCGCATAGTGCAGTGGCGGCTGGTGTTATGGTTTGCAGCGTTGCACAGCCACCAAAATAGAATAACTAAACTGTAAAATAATATACGACAACATTAAACAGTTCAAAGTGTCTTCAACGTATTATATTCTACGCGGCAATGTTCACGTACAATTCAAATGTGGCGCGCAGGCTGGTGGTTGTAGCCCACTTGCAACTTGAACAGTAAATGGCAGAGCTTACTACACAAACATACGGGAGGACGTGCATTACTCTTCGTTCTTGACCTTTTTTCCCCTGTGTAAGCTAGGCGGTTGCAAAGCTTCTGCAACAGTTCACTAGTAGCGTTGTAGCTCATCCTTAGTTGTGTCATGAAGTCTGCAAAGCCTTCTTGATTTGTAAGTAGGTCAGGTTTAGTGTTTACATTGGTTCAAGGTAAATGTTACCCATTGTTTGAATTTATAAAATTATAGTAATAATTTTGTATAACTGCTATTGTGACAATAAAGTGTCAATAGACTTTTCATTAATTAAACTGTGTGTTAAGTATTATTTTTTCTTTGTTTAGTGCTGCTGAGTGCTTTTGTGTTTGTCCTTTTTGGAGTTACTGATTCGGCGTGCTTTTAAACGTGTTTTTTTTTAATTTAAAATGAGTAGCGTTAAGAACCAATAGACTAGGGCACCAAATGCCTCCCTTAACAATAAATCAAATTGTAGAATCAGGCGGCTGACAATTTAATCGATCATTTAAACTAGAATATTATGATAATACTGACTAGTTATGTTGTTGTGACGAAATAAATTCTTATGTTCCATGTTTATTGTTTGGAGGGAAGGACTCCTTAACAAAATTCTGAATGAAAGATATTAATCGTCTAGCTGAAAAAAAAGAAATCATCAGGCGCCAAGTGTATATATAAAGAATGCTTTTCAGGGTTTTTTTTGTAAGTATAGCACAGCAGCTGGACAGTGAATATAGATGAAATATTGTTTTACACAACAAAAGAGTATGCTATTGCGATTATTACCGGTACGTCTTAAATATAATAATAAACTGTATCCGCAATGTAGAAATATGCTATGAAGAAATAACGAGTAAGATACAAGAAGCGGATCATTTGGCTGTAATTGTTGATGAATCATTGATGTTGCTAATGTTAGTGTATCGTTATACAATAACGGGTAGACAGCTTAAAAGATTCTGGGGTTTCATTGCTTCTCCTAAACATGATGCTCAGTCGGTTGCATCATGCTTGTTAGATGAACTGTCTCGACACAACTTACTTGTAATTTCCCACAAATTAACTGCTCAAATGCTCAAACAGTTGGAAAACAGTAACTTTCTATTTTTTTTTTTCATGCGACAGCACTATGTATGATGACATATGCCTCCTGTTTAATGTGTTCTTTTACCCCCCCCCCCACACACAACCGACTACTGCAACCACCAGCCGCCACAGCCGCATAGGCATTAAAAAGACAGTTTGGTGGATCATTGTGTACGTTTAATACACAAAATAAATTACAGTTAAAAATTAATTAACTACGATTTGTAGAACGATTTGTAGAAGTACCCAACCCGAGTACGACCTGAACGCCGGACAACAGGAGAAGATCGTAGTGGTATCCAGAAGGAATAACTGACATCTGCCTTCCGGACTGGATTATCGACATCTTATCATTCATCGTTACTTTGTTATAAACTTTATTAAAACACTTATAAACTAAAAGACAAAATAACTTATACAAATAGAATATTTATGTATTAGAATACAAGAGAAAATTATTTTAAAAATTGAAAAAAGGTCAACAGAGCCAGTAAAAGTATTTTGTTATCATAAGCAGTGTTAAAGTAATGTGCAACTGGAAATATCATTAATAAATCCAAAAACATTCCAATATACGATTCTATCGACTACTTATTCTATGTGACCCTTGTACATCGCAATACATGTATATAATTATTTACTTGTATAGGAAACGACTTTGTACCTACATTAGCGTAGCGTGGCTCTTTCTTATCATTATATATATAAAGATTATGTTTGCTTTCCATTACTACAAATGTAGCATAAGAATTATCTTTCTTATTATCACTCTTGAGAAAAATAAAAATTTCACTAGTAATAAATATTTTGTAAGCTGCTTTATTTTGTAATAAGTATTTTGTGCCTTTTTACTCTAAAGACCAGTAAACTCTTAAGTATATTGTAAATAGGAGAAATAAATATAATATCGTAAATATACAGAACTGATATTTGCATTGGTAGAAATCGAGCCTAACAAAAGATGGTAAAGTATATAACAGAACTACATGGTATCTATTCTGTAAATATTTTTCTTAATTTAGGAGTATCATCTTTTGAACATCTGCTTTCAAAGCCAATACAAAGGGTCACCGTGTGGTTTGTCGGCATCTTCACATGTGCAGCCAACACTCTTGTTGTATGGGGAAGGTTTACCGCGAGAGACGAAAACCTTGCACTCAGCTTCGTCATCAGAAACTTAGCAAGTAATAAATTCCTCTAACGTATTTTTGTTATTGTTATTGTACAGTTCATTATACCTGTACTTTAAATTATAAGTATGTGTGCGCGCGTGCTGTATTATTCACTGCCGAGACCAATCATATTTATCAAACAAAGTTGTCAGCGTAAGTCAAGTTCAGGATAGGGCACGTTCTGGTGAACAGAACACCGCACCATTGAGGGTCAACAATAGCCTATGTATATAACAAAAAATATATCCCATAAAATATGTCCCTAAAATATCGTAAATATTCATACTCAGTTATTTAAAGCATTTACGTTCTTCCTGTAATGAACAGATCAGTTGTGAACTTAGACTATATTAGTAGCTCAAGTGAACGTGGACTATACAGTTCCAAAATTTTATATTGCTAATTATAAATTAGAGTTTCAAAATTCTGTTGCGACACTCGATGAAGGCATGTAATGTAACTACTGAGTTTATGTACAAAAAGCGTTTACTGTATGTATATTTATGTACTATGTATAATGTATATTTATAAAAGTGTTCTCATGCTGAACTCAATTCAGGCAACTAACCGCCTCAGTATCAATGAACTGTCACATACGTACTTATAAACATATATCATATCATCACCATCATCATCATAATCTTAACAACATTTGCGATTGTCTGCGCATCGATGATCAGTGTTCCCTCTTTCACTTATTTTTCCAGAGTGAAATATTATCCAGTTCACAGTACCAAGTCATCCTTCTATATCGCAAAACGCCGTTGTCGTGTTGGACGTGAGCAAAGACTTCGACAAAGTCTGGACTTCTACAAACTGGCGCTCTCGTCAATCCCACCTTCCATCGTCCACTTGCTTCGGTCCTACCTAACGGACCGCACCTTCAAGATTAGCGGCGACGGGGCGTTCTTTTGAGTTTGCCCTGTCGCCGGCGGCATTCTACAAGGTTCTGTTCTCGGCTCCGTTCTGTACGTTTTTTACACGAACGATCTGCCGTTATACCCAGGGGTCACGTTATCTTTTTTCCCCGACGACGCGATGTTTCATTTTACGCTCGTTCGCCTTGGCGGACGAGCGTAATGTTACAACGCCAGTTGAACATCCGGACTGGCTACGGAAGTGGCGCACAGCGATCAATACGGACAAGTCCGAGGCGATCTGCTATATGCCTAAGTTCACTTCTGGATGCCAATCTCTCTCCTTGGAGGGTAGAGCCACTCTGTGAACCGAGTCGGTGAAGTAGGCCTGCTTGGGAGTTTCGCTAGACCGCCGCCTGAACTTAACGAACACGTGACCGAAACCCTGAACAACGCTCATGGCGTCGGAGCAAAACTCTTTCCCATGCTTTCTTGGATCAGCCGCCGGACTATCCTCACCAAACTTACTCTGTATCTGCTGTTTCTTCGAACAGTACTCACATATGTGGCGCCCGCTTGGTGGCCTCTCCTGTCGGCCACCAACAGGCGTACGCTGTCAACTGGACAGAATGGACAATACTCCACCAACACGCAGCGTCAGGCGCCCACAAGCGTTACTAGACGATCCCTCATGATAATCACACTTCTCGTGAACCCCCAGAATCGCTCCCCTCCATTTTAAGCTTCTTTGAATCCTGCCTGACGTACCTTGAATTCCTTAGGCGGCGGCTTGCCGACGCTGGGGTTGCAAAACAGTGTCTGCCATTCACAGATAGACAGCACAACACTCAGCACCACTTGACATCTCGAATGGGCTGAAACTCAGAGCATGGGAAACCGCGAGGTGTGCAAGTGCCTAACTGCGGGACCCATTCGCCCTGGCGTGGCAACCCATCGTTATGGATGACTTGTATTCGGGTAGTCAAGCCTAACGACCACACCAGTGCTTCTCTAAGCTCCAGCGGACGATGCCTTAAGGAGCCACGGAGACGGGCTGTAGGCCTGGCGACTGGCTGGAGCAATACCCAGACCTACCTCATACACGCTCAATCGTGTATTAGTGGACTACTCCTTAAGACCTTGTGTCGAGCGAACGACCGCACTGCACCGTATGAAACTGTACAATGCACACAAACCAGGGCGCAAGACACCACTTGCATCTGTCCGTCGTAGTCGTCTCTTATCCTCCGCTCTGACAACGATCGTGACCATCTTCCGTCTTCTCACCTACCCAAACGTTCTGCCCGTCTCCATTTTATGGCATGAAACATGTACTCATTTTATCTGTTCTAGTTTGGTTTCATTACCATGAAATTGTTTTTACGTCTCTCATTATTCCTAGCAAAGTACTTTCCAAATTTCTCATGACACTGACGTTTGTGCGTCATTCTTATGTTTCTGCAGAAAACACAACAATTAATAGCGTTCCTTTTTAAAAATATGGGTAGTTAATTATCCCTCATAATTCACGTTGATCTCATTCAATTGGTAATTTTTGTCACTGTGTCTCCACTGTAGACATGCACAGCACACTAGACATTATATAACCTATGTGTCTTCTCTATAAGTATTACCTAACCGACTTTACGCATCCTTGTCGATTACAAGTTTTGACGGTATTCTACATCTTAACTGCATTTCTCCTACCAATATTACATTATCTGCAAAACTCTCATCTGAAAATACATTTTATTTATTTCAATCTGCTATCGCCTGAATTTACCCCTAACAGAACTGAAAATAATTTTGCTGGTAGGACCTCTGTTCTATCTAACACAATTTTGTTTGTTTATCGGTTTGGTGATTGCTAGTATGTTATTATAAACTTCAGACGGAATCTGAAATATCTCTTTCCTACTATTTATGTTTGAATGTACTATGTATACATTAAAGCCTTTCTCACAATTGGCGAATGAAAAAGTGGAAGTTCCAGGTTTCTTCAAACTAATAAGAACTCTCATTGGTACTGAACCCCCCTCGATCAGGTGACTGCCGACTGTCACATTCTTTGTTAAATCTATTAATGAGAGTGTAAAGTAAGCCTTGAATAGTGATAACGGACAATTTTTTTTTTAATATTATTACGGCAAAGGATCTTAACACTTCGGCATTCCATATTGGCATGGTTATGTAACCTGATTTCATGTACGGTGCAAAACGGTTGATTCTGTATCGACTTTCTCTGTCTTAAGATACGGATGTTAGTTTAGTTTCTTACACAATAGTAAGTATAAACATTAAATTTTAGTGTTACGGTATTTGGAAAATTGCTTTCAAATCTGTGTTTGTTGTTAACGTACAATGGGCATCCCTACAATTGTATTCGGTATGCCCATACGTGCTTTGTTACAGAAATTACAACCTAACGTACAACAAATTGCTTTCAAATCATGTGTTTGCTGTTAACGGTACAATGGGCATCCCTACAATTGTATTCGGTATGTCCATACTTGCTTTGTTACAGAAATTACAACCTAACGTACAACAAATTGCTTTCAAATCTGTTTGCTGTTAACGTACAATGGGCATCCCTACAATTGTATTCGGTATGCCCATACGTGCTTTGTTACAGAAATTACAACCTAACGTACAACAAATTGCTTTCAAATCTGTGTTTGCTGTTAACGTACAATGGGCATCCCTACAATTGTATTCGGTATGTCCATACTTGCTTTGTTACAGAAGTTACAACCTAACGTACAACAAATTGCTTTCAAATCTGTGTTTGCTGTTAACGTACAATGGGCATCCCTACAATTGTATTCGGTATGCCCATACGTGCTTTGTTACAGAAATTACAACCTAACGTACAACAAATTGCTTTCAAATCTGTGTTTGCTGTTAACGTACAATGGGCATCCCTACAATTGTATTCGGTATGTCCATACTTGCTTTGTTACAGAAATTACAACCTAACGTACAACAAATTGCTTTCAAATCTGTTTGCTGTTAACGTACAATGGGCATCCCTACAATTGTATTCGGTATGCCCATACGTGCTTTGTTACAGAAATTACAACCTAACGTACAACAAATTGCTTTCAAATCTGTGTTTGCTGTTAACGTACAATGGGCATCCCTACAATTGTATTCGGTATGCCCATACGTGCTTTGTTACAGAAATTACAACCTAACGTACAACAAATTGCTTTCAAATCTGTGTTTGCTGTTAACGTACAATGGGCATCCCTACAATTGTATTCGGTATGTCCATACTTGCTTTGTTACAGAAATTACAACCTAACGTACAACAAATTGCTTTCAAATCTGTGTTTGCTGTTAACGTACAATGGGCATCCCTACAATTGTATTCGGTATGCCCATACGTGCTTTGTTACAGAAATTACAACCTAACGTACAACAAATTGCTTTCAAATCTGTGTTTGCTGTTAACGTACAATGGGCATCCCTACAATTGTATTCGGTATGCCCATACGTGCTTTGTTACAGAAATTACAACCTAACGTACAACAAATTGCTTTCAAATCTGTGTTTGCTGTTAACGTACAATGGGCATCCCTACAATTGTATTCGGTATGTCCATACTTGTTTTGTTACAGAAATTACAACCTAACGTACAACAAATTGCTTTCAAATCTGTTTGCTGTTAACGTACAATGGGCATCCCTACAATTGTATTCGGTATGCCCATACGTGCTTTGTTACAGAAATTACAACCTAACGTACAACAAATTGCTTTCAAATCTGTGTTTGCTGTTAACGTACAATGGGCATCCCTACAATTGTATTCGGTATGTCCATACTTGCTTTGTAACAGAAGTTACAACCTAACGTACAACAAATTGCTTTCAAATCTGTGTTTGCTGTTAACGTACAATGGGCATCCCTATAATTGTATTCGGTATGCCCATACGTGCTTTGTTACAGAAATTACAACCTAACGTACAACAAATTGCTTTCAAATCTGTGTTTGCTGTTAACGTACAATGGGCATCCCTACAATTGTATTCGGTATGTCCATACTTGCTTTGTTACAGAAATTACAACCTAACGTACAACAAATTGCTTTCAAATCTGTGTTTGCTGATAACGTACAATGGGCATCCCTACAATTGTATTCGGTATGTCCATACTTGTTTTGTTACAGAAATTACAACCTAACGTACAACAAATTGCTTTCAAATCTGTGTTTGCTGTTAACGTACAATGGGCATCCTACAATTGTATTCGGTATGCCCATACGTGCTTTGTTACAGAAATTACAACCTAACGTACAACAAATTGCTTTCAAATCTGTGTTTGCTGTTAACGTACAATGGGCATCCCTACAATTGTATTCGGTATGTCCATACTTGCTTTGTTACAGAAATTACAACCTAACGTACAACAAATTGCTTTCAAATCTGTGTTTGCTGTTAACGTACAATGGGCATCCCTACAATTGTATTCGGTATGCCCATACGTGCTTTGTTACAGAAATTACAACCTAACGTACAACAAATTGCTTTCAAATCTGTGTTTGCTGTTAACGTACAATGGGCATCCCTACAATTGTATTCGGTATGTCCATACTTGCTTTGTTACAGAAATTACAACCTAACGTACAACAAATTGCTTTCAAATCTGTGTTTGCTGTTAACGTACAATGGGCATCCCTACAATTGTATTCGGTATGTCCATACTTGTTTTGTTACAGAAATTACAACCTAACGTACAACAAATTGCTTTCAAATCTGTGTTTGCTGTTAACGTACAATGGGCATCCCTACAATTGTATTCGGTATGCCCATACGTGCTTTGTTACAGAAATTACAACCTAACGTACAACAAATTGCTTTCAAATCTGTGTTTGCTGTTAACGTACAATGGGCATCCCTACAATTGTATTCGGTATGTCCATACTTGTTTTGTTACAGAAATTACAACCTAACGTACAACAAATTGCTTTCAAATCTGTGTTTGCTGTTAACGTACAATGGGCATCCCTACAATTGTATTCGGTATGCCCATACGTGCTTTGTTACAGAAATTACAACCTAACGTACAACAAATTGCTTTCAAATCTGTGTTTGCTGTTAACGTACAATGGGCATCCCTACAATTGTATTCGGTATGTCCATACTTGCTTTGTTACAGAAATTACAACCTAACGTACAACAAATTGCTTTCAAATCTGTGTTTGCTGTTAACGTACAATGGGCATCCCTACAATTGTATTCGGTATGTCCATACTTGTTTTGTTACAGAAATTACAACCTAACGTACAACAAATTGCTTTCAAATCTGTGTTTGCTGTTAACGTACAATGGGCATCCCTACAATTGTATTCGGTATGCCCATACGTGCTTTGTTACAGAAATTACAACCTAACGTACAACAAATTGCTTTCAAATCTGTGTTTGCTGTTAACGTACAATGGGCATCCCTACAATTGTATTCGGTATGTCCATACTTGTTTTGTTACAGAAATTACAACCTAACGTACAACAAATTGCTTTCAAATCTGTGTTTGCTGTTAACGTACAATGGGCATCCCTACAATTGTATTCGGTATGCCCATACGTGCTTTGTTACAGAAATTACAACCTAACGTACAACAAATTGCTTTCAAATCTGTGTTTGCTGTTAACGTACAATGGGCATCCCTACAATTGTATTCGGTATGTCCATACTTGTTTTGTTACAGAAATTACAACCTAACGTACAACAAATTGCTTTCAAATCTGTGTTTGCTGTTAACGTACAATGGGCATCCCTACAATTGTATTCGGTATGTCCATACTTGCTTTGTTACAGAAGTTACAACCTAACGTACAACAAATTGCTTTCAAATCTGTGTTTGCTGTTAACGTACAATGGGCATCCCTACAATTGTATTCGGTATGTCCATACTTGCTTTGTTACAGAAGTTACAACCTAACGTACAATAAATTGCTTTCAAATCTGTTTGCTGTTAACGTACAATGGGCATCCTACAATTGTATTCGGTATGTCCATACTTGCTTTGTTACAGAAGTTACAACCTAACGTACAACAAATTGCTTTCAAATCTGTTTGCTGTTAACGTACAGTGGGCATCCTACAATTGTATTCGGTATGTCCATACTTGCTTTGTTACAGAAATTACAACCTAACGTACAACAAATTGCTTTCAAATCTGTTTGCTGTTAACGTACAGTGGGCATCCTACAATTGTATTCGGTATGTCCATACTTGCTTTGTTACAAAAATTACAACCTAACGTACAATAAATTTTTCTTAGTTTGAGTTCTTTACATATCTTTTAGCAACTAAAGATCATGGCCGGATTAAGGCTATGGGGGCCCGGGGTTATTTAAGAGCAGGGGCCCGTGTATGAAATTTTCACGTTTTGCACAATACTTTAGTTTATTCAGACGATCATTTAATAAATATAATAAACAACGTATTGTCCTTAAGCCGTATTTTTACTTACATATTTTTTATTTTATACTGATTAAATAGATGCTGAAATTGTTTACTATTATTGTATTTCGCAGATCTTTTACAGTAATCAAAAGTACAAATAAATTAGATAATACAAAATAATTTAATCGAAATATTTCTTTCTGCTCTTCTTTTCGACAAACTCTGCTATCTAATCATCCAAATCCATCGTTTTTAATCATTCTTTTTCAATAGTTAATCGTTCTAAATTAGTTTAGCGGCTATCAAGCATTGTTGATCGGTACATGTTCTTGATTCTTTATTTTAAATATCGAAATATCACAGACAGCTGACCAACGTGGGAAATATCGGATTTTTACCATAATCTTATGTACCTAAACATGTCTTCAAGTTTCATTTAAATCCGTGATCCGCACTTCAGGTACTCTCCTTGTCAGTTTTTAGTATTTCGCTTGATCGGAAAATTTTATTTATTCGTTCGAATGGAGAATTTTTAAGTGGTCGCGCATGGGGATCCCCGACAAGCGGGGCCTGGGGCTTTAACCCCATCTAGCCCCCCTTAATCCGGCACCCCTAAAGAGTCACATTATCCTTCCTTCGTATAACGGATTAGGCCTTCAAAGACTATTTCCATATTCCTCTGGTCATATCAGTATATGTTGTTTGTTGGCTGGTACACTTCCAGTGTCAGATACTATTGACAACAGTGAAGTCGATTATTAATGGTTAATTAAAATTTGTAAGGTGTGTAAAATTTTTAATTAATTTTGTAATGCGTAGTGTCCGATATGCTGATGGGCGTTTACCTGATAATAATCGGTTGGCAAGATATCAAGTTCCGTGGCATCTACAACCACCATGCCAACCGTTGGATGTCATCGTGGTCTTGCGCCATGACCGGCATAATTGCCATGACTTCTTCAGAGGTAACAACCCCCGTAAAAAACATTACTACTATTTTAATACAATAATAATATTATTATTTGACCGAAGTTTCGGTACATGGTTAATCTTAACAGCAATAACATCGCGATAATTAATACTGTAGTCTAATAATTGTATAGATATTTTTATGAACATATTTTCATATTCTATTCTTAATTAGTACTATCCATCACAGTTAAAATTATGAATGTTCAAATGACAGACCATAATTTCAAATCCAGATGTTTTCCGGTAAGTAGGCTACTATTTCTACTTCCCACTGTGAATAAGGTTACGTAATGCAGAGGAAAAATCACTTACGCTCCATCGCGTTTTACACGTTATTTACAGTATTTTATTACTGAAGCTTCGTTTGTTATACAGTCATCTGCAGCAGTGGCATAACTAAGGATGACTGCGCCCCAATGCAAGCGTTTTTCCTGTGCGCCCCTCCCCCTCTAGAAAAAATAACCAACTTTATCCTTACCCCCTAGGTACTACTTTACCTCGCAACATTTTTCAAACTCCCTCCTAAACATACTAAACAGAGCATAATTATTCAGAGAAATCGTTTTAAGAAGTATTTTTAAATTGTATATCAAACATTTGTTTGAAAGAGAATTTACATAATATTTTTGTACACCATTAGAAAATAACTGAAATGAGAATCACATTACTTATATTTACTGCACGTTTGTTACAGAATGATAAAAATATACTTGTTGCTACATTTTATAAAGTTTGAAACATGATATTTATTGATATGTACATAATATTACAAAACATATTTGTTATATGCCTTACATTATAAAGCTTGAAACATGGTATTTATATATGTACATAATGTTACATAATATTACAAAACACATTTGTTATATACCTTACACTTTGATTATTGAATAATAAACTAACATATTTAAAATGATGTCTACTGCTCGGGTTCACATTTTAAGGCTACTCCCTAACGAAACCCCGACGGCTTTTTAACTGTAAAAACTGTCTAGCTGACTTGTCTAAATCTAAACATAGAGATCTCTCGTGTTCAATACTAATTATGCTAAGATCACATAGTCTAGTACCAGACATCGAGTTCCTTAAATAGCTTTTTATGATTTTTAGTTTTTAAACGACCTTTTGCTATTTGCGACTGTGACTGGCAATGTTATAAACATTATAAATGCTGTACAAATGTTTGGCACACTAGACGCAATAAACTTATTTTTAATCAATAGATAGTCAGCCAACTGGCTGATTTTGCTTATTTTATTATTTTTGATATCATCTTTGACAAAATTTCTAAAGCAAATAACTTCATTGACCAAAGCAGCAGTCACATCGGATTCATACTTTTTGCAAAACCCAGAGGCTGAGTCTATTAGTTGTTCATCTGAAAACTCTAATAGATTTTTTGGTTTCAAAAAACTGAAAGTATCAACTAGGCGTAGCGTACTTTTAAACCTATCATTTAATTGTGAAATTAAAATATCAATAGCTTTCAAAAATACCTATATTTTAAAGCTGTATAAAGGGTCACTAAATTCATAGTCCTTTGCAAGTTCGTCAAAAAAAAGTTTTAACTCTTCTGTTGCGTTTGGTGTTCATTGAAGGATCGATGTTCCACTTAGCAGCTAATTTTCGTCCAGATTAATGTCAGGTCTCTGAAGGTATTTCGATGTGATCTAAATCCTTTCTAAAACTCTGCTTTGAAAAACAAGCATCAAAACAAAATCAAATGAAGCCATTTGTTTCATAAGATCAGTTGTTTCTACTACTTCACTGGTCACGTTCGAAGCCAAAATTATTTTGGTTAAGCACTTCATCACTGGGACGAAATTAACATTGATTGCTAGTAAAGCGTCGTATCTCGAAGACCACCTTGTAGGACAGAGTTTTTTTAAGGTCAAGTTTATAATGCATGTATCGGTTGATTCTGCTAAAGATTGCCATCTTGGTAGGCTTTGACTGAAAAACACATATATACTGTTTATTATATCATAGAACACTGAAATCTCTAAAATAGATTTCACACTGTCATTTAAATTGTGATTAGCACAATACACATATTCAGCGGTAGGTCACTTCGATTTTATTCTAGCCTGCAACCCTGTGTAAATTCCACTCATGACAGACGCCCCATCGTAACCCTGGTCTCGGCACTTATCCAAAGATATTTTCTTTCTTCCAAAAATTTAACTACGTGCTCCTCTAGGCCTTCAGCCGACTGTTTTGAAACTTGCACAAATCCTAAAAATGATTCAATTATTTTAAGTTGATTAATATCCGGTATGTAAGAAACGTACCTCAAGATTATTGATAGTTGATCAATTTTTGAAATGTCTTGTGTGGTATCCAAAATGAGTGAAAAAAGGATGATTGTTGGACCTCAGACAATATTTCACTCAAAATCTGATGAGATGCTAAATGGATCAATTCGTTTTAATTGTAGGGCTTAGATATTTTATTCTGCTACCTTCGTTTTCCAGATGGCTCTTTAAAATAGGATCATATCGAGAGAGCAGATCAATAATATTCAGAAAATTCCCTGACTCACTGGATATACTTTTGATGCTTTCAGAGCATTCAGAGCGATGACCCCTGAAAGCTAAGTTGCAAGTTGACATTGTTATGATAACATCAAGAATTGTCTTTATTACTTCAAGCATTTTTTCTTCTTTTTCATAAAAAAGTACTTTAATGTCTCCGTTACTTTTTCTGATTCCATAAGCCTTACATGCATTAGTATGGCATTTACTCCATTCGTGGTCTTTTATTTCTGATGAGAGATTTCCCCAATCATTGATTTTTCCCGTGGACCATGCTTTGTTAAAGTTTTTATCAAGTCTGTTAGCGAACAGCCAACAGGGTTCGCAATACACCCCATTTAATACCGGAGAGTAACAAAACCAAAAACGCTCAATTTTCTGTCCAGTCTTTGTTTCGCAAAAATAATAACTTTTGAAAAAGACCTATTTGTTTTGGGATCTTTAGGAAAAGGCCCTTGAGGTCTGCATGGTTCAGAGTTTAAAATTAGAGATTTAAACTCATCTTTCTTTACCTCATCTTCTGAGAAAAAGGCGATATCTATATTGAATTTTCTTGTTGCATCATCATTGCTGTTATCGATATTTTCTACATTTTCTTGTACTATACTATTTACAACGGTTGCTGATGTTGAAGGGTCGTTAAAATTAGTATTTATGTCTGTACTCACAGTTTGGTCGACTTCTGATTTTGAATCATCTCCCAGGAAATTTAAAGTGTCGTTTTCTTCTAAAGTTTTGTCGCCTTCACACTCTCTCTCACTAACTCCATCGGACTAACTCGCAGAACCTCCTGAAAAATCACATTTTTTAACAAAAAAAGTGTCAATTTTTTGTAGTTTTTTAATTTTTTCTTCTTCGTGTTTTCTCCTTTTCCGAAATTCAGCTCCACTCGGTCATTTGTTTCCGTCCATGGTAAATGTAATAACAAATTACTATTAATTAATTTAAAGAAATAAAAAAAAAAATTATTTAAACTGAACACAAGTAACCGTAACCAAAAATTATTAAAACATACAGCACTACCGAACCGCACAATCGTGTTATTTGTATAACAATGACTGAGTGATTTCCACTTTTGACAGTAAACAGGCGTAGACAGTAGCAGGTGGGAGCGATTCTTGGAATCATTGAGTGATTCACTTTTTCCCCCACTTTCACTCGTTACTCGTTTACCCTAACAATAACCAACCCGACGATAACTCAGGCTCGTTGCTCGTAGTTCAGTAGGTCCCGCCGAGCTAAATATCTATGATAATTAATGCCTTATATCAAATACTATTGATATAAATACGTCCAACTTCGGGTAAAATGTGGCAACATGTTACACTAGCGCCTCCCGTGTCTTGAGCTTATTACTAACTGCAAATACTATAGATATTAATACGTCCAACTTACACTAGCGCCTCCGTGTCTTAAGTTGGCACAACGCTACATTGCTCTGCTTCATAGATTGCCACCGGATTGTATGTAAAATGTCAAGAATTGCACGTATTGGTATCTACAATATTTGCTTATATTATAATTATTTAAATAATTCTTTTGAAGTGAAAGCGTGACAAAATCAACCCTAATTAACACGCTCACCATAAATAAATAAATAATTCTTTAAAAAAAATTGTTTTTTCATTTGGTTGAAATGTTTTCCAGTATATCCGTTTATGCACTGCGCCCCCCACAGGCTCTGCGCCCCAATGCGTCGCATCGGTTGCATTGGCGTTATTTACGCCACTGATCTGCAGTGTAGGTTCCAACTACAGGTTTTCTATACAATGATGCAAGAGCCTTCATTCTGTACGTATTGGCAATTACTGTACGTACACAATTGGCAATTACACTAGTCCTGCGTGCGTGTGTGTGTGTGCGCGCGCGCTGATATATCCATCCAGTCATAGGGATATTCGCAAGTAAGGGGAAGGGTAAATATTAGTGAATTGACCTTTTCAGAGGATGATTACGGTAATAAACATTGATTAATTTATTTTAATCCTGTCAATACCTGATTTAATGACAAAACCAACAATTCGTGTATATCTCCCCCCTCACGGAACTATGCACGTCGGTGCTGGCACACACACACACACACACACACACACAAACGCTGTATTTACACTGTCGGGGCAGGTGTACACTTTCGACTGCCAACGGCCTTTCCCGCATAAAATTGTTTAAAACTGTTCGTCATATTCATTTTACACTAATTATTTACCAAACATACCGCCCTGGCTAAATATGCAAATATATGTATTGTTATTGTTATGTACTAGTATATTATATTATTAATAAAGTAGTTAAGTTAATGTATTCTTTCCTCTGTTTTCAAATTAAGTGGAATTTGTATAGGCCTAAATCGATTTGTTTTTATTCCCTTGGAAATTCGAGATAGAGGAATTCAACTGAATATTCGTCCTCTTCTCTTTCAACTGAAAATTATCTTCAAACTTTTTTATTGTGAAAATTAGTAAACACGATATTTAATAACGAATGGTGAGACTTGTCCTGATGATTATAAATAATATTAACATTTCCGAAAAATGTCCTTCAACTGTTCTTTTTTAAAAATGATCTTTACAAAAAATGTTCTTTTATAAAATTGTAGCCTATATCTTTTTAACTTCCCATGTTTAAAAATGGTCATGTGCCAAACGCTCTAACTCTATAATATAATAATACAACGGCTTGTAAAATTTTGGTACTAAAAATTCCTTTGTGCTGTTATTATCCATATTTACTAACAACTATAGTAAATTAAATAATGGGTTAAGAAAAGAAGTTTAGTGGCGTATTCAAATGTCATAAGAATATATATTATATTTATATATATATATATATTTATATATTTAGCTTGATAAAATCATATTTTACAAACTAATGGTTGGAAGATATGAATCACTATACTAACAGATTCATGAACAACGCGCTCATTTTCGTTTTGAATTTATATCATTTTTATGTTTTCCTGTAACAGATTTTATATATTACCTAATAAATTTATGTCATAATTATTCTTTAGTTATGATAGTTATGATCTACATAAAGTTCATTTAAACAAGTAATCTACCGTGAAATCAATCTAATAGTTGTGATCTGTAAAATCTATTATAATAGCCGCATTTAAAAAACTGGGATTAAAGAGTGACCCATATATCATCAAAATTCAATTCTTAATTTATTATTGGTTGTACTGAATATGCGACTCTTTACTTATATCCATCGTTGTTTGAATCGCAACGAAGCCTTTCAAGAAGGAAACATAACTTTAATAATCTTTAAACCATTCGTTTGTTAAGACATTAGCATATCGTGCGTACTTTGCTGTCAGCGAAAAATTATCAGTAGGTCTATACTAAAAGAAGATGTGCGAAGCACGAGATGCAAACGTTAATCGTAACAAGTAACAAAACCTGCATAACAAAAATGTTAACTGTATTAGACAACTTAACCCTGAAAGAAACGGATATATAAGATTTAATCTGGCAAATACACAAGGTATGTATTTCTGGCTGTAAGCATAAAACGGAAAAAAATCATAAATACAAAAATGTGTTTAAGTATACCAGGAAATAAACCATTAATTAAATCGAACCCTTCAATTTTTGAAAATAATAAACGATCGTTTATTACATCTACGATAAACAATAGCGGTTTCGTTTCTAGCCTAATAATGTGTTAATTATTTCTTCGTTTCCCCACAGACGAGACGTTGAGTAAACACGAAGTATGTAAATCGTCGCCTCGCTTATTGAACTTAGGCAAGCCGATTCCGTGTCCAGTGTCGGACTTCCACGATTAGCGTTGGAACAGCTTATTAGACCAGAATTTCCGTAAACTACTGGCACAATCGTTTCTTTGCCAAGAGAAAAATTGGCTTTCACGCGAAACACGTAAATGCACCAGATCACGATTATGATAATAACGTCTGCAAACATTAGTCGCGTGGTATGTGCAAGGCAATACATAGGCCTATTATACTACTAACGATTCATACGTTACCATGAATATCTTATATTCAAAGAATTTAGAAGGCCTATGTCTTTTATTTAATGATCGTAGTGGTCGTATCGGATATGATAGGCCTGAATGAGTAGTTTTTAATCCTTTAGCATCTACTATAATATTCTGTCGCCTGCAATGTTTTTCAAAACTCTTTTTTAATCTGTAATTCGGGTATAGAAGTAATCTTTTTGTTTTTAGGTGTCCGTTTTAATACTTGCTTTCCTCAGTATAGAAAGGTTTCTACTGATAGCTGTTCCATTTAGCGGACATCACACGTTAAACATGAAGATGTCGAAACTCTCGCTACTGTCCATATGGTTTGTTGGAGTCGTCATTGCTACAGTTCCAGGTAAACAGTGTTATACCACCTCATCATTTTCTTTGCATAGACTATACAGAAAATAGACTACATAGAATATAGACTATACATAGGCTTACATAACCCATATGCTCCGGCGTATAGGTCTACGTGAATATAAGATTCCCGGATTTCGTTGTCCATGATGTGTCCGTTATTTAACTAAATAGGCTATAATTAATTCACTACCGACTCGGAACACAAAGTTTTTTATAGGTAAAAACGTAAAAGTTTTACCTTATAGCCTGAACCGGTTTTCGCTTTTAAAAAGCTTCTTCAGAGGCTGCCGCTGGGAGCACTGTCCGTCTTGACGTTTTTACCCATAAAAAACTTTGTGTTCCGAGTCGGTAGTGAATTAATTATATTTAATAAGATTCCCATTTATTACACCTTTACAATGTACAAAATAGTATTGGTCTTTTAATATACAATATACATACATAATACAAATGTATAATGAATGTATTTATAAATAAATGTAATGAGTATCGCGCGGACGCGTGTTTTTAAGTCAACGTGCTCTTTGACCTGCACAAATCGCACACTATTTTGAGCAATGTACATTAATTCTTAGGTAAATTTCAATCCTACATTATTTTTAAATTATCAGAAAAATTACAGAAAACGCCATTACTACAATATATTTATTTAGTAGACTAAGATAATAATTTTCAACTAGATAAGCATACAATAAACACTAAAAATTCCTAAATAATCCATTTTTTTACTTAAACTTATGACAATTTAGAGCTGAAATTACAAATAATTTAGTGTCCTAGCTTTAAGTTTATCTATGTTTCCATTAACATCTATCGGCTTATAACCAACCTAATACATTTCACATAACTGATAACAATATATAATCTTTTTTGTAAATATAGATTTGAAACTATTTGAAGGCGATCTATAATTTTCAAAGAGTACTGAGAGAAATTAATTCTGTCAAGTTACCGAGTTTGTATTTTGAATAAAATTCCCCATAACTTGTTCGACCGTCGTCTCGCTCGTAACTTTTCGTGGTTTTCATTGTAAATAACAATACTTTTTTTAATGCGTGTGATTTTATTCTTCTTTAAACTACTCGTTTCGTCTATATTACGGTGAGACATCTTCATCGGCTCGACGAGACCCAGTCCTAAATCATGACACTTTCCTTTGTACACGATACCGTATCTCATAGGCTGGAAGTATTTTGTTTTCGGCTTCCTCGGTAACAGCATAGTATCTTTTATCACTAAATATTTTCTTACAAAGTCAAGTGCCGTGTACATGCAACCTTATTTATACAGTAAGCCCCAGTGGTGGCTCGTAACTTCCAGGATTGGTGAAGTAGAATCGGTATCAGGCTCATTCCCCATCCCCCACGGAAAAAAGTTATTTGAAACTCTTTCACTCTGTTTTTGAATCATGAATAATATATGGAGACAAAATAATACAATAATTAAATAACTAGCTTGATTCTAAAAACAATACTATTTACAAAAATAGTTAATAGTATTTACTAAAAAAGTAGTAATTAAAAATAGTAACCACTTACAGAGTTGCATTTTATTTCTTGAACACAAGATTAGTTCTCCTCTCTTTCAAATTTGCAAAAGTAGATGATGATGATGATTTCATCACAAAATGGTTGTACATTGACTATTTCCCTTAGTAGTTCCTTTTCGATAGAAATTGTTGATAAAGTTAATACGTCTGTCCTCTTTCATTGTATCGCACAGGTGTGTTTTCATTCTTTTTAAGCAAGAGAAACTTCGTTCTACGGAAAATCTGATGGATAGACTCGTTACTATTAAACAAAACAGTCTATAAGCATCTTTAAAGATGTTCCAGTTGTCAGCTAAAAGTTCCTAAAATTTTGTGGTTCCATTCGTCTGCAGTAGTGCACCCAGGGAGGTGTTTTGGGAGTTAGAACCTCCCCCCGAAAATATGGAAAACATTTTTTAGTCGACGTGTGTACAAATACTAAGAATGTAGTAATTACTATATTCTTACAAACAAATCAACATTTTTATTCTTACTAAATGATAAACTAAAATACAGTGTAGGTAAGTTTACCAGACATGAATAAACTGTTTTCGTGCCAACAGCGCATGATATGTAATTGTGTTCGTACTTTTCAAAAAACACCAGTTTTCATCAGAAGCATAGCATTTACTTTATTGCTATATTTTCCGCTTTGGAGAGTGAAATGGATCAATCTGGGTCGCCTGTCCCGACTTCAGTGCAAAGGAAAGTCATACATAGTCAGAGTCGGAAAATAATTTATAACGGGTATACAAATTTATTAAATCGGAAGATAAGGAAATATCAGAAAGAAAGTTACAGGTACAGGGACGGGTAGCTCAGGCGTGCGGTACGTCTCTAAATAGTGTTTTTAGTTTTATTAAATAAGCATCACGGTATATGGGTGATACAAAATCTTTCAGGACTCCCAATAAAAAATGTTCATCAAAGGAAATGAAAATTGATTTAAACGATTTCGACAAGTGTACTAATCGAATAATTATTCATGAATGCCAATCCATAGAAAGAGAAAGACTAACATTCAAAAGTAATTTAAACAATTTTAACGAACAAATTAATTATAATGGTAGTGTATCCAGTTTGAGACACATTATTCGTCAAATGGGATTTCGATGGAAACATGCCAAAAGCAATAGGAAACTTTTAATAGAAATACGTGATATTAGAAACTTAAGAGTTGATATATAAGAAAATTACGGCAATTCAGAGAAGAACGGTGTCCCATAGTGTACACAGATGAAAGTTATTTTCACGGTTCAACGTCAGTTACAAAAATGTGGACAGACAAAATTGGCTGAAAATTCTAATAAATAAATAAATTCACCTGCACTTCATTAACAAAAAGGCAGATATGATTAACTGGTTAGTGAATCATGGGATTCCTTTAGTCTATTTATGTTAAAACCTGAGCTCTATTTACAAACAAAATAACCCAAGACACAAAACTTTGAAAATAAACGCTATTTTTGCAAACCATGGACGTTTCATTTTACGACTTCCACCCTATCACTCGGATCTTAATCCTATAACTGATCTGGGCAACTGTGAAGAAGCGTGTTAAAAAAAAACGTGCATTTCCGTAGACAGTGTTATAATCTTATTAAAAAAGAATTTGAGTGTATTTCTCTCAAGACTGAACATCAAGATATGACCACGTATTGAAAATTGAAAAGATAATGTGAGATCGGACCAAACAGTGTATAATGTAACAGATCGTTTCGAATTTAATAAACGACGGGATAGCAGGAGTGAAGACAATTTGAGTAATGATAACAGTGAAGGAAACATTAGTGGAGCGGAAGAATTAGAGCTAACTATTTGTAATTGGTTGTAACTAATTGTATTGCTATATTACTTAAATAGTTTCTGTCTAATTTTTACTTCCATGTTCCTTAAGGAAATGGAAGTATGGTGATGGCAAAAAAATAGTGTTCGAGATTATTGCAGATTCTGATTGTACTACACTCAAAACATGAAAAAAAGTCAATTTTCGAAAAGTGTCTGTGTGTGTGTCTGTCTGTCTGTAGATTTTTTTCTATGGCTAACGATAACAGCCGCAAATTCAAACAGAATCAACTACTCTTTTGCATACAGCCCTGCATTGTAGAGGACTGAAGGCCTTTTGATTTTGGTGAAGATCGGTTTAGAGAAAGGGGTAGTTTACCTGCAACGTTTTATGTTTGAACAAGAGTAAAATACTTAATTTTGATAAATAAAGTATCCTGATAAGAAGCTCATAATAATCCATTGTAGAAACGTAGATGAAATATCTATAAAAGAGAAGGTTAGGTGAACGGTGTGGGGTAATTTTCTATTAATGAAAATTATAGTTGAAGAGGGAGGGGAGATTTTTTTATATGTGAACTACGTTATCGGCAACAAAGAAGTAGTTTTTGTTAAAATTCCTTCCCGGGCTGTTTAGCCGTAGTCCAATGTTTTCTGCAAAACCAGACGTTTCGGCAGTGCCATCGACTGCCACCATCTGTGAAAATCGAGTGCGAAAACGTGAGGTGGTATACGTTAGTGACCACAGTACTATGGTTAAGGCTGAAGCAATAAGTGGAAAAAAGTAGTTTCTATTGAAAAATTTCATTTCGTAAATGATTTTAAATATAAATCTTAGAACATGTAAGTCATGTATGGTTCTCCATACCGATATTTACTTCCATGTTCCTTAAGGAAATGGAAGTATGGTGATGGCAAAAAAATCGTGTTCGAGATTATTGCAGATTCTGAATGTACTACACTCAAAACATGAAAAAAGTCATTTTTCGAAAAGTGTCTGTGTGTGTGTCTGTAGATTTTTTTTTTATGGCAAACTATAACAGCCGCAAATTCAAACAGAATCAAATAATTTTTTGCATATAGCCCTGAATTGTAGAGTACTCAAGGCCTATTGTTTATGGTGAAGATCGGTTAAGGGAAAGGGGTAGTTTACGAGCAAGGTTTTTTTATCATGGGTAATTTTTTTCTATGGCAAACGATAACAGCCGCAAATTCAAACAGAATCAAATACGTGTTTGCATACAGCACTGAATTGTAGATTTCTCAAGACCTATTGTTTTTATTGAAGATCGGGTTAGGGAAATGGGTAGTTTACCAGCAACGTTTAAGTTTTAACATGGGTAATTTTTTCTATGACGAATGATAACTGCCGTAAATTCAATCAGAATCAAATAATGTTTTGCACACCTTCCTGAGCTATAGAGAATTCAATGTCTGTTGATTTAGGTGAAGATCGGTTAAGGGAACGGGGTAGTTTACCTGCCACGTTTTTTGTTTTATCAATGGTAATTTTTTCTATGACGAACTATAACTGCCGCACATTCAAACAGAATCACATATTGTTTTGCATACGTTCATCGCTTGTAAAAGACTGAAGGCCTATTGATTTTGGTGAAGATCGGTTAAGAGAAAGGGGTAGTTTACCAGAAACGTTTTTTGTTTTAACAAAGGTATTTTCTAAGGCAAACGATAAGAGCCGCAAATTCACGCAGAATCAAATAATTTTTTGCATACAGCCCTGAATTGTAGAGTACTCAAGACCCATTGTTTTTGGTGAAGATCTGATAACGGAAAGGGGTAGTTTACAAGTAACGTTTTTTTATGAGGGGTAATTTTTTCTATGGCAAACAATAACAGCCGCAAATTCAAACAGAATCAAATAATGTTTTGCATACAGCTCAGAAATCAGAGTTCTCAAGACCTGTTGGTTTTGGTGAAGATCGGTTAAGGGAAAGGGGTAGTTTACCGGCAACGTTTTTTTTTATCAAGGGTAATTTGTTTCTGTGGCAAACGATAACAGCCGCAAATTCAAACAGAATCAAATAATGTTTTGCATACCTTTTTGAATTAAAGAGAACTCAAGGTCTGTTGATTTTGTTGAAGATCGGTTAAGAGAAAAGGGGTAGTTTACCAACAAGATTTTATGTTTTAAGAAGGGTAATTTTTTTTGACGAAAGATAACTGCCGTACATTCAAAGAGAATCAAATAATTTTTTGCATGCGTTCCTGAATTGTAGAGAACTCGAGGCGTATAGATTTTGGTGAAGATCGGTCAAGGGAAAAGGGTAGTTTACCTGCCACTTTTCCTGTTTTGACAAGAGTAATTTTACTTCCATATTCCTTAAGGAATGGAAGTATGGTGATGGCAAAAAAAATGGAGAACCATACATGACTTCCATATTCTAAGATTTATAATCTGAAATATGCTTGCCTGCCAAGCACGATATATTTTCTAATATATACATAATTTACATTAAAATGAAAAAATTATAATTTTATTGCCTGGCAACAAAATTATTTTATTTTCAACAATTACCATTGTTTGAAAAAGTTTAAATGAATTTTCAAGGACTTTACTCTTGTTAAAACGTAAAAGGTTGCAGGTGAACTACCCCTTCCCCTTAACCGATCTTCACCAAAATCTAATGGCCTTGAGTCGTCTACAATTCACTAAAGTATGCAAAAAATTATTTGATTCTGTTTGAATTTGCGGCAGTTATCGTTTGCCATAGAAAATACGATTGATAAAAAACGTTGCAGGTAAACTACCCCTTCCGCTCAACCGATCTTCACCAAAAACAATAGGTCTTGAGTACTCTACAAATAAGGGCAATATGCAGAAAATTATTTGATTCTGTTTGAATTTGCGGCTGTTATCGTTTGCCATAGAAAATACCCTTGTTATAAAAACGTTGTTGGTAAACTACCCCTTTCCCTTATCCGATCTTCACCAAAAACAACAGGTCTTGAGAACTCTACAATTTAGGGCTGTATGCAAATAATCTTTTGATTCTGTTTGAATTTGCGGCTGTTATCGTTTGCCATAGGAAATACCCTTGTTAAAACATAAAACGTTACAGGTAAACTACCCCTTTCCCTTAACCGATCTTCACCAAAAACAATAGGTCTTGAGACCTCTACAATTCAGGCCTGTATGCGAAACATTATTTGATTCTGTTTGAATTTGCGGCTGTCATCGTTGGCAAAAAAAAACATTTCCCTTGATAAAAAAAAACCGTTGCAGGTAAACTACCCCTTTCCCTCAACCGATCTTCACCAAAAACAATAGGTCGTGAGTACTCTACAAATCAGGGCTGTATGCAAAAAATTATTTGATTCTGTTTGAATTTGCGGCAGTTATCGTTTGCCATAGAAAAAAATCTACAGACACACATAGACACACAGACACTTTTCGGAAAACGACTTTTACTTCCATGTTCCTTAAGGAAATGGAAGTATGGTGATGGCAAAAAAAATCGTGTTCGAGATTATTGCAGAATATGATTGTACCACACTCAAAACATGAAAAAAAGTCATTTTTCGAAAAGTGTCTGTGCGTGTGTGTCTGTGTGTGTGTGTCTGTGTGTCTGTGAGTGTCTGTAGATTTTTTTCTATGGCAAACGATAACAGCCGCAAATTCAAACAGAATCAAATACTTTTTTGCATACAGAACTCATTTGTAGAGTACTCGCGACCTATTGTTTTTGGTGAAGATCGGTTGAGGGAAAGGGGTAGTTTACCTGCTACGGTTTTCTTTTATCAAGGGTAATTTTGTTTGTTTGGCAAACGATAACAGCCGCAAATACAAAGAGAATCAAATAAAGTTTCGCATACAGCCCTGAGTTGTAGGGTTCTCAAGATCTGTTGATTTTGGTAAAGATCGGTTAAGGAAAAGGGGTAGTTTACCTACAACGTTTTATGTTTTAACAAGGGTATTTTCTATGGCCAAACGATAACAGCCGCAAATTAAAACATAATCAAATACGTTTTTGCATACAGCCCTGATTTCTTGAGTACTAAAGACCTATTGTTTTTGGTGAAGATCGTTTAAGGGAAAGGGGTAGTTTACGTGCCACGTTTTTTGTTTTATCAAGGGTATTTTGTGTGGCAAACGATAACAGCCGCAAATTCAAACAAAATCATATAATATTTTGCATACAGTCCTGAATTGCAGAGTTCTCAAGACCTATCGTTTTTGGTGAAGATCGGTTAAGGCAAAGGGGTAGTTTACCTGCAACGGTTTTTTATCAAAGGTAATTTAACTTCCATATTCCTTAAGGAATGGAAGTATGGTGATGGCAAAAAAAATCGTGTTCGAGATTATTGCAGATTCTGATTCTACTACACTCAAAACATGAAAAAAAGTCGTTTTCCGAAAAGTGTCTGTGTGTGTGTGTCTGTCTGTCTGTCTGTCTGTCTGTGTCTGTCTGTCTGTAGATTTTTTTCTATGGCAAACGATAACTGCCGCAAATTCAAACAGAATCAAATAATTTTTTGCATGCAGCCCTGATTTGCAGAGTACTCGCGACCTATTGTTTGTGGTGAAGATCGGTTGAGGGAAACGGGTAGTTTACCTGCAACGGTTTTTTTTAGCAAGGGTAATTTTGTTTGTTTGGCAAACGATAACAGCCGCAAATTCAAACAGAATCAAATAACTGTTTGCATACGGCCCTGATTTGTAGAGTACTCACGAACTATTGTTTTTGGTGAAGATCGGTTGAGGGAAAGGGGTAGTTTACCTGCAACGGTTTTTTTTTATCAAGGGATATTTTTTTTTTTTGCCAAACGATAACAGCCGCAAATTCAAACAGAATCAAATAATGTTTCGCATACTGCCCTGATTTGTAGAGTTCTCAAGACCTATTGTTTTTGGTGACGATCGGTTAAGGGAAAGGCGTAGTTTACCTGTAACGTTTTATGTTTTAACAAGGGTATTTCCTATGGCAAACGATAACAGCCGCAAATTCAAACAGAATCAAAAGATTATTTGCATACAGCCCTAAATTGTAGAGTTCTCAAGATCTGTTGTTTTTGGTTAAGATCGGTTAAGGGAAAGGGGTAGTTTACCTACAACGTTTTTTTAACAAGGTTATTTTCTATGGCAAACTATAACAGCCGCAAATTCAAATATAATCAAATAATTTTCTGCATACAGCCCTGGTTTGTAGAGTACTCAAGACGTACTGTTTGTGGTTAAGATCGGTTGAGGGAAAGGGGTAGTTTACCTACAACGTTTTTTTAACAAGGTTATTTTCTATGGCAAACTATAACAGCCGCAAATTCAAATATAATCAAATAATTTTCTGCATACAGCCCTGGTTTGTAGAGTACTCAAGACGTACTGTTTGTGGTTAAGATCGGTTAAGGGAAAGGGGTAGTTTACCTACAACGTTTTTTTAACAAGGTTATTTTCTATGGCAAACGATAACTGCCGCAAATTCAAACATAATCAAATAATTTTCTGCATACAGCCCTGGTTTGTAGAGTACTCAAGACCTGTTGTTTTTGGTGAAGATCGGTTGAGGGGAAGGGGTAGTTTACCTGCAACGTTTGTTATAAAGCGTATTTTCTATGGTTATAACAATAACGATAACTGCCGCAAATTCAAACAGAAACAAATAATTTTTTGCATACGTAAGTGAATTGTAGAGGACTCAAGTCCATTAGAGTTTGGTGAAGATCGGTTAATGGGAAGGGGTAGTTTACCTGCAACATTTTACGTTTTAACAAGAGTAAAGTACTTGAAAATTCATTTAAACTTTTTCAAACAATGGTAATTGTTAAAAATAAAATAATTTTGTTGCCAGGCAATAAAATTATAATTTTTTTTTTAATGTAAATTATGTATATATTACAAAATATATCGTGCTTGGCAGGCAAGCATATTTCAGATTATAAGTCTTAGAATATGGAAGTCATGTATGGTTCTCCATACCGATATTTTCTATGGTAAACGATAACACCCACAAATTAAAACAGAATCAAATGATGTTTTGCATACAGCCCTGTATTGTAGAGTTCTCAATACCTATTGGTGTTGGTGAAGATCGGTTAAGGGAATGGGGTAGTTTACCTGCAACGTTTTATGTTTTATAAGGGTATTTTCTATGGCAAATGATAAGAGCCGCAAATTCAAACAGAATCAAATACGTTTTTGCATACAGCTCTGTTTTGTTGAGTAATAAAGACCTGTTGTTTTTGGTGAAGATCGGTTAAGGGAAACGGGTAGTTTACGGGACACGTTTTTTGTTTTATCAAGGGTATTTTATATGGCAAATGATAACAGCCGCAAATTCAAACAGAATCATATAATATTTTGCATACAGCCCTGAAATGTAGAGTTCTCAACACCTGTTTGTTTTGTTGTAGATCGGTTAAGGGAAACGGGTAGATTACCGGACACGTTTTTTGTTTTATCAAGGGTATTTTATATGGCAAATGATAACAGCCGCAAATTCAAACAGAATCATATAATATTTTGCATACAGCCGTGAAATGTACAGTTCTCAAGACCTGTTGGTTTTGTTGAAGATCGGTTAAGGGAAAGGGGTAGTTTACCTGCAACGTTTTATGTTTTAACAAGGGTATTTTTTCTATGACGAACGATAACTGCCGTAAATTCAAAGAGAATCAACTAATGTTTTGCATACAGCCCTGAATTGCAGAGTTCTGAAGACCTATTGTTTTTGGTGAAGATCGGTTAATGGAATAGGGTAGTTTACCAGCAACATTTTATGTTTTATCAAGGGTGTTTTCTATGGCAAACGATAACAGCCGCAAATTCAAACTAAATCAAATAATTGTTTGCATACAGGCCTGAATTGTAGAGTACCTAAGACCTGTCGTTTTTGGTGAAGATCGGTTAAGGGAAAGGGGTAGTTTACCTGCAACGGTTTTTTATCAAGGGTAATTTTTTTCTATAGTAAACGATAACAACCGCAAATTCAAATAGAATCAAATGATGTTTTGCATACAGCCCTGTATTGTAGAGTTCTCAATACGTATTGGTGTTGGTGAAGATCGGTTGAGGGAAAGGGGTAGTTTACCAGCAACATTTTATGTTTTAACAAGGGTAATTTTTTATATGACGAACGATAACTGCCGTAAATTCAAGCAGAATCAACTAGGTTTTTGCATACCTTTTTGAACTAAAGAGAACTCAAGGTCTGTTGATTTTGTTGAAGATCGGTTAAGGGAAGGGGTAGTTTATCAGCAACGTTTTATGTTTTAAAAACGGTAATTTTTTTATGACGAACGATAACTGCCGAAAATTCAATGAGAATCAAATAATTTTTTGCACCCCCTGAGTTGCAGAGAGCTCAAGGTCTATTGATTTTGGTGAAGATCGGTTAAGGGAAAGGGGTAGTTTACCTGCAACATTTTATGTTGTAACAAGAGAAATGTTTCCATGACGAACGATAACTGCCGCACATTCAAACAGAATCTAATATTTTTTTGCATGCTTCCCTGAATTGTAGAGGACGGAAGTTCTGATGATTTTGGAGAAGATCGGTTAAGAGAAAGGGGTAGTTTACCGGAAACATTTTATGTTTTAACAAGAGTAAAGTACTTTATTTTTATAAATAAAGTATCCTGATAAGAAGCTCATAGTAATCCACTGTCGAAACGTAGATGAAATATCTATAAATGAAGAAGTTATGAGAACGTGGTGGCGGTAATTTTCTATTATTAAAAATTATAGTTGAAGGTGTAGGGGAGAATTTTTTATATGTGTACTACGTTATCGGCAACAAAGAAGTAGTTTTTTGTTAAAATTGCTTCCCGGGCTCTTTAGCCGTAGTCCTATCTTTTCTGCAAAACCAGACTTTTCGGCAGTGCCATCGACTCCCATCATCGGTGAAAATCGAGTGCGAAAACGTGAGGTGGTGGTGGTATACGTTAGTGAGCACAGTACTGTGGTTAATGCTGAAGCAATAAGTAGAAAGACGTAGTTTCTATGGAAATATTTCATTTCGAATATGATTTTAAATATAAATCTTAGAACATGGAAGTCATGTATGGTTCTCCATACCGATATTTACTTTTTCTATGGTAAACGATAACAGCCGCAAATTCAAACAGAATCAAATGATGTTTTGCATACAGCCCTGTATTGTAGAGTTCTCAATACCTATTGGTGTTGGTGAAGATCGGTTAATGGAAAGGGGTAGTTTACCTGCAACGTTTTATGTTTTAAAAGGGTATTTTCTTTGACAAACGATAAGAGCCGCAAATTCAAACAGAATCAAATACGTTTTTGCATACAGCCCTGTTTAGATGAGTACTAAAGACCTATTGTTTTTGGTGAAGATAGGTTAAGGGAAAGGGGTAGTTTACCAGCAACGTTTTATGTTTTAACAAGGGTATTTTTTCTGTGACGAACGATAACTGCCGTAAATTCAAAGAGAATCAACTAAAGTTTTGCATACAGCCCTGAATTGTAGAGTTCTCAAGACCTATTGTTATTGGTGAAGATCGGTTAATGGAATAGGGTAGTTTACCAGCAACGTTTTATGTTTTATCAAGGGTGTTTTCTATGGCAAACGATAACAGCCGCAAATTCAAACAGAATCAAATAATTGTTTGCATAACAGCCTGAATTGTAGAGTACCCAAGTCCTGTCGTTTTTGGTGAAGATCGGTTAAGGGAAAGGGATAGTTTACTAGCAACGGTTTTTTTTCAAGGGTAATTTTTTTCCATCGTAAAAGATAACAGCCGCAAATTCAAACAGAATCAAATGATGTTTTGCATACAGCTTTGTATTGTAGGGTTCTCAATACCTATTGGTGTTGGTGAAGATCGGTTAAGGGAAAGGGGTAGTTTACCAGCAACATTTTATGTTTTAACAAGGGTTATTTTTTATATGACGAACGATAACTGCCGTAAATTCGAACAGAATCAACTAGGTTTTTGCATACCTTTTTGAACTAAAGAGAACTCAAGGTCTGTTGATTTTGTTGAAGATCGGTTAAGGGAAGGGGTAGTTTATTACTTCCATATTCCTTAAGGAAATGGAAGTATGGTGATGGCAAAAAAAATCGTGTTCGAGATTATTGCAGATTCTGATTGTACTACACTCAAAACATGAAAAAAGTCGTTTTTCGAAAAGTGTCTGTGTGTGTGTCTGTCTGTGTGTCTATCTGTGTGTCTGTCTGTCTGTGTGTAGATTTTTTTCTATGGCAAACGATAACAGCCGCAAATTCAAACAGCATCAAATAATTTTTTGCATACAGCCATGGATTGTAGAGGACTCAAGGCTTATTGTTCTTGGTGAAGATCGGTTAAGGGAAAGGGGTAGTTTACCTGTAACATTTTATGTTTTAACAACCTTAATTTTTTCTATGACGAACGATAACTGCGGCACATTCAAACAGAATCAAATAATTTTTGTACATACCCTCCTCAATTGTAGATAACTCAAGGTCTGTCGATTTCGTTGAAGATCGGTTAAGGGAAAGGGGTAGTTTATCAGCAACGTTTTATGTTTTAACAAAGGTAATTTTTTCTATGACGAACGATAACTGTCGTCAATTAAAAATTAATCAAACAATTTTTTGAATACCTTCCTGAATTGTAATGAATTGAAGGCATATTGATTTTGGTAAAGATCGGTTAAGGCAAAGGGGTAGTTTACCTGCAACGTTTTGTGTTTTAACAAGGGTATTTTCTATAGTAAACGATGACAGCCGCAAATTCAAACATAATCAAATACTTTTTGCATGCAACTCTGAATACTAGAGTTCTCAAGATCTGTTGTTTTTTGTTGTTTTTGGTGAAGATCGGTTAAGGGAAAGGGGTAGTCTACCTGGTACGTTTTTGTTTTAACAAGGGTATTTTCTATGGCAAACGATAACAGACGTAAATTCAAACAGAATCAAATAATATATTGCATACAGCTCTGAATAATAGAGTTCTTAATTCTTGTTGTTTTTGTTGAAGATCGGTTTAGGGAAAGGAGTAGTTTACCAGCAACGTTTTATGTTTTAACATGGTTAATTGTTTCTATGACGAATGAATACTGCCGTAAATTCAATCAGAATCAAACAATGTTTCGCATATCTTCCTGAACTATTGAGAAATCAATTTCTGTTGATTTTGGTGAAGATCGGTCAAGGTAAAGGAGTAGTTTACCTGCAACTTTGTATGGTTTAACAAAGGTAATTTTTTTCAAAGACGAACGATAACTGCCGCACATTCAAACAGAATCAAACATTTGCTACCATACTTTCATCAATTGTAAAAGACTGAAAGCCTGTTGATTTTGGTGAAGATCGATTAAGGGAAGTGGGTAGTTCACCGGCAACGTTTTATGTTTTGAGAAGGGTATTTTCTGTGGCAAACGATAACAGCCGTCAAATTCAAACAGAATCAAATAATTATTTGCACACAGGCCTTATTTGTAGAGTACTCATGATCTTTGTTTTTGGTGAAGATCGGTTAAGGGAAAGGGGTAGTTTACCTGCAACGTTTTTTTATCAAGGGTAATTTTTTTCTATGGCAAATGATAACAGCCGCAAATTCAAACAGAATCAAATAATTTTTTACATATGTACCTGAGTTGTATAAGACTCAAGGCCTATTGATTTTGGTGAAGATCGGTTACGGGGAAAGGGTAGTTTACCTGAAAACTTTTTTGTTGTAACTAGAGTAAAGTACTTAATTTTGATAAATAAAGAATCCTGATAAGAAGACTTAATAATCCAGTGTAGAAACGTAGATGAAATATCTATAAATAGAGAGGCTAGTTGAACGGGGTGGTGGTAATTTTCTATAAATGAAAATTATAGTTGATGGGGAGGGGATAATTTTTATATGTGTACTACGTTATCGGCAACATAGTAGTAGTTTGTTGTTAAAATTCCTTCCCGGGCTGTTTGGCCGTAGTTCAATGTTTTCTGCAAAACCAGACGTTTCGGCAGTGCCGTCGTCTGCCGTCATCAGTGAAAATCGAGTGCGATAACGTGTGGTGGTATACGTTAGTGACCACAGTTCTGTGGTTAAGGCTGAAGCAATAAGTGGAAAGAAGTAGTTTCTATGGAAGCGTTTCATTGTAAATAATTTTAAATATAAATCTTAGAACATGGAAGTCATGTATGGTTCTCCATACCGATATTTTTTCATGTTTTGAGTGTAGTAGAATCAGAATCTGCAATAATCTCGAACACGATTTTTTGCCATCATCATACTCATTCCTTATCCATATCATTCCTTAAGGAATATGGAAGTAAAAAATCGTGTTCGAGATTATTGCAGATTCTGATTGTACTACACTCAAAACATGAAAAAAAGTCGTTTTCCGAAAAGTGTCTGTGTGTGTGTCTGTCTGTGTGTGTGTCTGTAGATTTTTTTCTATGACAAACGATAACTGCCGCAAATTCAAACAGAATCAAATAATTTTTTGCATCCAGCCCTGATTTGTAGAGTACTCACGACTTATTGTTTTTGGTGAAGATCGGTTGAGGGAAAGCGGTAGTTTACCTGCAACGGTTTTTTTTATCAAGGGAAATTTTTTTTTTGGCAAACGATAACAGCCGCAAATTCAAACAGAATCAAATAATGTTTCGTATACAGCCCTAAATTGTATAGTTTTCAAGACCTATTGTTTTTGGTGAAGATCGGTTAAGGGAAAGGGGTAGTTTACCTGTAACGTTTTATGTTTTAACAAGGGTATTTCCTATGGCAAACGATAACAGCCGCAAATTCAAACAGAATCAAAAGATTATTTGCATACAGCCCTAAATTGCAGAGTTCTCAAGACCTGTTGTTTTTGGTGAAGATCGGTTAAGGGAAAGGGGTAGTTTACCTGCAGCGTTTTTTTAACAAGGGTATTTTATATGGCAAACGATAACAGCCGCAAATTCTAACAGAATCAAATAATTTTTTGCATACAGCCGTGATTTGTAGAGTACTCATGACCTATTGTTTTTGGTGAAGATCGGTTGAGGGGAAGGTGTAGTTTACCTGCAACGTTTTTTATCAAGCGTATTTTCTATGGCAAACGATAACTGCCGCAAATTCAAACAGAATCAAATATTTTTTTGCATACGTCACTGAATTGTAGAGGACTCAAGGCCTTTTGATTTTGGTGAAGATCGGTTAAGGGGAAGGGGTAGTTTACCAGCAACCTTTTACGTTTTAACAAGAGAAAACTACTTGAAAATTCATTTAAACTTTTTCAAACAATGGTAATTGTTAAAAATAAAATAATTTTGTTGCCAGGCAATAAAATTATAATTTTTTCATTTTAATGTAAATCTGTACATAGTATAAAGTAAAGTCGGTCCGTTTTCTCTCTGTGTTTGAAATCGCTAATCTCAGGAAGTACTGAACGGATTTTATTCAAGTTTTCGCCAATAGATAGAGTGTCTATCGAGGAACATTTATGTGTATAATTAATACATATATGTTGTACATTAGCTTAGCTATCACGGTTTATGTCAAGTAAGTGGTATAGTTTACATCTTATATATAAAAATGAATGTTTCTTTGTTTGTCCCGTATGCGTTCCTATACCATTCATCCGATTGCGATGAAACTTCGGTGAGTTGTTGTGGCACGTCCGCGAAGGTTTCTTCCACATCTCCTCCTAAACCACTGTACCGATTTCAACCAAACTTGGCACAAATATTTTACGCAACGGGAGAACCAACATAGGCTAGGTGTTTTTTCGATGGGGTCCTTTTGGGGGTTCTTTGGGGTCTTCCACATCGCCTCCTAAACCACTGGACCGATTTCAACCAAACTTGGCACAAATATTTTACGCAAAGGGAGAACCAACATAGGACAAGTGTTTTTTTCGATACGATCCTTTGGGGTCTTCCACGTCTCCACCTAAACCATTGGACCGATTTCAACCAAACTTGGCACGAATATTTTACGTAACGGGAAAACCAACATAGGACAGGTGTTTTTTTTCGATACGATCCTCTGGGGGGTCCTTTGCGGTCTTAAAAAACTATTAGATCTGGTTACTATGGCAACCCAATAGAATAGATTCTGTTCTAAATATATTATCGCATTAAATTGAAGACCACGCGAACGAAGTTGTGGGCAACAGCTATTTATTTTGAAGAAGCCTACTTTAATTAAACTTTATTAATTAAACTAACATTTTCATTACGTACAACGTGAAACTCCGTAGCGAAGCACGGGTATTCTGCCAGTCATGTATAAGAGAAAATATATCGTGCGTGGCAGGCAAGCATATCTCAGTTATGTACTGTTTACGTTTCCATTTTATTATTATCACTACCGCAATAAAAAGGCAGGGAAGACACACACACACACACACACACACACACACACACACACACACACACACACACACACACACACACACACACACACACACACACACACACACACACACACACACACACACACACACACACACACACACACACACACACACACACACACACACACACACACACACACACACACACACACACACACACACACACACACACACACAATTCGCGTTATTTCTGGCCGCATTCATGTTTATTTTCTTACATTTGCACGGTTTTTAAATGGAAAGTGCCGAACCCATACCAACATAACGCATGCAAGCCGAAAAAGTGTCCAGCGTGGATAGCGATTTGCTTCCTGTGGATCGCTGGGCAGTGTAACTGCACGTGTTTACAGAGGAACGATTCATAGACAGACTTTTCGTCTTTAGGGATGAACCCTCTGCAAGATGCTGAGGGTCCACGAGTGACTTCGGAGCGCTCCTTCTTTTCCGCGTGTTTGTTCTGTGAAACGTACACTGTAGATTCGCAGATTTATTCTAAGCAACGCTCAATAGGAAATGTTGAAAATTTTTGTCCACAGTGAACCCTCATACACACTAAACTTGCTCTGATGTTTTAATTACGGACATCATAATATTAAAACTTTGGAAACTTGAGCACTACTTAATGGAGATCAATCATTAACTTATAAAAGCCATTAATTTTATGCATATTTTTTATATACATGTGTACAACGTTATTGGCAACAAAGAAGTAGTTTTTGTTAAAATTCCTTCCCGGGATATTTGGCCGTAGTCCAATGTTTTCTACAAAACCAGACGTTTCGGCAATGCCATTGACTTCCATCATCAGTGAAAATCGAGTGCGATAACGTGAGGTGGTATATGTTAGTGACCAGAGTGCTGTGGTTAAGGCTGAAGCAGTAAGTAGAAAGAAGTAGTTTCTATGGTAATATTTCATTTCGAAAATGATTTTAAAAATAAATCTTAGAATATGGAAGTCATGTATGGTTCTCCATACCGATATTTTACTTCCATGTTCCTTAAGGAAATGGAAGTATGGTGATGGCAAAAAAATCGTGTTCGAGATTATTGCAGATTCTGATTGTACTACACTCAAAACATGAAAAAAAGTCGTTTTTCGAAAAGTGTCTGTCTGTCTGTCTGTCTGTGTGTCTATAGATTTTTTTTTATGGCAAACGATAACAGCCGCAAATTCAAACAGCTGAAGGTCTTTTGATTTTCGTGAAGATCGGTTTAGAGAAAGGGGTAGTTTACCTGCAACGTTTTATGTTTGAACAAGAGTAAAATACTTAGTTTTGATAAATAAAGTATCCTGATATGTAGCTCATAATAATCCACTGTCTATAAATGAAGAGGTTAGTTGAACGAATGACGAACGAACGATAACTGCCATAAATTCACACAGAATCAACTACTTTTTTGCATACCTTACTGAATTATTCAGAAATCAAGGTCTGTTAATTTTGTAGAAGATCGCTTAAGGGAAAGGGGTAGTCTACCAGCAACGTTTTATGTTCTAACAAGGGTAATTTTTTCTATGACGAACGATAAATGCCGTAAATTAAAAGAGAATCAAATAATGTATTCCATACAGCCCTGAATTGTAGAGGACTCAAGACCTTTTGTTTTCGTGAAGATCGGTTAAGGGAAAGGGGTAGTTTACAAACAACGTTTTTTTATGAAGGGTAATTTTTTTTTGGCAAACGATAACAGCCGCAAATTCAAACAGAATCAAATAATGTTTAGCATTCAGCCCTGAATTGTAGAGTTCTCAAGACCTGTTGGTGTTGGTGAAGATCGGTTAAGGGGAAAGGGTAGTTTACCAGCAACATTTTATGTTTTAACAAGGGTATTTTTTTATATGACGAACGATAACTGCCGTAAATTAAAACAGAATCAAATAATGTTTTGCATACCTTTTTGAATTATAGAGAACTCAAGGTCTGTTGATTTTGTTGAAGATTGTTTAAGGGAAAGGGGTAGTTTACAAGCAACGTTTTATGTTTTAACAAGGGTAATTTTTTATATGACGAACGATAACTGCCATAAATTCAAACAGAATCAACTACTTTATTGCATACCATTTTGAATTACAGAGAACTGATGGTCTGTTGATTTTGGTGAAGATCGGTCAAGGGAAAAGGGTAGTTTACCTGCCACTTTTCCTGTTTTAACAAGAGTAATTTTTACTTGCATGTTCCTTAAGGAAATGGAAGTATGGTGATGGCAAAAAAAATCGTGTTCGAGATTATTGCAGATTCTGATTGTACTACACTCAAAACATGAAAAAAAGTCGTTTTTCGAAAAGTGTCTGTGTGTAGGTCTGTGTGTCTGTCTGTCTATCTATCTGTCTGTGATTCTGTAGATTTTTTTTATGGCAAACGATAACAGCCGCAAATTCAAACAGAATCAAGTAATTTTTTGCATACAGCCCTGATTTCTAGAGCACTCACGACCTATTGTTTTTGGTGAAGGTCTGTTGAGGGAAAGGGGTAGTTTACCTGCAACGGTTTTTTTTTATCAAGGGTAATTTTGTTTGTTTGGCAAACGATAACAGCCGCAAATTCGAACAGAATCAAATACGTTTTTGCATACAGCCCTGATGCCTTGAGTACTAAAGACCAATTGTTTTTAGTGAAGATCGTTTAAGAGAAAGGGGTAGTTTACCGGCCACGTTTTTTGTTTTATCAAGGGTATTTTGTATGCCAAACGATAACAGCCGCAAATTCAAACAGAATCATATAATATTTTGCATACAGCTCTAAAATGTAGAGTTCTCAAGACCTATCGTTTTTAGTGAAGATCGGTTAAGGGAAAGGGGTAGTTTACCAGCAACGTTTTATGTTTTAAAAGGGTATTTTCTATGGCAAACGATAAGAGCCGCAAATTCGAACAGAATCAAATACGTTTTTGCATACAGCCCTGATGCCTTGAGTACTAAAGACCAATTGTTTTTAGTGAAGATCGTTTAAGAGAAAGGGGTAGTTTACCGGCCACGTTTTTTGTTTTATCAAGGGTATTTTGTATGCCAAACGATAACAGCCGCAAATTCAAACAGAATCATATAATATTTTCCATACAGCTCTAAAATGTAGAGTTCTCAAGACCTATCGTTTTTAGTGAAGATCGGTTAAGGGAAAAGGGTAGTTTACCAGCAACGTTTTATGTTTTAAAAGGGTATTTTCTATGGCAAACGATAAGAGCCGCAAATTCAAACAGAATCAAATGATGTTTTGAATACAGCCCTGTATTGTAGAGTTCTCAATACCTTTTGGTGTTGGTGAAGATCGGTTAAGGGAAAGGAGTAGTTTACCTGCAACGTTTTATGTTTTAACAAGGGTATTTTCTATGGCAAACGATAACAGCCGCAAATTAAAACATAATCAAATAACGTTTTGCATACTGCCCTGAATTGCAGAGTTCTCAAGACCTTTTGTTTTTGGTGAAGTTCGGTTAAGGGAAAGGGGTAGTTTACCGGCAACGTTTTATGTTTTAAAAAGGGTATTTTCTATAGCAAACGATAACAGCCGCAAATTCAAACAGAATCAAATATTTTTTGCATGCATCCCTAAATTGTAGAGGACTCAAGACCTATTGTTTTTGGTGAAGATCGGTTAAGGGAAAGGGGTAGTTTACCGGCAACGGTTTTTTTTAAATCAAGGGTAATTTTTCATATGGCAAACGATAACAGCCGCAAATTCAAACAGAATCAACTACTCTTTTGCATACAGCTCTGAATTATAGAGTTCTCAAGACCTATTGGTTTTGGTGAAGATCGGTTCACCAAAAAGATATGTAATTTTTTGCATACAGCCCTGATTTCTAGAGCACTCACGACCTATTGTTTTTGGTGAAGGTCTGTTGAGGGAAAGGGGTAGTTTACCTGCAACGGTTTTTTTTTATCAAGGGTAATTTTGTTTGTTTGGCAAACGATAACAGCCGCAAATTCGAACAGAATCAAATACGTTTTTGCATACAGCCCTGATGCCTTGAGTACTAAAGACCAATTGTTTTTAGTGAAGATCGTTTAAGAGAAAGGGGTAGTTTACCGGCCACGTTTTTTGTTTTATCAAGGGTATTTTGTATGCCAAACGATAACAGCCGCAAATTCAAACAGAATCATATAATATTTTGCATACAGCTCTAAAATGTAGAGTTCTCAAGACCTATCGTTTTTAGTGAAGATCGGTTAAGGGAAAGGGGTAGTTTACCAGCAACGTTTTATGTTTTAAAAGGGTATTTTCTATGGCAAACGATAAGAGCCGCAAATTCGAACAGAATCAAATACGTTTTTGCATACAGCCCTGATGCCTTGAGTACTAAAGACCAATTGTTTTTAGTGAAGATCGTTTAAGAGAAAGGGGTAGTTTACCGGCCACGTTTTTTGTTTTATCAAGGGTATTTTGTATGCCAAACGATAACAGCCGCAAATTCAAACAGAATCATATAATATTTTCCATACAGCTCTAAAATGTAGAGTTCTCAAGACCTATCGTTTTTAGTGAAGATCGGTTAAGGGAAAAGGGTAGTTTACCAGCAACGTTTTATGTTTTAAAAGGGTATTTTCTATGGCAAACGATAAGAGCCGCAAATTCAAACAGAATCAAATGATGTTTTGAATACAGCCCTGTATTGTAGAGTTCTCAATACCTTTTGGTGTTGGTGAAGATCGGTTAAGGGAAAGGAGTAGTTTACCTGCAACGTTTTATGTTTTAACAAGGGTATTTTCTATGGCAAACGATAACAGCCGCAAATTAAAACATAATCAAATAACGTTTTGCATACTGCCCTGAATTGCAGAGTTCTCAAGACCTTTTGTTTTTGGTGAAGTTCGGTTAAGGGAAAGGGGTAGTTTACCGGCAACGTTTTATGTTTTAAAAAGGGTATTTTCTATAGCAAACGATAACAGCCGCAAATTCAAACAGAATCAAATATTTTTTGCATGCATCCCTAAATTGTAGAGGACTCAAGACCTATTGTTTTTGGTGAAGATCGGTTAAGGGAAAGGGGTAGTTTACCGGCAACGGTTTTTTTTAAATCAAGGGTAATTTTTCATATGGCAAACGATAACAGCCGCAAATTCAAACAGAATCAACTACTCTTTTGCATACAGCTCTGAATTATAGAGTTCTCAAGACCTATTGGTTTTGGTGAAGATCGGTTAAGGGAAAGGGGTAGTTTACCGGCATCATTTTATAATTTATCAAGGGTATTTTCTATGGCAAACGATAAAAGCCGCAAATTAAAACAGAATAAACAGAATCAAATAATGTTTTGCATACAGCTCAGAATAGTAGAGTTCTCAAGACCTGTTGGTTTTGGTGAAGATCGGTTAAGGGAAAGGGGTAGTTTACCAGCAACGTTTTTTTTCAAGGGTAATTTGTTTCTATGGCAAACGATAACAGCCGCAAATTCAAACAGAATCAAATAATGTTTTGCATACCTTTTTGAATTATAGAGAACTCAAGGTCTGTTTATTTTGTTGAAGATTGTTTAAGGGAAAGGGGTAGTTTACCAGCAACATTTTATGTTTTAACAAGGGTAATTTTTTATATGACGAACGATAACTGCCGTAAATTCAAACAGAATCAACTAGGTTTTTGCATACCTTTTTGAACTAAAGAGAACTCAATGTGTGTTGATTTTGTTGAAGATCGGTTAAGGGAAGGGGTAGTTTATCAGCAACGTTTATGTATTAAAAAGGGTAATTTTTTTATGACGGACGATAACTGCCGAAAATTAAATGAGAATCAAATAATTTTTTGCACCCTTTCCTGAGTTGCAGAGAGCTCAGGGTCTGTTGATTTTGGTGAAGATCAGTTAAGGGAAAGGGGTAGTTTACCAGCAACATTGTATGTTGTAACAAGAGCAATGTTTCCATGACGAACGATAACTGCCGCACATTCAAACAAAATCAAATATTTTTTTGCATGCTTCCCTGAATTGTAGAGGACGGAAGGTCTGTTGATTTTGGAGAAGATCGGTTAAGAGAAAGGGGTAGTTTACTTGAAACATTTTATGATTTAACCAGAGTAAAGTACTTAATTTTTTAAAAATTAAAAAATCCTGATAAGAAGCTCATAGTAATCCTCTGTAGAAACGTAGATGAAATATCTATAAATGAAGAGGTTAGGTGAACGGTGTGGGGGTAATTTTCTATTATTAACAATTATAGTTGAAGGTGGAGGGGGGAATTTTTTATATGTGTACATCGTTATCGGCAACAAAGAAGTAGTTTTTTGTTAATATTGCTTCCCCGGCTCTTTAGCCGTAGTCCAATGTTTTCTGCAAAACCAGACTTTTCGGCAGTGCCATCGACTGCCATCATCGGTGAAAGTCGAGTGCGAAAACGTGAGGTGGTATACGTTAGTGACCACAGCCCTGAATTATAGAGTTCTCAAGACCTATTGGTTTTGGTGAAGATCGGTTAAGGGAAAGGGGTAGTTTACCTGCATCATTTTATAATTTAACAAGGGTATTTTCTATGGCAAACGATAAAAGCCGCAAATGTAAACATAATCAAATAATATTTTGCATACAGCCCTGAATTGTAGAGTTCTCAAGACCTGTTGGTTTTGTTGAAGATCGTTTAAGGGAATAGGGTAGTTTACCTGCAACATTTTATGTTTTAACAAGGGTAATTTTGTTTATGACGAACGATAACTGCCGTACATTAAAACAGAATCAAGTACTCTTCTGCATACGGTTTTGAATTATACAGAACTCAAGGTCTGTTGATTTTGTTGAAGATCGGTTAAGGGAAAGGGGTAGTTACCCGCAACCTTTTATGTTTCAACAAGGGTAATTTTTTCTATGACGAACGGTAACTGCGGTAAATTCAAAGAGAATCAAATAATTTTTTGCATACAGCCCTGATTTGTAGAGGACTCAATATCTGTTGGTGTTGGTGAAGATCGGTTAAGGGGAAGGGGTAGTTTACTAGCAACGTTTTATGTTTTAAAAGGGTGTTTTCTATGGCAAACGATAAGAGCCGCAAATTCAACCAGAATCAAATACGTTTTTGCATACAGCCCTGTTTTGTTGAGTGCAAAAGACCTATTGTTTTTGGCGAAGATCGGTTAAGGGAAAGGGATAGTTTACCTGCCACATTTTTTGTTTTATCAAGGGTATTTTCTATAGCAAACGATAACAGCCGCAAATTCAAAGAGAATCATATAATATTTTGCATACAGCCCTGAATTGTAGAGTTCTCAAGACCTGTTGGTTTTGGTAAAGATCGGTAAAGGGAAAGGGGTAGTTTACCAGCAACGTTTTATTTTTTAACAAGGGTATTTTCTATGGCAAACGATAAGAGCCGCAAATTCAAACAGAATCAAATTATTTTTTTGCATACTGCCCTGATTTGTAGAGTAGTCAAGACTTATTGTTTTTGGTGAAGATCGGTTAAGGGAAAGGGGTAGTTTACCTGCAACGTTTTATGTTTTAACAATGGTATTTTCTATTGCAAACGATAACAGCCGCAAATTCAAACAGAATCGAATCAAATAATGTTTTGCATACCTTAAGGAAATGGAAGTATGTTGATGGCAAAAAAAATCGTGTTCGAGATTATTGCGGATTCTGATTGTACTACACTCAAAACATGAAAAAATTGCATTTTGCGAAAAGCGTCTGTGTGTGTGTGTGTGTGTGTGTGTGTGTGTGTGTGGATTTTTTTTCTGTGGCAAACGATAATTTACCAGCTGCTCTAAATTTACGTGTTGCGCCTGATTTGAAAATGGACAATATCAAACATCGTACTCTGATTGAATTATTTTTTAAGAAAGGTCTAGCGCCAATATAAATTCATAACAAAATGATAACCGTGTTAGAAAATGCAGTGCCTTCAAAAGCAAAATGTCTTGTTAAGTGGGCACTCGAATTTAAATGTGTCGTACGAGTATTGAAGATGATCACTGCGGAAGACGCCCAAAAAGTGCAACAACTCGAGATGTCATTAAACAACGTCATACACGTTATTGGAAGGTCGGCGACTGATAGCGGATGACATTGCTGAGATCACAGGCATCTTGCCTGAGCGTGTGTATCATATTTTAACCCAACAACTTGGTATAAGAAAACTTTGTTCAAGCAGGGGCGTATTTACGGAAGAGACGAACGGGACCGGACCACCCACAGAGGGTCGAAAAAGTTGACGAATTTCGTCAATCCCTTAATTTGTAGGCTATTATTTTTTCAGCTGTGTACACTAATATATGCTAATATAGTAGTGCCTCTTTTTTACTTCAATGTTCCGTAAGGAAATGGAAATATGATGATCGCAAAAAAAATCGTGTTCGAGATAAGGGCTGATTCTGATTTTACTATCCTCAAAACATGAATAAAAGTCATTTTCCGAAATGTGTGTGTGTGTGTGTGTGTGTGTGTTGAATGTTTTCTATGGCGGCGAACGATAACTGCTTCAAATTCAAACAGAATCAAATATTTTGTTTTGCATATGTACCCGAGATTTAGAGGACTCAAAGCCTATTGATTTTGGTGAAGATCGGTTAAGGAAAAGGGGTAGTTTACCTGGAACGTTTTACGTTTTAACAAGAGTAAAGTACTTAATTATGATAAATAAAGTATGCTGAAAAGGAAGTTTTAATAATCCACTGTAGAAAGGTAGATGAAATTTCTATAAATAAAAATGATAGTTGACGGGGGAGGGGATAATTTGTTATATATGTACTACGTTATCGGCAACAAAGAAGTAGTTTCTATGGAAATATCTCATTTCAATTCGTCAAACATAAAACTCGATTTATAAGGAACACACCTAACTTGTTAGAAATTATCGAACCGAATTCAAGTAAATGATTTTAAATATAATGTTCCTTAAGGAATGGAAGTATGGTGATGGCAAAAAAAATCGTGTTCGAGATTATTGCAGATTCTGATTGTACTACACTCAAAACATGAAAAAAAGCCGTTTTCCGAAAAGTGTGTGTGTGTGTGTGTGTGTGTGTGTCTGTCTGTCTGTGTGTGTCTGTAGATTTTTTTCTATGGCAAACGATAACTGCCGCAAATTCAAACAGAATCAAATAATTTTTTGCATACAGCCCTGATTTGTAGAGTACTGACGACCTATTGTTTTTGGTGAAGATCGGTTAAGGGGAAGGGGTAGTTTACCTGCAACGTTTTATGTTTTAACAAGGGTAATTTTTTATATGGCAAACGATAACAGCCGCAAATTCAAACAGAATCAAATAATTGTTTGCAAACATCCCTGAATTGTAGAGATATCAAGGACTTTCGATTTTGGTGAAGATCGGTTAAGGGGAAGGGGTAGTTTACCTGCAACCTTTTACGTTTTAACAACAGTAAAGTACTTGAAAATTCATTTAAACTTTTTCAAACAATGGTAATTGTTAAAAATAAAATAGTTTTGTTGCCAGGCAATAAAATTATAATTTTTTCATTTTAATGTAAATTATGTATGAGTTAATATACATGTATAAAATAATATATCGTTCCTGGCAGGTAAGCATATCTCAGTTATGTAATGTTTACGTTTCCATTTTATTATTATGACTACAGCAATAAAAAGGCAGGGAAGACACACACACACACACACACACACACAAAATTCGCGTTATTTCTGGCCTCACTCATGTTTATTTTCTTACATTTGCACGCTTTTTAAATGGAAAGTGCCGAAACCCACACCAACATAACGCGTGCAAGCCGAAAAAATGGACATCAATTTGCTTCCTGTGGATCGCTGGGCAGGCACGTGTTTACAGAGGAACGATTCATATACAGACTTTTCGTCTTTAGGGAATGAACCCTCTGCAAGATGCTAAGGGTCCATGAGTGACTTCGGAGCGCTCCTTCTTTTTCGCGTGTTTGTTCTTTGAAACATACACTGTAGATTCGCAGCTTTACTCTAAGCAACGCTCAATAGGAAATGTTGAAAATTTTTGTCCACATTGTACCCTCATTCACACTAAACCTGCTCTGATGTTTTAATTACGGACATCATAATATTAAAACTTTGGAAACTTTAGCACTACTTAATGGAGATCAATCATTAACTTATACAAGTCATCAATTTTATGCATATTTTTTATATATATGTGTACAACGTTATCGGCAACAAAGAAGTAGTTTTTGTTAAAATTCCTTCCCGGGATATTTGGCCGTAGTCCAATGTTTTCTACAAAACCAGACGTTTCGGCAATGCCATCGACTTCCATCATCAGCGAAAATCGAGTGCGATAACGTGAGGTGGTATATGTTAGTGACCACAGTACTGTGGTTAAGGCTGAAGCAGTAAGTAGAAAGAAGTAGTTTCTACGGTAATATTTCATTTCGAAAATGATTTTAAATATAAATCTTAGAATATGGAAGTCATGTATGGTTCTCCATACCGATATTTATATTACTAACGATAACTGCCGCACATTCAAACAGAATCAAATATTTTTTTGCATGCATCCCTAAGTTGTAGAGGACTCAAGACCTTTTGATTTTGGTGAAGATCGGTTAAGTTGAAGGAGTAGTTTACCTGCAACGTTTTATGTTTTAAAAAGAGTAAAGTACTTAATTTTGATAAATAAAGTATCCTGATAAGAAGCCCATAATAATCCACTGTAGAAACGTAGATGAAATATCTATAAAAGAAGAGGTTAGGTGAACGGTGTGGGGTAATTTTCTATTAATGAAAATTATAGTTGAAGAGGGAGGGGAGATTTTTTTATACGTGTACTACGTTATCGGCAACAAAGAAGTAGTTTTTTGTTAAAATTCCTTCCCGGGCTGTTTAGCCGTAGTCCAATGTTTTCTGCAAAACCAGACGTTTCGGCAGTGCCATCGACTGCCACCATCAGTGAAAATCGAGTGCGAAAACGTGAGGTGGTATACGTTAGTGACGACAGCACTTTGGTTAAGGCTGAAGCAATAAGTGGAAAAAAGTAGTTTCTATTGAAACATTTCATTTCGTAAATGATTTTAAATATAAATCTTAGAACATGGAAATCATGTATGGTTCTTCATACCGATATTTACTTCCATGTTCCTTAAGGAAATGGAAGTATGGTGATGGCAAAAAAATCGTGTTCGAGATTATTGCAGATTCTGAATGTACTACACTCAAAACATGAGAAAAAGTCATTTTTCGAAAAGTGTCTGTGTGTGTGTGTGTCTGTCTGTGTGTCTGTAGATTTTTTTTGTATGGCAAACAATAACAGCCGCAAATTCAAACAGAATCAAATAATGTTTTGCATACAGCTCAGAAATCAGAGTTCTCAAGACCTGTTGGTTTTGGTGAAGATCGGTTAAGGGAAAGGGGTAGTTTACCTGCAACATATTATGTTGTAACAAGAGAAATGTTTCCATGACGAACGATAACTGCCGCACATTCATACAGAATAAAATATTTTTTTGCATGCATCCCTGCATTGTAGCGGGCTGAAGGTATTTTGATTTTCGTGACGATCGGTTTAGAGAAAGGGGTAGTTTACCTGCAACGTTTTATGTTTGAACAAGAGTAAAATACTTAAGTTTGATAAATAAAGTATCCTGATATGTAGCTCATAATAATCCACTGTCTATAAATGAAGAGGTTAGTTGAACGAATGACGAACGAACGATAACTGCCGTAAATTCACACAGAAACAACTACTTTTTTGCATACCTTACTGAATTATTCAGAACTCAAGGTCTGTTGATTTTGTTGAAGATCGCTTAAGGGAAAGGGGTAGTCTACCAGCAACGTTTTATGTTCTAACAAGGGTAATTTTTTCTATGACGAACGATAACTGCCGTAAATTCAAAGAGAATCAAATAATGTATTCCATACAGCCCTGAATTGTAGAGGACTCAAGACCTTTTGTTTTCGTGAAGATCGGTTAAGGGAAAGGGGTAGTTTACCAACAACGTTTTTTTTATCAAGGGTAATGTTTTATTTGGCAAACGATAACAGCCGCAAATTCAAACAGAATCAAATAATGTTTTGCATACACCCCTGAATTGTAGCGTTCTCAAGACCTGTCGGTGTTGGTGAAGGTCGGTTAAGGGGAAAGGGTAGTTTACCAGCAACATTTTATGTTTTAATAAGGGTAATTTTTTATATGACGAACGATAACTGCCGTAAATGCAAACAGAATCAACTACTTTATTGCATGCCTTTTTGAATTATAGAGAACTCAAGGTCTGTTGATTTTGTTGAAGATTGTTAAAGGGAAAGGGGTAGTTTACAAGCAGCGTTTTAAGTTTTAACAAGGGTAATTTTTTATATGACGAACTATAACTGCCGTAAATTCAAAGAGAATCAAATAATATTTTGCATTCGTTCCTGAACTGTAAAGAACTGATGGTCTGTTGATTTTGGTGAAGATCGGTCAAGGGAAAAGGGTAGTTTACCTGCCACTTTTCCTGTTTTAACAAGAGTAATTGTTTCTATGACGAACTATAACTGCCGCACATTCAAACAGAATCAAATATTTTTTTGCATGCATCCCTAAATTGTAGAGGACTCAAGACCTGTTGTTTTTGGTGACGATCGGTTAAGGGAAAGGGGTTGTTTACCGGCAACGATTTTTTTTAATCAAGTGTATTTTTTCATATGGCAAACGATAACAGCCGCAAATTCAAACAGAATCAACTAATCTTTTCCATACAGCCCTGCATTATAGAGTTCTCAAGACCTGTTGGTTTTGGTGAAGATCGATTAAGGGAAAGGGGTAGTTTACCTGCATCATTTTATAATTCAACAAGGGTATTTTCTATGGCAAACGATAAAAGCCGCAAATGTAAACAGAATCAAATACTTTTTTGCATACAGCGCTTAATTGTAGAGTTCTCATGACCTATTGTTTTGTTGAAGATCGGTTATAGGAAAGGGGTAGTTTACCTGCAACGTTTTATATTTTAACAAGGGTATTTTCTATGGCAAACGATAAGAGCCGCAAATGTAAACAGAATCAAATAATATTTTGCATACAGCCCTGAATTCTAGCGTTCTCAGGATCTGTTCTTTTTGGTGAAGATCGGTTAAGGGAAAGGGGTAGTTTACCTGCAACGTTTTATGTTTTAAAAGGGTATTTTTTATGGCAAACGATAAGAGTCGCAAATTCAAACAAAATCAAATAATTTTTTGCATACAGCTCTGATTTGTAAAGTACTCAAGATCTGTTGTTTTTGGTGAAGATCGGTTAACGGGAAGGGGTAGTTTACTAGCAACGTTTTTTTATCAAGGGTAACATTTTTTCTATGGCAAAGGATAACAGCCGCAAATTCAAACAGAATCAACTAATGTTTTGCATGCATCCCTGCTTTGCAGAGGACTGAAGGTCTATTGATTTTGGTGAAGATCGGATTAGAGAAACGGGTAGTTTACCTGCAACGTTTTATGTTTTAACAAGAGTAAAGTACTTAATTTTGATAGATAAAGTAGCTTGATAAGAAGCTCATAATAATCCATTGTTGAAACGTAGATGAAATATCTATAAATGAAGAGGCTAGGTGATCGGGGTAGGGGTAATTTTCTATAAATGAAAATTATAGTTGAAGGAGGTGGGGATAATTTTTATATGTGTACTACGTTATCGGCAACAAAGAAGTAGTTTTTTGTTAAAATTCCAATGTTTTCTGCAAAACCAGACGTTTCGGCAGTGCCATCGACTACCAATATCAGTGAAAATCGAGTGCGAAAACGTGAGGTGGTATACGTTAGTGACCACGGTACTGTGGTTAAGGCTGAAGCAATAAGTGGGAAAAAGTAGTTTCTATAGCAACATTTCTTTTCGTAAATGATTTTAAATATAAATCTTAGAACATGGAAGTCATGTATGGTTCTCCATACCGACATTTACTTCCATGTTCCTTAAGGAAATGGAAGTACGGTGATGGCAAAAAAAATTGTGTTCGAGATTATTGCAGATTCGTGACTCATTATTAGTTTACGAGCAACGTTTTTTTATCAGGGGTAATTTTTTTCTATGGCAAACGATAACAGCCGCAAATTCAAACAGAATCAAATAATGTTTTGCATACAGCTCAGAATAGTAGAGTTCTCAAGACCTGTTGGTATTGGTGAAGATCGGTTAAGGGAAAGGGGTAGTTTACCGGCAACGTTTTTTTTATCAAGGGTAATTTGTTTCTATGGCAAACGATAACAGCCGAAAATTCAAACAGAATCAAATAAAGTTTTGCATACCTTTTTGAATTAAAGAGAACTCAAGGTCTGTTGATTTTGTTGAAGGTCGGTTAAGAGAAAAGTGGTAGTTTACCAGCAACATTTTATGTTTGAAGAAGGGTAATTTTTTTTGACGAAAGATAACAGCCGCAAATTCAAGTAGAATCAAATAATGTTTTGCATACAGCTCAGAATAGTAGAGAACTCAAGGCGTATTGATTTTGGTGAAGATCGGTTAAGGGAAACGGATAGTTTACCTGCAACATATTATCTTGTAACAAGAGAAATGTTTCCATGACGAACGATAACTGCCGCACATTCAAACAGAATAAAATTTTTTTTGCATGCATCCCTGCATTGTAGAGGACTGAAAGTCTATTGATTTTCGTGAAGTTCGGTTTAGAGAAAGGGGTAGTTTACCAGCAACATTTTATGTTTTAACAAGAGTAAAATACTTAGTTTTGATAAATAAAGTATCCTGATATGTAGCTCGTAATAATCCACTGTAGGAACGTAGATGAAATATCTATAAATGAAGAGGTTAGTTGAACGAATGACGAACGATAACTGCCGTAAATTCACACAGAATCAACTACTTTTTTGCATACCTTTCTGAATTATTCAGAACTCAAGGTCTGTTGATTTTGTTGAAGATCGCTTAAGGGAAACGAGTAGTCTACCAGCAACGTCTTATGTTCTAACAAGGGTAATTTTTCTATGACGAACGATAACTGCCAAAAATTCAAAGAGAATCAAATAATGTATTGCATACAGCCCTGAATTGTAGAGGACTCAAGACATTTTGTTTTCGTGAAGATCGGTTAAGGGAAAGGGGTAGTTTACCAGCAACGTCTTTTTTATCAAGGGTAATTTTTTTTGGCAAACGATAACAGCCGCAAATTCAAACAGAATCAAATAATGTTTTGCATACAGCCCTGGATTGTAGAGTTCTCAAGACCTGTTGGTGTTGGTGAAGATCGGTTAAGGGAAAGGGGTAGTTTACGAGCAACGTTTTTTTATCAGGGGTAATTTTTTTCTATGGCAAACGATAACAGCCGCAAATTAAAACAGAATCAAATAATGTTTTGCATACAGCTCAGAATAGTAGAGTTCTCAAGACCTGTTGGTGTTGGTGAAGATCGATTAAAGGGAAAGGGTAGTTTACCAGCAATATTTTATGTTTTAACAAGGATAATTTTTTATATGACGAACGATAACTGCTGTAAATTCAAACAGAATCAACTACTTTATTGCATACCTTTTTGAATTATAGAGAACTCAAGGTCTGTTGATTTTGTTGAAGATTGTTTAATGGAAAGGGGTAGTTTACAAGAAACGTTTTATGTAATTTTTTATATGACGAACTATAACTGCCGTAAATTCAAAGAGAATCAAATAATATTTTGCATTCGTTCCTGGACTGTAAAGAACTGATGCTCTGTTGATTTTGGTGAAGATCGGTCAAGGGAAAAGGGTAGTTTACCTGCCACTTTTCCTGTTTTGACAAGAGTAATTGTTTCTATGACGAACGATAACTGCCGCACATTCAAACAGAATCAAATATTTTTTGCATGCATCCCTAAATTGTAGGGGACTCAAGACCTATTGTTTTTGGTGAAGATCGGTTAAGGGAAAGGGGCAGTTTACCGGCAACGGTTTTTTTTTAATCAAGGGTAATTTTTCATATGGCAAACAATAACAGCCGCAAATTCAAACAGAATCAACTACTCTTTTGCATACAGCTCTGAATTATAGAGTTCTCAAGACCTATTGGTTTTGGTGAAGATCGGTTAAGGGAAAGGGGTAGTTTACCGGCATCATTTTATAATTTAACAAGGGTATTTTCTATGGCAAACGATAAAAGCCGCAAATGTAAACAGAATCAAATACTTTTTTGCATACAGCGCTTAATTGTAGAGTTCTCATGACCTGTTGTTTTTGGTGAAGATCGGTTATAGGAAAGGGGTAGTTTACCTGCATCATTTTATAATTTAACAAGGGTATTTTCTATGGCAAACGATAAAAGCCGCAAATTAAAACAGAATCAAATAACGTTTTGCATACAGCTCAGAATAGTAGAGTTCTCAAGACCTGTTGGTTTTGGTGAAGATCGGTTAAGGGAAAGGGGTAGTTTACCTGCAACGTTTTTTTTTCAAGGGTAATTTGTTTCTATGGCAAACGATAACAGCCGCAAATTCAAACAGAATCAAATAATGTTTTGCATACCTTTTTGAATTATAGAGAACTCAAGGTCTGTTTATTTGGTTGAAGATTGTTTAAGGGAAAGGGGTAGTTTACAAGCAACTTTTTATGTTTCAACATGGGTAATTTTTTATATGACGAACGATAACTGCCGTAAATTCAAAGAGAATCAAATGATGTTTTGCATACAGCCCTATATTGTAGAGTTCTCAATACCTATTGGTGTTGGTGAAGATCGGTTAAGGGAAAGGGGTAGTTTACCAGCAACATTTTATGTTTTAACAAGGGTAATTTTTTATATGACGAACGATAACTGCCGTAAATTCAAACAGAATCAACTAGGTTTTTGCATACCTTTTTGAACTAAAGAGAACTCAAGGTGTGTTGATTTTGTTGAAGATCGGTTAAGGGAAGGGGTAGTTTATCAGCAACGTTTATGTATTAAAAAGGGTAATTTTTTTATGACGGACGATAACTGCCGAAAATTAAATGAGAATCAAATAATTTTTTGCACCCTTTACTGAGTTGCAGAGAGCTCAGGGTCTGTTGATTTTGGTGAAGATCAGTTAAGGGAAAGGGGTAGTTTACCAGCAACATTGTCTGTTGTAACAAGAGCAATGTTTCCATGACGAACGATAACTGCCGCACATTCAAACAAAATCAAATATTTTTTTGCATGCTTCCCTGAATTGTAGAGGACGGAAGGTGTGTTGATTTTGGAGAAGATCGGTTAAGAGAAAGGGGTAGTTTACCTGAAACATTTTATGTTTTAACAAGAGTAAAGTTCTTAATTTTTTAAAAATTAAAAAATCCTGATAAGAAGCTCATAGTAATCCTCTGTAGAAACGTAGATGAAATATGTAGATGAAGAGGTTAGGTGAACGGTGTGGGGGGTAATTTTCTATTATTAAAAATTAGTACCGGGGGACCGAGCTTAGCTCGGTTTCAAATAAAAAATAATTTTTTTAGTAAGATTTTACATATTTATTTTTACATAACAAAACAAAAACAGATTTGCATTTTACAATATTAATTTAGAAATTGGAAAAAATTTTATGAAATTGGGAAACTAAAATAGTAATGTTATAACACATCATGTAGGTTAACAAACATAATATATTTAAAAAAAATATATATATAGCAATATATTTAAAAATTTAATTTTGTACTATATTTTATAAAAAAGTCATGTTGAAATCATCCAAGTTGTCTGGAATGTCCAAAAAAAGATGTTCATCATCAGTATCCATTTGTAGATTATTCTGTACATTATTATTAGAATCAATATCATTCAATGTTTCTTTCCACACTATATTACGAGTGTGTCGAGGATTTTCTTGTGGTAGAAGAACTTTTAAACTGCCTTTCCTTTTAACTCGGGAAAAAGCGACGTATAACATTCCATGCATAAAAACTGGTGTTCGTAAGTCAACTCCAACGTACTCAAATTTTTGACCCTGGACCTTGTGAGCTGTCATAGAAAATGCCGGTCTTACGGGAAATTGATGTCTTTGCATGGTACAACCAAGTTGACCTTTGTTAGAATCCAATGTAATTCTTGGGATATGTACCTCTCGACCCGATTTTTCTCCAGTAATGATCTTAGCTTTAATAATGTTATTGCACAACTCTGTAATATTTAATCTAGTTCCATTGCAAAGCCCTTCTGTAATGTCTAAGTTTCGTAAAAGCATTATTATAGTATCCTTTTTCAACTTAAGTTCATGTGGCGGTAAATCGGCTATGTCAACAGAATTAAGGAAATCTGAAGTGAATTGAAGAGCTCCTTCTGGTTGATCTTTTACAGAGTCGTAGCTGTGATAAATTTTGATATCTCCAGGTAGTTTTTCAATGATCTCAGCATTAATTTTTGTTACGTCTCTGTTCAAAGGAGCAATTATAGCTCTGTCTTTCATATCTTGAAATCTATTATTAGTAATACAGTTTCCAAAGACTTCATCAATTAGATTTCCATTAGAAAGAATATCTACTGGTAGCTCAATTTCGTCCATATTATTTACAGGCAACTCTCCGTTCCCGACCTTCAACAAATATTCAGAAAAATCTCTTTGCTCTGGATCTACACGCATATTTTCAGTCAAAGAAAAGAGATGGAAATGTTGCCAAAGGTTACTTCTTTTTATGCATAGATCTATCAGTTCACTTTTGTTGGCACGTTGTTGAACAGGCAAGCACTGTCGAAAATCTCCTCCAAAAACAACAATTTTTCCTCCAAATGGTAAATGTGGATTACCCAGAGCGCGAAGCAATTGGTCCATATTATGCATTCCATACTTAGGTAACATGGGTGATTCATCCATTAAAAAAACTTGAACTTGAGCGAGTTCCCTGCCTTTCGAAGATCCTGGTTTTATATTTGAAACAGATTCAGCAGTTAAAGGAACTTTAAGTCCAAATGTTTTGTGGGACGTTCGACCATTAGGAAGTAAGATAGACGCAATTCCAGTGAACGCCATGCACTTTACATTACAATTTCTTCCAGAAAGAATGTGGAATAGTGTCTTATAAATAAAAGTTTTTCCCGCACCACCAGGTCCATCAATAAAAAAGCACCTTTGCTCAGATTGACCTTCAGCAGCACTTAAAATTCGATCCACAATTTCTAATTGTCTTCCTCGAAGACGTTGATACATGCTTTCCCCCAATTCTGCGTATTCATCAACGTTTACTATTTCTTCATTCGACTGATTTTCGTAATTGTCTGTATCGTCCATATTGTATCTCTGTACCCAGAAGCGGAAATTTTGACCTTCTGTAGCTTCTGTGTTCAATTTGTAAGCAATGATCCGATAAGCTCTTTTTATCGCTTCTTCAATAGAAGTGTTATTACGTCTGGCCTCGCTAATAAAGTCTTCGGCCAATTCTTCTTTGAACATATCCCATAAAGCCTTAGGATTTTCAGGAGCGCCAAAAATAAGAATTTGTGTGAATAGTGTTCTCATTACTGAAGGCATTTTTGACATGGCAGATTCTCTCAAACCTTCGACCCATTGTTGATCATCATATGTTAGTCCTCTAGCTAGGCAGGCTTGTTTATATGTAGCGTATCTTGTTCCTTCTACCAATAAAAGTTCATCGAAGCTTGTAGCATCCTTGACGTGGTAGAGCAATAGCCGTAGATGGTAAAGTTCTGGTTGCGAAACAAAGTTTATGCTGTGAACTCTACCAATAACTCGAAGGCGCCTGACCCTGGGCTGCCATTCACTGTTACTTCCAATCCACCTAAAGTGCTCTGGCATCTGCCAATAATAATAATAATGTATTTCTTGTTGATTTTCATTGTGGACTTGATTTTGTTGTTGCTGCTTCGAATGTGAATTATGTCTAAAGTAAGCTTCTAAAGTTGAACCTCTTTGGCCTACGTCAGCTAAATCTTCCTGCGTCTGTTCAATATTTGCCATTCGATATTGTCCAGGTAGATGAATATCTAAACGTTGAACAGTGTGACTTTTTTTCTGCATTTCATAGCTAAAGAGACTCCAGCATGCCTCTGGAGGTGTGATGCATCGACCTTGCACATATGTTTCTGCTTCATTGTAATTTAGTGTACGTTGATCTTGAATTACCTTGACAAATGCACAGTCATGTCCCTTGTAAACATATTTATAAAGATATTTAACTGCTTTTATACTACCAACGTATTCTACATTAATATGGCAATTAAATTTTTTTAAAAGGTAAGCGTTATATGAAGCAACATGGCGATTGTCTCTTGTTGTTCGTCTACCTTGAATATCCTTACGATAAACAGCATGATGGTGTGAAAAGTCTGGACTGTTTGGATCCATTCTCGAAACATAACGACGTCGATAATTGGTTTTTTCATCTTCAACTAAAGATGTAAAGTCTTTGAATGATTTTGGAAATCCGAAGCGACACTTCATTTTTCCATCTTTATTGATCATACATGGAGCTTTATGGTTATGCTCTCCACACGGATTATGTATCATCCATTTAATCATCAAATCTCGCAGTATTGGGTCGTCATCAGGAATTTCAGCAGAAATCAAGTCATCAAGCTCCTCGACGTTATATATTTTGTCTTGAGAAGACATAATCAATAGCAAGTGCATGTGGGGAAGACCTCGCTTTTGAAATTCTATAGTGTACACATAAGCTGCAACTTTACCAAAAATTTGTTTTTTATCCAGATCATCAATTAGTTCATGAAATTTTTTTTTTGCGACCCTTGCAACGAGGTCAGGTCTATCTTGACCTGGTTGATTTAAAACACTTTGATCATGGAATTGTATTCTTGCTGCTTCCTTAATTTCTGATCAATCAGGATTGCATGTCATCGTAATGAAATAATCCGGCGATCCTAGACGACGAACTAAGGCCATAGCATCTTCAAAATGTTCAGCGTAATATCTTGTAGACCCAGGAAATGAAGAAGGTAATATAACTTTTTCCCCAACAGTAGCATTTTTTTGTTCAGCAAGTTTGTTTATGAAATTGGTAACTGAAGCGTAATTATCAGCAAGAATTTTTTTTTGATTAGCTTTAATCCAATCAATTCGATCTTTTATAACTCTTATAGCAGTATCAACGAGGTACTGTTGGAAAAGTTTACCACCATAATGTAGAGCGTTAAAATTTAGGAGACGCAGATCAGGACTTCTTACAGGAGTCTCGAGTGGAAGAAATTGAGCAAATTGTGGCCGAAAAGCAATTCTATATTGAGCCAATTCAAGTCTTGTAAGGTGACGACGACTCGCATACGGAGTTCTTAATGGTAGATCTATGGAATATCCAAAAGTACCTTTGGGATAAAATAGAGGGTAAGTGAATGGCTCAACCCGTTGGTCGATGTTCCTCATTGTAACAATGGATTTACCTCTCTGTCGAATAACTAATTCATTATCTGGAAAACTTTGATCGGCATTCAAAGTGACCACGGCGCAAACATCATTTTGGAATGGAATGTTATACCTTCTGTGGTCTGCACCCTCGGGCAACGCAAAGAGAAGTTTCACGTAAGGTGGTTCAGTTCTTTCCTCAGCAGCACGCTGGTTCACTTCTTCTTCAACCTCTCGCATCACCATAAAACCTTGTACAAATGGATTTTGTGAGCGGATAATTCCTTCCAACAGGTTCATTAATGGAACACTAATTCCATTATTCAGTGGAATGTTGACACGTTCATTGACAGCATCTTCATTATCGAGGAAGTACATCTGTCCATATCGAGGTCGTTCAAACTCACCTTGTGAATTTTGAGTTGGATGAGCAGCCATGTTAATTTTATGATAAACATTCCCTGATGCAATAAACGTATAAATTCCTCGATTGTTTATGGTTCGATTATCATCCACGGTGAATGAAGCCATTGCAAAACATGCATTTAAATTACGTATTCTTTTATGAAATTCATCAGTTAATGGATGACAATGAAGAAATAGTCGCACCAACTCATTTGGAAATTTAGGTGGATGCAGCTCAATGCGGCCATGCAAACAGCAGTCTCCGAAAGAATTTCTATGGGTTCGATTGCTAACACGTTCTTCTGGAAAATGCAAAGCGCCACAATGCAAGCAAGCAACATTAAAATTTCCTAATGTGTGATTGGATACATCAGAAGTGACAGCTAATTTGTATGTTCGTAAAGGGTTCAATAGCAGAGCTCTTTGACGTCTTTCATTCCGGCGACGTTGCTCCTCTAATCGCTGCTGACGTCTTTCTTCATTTTCTTCAGCTCTTCTTTGACTTGCTCGTAATCGAATGATTAGAAGCCGTTGAGCTCTTTGCTCTGGTGACTCTTCAGCTCTCCTTTTACTTGCTCGCAATCGATCGTTTTCTTGCCTTCGTTCACGCTCTTCTGTTGATTCTGCCAATCTTCTGCGTTTATTATTTATCTCCCTTATTTGCTCACGTAATTCTTGCGACTGGTAATCCTTAAGCTCCCTTAATACTTCATTTAGTGTATTCATACAATCATTCTTGGCACTTCGCACAGGTCTAGAAGTTGATGCCTGATTTTCATGAATGACGATGTTAGTATTATTTTCAGAAAGTTTGTCTATGACATTCGTTATTTCCTGAAGAGGCTGTGGTAACTCATATTCTTGCTGTCTTTGTTGCGGTGGCCTTAAGTTGTTACAAATTCGCCGTTTAGGAGGTCGTCCGCGATGCATCTAAAAAATAACATTTTCAAATTGATTTTTTCTGCCAAAAATATTTAAAAGCACTTGAGCATAAGACTGGAAGTATAAATAATGTTGTACAGTGTCCAATGCTTGGTAGGTGTGCACAGAATAGTAATATGTAACCTAAGGTGATGACACTTACCTTCTTAAAAAACTATATAAATTACCAATCGAGCAAGAATTTGAGTCGCTTTGCACTTGCACAAACACTGTAATGGTTTTTTATTGTTAATAGATCACTGAGCAGAGAAAAATTGCAGTTATTTTTTTATTTTACTGAGCAGATCTAACACTAAATAACTCACTGGAATAAAATCACTGTAAAAGACAAAGAAAATGATCACACAAATTGATTAATTTCTGAAATAGCTCACCTATAATTTTCAAATAAACCTTTGAATAAACAAACAGACACAACGTTTTTTAATAATAATGTAATGAAATTTCGGTAATGTAAAAATTTCGAGAAAATTCCTCGAGCCGTTACGGGAAAAAAATTTATAGACGGACGGACAATTATTACTCGTCTCAACTCTTATTTTGTTTATTTACATTGTTTGCAACAGCTATTTATTCTTCTTCATATATAAACATATCGATACTGCGCCGTTTGCATTTATCGACGGCTTCTGTACGGTAAGAAAGCTGGTTAGAAATTAGTTGCCTAGCAATAATTAATTGTCGCGCGGTATCGGTCCCGCGATATTTTAAAATAAAGGCCCTCAATGTGGCCCTTAGACGATTTTTGCGGAAAATGAGACCGAGTCCAATCGATTCCTGGTGTCAAAATACCCTTAAGTACCAACTTCCGAGAAAATTCCTCGAGCCGTTTCGGAAAAAAAATTTACAGACAAACATTTAATAGTATAGGAAAGGCCCTCAATGTGGCCCTTACGGAAAATGAGACCGAGTCCAATCGATTCCTGGTGTCAAAATACCCTTAAGTACCAACTTCCGAGAAAATTCCTCGAGCCGTTTCGGAAAAAAAATTTACAGACAAACAATTATTGCTCGTTTAATAGTATAGGATAGTTGAAGGTGGAGGGGAGAATTTTTTATATGTGTACTACGTTATCGGCAACAAAGAAGTAGTTTTTTGTTAATATTGCTTCCCCGGCTCTTTAGCCGTAGTCCAATGTTTTCTGCAAAACCAGACTTTTCGGCAGTGCCATCGACTGCCATCATCGGTGAAAATCGAGTGCGAAAACGTGAGGTGGTATACGTTAGTGACCACAGCCCTGAATTATAGAGTTCTCAAGACCTATTGGTTTTGGTGAAGATCGGTTAAGGGAAAGGGGTAGTTTACCTGCATCATTTTATAATTTAACAAGGGTATTTTATATGGCAAACGATAAAAGCCGCAAATGTAAACATAATCAAATAATGTTTTGCATACAGCGCTTAATTGTAGAGTTCTCATGACCTATTGTTTTTGGTGAAGGTCGGTTATAGGAAATGGGTAGTTTACCTGCAACGTTTTATATTTTAACAAGGGTATTTTCTATGGCAAACGATAAGAGCCGCAAATGTAATCAGAATCAAATAATGTTTTGCATACAGCCCTGAATTGTAGAGTTCTCAGGATCTATTGTTTTTGGTGAAGATCGGTTAAGGGAAAGGGGTAGTTTACCTGCAACGTTTTATGTTTTAAAAGGGTATTTTTTATGGCAAACGATAAGAGTCGCAAATTAAAACAAAATCAAATAATTTTTTGCATACAGCTCTGATTTGTAGAGTCGTCAAGATCTGTTGTTTTTGGTGAAGATCGGTTTAGAGAAACGTGTAGTTTACCTGCAACGTTTTATGTTTTAACAAGAGTAAAGTACTTAATTTTGATAAATAAAGTATCTTGATGAGAAGCTCATAATAATCCACTGTATAAATTTAGATCAAATATCTATAAATGAAGAGGCTATGTGAACGGGGTGGGGGTAATTTTCTATAAATGAAAATTATAGTTGGAGGAGGAGGGGATAATTTTTCCTTCCATATTCCTTAAGGAATGGAAGTATGGTGATGGCAAAAAAAATCGTGTTCGAGATTATTGCAGATTCTGATTCTACTACACTCAAAACATGAAAAAAAGTCGTTTTCCGAAAAGTGTCTGTGTGTGTGTGTGTCTGTCTGTCTGTGTGTGTGGGTGTGTGTCTGTAGATTTTTTTTCTATGGCAAACGATAACTGCCGCAAATTCAAACAGAATCAAATAATTTTTTGCATATAGCCCTGATTTGCAGAGTACTCGCGACCTATTGTTTTTGGTGAAGATCGGTTGAGGGAAAGGGGTAGTTTACCTGCAACGGTTTTTTTTTAGCAAGGGTAATTTTGTTTGTTTGGCAAACGATAACAGCCGCAAATTCAAACAGAATCAAATAATGTTTCGCATACAGCCCTGAATTGTAGAGTTCTCAAGATCTGTTGATTTTGGTGAAGATCGGTTAAGGGAAAGGGGTAGTTTACCTGTAACGTTTTATGTTTTAACAAGGGTATTTCCTATGGCAAACGATAACAGCCGCAAATTCAAACAGAATCAAAAGATTATTTGCATACAGCCCTAAATTGTAGAGTTCTCAAGACCTATTGTTTTTGGTGAAGATCGGTTGAGGGAAAGGGGTAGTTTACCTGCAACGTTTTTTTAACAAGGGTATTTTCTATGGCAAACGATAACAGCCGCAAATTCAAACAGAATCAAATAATGTTTTGCATACGTCCCTGAATTGTAGAGATCTCAATGACTTTCGATTTTGGTGAAGATCGGTTAAGGGGAAGCGGTAGTTTACCTGCAACCTTTTACGTTTTAACAAGAGTAAAGTACTTGTTATATATATGTGTACAACGTTATCGGCAACAAAGAAGTAGTTTTTGTTAAAATTCCTTCCCGGGATATTTGGCCGTAGTCCAATGTTTTCTACAAAACCAGACGTTTCGGCAATGCCATCGACTTCCATCATCAGTGAAAATCGAGTGCGATAACGTGAGGTGGTATATGTTAGTGACCACAGTACTGTGGTTAAGGCTGAAGCAGTAAGTAGAAAGAAGTAGTTTCTATGGTAATATTTCATTTCGAAAATTATTTTAATTATAAATCTTAGAATATGGAAGTCATGTATGGTTCTCCATACCGATATTATACGTGTACTACGTTATCGGCAACAAAGTAGTAGTTTGTTGTTAAAATTCTCCAGGGCTGTTTAGCCGTAGTCCAATGTTTTCTGCAAAACCAGACTTTTCGGCAGTGCCATCGATTTCCATCTCTGTGAAAATCGAGTGCGAAAAGGTGAGGTGGTATTCGTTAGTGACCACAGTATTGTGGTTTAAGGCTGAAGCAATAAGTAGAAAGAAGTAGTTTCTATGGAAATATTTCATTTCGAATATGATTTTAAATATAAATCTTAGAACATGGAAGTCCTGTATGGTTCTCCATACCGATCTTTTTCTATGGCAAACGATAACAGCCGCAAATTCAAACAGAATCAACTACTTTTGCATACAGCCCTGAATTGTAGAGATCTCAGGACCTATTGTTTTTGGTGAAGATCGGTTAACGGGAAGGGGTAGTTTACCTGCAACGTTTTATGTTTTAGAAGGGTATTTTCTATGGCAAACGATAAGAGCCGCAAATTCAAACAAAATCAAATAAGTTTTTGCATACAGCTCTGATTTGTAGAGTACACAAGATCTGTTGTTTTTGGTGAAGATCGGTTAAGGGAAAGGGGTAGTTTACTGGCAACGTTTTATGTTTTAAAAGGGTATTTTCTATGGCAAACGATAAGAGTCGCAAATTAAAAAAAAAATCAAATAATTTTTTGCATACAGCTCTGATTTGTAGAGTACTCAAGATCTGTTGTTTTTGGTGAAGATCTGTTAACGGGAAGGGGTAGTTTACCAGCAACGTTTTTCTTATCAATGGTAATTTTTACTTCCATATTCCTTAAGGAAATGGAAGTATGGTGATGGCAAAAAAAATCGTGTTCGAGATTATTGCAGATTCTGATTGTACTACACTCAAAACATGAGAAAAAGTCGTTTTCTGAAAAGTGTCTGTGTGTGTGTCTGTCTGTCTGTAGATTTTTTTCTATGGCAAACGATAACTGCCGCAAATTCAAACAGAATCAAATAATTTTTTGCATACAGCCCTGATATGTAGAGTACTCACAACCTATTGTTTTTGGTGAAGATCGGTTGAGGGATAGGGGTAGTTTACCTGCAACGGTTTTTTTTTATCAAGCGAATTTTTTTTTTTTGGCAAACGATAACAGCCGCAAATTCAAACAGAATCAAATAATGTTTCGCATACAGCCCTGAATTGTAGAGTTCTCAATACCTATTGTTTGTGGTGAAGATCGGTTAAGGGAAAGGGGTAGTTTACCTGCAACGTTTTTTTAACAAGGGTATTTTATATGGCAAACGATAACAGCCGCAAATTCAAACAGAATCAAATACTTTTTTGCATAGAGTCCTGATTTGTAGAGTACTCAAGTCCTATTTTTTTGGTGAAGATCGGTTAAGGGGAAGGGGTAGTTTACCTGCAACGTTTTATGTTTTAACAAGTGTAATTTTTTCTATGGCAAACGATAACAGCCGCAAATTCAAACAGAATCAAATAATTTTTTGCATACTTCCCTGAATTTTAGAGATCTCAAGGACTTTCGATTTTGGTGAAGATCGGTTAAGGGGAAGGGGTAGTTTACCAGCAACCTTTTACGTTTTAACAACTGTAAAGTACTTGAAAATTCATTTAAACTTTTTCAAACAATGGTAATTGTTAAAAATAAAATAGTTTTGTTGCCAGGCAATAAAATTATAATTTTTTCATTTTATTGTAAATTATGTATGAGTTAATATACATGTATAAAATAATATATCGTTCCTGGCAGGTAAGCATATCTCAGTTATGTAATGTTTACGTTTCCATTTTATTATTATGACTACAGCAATAAAAAGGCAGGTAACACACACACACACACACACACACACACACACACACACGCACAAAATTCGCGTTATTTCTGGCCTCACTCATGTTTATTTTCTTACATTTGCACGCTTTTTAAATGGAAAGTGCCGAAACCCACACCAACATAACGCGTGCAAGCCGAAAAAGTGTCCAGCGTGGATAGCGATTTGCTTCCTGTCGATCGCTGGGCAGTGTAACTGCACGTGTTTACAGAGGAACGACTCATAGACAGACTTTTCGTCTTTAGGGAATGAACCCTCTGCAAGATGCTGAGGGTCCATGAGTGACTTCGGAGCGCTCCTTATTTTCCGCGTGTTTGTTCTGTAAACATTCACTGTAGATTCGCAGCTTTACTCTAAGCAACGCTCAATAGGAAATGTTGAAAATTGTTGTCCACGGTGTACCCTCATACACACTAAACCTGCTCTGATGTTTTAATTACGGACATCATAATATTAAAACTTTGGAAACTTGAGCACTACTTAATGGAGATCATTCATTAACTTATACAAGCCATTAATTTTATGCATATTTTATATATATATATATATATATATATATATATATATATATATATATGTGTGTGTGTACAACGTTATCGGGAACGAAGAAGTAGTTTTTGTTAAAATTCCTTCCCGGGATATTTGGCCGTAGTCCAATGTTTTCTACAAAACCAGACGTTTCGGCAATGCCATCGACTTCCATCATCAGTGAAAATCGAGTGCGATAACGTGAGGTGGTATACGTTAGTGAACACAGTACTGTGGTTAAGGCTGAAGCAGTAAGTAGAAAGAAGTAGTTTCTATGGTAATATTTCATTTCGAAAATGATTTTAAATATAAATCTTAGAATATGGAAGTCATGTATGGTTCTCCATACCGATATTTTTCTATGGCAAACGATAGCCGCAAATTCAAACAGAATCAAATAACTTTTTGCATACAGCATTGATTTGTAGAGTACACAAGACCTATTGTTTTTGTTGAAGATCGGTTAAGGAAAGGGGTAGTTTACCGGCAACATTTGTTTTCATCAAGGGTAATTTTTTCGTATGGCAAACGATAGCCGCAAATTCAAACAGAATCAACTAGTCTTTTTCATACCTTTTTTAATTATACCGAGCTCAATGGGTGTTGATGTTGTTGAAAATCGGTTAAGGAAATGGGGTAGTTTACCTGCAACCTTTTATGTTTTAACGAGGGTAATGTTTTCTATGACGAACGATAACTGCCGTAAATTCAAACAGAATGAACTACTCTTTTGCATACCTTTTTGAGTTATACAGAACTCAAGGTCTGTTGATTTTGTTGAAGATCGGTTAAGAGAAAAGGGGTAGTTTACCTGCAACGTTTTATATTTCAACAAGGGTATTTATTATGGCAAACGATAAGAGCCGCAAATTCAAACAGAATCAAATTTTTTTTTTTTGCATACTGCCCAGAATTGTAGAGTACTCAAGACCTATTCTTTTTGTTGACGATCGGGTTAGGGTAAGGGGTAGTTCACTTGCAACGTTTTATGTTTTAACATGGGTAATCTTATTATGACGAATGATAACTGCCGTAAATTCAATCAGAATCAAATAATGTTTTGCATACAGGCCTGATTTGTAGAGCCCTCAAGACCTACTGTTTTTGTTGAAGATCGGTTAAGGGAAAGGGGTAGTTTACTAGCGACGTTTTTTTTATCAAGGGTAATTTTTTTGTCTATGGCAAACAATAACAGCCGCAAATTCAAACAGAATCAAATAATGTTTCGCATACAGCTCTGAATTATAGAGTTATAAAGACCTTCTGTTTTTGGTGAAGATCGGTTAAGGGAAAGGGGTAGTTTACCTGCAACGTTTTATGTTTTAACAAGAGTATTTTCTATGGCAAACGATAACAGCCGCAAATTCAAACAGAATCAAATATTTTTTTGCATACAGCCCTGATTTGTAGAGTACTCAAGACCTATTGTTTTTGGTGAAGATCGGTTAAGGGAAAGGGGTAGTTTACCGGCAACGTTTTTTTATCAAGGTTTTTTTTTCTATGGAAAACGATAACTGCCGTAAATTCAAACAGAATCTATTACTTTTTTGCATCCCTTTTTTAATTATAAAGAACTCAAGGTATATCGATTTTGTCGAAGATCGGTTGAGGGAAAGGGGTAGTTTACCATCAACGTTTTATGTTTTATCAGGGGTAATTTTTTCTATGACGAACGATAACTGCCGTAAGTTCAAACAGAATCAAATATTTTTTGGCATACAGCCCTGAATTGTAGTGTACTCAAGACCTGTTGTGTTTGGTGAAGATCGGTTAAAGGAAAGGGGTAGTTTACCGGCAACGTTTTTTTATGAAGGGTAATTTTTTTTTCTATGGCACACGATAACAGCCGCAAATTCAAACAGAATCATATAATGTTTTGCATCCAGCACTGAATTGTAGGGGACTTAAGACCTTTTTGATTTTGGTGAAGATCAGTTAACAGAAAGGGGTAGTTTACCTGCAACATTTTATGTGATAACAAGGTTAATTTTTTATTTGACGAACGATAACTTCCGTAAATTCAAACATAATCAAATAGGTTTTTGCATACCTCCCTATATTGTAGAGAGCTCAAGGCCTGTTGAATTTGGTGAAGATCGGTTAAGGGAAAGGGGTAGTTTACCAGAAAAATTTGTTGTAACAAGAGAAATATTTCCATGACGAACGATAACTGCCGTAAATTAAAACAGAATCAAATAATTTTTTACATATGTGCCTGAGTTGTAGAAGACTCAATTCTTTTTGATTTTGGTGAAGATCGGTTACGGGAAAAGGGCAGTTTGCCAGAAACATTTTTTGTTGTAACAAGAGTAAAGTACTTAATTTTTATAAATAAAGTATCTTGATAAGAAGCTCATAATAATCCACTGTAGAAACGTAGATGAAATATCTATAAATGAAGAGGCTATTGGAACGGGGTGGGGGTAATTTTCTATAAATGAAAATTATAGTTGAAGGGGGAGGGGATAATTTTTATATGTGTACTACATTATAGGCAACAAAGTAGTAGTTTGTTGTTAAAATTCCTTTGCGGGCTGTTTGGCCGTAGTCCAAATGTTTTCTGCAAAAAAGACGTTTCGGCAGTGCCGTCGACTGCCATCATCAGTGAAAAACGAGTGCGATAACGTGTGGTGGTATACGTTAGTGACCACAGTACTGTGGTTAAGGCTGAAGCAATAAGTGGAAAGAGGTACTTTCTATGGAAACATTTCATTTCGTAAATTATTTTAAATATAAATCTTAGAACATGGACTTCATGTATGGTTCTCCATACCGATATTTTCATTAATACTGTCTGTCCAGTTCTTTATGGATAATTTACATCTGCGTGTTTTTCAACACACACACACACACACACACACACACACACACACACACACACACACACACACACACACACACACACACACACACACACCCACACACACACACACACACACACACACACACACACACACACACACACACACACAGTCATTTCTTCACGTTCGAGCCAGTTATTGATGTTATTTATTCAAACCAATTAAGATGCCATTGCAATGTTGACTATATATTACTACGTTTTTCCTGAATCGTAACATGTACATAAAGTATTGTTACGACATTACAGAACAGTCTACGTGTTTGTCGAATGTGCCAGAAGAATCTCGCTCTAATGTGTGTGGCATACGTGACTCTAGACGCATTCGCGAGACTTTTCTCGACGCCGCCAGCCGCGCGGACTGTATCAAGGCCGCAATTAATTACGTAGTACACACTGGCGCTAAGACGTAGTTTGGAACGTTCTGGTCTGTGAGCGGAGGTATAAATACATGACGGCAGCGGCCTTAGTTTTCAGTTATAGTCGCGATATATTACTATGTGCATTCAAGTGGTTATTAGTGAAGTGTTTAATAATCGGGCGGGATAATTGTAATACAATTGTGTTTTAATATTAGTGGACATTTTATTGCGTGTGAACAATTTTTATTTGATTTGTTGTAAGAGACTGTGTTGTTAATTACGAACTGTTTAACTGTGAAAATTAAAGCTGGTGATTAGCGACTTAATTGGTGTCTTATATTTTGTTTCCACTGTACCTACGACGATCAAGTAGAACCGTCGTAACAGTGGTAGCAGAAGTGGAATAGAACGGTTAACAGTGGAAACAGTGGACACTTTGTACAAGACGAGGTAATTCGTAACTAATCGGTAAACAATGGATGCCAGTCAGATGATGGAAGCTTTCCAAACGCTGCTGCGGCAGACACAGGAAGAAGCAGAAAGACGACAAAAAGAAGAATGAAGTAAGAAAGAGAAGAAGCAGAAATACGACAGGATGAGAAACGCAGACAGGAGGCGGAAGAAGCAGAAAGACGACAAAAAGACGAACGAAGACAAGAAAGAGAAGAAGCAGAAAAACGACAGGATAAAAATCGCAGGCAGGAAAGAGAAGAGGCTGAGGAACGTCAGAAAGCACTAATGCTAGAAACAGCAGAAAGACAAAAAGAAGAACGGAAGCGTAAAACATAAGACATCAAGCAGTTAATACAGGAGCAAAAGGAGACACAAGAACAAACCGCAGCAGAGTTGGGTCTCCTACGAGGCGAGCTTAATAAGCAAGTTACAAAATATCAGAGGTACAAGAATCAACTATATTAAAAATATCTGACGTAGAAAAATCTGTCTCGATTGTTGAAGAATCGATGTCTACAAAAATATCTGTCATAGAAGAATCTGTGTCAAATAAAATATCTGCAGTAGAAAACTCAATGGCAAACATAAGAGAACAAATTAAAAGTGAAGTTGAGCAGTGCCTGAAGATGCAACCAAAACAATTCTCTGAACAGACTGTACCAATGATAAAGACAGAAGAAGACACAGAAAATAAGTTAATAGAGAAAGTCACTTTGCCTGCAGTGGGGACAGTTCATGTCAAAGCTCCAACCTTTGACGGAAGCAGTCACTGGGCAAAGTACCTCCACCAATTTAAAGCTGCTGCATGCGCAAATAATTGGACGAAGAAAGACAAGGCAGTTTCACTCGTTCTCTCATTAAAAGGACCCGCGGCAGAACTACTACAGAAAGTGCCACCTGACAGCCAAAACACCTATGCCGAATTGATAAAAGCTCTGGAATTACGGTATGGTGATAAACATTTGCGAGATGTGTACTATGCTCAGTTGAGAACAAGAACAACGTTCCGGGGAGAGTCTTCAAGAGTTTGAAGCCAGTATCGACAGACTGATTAGATTGGCCTATCCTGAAGCACCAGAAGATTTTCGAAAAAGATTTGCGGTGCAGACATTTATTGATGGCATCGGAGATTGTGAACTTCAGCAAGTGTTACGAATGGCAAGGCACCGAAATAGCTCAGAAGCTCTTGTTCATGCCCTAGAATTTGAAGCTGCCAAGTCAGCGTCCCGCTACATTAATGGGTGTGTGCCATCACATTGCAGTCAGAAGATCCCTGTATCACATTGCCGTTACGATGGGTGCAAAAAAACAATGTTGTCGGACATACAATTCAAAAGTTCAAGAGAGTCACAATGATTTGAAAAAGACAGAAGACCGAAATGTTACAACTGTGGAAATCGTGGTCATCTACAGGTAGACTGTTGGGAGAAGAAGATACCGAGAGAAGAGAGTGATCGCACCAATTGGAGAAGTAAAGCCCCAGAACAGCACACAGTTCCACGCTACATAAGACCAGTGGAAACTTGATTGTTAATGGATTTGCGGAAGGTAAACCAATATCATTTACAGTTGACACGGCCGCAACAGTGTCCATTGTGCGCCCTGAATTAGTCAGCAACCGCCAGCCTCTAATTAGCTCTTGTACAATACAGACTGTGACTGGAAGGCCCGTCAAGGTGCTAGGAAAGGTAGACGTTGTAACGTGACAGAAACAGATGAGCCCATAAGAGTAAACTTAAGCAAACCCAATCGAAAAAAAGATGAAAATCAATAATAAATAATAAAAAACTAAAAAAGTTAAAGGTAAATAAAGACACTAACATAACCAAGAAGTACAATACATTAGTTAATAAGAAAAACTTTATGTAAAGTAACTTATAAGAAAACAGTATTGTAAACTATATTAAATAAGGAAAAGTGATACCAGTGTAAAATGTAAAAGTGAAGTGTAAAGAAAAAAAATGAAGAAACACAAAAGTGGGAAATATAAAGTGAGTACAAACAATCTTGGAAAGATGATAATGTTTAATAACCAAGGGTACTTACCTATTAATACATGAAGCATTAAGCTTATTATGGTTTTTTCATTTGTTCAGAATAATATTATTATCATAATCATCAATCTTGTTGATGACCATAGTTGTCATAGGTTATAAGCCAGGTAAATAATTGAACCCCAATTATTTTGGTGATGAACAATGTTATTTCTTTTAGGAAACACAATCCTAAGGCTTATTAACCAATTACTATACTAAATAACTAGTCAAATTGAATGGGATAGTAGTTAAGTAACATATCAGATGATATGACAGAAATAATTTTAATGTTAATAACCAGTTTTTATGTTATGTTATATTATGTTTAACTATGTTATAAAATCTATGTTGATGTTAGAAGAAATTTGTTAAAAAATGTTAGCCATGGAAGCATGAAATAGGACTAAATGGTTTGTTAAAAATGTTAATGTAGAAAGAAGAGAGTAATTTGTAATTTTCAGAGGAATTTTGTATTTAATTGTAAGATTTTTTTAAATTAACTAAAAAACAAATAATATAATCAGAAGCAGACACTATCACCTAAACACAAAAATTAACTTATAAAGATATAAAATCAATTAACCAAAAGTGTAAAACACTAGGGATTAATAGGGGTAAACCATAAAATTGCCACTGTTAGATTGTTTTCCCTAATAAATCAAAGGTAGTGACAAATTCCAAAAATATAATATGATTTTGTGATGGTCAGAAAACCCAAATGGCTTGCTTAAACAGCATAATTTTGTAAAAACACAGAACATTTATTATGACACACACACACAGGCCATATTTGGTATCATTTTAATTGTAATAAAACAAAGAATTACATGCTGTAAATTAAATTAAGATAAACTATTTAACAAATAGAGAGTAATATGTACTAGGGGAAAAAAATCTGTATTGTAAGAAATATTAGGTCACGTGACCTCAAAATTCAGTCAAATTAGCCAATCAGGAATTAGAAAAATTGGTCAAACTATTCAAATTCGAAAGAAAATGGTAACAGTGAATAAAGCATAATTTTATCCAGAAATTTGTTTTTGATTACTTTAAAGGTCTCGTCATCCTCCTTACTACATTTCCATTTATGTTTTGTTGACAGTAGGTGCTTGAATCTATCTATTAGATTTGAATAATTGTTCTGAAATTTTCTATAATAATTGCAGACTCCTAAAAATGATTGGAGCTGCCTGAGATTTTTTGGTGTTGGGAATTTTTGTATTGCAACCACCTTCTCTGGTGACGTCGTGATTCCGTCCTCCGTTAATACAAATCCCAGGAATTGCAGTTCATTTGTAATTAGTTTGGATTTGTCCAATTCCAATGTAATGTTGTTTTTCATCAATCTATTCAATACGAAGTCTACTCTTTCGCAATGTTCCTCCCACGTGGTGGATGTAATTAATATGTCATCTACATAGACTGTGGTGAATTCAAGTGCTTCTCTCCCCAGGATTTGATCCATACACTTTACGAATATCGCCACGGAGTGTACCAAGCCGAAAGGAAGTCTTTTAAACTGATAGTTTCTGCCTTCGAATATGAATGCTACGTATTGTCTACTATTAGGATGCAGCTCTACCTGCCAGTAACCACATACAGCGTCCCATGTACTCATATACTTGCACCCTTTGAATCTCTTCATGATTTCCTCTATTTCTCCAGGTGAAGTACGATCATTTATTATATTTTTATTGATTTCCCTGGCATCAAGGCACAGGCGTACCATACCATCCTTCTTCTGTACTGCTACTAGTGGGCTCGTGTAAGGTGATGAGCTGTATTCTATGATGTCTTGCTCCAACATTCGCAATATCTTCTTCTTGACTGCAGGTCTCGATGATTGTGCTATCAGGTACGATTTCTTATTGAAGTTAATAGGTGAGTGGAATTTTAGTTCACATACGAAGTTTCTTGCCTTCCCTGGCAAATCGGAAAATACACTTCTGTACTTCTGGTATATTCTGGTGAGCTGTTGCTTTTGTCCTTCTGTTATCTCCTTCATCTTAGTGGTAGTAAATATGTCGATTTCTGCTAGTTTTCGATTCCATTCGTCATCTTCTAGTTGGGCTGATTTTCTACCTGGTGTTTTAAAACTCTCCCTCTCCTCATTAAATAGAGTGAATGTTTGTCGATCGTGAGTGGCACATTTCCGGCCTTTATCTCACTCGACCATTTCCATTTTTCATGGTACAACGTTATTTTTCCGTTACACATATCAATGACGGCTGAGTGTTGTCTTAATATGTCACACCCCATCATCGCCTTAAATGGTAGTCCTTGTGCTACCATAAACACCATTATTATCATTTGGCCCTGACTGGACACTTCTAGCATGGCTTGTTGCCTGACAGTTTTATTTAATCTGCCTGTTGCTCCCACTATTACCATATTACTTACTGGAAGTGTTGATATTTTTTCTTTACTCTCTTCCTTAACTCTGTTAAATTCCACTACATCTATAAGAGACACATTAGCCCCTGTATCTACCATTATCTCTGACGGTACTCCCTGCAAATCAGCTTGTATAAATACTATTTCGTTATTTTCCTTGTTTGTCATGGTATCTCCATCCTCTAATAGCTCTTGGCATATATTTTTTAAATAATTGTGTCTTCTTATTATTTTAATTTGATTGGTTCCATGATCATTGGTCGTCCGCCCGTTTACCCTCTGCAGTGATGGGCTAATTGTAGTTCTCACTGCAGACTCAAGTTTCCCACCATTTCCTGTAGTTGAGTGCTTGCTGCAGATTCTTCATTACTTCTGTTGTCTGTTCAGAATACCCTTCCTACTTCCTGATTTCTTGCGTGGTCTTCGCTACTTCTGCTTCGGTGTGGGTATCTCCTTTCTTCATTATTTCTATTATTATGGTATCTAGAATTTCGCCCATTATCGAAGCTTCTCCTCCTCGTCCTATTTTGATTGTAATTGTTATTACTTGGGTAATTATTATTATTATTATTCCGGTTTTGACCTCGATTATTATTATTATTTGAATTATTATTATTATGGTAATGATTATTATTATTGTAGTTGTTGTTATTATTGTCACCGCTGCGCACATAATTCACCCGTTGGCGCTGGTCTCTGTGTCCTCTCTGTCTGCGTTTGGCCTCTCGTATTGTCTTCTGGAGCGACGGTAATACCCTTCCTCCCATGGTTTCCTAACAGTGCCTCCATAGCCCCTATTGTTTTTATCTGTCCATTCAGTCTGGCTTGGCTAATTCCATCTTCGAAATGGTATGCTAATTTTGTTATTAGGCATTCTTCGGGGATCCTCGGTTCTAGGTTCCGGGCTACACACACCTTCCCCAGGAAGTATGCAGTTGGTGACTGACCCCAGTTTGCCTCGTATTTTCCGTTACATAAGTTGTCCCTAACTATGTTTTGGACCGACTCCGACCAGTATTTTTCCCTAAATATTTGTTTGAAACTGTTGTAGTCATTTACCTCATTTCTGATGGCTGACCACCAGTTATCATTTGTCCCTTTGAATCCTTGATCCAGGAAATTTTTTATGTTGTTCCACCTGTTTTCTCTGGTTCTGTTGAGCCATTCTGTTACCCTTTCCAGGAATTCTATCGGGTTTCTTCAGTAATCTTTGAAGTATATTGTCTCTCTGTGGTCCGATATTAAATTTTTGTGGCAATGTACTGGCCTACTCTGGAGGATTCCCAGTTCTTCTCAGATGTTGCCTACTTGTCCTTTTACTTGGCCTAATTCACCCTTGATGCCTTCAATTTTGTTGGATACTGTTTCATTTATTTTGTCTATTTCCTTTTTGTTTTCTTTCTGTACTTCGTCCATTTTAATTCTATTGTTATTCTCCATGTTGCTTACTTGAATAGTTATATTTTCCCTGAACACTAGGCGTTCCTCATCTGTTTTATCGACCCTTTGACTAATTGTTTCATTGATATTTTCGATCCTCTCATTAATTTGTTTTAAGTTCTCATTATTCCTTTCAAATTTCTCATCTATCTTTTCCTGTTGCTGATTAATAGTCTTCTTCAGTTTTTTATTTTGTTCATTTATGGTTTGGCTCAAATCCTTATTAATGTTTTCAATTTTTTCATTGATTTGTTTCAACCTCTCATTAGTATCCTCAGTTTTTCTGTTAATATTATCTATTTTGTTTTCTAATTGTTCAATTGTTTGCCTATTATTTTCTTTCATTTGCATTAGACTTTCGTCACTCCGGTCAAAATTTTCGTTCATTTGTTTCATTAAGGTTTCCACTCAAAACCTCGTTTTGTCTCCTTGAATTTTCATTTATTTCTTCCTTCATACTGTCTATTTTTTCATTTGTCAGTTTGTTATTTTCCTCTATTCTGTCAATTTTTCCGTTTGTCAGTTTATTATTTTCCTCTATTCTATTTTTTCATTTGTCAGTTTATTATTTTCCTCCATTCTGTCTATTTTTTCATTTGTCAGTTTATTATTTTCTTTAATACTGTCAAATTTTTCTTTCATTTGTCTATTATTTTCATTTATTGTTTGCTTAACATCTTCCTTCATACTATTCATTAATTCTATCAATTTTATTAGATTCGGGTCTCCTCTAGCTTCCTCCTTGTCACCCGCCTGTTGTTCCATCTCCGTGTCCTGGATTGTTTCTGTTTCTCGTTTCTGCTCAACTTCTTCTGTCTCCGGGTCCTGTGTCCTCTTCCTCGAACGACCTCTTGTGTGCATTTCTGTACTTGTAATAGTTGCCTGCCAAAATTAGGATTTTTTTTTTTTTCCTTTGGATTGTAGTCCAATCTTCTTCCTAATTCAACCCTCACTAGTTGGACGCCATTTGATTACCTTTCTTTATAAAAACAAACCCGTTTCAGTCTTTGGTGTTCAATAAGTTTTATTAACGTTGGTTACAAAAACCAATAATTTTATTAAAATAAAATATTAAGAAATTTTTTCTTTAAAGTTTATTTTTTCTTTAACTCAATTAGGTTATTAGTTTAAATTTATTTTCCCAATTAATTAATGCCCTGTTCTTCTTAATTTAAGAATTCGTTGAAGTCTAGACGATCCCTGTCAAATGCGGTAAAATTCTAATTTTGAATAATTATTAAATAATGTTGCTTTTGATTGTGGAATCGCTTCACCGAATGGTAGGCTAGTTGTGAGGCACCTTCTTCAATAAGTTATTTTAATTCTTACTCTGTCTTCTTCCTGTTATAAAATGCTGAAATTCCTTAAATTATATTTATCTAATAAATAAAACTCTTTTGCTGCATTAACTCTTGGGTTTTTATTTAATTATTTGATTTTAAATTTTAAATGATATTTACTACATCGACTCTGTCTCTAGGGTCGAGAATTACAATAGTTGGTTGTTTTGGAATTTTTTCCAACACTTATATTAATTCTAAGGTTCTTTGAACTATTACAAAAGTCAGAAATGCCGTAGCGAAGTACAATACTTACAAATTAATCTTAATTTCTATCAATTTTTACATTGGAAATTGAATTTTGTTTAAGTAATTCTGTATAAATAATGTCTGTTTCATTACCGGAGCTTGCTAACGCCGCGTGTGTTGGTTTGAAAAAGTAGGCGTCAGTTCAAAACGTATTCCAACATGGCCACCATTAAGACGTTCGTTATTGTATTAAAGTTCATGCATTCATTTCCCTTAATGTGAATGGAATTATATAGAGTTTTTCTACTGTAAAAATAGTTATTTGTTCGTTTTCTTTCACTGGAGTGTTAATTAATAGTGTCTGTGATGTTTTTTCTTAGTGTGGTGTGATCGTTAATGTTTGGTTATAAACCAACGAACAAGGTGAGAAACCTTGTTGATTGAACAAATATTATTATCGGCTATTATTCTTGCATACTTATTGTGTTTCTTCTTTTATTCTTATTATTGGTTTTCTGTCTTCTTAAATCTTCATTATTATAATTATTTTTATTAATTTTGAATTTAATTTTTTATAACCTTGCACACTCAGATCTGATACTTTAGTACACTTTCACTCAGCCAGACATAGGACGCCTACTTTTTCAAACCAACACACACGGCGTTAGCGAGCTCCGGTAACGAAACAGACATTATTTATATAGAATTACTTAAAAATTCAGTTTCTAATGTAAAAATTGATAGAAATTAAGTGTATTGTACTTCGCTATGGCATTTCTGACTTTTGTAATAGTTCAAAGAACGTTAGAATTAATATAAGTGTTGGAAAAAATTCCAACACAACCAACTATTGTAATTCTCGACCCTAGAGACAGAGTCGATGTAGTAAATAACATTTCGAATTTAAATTCAAATAGTTAAATAAAAACCCAAGAGTTAATGCATCAAAAGAGTTTTATTTATTAGATAAATATAATTTAAGGAATTTCAGCATTTTATAATGGGAAGAAGACAGAGTAAGAATTAAAATACTTGTTTTGATAGTTCATCTTCTTTTTCCACAGTACTAATTAATCAGTACTAATTAATATATAATATTGAACTTTCACTTGTGAAACTTACTTGTTTTCTCCCGTACGCGTTTTGGCGTGATGTGCGCCTTCATCAGTGGATTGAGATAGACTGCCAGTTAGAGGTGACTTGCGTCTACAAGACGGACATCGGAGCTGTTAACCGACTAATCTGGCTACGTGGTGGGGGCACTGGAGGGGCGAGCGAAGGTGCGTCCCATCACATCTGTTAATCGTACGGGCAGACGCTGCTTGTGTGATACATTCGCATTCTGGGCTGACAAGCGTCTGCCCGTACGATTAATAGATGGGATGAGATGCGGCTGCTCTCTATCCGAGTCTTTGTAGACTTGACGATAAACCTGTAGCTTATTTTCGGTTTGTTTAGCTGTGTGCGGTGTTCCTACATGTGTTCTCTCGTAAGCAGAAATACTTACAATATTTTATGTAATCGTTCAGCGCTACAGAATGCGAATGTTTCATACTTTTGTCTGACATAACCTCAGTAACAGCGTGTTACTTGAAGTTTGAGGATTACTAATTAACTGTCTTCACACATCTGTTCCAAATTACACACTTATCTAAATCACAAGTTAAATTAATCACACAGAATCTGGCCATGGTTGGAGTGTACTTAATTAAGCTCTGTTCAATTGCTATTACAATTATTAGTACGGATAGCAAATAATTATTTGTTTTAAATAAATAACAAATGTGGAGGCCAAATTATGCACATAAGGTGATAAAAATACTTTACTGTATTAAATGTACAATTTATTGGTTTTACAGAAAATACCAGTACTTGCACATGAATGGAGTTATACTCAGACTGCATTATCAAATATATGAATGTATATCGTTCTTTATAACATATTTTAAAACTTTTGATATTAATATTTTCAATTATACGTTTTAAGCACCTAAATTTTTTACCTTTTACTGAGTAAAAATTAAACGAATTCATGTAGTATTCATGTTCATTTCTTAAACATTCAAATACCTATAGCTGGTCTTGGCAAGTAGGTAGCATAAGAGAGTAACTCTTCACAGTTATGGAACAGTGGTGATATTTCAGTTTGACACATTCAGCACTCTGCTGTCTGTAACTAAATTGTAAAATAATTGTGCTCTAAGTATAGACAGCATAGTGATTTCTGAAACCACTTATTTCAGACTTATGGTGTGCTATACACGACAGCAAATTTAGAAACACATTAAAGCTTGAAGGTTTTCATCCTAGAAGTTACACAAATATGTTTTGATGTCTGCTGGTTTCTAAGTCCAGCATTTTTATCGTCATATAACTAAGCAGTGTTACATGTGGTAACTGTTATCAAAAGTGTTTGTATTACATTTTGTTTTGTTTACTTTTATACTTGTCTATAACTGCAACTGAAATTTAAAATTTTTATGATTTTCCATTTTGAATTAGAGTTATAGCAGATAAATTCAGTATTCCTGCTGACACACTTAACAACTGTTTATAAAAATTGCGAACAATTTTACAAAACAGTATTTTTTCAAACTCGCATGTTATAAAATGATTAAAAACTGTCAGGTATCCTGACATTAAATCCTGGATATCAAGTATCATGATATTACATCCTGGATATCAACTATCCTGAAAAAGCAAAATATTTTCTAAGACAATTGCACCCATTGACAGCCAATTAGACTCTCCAAAAGGTGGGAAAATAATTATTTTCTTAATTTAAATTTATATTTGTAACATTTTTTAAATATCGGTATGGAGAACCCACACATTACTTCCATGTTCTAAGATTTATATTTAAAATCATAATGGAAATAAAATATTTCCATAGAAACTACTTCTTTCTACTTATTGATTCAGCCTTAAGCACAGTACTGTGCATGTGGTCACTAACGTTATACCACCTCACATTATCGCACTCAATTTTCACTGATGATGACAATCGATGGCACTGCTGAAACGTCTGGTTTTGCAGAAAACATTGTAGGCCTACTGTGCCCAAACAGCCCGGGAAGAAATTTTCACACTAAACTACTTCATTGTTGCCGATAACGTACTACACATATAAAAACATGAAACGTTGCAGGTAAACTACCCCTTTCCCTTAACTGATCTTCACCAAAAACAATAATTCGCGACTACTCTGCAAATCAGGCTGCATGCAAAAAATTATTTAATTCTGTTTGAATTTGCAGCTTTTATTGTTTGCCATAGAAAAAAATCTTCACACACACACTTTTCGAAAAATGACTTTTTTTCATGTTTTGAAGATAGTACAATCAAAATCTGCAAAAATCTCAAGCACGATTTTTTTTTTTGCCATCACCAAACTTCCATTTCCTTAAGGAACATGGAAGTAAAAATCATTAATATTTAGTTTGAAATTAGTCGTAATAATTGTCTTAATTTCTTGCACTATTTTTTTAATAGTTTTAGCAAAACTAAATAAAAGATCAATCTGTTTCACTAACTAAAGGACCTTGTCAAGGGATAACAGAATGAATGAATACTCAAACATTATGTGTTATTTAAAAACCATGTATATTCTTTATTTATACTGTACATTCACTTACAAAACAACTTTGTTTATATCTTCTACATAACAAGCAGTTTATTTTCAACATTTCAGCACCAACCCGTTAACTTATAAATTTCTTAATATACTAATAAATAGATCACAATACACTTTTCTTAACAATTAAGTACAAATTAAGAGGCACGCAAAATTCTTGGTTACCAGTATATGTTGGACTAACAAGTTAAATTCGGTATTTGTGTATGTAAATCCCCCTTTTAATGGCTAAGTTAAGTGATGGGCTAGAAATTTTATATATATATATATATATATATAATTATTATATTATTTTATAATCGACTACATTAATAAACAATTAATTAATTTACATCTTCTTTTAGCCAACACACTTGATTATCATACATGGAATAATAAATATATTAATATGCTTAAAATACTAAATAAACACAAAACAATTAAATTTAACACAATCAATAAAAAACTTAAAAATCTACTAATAAATAGTACACCTAAAGAAGATAACAAAAATTTACACACATTAAATAATAACCACACTTTTTACCCAAAATTCGTAAATTTATCTAATATTAAATTCACGGAAAACGAAATAGCTACCCTAGAATCATCAAACAAAACAAATCTTAAAAATGTAAACAAATATGTAATAGATAATATCATAGTCGAAACTGAAAACGCAATTAATAATGTAGAACAAGAAAAACAAGATAAAATAAGAACAGAAGCCTCAATGGAAATAATAAAATATATCAAAAAATATAATAACCAAAATCATCATATTAAAAATAAAAATAAACAAAATAAAACCATTAATAAGATAAAACAGAAACTAACGACTAATAACCTCACTTTAACCAAAGCTGATAAGAGTAATAGTACAATAATAATTTCTCAGAAAGATTTAGACGATAAAACAGAAGAATTTATAGTTAATAATAATTGCATAACATTAAATTAAGATCCCACAAATAAATATCAAACACAAATAACAAATATACTAAAAAATAGTAACCAAATAATAAATCTTAAAGACTCCATTAAATATAAAATGGATAATCCTTGTGCACCAAAATTAAATTCTTTAATAAAATTACACAAAATCAATAAACCTATCAGACCTTTAATAAACGCTAGGACCGCACCAAATTATAAAATATCAAAATTACTAACTCAAATCTTAAAACATAAAATTGAACTTCCAGCAAAACACAATATATAAAATAGTATCGAACTCACGGAACAACTAATAAACATAGAAGTAAACAGAAATACAAAATTATATTCATTCGACATATCAAAAATGTATACAAACATTCCCATTGAAGAAACTATAAATATTATAATAAATAATCTGAAAACAAATAACAAAACAATGAAAGTAACACATACATTAAACAGTTAACTAATACTTTAAAAATAATTTTAAATCAAAATTATTTTCAATACAACAACAAATTGTACTATCAAACAGATGGCCTTGCTATGGGAGCCCCAACCTCCGCTATCATATCAGAAATCTTCCTACAGAAACTCGACGAACAAATAATAAATATAATAAAATTAAACGACCCATTAGGATGTTATTTTAGATACGTTGATGACACTCTGTACATTTCCCAAAACAATGGTATAAATATAAATAAAATATTCAACTCCATAAATAATTTACATTCTAAAATAAAATTCACGTTAGAAGAAGAATCTAATAATAAATTAAATTATTTAGACTTAACAATAAAGAAAAATGAAACAAATTTTGAATACGCAATATACAGGAAACCTTCTCAAACTGACTTAGTAATACCAAATACTTCTAATCATCCTCCCCAACACAAAATGGCAGTATTTAATTCCATGATTTACCGAATGCTTAGGATCCCATTAAATAACACAGAAAGAAACAAAGAAAGAAAAATTATCCAACAAATAGCAGTTAAAAAACGATACAAAATAAAAACTATTAATAAATTAGAAAATAAAATTAAACATAAAATCACTAATAAAATTCCTAAAAACACTACATTTAAAAATTCATCTATTAATAATAATATAAAATATACAACCTTCACTTATTACGGAAATATAACTCAAAAACTAAATAAAATATTTAAAGATACTAATTTAGAAATATCTTATAATACAGATAATATAATTTTTAATAAAATAAAACCTAAAACTAAATCCAATACTCACAATAAAAATGGAATATATAAAATAGAATATCCAGATTGTAATAAATTTTATGTGGGCCAGACGAAGAAAAAACTACGAGATAGATTCGTTCAACACCGCAATGCATATTATAATATAAAATTATAGATACAGATACAAGTGTAGATTATTATGGGTGTAGATATATTTAAATTTTGATGTAGTGTATCTTCACTCACTTCTGCCACACTGTTGGGCTCGCCAACTTGTTAAAGAACAAGTTATATTGGTGTATTCGATATATTTTGGTGTGTTCGTGTGAGTGTAGACACGCACCGGTATCTACGATAATGTTGTTTATTAAAAGATGTAATTGTAATTATTAAGGTTATTAGAGTTATTGTATTGTTTTTAATGGGTGCGTAATAATAGTCCACTTCTTTTATTTTAAAATGGTTCGCGCACTCTGTTGTATACCTCCCTCACTTACCACACGTGAATACTTCAGTCCTGTTCTGTGACGTTTCTTCTGAAATACATGCACTTTATATACAAGTAAATATTCAGATCGAATATTTAATATAGTATCATACACAAAATAAATGAAGCAATATCTACTTAATATTCTGAATTATTGTTATATCTTTTTAAACTCTTCCGCCACCTGTGGTAGAACTGATTAAAAAATAAATGAACTGATTTAGAATAGAAATAATACTCTGTTCACTGATAATAAAAGTGGAGGTTTATTAACAATTTAATAAATAATAAACTCTTTGACAATTAATAATCAAAAACTAACAACCTTTCAATTACTGATTACAATTAAAAATTCAAATAAGACTCTGTCCAATTCTCAAGGCTGGTAGACCTGTTATTGGTACAATAATTTAACTTCAATAGGTTATGTTATTTTGTTTCAGTGAATTACCATATTTCGTAAGGTTCTTTTAGGTAACATGATACCAGGCACAAGATGTAATATAAATAACGATATAAAATTAACAGCAATTAATAATGAGCGAAGAAATATAAAAATCAAAAATTGATACCATATGTCTGATATTTATGGTACTATCGTACGCGGGAATGCGCACGCATCTTATAATACTAGTTTACAATTATCAAGCTGTATGACTTGTACAGTAGTTAAAAATGTATTACTTTCTTTTAATAATTCGTTTTAAGAATTATCGATTCACAAGAGAAAAATTTATCAAAAAAACTCTTGTTAGTAGTTCTATCTGATTTGGATGTTACTTGAGAACAGATCGGTAATATTGAAATTATCAAGTTACCGTGACGATTCAGAGGTTAGTTATGACCGATGTTGTTACAATGGATAAGTATTTCTTAATAGTTATTATTTCTTAATCTATACATATAAACATATCATTCGTAATACTTTGATATACTATTATCAGAATTACATTTATTTCTACGGTATGAAAGTTAATAAAGTATATTTCAAAACATCGAAAAAATTCAAGAAAAATAAGTTTAGTCAAATGAGTGACTAAATATTCTTGTATTCAGTAATAATTATTTCAAACATGATATTTTAAATTATTATAAATAATTAAAATATTTTTATAATATTTTAATAATTGTGAATTAAAAATTTTTCTTTAATTCTGATAATTTAATCATTGTTTTCAATACTCCGCCTTATTTGACTTGCGTAGTATCAAAAGTTAGTTATTTACGAAATTATTATTTTTGTTCAGTATTATTTAAATAAAATTGTACTCCCTGTTTCTTATTTATCACATCACTCGCAAGTACGGTCGACATTATACACTGACCGTACTTGTATAATTAAATAACTCCGCACTTTTCACTCGTATATATTGGTGTAGTGTTAAAGGTTATGTATGCTGGTCACTTAATGCAAATGTCGCGCACATTTTCAAAATAAAAACTTCTTCATGTCTGTCGAGTTGCGTGACCTATCCGTTGAGAAGCTAGATGTGAACTGTCATGTTTCCTCTAAGCGTCTCCTGTGAGTCTGTCGAAATTCATTCATTCTATTGGTTGGAAACATTATACTCTCTGACCCAAAGGCCTTTGTTTTATTAAAATATTTAATTTTTTGACAAAATCGAGTTTGGTTTTGAGGCTTTTTGACGTCAGCACTGGTACAAAAATTTAACTGAAAAGTTTAAAATTACTATAACTTTCTTAATTTACGTCCTATCGTTAAATGGTTGATGTCAGTGAATTGTGGACATTCTGCTTGTTAATTTAAGTCTAAGAATGAATATTTTCCGTTCATCACTACTATCACAATAACGATTTTATTTATTATTTCTGGTGTATCTTATTTTTATAAGTCTGTTACACCAGATTTTACTTAATTATAATAAAACACTTCTTAAATAAACACTTTGAGTCTATATCTCAATTGGTTTGATTTACAATTTGGGAATAATTGTTCCCTACACAAATCTCGTTATGGCGTCATTAAGCGTCCATGTTTGATTTCCATAAATGTGCTTAAAACTAATTTTCCTTAATTAAAACAGTAATATTACAATCTAATAATACTAGTAAAGTTTATTTACACAATTTTACACTATAATATTTATATATGACTGTGGTTAATTTAATATTTACATAGTTTCAGTCCTCTTCTATCTCTCTTATACAATTTTTCACCTTATTTTTGGTTTTCTCTATATAAATCATATCATGTAATGATTGTAATTAGTGTACACACATAGTACCTAATTTATTATATACAATGGTTATCTTTTAATTAGTTCAGAACCCTTCAATTTTTCAGTAATGGCTCTGTTTATGTTGTGTCATATCATAGTAGTCATTTATTTTTTGTTAATACAATAACTAAATTGTTATTGTTCTACTTGGTTTGGATTTCCAAAGTAGCATTAGATATTATTCTAACTTTTGATAATGTTTTCATTTACTTTTACACAAGTTTATATGTTATATTTTTCATAAGTAACTTGCTTGTCATTGTTTGTTTACATTTGGTTTTCTTCATAATAGTCATTTGGTTTTTAATTGTTTGTATATAACATGACTGTTTTTATGGTCATAATCTGTTCTCAAAGTAGCATTGGGATTTCCTCTTACTACTGGTAACAATTGTAACAATCTGTGTTCAATATTTGATACAGTATTTTTCTTAACTAATTAGCTATACAATGGTTCAGCTTACTTCTGGTCATATGTACATAGTTAGTTAGTTTACAATAATTTAGTTATAATATTGTTCTTATTATGTTCAGAATCTGTTCTCAATGTATTATCAGATATTTATCTCACTACTGGTAATACTCATATAAACATTGGTATTGGTTTTGATACTGTACTTTGCCTAACTAAATTGGCATACTCTTCTCATCTCTGCTATTCTCTGTGCCATTATGTTTGACTTGTTCTATTTGCATTGTTTTGCAATATATTACATTGTCTCTTAGGATTTATTATTTATATATAACAAATTCTTGTTTGATATCATAGTTGATGATCATTTATTTATACTAATATGTATGATTTTCTGTTGTAATAGGTATCTTCCCTGTGGGGTTATGTAACAAAATACCATCTGTTTTAGTGCAGTATTTTTCTACTACTAAACTGACTTCACTACGGTATCTTACTATAATACTTTAACTATTTTGTTACACATGTTTATACAACTCCTTCTTAAACACTAACACAAATCTTTTTTGTATTATTTACAATATTTTTCTGGTCAATGGTGGAACTTAATTCCTGTCCTTGTTTGATACATAACAAATGTTTTTTATTTGTTGTCAGTTCTCTATGAACAATAACATAATTGTTCTATTTTGTTCTATTCTGGTGGTCTTATGATTATGTGTATTGATCACAACTTTATTAAATTAGTCACACTCATTGTCTGTGTTTATTTGACTATTTTAATTCTTGCTGTTTCATCATGAAATTAACATATTTTCTCACACTGTAAACTTCATCACTGTAATTGTTTGTGTGGTTTATTCAGTTGAAATTAGTTAATTATTCACAGGTTTCACATTTGTATTAAGTACACACTGTAATTGTTTGTGGTTCCTTAAATGTTTCACACTGGTTTTCTTTTCACATTTATAATCATCATTTCTTTTGTCACTTATATTGTTTTTAGTACATGTGGTTTATGTTGAGTCCTTATATCTTCTGTCCATCTTCTTTCTTCTTCTTGGTGCTCTTCCTGGTCCTTCTTCTCTCTTCTTCTTCAAATATTTTCATTGTAGTTGCTATTTTTATTTATCTCCTTTGCTGTTGGAGCTTGTTGGTCCTTATTTCGTTTGTTCCCCTCACTGTTGGATCCTATTGGGTCTGGTTACTGATATTTTGTTTTGGCTCGTGGCATTTTCTTTCTTCATTTTGTATTTGGCGTTGCTATGTTAATATTATCTCCTTCATCGTTGGATTTTTTATTAATATATTTGTAGATACACACTTTTATACACTTAGGTTTATTTATCTAGACATACTTCCATGTTTTTCTCATACTTGACGTTACATTAGTTTATATTATGTAACTACCATATTTGGTACTGTTACAATATTTAAAACCAAATATTTATAAATCTAATTTAGCCACACATTGTCTAAATAATAACCACCAGTTTCCAAACACTGAAAATATAAAATTAATTAAAAACATACAAAAAGGTCAAAAAATGAATATTTGGGAAAATCTTAACATTTACAAACACAATAACAATAATTTATTAATTAAAGAACAAACCCAAATAAAAACAAAACAAGACGATCTATTTAAAATTATAAATTTACTAAAAAATAAAAATAAAAATGAATAAAATATAAACAAAATTTCAAATATAACTGAGAAAACAGCTGCTGAAGAAAATAAACATTAAAACAATCGTTAACTAATCAACCTAAATCGATTATCAGTTATTTTATTTTACATTAAAATCAATACAAATTCGATTATTCATTAATTTTATATTAATAGAATTATTTCGATTGTTATTAATTCACTTAGAAACCTCTGATGATACTGATATTTTTCAGTGAAACGTGCGTCAGGTGTTAAAAAGAATATACAATATTATCTACTTGCAGAAGAAACAAATTGAAAACATCACAAATTATATATATTTTAATATGTTAATTTTTACAGAAGTCATATTTTACATTTTATATATTTATTCTAAACCTCAGACATTAGACACATATGGAAATATTCTGGCATAAGTTTGTGTAGCACGAAGAATGTTTATTAAAGATTAATGACATATGTGTCAAAGTCGAAAAAATAAAAAGTTACATAACTTATAAACAAATAAAAAGTGTGTGTGTGGTGGTGAGAAATAGGAAGAGGTAAATACAGCATGTTTTACATAATAAATTACTTTTTATAATGACCTATATAATATTTTCTGCTTCCATATACTTAACCAGTACACAAGATGTTAGTAGAATAAATCTTACTAAAATCTATTATTTTTTAATGCACAAGTTTGATAATAATACTGTGATTACAAAGTGTATAAAGCTCAGTTCAGTTGTCTGCACTGATGGAGCTTACCAAATTATAAATATAAGTATGAACTTTCAAAAATTGTTTATTGTTTTATATTGATATTGTTACAACACAAATAAGCCACCCCAGTACCAGGGATGAAAAAGATAATTTTTAATGTAAATATACTTCATACTAAATAACATGTTTAAATATAAATAAAATATAAAAAACTATGACACATATTTTTGTCAAATTGATTAATGACCAAACCATAATTAAAATCACAGTACAGAGCATTACCATTGTTTTATTTCATAGGAAGTTGTATAATATATGAGTGTGTTAGCAATTTCACTGAGCAGACAACTAGCGCCCTTGCCAAGTGGGCAATACAATAAGCTGTACAGAGGCGGGAATCATTTGAACGCTCCAGCTGTCAACACTGGTAACACCAATCTAACTAGTTAATTCACAAATTTAATTGTTTTAAAATAAACAATTTGGCGCCACCCGGGATTCGCAACCCCTATGAATAAACTGGTAGGTAGTACTGATAATTGAGACCATGCTATGGACTTCGGTAGCAACAACCATTAATGTAACGACAGGTGTGAGACGAACACACCACACTAACACTTTCTACATATAAAAAACACGTGTACACAGTTTACAGATACGACCAGAATTTAACGTTACAGATTGACGAATCCAACATGAGATAAGAAACGAGTGGTTATAATATTTATTAAAGATCTTTGTATGACAAGCACTGACAATGAATGCTAAAGCTAAAGAGTGTTTTACAACTTGCTTGTACTTCACAAGCATATCTGACAGTCTAGTTTATCATATTTACTAAACCTGAATTTAAATTAATTTCTTAAAACTGGTACACATACATAACAGGAACAATGAGTACATTTTGCCTTCAGACCAATGAAATATACTGATTAATCTTTCAGTATTTGCAGTACTCATATATACAAACATAATTGTTAATGAGATCTTGATGAAAAATATGTTGCCAAGAAAATATTTCCTAGTTGTCAGTTGATTCCATATACTTCACCTCCCTTTCGGTAATCTGCATTTGCATAAATTTTGTTATTTAGTTGATTCCATATACTTTGCCTCCCTTTCGGTAATCCGCATTTGCATAAATTTTGTTGTTTTTAGTTGCAAGAGCACAAATTATTGAGCCTCTATCTGTGTACGTTGATGTTTTATGTTGTAACAGTACATATGTCACCACATCCACCTAAGTACTGAAAATTAATTTAAAGGCCACCACTAGAAAAAATACATTAAAAGGTCTAGAATACCACCAAGTATACTAAAGAAAAGTACCATAAGTTTGAATAAGTGAAGCATCATTGAAAGGAATTCACTAGTAAATGCACCAAGAAAGAAGAAAAGAAGAATAAAGACGAGACGACCGACATACTATACCCAATAGATCAGTAAGAAGGACACAACACAACAAAAGAAGAAAGAAGAGTCAGGGAGAAGGATACAACAAGGACAACTTCAAGAAAGAAGAAGGAAGAAACAATGTGAAGAAGACAAGTGAAAACCTCATCATGTATAAAATAAACAATAGTGAGGAGGAGATCAGTGAAGAAAGAAGAAAGAAGAAGGAAGATAACCAGACCAAACACAAGAATAAGGGAAGAAAATTGAAGTATAACAAACTAACATAAACATTGAAAGAATAATTGTATTAAGAAGAAGGAAGAAGTGTTAAATAATTATGTGATATAAATCCCTAAGCTGTATAGCAAAGTCAACACTGACAACAACTCATTTAAATGAACACATTTATTGTTTATGTGAAACACATTATTGTAAATAAGGATTAAATATTGTAAATAAAGAGTCACAAGCAACCTGAATGAGGACAAGATGAGTTTATGATAGCTAAATGATGTGTAGTTATAGAATAAACAGAGGAATATGCAACCAAAATAGTGAATGACCAATTGTACAGTGGGAATGATGTACATACAAACTCACTAATTAACAACAAATAAGATAATACAGGAGTAACTTAAATGTGAACTATTGATAACCAATAACCAATGTACAAACATGAAACGAAAACCAGTCGAATAGACTAAGATAGAAATACACAGCCATAAACAACACATTAATGTTTACTGAACCTATGACATAACCTAATCTGGGCATTCAGTTTCCAATAAAACTTGATAAAAAATGAATCAAAACAATGTTAGACCAAAATGTAATGAGCTAGGAAGTAAATAGAGCATATAAGGAATGTTTTGTACACGATAGCTAATAGTATAACAGGATATAAAAGCTATATTTATGTAATACAAGTATGACCAAATGCTGGTAATGGCAAAGTGACACTATGCAACCAAAATTATGTAATAAACACATTGTACAAAGAAAGTAACCCAATTAATGATTTGATGTCAGATAGAATATTATTCATATGAGCAATTGCAACCAAAATAACCATTTAAATCGTTTATATAAATGTAATTATAACTAAACCATTATGACAAGTAGCTGCAAGTAAAGTTTACAGCAACCAAACCTTGCTAATAACAGGGTCAAATGCAGAGTGAACTGCATCACAATAACGATAAGGTCCTAGTGACTATTTCAGTTATCAATTAGAAAACAATACAACTAAAATGTCTATGTTATTAAGCATACTACCAAGTAACGCCATATAGGCATAACAAGCCTGATTCATAAGTGATAGTTAAGGCATTAAACAAATAATGTAGGGAAAAAGAATACTGTCAGTAGTGACTTAACCCATCAATATTTAATTACAACATGTTAAAAGCTAATTAAATACTCTTATTGCTGAGTAATAAGCAAAACAAAAATGTATGACAATAAGTTTAAGTGTGAATCTATGAAAACGGACATAGTATTAATATTAGGACATAGTTTTAAGGGAAAATTGTACAGTAGCTTAAGAGTGAGACATTACAATAGAAAATAAAATAAAAACCATGAAATATTAATAATTAATGGTTTAATGGACAATAAGCATAAATGCTAAGTGCTAAGTCAGCTAACCCTAATCAGAAATATATGATAAGGGGACTCAAATTAATCGTCTTTCAGAAACATGAACAATGAGAGTAAGCACAACATCGTCAGTACAATTATAAGAAAGATATTAGACTTTTAAAAATAATTGTATTGTGCTTAGCCCTTCCGCGTGGGCGTGTGAACCAGAATTTGTTAATCTTGTTCCCAAAGACTGACGCTTATGATAGCGTCTATTTTGACGAAGTCTACCGTAAATAAACGAATTGGAAAAACTGACCAATCAGAGCCTATAAAAAATCCGAAATTCATCATTCCAACCGAGGAACCACACACAGTCTTTCAACAAGAGCGAAGCGGACTGCACGCTCGGCGACGCCTCAGAAAAACGTGCGTTTGACAGCAACACAGCGTCAACCATATTAACCTCAAAGTGAGACATAAATTACGTACATTGAAGAATCAGTGCAGTATATTTACAAGTGTACTCTATTCGGAGTTTATGCGCATAGGAGTGGGTGCAGTGTTGTGATCAAAGTTTAAATAATTAATTAATAAATTTTAATTAATTAAAAAAGTGTTTATAATTAAAAAAGGTGTAACCCTTCGAACGACGAGAGACGCAAGTATTCATAACCACAAATATAATGTTATGATTAGTTTATAAGCATAATAACTGAACGCTAAAAGCGATAAAACTTGAAATATAGAAACAATTAAATTCCCTATCCTCAACAGAAGGGAACTGATAAAATACAAATAAACAATGTTGAAATTGAACGTTCTGAATAATGACAGTTTTAACTATTTGTATACAATAAATATCTAGGATAAGTAAAGACATTGTAACATCAATGAAGAGTATATGTGCTCTTATGCTATCAGTAGACGAGAGTATGAAGTATTTTTGTTACTAAAGTCAATTAATAGTTTTCGCCGGAGTGCGATAACTATAATCAATAAATTACCATTACCTGAAATAGGAATATCCAATTTCACAGATGATTGTAGTACCTGATACTGGATTATCACAATTACTATTAATTAATAATAAATAATTCACTACTTTTAACCAAATCAGGTTGCACTAAACAATATATAAAGCATGTGCCTAACTATGAACAGTAGTTCATATTTTATCTTTTTTCATTAATAATCAATGAATTTTTATTTTATATGTTTGTTCTAACCGTAGCTATTATTTCAAAGAAGTGTATTTTGCAGTCTAAAAGAACCTACTACCTTTATTATTATAATCATTATTAAATTTTCAAGTCGAACCATCCGACATAACCTATATGTTTGTCAACACATTGTATTACTAACCAGAGGCAGTCATGCCAACTAGAGCTCATCATTTGTTTTAGAGTTCATGTTCACTTTTAAAATATTAATTGTTAACCAAAAGAAGAGCAAAACGCCTTATTGTATTGAATTTCACTGTATGTTATTTGAATAAATTACCATCATTATTTTTTACCAGTGAAAGAGTTGACTTTTATTGTATCAGTAAAAATACAGCTTAGAGGAGAAAAACGAGGCGGTTGGTACCATGTTGAGAATGCGAATTATTCAAATTGAATGATTCCTGGTTTTGTTTACAACCGCTCAGATCAATATATTTACAATCTCATACAATAATATTATACATGAGTTATTATGTGTACCATGCCTATGTTTGTGTATGTTAGTGTATAGGAAGAAACAACTGATCTCCTCACAACCGCTGATCAACAAAGTGTCAACGGAATGTCAAGTGGACATCCTAACAGTGAATATAATACATCAAATTAAACTATTTAAACAGACAGCTAATCCGATGAAAAAAGAGTAAGTACCGACTTATTCAATCCTGGATTTAACAATAGGTTGAATTGAGGGGAATAAGTCATTAAACAGTAAAATAATAATAAAGTTGATATTAAATAATAACGATTAGCCGAGAGCACGACCCATTAACAGTAAAAGAACCCTGAGACTAGTAATAATAATCACAATTAAACTATAAACTACTAAGAGTAATCTCGTCTTTTAATAAATTGGCGCACAACGTTCGAGCGAAATTAGGCGGAAAAAATATCCAACCTAATTTACAAAAGAATCATCAACCTAGTTTTCGAGGCAGCTGCAATACACAGGACCAAAAATGCAACGGAGAGCAACCTCTAAGAGACGTGCGGCGGAGGCAGATAAAGAAATAGACATGGATGATAAGGAGGCGACGCCGGTCGAAGATCTAAAAGAAATATTACCTCCTGTAGAACCCAGCCGACCGATACAAACAGAGGAACCACACGAGAGACCCGCAATAACGGGGGACACTAATATCATGGAGATGCTGAAGAATATGATGGAAGAAAACAGAAAAAGTGTGGAATCGACGAATAAAAATATTGAATCATTAAAAGATTTTAACGAGAAATTAATTAAAAATAACGAGTCCCTGACAAAAAATATGGAGTCGATTCATAAGAAGATGGATGACAACCAGAAAAATAATGAATTATTAAAAAAAAATAGAATCGTTGAAGGAGGATTTCAAAGGGGAGTTAAACAAGAAGATGGAAGAAACAAATAAAATCATAGCTTCATTGAAATAAGACACCCAAGAATTGAGCAAGAAGATTGATGACAGCATAGAAGATAGTAACAGGAAGATTGAAATCATCAGCCAGAGACTCGAAGACAGTCACGAAAAATTGAATATGAAAATAGGAGAGGAGATAACCGAAGTCAGACGGGAAGTTTCTGAAATTAGCGAGAGGTGTGAAGAAAACCAACAAGAAATACAGAGAACGAAAGAGACACTTCAAACCCGAGTAAATAACATCGAAGAATCCCATTTAAATAAATTCGAAGTCTTAACAAAGAAACAAGAAGACTTGGGGACGAGATGTGAGGAAATCACCGCCACCGTGAATGATGTTCGGGAGCAAGTACACACTGACAAAGAGAAGATGGCTGAACTTCAACGGCGAGAACTCAATAATTTTAGGGAAGAAATCAATTCATTCCGAAGTCAACCAATCCAAGTGACTGGAATAACGAGCGTAGAGAACCGTGAACTGATAAATTTCCAACATTATAAAAGGAATCCCATGGAGTTCATCGAAAGAGTAGAAGAAAATATCGCCCGTACACGCGAAACTAGATGGTCTACTATCAGAAACATGTTAGACGAATACTTTAAGGACGTGCGCGATAATTGGTGGACGGCTACCCGACATGATGTACAGAATTATGCAGAGTTCAAGGCGCTGTTTAAAACAAAATACTGGTCCGAATTGGCACAGAACATAGTGCGGGACGACATCTGCAATGGGAAGTATGATCGCAGCAAAGGGGCATCACTCACCGCATACTTCTTAGGCAAGGTGTGTATGGCCAGAAATCTTGAGCCAAAGATACCTGAAGAATGCCTCGTCACTAAATTGGCGTATCACTTCGAAGAGGGCGTGGCCAGAGCGAGACTGAACGGACAAATAAGAACAATCCAAACTATGTCCGCGTTATTAGAAAATTATGAGCAGGAGAAGTATTATCGGAGGAGTCGGCAGGGACCAGACCCATACTTTGATAGAAACGGTCAGGCCGGATACCGAAATAATTATCGAGGTGATTATAATAATTCAAACCGAGATAATACTGACCAGAATCCGAGGCCAAATAGTAACGGGAATAATCATCCGCCAGATAGAAATAGCCCGAATTATAGGCCAAATTATAATAATAATTATAATCAGAATCCTCCTAATAACAACCACCGTCCTAATTATAATAGTGGAAATCAACATCGGCCAAACAATGGTAACCACCCCTACCGTCCAAATAATAACAATCGCCAGTACCGACCGAACAACGGGAATAACCACAACCCGAGCAATTTCAGAAGAGCTAATTACGTTCGTGCTGACGACAGAAACGGGGGGAGACGCTTCTATCAGGAACGTCGAAGCTTCAATGAAGACAATAACCCGTATAGTCAGGACGTAAGGAGTAGCGAATCCGGGTACGACACACGAAGGAGCCGCAGTAGCGAAGATATAAACAGAAATAATAATAGCGGACGTCAGTACAACAATCCGACTAGACCAGAAGAAAGGGAGAATAGAACCCCCAACACTAATGAAAGGAGCGGAGAAGAAAACGCTACCTCTTTAAACGGACAACGGCAGTGAAAACTCACTTCGAACCCTCACTGATCCGATCTATTTGGTACGATGACGGACAAACAATCAAGCGACATTTACTATCATACGCAATCATTACCTGAAGGACATCAGAGAAGATCTGATGGAAGAAGAAATCACAGAAAACAATAATAATAACAACAACGAAATCGCGTATATTTCCGCCGAAGTGAATGGCGTGTTTACTAAAATCATGATAGATACTGGAGCCAATGTATCGCTCATCGATCAATTAGAACTTAATAAAATACAGAGTAGGAGTAAGGAGCCCATATCGACCTTACCGATAAATAATATTATTTTGATCGGAGCAACCGGACGACAAAATAAGACCATAAGAAAGCAAGTCCAACTAGAAGTCACCAGTCAAGGGAATACCCTTCCTATAATATTTTTAGTAGCCAGTGGGTTACCATTCAGTTTGTTGATAGGCTGTGACATATTAAGAAAGTACGCAGCTATAATAGATATGAGCAGAGCAAAGGTATCTCTGAGCTCAAATTGTGTGCAATGGACGGCGGAGTTAATTGGAAGCGAAGAAGCCCCTCACGACCGGATCATTTGTTACATTAACGAAGATAATAATTATAGGAACGAAATACCTAGAGAAGAAATAAATTGTGACCATGAAAATGACGACTTATGGTAGGAAAAGTTAGAAGAAATCCGGAGGTTCCAGACAGCCAAAAGCAATAGAAGAATAACCGACAACCAGGTGGAAAGATTAATTGCAATTTACGAGCAGTATAGACACGTGTTTTCCAATGCTCCCAGAAAAGTAAAGGATTTCCAATGTGAGATTAAATTCAAGGAAGCAGCCGATTTTAAGAAGAAATCATACCCCATTGCTTATTCGCAAAAGGAAGCGGTCCGAGCGGAAATAAATAGACTCATCGATGAAGACATTATTGAATATAGTTGTTCACCTTATACAAATCCTATAGTGGCAGTACCAAAGAAAAACGGTCAAGTAAGAATATGTCTGGATGCCAGAGAGATCAATAAAATCATAGTTAACGACCGAACTTCACCAGGGGAGATCGAAGAGCTATTGAAGAAATTCCACGGTACCCGTTTTATTAGCACTTGGGATACCGTCTGCGGGTATTGGCAAGTGGAGTTGCACCCCAATAGCCGAAAATACATGGCATTCATATTCGAAGGGCGAAACTACCAATTTAAGAGGCTACCCTTCGGTTTAGTAAATTCAGTGGCCGTTTTTGTAAAGTGTATGGACCAAGTTCTAGGTCAAGAGGCCCTACAATTCACTACGGTATACGTTGACGATCTATTAATTACGTCTGATAACTGGGAAGATCATTGTGACCGTATTGAGGAGGTGTTATCAAAACTGGCAGAAAATCATGTAACACTTAAACTAGAGAAGTCAAAGTTCATCGCTGATGAAGTACAATTCTTAGGATTTAACCTATCCGAAAACGGCATTACACCATCACAGGAAAAAATCGAAGCAATACAATCATTCCCAACGCCCAAGAACAAAAAGCAGTTACAATCATTTTTAGGTATCTGCAACTATTACCGAAAGTTCCAAAACAACTACTCAAAATTAACGGCCGAATTTTCACAACAACTATCCTCTAGAGACAAGTGGAAGTGGGGAGCAGAACAGGATACCACTTTTAAACTAATAAAGGAAAAATTCTTGGAATCAATAATGTTACGCCACCCCGACTTCAAAAGAGCGTTTTATATGAATTGCGACGCCAGCGACGTGAGTCTAGGATCCGTCCTATATCAAGAAGGCGACCAAGGAAATCACCTTGTGGTTAGCTTCGCCAGCAGAGTCCTGAACAAGAGTGAGCGTAACTACCATACTACCGAGAAAGAATTACTCAGCATTGTATTTGCCTGCAACAAATTCCGAACTTACATTTTAGGTTACTCTTTAACTGTAAGGACAGATCACAAATCGATATCCTTTTTAAAAAATTGTAAATTGAGCCACGGGAGACTTACCAGATGGACATTAGCGTTACAGGAATATAATATTAACTGGGAGTATGTACCTGGAAAATACAACGTAGCAGCAGATGTGTTATCGAGAGTCAACATCCAAAACCAAACTTTTGAGGGAGAAAGGGAGACGGTAGCCAAAGTATATCACATTATAAAGGACAGGACAGAACTAGCCGAGATAATAAATAAAATAAAACTCCAACAAAGAAGCGAGGAGAAATTGAACAACATTCGCCAGAGATTAATAAATAAAGACGAGAGAGTTACCCCATACTATTGTGTATACCAAGATGTTCTATTTATAAAAAACACTAACCAAAGTAACCAGTTGAAATTACTTATACCCAAAACTATGGAGAAGGAGATCACCATGGATTACCACATTAGATATGGTCACATGGGAGCTATTAGAGTCATAAAGGCATTAGAGGAGAATGTATATTTCAAGGATATCAACAGGAGAGTACGCCGTTACATTAGGAATTGCCACCTATGTCAGATGGTAAAGTGTAACAACGAGAGGAAGGAGGGTTTAATGATACCAATCACCTCATCCAAGAAGCTAGAAAAGTTATTTGTTGATATTTGCGGCCCATTACCAAGGAGTGGGGGAAGACGACAATACAAATTCATCGTCATTATCTTCGACCACTACACTAAATATACAAAGTTGTATCCTATCAACAGAGCCACCACAAAAAATCTGTTGAGTATAATTGTGAGTAAATACATGACAGAGTGCCAGGGTCGATAATCACTGACCATGGAACCCAATTCAAGGGAAGAATATGGAGGGAAACACTGCTGAGTAAGGGAGTGAGAACCTTCAAGACCTCAGTGTACCACCCTAGCAGCAACCCCGCCGAACGAGTTCTCCGAGAAGTAGGAAGAATCCTGAGAACATACTGTCACCAACAACAAAGAAAGTGGGAGGAGTATTTACCAGCTGCAGAGGATTTTATCAACCTAGCGTACCATCAAGCAATAGATACAACCCCATTTACAGCTATGTTTGAGAGAAGACCTCCTAGAGAAATTATAGAATTAATAGAATTTCCCCCATGCGATGATTACACCTTTGACCAAGTAAAATTTTATAACAAGACCATCGAACGAGCAGAGAAAATGCGAGAAAAATATAAGAAACAACAACCCAAAATAATCCAGTACAAAATGGGAGAACTAGTATTGCTAAAAAATCGAGAGCTCCCCAGTACCCTTGAAGGAATTGCAAAGAAGTTCCTACTACTATACACTGGACCCTACACTATCGTCAAGGATAATCAAAACAACACATACGAAATTATGGACACAAATACCAATAGAACCAAGGGAGTCTATAATCAAGCTTCACTGAAAAAATATAATCGTCCAGAATAAAGGTTCACCCAAATAACCTTTGAAGGAGTAGAGAGGCAGAAGACCAAAGAGTGTAAAATGAAAGAAGGATATTATTATGGAAAGAAGAGGAAAAGAAAGTTATTTACTAAGTGAATAATGTAACCCCAAGAGTGGCTATAAAATCAGATGTTATCAATCAATATGTTATTATGCTATCACATTATATCATAACTATCAAATATTGTATACACTAAAAACGAAGAAATATAATCATCCAGAATAAGTGAGAACCACCATCACTTGAAGGAGTAGAGAAGAAGACCAAAGAGTGTAAAAAGAAAGAAGGATATTATTATGGAAAGAAGAGGAAAATAAAAATGTTTATTAAATGAATAATGTAACCCCGAGAATGTCTATAAAATCGGATATCAATATGTTGTTTTTATATGATCACATTATATTGTAATTAACAAATATTGTATACACAAAAAACAAGAAATATAATCATCCAGAATAAGTGAAAACCACCATCACTTGAAGGAGTAGAGAAGAAGAATAACAAAGAGTGTAAAAAGAAAGAAGGATATTATTATGGAAAGAAGAGGAAAAGAAAAATGTTTATTAAATGAATAATGTAACCCCGAGAATGTCTATAAAATCGGATATCAATATGTTGTTTTTATATGATCACATTATATTGTAATTAACAAATATTGTATACACAAAAAACAAGAAATATAATCATCCAGAATAAAGGTTCACCCAAATAACCTTTGAAGGAGTAGAGAAGAAGAATAACAAAGAGTGTAAAAAGAAAGAAGGATATTATTATGGAAAGAAGAGGAAAAGAAAAATGTTTATTAAATGAATAATGTAACCCCGAGAATGTCTATAAAATCGGATATCAATATGTTGTTTTTATATGATCACATTATATTGTAATTAACAAATATTGTATACACAAAAAACAAGAAATATAATCATCCAGAATAAGTGGGAACCATCACTTGAAGGAGTAGAGAAGAAGAAGAACAAAGAGTGTAAAAAGAAAGAAGGATATTATTATGGAAAGAAGAAGAAAGAGAAAAATATTTATTAAATGAACCATGTAACCCCAAGAGTGTCTATAAAATCAAATATTAATATGTTGTTATTATGTCATCACATTATATCATAACTATCAAATATTGTATACCCAATAACTCACCAACAGAAGAAGAGGCTATTCTTATGGATAGAAGAAAAAGAAACATGTTTGTTAAGTGAATATTGTATATAAAAGAAGAAATTTTATTTATCAAATATTATATTAAATATTGAACGAAAAATGTTTGTCAAATGAATGTTATATGTAACACGAGAAAAGAAGACTAGTATCTGATGACTAAACCATAACGAAAACAAGCAACTAGTGAACACACTTAAGATATTTTAAACAATGTTTACTATCACTTTGAGAAAAATTGTGTACTATTCAAAATAAAATGTTAAAAAATTATGACATTTGCTAGAGGAGAAAAGGAGACCATTAATGAGAATATTATGTAGAAAAGATAGTGAAAAGGAGAATTGACCAAGAAAAAAGAAGAAAGAACCAATCAATGTGAAGAACAATTTTGTCACGATAAGGAGAGAAGAAAAAATGAAGAAGATTTACAAATGCTATTTGTCAACAACATTAACTAATGAAGATCTACAGAAGTGAAGAAGGAATCCAGAAGAGAGTGTATAATAAAATATAAAAGGCAAGAAAATGAATAACCCCAAGAGTATTTATTATTATTAGTCGAAAGAGACTGCTTATGAGTATTATTATTTGATGAATTGACTGTAGAAAAGTTCCAGCAATCATTTAACTGGGCAGGGATGAGGTACCCCTGATCTCAGAAAGAATGTAGTTATGGACGACAGAGTTAGGTAAGCCATAGAGCCCACCCGAATCGATTCCAGCTACCAAGTTAGGGAAAAAATGTTAGGGAAATTAAATATTTAAGGGAAAAAACATGACAAGCCAAGAATATAATTAAACAAGATTCCAAGAGTATAAAGAAGAAGGAGATGTAGAGAATATAGTGAACTGAAGACAAGTGTAAGAGTAAATACAAGATATGAAAACATTATATGTGACTTAAGAGTGAAATAAAAAATTGATAATTTCTTCAATCATAAAACGAAGATATCAGAAATGATCAATTCTAATAAGGAGGCAATATGTAACAGTACATATGTCACCACATCCACCTAAGTACTGAAAATTAATTTAAAGGCCACCACTAGAAAAAATACATTAAAAGGTCTAGAATACCACCAAGTATACTAAAGAAAAGTACCATAAGTTTGAATAAGTGAAGCATCATTGAAAGGAATTCACTAGTAAATGCACCAAGAAAGAAGAAAAGAAGAATAAAGACGAGACGACCGACATACTATACCCAATAGATCAGTAAGAAGGACACAACACAACAAAAGAAGAAAGAAGAGTCAGGGAGAAGGATACAACAAGGACAACTTCAAGAAAGAAGAAGGAAGAAACAATGTGAAGAAGACAAGTGAAAACCTCATCATGTATAAAATAAACAATAGTGAGGAGGAGATCAGTGAAGAAAGAAGAAAGAAGAAGGAAGATAACCAGACCAAACACAAGAATAAGGGAAGAAAATTGAAGTATAACAAACTAACATAAACATTGAAAGAATAATTGTATTAAGAAGAAGGAAGAAGTGTTAAATAATTATGTGATATAAATCCCTAAGCTGTATAGTAAAGTCAACACTGACAACAACTCATTTAAATGAACACATTTATTGTTTATGTGAAACACATTATTGTAAATAAGGATTAAATATTGTAAATAAAGAGTCACAAGCAACCTGAATGAGGACAAGATGAGTTTATGATAGCTAAATGATGTGTAGTTATAGAATAAACAGAGGAATATGCAACCAAAATAGTGAATGACCAATTGTACAGTGGGAATGATGTACATACAAACTCACTAATTAACAACAAATAAGATAATACAGGAGTAACTTAAATGTGAACTATTGATAACCAATAACCAATGTACAAACATGAAACGAAAACCAGTCGAATAGACTAAGATAGAAATACACAGCCATAAACAACACATTAATGTTTACTGAACCTATGACATAACCTAATCTGGGCATTCAGTTTCCAATAAAACTTGATAAAAAATGAATCAAAACAATGTTAGACCAAAATGTAATGAGCTAGGAAGTAAATAGAGCATATAAGGAATGTTTTGTACACGATAGCTAATAGTATAACAGGATATAAAAGCTATATTTATGTAATACAAGTATGACCAAATGCTGGTAATGGCAAAGTGACACTATGCAACCAAAATTATGTAATAAACACATTGTACAAAGAAAGTAACCCAATTAATGATTTGATGTCAGATAGAATATTATTCATATGAGCAATTGCAACCAAAATAACCATTTAAATCGTTTATATAAATGTAATTATAACTAAACCATTATGACAAGTAGCTGCAAGTAAAGTTTACAGCAACCAAACCTTGCTAATAACAGGGTCAAATGCAGAGTGAACTGCATCACAATAACGATAAGGTCCTAGTGACTATTTCAGTTATCAATTAGAAAACAATACAACTAAAATGTCTATGTTATTAAGCATACTACCAAGTAACGCCATATAGGCATAACAAGCCTGATTCATAAGTGATAGTTAAGGCATTAAACAAATAATGTAGGGAAAAAGAATACTGTCAGTAGTGACTTAACCCATCAATATTTAATTACAACATGTTAAAAGCTAATTAAATACTCTTATTGCTGAGTAATAAGCAAAACAAAAATGTATGACAATAAGTTTAAGTGTGAATCTATGAAAACGGACATAGTATTAATATTAGGACATAGTTTTAAGGGAAAATTGTACAGTAGCTTAAGAGTGAGACATTACAATAGAAAATAAAATAAAAACCATGAAATATTAATAATTAATGGTTTAATGGACAATAAGCATAAATGCTAAGTGCTAAGTCAGCTAACCCTAATCAGAAATATATGATAAGGGGACTCAAATTAATCGTCTTTCAGAAACATGAACAATGAGAGTAAGCACAACATCGTCAGTACAATTATAAGAAAGATATTAGACTTTTAAAAATAATTGTATTGTGCTTAGCCCTTCCGCGTGGGCGTGTGAACCAGAATTTGTTAATCTTGTTCCCAAAGACTGACGCTTATGATAGCGTCTATTTTGACGAAGTCTACCGTAAATAAACGAATTGGAAAAACTGACCAATCAGAGCCTATAAAAAATCCGAAATTCATCATTCCAACCGAGGAACCACACACAGTCTTTCAACAAGAGCGAAGCGGACTGCACGCTCGCCGACGCCTCAGAAAAACGTGCGTTTGACAGCAACACAGCGTCAACCATATTAACCTCAAAGTGAGACATAAATTACGTACATTGAAGAATCAGTGCAGTATATTTACAAGTGTACTCTATTCGGAGTTTATGCGCATAGGAGTGGGTGCAGTGTTGTGATCAAAGTTTAAATAATTAATTAATAAATTTTAATTAATTAAAAAAGTGTTTATAATTAAAAAAGGTGTAACCCTTCGAACGACGAGAGACGCAAGTATTCATAACCACAAATATAATGTTATGATTAGTTTATAAGCATAATAACTGAACGCTAAAAGCGATAAAACTTGAAATATAGAAACAATTAAATTCCCTATCCTCAACAGAAGGGAACTGATAAAATACAAATGAACAATGTTGAAATTGAACGTTCTGAGTAATGACAGTTTTAACTATTTGTATACAATAAATACCTAGGATAAGTAAAGACATTGTAATATCAATGAAGAGTATATGTGCTCTTATGCTATCAGTAGACGAGAGTATGAAGTATTTTTGTTACTAAAGTCAATTAATAGTTTTCGCCAGAGTGCGATAACTATAATCAATAAATTACCATTACCTGAAATAGGAATATCCAATTTCACAGATGATTGTAGTACCTGATACTGGATTATCACAATTACTATTAATTAATAATAAATAATTCACTACTTTTAACCAAATCAGGTTGCACTAAACAATATATAAAGCATGTGCCTAACTATGAACAGTAGTTCATATTTTATCTTTTTTCATTAATAATCAATGAATTTTTATTTTATATGTTTGTTCTAACCGTAGCTATTATTTCAAAGAAGTGTATTTTGCAGTCTAAAAGAACCTACTACCTTTATTATTATAATCATTATTAAATTTTCAAGTCGAACCATCCGACATAACCTATATGTTTGTCAACACATTGTATTACTAACCAGAGGCAGTCATGCCAACTAGAGCTCATCATTTGTTTTAGAGTTCATGTTCACTTTTAAAATATTAATTGTTAACCAAAAGAAGAGCAAAACGCCTTATTGTATTGAATTTCACTGTATGTTATTTGAATAAATTACCATCATTATTTTTTACCAGTGAAAGAGTTGACTTTTATTGTATCAGTAAAAATACAGCTTAGAGGAGAAAAACGAAGCGGTTGGTACCATGTTGAGAATGCGAATTATTCAAATTGAATGATTCCTGGTTTTGTTTACAACCGCTCAGATCAATATATTTACAATCTCATACAATAATATTATACATGAGTTATTATGTGTACCATGCCTATGTTTGTGTATGTTAGTGTATAGGAAGAAACAACTGATCTCCTCACAACCGCTGATCAACAAAGTGTCAACGGAACGTCAAGTGGACATCCTAACAGTGAATATAATACATCAAATTAAACTATTTAAACAGAAAGCTAATCCGATGAAAAAAGAGTAAGTACCGACTTATTCAATCCTGGATTCAACAATAGGTTGAATTGAGGGGAATAAGTCATTAAACAGTAAAATAATAATAAAGTTGATATTAAATAATAACGATTAGCCGAGAGCACGACCCATTAACAGTAAAAGAACCCTGAGACTACTAATAATAATCACAATTAAACTATAAACTACTAAGAGTAATCTCGTCTTTTAATAATGTCCTAGTTTTTTCAAAATTATTAGCTGCTCTATTATTTATTATTTGCTGTAAAATAAAATTAGGCATATTAATTAGTAAATCACAATAGTAAAATCACAATTAGTAAATTAACAACAAAAATCACAATTTACTATTAGATAATTATATTCCATATAATGTAGCAGCGTGAAGAAAGTATCAAATCAGTTTCATCCACTTCAGGGAGAGACATATTAATAAGGAATAAAAGGAATGTATAAATATATGTGTTGCATATTGTAATATTTATTTTTATTTGTTGATGTAGAAATGTTCTAAGTCCCACTAGTTTGGGGGTCAATTAATATGTAAAGTAATTCCAGAAAAATTAGTTTTGTTTTGTTACTAAATTAATTAATAAAATAATACCCTTTTATTTGCTTTCTTAAAATTTTAATTATAATAGTAAGTTTATTATAATAGAATCAAACTCCTCACTAATTAATTCAAATTTTCGCCACACCAGTTTGAGCGGCAGGCTCGCCAACTTACGCCTTCTGTGATACTTCGGTACTCTGTTATATGAATGAGGAATGACCACTTATATTATTATCTTTGCAGCTAAAATAAAGGAAAACTTGCAATTATATTATTATTAAATAATATATTTTATTTTTCTTGGTTTATATTCAAAATCTTATAAAGTTATATTATTGAATACAATTCGTTAATTATTTCCGGCTGCTCAGTTGGTAATGTCAGAGACAGTTTGTTGTCAGGGATCGCTAATTATATACTTCAGTAATAAATATAATTATTTATTGTGCATTCATTTGACCACGGAATAAACACAAAGAAAAAAACCGGAAAAGTACCAAAATACCTTTGTGGAATATAATCACAGAGTGCTTTATAAAATTAGTGCACAGTGTGTAGGTTATAAAAATACAATGCTTAGGTTAAGACTAAAACTGAGAATGTTAATAGTTTATATCTTTTTACTGTCCACTCTTAAATCGTGGTTTAGATATAATAAAGAATAGAGTTTCTTTTATAATATAGATAGTTCTATAATGTGCTATAATTTTATTTTATGTGCTATAAGGAATGTTGCAACCCCATCTATTTTGGTACTTTTCTGTGTTTTACAACATTTACCTTATTAATTCACAATATACTATAATCATTCAGTATACTATAATATTATTCAGTAATCATGTAACATTAAAATATTAACATAATCAACTCAATATTGAACATCCTTGAATTTCATTAACTCTATTAGATATCCTATATCTAATGTAATCATAACATAGTCATTCAAGGTAAGTGAACCCATAACATTGGTTTTATTTAACATAGTAATCTTAACAGTGATCAATAATATATTATAGTTTATCTAAGGTCCATTTTATACTATTTGGTACTTTTCTCTACAAGTGAGTCATCATTTTTATATATTCTTTGGACTATAATGGGAGGTACAAAAATACAATGTTACAATATATACATACTGTATACATTTTTTCCTCTATTGCAGACATCAAACTTATCTGTGACTTTTGTATTACACAGTAACAGTTGATCTGATTTTTAAAATTCTTTCACCACCGTGTTTATTGAAGTTTGAGGATGGTTTTAGCATAAATTTTAACCGATAGTTTTAACAATTTTCAAAAACAGAGTCTTCAGATGGTTCCACGTCATGAAGTTTCTTTTTTAATTTTCATGTAGTAAAATTTTCGGCATGCGATAAACTTTCGTTTTATGAGAGATAGCTATATGGTGTCAGCGAGTGAAAATTATAGAAAATTCCAAATATTATTTTGGTTTTGTTTCAATAAAATCGGCTTTTTCGTTTTCGTGATATTGGCGTTTTTGTAAGAAATTTAGTTGGCAGTTTTATAAGAAATTCGTTGGTTGGCACATGCAGCGATTTTTCTTGTAACGATTTTTCTTAATAATAAATATTACCTTAATGTAATCATATTTTAACATTTATTATATTATTCTATTTAATAATAAAAATTTCAATTTTCATGTAGTACCTTAATGTAATTTGATTTCCTGGATTTTGTTGTCCACTGATTATAAATATATCACTACTGACTAGGAACACTAATTTTTTATAAACGCTCCATGAAGTTTTAAGAAGGCTGTTTAATGTTGAAGAAACACATTCATTTTATGAATTTTATAAAACAATATATTAATAAGAAACAATACAGATCATGGGCCTACTGTTATCGGATTCATTTAGGTATAAACACTAACATGTCAATAGAAAATTTTAATAAAATATTGTTATCTAAAAGGAAAACGGATTAAACGACTGGATAAAATAATCTGTGCCATATTATATTTGTTAAACATATTAAACACTGCACATCATGTCATTTACAGTGCATACACTGTAACTCTTGCTTTCATGAGTTTGTGTGTTCGTGTATGGACAGTTGCCATACGAAACAATATGTGCAAACATATTCACCAACACTTAACAATAGGATCCCTGAGGAAAGGGAGAATGAAGATACACTCATTATGGATATTCCGAATGACGGAGTCATATTAGAAGAAATTTTAAACGAAATAAGTACAACTAAAGAAACAGAAAAGAGCGTATCTTCAAAAAAAGACAAAATGAATCTTGACCTGTCTGCAGAATTTACAGAAATTCAGGAAAACATAGGAACTGTAGAATAGTTTGACTACGCAAAAAACAGATCAGACATCTTTTAATAACACTGACAGCGATGAAGTCAGCTGCTGAAAGGAGCTTACAAGTATGTATAATTTTATAAAAATTAGTGTTCCGAGTCCTGATATATTTATAATTAATTCTGATTATTAAGAAGCAAATCCAAAGCAATTGCCTGGATTTGCTCCTTGGAGTTGGTTTCCTGTCTTTGAAGTTTGTTTTTAGGTGTGAACCGTCTCTGTTTTTGTATGTTCGTGTTATTTGCAATATTTTCAGTGACCTGCAATGCAAAAAAAACTTATCAAACACTACAAGAAAAAAAATCTTAACTACATCTAGTTCTCGTTGCGTAGTTTAAAGTAAACATGTCCTGCTTGTAGGACACTTAAAACTAATTGTATTGAATTTGCCAACTGGTAAGTGTGGATTTACTTTAGGTAACAAGAGTTCACTTAATGATACCTACTTAACTGTTATTTTTTTGTAATTAATAAAATTAGTAAAAAAGTTTTCAAAACTTGTTTAGCAAAAAACTGACACAGTAAAAATACAATCAAAAACATATTTATCTTTATGCCCAGATTAAGTTTTGTGGCTGGTGTTAAGAGAAATTTATTTATTTATTTTAATCTACTGCTATAAGATATTATAGATCTTTAATATTGATGGGTGTAATGTTTTTATTTTAAATTAATTTGATTTAGTAGTTGTTGACTCTTCTCACTCCTCACGTTGTAATGTGGTTGTTGTTTAGTATTTGATAGAATTAGTAATGTGTTAATTGAAATTAATGTTTATGTTTAAAAGAATTACGATCACTGATATTTTGCTGTATTCACCTCCCTACTTACCATCCGTGAAATGTCTTCGATCTTCTTGATGGGCGGTTCTACCTCACTGGAAATACATTAATAACACACAAATATTTTGTCTGGATATCGACATATGCACATTAAATAAAATAACACTGATACTCAATTGTAATTTGAATATTCAAATATTGACCGCTTGAATATTGCCGCCACCTTGTGAAATAATTGTTCTAAAATGCAAGTTATTTATATCTATTTGATAGAAATAAAGACTCTCTATTCACTGGTAACAAATTGAGGTGTTTATTAACATTAGTGAAATTCAGTAAAAACTCCTTTAAAACAATTACTAATGATTTTTTTAAAAACAACAACAAAGTTAAATAAATTCTGAAACTTCTTCAGCTCAAGGCTGGTAACACTGGTACAATGTACGATAATATGGTAATTTAGGTTATGTCTACTTTGGTTATTAGTATTACCAATTTTCGTGAATCCTTTGAATGTACATAATGCAAGATATAAAGATGTTTTATTAAATAACAATATTTACTTATTTATTATAATTAAAAAGACAAAAAGTTAAAAATTATTAACCTCAATACGATAGTCAAACTATCGTACAATCGTACGGTTGTTTTGTTGCTTTCTGATGCTAAAAGCTGTAAACACGTGCTATCAACGTTGCACTATTAAAACAATGTTACTGGTTTAATTGTTATTATTATGAACTGGAATTGATAAAACAACGAAAGAACTCTATTATTGAGTCTATTTATAAGAATTATTTATGACAGAAGTGACTCTCTGTGGCAAACAAATGCGTTCTGGTTATAGGTTAGTTTACCTAGATGAGAGTAAGTATTAATATCGTAAAAAAATCTTAATACTATCTTTACAAACACATTATTTATTCATAACAAGGTGTAAAATTAACAGTAATGATAGTTCTCGCATATTAGGTTATTGTTTTTCAAGTACTGCTGAAATCATAGTCAAACAAGCGACTATATTTACGAGTAATGGTTTGCGGTATAAAATATTAATTCCGCTTCTATTATTATTCTTTGAACATGAATGTAACATATTTTAATTAAATGTCGTCATTAAGTTAGACGAGAACTTTTATTCATTTTAATCTGGTAATAATTCGTTGTTACTAGTTAAACACGCAAGTGTGGTTACTTGGTTAACGTAGTCGACAATAATTTTTGTTAACTAACGAATATTATGTTGTCATTATATTTTAAAATTGTTAATGTATAATACTCCCTGTTTCCTTCACATAACATGACCTTTATTATACACTGGTCATGTCTTTATTGGTTCACTGTTTCACTCACAACACTGTCACACGATAAAAATGGGTGTTCAGTTGAGGTTAGTTATGGGTATATTACTTAGATACGCGCATATTTTAAAAATATTTTTGGATGACTGTCACAGGCTCCGCTCGCATCGATGGCTGGAAGACAATTAGTTCATCTCACCAAAGCTTCTGTTTTCGTCTGGTGAAATTGGGTCATTCTATTGGTTTAGAATGCGATACTCTCTACCCCAAAAGTCTTAGTTAAATAAATATTTTAATTTTTTAGCGTCACTGCTTTGGGTTTGAGATTATCTATGACATGTTCATTGCCATTCGAAAATGACCGAAAATCTTATAATGTTTATAAGTTTCTTATTATTAGTCAGATTGTCATTTGGATAGTGGCATTATATTGCGGACACTTGTGTCTTTAATTTAAGTCCAAACAAGTAATAATTCCGTCCATTAATAACTCACTTCACTTTCTTCAAAATTCATATAGTGGTTCTTAATAAAAATAAGTTCTTTCCACTATATTTTGGTGTAATTATATCTTAATACTTATGATTAAATGTTTGGAGTCCATTTCTCATCTACTCTAATACATAATATTAATATATTTGTAATTTAAACAAAATGTACTAATGGCGTACAAGCCATCTATGTCCGATTGTTTATATTTGCTTATATCACTATTATCCCTTATTCTATTACATATTTTTGGTACTATAACATTATTAGATACACTTACATACGTTTGCTAATACTTCATTTTGGCAAATGTTATTTTGTTTACATTTATAGTATTGTTCAAAATACCTTATGCTCTTATCTCGCCATTCTGTCACTCTTATTTAGTTATTTTACCACATATTAGATGCATTGTTGATAATTAAATTGTGTACAAATGTTGTACATGGTTAGTTTAGTGGACTCACTAACTTTTTGTTAGCTGAAATCTCTTTAAGTTATTGTATGGTGGTTGTTTACACTTAGTCCTATGACTGCAGTTAGTTAGTTTATTAAATTCCAGTCATTAAATTACTTGTATAATAATTGTGAGGTATTCTCATAGTTGTATTGAACATTCCTCTAACTACTGGTAAACCTTCTTACTCTCTCTTTACAAGTTTTGTTAATGTTTTTTGATTAACTCTATTGTCACATGGGGTTCTGTCTAATTGGTTTATTGTTATTATAATTAATCTGACTCATTTAGTTGTGTCCTTCAGTTCATATGGTATTCATTGTCTTGTACATTTATTCTTATTTGGTCTCTGTTTGAAACAATTATTGATAATTACCTTATCTAATTATTGTGTATGATTTTATGTTGTAGGTCCAGTTCATGTGAGGTTATGTGTCATTTGGTTGACAACAATATGCTTCATACTTTATTCAGTATTTATCTTAAATACTGTCATGTCATTATGGCATGTTACTACAATTGTTCATTACTATGCTTTGCATATTTTGTACACATTTTACACTACATGTTTATACAATAATACTTGGTTTTTTAATCTAATCATGTTACACATTTTGGTGGGTTGTATCTAGGCTTTGGTACATTGATTTGTTTCTATTCAACAAATTAGTTTGTTTACTACTTAATTGCTTTAACATTTATCTACTTTTTGTCCTGTGTTACTATGACATTCAGGCACATTTCATATCAAGGATTATAAAGCTTTTATTATTGATCTCTTTGAGCAATTATTTCACTTTTCTGTATCATAAAATTGGTGGTCTACTGATTATATTTGTGGTTTTACAATCTTGGATTAAACTTGGTACACTAATTGTTTGTGTATTTCACTTGTTAATCGTTGATTCTTTCACTTATAAATTGTTATTCACTTCCCTCAGTTATAAACACTTCACTAATATTGCTGTGCTGTTTACTTGGGGTTAGTGTTATTATATTATTTGTTGTTGCACTTATACAAAGTATTCACTGTCATTGTTTGTGATCACTTATTGAGGTTCAACACTTGGTTTTTTATTATCAATAGTCCAATAATCATTATTCTTATTCTGGTTACTATATTGATTGTGGTGCTTTCCATATTTTGGGAATGTTGATGTCTTGTTCTGGTCATACATAATCTTCATTCTTCATGGTACATTTCTTCCTCTTCTTCTTCTTCTTCTTGCTATTCAACTGTTTCTTCTTCATGTTAATTGTTTGTCATTTTTGGTGCTTTTCTTGGTTACTCACTATTGGTAATAATTCATGTTCACTTAATATGGTTATATTCTTCCACATTTTCACTCACTATTATGATAGTCATTGTCCTATATTTATCTCATTATTATGACAAATTAGTCTACTTTTCTCACTATGATGATTGTATTTGACATGTCTCTTTCTTATGATGATAATCACTTTCGGCATATCCCCTCACTATTTTGATCTATTGGGCCTGGATGCTAACGTATTATATCGATTCATTGTATTTTCTCTTTCTTCTTTATACTCGATGATATATCCTTATGACTCTTCTTTCTTCTTCGTTGGGTTGCTTTAATATTATTTATTTGTAGATACACTTTTGATTTTCATATTTCTGTTCCTTCTTACATGCTTGATGAAATATGCTTATGTTACTCTTCCATTTGACGTATTATACATTTTTTATGTAACCGTTATTTTGGTACGTTACAAAGAACAATTTGGAAAAAATACATACGATAAGATTTTAGAATTATTTCAGTGAACTTAATAATTATAAATCTAATGTAAACACACAAACAATCAGTACTGACTAGCAATTAAAGGATGGGTAGATGGATAGATAGATAAATAATTCAGTAAGTAGGCTACATGAGTAGATGATTAGATAAACCGGTATGTGAGTGTCTATCTGAATAGAAGAGTAGGTGGATAGATATCCTAAGTAAAGCTATAGACTAAAATTTGGATAGATGGGTGGGTGGATAGTTTGTGTAGGTGGGTGAGAAGACAGATAAGTTGATGAGTAGGTAGTTTGGATTAGACTGTACTACAAAATAAAGTGGATAATCTGAAAATTATACATACCTTTAAGCTCCTTTCAGCAGATGACTTCATAGCTTTTATTGTCAGTAGTAACTGTCTCATCTGTTTTTTGCATATTGAAACTGTTCAACAGTTTGTAGGTTTTTCTGAATCTCTTGAAATTGTTCAAACAGTTTCATTCTTTCATTATTTAAAGATATGCTCTTTTCTGTGGCTTTACTTTTAGGCGTACTTGCTTCATTTACCACTGTTTCTTCTAACATAATATCCTTTGGAAGATCTATAATAAGAGTATTTTCTTCGTTCTCCCTTCCCTCAGGAATCCTATTGGTTAGTGTTCTACAAACAAGGTGAATATGTTTGCACATATTGTTTCGTATGGCACTGTCCATACACGAACACACGAACTCATGAAAGCAAGAGTTACAGTGTATGCACTGTAAAAGACATGATTTGCAGTGTTTAATCCGTTTAACAGTATAAAATTCTGTTTGTGTGGATGACAAGACCTGCCACTTGTCATCTAAAGTTGTCAAAACTTTCTCTGCGTCCAACAACATACTAGCTTTGTGACGATTTCTTAATACTTGCAATTTTTTCACAAGTTTTCCTTTCTTCATTTTAATTATCAGATCAAAATTTTTATCTCTGAGCAAATGTAATATGGCACAGATTGTTTTGTCTAATCTTTTAATCAGTTTTCCTTTAAGGTAACAATATTTTAATACTTTATTGAAATTTTCTATAGACATATTGGTGTTTATTCCTAAATGTATCCGATGACAGTAGGCCCATGATCTATATTTTTTTTTTAATAATATATTGTTTAAAAAAATATTCATAAAAAGAATGTGTTTCTTTATCATCATGAAGTCTCCTTAAAACTTCATGGAGCATTTTGTTAAAAGCATCTTCATCAAGTTCATATAACAGAGCCTGTAACATTTTAAACACACTGTCTCGCTTTTCTTTTATTTTAATTTTTGTATTTACATTGGTCTTCCATGCCCTTAATACATGCCATGTACAATAAATACGATTATTTGAAGTCCCCATTGTTTTACACCATGCGGAATAGAATGTGTCTTTTATGTCAGACATAAATGTATGGGTTGTAATACATCCTAATATAGACTTTATTTGATCAAAAAAAATCATTATAACGGTTTCGTCCCCTCTGTTCGTGAACATGAAAGTGCAAGGAAACTCTTCTCTGGTTTCGTCCATTGTTAGAAGTGTGTATAACTGAAAGTTGTAGTTATTAAGGCCATGGGTGCCATCAATACATACTACGTCACTACTATACTTTTGTAGTATAGTTTTTTGTGCGTTGGTCATAAATATTAACAAAAAATCTTCTTTTTTCAGTTGAGAAAACTCAAAACTATTTACACTTTGTGGTTTATAAACCACTGAGGCAGTGTCCTTAGATGTTTTAAGATCTTCAACCCAAGCCTCGATGCTTACAGGGTCAAATGGATGTTTTATGGCTTCATCATTTAGATTGAAGCCTTTTTCAATATTTATAATATCTTTTTTGTTCACTAGGTGAATTCTTTGTAATTCACAATTTGATATAGAACACCTGATATCTTTTAAAATTTCCTCATGGGGTATTTTACTTGCTAAGTGAGTTGCAATTTGGTTTCTCTCTTTCTTCGTCAAGTGAATATGTTTTAACTCATTTTTATGGCCAACATGTGTTAAAAGAAATGAGACATGTACAGTGCCATTTTTTAATTTTTTCATCTTGATCATTGCTGGACAAAACCATTTATTTTGCAGCTTCCCATAATTTTTAAGTGGCGTTTGTTTAGTCCTAGTTTCCTGTAAAAACCACTTCTGTGGCATTGGTAAACGTCAGATACATTTCCATTTGACGTTTGTTTAAAAAAACATGTTGTTTTATTTTCAATTTCTTGTTTCCACGCATTAAATTCATCGACAGAATCAAAACTGTGATGTTCAAACTTCATAAAAATGCCATGTACATTTTCAAAATGACTGTAAATTTTCTGTTCATTATGTCCAAGTGGTCTCCTTGTTATGAATTTACAAATAGGACATTGTCTTTCAACCAAAAGTGGTTTTCCAATGTTATGATATTTTCTTTCATGGTCTGTGAGGTGATGTTTATGCTTGTATTTTGCATTACATAGAGTACACATGAAAGATCATGCTAAGGATCCACTGTTATGTATTTTTAAACTTAATATGTGACGTTTTAAACTATACTGGTTAATTGTATAAGTGCACATATCACATTTATAAATTTGTTTTGGCTCAGTAGAATGGGTTGATTTGATGTGTCGCTGCAAATAATTTTTTTGGGAATACTGTTTGTTACACAAAGTGCAAGTAAATGTAGCTGTTTCAATTTGCTCCCCTTTGGCATTTCTTTTGTGAACAATTCTAATATGCCGTTTACAATAAGAACTCTTACTGAACTCTTTGCTGCATAAATCACAATTTACGGCAGTAGTACTCATCTGAAAATAAACATAGCATTGTTTTCATTGAACTTAAATTTAATAAGCAAATTTCAGATGAAACGGTAACAACTAAACTTTATTTATTCTTCCCATAATGGTCCTGTATTTTGTTTAATATACTTTCTGAAGTGACAGTTTGGGAATACAGTACTGCTGCATTGTGCTATTCTACCACATGTTCCACTTCTGGCAGCTGGGTTCTAACAGCACATTATTGTTCAGATTAAAAGTTGTACATGCGTGCACGCGTGCGCACACATGCACGCACATACACACATAGTATTCTTAACTGCCCATTAAACAAAACATTAAATTTTGTTTCTAAAAATTACAAATGTCTACAAGATAATTCTTCTTATTCTCTTTTCTTTCAAACATTAGGCCTGCTGCCTGTTATGCTTTTGACCATGGCAGAACTGACATTTCACCACTGCCAGAGAGAAATCAGCTACATAGCAACTGTGTGTGTGTGGGGGGGCCAGAGATGCCAGACAAGACTGCTGTATTATACACAGCAATATGGGTGTGCAGGCAGACTGACTAATTTTTGTTTAGTAAAGTAACAGTATTATAGAGCGATCATACAATAAATAGTATAAATTCCACACAGTTAAATGTGTGTTATAATTTCTTTTAGTCTAACAGCTAGATGGATTTTTACACTTTTTTCAAATTATTGATTCCATTTTTGAGCCATGGGGTCAAAGAATTTTGAAATTTCTAAAACTGTACAGTATATTCCGATTTTCGTTAAAATTCTCTTTAATCGATGTCCCACATGGAATTTGTGATTTTGTCAAACCTTTGCCCCACTTTTTGAAACCTGGTGTCCCAAAATTTGAAATGTACAAAAAATAATACTATATTTGTATACACTAATTTTACTTCTGTTGGCAAACAAACTAGAAGAAGGAATACTCAGATCTTTTGTTAGTCACTTTTTTTTTTAAATAGTGTTTTGAGAAGAAAAGAGTGGTTAGACTTGTGAATTATATTGTTCATCTTGCTGTATAAGGAAAAGTCAAGAACTACTTTTACAAGAAATTGTGTGGTTGTAACAGGAATTTTACATTTCCCTGGAACGAATCCAATTGTTATCTCACTGAAATGTATTTCAATTGTGAAAGCATTACATATCAAGTAACTGAATGTAATGAGAATGCACCTGTGCACGCACGCACGCACGCGCGCGCGCGCGCGCGCGCGCACACACACACACACACACACACAGTGTACTTATTTTTTACTTGTTTGTTCCATAACATTGATTACAATTGCAGCAAAATTGATCAAAATGACATCAAATACATGGACATGTATACATGTACTACCCTCAAAACACGAAAAAAAGTCATTTTTCGAAAAGTTTCTGTGTGTAGATTTTTTTCTATGGCCAACAATAACAGCCGCAAATTCAAACAGAATCAAATAATTTTTTGCACACAGCCCTGAATTGTAGAGTTCTCAGGACCTATTGATTTTGGTGAAGATCAGTTAAGAGAAAGGGGCAGTTTACCTGCAACATTTAATGTTTTAATAAGGGTAATTTTTTCTATGACGAACGATAACTGCCGTAAAGTCAAACAGAATCAAATAATTTTTTGCATACGTCCCTAATGTGTAGAGCACTCAAGGTCTTTTGATTTTGGTAAAGATCGGTGGAGAAGAAGGGGTAGTTTACCTGCAACGTTTTATGTTTTTATATGTGTACTACGTTATCGGCAACAAAGAAGTAGTTTAGTGTAAAAATTTCTCCCGGGCTGTTTGAGCAAAGTACAATGTTATCTGCAAAACCAGACGTTTCGGCAGTGCCATCGACTGTCATCATGAGTGAAAATCGAGTGTGATAATGTAAGGTGGTATACGTTAGTGACCACACAGTACTGTGGTCAGGCTGAATCTATAAGTAGAAAGAAGTAGTTTCTGTGGAAATATTTCATTTCCATTATGATTTTAAATATAAATCTTTGAACATGGAAGTAATGTATGGTTCTCCATACCGATATTTTAATTGCTTTTAGTTTTCATTGAATTGTTTGTATTTCAGTTTTACATTTGATATGTAAACGCATCAAGACAGAAATAATCGCTGCTGACATTGAGTTTAGCAATTTAACATGATAATGTTTGTTATATAGTAAATATATTTGTAATATAGTTATTTAGAAAACATGATAGAAGACAGTTCTTACCTTTAACTTGGTTACACAAGCACGCATCCAAAATAGATACAAAAGCGCGCGCGGTAAAAACTTACAAAAATCAGCTGAGACAAGTATCAGCTGAGCCCGCCAGGTGACACGGTGTGTCGGTGTCACGGTCGGTCAGGCACTTTCCCCTCCAGTGCCCCCACCACGTCGCCAGATTAGTCGGTTAACAGCTCCGATGTCCGTCGTGTAGACGCAAGTGTTAGAGGTGGGCCGATATACCTGTAACAGGTATTTTGGAACGATATTTTTGTGGAACGGATGTAACAGTGACTGAAAAGTTGAAATCCCTGTTATTCGCGGCGACGCTGTTCCGAGTCGAGACACGCCGCCCTCGCTGTTCCGAGTCGAGGCACACCCCCTACGCACCTACACAGACACACACAAAAAGTACGCAAGTATCACGTAAACGAATACGCCAAGGCCAAATACTAGAAGTACAAAAATATCGCTGGAACGCAAGGAACAGCCAGTAACGCGTATTTAAATTACTAGGTATTTCAAATACTAGTGGTATCACCGTTACACAAGGAACAACGCGTATTACAAATACTAAGCGTATCAGAGGACAGTAGTATTTTAGGAACACCTAGTATTTTAGGAACAGGTAGTATCAAGCATATTTCGAGTTACGAGCCACTTTTTCGTCCTGTATACTTCATTCTGCCCAAAGAGACGAAGCTGTTTTTAATAAAGGAAATAATTCATCCTGCTGTTACATGTATTCTCGTGTGATATGCAGATATATAATACAGATTATATGCTAATAAATTATATATTATACTAGTCACCAACTTGTAACTAAAATCGGTTGGTAAAACTTTGTTTTTACTCAAAAAAACTTTGTGTTCCGAGTCGTTAGTGAAATAGTTGTATTTAATTATATTGAGTTATAACCTATAGAGTGGCTGATGTTGATAAGCTATATTATACTTTTTATTAATGTGATTTTAACTTCACTACACATCTCACGTAAATGATGAGATTGTTGTAATGGACATTTATGCACTTTATCTAGTCCTGTTCCTTAAATATCTCTAATGCATTTAATTTACTTTTGTTGTTGCTTATTATGTATAAGTTTTTATTTATGTATTTATATTTATTTTATTACAATTTGTTATTTTATTTTTATTTGTAAAATTTTGTTTATTCTCATTCACTCTTGTGGCTTACTGTTATGTTTTTATTATACGTTTCTGATGTTTTTTCACATTATTTTTTTGTGGTATTTGGTGTAGGCCTACTCTAAATTATTTAATTGCCCCGAGTTTCGCAACTGATTTGTCTAACCAATGTTAGTTTGTTTACTACTAGTGAAAACTTAAATTGGTATTCCCAAAGGGAGATAGGCCTATAAATTCTCTTGTTTCTTATTTTCATTTAAACAGTAATAGTTTAATAAAGTCACAGTGTAAAGTAACACTGTTAATACTTTTAGTTTCAATTTATTTCTTATAACAAATTATATAGTATAGGTTATATAATATCTTCAAATAAATACATATTAATAGGTTTATCTAGGTGAAAATAAACCTACTTGCAGTGTATTTATTTGAAGATATTACATAGGAGACCTGCAGGAAACTCAAAACGAGTTACTTACAAAGGATAATATAGGTTATGTATGTATAGTATATAATAACAGGTATTTGTACCTGTTATTTTTTTGGAACGGTATTTTCATACCTAGTATTTTAAAATAACAGTTTAACCCACCTCTACTGCCAGTAACTCGTAACGATTTTATTTGGTAGGTTGAGTGGAGATGGTGTGTGGTGGAAGGGGATTGGCGCGGGGATCCGAATTATTGTTTGTTTTATGTATAATTGTGTCAAAAAGTGTGTGTGATTTATAGTGATTTATATATAACGACCAATTACACTATAAATCACACACACTTTTTGACACAAACGGGTTTGTTTTTATAATGAAAGGTAATAACGTGTACGCTTGGGTCTTCTCAAGTTTAGCCACCAAATGCTCGTTGCAGACATTGTCGATGAAGTGATTCTTGGCACGGACATTATGAATGCCTACGGATTCGTTGTGGACTTAAGAGAGAATGTCCTGAAGGTTGGCCTAGAGAAGCTAAAGCTTTGCATGGCTAAAATGACAGGGTCTACCAGCCATTCGATTAGGCGAGTGGCATTAGTCGAAGAAAAAGTCAATAGGTCTGGTCAAGAGGAACCCTCCCTATTGCAAGCGGAAATGGAGGAAGAACTAGCAGAGGAAATACAAATAAGTGTAACGACAAAAGAAGTGATTGGAAAGCCAACTATGGGTGTCAAGGCAAAACTCTTGCTTGTTCCTGAGCTGATAGAAGCGCCCGAGGGAAAAGTGGCTGAAGATGAGGTTACGCAAGAGGTTGTTGACTAGAACCAAACAAACTTGGATCAGCCAGTGGTGTTTAGGTCATCAGTACATGACGCAACGGGAGTGATTCCAGCAAAACTAGTGGTTGAACGGAAGACCTCCATTCCTGGCGACGTGATGTTCGGATCACACGAGACTGAATTTGAAGAACCGGAGAATTATCTTTCGCAAGGACGTCCACCTAGATCGCCTGGTGGAGTATTACTTCAGAGACGGTTTGCCAGTTTGGGACGAACAGGCTTAAGGAGGAGGCAGTGTTACGACATTACAGAACAGCCTACGTGTTTGTCGAATGTGCCAGAAGAATCTCGCTCTAATGTGTGTGGCATACGTGACTCTAGACGCATTCGCGAGACTTTTCTCGAAGCCGCCAGCCGAGCGGACTGTGTCAAGGCCCCAATTAATTACGTAGTACACACTGGCGCTAAGACGTAGTTTGGAACGTTCTGGTCTGTGAGCGGAGGTATAAATACATGACGGCAGCGGCCTTAGTTTTCAGTTATAGTCGCGATATATTACTATGTGCATTCAAGTGGTTATTAGTGAAGTGTTTAATAATCGGGCGGGATAATTGTAATACAATTGTGTTTTAATATTAGTGGACATTTTATTGCGTGTGAACAATTTTTATTTGATTTGTTGTAAGAGACTGTGTTGTTAATTACGAACTGTTTAACTGTGAAAATTAAAGCTCGTGATTAGTGACTTAATTGGTGTCTTATATTTTGTTTCCACTGTACCTACGACGATCAAGTAGACCGTGGTAACAATATTACATACTCCAAAATATACAATGTTTCTTAATGTCTAGGCTCGATTAGGAGAAATACTGTAATAGACAAGACACAATATGCCAAGCCACGTAATACTTGCAGTACTAAACATTAAACATTTTTTTATAACTGAGTGAAATATTTTTGTGGTTCTTCTATTGTGGCTATTGCTAGTTTCGTCTTACAAAACGTCCATATGAATCGTTTAGTCGTGTCCAAACAGAAATCGGCATCAAAACCTAGGTACGTAGACTCGTCATTCAGGGAGTAGGCTAATCTTTTCAACTGTACCCTTTTTATATTCATGTGTACTACATTGTTCCCGCCTTGTCCCCACTACAATGTGCGCGACTGCTTCATGTGTGATTATTTTAACTATATTATTGTATTATTATTTCAATAAAGTCGCCATTTACTGATTAAGTAATTTAAATTATTCAGTCAGCATATGCAATTTACTATGAGTGCGCTTACATTTTTCTTGCTCATGATTCTTACAAACATTGAGTGTATGATTCTTACTCGTGCAATACGTGTAAGAAGGGCTCTTTTCGGCATTATAGGTGAAACGTCCTTGAGTGAAATTCTATAAAGTAGAAACTACTTTTACCTATTCTTGCGACATTGACTCCCTAGTTCTGTATTGTCGTTCCTCCAGGAAAAAGCCCTCATTGTAGAGAAAAGAATGAGGAAAACCAAAATCGTGCAACTTGTTCCTAAGTTTTCAATCCCCCCCCCCCAAATGTTCTGGGTGCGCCTCTGTTTGTCTGTACTGCTCGTCCTCATATATAGGCTGTAAATTATTTTTAAGTCTTTGGAAATCAATAAGTACATTAGGGTAGCACACCTTAAAGTTATTTAATCCACCTATGGGAAATTAATTCAGAATATGCTACGAACTTCGAAGTATCCGTTAATGTAACAAACAAAATCTTTCCCACATTTTGAAAACGTGTGGTTATTTGTAGTGAAAGAGTATCCAGTGGTGAAGCATGACAAAATAATTTGGGTAGAAATAAAAATATCAGCCAAAAGCAACCTCTTACTAAGATTGTTGACGTTCTTAGTGAACCAGTAAAACTATGGTAAATAGAGTTAATACTATCAGATAATAGCTAAATAACTGTCTGAAACACACGCATTCGTTATATAATTTGGCTTAAATATAAAGAAAAAGCTATCGTATTGTTATGGGTGTCGTTTATGAATCTTAATAAAAATATATTGCTATAAAAATATAAATGTTAACTTATTTACAGTTTTTAATGGTAAAAATCCGGATTACTGCAGGCGTAATGCAAACATTTCATATATTTTTTTATAAATGAATTCTACACGCCGTGTCTCATTTTTTCTTATTTTTAGCTATAGAATCAACCCCCGAGAGATTACCTTGCAATTTTGAAGAACTCTGTATATGATGTTTCATGAAAGGCCCTTCCGTTGCCAGTAAATTTAAAGTTTCCAAATAATTTCCCTTATTAAGAGAGTGCTCATTTTCCTTATGACCCCTAAAAACTAACTCTTACCTCCCTAAATAACAAACATCTATCAAACGGCCTACTATCCTTCAATTTTGTACCACATTTTCATTGTGCTGAACTGCTTGAATTCTAGGTGTTTTGGACAAACAATGGTCAATTCTGTTACGACCTAGCATGTGAAACATCTCAGAATTTTTTATATGAGTTTTGTTACCAGCATGTTTAGCAGTTTTAGCTTCAAAATTTTTTATAGTGCCTACTGCAACTTTGTTCCATGGTTCCTCTCCATTAAACATCAAACGATTATATCATTGCAGAGTTTTGTTTCGCTTACATTTACCATGAGCCTCCAGGTGGTCTAGTGGCTAACGCGGGCGATTGATGCACTCGTGGTCCCGGGTTCAATTCCCGGCGGAGGCTCCATACGGCGTGCACTCAGCGTCGTGAGGCAAACTAAGTAGGCGCTGAGATAACAGCGCCGCCTCCTGGCCGTGAATACCGCAACTAGCGGCTGGTGGCGCGTAGTACTAGCCATACACCATCACACTAAGGCCTCTATTACACTAGGCAACATGTGGCGGGCAACTAGTTGTCCGACCTCGGACAACTAGTTGACGAGGGCTAAAATGCTCTCGGCCACATGTTGATGATTAGTCGAGAAAATGGCGTCAAGGAATGAAGAGCTTCTGCTACTCGCTTTGTTATTAAAGAAAAGAAGACGCAGAGCTCGGAGAAGACGTATGTACATACACCCTATGTTATCAACAAGGATGGATAAAGGATTGTACTACACACTGTTCGATGATCTGTGCGCGGACGAAAATAAGTTTTTTAACTATTTTCGTATGTCAAAACAATCATTTGATGAATTGTTGGACTTGGTCAAAGCAGACATAACTGGCACTGATACCAAAATGAAGAGAAGCATACCACCAGAAGAAAAGTTAGTCGTAACCCTGAGGTAAGTGATCTGTACAATTAATTAATCAAATTAAATACAATTAAATTTTATTGTAACGTTTTCCACTTTATACAAAAAAATTAACAAACTACATTTTAAGATATTAAAAAGTCTTGGATGAAAAAAACAAACATTAAAATAATCTGTAAACAGTTGAATTCTTACAAAAATACAATGTTACATAACTAATTATTTTAAAAGTAAACAGAAAGAAAATTAAAATAGTAAAAAATCACTTATTTGGGTGCTGCTACTGTCGGACTCTGCAGGCGAAGCCACTGGTGATTGTCCGTTGGAGCTGCTTGCTACGGATAGGCAAGATTGATTTTGACTTTGGTATTCCAATAGTTGCTGTGAATTTCTGGTTGAACTTTGGATTCCCTTTGGTGTTGATGTATGTTGCAGGGGGTTTGGATTTCGGCATTGTTTTATTTGATTGGAAAATCCTGTAGGATTTAGGTATGATGGTGATGGTGATGGTGATGGATGTTGCTGATGGTTTGGACTTTGGTAATGTTGAGCTTGATAGGAATATCCTGCGGAATTTGGAAATGATTGTGGTTGTAACGAATACTGTTGATATCCAAACTGGCCTGTATTTGGCATTGGTGCCCATTGTTGAGTGATGGGGGTTTGAGCAGCAGCAATGGCTGCAATAATGTCACTTCTAAGCTTTAACCTCCTTTCTGGAGGGACTTTATTTATTACTGAGACAAGTGACAGTAAAAACAACTTATCCTCATGTTTTTCATCATGTGTTTCTTCTTCAGTAACAATTTTTTTCTTCAAAATTTCAATAAGGTTATCTTCGTCCTTTCTTAATTTCTTGTTGCTTTTACTTTTAGATTTTGAAATACCTTCAACCTCTAGCGAGCCAGTCGCGTCAGTATTATCATTGTTTCCCTCGACACTGTTTTCTCTGTCATTGTCGTGATCCAATGAACTAGCAGTTTTCTTACATAACGTTTCTAAAAAACTCAACTGCTCAAAATAGACATACTGCTTATGGGCCTTCGCCCCTGATCCACTTTTTACTTCCTTCTTTTTCTGAATTTCTCTCACATAGCAAGTACGAATGGACTTCCACCTTTTCTGAATGATTGTCACTGAAAATAAACCAAAATGTATAGGCAACAAAAAATTACTAAAATGCAGTAGGGTTTTTTTGTTTTAACCTTAGAAATAATAATTATAATTAATTTAAGAATTTTACCTTATATAATCCACTAGGCGATCTCAGTTTCTCAAATACGACATGTTTCAGGGACTAAATCCCCATCCTCAGTACAGTAAAATGCTATTCCCCTAATACATAGGGGTCGTCGAAAAGATTAAAACGTTTATACACATAAACACCACACGCACAAAACTCACTATGAATAAATTAACATATATACATAAACATATGAAAACGTTATAAGTGACTCGGTGCAACAAATTAATCAGTTTATGTATATATGTTAATTTATTCATAGTGAGTTTTGTGCGTGTGGTGTTTATGTGTATAAACGTTTTAATCTTTTCGACGACCCCTATGTATTAGGGGAATAGCATTTTACTGTACCTGAGGATGGGGATTTAGTCCCTGAAACATGTCGTATTTGAAAAACTGAGATCGCCTAGTGGATTATATAAGGTAAAATTCTTAAATTAATCATAATAGCGATCTGGAGACTGCATAAAATGTATCTCGAAGCCAATAATTATAAATTTTCATAAACCAAACTTCATAGGTGTTGTGTTGTACAGGGTGGGTGGTAGTCAGTGTTAAACAATTTTTTTCTTGTAATAGTACATACAAGAAGTATGTACATTTCCTATTGTAGTAGGAAACCACTTAGAAAATATTTATCTCAAACGGCCTTGTAGTAATTAATTTTTTAGTATTTTTACAAAAATTCTTGACTTTCAGACAGAAACTTCTAATTTCCGCTCAGTCATTGAATACTTGCATTTTTTTCTTAAAGCTTATAAAATTGTTATTATAAGATGACCATTCCTTTTATGAAAAAGTAATTAAAATGTACTACTTATTGAATTTCAAATTTCTAGAACAATTCAAAAAAACATGAAAGTAAGTCAAGGATGTTTTTACACAATTCACTACTTTTTGGCAGTTTGAGATAATTGTCTTAGTGGTTTTCTACTCCATTAAGTGTATACTATAATAGAAACATTTTCTAACACTAACTACCACCCACCCTTTATACATTGGTGTGTATGTTTTTATGAGTAGTTAATGTAGTTAAAATTGTTTTGTATTAATGCTCTCTGTTTTTACAGGTATCTGGCAACTGGAACAACAATGATCGACCTCCAATATCAATATAGAATAAGTCAGCCTGCAATATCCATGATCGTAAGACAAGTTTGTAAAGCTATTTGGAAGTGTGTCATGCCAAAATGCTTTCCACAATTTACAGAAAAGTTTTGGCTTGAAACTGCAGCTGAATTTTACGAGAAGACAAACTTTCCACATTGTATTGGAGCGATTGACGGGAAACACATCAGATGTATCAAACCTCAACATAGTGGTTCCTTATACTATAACTACAAGAACTACTTCTCTGTACTTCTTATGGCTATGTGCGATGCGTCGTACAAATTCATCTTTATTGATGTGGGTGCGTATGGTAAATCATCAGATTCAACCGTATTCAAAGAGAGTGTGTTTTTCAATAGACTTCAAAATGGTTCATTAAACATTCCTCCTCCTCAGAACTCCTTCACAGGTCTTGATGAACCCATGCCTTTTGCAATTGTTGCAGACGAGGGATTTGGCCTATCAACGAATATTCTAAGACCGTATGCAGGTAAATGTCTCACTGTCAAGAAACGTGTATTCAATTACAGGCTTTGTCGTGCACGTAGGAACATTGAATGTACCTTTGGAATACTCGCAAACAAATGGCGAATATTCCACAGGCCAATGAATGTTGACATATCATTATGTGAAGACATTATTAAAGTATGCTGTGTGCTACACAATTTCGTAAGACAAAGGGATGGCTATCGCATTGAGGACACGTTAACGGTGGAAGGACTGTTCGATATGGATCCCATTATTGAGAAACCACCAAAAAAGGCTAGTAAACTGAGGGATATGTTTGCTGACTACTTCCTCAGTGAAGAAGGTGCCGTTCCGTGGCAAATGGATCGTATGTAGGCAAGGATATATACGATGGATCGTCTTCTGTAGAGGTTCATGAACACATTTGTAGAGGTGTTAATACAGTACGTATAAGTTAAGTTGAATTTAAGTAAGTTCCTTACCAATGTAACCAATGTTTTAAAAATAACTGAAAATATATTACTACTCACAATTTATTTGTTAAGAAATTGCGACTTTTTACTTATTAGGAAAAATACTAAACGTTTTATATTTTTCAAATTTTTTGTTATCTTTGTATAAAAAATAGACAAAATAAAGCAGATTTTTTGCATTTTAAAAACTATATTTTTTTTTTTAAATACTTTTCCTTGGTTAGTACACTACTTCTGTAATGTAAAGAAAAAGTAATTTTTCACATTGGAAATAGAGGTGTTTTATATATAAACTGTCGTCCCAGACACAGTTAAGGTGGTGTCTGGGGCGAAGTGCGCATGCGCGGAAGCGAGAGTGGCGCGCCACATGTTGCCCAGTGTAATAGCTCCCATCTGAAACAATGCCCCACGTCCAGCGTCAGCAACTTCCGAGTGGTCGGGAAGTTGCCGATCTCGTCCACCGTCATCCACTAGTTGTCGACCCATATCAACTAGTGGCTTAGTATAATAGGCTCCCATATAAACAATGTTACTAGACGACCCCGGCAACAAGTTTCCCGCCACATGTTGCCTAGTGTAATAGAGGGCTAACACAAAAAAAAGCCGCGCGGTACGCCTTGGTCCTTAACGGACTGTGGAGCGGAGGTTTTTTTTTTTTACATTTACCATACCAAAATTTCTGAAATTTTCTGACAACTTTTCCATCCTTCTGCGACAAATCTAAAACGCCCGAGATATTTTTGTCTTTAGCAATATCTTTTGCTCTAAATAAAACGTACTGATTTCGTATTTTAATAAAATTTCTAGTGAATAAAAGTTGTCAGAGTTTATATCAAATACTTCTGTGGTAGAACTGTACTAACTGTATTCATTTTGCTCCTTCAAACCAGTTAAACAGTATACTTAAAGCACTTAAAGGACGACACTTAAAAATATGTATTAAATAATTAGTACGTAAATCATTACACACTTCGTAATTTATATCACTATATACAAAATTAAAAATTATTTGTAAACTCAACTCAACAAAACTCTCCCATTGTCGTCCACCGAAGCCCTCCTCACCTCCAGCCTAGTTAAAAAGACATTTCAAGACCCTGATACAATTGCATCGCACAGCAAGATTCCATGGCTCACACTTTCGTCATGTCGCGTGATATTTAATTTCTTAAATTAGTTTTATACCCTTTCGAGTAATTTATGCAACTTAATTCATAAATAAAAATTAATTATTTTGTGAATAAATTATTTGGGGAGACACTGCCTACCTTGTCTCCCCTGAGGCTTCGCCACTAAATATCTAAAATTTCATAATACAAAATTTATATTTTCAAAAACGTATTCTAATGTGAGTGTAACTCTTTTCTGCCACTCACTGCATTCAGTGGGAACTGTTATTTTAAAAGCAGCTAAGTCGAAAATTTTTATACACGCATCCTCAGTTCTTTTGGTGTTTATGAGTTTTTGTGTAATTAAAATTTTCGAGATACAGAAATTAATGTCAAATGACTTCTTTTGTAGCACATTGAAGAGAACATCCGGGGCTCAAAAATATCGTTAAAAACGACAACCAAAAGCGTAAATTCAGAATCATTAAATTTGTTTAATAAGTCATCACTCTGCCTAATTGATGCTTCATCGTAATTTGAAACGTTCACAAATTCAGTGATTACTTCTTTCAATGAATCCCATTCATTATATATAATACTCAAAATGTTTACTTAGATGTCGCGTTATTACGGAAGGAGGTATCCGTCTTCAAACGATTGTATCGACTGCGTAAGTCGCGTAGCAGAATTGTGGGAAAATGATATAAACCGCTAACAGTTGTAAAAAATATCGGACACTTTGAAACGCTGATGCAACTTTGCCGTAACACTGAATTCAAACGTTGCGCTATGCAATGATCAAAATTTGTTTGTGCCGTTACTTCTTTGATTTTTGACTTTTGATTCCCCTGACATAACGTTTGCTCCAGCTAAACACTGAGCACTAAGTTTTAATTTATAGTCAAATTTTTCGAGCAACCTTGACTCAACGTTAAACAGCGTTTTGGCAATCCGACTGGAACGATCATCATAAAATCCCAAAAATCTTTCTACCAGATTTCCTTCGAAAGTAACGCTATTATGATGCTACCTTGATATTTGTGGACAATGTCTCTGGAGTCATCCACTTGAATAGAAAAAAAATGTACAATCTTTTTTTATTTTCTTCTCGACGTCCTCATCAATATATTGTGAAATGCAATCAATTTTTTTCATTTTGAATAATCTTAGAGAGGGAGCTGTGCAAGCCAGCCTGCCTTGACGCCGCGTTCCGAGCTTCAGTAGAGCTCCCGCCTCGGGACCACGATTGAGAGGGGAGGTTCCTACATGTGGTCTACTGCCGGCAGTGAATAGTCTTAGAATTACCGGCAATGATGAGTAAGATTTTTTTGTAGTGTTCTTTAATATCTACAGGACCTATCGTATGAAGTTATCTAACAGTTCTTTAACCTTTCCACGATTAATGGATGATAAATCTTCGTGATGACCGCGAAATGCTAATTCTTGTTTACCCAAGTATTTTACGTGGTACGAACTGCACGAATAGTTTGTTACGGACTGCATGAAACGTCTGTTAAGCCGAACACTGTCATTGAAGTGTTTAATAAACAACCTAGAATTTTTCTACAAAGCCTCGTTAGTACTTAAATGTTTCCTTATTTTTGGAAAACTCAGTTCACTACGCATGTGCTCAGAAGAACCTTCATGTTTATAAAGAGCACGAGTAACAATACTGAAATCATCAAAACAGTTCTTATTACACCCCTCGCCTCGTCTGGAAAGCATCGGTCAAGTATTTAGGCGTTCGGCTTGACCGACCACGTGACCGAAACCTTTGACAAGGCTCGTGTCGTCCGAGCCAAATAATTCCCATTAATCTCGTGCCACAACCCCCTGGCTCTGCGCACGAAAGTTACCATTTATCTTTTGTTTCTCAGGTTTGTACTGACCTATGCGGCTGCCGCACTTCTGTCAACCACCAACAGGTGTAGGCTGGAAAGATTCTGTTCCTTGTCGGGATCTCCTTGGTTTGTCAGGAATGACGTAATTCGCGGAGGTCTTCGAGTTCCTACCCTGTCTGCTTTTGCCCGGTCGTTGGCTGTAACTCTCTTTGCTGAAGCCGCGTTCTCCTCCTTTCCCTACCTCAGGACCAACAGCGCCACAGAACCACCACCCCCGGTCCGTGTCAAAGACCGTCGGACGATTCTTGATGGCCCGCTATAAAGGAATCCTCGTTCATAACTTCTAGTTCCAGCCCTGGAGTTAACCTACTGAAAACTGACCTTTCTTCCTTCCTAAAACGCTGCGCTTACTGCTTTTTGTTGTTATCCCTGTCTCTGCCTTGCGGAGAGCGACCGACACCTCTAAGCTTCTCCTTGCCGGGCTTGAGACAGGCGGCGCCTGTCGCCTGAATCGGTTCCAGCAGCAGTGCCACGCATTAAAGTCTTCATCCCCCCACCTTCTAGCGAATTATCGCGTTGTCGGTCTCCCTTCCAGTTTTTAGGCACCAGTCTACTGTACCAGCTCCAGGGTATCTTCTGGCGGCCATTTGGCTCGACTCGGATGTCGCAATTCTGCCATGGGTGCAAAGACACCCCGCTAACACGACGCAACAATGCTACGCAACATTCCACCTCTTGATTTAACACTAATAATTAATCAGGGCATTAAAAAAATAGTTTATTTAAATAATGACTGCCATACAACCATCGAAAATTGAATACCAATTTTGTTTAAACTTTCGATTGTACACCTTGTCCTAATTTTTGCAACTTTATTTACTTGCAATTACGCATAGCTTTTCACAGCTTAAAAAGTTATTCTTATCACCATTATTCCATCAACTTTTCTAATAAAACATATACCTGTTCGTATGAAGGAAACACTGCGAAAAAACGAACCAAATACGACAAAAAACGAACAAAACAAACGGATCCGTACTCTGCATGGACTACTGAGACACAACTATTCGACCTGCTTCATTTGAGTGGCAGAGTGGTGTATGGTAGGTATTCGTTGTCATGGCAACCGTTATACACTAACATTCCTAATGAGGTCATAACTGAGGCACATTTATGAATGGGGAAGGCTGCTTCAGCGCTTATAGGCTACTACTATGGCTACGTTAACATAGAAACCAGAGAGGGGAAACGTAGAAGCACTGGCACTGCCAGTTAGGTGGGGATTCAGTACGTTCCCCTACACAGCTACAGCTGCTTGACGTTTGTACAGTCAGCTTAAAAGTCATATGCGACTTGAAAATTTACTCGTCCAAAAATTAAAGTTAGAACGTTATAATACTTAAACTATATGGTATCAAAATTGTTGTTCTATATCGTTAAAAAAAATTTAATTATTTTGACCATAAACAAAGCTGTAAGAAATATGTAAGCAATAAACTGCACAATTTTAATAATGTATTGAACTGTAAAACATAACTAGTCGTGTTTCCGTTGCCCATCAACCTGAATGGGTTATTTTTACTTCAATATGAAACTTAATATCTCAATAAGACGAGGCAATATTTTTTTCTGCATACTTCATAAGTGTAAAAAATTATGTTGCTTTTGATCACGATTTTTTCAAATTACAACATGAAAAGTTAGCTGGTAGAGAAACTTTTTGTTATTACTAGTAGGTATCTAGTGTAAACAAATGAAATTATGAGAAACAAGTGAATTTAATTTCTATGTGAAGTAAAGAAGTAATTCAGACGGCAAGTTTCTAACTTGATAGTATGTTCTCAAGACATAAATATTTTGAATATCACATATAATCCGGGGTTGTGTTGTGTAATGCGTGATATTGTTAACAAATGCACAGTTTGAATATAATAATATCTACTGTGGTATAGCATGGGACTTGGGAAAACATTTAAAATAAATTTATTTATAAAAAATGTTTAAAAATATTAGAAATAATAATATTCATAATAACAATAAGACTAAACAGATAATAGTTGAAAATAGGTTGTTTTACTAAGGACAGTTTGACAAGTCGGTAGGTGTTACTAGGTCTGAGCATAGTGGTTAATCTAACAAAGCAACAGTGGCAGCTGGTGGTTGAAAAATTTGGGGGTTGGAGATAGGTTGGATGGAATAGAATTGTTTTATTATCTGAATAGAAAATGTCCAAGTCTCCTCCAAACAATACACAAGGAAAGCAAAATACTACAATTTTAGTGTCACCCACGTAACCACGAATATTTATTGTATGAATTTTTTTAAATTTACAATTAAATATTCTGTTACTGATTTTACACTTTGAGTAAAATTTGAAAGGTCTGGTGTAGGCCTACCCACTCTCTTAATATCAATTTTTTCCTCAATAGGACGTAAACTGAACAGCGTTTTCGTTAAGTTTGTCGACAGAATTCATTGCGTCCTACCAATTAAATATAATAAACATCTTACACTATGACACCTTAATCCTTTATATGTACTATCATTTACATTTAACAATGAATTGGATTGACACTAACAACAAACTTACAAATTCCAACCTGGCGCACCACGTGTTATTTACCAACAGACTGGTGGCGCCGTGATGTACAAGCAGGGTTTGCAGTCCCTATTCACACCAAGCGAGCCTATACCATTGTAATGGGAACAACCGAGTCTAGTCAGCCAGAGCAGAGCACTACTCCATTGTATTTCCCCATATACATAGCGCGTCACAGTTGGTGCATACACTGTGGCAAGAGCGTGTACGGTTTTTAGTATTCTTCTGCGCTTTTCTATCGGCAAATGATTAATTGCGATGTTTTAGGTTCAAAACACTATTATTAGTTATTGTTTTATTCATAATTCTATACCAATAATTTAAAATACAATTTGGGAATAATTGGGAGTTGTACAACCGTGCAACCTAAGGACGGGCCACCACTGCAAAGCAATAAGAGTATATTACGGTATTAACGGGTAGGGCGTTATTGTTGTGTATCAGGTAAGTTATTTCTGTCAGAGACAAAGTCATTTAAAACAATTTCTATAGTACTCTCCTCCTGTGTCTTTCCAGGAGTGCTCAGTTTTGTACCAGTTGATTTTGACACTTCTACCTCTTTCCGTATCTTAAAAATTGTGGTCTGACTTTCCTGCTGTGGCTTCTGGTGGCTTTGTTGTGTTGTTTATTAGGTAGACTTATAACACCCACTGTTCTTTTCTTCATCAAAAGTTCAATAATGTGTATAAATGTTTGGCGTGCTTGACTGCGAATTGCAGGCCTTTCATTCTTACTTGTCAACTTCTGTTTCTGAAGTTACTGAACTTTAACTTACGAGTTGATTATAAACTGTTATTTAACTCTTATATTTTCACGCTCTACGCTGTTATAAATTTTATATATCGAGTGTGGTGTTAAAAGTCTGGAAAATACACTGTATAAACAGTTCGAGTTTAAATATTTCTATCGGATCTACAAATTTATTCATGAGATACATGCACCAATATTAATTACAGGCCTAATGGTAATCGACGCTCACAATACTTATAGTTAATAAACGTAAATTCAAATTAGAAACTCTGTAACACAAATATGCAAAAATAAAGCCTATACTTGTAATGCAGATCGACGCTCACGATATTCATAGTTGGGAAACATACAGCCAAATGACAGACTTTTGAGTATGACTGTAGACTGCTCGGTGGTGAGTCACGTGTGCGCGTTTGTCTTTCAACTCCCGTAGTTCACATTTTTTCCGCATCCTTTGTTAATTTTCTCTAGTAGTATATGTGTTGTATGTAACGAAGTACAGCTTCTGTAATGTACTTGCATCGCTTGTAAATGATTTTCTAATTACAAAGATGAAATTTAATTAAAAAAAAAAAGTAAATTTCAACATAAAATTAACCCAAAAAATGAAAATGATTTAGAGTAAAAAAAAACATTGAACCAGATTGTGGGTTATTTTAGGTGAAACAGTGTTTCACCTGTGTCACCTTATGAGCCGCCATGTTTACCACAATGTTTAAAACAAGCCCATAATTTAAAATAAAATTATTCCCTATCCAACAGCCCAAAAATTACAATAAATTACAGAAACATAACATACAAAAATTGAAACATAATACAGAAAATATTTAACACAAAAGCATTTTATCATCGTCACGATTTGCTTTAAGCTTGTATTTACGATTCGTTACCTTATTTAAAAACACTACCTACTCATGGAAACTTATAACTATCATTTCGGTTAAAATTATTCTTATTTTTGTAAATTTCTATCGTCTCTCTGATCATCCCAAGGAAAATAGTTTTGAATTCTCACTATGATAGCCATATTTCTTCTGAGGAAGTGTTGTGTACTTTACTTTTGTAGCTGTGCTACACTGTCACTGATAACTCCATGTCTCCTTTCTTCATGAGCCTCACGTGTTCTTTGACTACATTAGCACCAGCCTTCGGTCTTCGCCTATGTACACATCGTCAAAACTGCACGGGACCCTATAGACGCCATGAGATGAAAAGGGTAGGGGGTAGGCCCATCTTGTTTTTTACCGAAGAAACAATCGGCCTATGTCCTAACTGCTTATAATATAAGCTGTGTGTTATGTTTCTTCAAACTTCACTCTATTTTATCGTAGTCGACCATGTACATGTACGTCAACTTTCTACTTCAGCCTGAGTGCAAACAGGATCAGCTTCACTTTCTGCAGGAAACGTCTTACTAGTTTTGTATATAACAGCTACGGTATGTGAAGGCTTGGCTCATTTCTGTACAATTGTAACCATTACTACAAAGCACTGTACACTGCACACACATATATGCATACACACATACTGTACATACAGACATTGTATGTCATTATTACAGCCATCCATACCTACCTACATACATACATGGATATGCATAAAGTCTCTGCGCAATCTCTACCTGTATGTAGGTACAATATAAAGCCTACTGACTTTAACTCAACTCATCGCCCCCATGTAAACTGTAACATTATCTTTTAGTAATACACATAATGGTCTTAATGTTATTCGTGTAATGATGTTTCAGTATTCCACTGGAAAGACTCTACCCGGTTCTACGGCACGAATGGTCTGTGCTTTCCCCTGCACATAGATGAACCGTACCTCATGGGCTGGCAGTATTCTGCTTTTGTCTTCCTTGGAATCAACACAGCAGTGTAATAAAACTTTCTTTTTTATCGCTCAACATTTTGTTGTAAAGACAAGTTCAGTGTACTTAAGTCATAAACAATAATGATAATAATAATAATAGATCATAATGATTGAAATTTAACTTTCTAGTAGGAATTGGAATACCAGTATCTGAATTAAGTAAGTGCAACATTGCCTATTATACCAGTAAGCTTAACATTTGATGACGAAATAATCAAATATTTCATCCTAAAAAGTTTAAATTTTTTAAAGTAAAATTATTTACATTTTTACAAAAAAAAATTACTGTTTAAAAATTTAAACCTTACTCCTGGCAACTTCCAGTAACACTAATTATATCAGATGGTGTTTAATTTTTAAATGATCCATCTATTCTTTGATTCAGTTGATTTGAATATTAAAAATTTGAATATTACTACTGGGTCAATAGAGACTGGGATGGCATATGTTTGAACTCATGTTAGGATGAATCGTTTTCCAGACTCTCCATAAATTTCCAGAAGGAAATCAACATATACCTTCTTTGGTTCATTAGGTGGTGAAGGTCCTGAAGGAATTACACCTTAACTTTAACCATATGAAGTTACAGCTAAAATAATGTTTCAATAATATATTGAACGTAATCGCCGTGAAACATAAAAATATCCAAGTAACTTTTATAAAACCTCTTGAAGAATCAAATTTGAAGTAAAATATGTTAAAACTATTGCTGCTTTCATAATGTGTAAACCAAATTATAAAAATATACGAAAATGTGAACACACATGTTCGTACATGTTTATATTATATAAAAACACACACGAGTAATTATTTATTTATCCATATTCACACACACACACACACACACACACACACACACACACACACACACACACACACACACACACACACACACACACACACACACACACACACACACACACACACACACACACACACACACGCGCGCGCGCGCGCGCGCGCACACGCACACACACACACACACACACACACACACACACACACACATTTCAATATTTTAAGTAGGCCCTATTCATTTTAGTGATATAAATTTAAAAAGCAACTGATTCAAAGTCTTCTTCTGGACATCAATAATATTTTTATTCAAAACATACATTGTCCAATCCATGACTGCATGTAGCAGCCACCTCCAATTTACACATTCTTCACTTCTCATGAGACACACACATGTACTGTTCGCCCAGTATTTCTCTTGTCTTTTGTTACGTCTTAGCAACATTAATATAGCCTACCTTTCTTTCACAAAGTTCTATATTACAACACATGTTAACCTAAATCGTGTTCTGTTACCAGCTCTTACATTATGAAATATGTTAAAACAAAATTATAAATGAAAATTTTACCAGTAATTAAAAGTCACACATTAATTAAGCACTTGATGAGATCTGAAAATAATGTTCTGTAAAATTATTTTGACAGCAATTACTTTGTTTCATTTGGCAGGAATTAATTAAATTTAATAAATATAATTTAACTGTAGTAATATTACTGAATTCAAAAGTAACTGACAATTTTAAAATAGTAAATTAAATTGAAAATTACTTAAATAAATATTTGCAGGTTAAGACAATTTTAATTTTATATTGACTATAAATGTTGTAATGAAAGTACAGTTCCATGGAAAGGTAGTCAATGTATCACTTCAGTAGTTGTTACAAAAAAGAGCACGCTACTAAACTATCTCGATGACTGTTATTAAGGGTAGTATATAATTACACTGAGATAATGGTAATGGTAATGATAAATTCCATAGCAATTAAGAGTTGTGATTTATTTCTGAATAATATCTCATTTATATACTGAAATTTTATGTCTCGCTGTCTGTTTAATAAGGTGTATACAAGATTATTATATAACATTAAGACATGTAGGTTTAATGATGCAACGAAGATCCAGTACTATGAACACTTCCAAATTACCAGAGGAACTTCAGGAATTGATGAACAGATCTTCTAATGACCTCTCAAGTGGTGAGGTAAAAGAAGTCAGACGGTTTTTTCATGAACTTAAAGCTTCTTTTGCAGTTCAGGCCCAGTCATTGGGAAGAACCTCTCTTGTACAGCATTGCACCAATATCAGGGATACAACACCAATCACCAACCTCCTCAAAGGTCCTCATTAGCTAAGCAAGAAGAAATGTCTCAATTAGTACAGGACATGTTGACAGAAGAAATAATCGAGCCATCGTCAAGTGCTTGGTCTTCTCTGGTAGTGCTGGTAGCAAAGAAGGACAATGGATTATGATTCTGTGTAGACTACCATACATGATTCTGTGTATAGGTTGAACAACATGACAAAGAAAGATTGCTATCCACTACCTTGCATTGACGATACACTAGACACGCTGTCTGGAGCTCAGTGGTTTTCCACATTGGACCTGAAGAGTGGATATTGACAAGTGGGTCTTCATCAAGAAGACCAGGAAAAAGACAACTTTCTCGGCCCCAGTTGGTCTATTCCATTTTAACATCATGCCATTTGGACTCTGTAATGCACTGGCAACATTCGAAAGATTGATGGATCTGGCCCTCGGAGGCCTGACATGGAAAACTTGCCTTGTTTATTTAGGTCTTGTCAGTGGGTGTTACTACAGACCCCAATAAAGTAGACACCATAAGAGACTGGCCAGTTCTGAAGAGTAAACATGAACTTTGGAGTTTCTTGAGGTTGTGCTCGTATTACAGATGTTTTGTAAAAGGGTTCGCTACTATTGCTAAACCACTGCATGAGCTAACGGAAAATAAACAAAACTTCCAGTGGTCGAGAGAGTGTGATCAACCATTCAGGACTTTAAAAATTGCATTTTGTTCGCAGCCAATTCTTGCTTTCCCATCTTCCAAAGAGAGGAACATCGTAGACACAGACACAACCAATACTGGTCTAGGAATAGTTTTGTGTGAAGTGCAAAATGGTGAAAAACGAGTAATAGCGTATTACAGCATGACACTTTCTAAACCAGAGAGAAATTATTGTGTTGCAAGGAGAGATTTGCTGGCAAACATCCAAGTTTTGGAGCACTTCCATAAGTACCACTACACACTGACCATGCCGAGCTGGCATGGCTCTTGAGGTTTAAATATCCGGAAGAGCAGTTGGCAAGGTGGCTCAAACGTCTGCAAGAGTTCAACTTCAAAGTAAAACATTGGTGTGGGTGCTTGCATGGTAATAAAAATGCTTATCCTGAAGACCGTGCTTGGAAGACACTCGACATTGCTGTAGAAAGGAAGAACAGAATGCATGTGAACATTTTCAAGCAATCACTGTAGATTTCCTTGTAGACGGCTGGACGACACAAGATTTTCAACAAGAACAGATGACTGATGAAGACATTGGACCAATCTTGACAGCTGACAGATTGGCAAGACATCTACATTGGTTCCAAAGTACTGAAGGGCTACTGGGCACAATGGGAATCTCTTATCCTGGAGAACAGATTGTTGAAGAGGGCTTGGGAAGTGCAGATGAATTAAAAAATGTGAAATGCTATTTGATAAGATAAGGAATAAAAATATATAAAAAATCCCAGTGTTGCAGAGAAGCAGAGTTTATAAATTAAAATGTAAAGAATGCAACAAAGTGTACCTAGGTGAGACAAGATGGAAATTCTTATGCAGGTTGTCTGACCACAAATGTGGAGAAGGTAATAGAACAACAAATTCGTAATATGCAAGACATTTCATAGAAGAGAACCATAAGTTTGTTAATCGTTTGGAAGACTATGAAATTTTAAAAGTAGTAAATAACACAGTTGAAAGAAAGCTTAGGGTGGAGTTAGAAATACTGAAAGAAAGAGAGAAAGGGTTAGACAATTTAATGAATACTAAAACTAAATTTGATAATGAAGAAATATTTTATAGTATAATTAAGAATTAAGAGGTAGAGGGCGGATAGATAACATTAAGAATCAGTGGCGGCTCGTATAGGGAGGGCAAAAGGGCGCAGCCCTCCCACTAAATTTACAAATTAAACTTGTCAATAATATAACTATAATGTGTAGTATCCTTATGTGAAAGATATTTTTGGGGCGACTAATAGCGACTAATAGCGATCACCCGATGTTTTCGGCATGGTCCCGCAGCCGGACTCTTTTGCTGTCGCCCTCCCTGCATAGGTGGGTCTTGCGGGGAGCGGAGCAAGAGGACGTGTACACATGTCTATGCTTTTAAATCAGCAGCAGCCATTATAGGAGGGGCTCTGCCCGCTGTCTAATTTAGTGGCTCTTTTCATAGAGAAGTTCTTTTCACTCAGTAACGCGAACCAGTTCTTTGAATCAGTTCACGAGCGGATCGCCCATCTCTATAGAGAACCAGAGCGTTGTTCAAAACTTCTCTGTTGCTGTTTAAGGGCATATATTTTCTCTTATGTTTTATATAGTTTTGATTGTGTTCTTGTTGTATTTTTTGTGTAAACGTAATGTTCTAATAATTTATTCTTTATTAGGCAGTGTATCCTGTGTAAGATAGTGTTTTTGTCGAACCTTGTGTAGATAAATGTGTAACTTATTCTGTGTAGGCCTGAGCCTGTGTGTTCTGTGTATATTTGTTAGAAACAAATAGGGTAGGGAACAAATATATTTTATTTAGCAATGTATGCATTTAATAACATAATTTATTAAGTATTTAAGTTTTAGGAACGTGAACTGCTTAGGGTTATAAATAATTTCACTTTCAAACACTGTTTAAATATTGGTAGTTTGCACAGTAGGTTTTTGATAATAACAATACTTTTAGTAGTAAAACAAAAGGTTCAATTTTACAATTATTTGATGATAATAGCAATAATTTAGTTTCTACGGTGACTTTTGTTACATATGGGTCCAAAAAACATTGCCCCCCAGTCAAAAACATTATCAGCCACCACTGTTAAGAATTAAGTTGCATATAGGGATGTTTTTTAAATAAGGGTGAGTGACCGCACCCAAAAGTGTGAATAAGAAAGGCTTTACAACGTTAGGTTTTAAAAGAATGTACACACACACACAAGGAATGTGCTAGAAAAATATGTAAGTACCGATGGGGGTGACAGGGCTCGGAGGTTGGGAAGGGACATTTGACTTATAGCTTGTTTGTGGGGGTATGTGTAGACAGTGGGGGTGTGAAGAGTTTGTTTTATTTCTGTTGTTATTTCTGATCTGACGTTGAGCTGAGAAGCTTGAAACCGCTAATTGGAATAATTTTTCTATAGTGATGTGCAAAGTGATAATTCTGTTTGTGATTATAACCACTAACACAACTTTCTTAATTAAAAATATGGACTCGATTCTATTGGTTTCAATTTCACCGTGGCGTAAGGAATGGTGTCAGACATGTGAAATATGTGCTGCACACAAGGACACACAAACCTTAAACAGGGGGAAAATGAGACAGTATAAGTCTGGACTACCTTTCGAGAAAATTGCCATTGATATTTCTGGACCCTTCCCAGTTACTGACGATGGAAACCAGTCCATCATGGTTATAGGTGACTACTAAGTGGGTGGAAGCTTACGCAATTCCAAATCAGGCGGTTACCACTGTGGCAAAGGCATTAGTTCACAACTTCTGTTGCCGTTATAGAGTCCCTATGGAAATCCATACAGATCAAGGGAGGAATTTCAAGTCAGGAATGTTTAAAGAATTATGCCATCTACTCAGAATTTGAAAGACCAGGACAACACCTTTCCATCCTCAGTCGGACGGAATGGTTGAGAGGTTCAAAAGGACACTTGAGCAGCAAATTTTAAAAGTTGTTGATGAGAATCAAATGGACTGGACTAATGTATACCACTATTTCTCATGGCATATAGATCATCAGTACACAACACAACTGGCATGGCTCCAGCAAAATTGGTGTTTGGGTGGGAGATTCATCTTCCTGGAGACTTGATGTTTGGATTACCTGAGACTCAGTCCCAAGAGCCACAGAACTATTCCTCACAATTAGAAAACCAACTGTGAGGAATGAATCGCTTGATAAGAGGACGGCTGAAGATAGCCAGTGCTAAAATGAAAACTCGGTATGACATTCACAGCAATAGTGTAGGTTTCCAAGCAGGAGATCAGATTTGGTTGTACAACCCAAAGCGCCATCGTGGTCTCTCACCTAAACTTCAAACTAACTGTGAAGGACCTTACACTGTGAAAAAGAGAATCAACAATTATGTTTATCAGATTCTCAGGAAGAACAGTGAACATTCAAGATTGTCCACCTAGATCGCCTGGCCAATTATTACTTCAGAGACAGTTTGCCAGCTCAGAACAAACAGGCTTAAGGAAGGGGCATTGTAACGATAACCCTACCGAACAGCCTAGAAAATTCTCCACCTGTCCCCTTCTGGCTAGTCAGGCAGGTGTAGCCTCAGTCAAGGCCACCCACAAGTAGGTTCCATTGTGTTCAAGAAACTTGAGATACGCATTAAGCCGGCATACAGCAAGGAACGAAAGCTATACTGGACCTCTTGTGCGACATATAAAAGAACAAGCATCTGGCTTTGTTCAGTCAGGTGACAGTGAGAGATTTCTTTAGCACGGATCGAGTGTTTGTAGAAGTATTATAGTGAAGTTTTGTGTTATAATTAGTGCGGAATTTTTTATAGTTGACATTATTATTGCATGCAGACAAATTTTACTTGAATTGTTGTAAGAGACTACCTTGTTGATTACAAATTATTAATTGTGATAATTAAAACTAGTTATTAGTGACTTAATTGGTGTCTTGTATTTTGTTTTCCACTGTACCATACGACAAACAAGGAGACCCCGTCATAACAATATGATAGTTTTTTCACACTCAATTACCTGTCAATATTTCCACATTACTTTCATGAGAGCTTATACACAAATTTTCAGAAGCTAATACCACTAGTTCATTGGTGGGATATTGTGTCCAACAATAACTCCACTGTTTGGTTCCTATTTGGTTGTGTACAACCAAATAGCAAATGTCAGTGCACTTAAACAAATATTTAAAAATACAAACTCCTGACTCCCCTGTGTGTATGCGCGCGTGCGCATGTGCAGCCGAGAGAGAGAGCGAGAAGAATGGCAAATGGATAAGTGTGTAATGTAGTCTACTATAGTGTAGTACAGTTGAGTGTTGCAGTACAGTGTTCGTTGTGCTGTGCAGTGTAGTGTAGTATTGTGTTGTACAGTGAAGTACAGTGTAGTGATGTGTTGTGCAGTGTAGTCTACTGTAATGCTCTGTTGTGCAGTGCAGTGTAGAATAGTGGTGTGCTGTGCAGTTTAGTGTAGTATAGTATAGTATAGTATTTTGTTATGCAGTGTAGTATAGTGTAGTGGTGCATTGTGCAATGTAGTCTACTGTAATGCTCTGTTGTGCAGTGCAGTATAGAACCCTGGTGTGCTGTGCAGTTTAGTGTCATATAGTGTAATATTATGTTTTGCAGCGTAGTATAGTGTTGTGGTGGTTTGTCCAATGTAGTCCACTGTAGTGCTTTGTTGTGCAGTGCAGTATAGTGTCGTGTCAGGCAGAGCAGTCTAGAATAGTAATGTGCTGTTCAGTTTAGTGTAGTATAGCATAGTAGTATGTTATGCAGTGTAGTCAGGGCCGGATTAAGGTATCTTGGTGCCCTAGGCTAATTATATTTTAGCGCCCCCTCACCTCCCATAGGCTATTCTTACGTTTATTTCCAAGGGGCTGAATGAAGCTTTAAACACCCTATAATATATTTCTTAGTTAGGAATATTTCAAATATCTTACTGTTTTGGAAATAATCTCAAGAACTGAAAACTGAGGCTATTTTTCAGAGATTGTTTTAGAGTTACACCTTCAACCATTTGTAGTTTGCATGGCTTTTATAAGGAAGAAATTAACTAAGTAGTTACAGAATTATAACAGTTTTATGAAGGGCACATTTAACATCATTTACACAAAGAAGACAATCAGTTAAATATCTTGTGGATTTGTTAAGACTCATGTAAAGTTCAAGCTAGATTCTTTTTTCTTGCTTTAGATTAAGAAAATGTTTTAATCACCTCACTGAAATCAAGTCCTTGCTGAAAGTCACTTTCAATGAACAAGAGGGTGTTTATCCTGGTCAGTTTATCCTGGCATAAATTTGAGCGTAAATAATTCTTCACCCTCTTCAAAACTGAAAAAGATCTTTCGCTACTGCAGTTAGTGACGGGTATAGTAAGGAAAATGCGCAAAGCTGTCTCAACTGGATGGAATAGAAAACATGGTCGACAATTCCACAAAAGTCGGGCAGCAGCATAGTTCTATGAGCGCCAGCCGCCAATGGCTCATAACCGGAGAAAACAGTTTGGAAAGTACTTCTATTATTTATGTACAGTTTTACCATAATTTCTCACAAACAGGCACCTGTGTTCAAAATGAACTCAAATTTTTATCCTTGTAATGTATTACCAATTTTACATTTAGCTGTAAAATTTTATTATCTTTTAGCTAAAATTTTGCCCCCCCCCTCAAAGTGCCGCGCCCTAGGCTACAGCCTAGTCAGCCTAATGGTTAATCTGTTACTGAGTGTAGTATAATGTAGCGTTACGTGTTACAGTGTAATATTGTTAGTGATATGTTTTGCAGTGTGTTGTGCAGTCTGGTGATGTGCTGTGCAATGTAGTGTTGTGTTGTGCAGTGCAGTGTATAATAGTGGTGTGCTGTGCAGTGTAGTAGTGTGTTGAGGAGTGTAGTGTAGTGTAGTGGTGTTGTGCAGTTTAGTGATATTCTGAGCAAGCTAGTGCAGTGCGGTGATGTGCTGAATAAGGTAGTGTAGTGTAGTGTAGTGTTGTTTTGTGCAGTATAGTATAGTGTCAATGCCGGATTTAAGCACATGCTACATTGACTGCAGCCTATGGGCTCAGACCACAAACAAAAAGAACAGTCAACTTGTATAAAAATTATTTGGTTCGTGTTTCATAGAACAGTGGAAGTTATTAGAGGAAAAGGTGGTATTATGAGCCATTGTATAGGCTATAATATGAGCTGCCTCAATATATCTTTAAATGGCACACTCAACCTGACCATTGGAACAAAAACTATTGGTTTTAGTTAAGTGTGTTGTCACTAGAGTGGCTGTGTTGTGTGGTCGTGCTGATGCTACTAAAACTTTAACATGCACTATTTGAAATCTCAGACTCAGAGGACAATGAAGATTCAGGAAAATCCCGTTGCACTGCTCTAAGTTTGCATTAAAAAAATTCCATTGTTGGTCTTACAGAGTTACAAATTTGTGAGAATAATTTATCTTATTACTTTTTATACAAACCTTTTGTATAGCTATCAATTCTGTTTTAAGGTAGTGAATCATAATGTCAAACAAACAGCCAAAGAGTGAATGCAGTCTGTCTAGAATCATGACATATGAGACAAGCTGAATATCCTTAGTGTAAACAGTTAAATATGATAATACAAAATAAACTGGGTTGTACATGTAAACTGGATGAACAATGACAGATTACCTGGAACAGTAATCTCGGTAATTACACTTTGGGGCAGTGTTAAATAAGACATGTTTTAAGTCTTTATAAATGTAAAATTTCTAACTAAGTACAATATTTCCATGCTTTATTACTTCCTATTATCAACAGCTATGTCTAATCCCTCCTTTTGTACTTAGTCTGCATAATTATCGTAGTTCTCCTACAAATCTAAGTCGTCCTTTTACATCCGCTTCATGTAGTCACACTTTCGTGTGTCACACCGAATAGTAAATTTCTGTAATATTTTTTTCACCCTTACCTGGTTTATATTATTTATTTTTACTGTATCTTCATTTTTTATATTCAGCATTTTCATTGTTTTCTGCACTAACCTTCACAGCTGAGTACGTTATCATTAAGATTTCTCATACTCATCTTACCAATAATCCTGATGAAACTAATTGCATCTTTGCACGTGTTGTTTCTGATTTAATTTTTGTTGATTGTTCCAATAGGGTCTTTAATGTACTAACAAACCTATTCCTATTGTTTTATGAACTCATTAAATTTTATTACCCAGCTTCTAAGGCCTCTTTTCTACGTACCTTCGTCTTTCTATCATTTCTACACTACTTTTTAAATCACACGTTTGATATTTTTCATTCTTCTCCAACGTCAGACAAAGTTTCAATTCCTTTGAAAACCCTTTTCAATCTTCTTTGGAATAATTCTCTCACGCTTTTATAAACGGAGTAAAAAATGACTCAATAACTGTTACACAGTTTACTGCAATTCCGGGATCATTGCAATAATTTTTTACCTACAGAGTAGCAGGTTATCAATAGTAACATTCATAATTTAATATATGGCAGAGAGTAATCTTCAATCGCTTTAATAATGTTACAAGCAATCGTTACTAAGACTGTCTCTTAATCGCACCCCTACATATACTCATTCATTGTCTGTCTACTGTAGCCCAACTATTCATTATAATGGAGAAAGTAAGGTCATGACACATTCCGCTTGCTAGTTTACTGACTATAATTATCTTTTATATGATTGACCTTCAACAGACACAAGCAAGTTATAAAACTAAAATATACCTCATTTTTCTGTTTCAGTCTGATACTTATGGTGTTCCTGTACTCGGGAATGTTTGTCAGTATATGGAGGACTCGGGCTGCTACGACAGTCAATGTTGGTGACTCAGAGTTTGCCGTCCGCTTCTTTCTGATTGTGCTAACTGATGCTATGTGCTGGGCACCCATCATAGCCATCAAGATTTTAGCATTCCTACGGGTACCTATATCAGGTATATGACATCAACTTGTTAACTAAATTGCAGTGTAATGCACATTATCCATACCGATATCTATTGCTTTTTCTAAATCTTGTGGTATGTCAATGACATATTTTTCTAATACAGGATACACAAGTTGGATAATGTTAACTACATAACATTCTTATAATTTTCTTTCTTACTTTCCCTTTCTTTTAGTTTATTCTTCTTATGCCCCAAAGTCTTGCTATTATAGGGAACATATCCCATCGTTTGTCTCATTATAAAATGCACATATAACGAGAATATTGATTATTGTTTTAAGAACTAAATATAGGTGCTTTGATCAAAAAGTTCATGCAATTTGTAACCCATGCTACAAGTGTCTGATTAAAAATCTGTATTTATGTGATGTTGGTGCTTGTCTTAGTGACAGCTTTTTAAATAACAAATTTGTATTCGTGGTTATATCCAAAGACAGAAAATAAAATTACAGACAGAAAACTGTTGCACACCACTACATAAACAATTTCCGATTAGCACTTTTGAGCCTTTCCTGACTCATGTTTCCATGTTATTTTGAATGTTCATCCTCTTCATTCACAGCACTTAATGAATATTAATTGCTAAACTTTCACTTGTGAAAACTTACTTTGTTTTTTCTCTCGTACGCGTTTAATATTCATTAATATTCATTAAGTGCTGTGAATGAAAAGGATGAACATTCAAAATAACATTAATACCGCAAACAGAGCGTACATCATCCATAGATACAGGAATGTCAAGGAACAGGTAATGACACCTCGCTGAGGAAGGCGAATATCACGCCGAAACGCATATGACAGAAAAAACAAAGTAAGTTTTCACAAGTGAAAGTTTAGCAATTAATATTCATCATGTTTCCAATCTGAAGGCGAGCTGAAAGGCTCGAAAGCACTAATCGGAAATTGTTTATATAGTGGTATGCAACAGTTTTATTTTCTATTTCAATTAATGTTTCAATTTCTAAGTTTTAGCCCTATTGGCTGCATAATTTAGATTTTATAGCTAACTGAGTAAGTTGTATCTTGCTGTAGGCCTATTAGGTGATTATTATTGACATTCTACAATGCAAGATTGAAGAAAATGGATTCAGTTTTGTGTAAAGAATAAGATAAACTCCTCTGTATGATGAAAGTTTCACAGAAGACTTCTGTTGGGTCTGATTTTCATGAACTTGGGTTTAGCAATTGTACAGAAGCTTCAAAGACAATCATGAATGACGATCATGATATCGAGATGAAGATTGTGGTTTTAAGTTCCATGAATTTTCATCACTGGGTAAATAAAGAGTACTATTTGGGCATTTAGCACCATTTTGTATAAAACAGCCAGAATTATGGAAGGATAACTGGATAATTTATGGAAATTGCATTCTGATAGTGCACCAGGATCCACGTCATTGCGTGTTCAAAAAAAAAAAAAAAAAAAAAAAAAAAAAAAAAAAAAAAAAAAAAAAAAACTGAACGACATTGCAATTGTTCACCAGGTGTGTCCCAATGAGATATTTCCTCTTCCCAATAATGAAAGGTACCACAAAAGGACAACATTTTGCAGTTTTGTGACTGTAAAACAAAAATTGCTGCATGAGCTCAAGGCTATAATAAATAGCACACTCAAGAAACATTTTGAAGAGTGAAAAAACATTGGCTGAACGATGTTTAATCTGACTGGGATTACTTTGAAGGAGCAATATAAATGTAAATGAATTAGTGCATAAGTTTTCAAATAAAACAATTGTACGAACTTTTTGGTCAAAACTCATATTGTTTGAAAGCATTGAAAATTCTAAATTCTAAAAGTGCCCCATATACAGCACTTTATCCTATCTTCAACTCCCTTCTTCCGTCCATGAAAAAAGTTCATTTTGGCTACCAAGATTCATTCACCAATCTTGAAATCCAGCATTCTCAACCATACAGTAGTATCAGACTTTATTCTCCAACCCACTTTTTTTAATATTCTTGAAAATTATAACTGTAAATTTAACTTGATATTATGTTGTGTTGTAGCGACACTATATGCTTGGGTGGTCGTCTTCATCCTGCCTGTCAACTCGGCAGTAAACCCGTTGTTATACACATTCACAACACCCAAATACTGTGGACTCATCAAACACATTGGCCTCAGGAAAGCTACTGGCAATCTGAAACGTTCACGCAAACATTTGTCCGCAGGTGACTGACTGGTAATATTTATGGTAAATTATTGCATACTTCATCAATACATAATGATCTGTAAAAAAAAAAACACAATACCAGGATGTAATAGTTCATAAAATGTATTTTATACAAATTTGATTAAACTCAGATAATATATGCTAGTGGACTAGTACTTCCTATGACACCCCTCATACTGATTCTGTTTGGACAAAATTATTCAGTTTTCACTGTTGAAAATTATGTTTGTTTATTAGTGATGTATACTACAACGCTACTTTTTATCTAACACTCTTATCTAATATTTTGAATGATAGATAAAACGTTACTTACCCGTGAGATTACTTTACCTGGGTGCCAGAACAAATCCCAGATACAAATGACACGGTTCCAGCTTAGCTCAGAGTATAGAGACACAAATTTCTCAGGATTCGTTCAGTGATTGTGGATTCAAGGGGAATCGTTACAAATAACACTTTAAAATTTGCTTGAGTATGTTTAATTAACGTTTTAATTATTTTTAGACTTCTTGAAAATGTTAATTGTAGGACTTGTTTCTACCCTAACTCTTATGATTTAAGAGTGTGTGTGAAAAGTAAAGATTAAGATGTTCAAACGACCTATGGCTCTTATCTGGTTTAATTAAGAGATTGATATCTCCGAAACCAGTGCTAAAGAACAGGTCTGCAATAATTTGCACGTCCAATACTACACCTCAGTTTCCATTCTACACTCCTATACTATGTTATGACTAATCTTACACATTAAATACAAAGTGTGCGATTCTTAGTGTCTTTTAGAAATTGTTTATTGCTTTTTATTATTTGTTTAGTGCTTATTTCATTGATCAATGAATCTATTTCTCACTGTTTGATGCGTCGGCCAAAGATAGGAATCCGTAGAGGTACTCCTTTTGATGGTTTAGCACAGAAGAAATGATGTTGATCAATCCTGTAGAAAGATGATCTGGCAATTACAGATGCTGTAGCACTCTGTTGCTCAGGTCACTTCACGGCTGATTATAAATTAATTAATTAATACTTTAATTAATTAATGTGTTGTTTTACACAGCGAGAGTTGTTGAACGGTACTAGTTCATCTACACTGCGGACTACTTCTCGAATTTCTCACGTAAATACAACTTTGCGTGATTATAAAATTTCTGCACGTAATTTATACACGACTAGCACATTGAAGATCCGATCGAAGAGTAACGCTACCCCTCGGTTTCAGTAGGCGTCTGTTTTAAATACGGGCATCTGATTGGTTGTTCAAATAAATCATACGTTTTTCCAGTCTCGACAATCTCGAACAGGTCGAGCAAACACCCCGTGACAGGTTTGAAACGGCAGAGATTTCTAGTTAAAATCGTACTTCCTGTATTTGCAAATTGATTGATTACAGGTATTTGCAAATGTGTTTTCAAAGATCTGACCACAGAATATTGTTGCTTAGGTCTTTATCTGTGTGTGTGTGAAAACACCTAATTCCTACGTAGTATAATTCTCTTGTTATTCCTTTTGGCGTTCGTCTTCCGTATAACTTCTTCAATTGTTAATTATATTAACTGAGATTGTGGCTACTTATAAAGCTTTACTTGCTGAACACAATGCTGTTTTCAGAATTGCCGTATATTTATTAGTTTTGAAGTTATTGCAGGTTGAACTGATAATTTGAATTGAGTAAAATTTCATGTTCGTACCGGTAGCGGACGTCGCTGTGACGAGGTTAGAGTGAGATGGCTGTGATTGTACGCTCTCTCTCTTGCTTACGCTGCTATACTCATACAGTCTAACACTTTCATATAACGCTCAGATAGGATGCTGTTATGAATCGTTATATATACCCCCACTAGGTATAAAAAAAATGGATTATTTTAAGAAATCGTTATTTTTTTTTCTTTATGTATCATTTTATCCTAATTAAAATTTTGCACATTTTCTTTCGCACTTTTGGTTTTTCCCGCACAAAACTTGCACTAATAAAATTTTCCTTACATCTACCTTATAACTAAAGATTACAATTTGTTACTTAACCTAACATGGTATACACATATTGGGAATTTATATGACCATTAATGTTTTAATCACCATTGTGGCTCAATTAATGTCAGTTATTTAAACAACAATACTAACATTTATTTAAATAAATTTTTCTTTTATTATTATCATTGATCTTGATTCCAAACAATTATACATCTTTTATTTGACCACGTTTGATTCACATACCTTATTGGCTCAAACTATTATTTCGTTATTGGTCAATACTTTGTCAAAATATATTTCCTCCTATGGGAACATAGCTTATATAGCTTACTGTCATATATGGAAAATCCTGGTTTGGAGTTGGTAACTGCACTCCTCCAAGCTACACTAATCCTAGGGTCTTGTTGTTGATGGGTCCTTATTTCCTTAAGTCGTCTAACTACTTCAGGTTTTGTTATATATTTTACCGTGTAAATACCAATATCATTGCTACTACATTTAATGTTATCTGTTTCCATGTTGTTTTCTGATGGTGGATTTCTACTGAGTACATCTGCTACCAAGTTGTCTTTCGCTTTACAATACTGTATTTCAAATTGATACTTTTGTATAGCCAAGATCCAATGAGTCAGACGAGCACCTAGCAATTTACATTTTAATAAAAATACTAACGCCTTATTGTCGGTGATTATAGTAAGTTTAGCACCCAGAATATAACTTCTAAACTTTGACAGGCTATGCACTATCACTAATAGCTCTTTTTCTGTCGTAAAATAGGTTAATTCTGCCCCTTTAAGTGTGCGACTTACAAATCCTAATACCGCTTGTTGGCCCTTCTCATCAATCTGATACAAGTGTGCTCCTATAGCAATATTGCTGGCATCTGTTTGCAAGTAAAATCTTTCTCCTATCCTTGGGTGATTTAATACAACAGTATTTATAAAAAGACTTTTCACTTGTTGCAGCGTTTCATCGTGGTCCTTTGTCCACTTCCATTTAATCCATTTGTTTAACAACTTCAACAATGGAACAGTACTTTCCGCGTATTTACTTGTAAACTTTTGATAGTAGTTAGCTAAACCTAGAAATGACTTTAGCTGCTTGCAGTTCTTTGGAGTTGGAAATTCTTGTATGGCTTTTACCTTCTCTGGGTCTGTGGTTATGCCTTCCACTGAGATTCGGTAACCTAAAAACTTAATTTCCTCCTTACCAAACTCTGATTTCCTTAGATTCAGCGTCATGTTGGCTGATCTTAATTTTGCAAAAATATTCTTTAAATTATCTTGTTGTTGCGTCCTCTTCGTTCACTTTATTAATTTAATAATATATATAATACTTTCACTTATGAACTTACTGTTGTCACTTCCCAAACGTTTCAAGATGTTGTTTCTCTTCTTCAGTGGGTTTAATACTAACTGTCGATTACAGAATAACCGTTACGGAATGGAGTGTGTGGTGGGCGCCATGTTGGGCGCCAAATTCATACAACGCTACTTTTTATCTAACACTCTTATCTAATATTTTGAATGATAGAGAAAATGTTACTTACCCGTGAGATTACTTTACATGGGCACCAGAACAAATCCCAGATACAAATGACACGGTTCCAGCTTAGCTCAGAGAATAGAGACACAAATTCTCAGGATTCGTTCAGTGATTGTGGATTCAAGGGGAATCGTTACAAATAACACTTTAAAATTTGCTTGAGTATGTTTAATTAACGTTTTAATTATTTTTAAACTTCTTGAAAATGTTAATTGTAGGACTTGTTTCTACCCTAACTCTTATGATTTAAGAGTGTGTGTGAAAAGTAAAGATTAAGATGTTCAAACGACCTATGGCTCTTATCTGGTTTAATTAAGAGATTGATATCTCCGAAACCAGTGCTAAAGAACAGGTCTGCAATAATTTGCACGTCCAATACTACACCTCAGTTTCCATTCTACACTCCTATACTATGTTATGACTAATCTTACACATTAAATACAAAGTGTGCGATTCTTAGTGTCTTTTATAAATTGTTTATTGCTTTTTATTATTTGTTTAGTGCTTATTTCATTGATCAATGAATCTATTTCTCACTGTTTGATGCGTCGGCCAAAGATAGGAATCCGTAGAGGTCCTCCTTTTGATGGTTTAGCACAGAAGAAATGATGTTGATCAATCCTGTAGAAAGATGATCTGGCAATTACAGATGCTGTAGCACTCTGTTGCTCAGGTCACTTCACGGCTGATTATAAATTAATTAATTAATACTTTAATTAATTAATGTGTTGTTTTACACAGCGAGAGTTGTTGAACGGTACTAGTTCATCTACACTGCGGACTACTTCTCGAATTTCTCACGTAAATACAACTTTGCGTGATTATAAAATTTCTGCACGTAATTTATACACGACTAGCACATTGAAGATCCGATCGAAGAGTAACGCTACCCCTCGGTTTCAGTAGGCGTCTGTTTTAAATACGGGCTTCTGATTGGTTGTTCAAATAAATCATACGTTTTTCCAGTCTCGACAATCTCGAACAGGTCGAGCAAACACCCCGTGACAGGTTTGAAACGGCAGAGAATTTCTAGTTAAAATCGTACTTCCTGTATTTGCAAATTGATTGATTACAGGTATTTGCAAATGTGTTTTCAAAGATCTGACCACAGAATATTGTTGCTTAGGTCTTTATCTGTGTGTGTGTGAAAACACCTAATTCCTACGTAGTATAATTCTCTTGTTATTCCTTTTGGCGTTCGTCTTCCGTATAACTTCTTCAATTGTTAATTATATTAACTGAGATTGTGGCTACTTATAAAGCTTTACTTGCTGAACACAATGCTGTTTTCAGAATTGCCGTATATTTATTAGTTTTGAAGTTATTGCAGGTTGAACTGATAATTTGAATTGAGTAAAATTTCATGTTCGTACCGGTAGCGGACGTCGCTGTGACGAGGTTAGAGTGAGATGGCTGTGATTGTACGCTCTCTCTCTTGCTTACGCTGCTATACTCATACAGTCTAACACTTTCATATAACGCTCAGATAGGATGCTGTTATGAATCGTTATATATACCCCCACTAGGTATAAAAAAAATGGATTATTTTAAGAAATCGTTATTTTTTTTTCTTTATGTATCATTTTTTCCTAATTAAAATTTTGCACATTTTCTTTCGCACTTTTGGTTTTTCCCGCACAAAACTTGCACTAATAAAATTTTCCTTACATCTACCTTATAACTAAAGATTACAATTTGTTACTTAACCTAACATGGTATACACATATTGGGAATTTATATGACCATTAATGTTTTAATCACCATTGTGGCTCAATTAATGTCAGTTATTTAAACAACAATACTAACATTTATTTAAATAAATTTTTCTTTTATTATTATCATTGATCTTGATTCCAAACAATTATACATCTTTTATTTGACCACGTTTGATTCACATACCTTATTGGCTCAAACTATTATTTCGTTATTGGTCAATACTTTGTCAAAATATATTTCCTCCTATGGGAACATAGCTTATATAGCTTACCGTCATATATGGAAAATCCTGGTTTGGAGTTGGTAACTGCACTCCTCCAAGCTACACTAATCCTAGGGTCTTGTTGTTGATGGGTCCCTATTTCCTTAAGTCGTCTAACTACTTCAGGTTTTGTTATATATTTTACCGTGTAAATACCAATATCATTGCTACTACATTTAATGTTATCTGTTTCCATGTTGTTTTCTGATGGTGGATTTCTACTGAGTACATCTGCTACCAAGTTGTCTTTCGCTTTACAATACTGTATTTCAAATTGATACTCTTGTATAGCCAAGATCCAATGAGTCAGACGAGCACCTAGCAATTTACATTTTAACAAAAATACTAACGCCTTATTGTCGGTGATTATAGTAAGTTTAGCACCCAGAATATAACTTCTAAACTTTGACAGGCTATGCACTATCACTAATAGCTCTTTTTCTGTCGTAAAATAGGTTAATTCTGCCCCTTTAAGTGTGCGACTTACAAATCCTAATACCGCTTGTTGGCCCTTCTCATCAATCTGATACAAGTGTGCTCCTATAGCAATATTGCTGGCATCTGTTTGCAAGTAAAATCTTTCTCCTATCCTTGGGTGATTTAATACAACAGTATTTATAAAAAGACTTTTCACTTGTTGCAGCGTTTCATCGTGGTCCTTTGTCCACTTCCATTTAATCCCTTTGTTTAACAACTTCAACAATGGAACAGTACTTTCCGCGTATTTACTTGTAAACTTTTGATAGTAGTTAGCTAAACCTAGAAATGACTTTAGCTGCTTGCAGTTCTTTGGAGTTGGAAATTCTTGTATGGCTTTTACCTTCTCTGGGTCTGTGGTTATGCCTTCCACTGAGATTCGGTGACCTAAAAACTTAATTTCCTCCTTACCAAACTCTGATTTCCTTAGATTCAGCGTCATGTTGGCTGATCTTAATTTTTCAAAAATATTCTTTAAATTATCTTGTTGTTGCGTCCTCTTCGTTCACTTTATTAATTTAATAATATATATAATACTTTCACTTATGAACTTACTGTTGTCACTTCCCAAACGTTTCGAGATGTTGTTTCTCTTCTTCAGTGGGTTAATACTAACTGTCGATTACAGAATAACCGTTACGGAATGGAGTGTGTGGTGGGCGCCATGTTGGGCGCCAAATTCATACAACGCTACTTTTTATCTAACACTCTTATCTAATATTTTGAATGATAGAGAAAATGTTACTTACCCGTGAGATTACTTTACCTGGGCACCAGAACAAATCCCAGATACAAATGACACGGTTCCAGCTTAGCTCAGAGCATAGAGACACAAATTCTCAGGATTCGTTCAGTGATTGTGGATTCAAGGGGAATCGTTACAAATAACACTTTAAAATTTGCTTGAGTATGTTTAATTAACGTTTTAATTATTTTTAAACTTCTTGAAAATGTTAATTGTAGGACTTGTTTCTATCCTAACTCTTATGATTTACGAGTGTGTGTGAAAAGTAAAGATTAAGATGTTCAAACGACCTATGGCTCTTATCTGGTTTAATTAAGAGATTGATATCTCCGAAACCAGTGCTAAAGAACAGGTCTGCAATAATTTGCACGTCCAATACTACACCTCAGTTTCCATTCTACACTCCTATACTATGTTATGACTAATCTTACACATTAAATACAAAGTGTGCGATTCTTAGTGTCTTTTAGAAATTGTTTATTGCTTTTTATTATTTGTTTAGTGCTTATTTCATTGATCAATGAATCTATTTCTCACTGTTTGATGCGTCGGCCGAAGATAGGAATCCGTAGAGGTCCTCCTTTTGATGGTTTAGCACAGAAGAAATGATGTTGATCAATCCTGTAGAAAGATGATCTGGCAATTACAGATGCTGTAGCACTCTGTTGCTCAGGTCACTTCACGGCTGATTATAAATTAATTAATTAATACTTTAATTAATTAATGTGTTGTTTTACACAGCGAGAGTTGTTGAACGGTACTAGTTCATCTACACTGCGGACTACTTCTCGAATTTCTCACGTAAATACAACTTTGCGTGATTATAAAATTTCTGCACGTAACTTATACACGACTAGCACATTGAAGATCCGATCGAAGAGTAACGCTACCCCTCGGTTTCAGTTGGCGTCTGTTTTAAATACGGGCTTCTGATTGGTTGTTCAAATAAATCATACGTTTTTCCAGTCTCGACAATCTCGAACAGGTCGAGCAAACACCCCGTGACAGGTTTGAAACGGCAGAGAATTTCTAGTTAAAATCGTACTTCCTGTATTTGCAAATTGATTGATTACAGGTATTTGCAAATGTGTTTTCAAAGATCTGACCACAGAATATTGTTGCTTAGGTCTTTATCTGTGTGTGTGTGAAAACACCTAATTCCTACGTAGTATAATTCTCTTGTTATTCCTTTTGGCGTTCGTCTTCCGTATAACTTCTTCAATTGTTAATTATATTAACTGAGATTGTGGCTACTTATAAAGCTTTACTTGCTGAACACAATGCTGTTTTCAGAATTGCCGTATATTTATTAGTTTTGAAGTTATTGCAGGTTGAACTGATAATTTGAATTGAGTAAAATTTCATGTTCGTACCGGTAGCGGACGTCGCTGTGACGCGGTTAGAGTGAGATGGCTGTGATTGTACGCTCTCTCTCTTGCTTACGATGCTATACTCATACAGTCTAACACTTTCATATAACGCTCAGATAGGATGCTGTTATGAATCGTTATATATACCCCCACTAGGTATAAAAAAAAATGGATTATTTTAAGAAATCGTTATTTTTTTTTCTTTATGTATCATTTTATCCTAATTAAAATTTTGCACATTTTCTTTCGCACTTTTGGTTTTTCCCGCACAAAACTTGCACTAATAAAATTTTCCTTACATCTACCTTATAACTAAAGATTACAATTTGTTACTTAACCTAACATGGTATACACATATTGGGAATTTATATGACCATTAATGTTTTAATCACCATTGTGGCTCAATTAATGTCAGTTATTTAAACAACAATACTAACATTTATTTAAATAAATTTTTCTTTTATTATTATCATTGATCTTGATTCCAAACAATTATACATCTTTTATTTGACCACGTTTGATTCACATACCTTATTGGCTCAAACTATTATTTCGTTATTGGTCAATACTTTGTCAAAATATATTTCCTCCTATGGGAACATAGCTTATATAGCTTACCGTCATATATGGAAAATCCTGGTTTGGAGTTGGTAACTGCACTCCTCCAAGCTACACTAATCCTAGGGTCTTGTTGTTGATGGGTCCCTATTTCCTTAAGTCGTCTAACTACTTCAGGTTTTGTTATATATTTTACCGTGTAAATACCAATATCATTGCTACTACATTTAATGTTATCTGTTTCCATGTTGTTTTCTGATGGTGGATTTCTACTGAGTACATCTGCTACCAAGTTGTCTTTCGCTTTACAATACTGTATTTCAAATTGATACTCTTGTATAGCCAAGATCCAATGAGTCAGACGAGCACCTAGCAATTTACATTTTAATAAAAATACTAACGCCTTATTGTCGGTGATTATAGTAAGTTTAGCACCCAGAATATAACTTCTAAACTTTGACAGGCTATGCACTATCACTAATAGCTCTTTTTCTGTCGTAAAATAGGTTAATTCTGCCCCTTTAAGTGTGCGACTTACAAATCCTAATACCGCTTGTTGGCCCTTCTCATCAATCTGATACAAGTGTGCTCCTATAGCAATATTGCTGGCATCTGTTTGCAAGTAAAATCTTTCTCCTATCCTTGGGTGATTTAATACAACAGTATTTATAAAAAGACTTTTCACTTGTTGCAGCGTTTCATCGTGGTCCTTTGTCCACTTCCATTTAATCCCTTTGTTTAACAACTTCAACAATGGAACAGTACTTTCCGCGTATTTACTTGTAAACTTTTGATAGTAGTTAGCTAAACCTAGAAATGACTTTAGCTGCTTGCAGTTCTTTGGAGTTGGAAATTCTTGTATGGCTTTTACCTTCTCTGGGTCTGTGGTTATGCCTTCCACTGAGATTCGGTGACCTAAAAACTTAATTTCCTCCTTACCAAACTCTGATTTCCTTAGATTCAGCGTCATGTTGGCTGATCTTAATTTTTCAAAAATATTCTTTAAATTATCTTGTTGTTGCGTCCTCTTCGTTCACTTTATTAATTTAATAATATATATAATACTTTCACTTATGAACTTACTGTTGTCACTTCCCAAACGTTTCGAGATGTTGTTTCTCTTCTTCAGTGGGTTTAATACTAACTGTCGATTACAGAATAACCGTTACGGAATGGAGTGTGTGGTGGGCGCCATGTTGGGCGCCAAATTCATACAACGCTACTTTTTATCTAACACTCTTATCTAATATTTTGAATGATAGAGAAAATGTTACTTACCCGTGAGATTACTTTACCTGGGCACCAGAACAAATCCCAGATACAAATGACACGGTTCCAGCTTAGCTCAGAGCATAGAGACACAAATTCTCAGGATTCGTTCAGTGATTGTGGATTCAAGGGGAATCGTTACAAATAACACTTTAAAATTTGCTTGAGTATGTTTAATTAACGTTTTAATTATTTTTAAACTTCTTGAAAATTTTAATTGTAGGACTTGTTTCTATCCTAACTCTTATGATTTACGAGTGTGTGTGAAAAGTAAAGATTAAGATGTTCAAACGACCTATGGCTCTTATCTGGTTTAATTAAGAGATTGATATCTCCGAAACCAGTGCTAAAGAACAGGTCTGCAATAATTTGCACGTCCAATACTACACCTCAGTTTCCATTCTACACTCCTATACTATGTTATGACTAATCTTACACATTAAATACAAAGTGTGCGATTCTTAGTGTCTTTTAGAAATTGTTTATTGCTTTTTATTATTTGTTTAGTGCTTATTTCATTGATCAATGAATCTATTTCTCACTGTTTGATGCGTCGGCCGAAGATAGGAATCCGTAGAGGTCCTCCTTTTGATGGTTTAGCACAGAAGAAATGATGTTGATCAATCCTGTAGAAAGATGATCTGGCAATTACAGATGCTGTAGCACTCTGTTGCTCAGGTCACTTCACGGCTGATTATAAATTAATTAATTAATACTTTAATTAATTAACGTGTTGTTTTACACAGCGAGAGTTGTTGAACGGTACTAGTTCATCTACACTGCGGACTACTTCTCGAATTTCTCACGTAAATACAACTTTGCGTGATTATAAAATTTCTGCACGTAACTTATACACGACTAGCACATTGAAGATCCGATCGAAGAGTAACGCTACCCCTCGGTTTCAGTTGGCGTCTGTTTTAAATACGGGCTTCTGATTGGTTGTTCAAATAAATCATACGTTTTTCCAGTCTCGACAATCTCGAACAGGTCGAGCAAACACCCCGTGACAGGTTTGAAACGGCAGAGAATTTCTAGTTAAAATCGTACTTCCTGTATTTGCAAATTGATTGATTACAGGTATTTGCAAATGTGTTTTCAAAGATCTGACCACAGAATATTGTTGCTTAGGTCTTTATCTGTGTGTGTGTGAAAACACCTAATTCCTACGTAGTATAATTCTCTTGTTATTCCTTTTGGCGTTCGTCTTCCGTATAACTTCTTCAATTGTTAATTATATTAACTGAGATTGTGGCTACTTATAAAGCTTTACTTGCTGAACACAATGCTGTTTTCAGAATTGCCGTATATTTATTAGTTTTGAAGTTATTGCAGGTTGAACTGATAATTTGAATTGAGTAAAATTTCATGTTCGTACCGGTAGCGGACGTCGCTGTGACGAGGTTAGAGTGAGATGGCTGTGATTGTACGCTCTCTCTCTTGCTTACGCTGCTATACTCATACAGTCTAACACTTTCATATAACGCTCAGATAGGATGCTGTTATGAATCGTTATATATACCCCCACTAGGTATAAAAAAAAATGGATTATTTTAAGAAATCGTTATTTTTTTTTCTTTATGTATCATTTTATCCTAATTAAAATTTTGCACATTTTCTTTCGCACTTTTGGTTTTTCCCGCACAAAACTTGCACTAATAAAATTTTCCTTACATCTACCTTATAACTAAAGATTACAATTTGTTACTTAACCTAACATGGTATACACATATTGGGAATTTATATGACCATTAATGTTTTAATCACCATTGTGGCTCAATTAATGTCAGTTATTTAAACAACAATACTAACATTTATTTAAATAAATTTTTCTTTTATTATTATCATTGATCTTGATTCCAAACAATTATACATCTTTTATTTGACCACGTTTGATTCACATACCTTATTGGCTCAAACTATTATTTCGTTATTGGTCAATACTTTGTCAAAATATATTTCCTCCTATGGGAACATAGCTTATATAGCTTACCGTCATATATGGAAAATCCTGGTTTGGAGTTGGTAACTGCACTCCTCCAAGCTACACTAATCCTAGGGTCTTGTTGTTGATGGGTCCCTATTTCCTTAAGTCGTCTAACTACTTCAGGTTTTGTTATATATTTTACCGTGTAAATACCAATATCATTGCTACTACATTTAATGTTATCTGTTTCCATGTTGTTTTCTGATGGTGGATTTCTACTGAGTACATCTGCTACCAAGTTGTCTTTCGCTTTACAATACTGTATTTCAAATTGATACTCTTGTATAGCCAAGATCCAATGAGTCAGACGAGCACCTAGCAATTTACATTTTAATAAAAATACTAACGCCTTATTGTCGGTGATTATAGTAAGTTTAGCACCCAGAATATAACTTCTAAACTTTGACAGGCTATGCACTATCACTAATAGCTCTTTTTCTGTCGTAAAATAGGTTAATTCTGCCCCTTTAAGTGTGCGACTTACAAATCCTAATACCGCTTGTTGGCCCTTCTCATCAATCTGATACAAGTGTGCTCCTATAGCAATATTGCTGGCATCTGTTTGCAAGTAAAATCTTTCTCCTATCCTTGGGTGATTTAATACAACAGTATTTATAAAAAGACTTTTCACTTGTTGCAGCGTTTCATCGTGGTCCTTTGTCCACTTCCATTTAATCCCTTTGTTTAACAACTTCAACAATGGAACAGTACTTTCCGCGTATTTACTTGTAAACTTTTGATAGTAGTTAGCTAAACCTAGAAATGACTTTAGCTGCTTGCAGTTCTTTGGAGTTGGAAATTCTTGTATGGCTTTTACCTTCTCTGGGTCTGTGGTTATGCCTTCCACTGAGATTCGGTGACCTAAAAACTTAATTTCCTCCTTACCAAACTCTGATTTCCTTAGATTCAGCGTCATGTTGGCTGATCTTAATTTTTCAAAAATATTCTTTAAATTATCTTGTTGTTGCGTCCTCTTCGTTCACTTTATTAATTTAATAATATATATAATACTTTCACTTATGAACTTACTGTTGTCACTTCCCAAACGTTTCGAGATGTTGTTTCTCTTCTTCAGTGGGTTTAATACTAACTGTCGATTACAGAATAACCGTTACGGAATGGAGTGTGTGGTGGGCGCCATGTTGGGCGCCAAATTCATACAACGCTACTTTTTATCTAACACTCTTATCTAATATTTTGAATGATAGAGAAAATGTTACTTACCCGTGAGATTACTTTACCTGGGCACCAGAACAAATCCCAGATACAAATGACACGGTTCCAGCTTAGCTCAGAGCATAGAGACACAAATTCTCAGGATTCGTTCAGTGATTGTGGATTCAAGGGGAATCGTTACAAATAACACTTTAAAATTTGCTTGAGTATGTTTAATTAACGTTTTAATTATTTTTAAACTTCTTGAAAATGTTAATTGTAGGACTTGTTTCTACCCTAACTCTTATGATTTACGAGTGTGTGTGAAAAGTAAAGATTAAGATGTTCAAACGACCTATGGCTCTTATCTGGTTTAATTAAGAGATTGATATCTCCGAAACCAGTGCTAAAGAACAGGTCTGCAATAATTTGCACGTCCAATACTACACCTCAGTTTCCATTCTACACTCCTATACTATGTTATGACTAATCTTACACATTAAATACAAAGTGTGCGATTCTTAGTGTCTTTTAGAAATTGTTTATTGCTTTTTATTATTTGTTTAGTGCTTATTTCATTGATCAATGAATCTATTTCTCACTGTTTGATGCGTCGGCCGAAGATAGGAATCCGTAGAGGTCCTCCTTTTGATGGTTTAGCACAGAAGAAATGATGTTGATCAATCCTGTAGAAAGATGATCTGGCAATTACAGATGCTGTAGCACTCTGTTGCTCAGGTCACTTCACGGCTGATTATAAATTAATTAATTAATACTTTAATTAATTAATGTGTTGTTTTACACAGCGAGAGTTGTTGAACGGTACTAGTTCATCTACACTGCGGACTACTTCTCGAATTTCTCACGTAAATACAACTTTGCGTGATTATAAAATTTCTGCACGTAACTTATACACGACTAGCACATTGAAATCCGATCGAAGAGTAACGCTACCCCTCGGTTTCAGTTGGCGTCTGTTTTAAATACGGGCTTCTGATTGGTTGTTCAAATAAATCATACGTTTTTCCAGTCTCGACAATCTCGAACAGGTCGAGCAAACACCCCGTGACAGGTTTGAAACGGCAGAGAATTTCTAGTTAAAATCGTACTTCCTGTATTTGCAAATTGATTGATTACAGGTATTTGCAAATGTGTTTTCAAAGATCTGACCACAGAATATTGTTGCTTAGGTCTTTATCTCTGTGTGTGTGAAAACACCTAATTCCTACGTAGTATAATTCTCTTGTTATTCCTTTTGGCGTTCGTCTTCCGTATAACTTCTTCAATTGTTAATTATATTAACTGAGATTGTGGGTACTTATAAAGCTTTACTTGCTGAACACAATGCTGTTTTCAGAATTGCCGTATATTTATTAGTTTTGAAGTTATTGCAGGTTGAACTGATAATTTGAATTGAGTAAAATTTCATGTTCGTACCGGTAGCGGACGTCGCTGTGACGAGGTTAGAGTGAGATGGCTGTGATTGTACGCTCTCTCTCTTGCTTACGCTGCTATACTCATACAGTCTAACACTTTCATATAACGCTCAGATAGGATGCTGTTATGAATCGTTATATATACCCCCACTAGGTATAAAAAAAATGGATTATTTTAAGAAATCGTTATTTTTTTTTCTTTATGTATCATTTTATCCTAATTAAAATTTTGCACATTTTCTTTCGCACTTTTGGTTTTTCCCGCACAAAACTTGCACTAATAAAATTTTCCTTACATCTACCTTATAACTAAAGATTACAATTTGTTACTTAACCTAACATGGTATACACATATTGGGAATTTATATGACCATTAATGTTTTAATCACCATTGTGGCTCAATTAATGTCAGTTATTTAAACAACAATACTAACATTTATTTAAATAAATTTTTCTTTTATTATTATCATTGATCTTGATTCCAAACAATTATACATCTTTTATTTGACCACGTTTGATTCACATACCTTATTGGCTCAAACTATTATTTCGTTATTGGTCAATACTTTGTCAAAATATATTTCCTCCTATGGGAACATAGCTTATATAGCTTACCGTCATATATGGAAAATCCTGGTTTGGAGTTGGTAACTGCACTCCTCCAAGCTACACTAATCCTAGGGTCTTGTTGTTGATGGGTCCCTATTTCCTTAAGTCGTCTAACTACTTCAGGTTTTGTTATATATTTTACCGTGTAAATACCAATATCATTGCTACTACATTTAATGTTATCTGTTTCCATGTTGTTTTCTGATGGTGGATTTCTACTGAGTACATCTGCTACCAAGTTGTCTTTCGCTTTACAATACTGTATTTCAAATTGATACTCTTGTATAGCCAAGATCCAATGAGTCAGACGAGCACCTAGCAATTTACATTTTAATAAAAATACTAACGCCTTATTGTCGGTGATTATAGTAAGTTTAGCACCCAGAATATAACTTCTAAACTTTGACAGGCTATGCACTATCACTAATAGCTCTTTTTCTGTCGTAAAATAGGTTAATTCTGCCCCTTTAAGTGTGCGACTTACAAATCCTAATACCGCTTGTTGGCCCTTCTCATCAATCTGATACAAGTGTGCTCCTATAGCAATATTGCTGGCATCTGTTTGCAAGTAAAATCTTTCTCCTATCCTTGGGTGATTTAATACAACAGTATTTATAAAAAGACTTTTCACTTGTTGCAGCGTTTCATCGTGGTCCTTTCTCCACTTCCATTTAATCCCTTTGTTTAACAACTTCAACAATGGAACAGTACTTTCCGCGTATTTACTTGTAAACTTTTGATAGTAGTTAGCTAAACCTAGAAATGACTTTAGCTGCTTGCAGTTCTTTGGAGTTGGAAATTCTTGTATGGCTTTTACCTTCTCTGGGTCTGTGGTTATGCCTTCCACTGAGATTCGGTGACCTAAAAACTTAATTTCCTCCTTACCAAACTCTGATTTCCTTAGATTCAGCGTCATGTTGGCTGATCTTAATTTTTCAAAAATATTCTTTAAATTATCTTGTTGTTGCGTCCTCTTCGTTCACTTTATTAATTTAATAATATATATAATACTTTCACTTATGAACTTACTGTTGTCACTTCCCAAACGTTTCGAGATGTTGTTTCTCTTCTTCAGTGGGTTAATACTAACTGTCGATTACAGAATAACCGTTACGGAATGGAGTGTGTGGTGGGCGCCATGTTGGGCGCCAAATTCATACAACGCTACTTTTTATCTAACACTCTTATCTAATATTTTGAATGATAGAGAAAATGTTACTTACCCGTGAGATTACTTTACCTGGGCACCAGAACAAATCCCAGATACAAATGACACGGTTCCAGCTTAGCTCAGAGCATAGAGACACAAATTCTCAGGATTCGTTCAGTGATTGTGGATTCAAGGGGAATCGTTACAAATAACACTTTAAAATTTGCTTGAGTATGTTTAATTAACGTTTTAATTATTTTTAAACTTCTTGAAAATGTTAATTGTAGGACTTGTTTCTATCCTAACTCTTATGATTTACGAGTGTGTGTGAAAAGTAAAGATTAAGATGTTCAAACGACCTATGGCTCTTATCTGGTTTAATTAAGAGATTGATATCTCCGAAACCAGTGCTAAAGAACAGGTCTGCAATAATTTGCACGTCCAATACTACACCTCAGTTTCCATTCTACACTCCTATACTATGTTATGACTAATCTTACACATTAAATACAAAGTGTGCGATTCTTAGTGTCTTTTAGAAATTGTTTATTGCTTTTTATTATTTGTTTAGTGCTTATTTCATTGATCAATGAATCTATTTCTCACTGTTTGATGCGTCGGCCGAAGATAGGAATCCGTAGAGGTCCTCCTTTTGATGGTTTAGCACAGAAGAAATGATGTTGATCAATCCTGTAGAAAGATGATCTGGCAATTACAGATGCTGTAGCACTCTGTTGCTCAGGTCACTTCACGGCTGATTATAAATTAATTAATTAATACTTTAATTAATTAATGTGTTGTTTTACACAGCGAGAGTTGTTGAACGGTACTAGTTCATCTACACTGCGGACTACTTCTCGAATTTCTCACGTAAATACAACTTTGCGTGATTATAAAATTTCTGCACGTAACTTATACACGACTAGCACATTGAAGATCCGATCGAAGAGTAACGCTACCCCTCGGTTTCAGTTGGCGTCTGTTTTAAATACGGGCTTCTGATTGGTTGTTCAAATAAATCATACGTTTTTCCAGTCTCGACAATCTCGAACAGGTCGAGCAAACACCCCGTGACAGGTTTGAAACGGCAGAGAATTTCTAGTTAAAATCGTACTTCCTGTATTTGCAAATTGATTGATTACAGGTATTTGCAAATGTGTTTTCAAAGATCTGACCACAGAATATTGTTGCTTAGGTCTTTATCTGTGTGTGTGTGAAAACACCTAATTCCTACGTAGTATAATTCTCTTGTTATTCCTTTTGGCGTTCGTCTTCCGTATAACTTCTTCAATTGTTAATTATATTAACTGAGATTGTGGCTACTTATAAAGCTTTACTTGCTGAACACAATGCTGTTTTCAGAATTGCCGTATATTTATTAGTTTTGAAGTTATTGCAGGTTGAACTGATAATTTGAATTGAGTAAAATTTCATGTTCGTACCGGTAGCGGACGTCGCTGTGACGCGGTTAGAGTGAGATGGCTGTGATTGTACGCTCTCTCTCTTGCTTACGATGCTATACTCATACAGTCTAACACTTTCATATAACGCTCAGATAGGATGCTGTTATGAATCGTTATATATACCCCCACTAGGTATAAAAAAAAATGGATTATTTTAAGAAATCGTTATTTTTTTTTCTTTATGTATCATTTTATCCTAATTAAAATTTTGCACATTTTCTTTCGCACTTTTGGTTTTTCCCGCACAAAACTTGCACTAATAAAATTTTCCTTACATCTACCTTATAACTAAAGATTACAATTTGTTACTTAACCTAACATGGTATACACATATTGGGAATTTATATGACCATTAATGTTTTAATCACCATTGTGGCTCAATTAATGTCAGTTATTTAAACAACAATACTAACATTTATTTAAATAAATTTTTCTTTTATTATTATCATTGATCTTGATTCCAAACAATTATACATCTTTTATTTGACCACGTTTGATTCACATACCTTATTGGCTCAAACTATTATTTCGTTATTGGTCAATACTTTGTCAAAATATATTTCCTCCTATGGGAACATAGCTTATATAGCTTACCGTCATATATGGAAAATCCTGGTTTGGAGTTGGTAACTGCACTCCTCCAAGCTACACTAATCCTAGGGTCTTGTTGTTGATGGGTCCCTATTTCCTTAAGTCGTCTAACTACTTCAGGTTTTGTTATATATTTTACCGTGTAAATACCAATATCATTGCTACTACATTTAATGTTATCTGTTTCCATGTTGTTTTCTGATGGTGGATTTCTACTGAGTACATCTGCTACCAAGTTGTCTTTCGCTTTACAATACTGTATTTCAAATTGATACTCTTGTATAGCCAAGATCCAATGAGTCAGACGAGCACCTAGCAATTTACATTTTAATAAAAATACTAACGCCTTATTGTCGGTGATTATAGTAAGTTTAGCACCCAGAATATAACTTCTAAACTTTGACAGGCTATGCACTATCACTAATAGCTCTTTTTCTGTCGTAAAATAGGTTAATTCTGCCCCTTTAAGTGTGCGACTTACAAATCCTAATACCGCTTGTTGGCCCTTCTCATCAATCTGATACAAGTGTGCTCCTATAGCAATATTGCTGGCATCTGTTTGCAAGTAAAATCTTTCTCCTATCCTTGGGTGATTTAATACAACAGTATTTATAAAAAGACTTTTCACTTGTTGCAGCGTTTCATCGTGGTCCTTTCTCCACTTCCATTTAATCCCTTTGTTTAACAACTTCAACAATGGAACAGTACTTTCCGCGTATTTACTTGTAAACTTTTGATAGTAGTTAGCTAAACCTAGAAATGACTTTAGCTGCTTGCAGTTCTTTGGAGTTGGAAATTCTTGTATGGCTTTTACCTTCTCTGGGTCTGTGGTTATGCCTTCCACTGAGATTCGGTGACCTAAAAACTTAATTTCCTCCTTACCAAACTCTGATTTCCTTAGATTCAGCGTCATGTTGGCTGATCTTAATTTTTCAAAAATATTCTTTAAATTATCTTGTTGTTGCGTCCTCTTCGTTCACTTTATTAATTTAATAATATATATAATACTTTCACTTATGAACTTACTGTTGTCACTTCCCAAACGTTTCGAGATGTTGTTTCTCTTCTTCAGTGGGTTAATACTAACTGTCGATTACAGAATAACCGTTACGGAATGGAGTGTGTGGTGGGCGCCATGTTGGGCGCCAAATTCATACAACGCTACTTTTTATCTAACACTCTTATCTAATATTTTGAATGATAGAGAAAATGTTACTTACCCGTGAGATTACTTTACCTGGGCACCAGAACAAATCCCAGATACAAATGACACGGTTCCAGCTTAGCTCAGAGCATAGAGACACAAATTCTCAGGATTCGTTCAGTGATTGTGGATTCAAGGGGAATCGTTACAAATAACACTTTAAAATTTGCTTGAGTATGTTTAATTAACGTTTTAATTATTTTTAAACTTCTTGAAAATGTTAATTGTAGGACTTGTTTCTACCCTAACTCTTATGATTTACGAGTGTGTGTGAAAAGTAAAGATTAAGATGTTCAAACGACCTATGGCTCTTATCTGGTTTAATTAAGAGATTGATATCTCCGAAACCAGTGCTAAAGAACAGGTCTGCAATAATTTGCACGTCCAATACTACACCTCAGTTTCCATTCTACACTCCTATACTATGTTATGACTAATCTTACACATTAAATACAAAGTGTGCGATTCTTAGTGTCTTTTAGAAATTGTTTATTGCTTTTTATTATTTGTTTAGTGCTTATTTCATTGATCAATGAATCTATTTCTCACTGTTTGATGCGTCGGCCGAAGATAGGAATCCGTAGAGGTCCTCCTTTTGATGGTTTAGCACAGAAGAAATGATGTTGATCAATCCTGTAGAAAGATGATCTGGCAATTACAGATGCTGTAGCACTCTGTTGCTCAGGTCACTTCACGGCTGATTATAAATTAATTAATTAATACTTTAATTAATTAATGTGTTGTTTTACACAGCGAGAGTTGTTGAACGGTACTAGTTCATCTACACTGCGGACTACTTCTCGAATTTCTCACGTAAATACAACTTTGCGTGATTATAAAATTTCTGCACGTAACTTATACACGACTAGCACATTGAAGATCCGATCGAAGAGTAACGCTACCCCTCGGTTTCAGTTGGCGTCTGTTTTAAATACGGGCTTCTGATTGGTTGTTCAAATAAATCATACGTTTTTCCAGTCTCGACAATCTCGAACAGGTCGAGCAAACACCCCGTGACAGGTTTGAAACGGCAGAGAATTTCTAGTTAAAATCGTACTTCCTGTATTTGCAAATTGATTGATTACAGGTATTTGCAAATGTGTTTTCAAAGATCTGACCACAGAATATTGTTGCTTAGGTCTTTATCTGTGTGTGTGTGAAAACACCTAATTCCTACGTAGTATAATTCTCTTGTTATTCCTTTTGGCGTTCGTCTTCCGTATAACTTCTTCAATTGTTAATTATATTAACTGAGATTGTGGGTACTTATAAAGCTTTACTTGCTGAACACAATGCTGTTTTCAGAATTGCCGTATATTTATTAGTTTTGAAGTTATTGCAGGTTGAACTGATAATTTGAATTGAGTAAAATTTCATGTTCGTACCGGTAGCGGACGTCGCTGTGACGAGGTTAGAGTGAGATGGCTGTGATTGTACGCTCTCTCTCTTGCTTACGCTGCTATACTCATACAGTCTAACACTTTCATATAACGCTCAGATAGGATGCTGTTATGAATCGTTATATATACCCCCACTAGGTATAAAAAAAATGGATTATTTTAAGAAATCGTTATTTTTTTTTCTTTATGTATCATTTTATCCTAATTAAAATTTTGCACATTTTCTTTCGCACTTTTGGTTTTTCCCGCACAAAACTTGCACTAATAAAATTTTCCTTACATCTACCTTATAACTAAAGATTACAATTTGTTACTTAACCTAACATGGTATACACATATTGGGAATTTATATGACCATTAATGTTTTAATCACCATTGTGGCTCAATTAATGTCAGTTATTTAAACAACAATACTAACATTTATTTAAATAAATTTTTCTTTTATTATTATCATTGATCTTGATTCCAAACAATTATACATCTTTTATTTGACCACGTTTGATTCACATACCTTATTGGCTCAAACTATTATTTCGTTATTGGTCAATACTTTGTCAAAATATATTTCCTCCTATGGGAACATAGCTTATATAGCTTACCGTCATATATGGAAAATCCTGGTTTGGAGTTGGTAACTGCACTCCTCCAAGCTACACTAATCCTAGGGTCTTGTTGTTGATGGGTCCCTATTTCCTTAAGTCGTCTAACTACTTCAGGTTTTGTTATATATTTTACCGTGTAAATACCAATATCATTGCTACTACATTTAATGTTATCTGTTTCCATGTTGTTTTCTGATGGTGGATTTCTACTGAGTACATCTGCTACCAAGTTGTCTTTCGCTTTACAATACTGTATTTCAAATTGATACTCTTGTATAGCCAAGATCCAATGAGTCAGACGAGCACCTAGCAATTTAAATTTTAATAAAAATACTAACGCCTTATTGTCGGTGATTATAGTAAGTTTAGCACCCAGAATATAACTTCTAAACTTTGACAGGCTATGCACTATCACTAATAGCTCTTTTTCTGTCGTAAAATAGGTTAATTCTGCCCCTTTAAGTGTGCGACTTACAAATCCTAATACCGCTTGTTGGCCCTTCTCATCAATCTGATACAAGTGTGCTCCTATAGCAATATTGCTGGCATCTGTTTGCAAGTAAAATCTTTCTCCTATCCTTGGGTGATTTAATACAACAGTATTTATAAAAAGACTTTTCACTTGTTGCAGCGTTTCATCGTGGTCCTTTGTCCACTTCCATTTAATCCCTTTGTTTAACAACTTCAACAATGGAACAGTACTTTCCGCGTATTTACTTGTAAACTTTTGATAGTAGTTAGCTAAACCTAGAAATGACTTTAGCTGCTTGCAGTTCTTTGGAGTTGGAAATTCTTGTATGGCTTTTACCTTCTCTGGGTCTGTGGTTATGCCTTCCACTGAGATTCGGTGACCTAAAAACTTAATTTCCTCCTTACCAAACTCTGATTTCCTTAGATTCAGCGTCATGTTGGCTGATCTTAATTTTTCAAAAATATTCTTTAAATTATCTTGTTGTTGCGTCCTCTTCGTTCACTTTATTAATTTAATAATATATATAATACTTTCACTTATGAACTTACTGTTGTCACTTCCCAAACGTTTCGAGATGTTGTTTCTCTTCTTCAGTGGGTTTAATACTAACTGTCGATTACAGAATAACCGTTACGGAATGGAGTGTGTGGTGGGCGCCATGTTGGGCGCCAAATTCATACAACGCTACTTTTTATCTAACACTCTTATCTAATATTTTGAATGATAGAGAAAATGTTACTTACCCGTGAGATTACTTTACCTGGGCACCAGAACAAATCCCAGATACAAATGACACGGTTCCAGCTTAGCTCAGAGCATAGAGACACAAATTCTCAGGATTCGTTCAGTGATTGTGGATTCAAGGGGAATCGTTACAAATAACACTTTAAAATTTGCTTGAGTATGTTTAATTAACGTTTTAATTATTTTTAAACTTCTTGAAAATGTTAATTGTAGGACTTGTTTCTACCCTAACTCTTATGATTTACGAGTGTGTGTGAAAAGTAAAGATTAAGATGTTCAAACGACCTATGGCTCTTATCTGGTTTAATTAAGAGATTGATATCTCCGAAACCAGTGCTAAAGAACAGGTCTGCAATAATTTGCACGTCCAATACTACACCTCAGTTTCCATTCTACACTCCTATACTATGTTATGACTAATCTTACACATTAAATACAAAGTGTGCGATTCTTAGTGTCTTTTAGAAATTGTTTATTGCTTTTTATTATTTGTTTAGTGCTTATTTCATTGATCAATGAATCTATTTCTCACTGTTTGATGCGTCGGCCGAAGATAGGAATCCGTAGAGGTCCTCCTTTTGATGGTTTAGCACAGAAGAAATGATGTTGATCAATCCTGTAGAAAGATGATCTGGCAATTACAGATGCTGTAGCACTCTGTTGCTCAGGTCACTTCACGGCTGATTATAAATTAATTAATTAATACTTTAATTAATTAATGTGTTGTTTTACACAGCGAGAGTTGTTGAACGGTACTAGTTCATCTACACTGCGGACTACTTCTCGAATTTCTCACGTAAATACAACTTTGCGTGATTATAAAATTTCTGCACGTAACTTATACACGACTAGCACATTGAAGATCCGATCGAAGAGTAACGCTACCCCTCGGTTTCAGTTGGCGTCTGTTTTAAATACGGGCTTCTGATTGGTTGTTCAAATAAATCATACGTTTTTCCAGTCTCGACAATCTCGAACAGGTCGAGCAAACACCCCGTGACAGGTTTGAAACGGCAGAGAATTTCTAGTTAAAATCGTACTTCCTGTATTTGCAAATTGATTGATTACAGGTATTTGCAAATGTGTTTTCAAAGATCTGACCACAGAATATTGTTGCTTAGGTCTTTATCTGTGTGTGTGTGAAAACACCTAATTCCTACGTAGTATAATTCTCTTGTTATTCCTTTTGGCGTTCGTCTTCCGTATAACTTCTTCAATTGTTAATTATATTAACTGAGATTGTGGGTACTTATAAAGCTTTACTTGCTGAACACAATGCTGTTTTCAGAATTGCCGTATATTTATTAGTTTTGAAGTTATTGCAGGTTGAACTGATAATTTGAATTGAGTAAAATTTCATGTTCGTACCGGTAGCGGACGTCGCTGTGACGAGGTTAGAGTGAGATGGCTGTGATTGTACGCTCTCTCTCTTGCTTACGCTGCTATACTCATACAGTCTAACACTTTCATATAACGCTCAGATAGGATGCTGTTATGAATCGTTATATATACCCCCACTAGGTATAAAAAAAATGGATTATTTTAAGAAATCGTTATTTTTTTTTCTTTATGTATCATTTTATCCTAATTAAAATTTTGCACATTTTCTTTCGCACTTTTGGTTTTTCCCGCACAAAACTTGCACTAATAAAATTTTCCTTACATCTACCTTATAACTAAAGATTACAATTTGTTACTTAACCTAACATGGTATACACATATTGGGAATTTATATGACCATTAATGTTTTAATCACCATTGTGGCTCAATTAATGTCAGTTATTTAAACAACAATACTAACATTTATTTAAATAAATTTTTCTTTTATTATTATCATTGATCTTGATTCCAAACAATTATACATCTTTTATTTGACCACGTTTGATTCACATACCTTATTGGCTCAAACTATTATTTCGTTATTGGTCAATACTTTGTCAAAATATATTTCCTCCTATGGGAACATAGCTTATATAGCTTACCGTCATATATGGAAAATCCTGGTTTGGAGTTGGTAACTGCACTCCTCCAAGCTACACTAATCCTAGGGTCTTGTTGTTGATGGGTCCCTATTTCCTTAAGTCGTCTAACTACTTCAGGTTTTGTTATATATTTTACCGTGTAAATACCAATATCATTGCTACTACATTTAATGTTATCTGTTTCCATGTTGTTTTCTGATGGTGGATTTCTACTGAGTACATCTGCTACCAAGTTGTCTTTCGCTTTACAATACTGTATTTCAAATTGATACTCTTGTATAGCCAAGATCCAATGAGTCAGACGAGCACCTAGCAATTTAAATTTTAATAAAAATACTAACGCCTTATTGTCGGTGATTATAGTAAGTTTAGCACCCAGAATATAACTTCTAAACTTTGACAGGCTATGCACTATCACTAATAGCTCTTTTTCTGTCGTAAAATAGGTTAATTCTGCCCCTTTAAGTGTGCGACTTACAAATCCTAATACCGCTTGTTGGCCCTTCTCATCAATCTGATACAAGTGTGCTCCTATAGCAATATTGCTGGCATCTGTTTGCAAGTAAAATCTTTCTCCTATCCTTGGGTGATTTAATACAACAGTATTTATAAAAAGACTTTTCACTTGTTGCAGCGTTTCATCGTGGTCCTTTGTCCACTTCCATTTAATCCCTTTGTTTAACAACTTCAACAATGGAACAGTACTTTCCGCGTATTTACTTGTAAACTTTTGATAGTAGTTAGCTAAACCTAGAAATGACTTTAGCTGCTTGCAGTTCTTTGGAGTTGGAAATTCTTGTATGGCTTTTACCTTCTCTGGGTCTGTGGTTATGCCTTCCACTGAGATTCGGTGACCTAAAAACTTAATTTCCTCCTTACCAAACTCTGATTTCCTTAGATTCAGCGTCATGTTGGCTGATCTTAATTTTTCAAAAATATTCTTTAAATTATCTTGTTGTTGCGTCCTCTTCGTTCACTTTATTAATTTAATAATATATATAATACTTTCACTTATGAACTTACTGTTGTCACTTCCCAAACGTTTCGAGATGTTGTTTCTCTTCTTCAGTGGGTTTAATACTAACTGTCGATTACAGAATAACCGTTACGGAATGGAGTGTGTGGTGGGCGCCATGTTGGGCGCCAAATTCATACAACGCTACTTTTTATCTAACACTCTTATCTAATATTTTGAATGATAGAGAAAATGTTACTTACCCGTGAGATTACTTTACCTGGGCACCAGAACAAATCCCAGATACAAATGACACGGTTCCAGCTTAGCTCAGAGCATAGAGACACAAATTCTCAGGATTCGTTCAGTGATTGTGGATTCAAGGGGAATCGTTACAAATAACACTTTAAAATTTGCTTGAGTATGTTTAATTAACGTTTTAATTATTTTTAAACTTCTTGAAAATGTTAATTGTAGGACTTGTTTCTACCCTAACTCTTATGATTTACGAGTGTGTGTGAAAAGTAAAGATTAAGATGTTCAAACGACCTATGGCTCTTATCTGGTTTAATTAAGAGATTGATATCTCCGAAACCAGTGCTAAAGAACAGGTCTGCAATAATTTGCACGTCCAATACTACACCTCAGTTTCCATTCTACACTCCTATACTATGTTATGACTAATCTTACACATTAAATACAAAGTGTGCGATTCTTAGTGTCTTTTAGAAATTGTTTATTGCTTTTTATTATTTGTTTAGTGCTTATTTCATTGATCAATGAATCTATTTCTCACTGTTTGATGCGTCGGCCGAAGATAGGAATCCGTAGAGGTCCTCCTTTTGATGGTTTAGCACAGAAGAAATGATGTTGATCAATCCTGTAGAAAGATGATCTGGCAATTACAGATGCTGTAGCACTCTGTTGCTCAGGTCACTTCACGGCTGATTATAAATTAATTAATTAATACTTTAATTAATTAATGTGTTGTTTTACACAGCGAGAGTTGTTGAACGGTACTAGTTCATCTACACTGCGGACTACTTCTCGAATTTCTCACGTAAATACAACTTTGCGTGATTATAAAATTTCTGCACGTAACTTATACACGACTAGCACATTGAAGATCCGATCGAAGAGTAACGCTACCCCTCGGTTTCAGTTGGCGTCTGTTTTAAATACGGGCTTCTGATTGGTTGTTCAAATAAATCATACGTTTTTCCAGTCTCGACAATCTCGAACAGGTCGAGCAAACACCCCGTGACAGGTTTGAAACGGCAGAGAATTTCTAGTTAAAATCGTACTTCCTGTATTTGCAAATTGATTGATTACAGGTATTTGCAAATGTGTTTTCAAAGATCTGACCACAGAATATTGTTGCTTAGGTCTTTATCTGTGTGTGTGTGAAAACACCTAATTCCTACGTAGTATAATTCTCTTGTTATTCCTTTTGGCGTTCGTCTTCCGTATAACTTCTTCAATTGTTAATTATATTAACTGAGATTGTGGCTACTTATAAAGCTTTACTTGCTGAACACAATGCTGTTTTCAGAATTGCCGTATATTTATTAGTTTTGAAGTTATTGCAGGTTGAACTGATAATTTGAATTGAGTAAAATTTCATGTTCGTACCGGTAGCGGACGTCGCTGTGACGAGGTTAGAGTGAGATGGCTGTGATTGTACGCTCTCTCTCTTGCTTACGCTGCTATACTCATACAGTCTAACACTTTCATATAACGCTCAGATAGGATGCTGTTATGAATCGTTATATATACCCCCACTAGGTATAAAAAAAATGGATTATTTTAAGAAATCGTTATTTTTTTTTCTTTATGTATCATTTTATCCTAATTAAAATTTTGCACATTTTCTTTCGCACTTTTGGTTTTTCCCGCACAAAACTTGCACTAATAAAATTTTCCTTACATCTACCTTATAACTAAAGATTACAATTTGTTACTTAACCTAACATGGTATACACATATTGGGAATTTATATGACCATTAATGTTTTAATCACCATTGTGGCTCAATTAATGTCAGTTATTTAAACAACAATACTAACATTTATTTAAATAAATTTTTCTTTTATTATTATCATTGATCTTGATTCCAAACAATTATACATCTTTTATTTGACCACGTTTGATTCACATACCTTATTGGCTCAAACTATTATTTCGTTATTGGTCAATACTTTGTCAAAATATATTTCCTCCTATGGGAACATAGCTTATATAGCTTACCGTCATATATGGAAAATCCTGGTTTGGAGTTGGTAACTGCACTCCTCCAAGCTACACTAATCCTAGGGTCTTGTTGTTGATGGGTCCCTATTTCCTTAAGTCGTCTAACTACTTCAGGTTTTGTTATATATTTTACCGTGTAAATACCAATATCATTGCTACTACATTTAATGTTATCTGTTTCCATGTTGTTTTCTGATGGTGGATTTCTACTGAGTACATCTGCTACCAAGTTGTCTTTCGCTTTACAATACTGTATTTCAAATTGATACTCTTGTATAGCCAAGATCCAATGAGTCAGACGAGCACCTAGCAATTTACATTTTAATAAAAATACTAACGCCTTATTGTCGGTGATTATAGTAAGTTTAGCACCCAGAATATAACTTCTAAACTTTGACAGGCTATGCACTATCACTAATAGCTCTTTTTCTGTCGTAAAATAGGTTAATTCTGCCCCTTTAAGTGTGCGACTTACAAATCCTAATACCGCTTGTTGGCCCTTCTCATCAATCTGATACAAGTGTGCTCCTATAGCAATATTGCTGGCATCTGTTTGCAAGTAAAATCTTTCTCCTATCCTTGGGTGATTTAATACAACAGTATTTATAAAAAGACTTTTCACTTGTTGCAGCGTTTCATCGTGGTCCTTTGTCCACTTCCATTTAATCCCTTTGTTTAACAACTTCAACAATGGAACAGTACTTTCCGCGTATTTACTTGTAAACTTTTGATAGTAGTTAGCTAAACCTAGAAATGACTTTAGCTGCTTGCAGTTCTTTGGAGTTGGAAATTCTTGTATGGCTTTTACCTTCTCTGGGTCTGTGGTTATGCCTTCCACTGAGATTCGGTGACCTAAAAACTTAATTTCCTCCTTACCAAACTCTGATTTCCTTAGATTCAGCGTCATGTTGGCTGATCTTAATTTTTCAAAAATATTCTTTAAATTATCTTGTTGTTGCGTCCTCTTCGTTCACTTTATTAATTTAATAATATATATAATACTTTCACTTATGAACTTACTGTTGTCACTTCCCAAACGTTTCGAGATGTTGTTTCTCTTCTTCAGTGGGTTTAATACTAACTGTCGATTACAGAATAACCGTTACGGAATGGAGTGTGTGGTGGGCGCCATGTTGGGCGCCAAATTCATACAACGCTACTTTTTATCTAACACTCTTATCTAATATTTTGAATGATAGAGAAAATGTTACTTACCCGTGAGATTACTTTACCTGGGCACCAGAACAAATCCCAGATACAAATGACACGGTTCCAGCTTAGCTCAGAGCATAGAGACACAAATTCTCAGGATTCGTTCAGTGATTGTGGATTCAAGGGGAATCGTTACAAATAACACTTTAAAATTTGCTTGAGTATGTTTAATTAACGTTTTAATTATTTTTAAACTTCTTGAAAATGTTAATTGTAGGACTTGTTTCTACCCTAACTCTTATGATTTACGAGTGTGTGTGAAAAGTAAAGATTAAGATGTTCAAACGACCTATGGCTCTTATCTGGTTTAATTAAGAGATTGATATCTCCGAAACCAGTGCTAAAGAACAGGTCTGCAATAATTTGCACGTCCAATACTACACCTCAGTTTCCATTCTACACTCCTATACTATGTTATGACTAATCTTACACATTAAATACAAAGTGTGCGATTCTTAGTGTCTTTTAGAAATTGTTTATTGCTTTTTATTATTTGTTTAGTGCTTATTTCATTGATCAATGAATCTATTTCTCACTGTTTGATGCGTCGGCCGAAGATAGGAATCCGTAGAGGTCCTCCTTTTGATGGTTTAGCACAGAAGAAATGATGTTGATCAATCCTGTAGAAAGATGATCTGGCAATTACAGATGCTGTAGCACTCTGTTGCTCAGGTCACTTCACGGCTGATTATAAATTAATTAATTAATACTTTAATTAATTAATGTGTTGTTTTACACAGCGAGAGTTGTTGAACGGTACTAGTTCATCTACACTGCGGACTACTTCTCGAATTTCTCACGTAAATACAACTTTGCGTGATTATAAAATTTCTGCACGTAACTTATACACGACTAGCACATTGAAGATCCGATCGAAGAGTAACGCTACCCCTCGGTTTCAGTTGGCGTCTGTTTTAAATACGGGCTTCTGATTGGTTGTTCAAATAAATCATACGTTTTTCCAGTCTCGACAATCTCGAACAGGTCGAGCAAACACCCCGTGACAGGTTTGAAACGGCAGAGAATTTCTAGTTAAAATCGTACTTCCTGTATTTGCAAATTGATTGATTACAGGTATTTGCAAATGTGTTTTCAAAGATCTGACCACAGAATATTGTTGCTTAGGTCTTTATCTGTGTGTGTGTGAAAACACCTAATTCCTACGTAGTATAATTCTCTTGTTATTCCTTTTGGCGTTCGTCTTCCGTATAACTTCTTCAATTGTTAATTATATTAACTGAGATTGTGGCTACTTATAAAGCTTTACTTGCTGAACACAATGCTGTTTTCAGAATTGCCGTATATTTATTAGTTTTGAAGTTATTGCAGGTTGAACTGATAATTTGAATTGAGTAAAATTTCATGTTCGTACCGGTAGCGGACGTCGCTGTGACGAGGTTAGAGTGAGATGGCTGTGATTGTACGCTCTCTCTCTTGCTTACGCTGCTATACTCATACAGTCTAACACTTTCATATAACGCTCAGATAGGATGCTGTTATGAATCGTTATATATACCCCCACTAGGTATAAAAAAAATGGATTATTTTAAGAAATCGTTATTTTTTTTTCTTTATGTATCATTTTATCCTAATTAAAATTTTGCACATTTTCTTTCGCACTTTTGGTTTTTCCCGCACAAAACTTGCACTAATAAAATTTTCCTTACATCTACCTTATAACTAAAGATTACAATTTGTTACTTAACCTAACATGGTATACACATATTGGGAATTTATATGACCATTAATGTTTTAATCACCATTGTGGCTCAATTAATGTCAGTTATTTAAACAACAATACTAACATTTATTTAAATAAATTTTTCTTTTATTATTATCATTGATCTTGATTCCAAACAATTATACATCTTTTATTTGACCACGTTTGATTCACATACCTTATTGGCTCAAACTATTATTTCGTTATTGGTCAATACTTTGTCAAAATATATTTCCTCCTATGGGAACATAGCTTATATAGCTTACCGTCATATATGGAAAATCCTGGTTTGGAGTTGGTAACTGCACTCCTCCAAGCTACACTAATCCTAGGGTCTTGTTGTTGATGGGTCCCTATTTCCTTAAGTCGTCTAACTACTTCAGGTTTTGTTATATATTTTACCGTGTAAATACCAATATCATTGCTACTACATTTAATGTTATCTGTTTCCATGTTGTTTTCTGATGGTGGATTTCTACTGAGTACATCTGCTACCAAGTTGTCTTTCGCTTTACAATACTGTATTTCAAATTGATACTCTTGTATAGCCAAGATCCAATGAGTCAGACGAGCACCTAGCAATTTACATTTTAATAAAAATACTAACGCCTTATTGTCGGTGATTATAGTAAGTTTAGCACCCAGAATATAACTTCTAAACTTTGACAGGCTATGCACTATCACTAATAGCTCTTTTTCTGTCGTAAAATAGGTTAATTCTGCCCCTTTAAGTGTGCGACTTACAAATCCTAATACCGCTTGTTGGCCCTTCTCATCAATCTGATACAAGTGTGCTCCTATAGCAATATTGCTGGCATCTGTTTGCAAGTAAAATCTTTCTCCTATCCTTGGGTGATTTAATACAACAGTATTTATAAAAAGACTTTTCACTTGTTGCAGCGTTTCATCGTGGTCCTTTGTCCACTTCCATTTAATCCCTTTGTTTAACAACTTCAACAATGGAACAGTACTTTCCGCGTATTTACTTGTAAACTTTTGATAGTAGTTAGCTAAACCTAGAAATGACTTTAGCTGCTTGCAGTTCTTTGGAGTTGGAAATTCTTGTATGGCTTTTACCTTCTCTGGGTCTGTGGTTATGCCTTCCACTGAGATTCGGTGACCTAAAAACTTAATTTCCTCCTTACCAAACTCTGATTTCCTTAGATTCAGCGTCATGTTGGCTGATCTTAATTTTTCAAAAATATTCTTTAAATTATCTTGTTGTTGCGTCCTCTTCGTTCACTTTATTAATTTAATAATATATATAATACTTTCACTTATGAACTTACTGTTGTCACTTCCCAAACGTTTCGAGATGTTGTTTCTCTTCTTCAGTGGGTTTAATACTAACTGTCGATTACAGAATAACCGTTACGGAATGGAGTGTGTGGTGGGCGCCATGTTGGGCGCCAAATTCATACAACGCTACTTTTTATCTAACACTCTTATCTAATATTTTGAATGATAGAGAAAATGTTACTTACCCGTGAGATTACTTTACCTGGGCACCAGAACAAATCCCAGATACAAATGACACGGTTCCAGCTTAGCTCAGAGCATAGAGACACAAATTCTCAGGATTCGTTCAGTGATTGTGGATTCAAGGGGAATCGTTACAAATAACACTTTAAAATTTGCTTGAGTATGTTTAATTAACGTTTTAATTATTTTTAAACTTCTTGAAAATGTTAATTGTAGGACTTGTTTCTACCCTAACTCTTATGATTTACGAGTGTGTGTGAAAAGTAAAGATTAAGATGTTCAAACGACCTATGGCTCTTATCTGGTTTAATTAAGAGATTGATATCTCCGAAACCAGTGCTAAAGAACAGGTCTGCAATAATTTGCACGTCCAATACTACACCTCAGTTTCCATTCTACACTCCTATACTATGTTATGACTAATCTTACACATTAAATACAAAGTTTGCGATTCTTAGTGTCTTTTAGAAATTGTTTATTGCTTTTTATTATTTGTTTAGTGCTTATTTCATTGATCAATGAATCTATTTCTCACTGTTTGATGCGTCGGCCGAAGATAGGAATCCGTAGAGGTCCTCCTTTTGATGGTTTAGCACAGAAGAAATGATGTTGATCAATCCTGTAGAAAGATGATCTGGCAATTACAGATGCTGTAGCACTCTGTTGCTCAGGTCACTTCACGGCTGATTATAAATTAATTAATTAATACTTTAATTAATTAATGTGTTGTTTTACACAGCGAGAGTTGTTGAACGGTACTAGTTCATCTACACTGCGGACTACTTCTCGAATTTCTCACGTAAATACAACTTTGCGTGATTATAAAATTTCTGCACGTAACTTATACACGACTAGCACATTGAAGATCCGATCGAAGAGTAACGCTACCCCTCGGTTTCAGTTGGCGTCTGTTTTAAATACGGGCTTCTGATTGGTTGTTCAAATAAATCATACGTTTTTCCAGTCTCGACAATCTCGAACAGGTCGAGCAAACACCCCGTGACAGGTTTGAAACGGCAGAGAATTTCTAGTTAAAATCGTACTTCCTGTATTTGCAAATTGATTGATTACAGGTATTTGCAAATGTGTTTTCAAAGATCTGACCACAGAATATTGTTGCTTAGGTCTTTATCTGTGTGTGTGTGAAAACACCTAATTCCTACGTAGTATAATTCTCTTGTTATTCCTTTTGGCGTTCGTCTTCCGTATAACTTCTTCAATTGTTAATTATATTAACTGAGATTGTGGCTACTTATAAAGCTTTACTTGCTGAACACAATGCTGTTTTCAGAATTGCCGTATATTTATTAGTTTTGAAGTTATTGCAGGTTGAACTGATAATTTGAATTGAGTAAAATTTCATGTTCGTACCGGTAGCGGACGTCGCTGTGACGAGGTTAGAGTGAGATGGCTGTGATTGTACGCTCTCTCTCTTGCTTACGCTGCTATACTCATACAGTCTAACACTTTCATATAACGCTCAGATAGGATGCTGTTATGAATCGTTATATATACCCCCACTAGGTATAAAAAAAATGGATTATTTTAAGAAATCGTTATTTTTTTTTCTTTATGTATCATTTTATCCTAATTAAAATTTTGCACATTTTCTTTCGCACTTTTGGTTTTTCCCGCACAAAACTTGCACTAATAAAATTTTCCTTACATCTACCTTATAACTAAAGATTACAATTTGTTACTTAACCTAACATGGTATACACATATTGGGAATTTATATGACCATTAATGTTTTAATCACCATTGTGGCTCAATTAATGTCAGTTATTTAAACAACAATACTAACATTTATTTAAATAAATTTTTCTTTTATTATTATCATTGATCTTGATTCCAAACAATTATACATCTTTTATTTGACCACGTTTGATTCACATACCTTATTGGCTCAAACTATTATTTCGTTATTGGTCAATACTTTGTCAAAATATATTTCCTCCTATGGGAACATAGCTTATATAGCTTACCGTCATATATGGAAAATCCTGGTTTGGAGTTGGTAACTGCACTCCTCCAAGCTACACTAATCCTAGGGTCTTGTTGTTGATGGGTCCCTATTTCCTTAAGTCGTCTAACTACTTCAGGTTTTGTTATATATTTTACCGTGTAAATACCAATATCATTGCTACTACATTTAATGTTATCTGTTTCCATGTTGTTTTCTGATGGTGGATTTCTACTGAGTACATCTGCTACCAAGTTGTCTTTCGCTTTACAATACTGTATTTCAAATTGATACTCTTGTATAGCCAAGATCCAATGAGTCAGACGAGCACCTAGCAATTTACATTTTAATAAAAATACTAACGCCTTATTGTCGGTGATTATAGTAAGTTTAGCACCCAGAATATAACTTCTAAACTTTGACAGGCTATGCACTATCACTAATAGCTCTTTTTCTGTCGTAAAATAGGTTAATTCTGCCCCTTTAAGTGTGCGACTTACAAATCCTAATACCGCTTGTTGGCCCTTCTCATCAATCTGATACAAGTGTGCTCCTATAGCAATATTGCTGGTATCTGTTTGCAAGTAAAATCTTTCTCCTATCCTTGGGTGATTTAATACAACAGTATTTATAAAAAGACTTTTCACTTGTTGCAGCGTTTCATCGTGGTCCTTTGTCCACTTCCATTTAATCCCTTTGTTTAACAACTTCAACAATGGAACAGTACTTTCCGCGTATTTACTTGTAAACTTTTGATAGTAGTTAGCTAAACCTAGAAATGACTTTAGCTGCTTGCAGTTCTTTGGAGTTGGAAATTCTTGTATGGCTTTTACCTTCTCTGGGTCTGTGGTTATGCCTTCCACTGAGATTCGGTGACCTAAAAACTTAATTTCCTCCTTACCAAACTCTGATTTCCTTAGATTCAGCGTCATGTTGGCTGATCTTAATTTTTCAAAAATATTCTTTAAATTATCTTGTTGTTGCGTCCTCTTCGTTCACTTTATTAATTTAATAATATATATAATACTTTCACTTATGAACTTACTGTTGTCACTTCCCAAACGTTTCGAGATGTTGTTTCTCTTCTTCAGTGGGTTTAATACTAACTGTCGATTACAGAATAACCGTTACGGAATGGAGTGTGTGGTGGGCGCCATGTTGGGCGCCAAATTCATACAACGCTACTTTTTATCTAACACTCTTATCTAATATTTTGAATGATAGAGAAAATGTTACTTACCCGTGAGATTACTTTACCTGGGCACCAGAACAAATCCCAGATACAAATGACACGGTTCCAGCTTAGCTCAGAGCATAGAGACACAAATTCTCAGGATTCGTTCAGTGATTGTGGATTCAAGGGGAATCGTTACAAATAACACTTTAAAATTTGCTTGAGTATGTTTAATTAACGTTTTAATTATTTTTAAACTTCTTGAAAATGTTAATTGTAGGACTTGTTTCTACCCTAACTCTTATGATTTACGAGTGTGTGTGAAAAGTAAAGATTAAGATGTTCAAACGACCTATGGCTCTTATCTGGTTTAATTAAGAGATTGATATCTCCGAAACCAGTGCTAAAGAACAGGTCTGCAATAATTTGCACGTCCAATACTACACCTCAGTTTCCATTCTACACTCCTATACTATGTTATGACTAATCTTACACATTAAATACAAAGTGTGCGATTCTTAGTGTCTTTTAGAAATTGTTTATTGCTTTTTATTATTTGTTTAGTGCTTATTTCATTGATCAATGAATCTATTTCTCACTGTTTGATGCGTCGGCCGAAGATAGGAATCCGTAGAGGTCCTCCTTTTGATGGTTTAGCACAGAAGAAATGATGTTGATCAATCCTGTAGAAAGATGATCTGGCAATTACAGATGCTGTAGCACTCTGTTGCTCAGGTCACTTCACGGCTGATTATAAATTAATTAATTAATACTTTAATTAATTAATGTGTTGTTTTACACAGCGAGAGTTGTTGAACGGTACTAGTTCATCTACACTGCGGACTACTTCTCGAATTTCTCACGTAAATACAACTTTGCGTGATTATAAAATTTCTGCACGTAACTTATACACGACTAGCACATTGAAGATCCGATCGAAGAGTAACGCTACCCCTCGGTTTCAGTTGGCGTCTGTTTTAAATACGGGCTTCTGATTGGTTGTTCAAATAAATCATACGTTTTTCCAGTCTCGACAATCTCGAACAGGTCGAGCAAACACCCCGTGACAGGTTTGAAACGGCAGAGAATTTCTAGTTAAAATCGTACTTCCTGTATTTGCAAATTGATTGATTACAGGTATTTGCAAATGTGTTTTCAAAGATCTGACCACAGAATATTGTTGCTTAGGTCTTTATCTGTGTGTGTGTGAAAACACCTAATTCCTACGTAGTATAATTCTCTTGTTATTCCTTTTGGCGTTCGTCTTCCGTATAACTTCTTCAATTGTTAATTATATTAACTGAGATTGTGGGTACTTATAAAGCTTTACTTGCTGAACACAATGCTGTTTTCAGAATTGCCGTATATTTATTAGTTTTGAAGTTATTGCAGGTTGAACTGATAATTTGAATTGAGTAAAATTTCATGTTCGTACCGGTAGCGGACGTCGCTGTGACGAGGTTAGAGTGAGATGGCTGTGATTGTACGCTCTCTCTCTTGCTTACGCTGCTATACTCATACAGTCTAACACTTTCATATAACGCTCAGATAGGATGCTGTTATGAATCGTTATATATACCCCCACTAGGTATAAAAAAAATGGATTATTTTAAGAAATCGTTATTTTTTTTTCTTTATGTATCATTTTATCCTAATTAAAATTTTGCACATTTTCTTTCGCACTTTTGGTTTTTCCCGCACAAAACTTGCACTAATAAAATTTTCCTTACATCTACCTTATAACTAAAGATTACAATTTGTTACTTAACCTAACATGGTATACACATATTGGGAATTTATATGACCATTAATGTTTTAATCACCATTGTGGCTCAATTAATGTCAGTTATTTAAACAACAATACTAACATTTATTTAAATAAATTTTTCTTTTATTATTATCATTGATCTTGATTCCAAACAATTATACATCTTTTATTTGACCACGTTTGATTCACATACCTTATTGGCTCAAACTATTATTTCGTTATTGGTCAATACTTTGTCAAAATATATTTCCTCCTATGGGAACATAGCTTATATAGCTTACCGTCATATATGGAAAATCCTGGTTTGGAGTTGGTAACTGCACTCCTCCAAGCTACACTAATCCTAGGGTCTTGTTGTTGATGGGTCCCTATTTCCTTAAGTCGTCTAACTACTTCAGGTTTTGTTATATATTTTACCGTGTAAATACCAATATCATTGCTACTACATTTAATGTTATCTGTTTCCATGTTGTTTTCTGATGGTGGATTTCTACTGAGTACATCTGCTACCAAGTTGTCTTTCGCTTTACAATACTGTATTTCAAATTGATACTCTTGTATAGCCAAGATCCAATGAGTCAGACGAGCACCTAGCAATTTACATTTTAATAAAAATACTAACGCCTTATTGTCGGTGATTATAGTAAGTTTAGCACCCAGAATATAACTTCTAAACTTTGACAGGCTATGCACTATCACTAATAGCTCTTTTTCTGTCGTAAAATAGGTTAATTCTGCCCCTTTAAGTGTGCGACTTACAAATCCTAATACCGCTTGTTGGCCCTTCTCATCAATCTGATACAAGTGTGCTCCTATAGCAATATTGCTGGCATCTGTTTGCAAGTAAAATCTTTCTCCTATCCTTGGGTGATTTAATACAACAGTATTTATAAAAAGACTTTTCACTTGTTGCAGCGTTTCATCGTGGTCCTTTGTCCACTTCCATTTAATCCCTTTGTTTAACAACTTCAACAATGGAACAGTACTTTCCGCGTATTTACTTGTAAACTTTTGATAGTAGTTAGCTAAACCTAGAAATGACTTTAGCTGCTTGCAGTTCTTTGGAGTTGGAAATTCTTGTATGGCTTTTACCTTCTCTGGGTCTGTGGTTATGCCTTCCACTGAGATTCGGTGACCTAAAAACTTAATTTCCTCCTTACCAAACTCTGATTTCCTTAGATTCAGCGTCATGTTGGCTGATCTTAATTTTTCAAAAATATTCTTTAAATTATCTTGTTGTTGCGTCCTCTTCGTTCACTTTATTAATTTAATAATATATATAATACTTTCACTTATGAACTTACTGTTGTCACTTCCCAAACGTTTCGAGATGTTGTTTCTCTTCTTCAGTGGGTTTAATACTAACTGTCGATTACAGAATAACCGTTACGGAATGGAGTGTGTGGTGGGCGCCATGTTGGGCGCCAAATTCATACAACGCTACTTTTTATCTAACACTCTTATCTAATATTTTGAATGATAGAGAAAATGTTACTTACCCGTGAGATTACTTTACCTGGGCACCAGAACAAATCCCAGATACAAATGACACGGTTCCAGCTTAGCTCAGAGCATAGAGACACAAATTCTCAGGATTCGTTCAGTGATTGTGGATTCAAGGGGAATCGTTACAAATAACACTTTAAAATTTGCTTGAGTATGTTTAATTAACGTTTTAATTATTTTTAAACTTCTTGAAAATGTTAATTGTAGGACTTGTTTCTACCCTAACTCTTATGATTTACGAGTGTGTGTGAAAAGTAAAGATTAAGATGTTCAAACGACCTATGGCTCTTATCTGGTTTAATTAAGAGATTGATATCTCCGAAACCAGTGCTAAAGAACAGGTCTGCAATAATTTGCACGTCCAATACTACACCTCAGTTTCCATTCTACACTCCTATACTATGTTATGACTAATCTTACACATTAAATACAAAGTGTGCGATTCTTAGTGTCTTTTAGAAATTGTTTATTGCTTTTTATTATTTGTTTAGTGCTTATTTCATTGATCAATGAATCTATTTCTCACTGTTTGATGCGTCGGCCGAAGATAGGAATCCGTAGAGGTCCTCCTTTTGATGGTTTAGCACAGAAGAAATGATGTTGATCAATCCTGTAGAAAGATGATCTGGCAATTACAGATGCTGTAGCACTCTGTTGCTCAGGTCACTTCACGGCTGATTATAAATTAATTAATTAATACTTTAATTAATTAATGTGTTGTTTTACACAGCGAGAGTTGTTGAACGGTACTAGTTCATCTACACTGCGGACTACTTCTCGAATTTCTCACGTAAATACAACTTTGCGTGATTATAAAATTTCTGCACGTAACTTATACACGACTAGCACATTGAAGATCCGATCGAAGAGTAACGCTACCCCTCGGTTTCAGTTGGCGTCTGTTTTAAATACGGGCTTCTGATTGGTTGTTCAAATAAATCATACGTTTTTCCAGTCTCGACAATCTCGAACAGGTCGAGCAAACACCCCGTGACAGGTTTGAAACGGCAGAGAATTTCTAGTTAAAATCGTACTTCCTGTATTTGCAAATTGATTGATTACAGGTATTTGCAAATGTGTTTTCAAAGATCTGACCACAGAATATTGTTGCTTAGGTCTTTATCTGTGTGTGTGTGAAAACACCTAATTCCTACGTAGTATAATTCTCTTGTTATTCCTTTTGGCGTTCGTCTTCCGTATAACTTCTTCAATTGTTAATTATATTAACTGAGATTGTGGCTACTTATAAAGCTTTACTTGCTGAACACAATGCTGTTTTCAGAATTGCCGTATATTTATTAGTTTTGAAGTTATTGCAGGTTGAACTGATAATTTGAATTGAGTAAAATTTCATGTTCGTACCGGTAGCGGACGTCGCTGTGACGAGGTTAGAGTGAGATGGCTGTGATTGTACGCTCTCTCTCTTGCTTACGCTGCTATACTCATACAGTCTAACACTTTCATATAACGCTCAGATAGGATGCTGTTATGAATCGTTATATATACCCCCACTAGGTATAAAAAAAATGGATTATTTTAAGAAATCGTTATTTTTTTTTCTTTATGTATCATTTTATCCTAATTAAAATTTTGCACATTTTCTTTCGCACTTTTGGTTTTTCCCGCACAAAACTTGCACTAATAAAATTTTCCTTACATCTACCTTATAACTAAAGATTACAATTTGTTACTTAACCTAACATGGTATACACATATTGGGAATTTATATGACCATTAATGTTTTAATCACCATTGTGGCTCAATTAATGTCAGTTATTTAAACAACAATACTAACATTTATTTAAATAAATTTTTCTTTTATTATTATCATTGATCTTGATTCCAAACAATTATACATCTTTTATTTGACCACGTTTGATTCACATACCTTATTGGCTCAAACTATTATTTCGTTATTGGTCAATACTTTGTCAAAATATATTTCCTCCTATGGGAACATAGCTTATATAGCTTACCGTCATATATGGAAAATCCTGGTTTGGAGTTGGTAACTGCACTCCTCCAAGCTACACTAATCCTAGGGTCTTGTTGTTGATGGGTCCCTATTTCCTTAAGTCGTCTAACTACTTCAGGTTTTGTTATATATTTTACCGTGTAAATACCAATATCATTGCTACTACATTTAATGTTATCTGTTTCCATGTTGTTTTCTGATGGTGGATTTCTACTGAGTACATCTGCTACCAAGTTGTCTTTCGCTTTACAATACTGTATTTCAAATTGATACTCTTGTATAGCCAAGATCCAATGAGTCAGACGAGCACCTAGCAATTTACATTTTAATAAAAATACTAACGCCTTATTGTCGGTGATTATAGTAAGTTTAGCACCCAGAATATAACTTCTAAACTTTGACAGGCTATGCACTATCACTAATAGCTCTTTTTCTGTCGTAAAATAGGTTAATTCTGCCCCTTTAAGTGTGCGACTTACAAATCCTAATACCGCTTGTTGGCCCTTCTCATCAATCTGATACAAGTGTGCTCCTATAGCAATATTGCTGGTATCTGTTTGCAAGTAAAATCTTTCTCCTATCCTTGGGTGATTTAATACAACAGTATTTATAAAAAGACTTTTCACTTGTTGCAGCGTTTCATCGTGGTCCTTTGTCCACTTCCATTTAATCCCTTTGTTTAACAACTTCAACAATGGAACAGTACTTTCCGCGTATTTACTTGTAAACTTTTGATAGTAGTTAGCTAAACCTAGAAATGACTTTAGCTGCTTGCAGTTCTTTGGAGTTGGAAATTCTTGTATGGCTTTTACCTTCTCTGGGTCTGTGGTTATGCCTTCCACTGAGATTCGGTGACCTAAAAACTTAATTTCCTCCTTACCAAACTCTGATTTCCTTAGATTCAGCGTCATGTTGGCTGATCTTAATTTTTCAAAAATATTCTTTAAATTATCTTGTTGTTGCGTCCTCTTCGTTCACTTTATTAATTTAATAATATATATAATACTTTCACTTATGAACTTACTGTTGTCACTTCCCAAACGTTTCGAGATGTTGTTTCTCTTCTTCAGTGGGTTTAATACTAACTGTCGATTACAGAATAACCGTTACGGAATGGAGTGTGTGGTGGGCGCCATGTTGGGCGCCAAATTCATACAACGCTACTTTTTATCTAACACTCTTATCTAATATTTTGAATGATAGAGAAAATGTTACTTACCCGTGAGATTACTTTACCTGGGCACCAGAACAAATCCCAGATACAAATGACACGGTTCCAGCTTAGCTCAGAGCATAGAGACACAAATTCTCAGGATTCGTTCAGTGATTGTGGATTCAAGGGGAATCGTTACAAATAACACTTTAAAATTTGCTTGAGTATGTTTAATTAACGTTTTAATTATTTTTAAACTTCTTGAAAATGTTAATTGTAGGACTTGTTTCTACCCTAACTCTTATGATTTACGAGTGTGTGTGAAAAGTAAAGATTAAGATGTTCAAACGACCTATGGCTCTTATCTGGTTTAATTAAGAGATTGATATCTCCGAAACCAGTGCTAAAGAACAGGTCTGCAATAATTTGCACGTCCAATACTACACCTCAGTTTCCATTCTACACTCCTATACTATGTTATGACTAATCTTACACATTAAATACAAAGTGTGCGATTCTTAGTGTCTTTTAGAAATTGTTTATTGCTTTTTATTATTTGTTTAGTGCTTATTTCATTGATCAATGAATCTATTTCTCACTGTTTGATGCGTCGGCCGAAGATAGGAATCCGTAGAGGTCCTCCTTTTGATGGTTTAGCACAGAAGAAATGATGTTGATCAATCCTGTAGAAAGATGATCTGGCAATTACAGATGCTGTAGCACTCTGTTGCTCAGGTCACTTCACGGCTGATTATAAATTAATTAATTAATACTTTAATTAATTAATGTGTTGTTTTACACAGCGAGAGTTGTTGAACGGTACTAGTTCATCTACACTGCGGACTACTTCTCGAATTTCTCACGTAAATACAACTTTGCGTGATTATAAAATTTCTGCACGTAACTTATACACGACTAGCACATTGAAGATCCGATCGAAGAGTAACGCTACCCCTCGGTTTCAGTTGGCGTCTGTTTTAAATACGGGCTTCTGATTGGTTGTTCAAATAAATCATACGTTTTTCCAGTCTCGACAATCTCGAACAGGTCGAGCAAACACCCCGTGACAGGTTTGAAACGGCAGAGAATTTCTAGTTAAAATCGTACTTCCTGTATTTGCAAATTGATTGATTACAGGTATTTGCAAATGTGTTTTCAAAGATCTGACCACAGAATATTGTTGCTTAGGTCTTTATCTGTGTGTGTGTGAAAACACCTAATTCCTACGTAGTATAATTCTCTTGTTATTCCTTTTGGCGTTCGTCTTCCGTATAACTTCTTCAATTGTTAATTATATTAACTGAGATTGTGGGTACTTATAAAGCTTTACTTGCTGAACACAATGCTGTTTTCAGAATTGCCGTATATTTATTAGTTTTGAAGTTATTGCAGGTTGAACTGATAATTTGAATTGAGTAAAATTTCATGTTCGTACCGGTAGCGGACGTCGCTGTGACGAGGTTAGAGTGAGATGGCTGTGATTGTACGCTCTCTCTCTTGCTTACGCTGCTATACTCATACAGTCTAACACTTTCATATAACGCTCAGATAGGATGCTGTTATGAATCGTTATATATACCCCCACTAGGTATAAAAAAAATGGATTATTTTAAGAAATCGTTATTTTTTTTTCTTTATGTATCATTTTATCCTAATTAAAATTTTGCACATTTTCTTTCGCACTTTTGGTTTTTCCCGCACAAAACTTGCACTAATAAAATTTTCCTTACATCTACCTTATAACTAAAGATTACAATTTGTTACTTAACCTAACATGGTATACACATATTGGGAATTTATATGACCATTAATGTTTTAATCACCATTGTGGCTCAATTAATGTCAGTTATTTAAACAACAATACTAACATTTATTTAAATAAATTTTTCTTTTATTATTATCATTGATCTTGATTCCAAACAATTATACATCTTTTATTTGACCACGTTTGATTCACATACCTTATTGGCTCAAACTATTATTTCGTTATTGGTCAATACTTTGTCAAAATATATTTCCTCCTATGGGAACATAGCTTATATAGCTTACCGTCATATATGGAAAATCCTGGTTTGGAGTTGGTAACTGCACTCCTCCAAGCTACACTAATCCTAGGGTCTTGTTGTTGATGGGTCCCTATTTCCTTAAGTCGTCTAACTACTTCAGGTTTTGTTATATATTTTACCGTGTAAATACCAATATCATTGCTACTACATTTAATGTTATCTGTTTCCATGTTGTTTTCTGATGGTGGATTTCTACTGAGTACATCTGCTACCAAGTTGTCTTTCGCTTTACAATACTGTATTTCAAATTGATACTCTTGTATAGCCAAGATCCAATGAGTCAGACGAGCACCTAGCAATTTACATTTTAATAAAAATACTAACGCCTTATTGTCGGTGATTATAGTAAGTTTAGCACCCAGAATATAACTTCTAAACTTTGACAGGCTATGCACTATCACTAATAGCTCTTTTTCTGTCGTAAAATAGGTTAATTCTGCCCCTTTAAGTGTGCGACTTACAAATCCTAATACCGCTTGTTGGCCCTTCTCATCAATCTGATACAAGTGTGCTCCTATAGCAATATTGCTGGCATCTGTTTGCAAGTAAAATCTTTCTCCTATCCTTGGGTGATTTAATACAACAGTATTTATAAAAAGACTTTTCACTTGTTGCAGCGTTTCATCGTGGTCCTTTGTCCACTTCCATTTAATCCCTTTGTTTAACAACTTCAACAATGGAACAGTACTTTCCGCGTATTTACTTGTAAACTTTTGATAGTAGTTAGCTAAACCTAGAAATGACTTTAGCTGCTTGCAGTTCTTTGGAGTTGGAAATTCTTGTATGGCTTTTACCTTCTCTGGGTCTGTGGTTATGCCTTCCACTGAGATTCGGTGACCTAAAAACTTAATTTCCTCCTTACCAAACTCTGATTTCCTTAGATTCAGCGTCATGTTGGCTGATCTTAATTTTTCAAAAATATTCTTTAAATTATCTTGTTGTTGCGTCCTCTTCGTTCACTTTATTAATTTAATAATATATATAATACTTTCACTTATGAACTTACTGTTGTCACTTCCCAAACGTTTCGAGATGTTGTTTCTCTTCTTCAGTGGGTTTAATACTAACTGTCGATTACAGAATAACCGTTACGGAATGGAGTGTGTGGTGGGCGCCATGTTGGGCGCCAAATTCATACAACGCTACTTTTTATCTAACACTCTTATCTAATATTTTGAATGATAGAGAAAATGTTACTTACCCGTGAGATTACTTTACCTGGGCACCAGAACAAATCCCAGATACAAATGACACGGTTCCAGCTTAGCTCAGAGCATAGAGACACAAATTCTCAGGATTCGTTCAGTGATTGTGGATTCAAGGGGAATCGTTACAAATAACACTTTAAAATTTGCTTGAGTATGTTTAATTAACGTTTTAATTATTTTTAAACTTCTTGAAAATGTTAATTGTAGGACTTGTTTCTACCCTAACTCTTATGATTTACGAGTGTGTGTGAAAAGTAAAGATTAAGATGTTCAAACGACCTATGGCTCTTATCTGGTTTAATTAAGAGATTGATATCTCCGAAACCAGTGCTAAAGAACAGGTCTGCAATAATTTGCACGTCCAATACTACACCTCAGTTTCCATTCTACACTCCTATACTATGTTATGACTAATCTTACACATTAAATACAAAGTGTGCGATTCTTAGTGTCTTTTAGAAATTGTTTATTGCTTTTTATTATTTGTTTAGTGCTTATTTCATTGATCAATGAATCTATTTCTCACTGTTTGATGCGTCGGCCGAAGATAGGAATCCGTAGAGGTCCTCCTTTTGATGGTTTAGCACAGAAGAAATGATGTTGATCAATCCTGTAGAAAGATGATCTGGCAATTACAGATGCTGTAGCACTCTGTTGCTCAGGTCACTTCACGGCTGATTATAAATTAATTAATTAATACTTTAATTAATTAATGTGTTGTTTTACACAGCGAGAGTTGTTGAACGGTACTAGTTCATCTACACTGCGGACTACTTCTCGAATTTCTCACGTAAATACAACTTTGCGTGATTATAAAATTTCTGCACGTAACTTATACACGACTAGCACATTGAAGATCCGATCGAAGAGTAACGCTACCCCTCGGTTTCAGTTGGCGTCTGTTTTAAATACGGGCTTCTGATTGGTTGTTCAAATAAATCATACGTTTTTCCAGTCTCGACAATCTCGAACAGGTCGAGCAAACACCCCGTGACAGGTTTGAAACGGCAGAGAATTTCTAGTTAAAATCGTACTTCCTGTATTTGCAAATTGATTGATTACAGGTATTTGCAAATGTGTTTTCAAAGATCTGACCACAGAATATTGTTGCTTAGGTCTTTATCTGTGTGTGTGTGAAAACACCTAATTCCTACGTAGTATAATTCTCTTGTTATTCCTTTTGGCGTTCGTCTTCCGTATAACTTCTTCAATTGTTAATTATATTAACTGAGATTGTGGGTACTTATAAAGCTTTACTTGCTGAACACAATGCTGTTTTCAGAATTGCCGTATATTTATTAGTTTTGAAGTTATTGCAGGTTGAACTGATAATTTGAATTGAGTAAAATTTCATGTTCGTACCGGTAGCGGACGTCGCTGTGACGAGGTTAGAGTGAGATGGCTGTGATTGTACGCTCTCTCTCTTGCTTACGCTGCTATACTCATACAGTCTAACACTTTCATATAACGCTCAGATAGGATGCTGTTATGAATCGTTATATATACCCCCACTAGGTATAAAAAAAATGGATTATTTTAAGAAATCGTTATTTTTTTTTCTTTATGTATCATTTTATCCTAATTAAAATTTTGCACATTTTCTTTCGCACTTTTGGTTTTTCCCGCACAAAACTTGCACTAATAAAATTTTCCTTACATCTACCTTATAACTAAAGATTACAATTTGTTACTTAACCTAACATGGTATACACATATTGGGAATTTATATGACCATTAATGTTTTAATCACCATTGTGGCTCAATTAATGTCAGTTATTTAAACAACAATACTAACATTTATTTAAATAAATTTTTCTTTTATTATTATCATTGATCTTGATTCCAAACAATTATACATCTTTTATTTGACCACGTTTGATTCACATACCTTATTGGCTCAAACTATTATTTCGTTATTGGTCAATACTTTGTCAAAATATATTTCCTCCTATGGGAACATAGCTTATATAGCTTACCGTCATATATGGAAAATCCTGGTTTGGAGTTGGTAACTGCACTCCTCCAAGCTACACTAATCCTAGGGTCTTGTTGTTGATGGGTCCCTATTTCCTTAAGTCGTCTAACTACTTCAGGTTTTGTTATATATTTTACCGTGTAAATACCAATATCATTGCTACTACATTTAATGTTATCTGTTTCCATGTTGTTTTCTGATGGTGGATTTCTACTGAGTACATCTGCTACCAAGTTGTCTTTCGCTTTACAATACTGTATTTCAAATTGATACTCTTGTATAGCCAAGATCCAATGAGTCAGACGAGCACCTAGCAATTTACATTTTAATAAAAATACTAACGCCTTATTGTCGGTGATTATAGTAAGTTTAGCACCCAGAATATAACTTCTAAACTTTGACAGGCTATGCACTATCACTAATAGCTCTTTTTCTGTCGTAAAATAGGTTAATTCTGCCCCTTTAAGTGTGCGACTTACAAATCCTAATACCGCTTGTTGGCCCTTCTCATCAATCTGATACAAGTGTGCTCCTATAGCAATATTGCTGGCATCTGTTTGCAAGTAAAATCTTTCTCCTATCCTTGGGTGATTTAATACAACAGTATTTATAAAAAGACTTTTCACTTGTTGCAGCGTTTCATCGTGGTCCTTTGTCCACTTCCATTTAATCCCTTTGTTTAACAACTTCAACAATGGAACAGTACTTTCCGCGTATTTACTTGTAAACTTTTGATAGTAGTTAGCTAAACCTAGAAATGACTTTAGCTGCTTGCAGTTCTTTGGAGTTGGAAATTCTTGTATGGCTTTTACCTTCTCTGGGTCTGTGGTTATGCCTTCCACTGAGATTCGGTGACCTAAAAACTTAATTTCCTCCTTACCAAACTCTGATTTCCTTAGATTCAGCGTCATGTTGGCTGATCTTAATTTTTCAAAAATATTCTTTAAATTATCTTGTTGTTGCGTCCTCTTCGTTCACTTTATTAATTTAATAATATATATAATACTTTCACTTATGAACTTACTGTTGTCACTTCCCAAACGTTTCGAGATGTTGTTTCTCTTCTTCAGTGGGTTTAATACTAACTGTCGATTACAGAATAACCGTTACGGAATGGAGTGTGTGGTGGGCGCCATGTTGGGCGCCAAATTCATACAACGCTACTTTTTATCTAACACTCTTATCTAATATTTTGAATGATAGAGAAAATGTTACTTACCCGTGAGATTACTTTACCTGGGCACCAGAACAAATCCCAGATACAAATGACACGGTTCCAGCTTAGCTCAGAGCATAGAGACACAAATTCTCAGGATTCGTTCAGTGATTGTGGATTCAAGGGGAATCGTTACAAATAACACTTTAAAATTTGCTTGAGTATGTTTAATTAACGTTTTAATTATTTTTAAACTTCTTGAAAATGTTAATTGTAGGACTTGTTTCTACCCTAACTCTTATGATTTACGAGTGTGTGTGAAAAGTAAAGATTAAGATGTTCAAACGACCTATGGCTCTTATCTGGTTTAATTAAGAGATTGATATCTCCGAAACCAGTGCTAAAGAACAGGTCTGCAATAATTTGCACGTCCAATACTACACCTCAGTTTCCATTCTACACTCCTATACTATGTTATGACTAATCTTACACATTAAATACAAAGTGTGCGATTCTTAGTGTCTTTTAGAAATTGTTTATTGCTTTTTATTATTTGTTTAGTGCTTATTTCATTGATCAATGAATCTATTTCTCACTGTTTGATGCGTCGGCCGAAGATAGGAATCCGTAGAGGTCCTCCTTTTGATGGTTTAGCACAGAAGAAATGATGTTGATCAATCCTGTAGAAAGATGATCTGGCAATTACAGATGCTGTAGCACTCTGTTGCTCAGGTCACTTCACGGCTGATTATAAATTAATTAATTAATACTTTAATTAATTAATGTGTTGTTTTACACAGCGAGAGTTGTTGAACGGTACTAGTTCATCTACACTGCGGACTACTTCTCGAATTTCTCACGTAAATACAACTTTGCGTGATTATAAAATTTCTGCACGTAACTTATACACGACTAGCACATTGAAGATCCGATCGAAGAGTAACGCTACCCCTCGGTTTCAGTTGGCGTCTGTTTTAAATACGGGCTTCTGATTGGTTGTTCAAATAAATCATACGTTTTTCCAGTCTCGACAATCTCGAACAGGTCGAGCAAACACCCCGTGACAGGTTTGAAACGGCAGAGAATTTCTAGTTAAAATCGTACTTCCTGTATTTGCAAATTGATTGATTACAGGTATTTGCAAATGTGTTTTCAAAGATCTGACCACAGAATATTGTTGCTTAGGTCTTTATCTGTGTGTGTGTGAAAACACCTAATTCCTACGTAGTATAATTCTCTTGTTATTCCTTTTGGCGTTCGTCTTCCGTATAACTTCTTCAATTGTTAATTATATTAACTGAGATTGTGGGTACTTATAAAGCTTTACTTGCTGAACACAATGCTGTTTTCAGAATTGCCGTATATTTATTAGTTTTGAAGTTATTGCAGGTTGAACTGATAATTTGAATTGAGTAAAATTTCATGTTCGTACCGGTAGCGGACGTCGCTGTGACGAGGTTAGAGTGAGATGGCTGTGATTGTACGCTCTCTCTCTTGCTTACGCTGCTATACTCATACAGTCTAACACTTTCATATAACGCTCAGATAGGATGCTGTTATGAATCGTTATATATACCCCCACTAGGTATAAAAAAAATGGATTATTTTAAGAAATCGTTATTTTTTTTTCTTTATGTATCATTTTATCCTAATTAAAATTTTGCACATTTTCTTTCGCACTTTTGGTTTTTCCCGCACAAAACTTGCACTAATAAAATTTTCCTTACATCTACCTTATAACTAAAGATTACAATTTGTTACTTAACCTAACATGGTATACACATATTGGGAATTTATATGACCATTAATGTTTTAATCACCATTGTGGCTCAATTAATGTCAGTTATTTAAACAACAATACTAACATTTATTTAAATAAATTTTTCTTTTATTATTATCATTGATCTTGATTCCAAACAATTATACATCTTTTATTTGACCACGTTTGATTCACATACCTTATTGGCTCAAACTATTATTTCGTTATTGGTCAATACTTTGTCAAAATATATTTCCTCCTATGGGAACATAGCTTATATAGCTTACCGTCATATATGGAAAATCCTGGTTTGGAGTTGGTAACTGCACTCCTCCAAGCTACACTAATCCTAGGGTCTTGTTGTTGATGGGTCCCTATTTCCTTAAGTCGTCTAACTACTTCAGGTTTTGTTATATATTTTACCGTGTAAATACCAATATCATTGCTACTACATTTAATGTTATCTGTTTCCATGTTGTTTTCTGATGGTGGATTTCTACTGAGTACATCTGCTACCAAGTTGTCTTTCGCTTTACAATACTGTATTTCAAATTGATACTCTTGTATAGCCAAGATCCAATGAGTCAGACGAGCACCTAGCAATTTACATTTTAATAAAAATACTAACGCCTTATTGTCGGTGATTATAGTAAGTTTAGCACCCAGAATATAACTTCTAAACTTTGACAGGCTATGCACTATCACTAATAGCTCTTTTTCTGTCGTAAAATAGGTTAATTCTGCCCCTTTAAGTGTGCGACTTACAAATCCTAATACCGCTTGTTGGCCCTTCTCATCAATCTGATACAAGTGTGCTCCTATAGCAATATTGCTGGCATCTGTTTGCAAGTAAAATCTTTCTCCTATCCTTGGGTGATTTAATACAACAGTATTTATAAAAAGACTTTTCACTTGTTGCAGCGTTTCATCGTGGTCCTTTGTCCACTTCCATTTAATCCCTTTGTTTAACAACTTCAACAATGGAACAGTACTTTCCGCGTATTTACTTGTAAACTTTTGATAGTAGTTAGCTAAACCTAGAAATGACTTTAGCTGCTTGCAGTTCTTTGGAGTTGGAAATTCTTGTATGGCTTTTACCTTCTCTGGGTCTGTGGTTATGCCTTCCACTGAGATTCGGTGACCTAAAAACTTAATTTCCTCCTTACCAAACTCTGATTTCCTTAGATTCAGCGTCATGTTGGCTGATCTTAATTTTTCAAAAATATTCTTTAAATTATCTTGTTGTTGCGTCCTCTTCGTTCACTTTATTAATTTAATAATATATATAATACTTTCACTTATGAACTTACTGTTGTCACTTCCCAAACGTTTCGAGATGTTGTTTCTCTTCTTCAGTGGGTTTAATACTAACTGTCGATTACAGAATAACCGTTACGGAATGGAGTGTGTGGTGGGCGCCATGTTGGGCGCCAAATTCATACAACGCTACTTTTTATCTAACACTCTTATCTAATATTTTGAATGATAGAGAAAATGTTACTTACCCGTGAGATTACTTTACCTGGGCACCAGAACAAATCCCAGATACAAATGACACGGTTCCAGCTTAGCTCAGAGCATAGAGACACAAATTCTCAGGATTCGTTCAGTGATTGTGGATTCAAGGGGAATCGTTACAAATAACACTTTAAAATTTGCTTGAGTATGTTTAATTAACGTTTTAATTATTTTTAAACTTCTTGAAAATGTTAATTGTAGGACTTGTTTCTACCCTAACTCTTATGATTTACGAGTGTGTGTGAAAAGTAAAGATTAAGATGTTCAAACGACCTATGGCTCTTATCTGGTTTAATTAAGAGATTGATATCTCCGAAACCAGTGCTAAAGAACAGGTCTGCAATAATTTGCACGTCCAATACTACACCTCAGTTTCCATTCTACACTCCTATACTATGTTATGACTAATCTTACACATTAAATACAAAGTGTGCGATTCTTAGTGTCTTTTAGAAATTGTTTATTGCTTTTTATTATTTGTTTAGTGCTTATTTCATTGATCAATGAATCTATTTCTCACTGTTTGATGCGTCGGCCGAAGATAGGAATCCGTAGAGGTCCTCCTTTTGATGGTTTAGCACAGAAGAAATGATGTTGATCAATCCTGTAGAAAGATGATCTGGCAATTACAGATGCTGTAGCACTCTGTTGCTCAGGTCACTTCACGGCTGATTATAAATTAATTAATTAATACTTTAATTAATTAATGTGTTGTTTTACACAGCGAGAGTTGTTGAACGGTACTAGTTCATCTACACTGCGGACTACTTCTCGAATTTCTCACGTAAATACAACTTTGCGTGATTATAAAATTTCTGCACGTAACTTATACACGACTAGCACATTGAAGATCCGATCGAAGAGTAACGCTACCCCTCGGTTTCAGTTGGCGTCTGTTTTAAATACGGGCTTCTGATTGGTTGTTCAAATAAATCATACGTTTTTCCAGTCTCGACAATCTCGAACAGGTCGAGCAAACACCCCGTGACAGGTTTGAAACGGCAGAGAATTTCTAGTTAAAATCGTACTTCCTGTATTTGCAAATTGATTGATTACAGGTATTTGCAAATGTGTTTTCAAAGATCTGACCACAGAATATTGTTGCTTAGGTCTTTATCTGTGTGTGTGTGAAAACACCTAATTCCTACGTAGTATAATTCTCTTGTTATTCCTTTTGGCGTTCGTCTTCCGTATAACTTCTTCAATTGTTAATTATATTAACTGAGATTGTGGCTACTTATAAAGCTTTACTTGCTGAACACAATGCTGTTTTCAGAATTGCCGTATATTTATTAGTTTTGAAGTTATTGCAGGTTGAACTGATAATTTGAATTGAGTAAAATTTCATGTTCGTACCGGTAGCGGACGTCGCTGTGACGAGGTTAGAGTGAGATGGCTGTGATTGTACGCTCTCTCTCTTGCTTACGCTGCTATACTCATACAGTCTAACACTTTCATATAACGCTCAGATAGGATGCTGTTATGAATCGTTATATATACCCCCACTAGGTATAAAAAAAATGGATTATTTTAAGAAATCGTTATTTTTTTTTCTTTATGTATCATTTTATCCTAATTAAAATTTTGCACATTTTCTTTCGCACTTTTGGTTTTTCCCGCACAAAACTTGCACTAATAAAATTTTCCTTACATCTACCTTATAACTAAAGATTACAATTTGTTACTTAACCTAACATGGTATACACATATTGGGAATTTATATGACCATTAATGTTTTAATCACCATTGTGGCTCAATTAATGTCAGTTATTTAAACAACAATACTAACATTTATTTAAATAAATTTTTCTTTTATTATTATCATTGATCTTGATTCCAAACAATTATACATCTTTTATTTGACCACGTTTGATTCACATACCTTATTGGCTCAAACTATTATTTCGTTATTGGTCAATACTTTGTCAAAATATATTTCCTCCTATGGGAACATAGCTTATATAGCTTACCGTCATATATGGAAAATCCTGGTTTGGAGTTGGTAACTGCACTCCTCCAAGCTACACTAATCCTAGGGTCTTGTTGTTGATGGGTCCCTATTTCCTTAAGTCGTCTAACTACTTCAGGTTTTGTTATATATTTTACCGTGTAAATACCAATATCATTGCTACTACATTTAATGTTATCTGTTTCCATGTTGTTTTCTGATGGTGGATTTCTACTGAGTACATCTGCTACCAAGTTGTCTTTCGCTTTACAATACTGTATTTCAAATTGATACTCTTGTATAGCCAAGATCCAATGAGTCAGACGAGCACCTAGCAATTTACATTTTAATAAAAATACTAACGCCTTATTGTCGGTGATTATAGTAAGTTTAGCACCCAGAATATAACTTCTAAACTTTGACAGGCTATGCACTATCACTAATAGCTCTTTTTCTGTCGTAAAATAGGTTAATTCTGCCCCTTTAAGTGTGCGACTTACAAATCCTAATACCGCTTGTTGGCCCTTCTCATCAATCTGATACAGGTGTGCTCCTATAGCAATATTGCTGGCATCTGTTTGCAAGTAAAATCTTTCTCCTATCCTTGGGTGATTTAATACAACAGTATTTATAAAAAGACTTTTCACTTGTTGCAGCGTTTCATCGTGGTCCTTTGTCCACTTCCATTTAATCCCTTTGTTTAACAACTTCAACAATGGAACAGTACTTTCCGCGTATTTACTTGTAAACTTTTGATAGTAGTTAGCTAAACCTAGAAATGACTTTAGCTGCTTGCAGTTCTTTGGAGTTGGAAATTCTTGTATGGCTTTTACCTTCTCTGGGTCTGTGGTTATGCCTTCCACTGAGATTCGGTGACCTAAAAACTTAATTTCCTCCTTACCAAACTCTGATTTCCTTAGATTCAGCGTCATGTTGGCTGATCTTAATTTTTCAAAAATATTCTTTAAATTATCTTGTTGTTGCGTCCTCTTCGTTCACTTTATTAATTTAATAATATATATAATACTTTCACTTATGAACTTACTGTTGTCACTTCCCAAACGTTTCGAGATGTTGTTTCTCTTCTTCAGTGGGTTTAATACTAACTGTCGATTACAGAATAACCGTTACGGAATGGAGTGTGTGGTGGGCGCCATGTTGGGCGCCAAATTCATACAACGCTACTTTTTATCTAACACTCTTATCTAATATTTTGAATGATAGAGAAAATGTTACTTACCCGTGAGATTACTTTACCTGGGCACCAGAACAAATCCCAGATACAAATGACACGGTTCCAGCTTAGCTCAGAGCATAGAGACACAAATTCTCAGGATTCGTTCAGTGATTGTGGATTCAAGGGGAATCGTTACAAATAACACTTTAAAATTTGCTTGAGTATGTTTAATTAACGTTTTAATTATTTTTAAACTTCTTGAAAATGTTAATTGTAGGACTTGTTTCTACCCTAACTCTTATGATTTACGAGTGTGTGTGAAAAGTAAAGATTAAGATGTTCAAACGACCTATGGCTCTTATCTGGTTTAATTAAGAGATTGATATCTCCGAAACCAGTGCTAAAGAACAGGTCTGCAATAATTTGCACGTCCAATACTACACCTCAGTTTCCATTCTACACTCCTATACTATGTTATGACTAATCTTACACATTAAATACAAAGTGTGCGATTCTTAGTGTCTTTTAGAAATTGTTTATTGCTTTTTATTATTTGTTTAGTGCTTATTTCATTGATCAATGAATCTATTTCTCACTGTTTGATGCGTCGGCCGAAGATAGGAATCCGTAGAGGTCCTCCTTTTGATGGTTTAGCACAGAAGAAATGATGTTGATCAATCCTGTAGAAAGATGATCTGGCAATTACAGATGCTGTAGCACTCTGTTGCTCAGGTCACTTCACGGCTGATTATAAATTAATTAATTAATACTTTAATTAATGAATGTGTTGTTTTACACAGCGAGAGTTGTTGAACGGTACTAGTTCATCTACACTGCGGACTACTTCTCGAATTTCTCACGTAAATACAACTTTGCGTGATTATAAAATTTCTGCACGTAACTTATACACGACTAGCACATTGAAGATCCGATCGAAGAGTAACGCTACCCCTCGGTTTCAGTTGGCGTCTGTTTTAAATACGGGCTTCTGATTGGTTGTTCAAATAAATCATACGTTTTTCCAGTCTCGACAATCTCGAACAGGTCGAGCAAACACCCCGTGACAGGTTTGAAACGGCAGAGAATTTCTAGTTAAAATCGTACTTCCTGTATTTGCAAATTGATTGATTACAGGTATTTGCAAATGTGTTTTCAAAGATCTGACCACAGAATATTGTTGCTTAGGTCTTTATCTGTGTGTGTGTGAAAACACCTAATTCCTACGTAGTATAATTCTCTTGTTATTCCTTTTGGCGTTCGTCTTCCGTATAACTTCTTCAATTGTTAATTATATTAACTGAGATTGTGGCTACTTATAAAGCTTTACTTGCTGAACACAATGCTGTTTTCAGAATTGCCGTATATTTATTAGTTTTGAAGTTATTGCAGGTTGAACTGATAATTTGAATTGAGTAAAATTTCATGTTCGTACCGGTAGCGGACGTCGCTGTGACGAGGTTAGAGTGAGATGGCTGTGATTGTACGCTCTCTCTCTTGCTTACGCTGCTATACTCATACAGTCTAACACTTTCATATAACGCTCAGATAGGATGCTGTTATGAATCGTTATATATACCCCCACTAGGTATAAAAAAATGGATTATTTTAAGAAATCGTTATTTTTTTTTCTTTATGTATCATTTTATCCTAATTAAAATTTTGCACATTTTCTTTCGCACTTTTGGTTTTTCCCGCACAAAACTTGCACTAATAAAATTTTCCTTACATCTACCTTATAACTAAAGATTACAATTTGTTACTTAACCTAACATGGTATACACATATTGGGAATTTATATGACCATTAATGTTTTAATCACCATTGTGGCTCAATTAATGTCAGTTATTTAAACAACAATACTAACATTTATTTAAATAAATTTTTCTTTTATTATTATCATTGATCTTGATTCCAAACAATTATACATCTTTTATTTGACCACGTTTGATTCACATACCTTATTGGCTCAAACTATTATTTCGTTATTGGTCAATACTTTGTCAAAATATATTTCCTCCTATGGGAACATAGCTTATATAGCTTACCGTCATATATGGAAAATCCTGGTTTGGAGTTGGTAACTGCACTCCTCCAAGCTACACTAATCCTAGGGTCTTGTTGTTGATGGGTCCCTATTTCCTTAAGTCGTCTAACTACTTCAGGTATTGTTATATATTTTACCGTGTAAATACCAATATCATTGCTACTACATTTAATGTTATCTGTTTCCATGTTGTTTTCTGATGGTGGATTTCTACTGAGTACATCTGCTACCAAGTTGTCTTTCGCTTTACAATACTGTATTTCAAATTGATACTCTTGTATAGCCAAGATCCAATGAGTCAGACGAGCACCTAGCAATTTACATTTTAATAAAAATACTAACGCCTTATTGTCGGTGATTATAGTAAGTTTAGCACCCAGAATATAACTTCTAAACTTTGACAGGCTATGCACTATCACTAATAGCTCTTTTTCTGTCGTAAAATAGGTTAATTCTGCCCCTTTAAGTGTGCGACTTACAAATCCTAATACCGCTTGTTGGCCCTTCTCATCAATCTGATACAGGTGTGCTCCTATAGCAATATTGCTGGCATCTGTTTGCAAGTAAAATCTTTCTCCTATCCTTGGGTGATTTAATACAACAGTATTTATAAAAAGACTTTTCACTTGTTGCAGCGTTTCATCGTGGTCCTTTGTCCACTTCCATTTAATCCCTTTGTTTAACAACTTCAACAATGGAACAGTACTTTCCGCGTATTTACTTGTAAACTTTTGATAGTAGTTAGCTAAACCTAGAAATGACTTTAGCTGCTTGCAGTTCTTTGGAGTTGGAAATTCTTGTATGGCTTTTACCTTCTCTGGGTCTGTGGTTATGCCTTCCACTGAGATTCGGTGACCTAAAAACTTAATTTCCTCCTTACCAAACTCTGATTTCCTTAGATTCAGCGTCATGTTGGCTGATCTTAATTTTTCAAAAATATTCTTTAAATTATCTTGTTGTTGCGTCCTCTTCGTTCACTTTATTAATTTAATAATATATATAATACTTTCACTTATGAACTTACTGTTGTCACTTCCCAAACGTTTCGAGATGTTGTTTCTCTTCTTCAGTGGGTTTAATACTAACTGTCGATTACAGAATAACCGTTACGGAATGGAGTGTGTGGTGGGCGCCATGTTGGGCGCCAAATTCATACAACGCTACTTTTTATCTAACACTCTTATCTAATATTTTGAATGATAGAGAAAATGTTACTTACCCGTGAGATTACTTTACCTGGGCACCAGAACAAATCCCAGATACAAATGACACGGTTCCAGCTTAGCTCAGAGCATAGAGACACAAATTCTCAGGATTCGTTCAGTGATTGTGGATTCAAGGGGAATCGTTACAAATAACACTTTAAAATTTGCTTGAGTATGTTTAATTAACGTTTTAATTATTTTTAAACTTCTTGAAAATGTTAATTGTAGGACTTGTTTCTACCCTAACTCTTATGATTTACGAGTGTGTGTGAAAAGTAAAGATTAAGATGTTCAAACGACCTATGGCTCTTATCTGGTTTAATTAAGAGATTGATATCTCCGAAACCAGTGCTAAAGAACAGGTCTGCAATAATTTGCACGTCCAATACTACACCTCAGTTTCCATTCTACACTCCTATACTATGTTATGACTAATCTTACACATTAAATACAAAGTGTGCGATTCTTAGTGTCTTTTAGAAATTGTTTATTGCTTTTTATTATTTGTTTAGTGCTTATTTCATTGATCAATGAATCTATTTCTCACTGTTTGATGCGTCGGCCGAAGATAGGAATCCGTAGAGGTCCTCCTTTTGATGGTTTAGCACAGAAGAAATGATGTTGATCAATCCTGTAGAAAGATGATCTGGCAATTACAGATGCTGTAGCACTCTGTTGCTCAGGTCACTTCACGGCTGATTATAAATTAATTAATTAATACTTTAATTAATTAATGTGTTGTTTTACACAGCGAGAGTTGTTGAACGGTACTAGTTCATCTACACTGCGGACTACTTCTCGAATTTCTCACGTAAATACAACTTTGCGTGATTATAAAATTTCTGCACGTAACTTATACACGACTAGCACATTGAAGATCCGATCGAAGAGTAACGCTACCCCTCGGTTTCAGTTGGCGTCTGTTTTAAATACGGGCTTCTGATTGGTTGTTCAAATAAATCATACGTTTTTCCAGTCTCGACAATCTCGAACAGGTCGAGCAAACACCCCGTGACAGGTTTGAAACGGCAGAGAATTTCTAGTTAAAATCGTACTTCCTGTATTTGCAAATTGATTGATTACAGGTATTTGCAAATGTGTTTTCAAAGATCTGACCACAGAATATTGTTGCTTAGGTCTTTATCTGTGTGTGTGTGAAAACACCTAATTCCTACGTAGTATAATTCTCTTGTTATTCCTTTTGGCGTTCGTCTTCCGTATAACTTCTTCAATTGTTAATTATATTAACTGAGATTGTGGCTACTTATAAAGCTTTACTTGCTGAACACAATGCTGTTTTCAGAATTGCCGTATATTTATTAGTTTTGAAGTTATTGCAGGTTGAACTGATAATTTGAATTGAGTAAAATTTCATGTTCGTACCGGTAGCGGACGTCGCTGTGACGAGGTTAGAGTGAGATGGCTGTGATTGTACGCTCTCTCTCTTGCTTACGCTGCTATACTCATACAGTCTAACACTTTCATATAACGCTCAGATAGGATGCTGTTATGAATCGTTATATATACCCCCACTAGGTATAAAAAAAATGGATTATTTTAAGAAATCGTTATTTTTTTTTCTTTATGTATCATTTTATCCTAATTAAAATTTTGCACATTTTCTTTCGCACTTTTGGTTTTTCCCGCACAAAACTTGCACTAATAAAATTTTCCTTACATCTACCTTATAACTAAAGATTACAATTTGTTACTTAACCTAACATGGTATACACATATTGGGAATTTATATGACCATTAATGTTTTAATCACCATTGTGGCTCAATTAATGTCAGTTATTTAAACAACAATACTAACATTTATTTAAATAAATTTTTCTTTTATTATTATCATTGATCTTGATTCCAAACAATTATACATCTTTTATTTGACCACGTTTGATTCACATACCTTATTGGCTCAAACTATTATTTCGTTATTGGTCAATACTTTGTCAAAATATATTTCCTCCTATGGGAACATAGCTTATATAGCTTACCGTCATATATGGAAAATCCTGGTTTGGAGTTGGTAACTGCACTCCTCCAAGCTACACTAATCCTAGGGTCTTGTTGTTGATGGGTCCCTATTTCCTTAAGTCGTCTAACTACTTCAGGTTTTGTTATATATTTTACCGTGTAAATACCAATATCATTGCTACTACATTTAATGTTATCTGTTTCCATGTTGTTTTCTGATGGTGGATTTCTACTGAGTACATCTGCTACCAAGTTGTCTTTCGCTTTACAATACTGTATTTCAAATTGATACTCTTGTATAGCCAAGATCCAATGAGTCAGACGAGCACCTAGCAATTTACATTTTAATAAAAATACTAACGCCTTATTGTCGGTGATTATAGTAAGTTTAGCACCCAGAATATAACTTCTAAACTTTGACAGGCTATGCACTATCACTAATAGCTCTTTTTCTGTCGTAAAATAGGTTAATTCTGCCCCTTTAAGTGTGCGACTTACAAATCCTAATACCGCTTGTTGGCCCTTCTCATCAATCTGATACAAGTGTGCTCCTATAGCAATATTGCTGGCATCTGTTTGCAAGTAAAATCTTTCTCCTATCCTTGGGTGATTTAATACAACAGTATTTATAAAAAGACTTTTCACTTGTTGCAGCGTTTCATCGTGGTCCTTTGTCCACTTCCATTTAATCCCTTTGTTTAACAACTTCAACAATGGAACAGTACTTTCCGCGTATTTACTTGTAAACTTTTGATAGTAGTTAGCTAAACCTAGAAATGACTTTAGCTGCTTGCAGTTCTTTGGAGTTGGAAATTCTTGTATGGCTTTTACCTTCTCTGGGTCTGTGGTTATGCCTTCCACTGAGATTCGGTGACCTAAAAACTTAATTTCCTCCTTACCAAACTCTGATTTCCTTAGATTCAGCGTCATGTTGGCTGATCTTAATTTTTCAAAAATATTCTTTAAATTATCTTGTTGTTGCGTCCTCTTCGTTCACTTTATTAATTTAATAATATATATAATACTTTCACTTATGAACTTACTGTTGTCACTTCCCAAACGTTTCGAGATGTTGTTTCTCTTCTTCAGTGGGTTTAATACTAACTGTCGATTACAGAATAACCGTTACGGAATGGAGTGTGTGGTGGGCGCCATGTTGGGCGCCAAATTCATACAACGCTACTTTTTATCTAACACTCTTATCTAATATTTTGAATGATAGAGAAAATGTTACTTACCCGTGAGATTACTTTACCTGGGCACCAGAACAAATCCCAGATACAAATGACACGGTTCCAGCTTAGCTCAGAGCATAGAGACACAAATTCTCAGGATTCGTTCAGTGATTGTGGATTCAAGGGGAATCGTTACAAATAACACTTTAAAATTTGCTCGAGTATGTTTAATTAACGTTTTAATTATTTTTAAACTTCTTGAAAATGTTAATTGTAGGACTTGTTTCTACCCTAACTCTTATGATTTACGAGTGTGTGTGAAAAGTAAAGATTAAGATGTTCAAACGACCTATGGCTCTTATCTGGTTTAATTAAGAGATTGATATCTCCGAAACCAGTGCTAAAGAACAGGTCTGCAATAATTTGCACGTCCAATACTACACCTCAGTTTCCATTCTACACTCCTATACTATGTTATGACTAATCTTACACATTAAATACAAAGTGTGCGATTCTTAGTGTCTTTTAGAAATTGTTTATTGCTTTTTATTATTTGTTTAGTGCTTATTTCATTGATCAATGAATCTATTTCTCACTGTTTGATGCGTCGGCCGAAGATAGGAATCCGTAGAGGTCCTCCTTTTGATGGTTTAGCACAGAAGAAATGATGTTGATCAATCCTGTAGAAAGATGATCTGGCAATTACAGATGCTGTAGCACTCTGTTGCTCAGGTCACTTCACGGCTGATTATAAATTAATTAATTAATACTTTAATTAATTAATGTGTTGTTTTACACAGCGAGAGTTGTTGAACGGTACTAGTTCATCTACACTGCGGACTACTTCTCGAATTTCTCACGTAAATACAACTTTGCGTGATTATAAAATTTCTGCACGTAACTTATACACGACTAGCACATTGAAGATCCGATCGAAGAGTAACGCTACCCCTCGGTTTCAGTTGGCGTCTGTTTTAAATACGGGCTTCTGATTGGTTGTTCAAATAAATCATACGTTTTTCCAGTCTCGACAATCTCGAACAGGTCGAGCAAACACCCCGTGACAGGTTTGAAACGGCAGAGAATTTCTAGTTAAAATCGTACTTCCTGTATTTGCAAATTGATTGATTACAGGTATTTGCAAATGTGTTTTCAAAGATCTGACCACAGAATATTGTTGCTTAGGTCTTTATCTGTGTGTGTGTGAAAACACCTAATTCCTACGTAGTATAATTCTCTTGTTATTCCTTTTGGCGTTCGTCTTCCGTATAACTTCTTCAATTGTTAATTATATTAACTGAGATTGTGGCTACTTATAAAGCTTTACTTGCTGAACACAATGCTGTTTTCAGAATTGCCGTATATTTATTAGTTTTGAAGTTATTGCAGGTTGAACTGATAATTTGAATTGAGTAAAATTTCATGTTCGTACCGGTAGCGGACGTCGCTGTGACGAGGTTAGAGTGAGATGGCTGTGATTGTACGCTCTCTCTCTTGCTTACGCTGCTATACTCATACAGTCTAACACTTTCATATAACGCTCAGATAGGATGCTGTTATGAATCGTTATATATACCCCCACTAGGTATAAAAAAAATGGATTATTTTAAGAAATCGTTATTTTTTTTTCTTTATGTATCATTTTATCCTAATTAAAATTTTGCACATTTTCTTTCGCACTTTTGGTTTTTCCCGCACAAAACTTGCACTAATAAAATTTTCCTTACATCTACCTTATAACTAAAGATTACAATTTGTTACTTAACCTAACATGGTATACACATATTGGGAATTTATATGACCATTAATGTTTTAATCACCATTGTGGCTCAATTAATGTCAGTTATTTAAACAACAATACTAACATTTATTTAAATAAATTTTTCTTTTATTATTATCATTGATCTTGATTCCAAACAATTATACATCTTTTATTTGACCACGTTTGATTCACATACCTTATTGGCTCAAACTATTATTTCGTTATTGGTCAATACTTTGTCAAAATATATTTCCTCCTATGGGAACATAGCTTATATAGCTTACCGTCATATATGGAAAATCCTGGTTTGAAGTTGGTAACTGCACTCCTCCAAGCTACACTAATCCTAGGGTCTTGTTGTTGATGGGTCCCTATTTCCTTAAGTCGTCTAACTACTTCAGGTTTTGTTATATATTTTACCGTGTAAATACCAATATCATTGCTACTGCATTTAATGTTATCTGTTTCCATGTTGTTTTCTGATGGTGGATTTCTACTGAGTACATCTGCTACCAAGTTGTCTTTCGCTTTACAATACTGTATTTCAAATTGATACTCTTGTATAGCCAAGATCCAATGAGTCAGACGAGCACCTAGCAATTTACATTTTAATAAAAATACTAACGCCTTATTGTCGGTGATTATAGTAAGTTTAGCACCCAGAATATAACTTCTAAACTTTGACAGGCTATGCACTATCACTAATAGCTCTTTTTCTGTCGTAAAATAGGTTAATTCTGCCCCTTTAAGTGTGCGACTTACAAATCCTAATACCGCTTGTTGGCCCTTCTCATCAATCTGATACAAGTGTGCTCCTATAGCAATATTGCTGGCATCTGTTTGCAAGTAAAATCTTTCTCCTATCCTTGGGTGATTTAATACAACAGTATTTATAAAAAGACTTTTCACTTGTTGCAGCGTTTCATCGTGGTCCTTTGTCCACTTCCATTTAATCCCTTTGTTTAACAACTTCAACAATGGAACAGTACTTTCCGCGTATTTACTTGTAAACTTTTGATAGTAGTTAGCTAAACCTAGAAATGACTTTAGCTGCTTGCAGTTCTTTGGAGTTGGAAATTCTTGTATGGCTTTTACCTTCTCTGGGTCTGTGGTTATGCCTTCCACTGAGATTCGGTGACCTAAAAACTTAATTTCCTCCTTACCAAACTCTGATTTCCTTAGATTCAGCGTCATGTTGGCTGATCTTAATTTTTCAAAAATATTCTTTAAATTATCTTGTTGCGTCCTCTTCGTTCACTTTATTAATTTAATAATATATATAATACTTTCACTTATGAACTTACTGTTGTCACTTCCCAAACGTTTCGAGATGTTGTTTCTCTTCTTCAGTGGGTTTAATACTAACTGTCGATTACAGAATAACCGTTAAGGAATGGAGTGTGTGGTGGGCGCCATGTTGGGCGCCAAATTCATACAACGCTACTTTTTATCTAACACTCTTATCTAATATTTTGAATGATAGAGAAAATGTTACTTACCCGTGAGATTACTTTACCTGGGCACCAGAACAAATCCCAGATACAAATGACACGGTTCCAGCTTAGCTCAGAGCATAGAGACACAAATTCTCAGGATTCGTTCAGTGATTGTGGATTCAAGGGGAATCGTTACAAATAACACTTTAAAATTTGCTTGAGTATGTTTAATTAACGTTTTAATTATTTTTAAACTTCTTGAAAATGTTAATTGTAGGACTTGTTTCTACCCTAACTCTTATGATTTACGAGTGTGTGTGAAAAGTAAAGATTAAGATGTTCAAACGACCTATGGCTCTTATCTGGTTTAATTAAGAGATTGATATCTCCGAAACCAGTGCTAAAGAACAGGTCTGCAATAATTTGCACGTCCAATACTACACCTCAGTTTCCATTCTACACTCCTATACTATGTTATGACTAATCTTACACATTAAATACAAAGTGTGCGATTCTTAGTGTCTTTTAGAAATTGTTTATTGCTTTTTATTATTTGTTTAGTGCTTATTTCATTGATCAATGAATCTATTTCTCACTGTTTGATGCGTCGGCCGAAGATAGGAATCCGTAGAGGTCCTCCTTTTGATGGTTTAGCACAGAAGAAATGATGTTGATCAATCCTGTAGAAAGATGATCTGGCAATTACAGATGCTGTAGCACTCTGTTGCTCAGGTCACTTCACGGCTGATTATAAATTAATTAATTAATACTTTAATTAATTAATGTGTTGTTTTACACAGCGAGAGTTGTTGAACGGTACTAGTTCATCTACACTGCGGACTACTTCTCGAATTTCTCACGTAAATACAACTTTGCGTGATTATAAAATTTCTGCACGTAACTTATACACGACTAGCACATTGAAGATCCGATCGAAGAGTAACGCTACCCCTCGGTTTCAGTTGGCGTCTGTTTTAAATACGGGCTTCTGATTGGTTGTTCAAATAAATCATACGTTTTTCCAGTCTCGACAATCTCGAACAGGTCGAGCAAACACCCCGTGACAGGTTTGAAACGGCAGAGAATTTCTAGTTAAAATCGTACTTCCTGTATTTGCAAATTGATTGATTACAGGTATTTGCAAATGTGTTTTCAAAGATCTGACCACAGAATATTGTTGCTTAGGTCTTTATCTGTGTGTGTGTGAAAACACCTAATTCCTACGTAGTATAATTCTCTTGTTATTCCTTTTGGCGTTCGTCTTCCGTATAACTTCTTCAATTGTTAATTATATTAACTGAGATTGTGGCTACTTATAAAGCTTTACTTGCTGAACACAATGCTGTTTTCAGAATTGCCGTATATTTATTAGTTTTGAAGTTATTGCAGGTTGAACTGATAATTTGAATTGAGTAAAATTTCATGTTCGTACCGGTAGCGGACGTCGCTGTGACGAGGTTAGAGTGAGATGGCTGTGATTGTACGCTCTCTCTCTTGCTTACGCTGCTATACTCATACAGTCTAACACTTTCATATAACGCTCAGATAGGATGCTGTTATGAATCGTTATATATACCCCCACTAGGTATAAAAAAAATGGATTATTTTAAGAAATCGTTATTTTTTTTTATTTATGTATCATTTTATCCTAATTAAAATTTTGCACATTTTCTTTCGCACTTTTGGTTTTTCCCGCACAAAACTTGCACTAATAAAATTTTCCTTACATCTACCTTATAACTAAAGATTACAATTTGTTACTTAACCTAACATGGTATACACATATTGGGAATTTATATGACCATTAATGTTTTAATCACCATTGTGGCTCAATTAATGTCAGTTATTTAAACAACAATACTAACATTTATTTAAATAAATTTTTCTTTTATTATTATCATTGATCTTGATTCCAAACAATTATACATCTTTTATTTGACCACGTTTGATTCACATACCTTATTGGCTCAAACTATTATTTCGTTATTGGTCAATACTTTGTCAAAATATATTTCCTCCTATGGGAACATAGCTTATATAGCTTACCGTCATATATGGAAAATCCTGGTTTGGAGTTGGTAACTGCACTCCTCCAAGCTACACTAATCCTAGGGTCTTGTTGTTGATGGGTCCCTATTTCCTTAAGTCGTCTAACTACTTCAGGTTTTGTTATATATTTTACCGTGTAAATACCAATATCATTGCTACTACATTTAATGTTATCTGTTTCCATGTTGTTTTCTGATGGTGGATTTCTACTGAGTACATCTGCTACCAAGTTGTCTTTCGCTTTACAATACTGTATTTCAAATTGATACTCTTGTATAGCCAAGATCCAATGAGTCAGACGAGCACCTAGCAATTTACATTTTAATAAAAATACTAACGCCTTATTGTCGGTGATTATAGTAAGTTTAGCACCCAGAATATAACTTCTAAACTTTGACAGGCTATGCACTATCACTAATAGCTCTTTTTCTGTCGTAAAATAGGTTAATTCTGCCCCTTTAAGTGTGCGACTTACAAATCCTAATACCGCTTGTTGGCCCTTCTCATCAATCTGATACAAGTGTGCTCCTATCTATAGCAATATTGCTGGCATCTGTTTGCAAGTAAAATCTTTCTCCTATCCTTGGGTGATTTAATACAACAGTATTTATAAAAAGACTTTTCACTTGTTGCAGCGTTTCATCGTGGTCCTTTGTCCACTTCCATTTAATCCCTTTGTTTAACAACTTCAACAATGGAACAGTACTTTCCGCGTATTTACTTGTAAACTTTTGATAGTAGTTAGCTAAACCTAGAAATGACTTTAGCTGCTTGCAGTTCTTTGGAGTTGGAAATTCTTGTATGGCTTTTACCTTCTCTGGGTCTGTGGTTATGCCTTCCACTGAGATTCGGTGACCTAAAAACTTAATTTCCTCCTTACCAAACTCTGATTTCCTTAGATTCAGCGTCATGTTGGCTGATCTTAATTTTTCAAAAATATTCTTTAAATTATCTTGTTGTTGCGTCCTCTTCGTTCACTTTATTAATTTAATAATATATATAATACTTTCACTTATGAACTTACTGTTGTCACTTCCCAAACGTTTCGAGATGTTGTTTCTCTTCTTCAGTGGGTTTAATACTAACTGTCGATTACAGAATAACCGTTACGGAATGGAGTGTGTGGTGGGCGCCATGTTGGGCGCCAAATTCATACAACGCTACTTTTTATCTAACACTCTTATCTAATATTTTGAATGATAGAGAAAATGTTACTTACCCGTGAGATTACTTTACCTGGGCACCAGAACAAATCCCAGATACAAATGACACGGTTCCAGCTTAGCTCAGAGCATAGAGACACAAATTCTCAGGATTCGTTCAGTGATTGTGGATTCAAGGGGAATCGTTACAAATAACACTTTAAAATTTGCTTGAGTATGTTTAATTAACGTTTTAATTATTTTTAAACTTCTTGAAAATGTTAATTGTAGGACTTGTTTCTACCCTAACTCTTATGATTTACGAGTGTGTGTGAAAAGTAAAGATTAAGATGTTCAAACGACCTATGGCTCTTATCTGGTTTAATTAAGAGATTGATATCTCCGAAACCAGTGCTAAAGAACAGGTCTGCAATAATTTGCACGTCCAATACTACACCTCAGTTTCCATTCTACACTCCTATACTATGTTATGACTAATCTTACACATTAAATACAAAGTGTGCGATTCTTAGTGTCTTTTAGAAATTGTTTATTGCTTTTTATTATTTGTTTAGTGCTTATTTCATTGATCAATGAATCTATTTCTCACTGTTTGATGCGTCGGCCGAAAATAGGAATCCGTAGAGGTCCTCCTTTTGATGGTTTAGCACAGAAGAAATGATGTTGATCAATCCTGTAGAAAGATGATCTGGCAATTACAGATGCTGTAGCACTCTGTTGCTCAGGTCACTTCACGGCTGATTATAAATTAATTAATTAAAGTATTGATTTACTTTTTAATATTAATTAATATTCAATGTGTTGTTTTACACAGCGAGAGTTGTTGAACGGTACTAGTTCATCTACACTGCGGACTACTTCTCGAATTTCTCACGTAAATACAACTTTGCGTGATTATAAAATTTCTGCACGTAACTTATACACGACTAGCACATTGAAGATCCGATCGAAGAGTAACGCTACCCCTCGGTTTCAGTTGGCGTCTGTTTTAAATACGGGCTTCTGATTGGTTGTTCAAATAAATCATACGTTTTTCCAGTCTCGACAATCTCGAACAGGTCGAGCAAACACCCCGTGACAGGTTTGAAACGGCAGAGAATTTCTAGTTAAAATCGTACTTCCTGTATTTGCAAATTGATTGATTACAGGTATTTGCAAATGTGTTTTCAAAGATCTGACCACAGAATATTGTTGCTTAGGTCTTTATCTGTGTGTGTGTGAAAACACCTAATTCCTACGTAGTATAATTCTCTTGTTATTCCTTTTGGCGTTCGTCTTCCGTATAACTTCTTCAATTGTTAATTATATTAACTGAGATTGTGGCTACTTATAAAGCTTTACTTGCTGAACACAATGCTGTTTTCAGAATTGCCGTATATTTATTAGTTTTGAAGTTATTGCAGGTTGAACTGATAATTTGAATTGAGTAAAATTTCATGTTCGTACCGGTAGCGGACGTCGCTGTGACGAGGTTAGAGTGAGATGGCTGTGATTGTACGCTCTCTCTCTTGCTTACGCTGCTATACTCATACAGTCTAACACTTTCATATAACGCTCAGATAGGATGCTGTTATGAATCGTTATATATACCCCCACTAGGTATAAAAAAAATGGATTATTTTAAGAAATCGTTATTTTTTTTTCTTTATGTATCATTTTATCCTAATTAAAATTTTGCACATTTTCTTTCGCACTTTTGGTTTTTCCCGCACAAAACTTGCACTAATAAAATTTTCCTTACATCTACCTTATAACTAAAGATTACAATTTGTTACTTAACCTAACATGGTATACACATATTGGGAATTTATATGACCATTAATGTTTTAATCACCATTGTGGCTCAATTAATGTCAGTTATTTAAACAACAATACTAACATTTATTTAAATAAATTTTTCTTTTATTATTATCATTGATCTTGATTCCAAACAATTATACATCTTTTATTTGACCACGTTTGATTCACATACCTTATTGGCTCAAACTATTATTTCGTTATTGGTCAATACTTTGTCAAAATATATTTCCTCCTATGGGAACATAGCTTATATAGCTTACCGTCATATATGGAAAATCCTGGTTTGGAGTTGGTAACTGCACTCCTCCAAGCTACACTAATCCTAGGGTCTTGTTGTTGATGGGTCCCTATTTCCTTAAGTCGTCTAACTACTTCAGGTTTTGTTATATATTTTACCGTGTAAATACCAATATCATTGCTACTACATTTAATGTTATCTGTTTCCATGTTGTTTTCTGATGGTGGATTTCTACTGAGTACATCTGCTACCAAGTTGTCTTTCGCTTTACAATACTGTATTTCAAATTGATACTCTTGTATAGCCAAGATCCAATGAGTCAGACGAGCACCTAGCAATTTACATTTTAATAAAAATACTAACGCCTTATTGTCGGTGATTATAGTAAGTTTAGCACCCAGAATATAACTTCTAAACTTTGACAGGCTATGCACTATCACTAATAGCTCTTTTTCTGTCGTAAAATAGGTTAATTCTGCCCCTTTAAGTGTGCGACTTACAAATCCTAATACCGCTTGTTGGCCCTTCTCATCAATCTGATACAAGTGTGCTCCTATAGCAATATTGCTGGCATCTGTTTGCAAGTAAAATCTTTCTCCTATCCTTGGGTGATTTAATACAACAGTATTTATAAAAAGACTTTTCACTTGTTGCAGCGTTTCATCGTGGTCCTTTGTCCACTTCCATTTAATCCCTTTGTTTAACAACTTCAACAATGGAACAGTACTTTCCGCGTATTTACTTGTAAACTTTTGATAGTAGTTAGCTAAACCTAGAAATGACTTTAGCTGCTTGCAGTTCTTTGGAGTTGGAAATTCTTGTATGGCTTTTACCTTCTCTGGGTCTGTGGTTATGCCTTCCACTGAGATTCGGTGACCTAAAAACTTAATTTCCTCCTTACCAAACTCTGATTTCCTTAGATTCATCGTCATGTTGGCTGATCTTAATTTTTCAAAAATATTCTTTAAATTATCTTGTTGTTGCGTCCTCTTCGTTCACTTTATTAATTTAATAATATATATAATACTTTCACTTATGAACTTACTGTTGTCACTTCCCAAACGTTTCGAGATGTTGTTTCTCTTCTTCAGTGGGTTTAATACTAACTGTCGATTACAGAATAACCGTTACGGAATGGAGTGTGTGGTGGGCGCCATGTTGGGCGCCAAATTCATACAACGCTACTTTTTATCTAACACTCTTATCTAATATTTTGAATGATAGAGAAAATGTTACTTACCCGTGAGATTACTTTACCTGGGCACCAGAACAAATCCCAGATACAAATGACACGGTTCCAGCTTAGCTCAGAGCATAGAGACACAAATTCTCAGGATTCGTTCAGTGATTGTGGATTCAAGGGGAATCGTTACAAATAACACTTTAAAATTTGCTTGAGTATGTTTAATTAACGTTTTAATTATTTTTAAACTTCTTGAAAATGTTAATTGTAGGACTTGTTTCTACCCTAACTCTTATGATTTACGAGTGTGTGTGAAAAGTAAAGATTAAGATGTTCAAACGACCTATGGCTCTTATCTGGTTTAATTAAGAGATTGATATCTCCGAAACCAGTGCTAAAGAACAGGTCTGCAATAATTTGCACGTCCAATACTACACCTCAGTTTCCATTCTACACTCCTATACTATGTTATGACTAATCTTACACATTAAATACAAAGTGTGCGATTCTTAGTGTCTTTTAGAAATTGTTTATTGCTTTTTATTATTTGTTTAGTGCTTATTTCATTGATCAATGAATCTATTTCTCACTGTTTGATGCGTCGGCCGAAGATAGGAATCCGTAGAGGTCCTCCTTTTGATGGTTTAGCACAGAAGAAATGATGTTGATCAATCCTGTAGAAAGATGATCTGGCAATTACAGATGCTGTAGCACTCTGTTGCTCAGGTCACTTCACGGCTGATTATAAATTAATTAATTAATACTTTAATTAATTAATGTGTTGTTTTACACAGCGAGAGTTGTTGAACGGTACTAGTTCATCTACACTGCGGACTACTTCTCGAATTTCTCACGTAAATACAACTTTGCGTGATTATAAAATTTCTGCACGTAACTTATACACGACTAGCACATTGAAGATCCGATCGAAGAGTAACGCTACCCCTCGGTTTCAGTTGGCGTCTGTTTTAAATACGGGCTTCTGATTGGTTGTTCAAATAAATCATACGTTTTTCCAGTCTCGACAATCTCGAACAGGTCGAGCAAACACCCCGTGACAGGTTTGAAACGGCAGAGAATTTCTAGTTAAAATCGTACTTCCTGTATTTGCAAATTGATTGATTACAGGTATTTGCAAATGTGTTTTCAAAGATCTGACCACAGAATATTGTTGCTTAGGTCTTTATCTGTGTGTGTGTGAAAACACCTAATTCCTACGTAGTATAATTCTCTTGTTATTCCTTTTGGCGTTCGTCTTCCGTATAACTTCTTCAATTGTTAATTATATTAACTGAGATTGTGGCTACTTATAAAGCTTTACTTGCTGAACACAATGCTGTTTTCAGAATTGCCGTATATTTATTAGTTTTGAAGTTATTGCAGGTTGAACTGATAATTTGAATTGAGTAAAATTTCATGTTCGTACCGGTAGCGGACGTCGCTGTGACGAGGTTAGAGTGAGATGGCTGTGATTGTACGCTCTCTCTCTTGCTTACGCTGCTATACTCATACAGTCTAACACTTTCATATAACGCTCAGATAGGATGCTGTTATGAATCGTTATATATACCCCCACTAGGTATAAAAAAAATGGATTATTTTAAGAAATCGTTATTTTTTTTTCTTTATGTATCATTTTATCCTAATTAAAATTTTGCACATTTTCTTTCGCACTTTTGGTTTTTCCCGCACAAAACTTGCACTAATAAAATTTTCCTTACATCTACCTTATAACTAAAGATTACAATTTGTTACTTAACCTAACATGGTATACACATATTGGGAATTTATATGACCATTAATGTTTTAATCACCATTGTGGCTCAATTAATGTCAGTTATTTAAACAACAATACTAACATTTATTTAAATAAATTTTTCTTTTATTATTATCATTGATCTTGATTCCAAACAATTATACATCTTTTATTTGACCACGTTTGATTCACATACCTTATTGGCTCAAACTATTATTTCGTTATTGGTCAATACTTTGTCAAAATATATTTCCTCCTATGGGAACATAGCTTATATAGCTTACCGTCATATATGGAAAATCCTGGTTTGGAGTTGGTAACTGCACTCCTCCAAGCTACACTAATCCTAGGGTCTTGTTGTTGATGGGTCCCTATTTCCTTAAGTCGTCTAACTACTTCAGGTTTTGTTATATATTTTACCGTGTAAATACCAATATCATTGCTACTACATTTAATGTTATCTGTTTCCATGTTGTTTTCTGATGGTGGATTTCTACTGAGTACATCTGCTACCAAGTTGTCTTTCGCTTTACAATACTGTATTTCAAATTGATACTCTTGTATAGCCAAGATCCAATGAGTCAGACGAGCACCTAGCAATTTACATTTTAATAAAAATACTAACGCCTTATTGTCGGTGATTATAGTAAGTTTAGCACCCAGAATATAACTTCTAAACTTTGACAGGCTATGCACTATCACTAATAGCTCTTTTTCTGTCGTAAAATAGGTTAATTCTGCCCCTTTAAGTGTGCGACTTACAAATCCTAATACCGCTTGTTGGCCCTTCTCATCAATCTGATACAAGTGTGCTCCTATAGCAATATTGCTGGCATCTGTTTGCAAGTAAAATCTTTCTCCTATCCTTGGGTGATTTAATACAACAGTATTTATAAAAAGACTTTTCACTTGTTGCAGCGTTTCATCGTGGTCCTTTGTCCACTTCCATTTAATCCCTTTGTTTAACAACTTCAACAATGGAACAGTACTTTCCGCGTATTTACTTGTAAACTTTTGATAGTAGTTAGCTAAACCTAGAAATGACTTTAGCTGCTTGCAGTTCTTTGGAGTTGGAAATTCTTGTATGGCTTTTACCTTCTCTGGGTCTGTGGTTATGCCTTCCACTGAGATTCGGTGACCTAAAAACTTAATTTCCTCCTTACCAAACTCTGATTTCCTTAGATTCAGCGTCATGTTGGCTGATCTTAATTTTTCAAAAATATTCTTTAAATTATCTTGTTGTTGCGTCCTCTTCGTTCACTTTATTAATTTAATAATATATATAATACTTTCACTTATGAACTTACTGTTGTCACTTCCCAAACGTTTCGAGATGTTGTTTCTCTTCTTCAGTGGGTTTAATACTAACTGTCGATTACAGAATAACCGTTACGGAATGGAGTGTGTGGTGGGCGCCATGTTGGGCGCCAAATTCATACAACGCTACTTTTTATCTAACACTCTTATCTAATATTTTGAATGATAGAGAAAATGTTACTTACCCGTGAGATTACTTTACCTGGGCACCAGAACAAATCCCAGATACAAATGACACGGTTCCAGCTTAGCTCAGAGCATAGAGACACAAATTCTCAGGATTCGTTCAGTGATTGTGGATTCAAGGGGAATCGTTACAAATAACACTTTAAAATTTGCTCGAGTATGTTTAATTAACGTTTTAATTATTTTTAAACTTCTTGAAAATGTTAATTGTAGGACTTGTTTCTACCCTAACTCTTATGATTTACGAGTGTGTGTGAAAAGTAAAGATTAAGATGTTCAAACGACCTATGGCTCTTATCTGGTTTAATTAAGAGATTGATATCTCCGAAACCAGTGCTAAAGAACAGGTCTGCAATAATTTGCACGTCCAATACTACACCTCAGTTTCCATTCTACACTCCTATACTATGTTATGACTAATCTTACACATTAAATACAAAGTGTGCGATTCTTAGTGTCTTTTAGAAATTGTTTATTGCTTTTTATTATTTGTTTAGTGCTTATTTCATTGATCAATGAATCTATTTCTCACTGTTTGATGCGTCGGCCGAAGATAGGAATCCGTAGAGGTCCTCCTTTTGATGGTTTAGCACAGAAGAAATGATGTTGATCAATCCTGTAGAAAGATGATCTGGCAATTACAGATGCTGTAGCACTCTGTTGCTCAGGTCACTTCACGGCTGATTATAAATTAATTAATTAATACTTTAATTAATTAATGTGTTGTTTTACACAGCGAGAGTTGTTGAACGGTACTAGTTCATCTACACTGCGGACTACTTCTCGAATTTCTCACGTAAATACAACTTTGCGTGATTATAAAATTTCTGCACGTAACTTATACACGACTAGCACATTGAAGATCCGATCGAAGAGTAACGCTACCCCTCGGTTTCAGTTGGCGTCTGTTTTAAATACGGGCTTCTGATTGGTTGTTCAAATAAATCATACGTTTTTCCAGTCTCGACAATCTCGAACAGGTCGAGCAAACACCCCGTGACAGGTTTGAAACGGCAGAGAATTTCTAGTTAAAATCGTACTTCCTGTATTTGCAAATTGATTGATTACAGGTATTTGCAAATGTGTTTTCAAAGATCTGACCACAGAATATTGTTGCTTAGGTCTTTATCTGTGTGTGTGTGAAAACACCTAATTCCTACGTAGTATAATTCTCTTGTTATTCCTTTTGGCGTTCGTCTTCCGTATAACTTCTTCAATTGTTAATTATATTAACTGAGATTGTGGCTACTTATAAAGCTTTACTTGCTGAACACAATGCTGTTTTCAGAATTGCCGTATATTTATTAGTTTTGAAGTTATTGCAGGTTGAACTGATAATTTGAATTGAGTAAAATTTCATGTTCGTACCGGTAGCGGACGTCGCTGTGACGAGGTTAGAGTGAGATGGCTGTGATTGTACGCTCTCTCTCTTGCTTACGCTGCTATACTCATACAGTCTAACACTTTCATATAACGCTCAGATAGGATGCTGTTATGAATCGTTATATATACCCCCACTAGGTATAAAAAAAATGGATTATTTTAAGAAATCGTTATTTTTTTTTCTTTATGTATCATTTTATCCTAATTAAAATTTTGCACATTTTCTTTCGCACTTTTGGTTTTTCCCGCACAAAACTTGCACTAATAAAATTTTCCTTACATCTACCTTATAACTAAAGATTACAATTTGTTACTTAACCTAACATGGTATACACATATTGGGAATTTATATGACCATTAATGTTTTAATCACCATTGTGGCTCAATTAATGTCAGTTATTTAAACAACAATACTAACATTTATTTAAATAAATTTTTCTTTTATTATTATCATTGATCTTGATTCCAAACAATTATACATCTTTTATTTGACCACGTTTGATTCACATACCTTATTGGCTCAAACTATTATTTCGTTATTGGTCAATACTTTGTCAAAATATATTTCCTCCTATGGGAACATAGCTTATATAGCTTACCGTCATATATGGAAAATCCTGGTTTGGAGTTGGTAACTGCACTCCTCCAAGCTACACTAATCCTAGGGTCTTGTTGTTGATGGGTCCCTATTTCCTTAAGTCGTCTAACTACTTCAGGTTTTGTTATATATTTTACCGTGTAAATACCAATATCATTGCTACTACATTTAATGTTATCTGTTTCCATGTTGTTTTCTGATGGTGGATTTCTACTGAGTACATCTGCTACCAAGTTGTCTTTCGCTTTACAATACTGTATTTCAAATTGATACTCTTGTATAGCCAAGATCCAATGAGTCAGACGAGCACCTAGCAATTTACATTTTAATAAAAATACTAACGCCTTATTGTCGGTGATTATAGTAAGTTTAGCACCCAGAATATAACTTCTAAACTTTGACAGGCTATGCACTATCACTAATAGCTCTTTTTCTGTCGTAAAATAGGTTAATTCTGCCCCTTTAAGTGTGCGACTTACAAATCCTAATACCGCTTGTTGGCCCTTCTCATCAATCTGATACAAGTGTGCTCCTATAGCAATATTGCTGGCATCTGTTTGCAAGTAAAATCTTTCTCCTATCCTTGGGTGATTTAATACAACAGTATTTATAAAAAGACTTTTCACTTGTTGCAGCGTTTCATCGTGGTCCTTTGTCCACTTCCATTTAATCCCTTTGTTTAACAACTTCAACAATGGAACAGTACTTTCCGCGTATTTACTTGTAAACTTTTGATAGTAGTTAGCTAAACCTAGAAATGACTTTAGCTGCTTGCAGTTCTTTGGAGTTGGAAATTCTTGTATGGCTTTTACCTTCTCTGGGTCTGTGGTTATGCCTTCCACTGAGATTCGGTGACCTAAAAACTTAATTTCCTCCTTACCAAACTCTGATTTCCTTAGATTCAGCGTCATGTTGGCTGATCTTAATTTTTCAAAAATATTCTTTAAATTATCTTGTTGTTGCGTCCTCTTCGTTCACTTTATTAATTTAATAATATATATAATACTTTCACTTATGAACTTACTGTTGTCACTTCCCAAACGTTTCGAGATGTTGTTTCTCTTCTTCAGTGGGTTTAATACTAACTGTCGATTACAGAATAACCGTTACGGAATGGAGTGTGTGGTGGGCGCCATGTTGGGCGCCAAATTCATACAACGCTACTTTTTATCTAACACTCTTATCTAATATTTTGAATGATAGAGAAAATGTTACTTACCCGTGAGATTACTTTACCTGGGCACCAGAACAAATCCCAGATACAAATGACACGGTTCCAGCTTAGCTCAGAGCATAGAGACACAAATTCTCAGGATTCGTTCAGTGATTGTGGATTCAAGGGGAATCGTTACAAATAACACTTTAAAATTTGCTCGAGTATGTTTAATTAACGTTTTAATTATTTTTAAACTTCTTGAAAATGTTAATTGTAGGACTTGTTTCTACCCTAACTCTTATGATTTACGAGTGTGTGTGAAAAGTAAAGATTAAGATGTTCAAACGACCTATGGCTCTTATCTGGTTTAATTAAGAGATTGATATCTCCGAAACCAGTGCTAAAGAACAGGTCTGCAATAATTTGCACGTCCAATACTACACCTCAGTTTCCATTCTACACTCCTATACTATGTTATGACTAATCTTACACATTAAATACAAAGTGTGCGATTCTTAGTGTCTTTTAGAAATTGTTTATTGCTTTTTATTATTTGTTTAGTGCTTATTTCATTGATCAATGAATCTATTTCTCACTGTTTGATGCGTCGGCCGAAGATAGGAATCCGTAGAGGTCCTCCTTTTGATGGTTTAGCACAGAAGAAATGATGTTGATCAATCCTGTAGAAAGATGATCTGGCAATTACAGATGCTGTAGCACTCTGTTGCTCAGGTCACTTCACGGCTGATTATAAATTAATTAATTAATACTTTAATTAATTAATGTGTTGTTTTACACAGCGAGAGTTGTTGAACGGTACTAGTTCATCTACACTGCGGACTACTTCTCGAATTTCTCACGTAAATACAACTTTGCGTGATTATAAAATTTCTGCACGTAACTTATACACGACTAGCACATTGAAGATCCGATCGAAGAGTAACGCTACCCCTCGGTTTCAGTTGGCGTCTGTTTTAAATACGGGCTTCTGATTGGTTGTTCAAATAAATCATTCGTTTTTCCAGTCTCGACAATCTCGAACAGGTCGAGCAAACACCCCGTGACAGGTTTGAAACGGCAGAGAATTTCTAGTTAAAATCGTACTTCCTGTATTTGCAAATTGATTGATTACAGGTATTTGCAAATGTGTTTTCAAAGATCTGACCACAGAATATTGTTGCTTAGGTCTTTATCTGTGTGTGTGTGAAAACACCTAATTCCTACGTAGTATAATTCTCTTGTTATTCCTTTTGGCGTTCGTCTTCCGTATAACTTCTTCAATTGTTAATTATATTAACTGAGATTGTGGCTACTTATAAAGCTTTACTTGCTGAACACAATGCTGTTTTCAGAATTGCCGTATATTTATTAGTTTTGAAGTTATTGCAGGTTGAACTGATAATTTGAATTGAGTAAAATTTCATGTTCGTACCGGTAGCGGACGTCGCTGTGACGAGGTTAGAGTGAGATGGCTGTGATTGTACGCTCTCTCTCTTGCTTACGCTGCTATACTCATACAGTCTAACACTTTCATATAACGCTCAGATAGGATGCTGTTATGAATCGTTATATATACCCCCACTAGGTATAAAAAAAATGGATTATTTTAAGAAATCGTTATTTTTTTTTCTTTATGTATCATTTTATCCTAATTAAAATTTTGCACATTTTCTTTCGCACTTTTGGTTTTTCCCGCACAAAACTTGCACTAATAAAATTTTCCTTACATCTACCTTATAACTAAAGATTACAATTTGTTACTTAACCTAACATGGTATACACATATTGGGAATTTATATGACCATTAATGTTTTAATCACCATTGTGGCTCAATTAATGTCAGTTATTTAAACAACAATACTAACATTTATTTAAATAAATTTTTCTTTTATTATTATCATTGATCTTGATTCCAAACAATTATACATCTTTTATTTGACCACGTTTGATTCACATACCTTATTGGCTCAAACTATTATTTCGTTATTGGTCAATACTTTGTCAAAATATATTTCCTCCTATGGGAACATAGCTTATATAGCTTACCGTCATATATGGAAAATCCTGGTTTGGAGTTGGTAACTGCACTCCTCCAAGCTACACTAATCCTAGGGTCTTGTTGTTGATGGGTCCCTATTTCCTTAAGTCGTCTAACTACTTCAGGTTTTGTTATATATTTTACCGTGTAAATACCAATATCATTGCTACTACATTTAATGTTATCTGTTTCCATGTTGTTTTCTGATGGTGGATTTCTACTGAGTACATCTGCTACCAAGTTGTCTTTCGCTTTACAATACTGTATTTCAAATTGATACTCTTGTATAGCCAAGATCCAATGAGTCAGACGAGCACCTAGCAATTTACATTTTAATAAAAATACTAACGCCTTATTGTCGGTGATTATAGTAAGTTTAGCACCCAGAATATAACTTCTAAACTTTGACAGGCTATGCACTATCACTAATAGCTCTTTTTCTGTCGTAAAATAGGTTAATTCTGCCCCTTTAAGTGTGCGACTTACAAATCCTAATACCGCTTGTTGGCCCTTCTCATCAATCTGATACAAGTGTGCTCCTATAGCAATATTGCTGGCATCTGTTTGCAAGTAAAATCTTTCTCCTATCCTTGGGTGATTTAATACAACAGTATTTATAAAAAGACTTTTCACTTGTTGCAGCGTTTCATCGTGGTCCTTTGTCCACTTCCATTTAATCCCTTTGTTTAACAACTTCAACAATGGAACAGTACTTTCCGCGTATTTACTTGTAAACTTTTGATAGTAGTTAGCTAAACCTAGAAATGACTTTAGCTGCTTGCAGTTCTTTGGAGTTGGAAATTCTTGTATGGCTTTTACCTTCTCTGGGTCTGTGGTTATGCCTTCCACTGAGATTCGGTGACCTAAAAACTTAATTTCCTCCTTACCAAACTCTGATTTCCTTAGATTCAGCGTCATGTTGGCTGATCTTAATTTTTCAAAAATATTCTTTAAATTATCTTGTTGTTGCGTCCTCTTCGTTCACTTTATTAATTTAATAATATATATAATACTTTCACTTATGAACTTACTGTTGTCACTTCCCAAACGTTTCGAGATGTTGTTTCTCTTCTTCAGTGGGTTTAATACTAACTGTCGATTACAGAATAACCGTTACGGAATGGAGTGTGTGGTGGGCGCCATGTTGGGCGCCAAATTCATACAACGCTACTTTTTATCTAACACTCTTATCTAATATTTTGAATGATAGAGAAAATGTTACTTACCCGTGAGATTACTTTACCTGGGCACCAGAACAAATCCCAGATACAAATGACACGGTTCCAGCTTAGCTCAGAGCATAGAGACACAAATTCTCAGGATTCGTTCAGTGATTGTGGATTCAAGGGGAATCGTTACAAATAACACTTTAAAATTTGCTCGAGTATGTTTAATTAACGTTTTAATTATTTTTAAACTTCTTGAAAATGTTAATTGTAGGACTTGTTTCTACCCTAACTCTTATGATTTACGAGTGTGTGTGAAAAGTAAAGATTAAGATGTTCAAACGACCTATGGCTCTTATCTGGTTTAATTAAGAGATTGATATCTCCGAAACCAGTGCTAAAGAACAGGTCTGCAATAATTTGCACGTCCAATACTACACCTCAGTTTCCATTCTACACTCCTATACTATGTTATGACTAATCTTACACATTAAATACAAAGTGTGCGATTCTTAGTGTCTTTTAGAAATTGTTTATTGCTTTTTATTATTTGTTTAGTGCTTATTTCATTGATCAATGAATCTATTTCTCACTGTTTGATGCGTCGGCCGAAGATAGGAATCCGTAGAGGTCCTCCTTTTGATGGTTTAGCACAGAAGAAATGATGTTGATCAATCCTGTAGAAAGATGATCTGGCAATTACAGATGCTGTAGCACTCTGTTGCTCAGGTCACTTCACGGCTGATTATAAATTAATTAATTAATACTTTAATTAATTAATGTGTTGTTTTACACAGCGAGAGTTGTTGAACGGTACTAGTTCATCTACACTGCGGACTACTTCTCGAATTTCTCACGTAAATACAACTTTGCGTGATTATAAAATTTCTGCACGTAACTTATACACGACTAGCACATTGAAGATCCGATCGAAGAGTAACGCTACCCCTCGGTTTCAGTTGGCGTCTGTTTTAAATACGGGCTTCTGATTGGTTGTTCAAATAAATCATACGTTTTTCCAGTCTCGACAATCTCGAACAGGTCGAGCAAACACCCCGTGACAGGTTTGAAACGGCAGAGAATTTCTAGTTAAAATCGTACTTCCTGTATTTGCAAATTGATTGATTACAGGTATTTGCAAATGTGTTTTCAAAGATCTGACCACAGAATATTGTTGCTTAGGTCTTTATCTGTGTGTGTGTGAAAACACCTAATTCCTACGTAGTATAATTCTCTTGTTATTCCTTTTGGCGTTCGTCTTCCGTATAACTTCTTCAATTGTTAATTATATTAACTGAGATTGTGGCTACTTATAAAGCTTTACTTGCTGAACACAATGCTGTTTTCAGAATTGCCGTATATTTATTAGTTTTGAAGTTATTGCAGGTTGAACTGATAATTTGAATTGAGTAAAATTTCATGTTCGTACCGGTAGCGGACGTCGCTGTGACGAGGTTAGAGTGAGATGGCTGTGATTGTACGCTCTCTCTCTTGCTTACGCTGCTATACTCATACAGTCTAACACTTTCATATAACGCTCAGATAGGATGCTGTTATGAATCGTTATATATACCCCCACTAGGTATAAAAAAAATGGATTATTTTAAGAAATCGTTATTTTTTTTTCTTTATGTATCATTTTATCCTAATTAAAATTTTGCACATTTTCTTTCGCACTTTTGGTTTTTCCCGCACAAAACTTGCACTAATAAAATTTTCCTTACATCTACCTTATAACTAAAGATTACAATTTGTTACTTAACCTAACATGGTATACACATATTGGGAATTTATATGACCATTAATGTTTTAATCACCATTGTGGCTCAATTAATGTCAGTTATTTAAACAACAATACTAACATTTATTTAAATAAATTTTTCTTTTATTATTATCATTGATCTTGATTCCAAACAATTATACATCTTTTATTTGACCACGTTTGATTCACATACCTTATTGGCTCAAACTATTATTTCGTTATTGGTCAATACTTTGTCAAAATATATTTCCTCCTATGGGAACATAGCTTATATAGCTTACCGTCATATATGGAAAATCCTGGTTTGGAGTTGGTAACTGCACTCCTCCAAGCTACACTAATCCTAGGGTCTTGTTGTTGATGGGTCCCTATTTCCTTAAGTCGTCTAACTACTTCAGGTTTTGTTATATATTTTACCGTGTAAATACCAATATCATTGCTACTACATTTAATGTTATCTGTTTCCATGTTGTTTTCTGATGGTGGATTTCTACTGAGTACATCTGCTACCAAGTTGTCTTTCGCTTTACAATACTGTATTTCAAATTGATACTCTTGTATAGCCAAGATCCAATGAGTCAGACGAGCACCTAGCAATTTACATTTTAATAAAAATACTAACGCCTTATTGTCGGTGATTATAGTAAGTTTAGCACCCAGAATATAACTTCTAAACTTTGACAGGCTATGCACTATCACTAATAGCTCTTTTTCTGTCGTAAAATAGGTTAATTCTGCCCCTTTAAGTGTGCGACTTACAAATCCTAATACCGCTTGTTGGCCCTTCTCATCAATCTGATACAAGTGTGCTCCTATAGCAATATTGCTGGCATCTGTTTGCAAGTAAAATCTTTCTCCTATCCTTGGGTGATTTAATACAACAGTATTTATAAAAAGACTTTTCACTTGTTGCAGCGTTTCATCGTGGTCCTTTGTCCACTTCCATTTAATCCCTTTGTTTAACAACTTCAACAATGGAACAGTACTTTCCGCGTATTTACTTGTAAACTTTTGATAGTAGTTAGCTAAACCTAGAAATGACTTTAGCTGCTTGCAGTTCTTTGGAGTTGGAAATTCTTGTATGGCTTTTACCTTCTCTGGGTCTGTGGTTATGCCTTCCACTGAGATTCGGTGACCTAAAAACTTAATTTCCTCCTTACCAAACTCTGATTTCCTTAGATTCAGCGTCATGTTGGCTGATCTTAATTTTTCAAAAATATTCTTTAAATTATCTTGTTGTTGCGTCCTCTTCGTTCACTTTATTAATTTAATAATATATATAATACTTTCACTTATGAACTTACTGTTGTCACTTCCCAAACGTTTCGAGATGTTGTTTCTCTTCTTCAGTGGGTTTAATACTAACTGTCGATTACAGAATAACCGTTACGGAATGGAGTGTGTGGTGGGCGCCATGTTGGGCGCCAAATTCATACAACGCTACTTTTTATCTAACACTCTTATCTAATATTTTGAATGATAGAGAAAATGTTACTTACCCGTGAGATTACTTTACCTGGGCACCAGAACAAATCCCAGATACAAATGACACGGTTCCAGCTTAGCTCAGAGCATAGAGACACAAATTCTCAGGATTCGTTCAGTGATTGTGGATTCAAGGGGAATCGTTACAAATAACACTTTAAAATTTGCTCGAGTATGTTTAATTAACGTTTTAATTATTTTTAAACTTCTTGAAAATGTTAATTGTAGGACTTGTTTCTACCCTAACTCTTATGATTTACGAGTGTGTGTGAAAAGTAAAGATTAAGATGTTCAAACGACCTATGGCTCTTATCTGGTTTAATTAAGAGATTGATATCTCCGAAACCAGTGCTAAAGAACAGGTCTGCAATAATTTGCACGTCCAATACTACACCTCAGTTTCCATTCTACACTCCTATACTATGTTATGACTAATCTTACACATTAAATACAAAGTGTGCGATTCTTAGTGTCTTTTAGAAATTGTTTATTGCTTTTTATTATTTGTTTAGTGCTTATTTCATTGATCAATGAATCTATTTCTCACTGTTTGATGCGTCGGCCGAAGATAGGAATCCGTAGAGGTCCTCCTTTTGATGGTTTAGCACAGAAGAAATGATGTTGATCAATCCTGTAGAAAGATGATCTGGCAATTACAGATGCTGTAGCACTCTGTTGCTCAGGTCACTTCACGGCTGATTATAAATTAATTAATTAATACTTTAATTAATTAATGTGTTGTTTTACACAGCGAGAGTTGTTGAACGGTACTAGTTCATCTACACTGCGGACTACTTCTCGAATTTCTCACGTAAATACAACTTTGCGTGATTATAAAATTTCTGCACGTAACTTATACACGACTAGCACATTGAAGATCCGATCGAAGAGTAACGCTACCCCTCGGTTTCAGTTGGCGTCTGTTTTAAATACGGGCTTCTGATTGGTTGTTCAAATAAATCATTCGTTTTTCCAGTCTCGACAATCTCGAACAGGTCGAGCAAACACCCCGTGACAGGTTTGAAACGGCAGAGAATTTCTAGTTAAAATCGTACTTCCTGTATTTGCAAATTGATTGATTACAGGTATTTGCAAATGTGTTTTCAAAGATCTGACCACAGAATATTGTTGCTTAGGTCTTTATCTGTGTGTGTGTGAAAACACCTAATTCCTACGTAGTATAATTCTCTTGTTATTCCTTTTGGCGTTCGTCTTCCGTATAACTTCTTCAATTGTTAATTATATTAACTGAGATTGTGGCTACTTATAAAGCTTTACTTGCTGAACACAATGCTGTTTTCAGAATTGCCGTATATTTATTAGTTTTGAAGTTATTGCAGGTTGAACTGATAATTTGAATTGAGTAAAATTTCATGTTCGTACCGGTAGCGGACGTCGCTGTGACGAGGTTAGAGTGAGATGGCTGTGATTGTACGCTCTCTCTCTTGCTTACGCTGCTATACTCATACAGTCTAACACTTTCATATAACGCTCAGATAGGATGCTGTTATGAATCGTTATATATACCCCCACTAGGTATAAAAAAAATGGATTATTTTAAGAAATCGTTATTTTTTTTTCTTTATGTATCATTTTATCCTAATTAAAATTTTGCACATTTTCTTTCGCACTTTTGGTTTTTCCCGCACAAAACTTGCACTAATAAAATTTTCCTTACATCTACCTTATAACTAAAGATTACAATTTGTTACTTAACCTAACATGGTATACACATATTGGGAATTTATATGACCATTAATGTTTTAATCACCATTGTGGCTCAATTAATGTCAGTTATTTAAACAACAATACTAACATTTATTTAAATAAATTTTTCTTTTATTATTATCATTGATCTTGATTCCAAACAATTATACATCTTTTATTTGACCACGTTTGATTCACATACCTTATTGGCTCAAACTATTATTTCGTTATTGGTCAATACTTTGTCAAAATATATTTCCTCCTATGGGAACATAGCTTATATAGCTTACCGTCATATATGGAAAATCCTGGTTTGGAGTTGGTAACTGCACTCCTCCAAGCTACACTAATCCTAGGGTCTTGTTGTTGATGGGTCCCTATTTCCTTAAGTCGTCTAACTACTTCAGGTTTTGTTATATATTTTACCGTGTAAATACCAATATCATTGCTACTACATTTAATGTTATCTGTTTCCATGTTGTTTTCTGATGGTGGATTTCTACTGAGTACATCTGCTACCAAGTTGTCTTTCGCTTTACAATACTGTATTTCAAATTGATACTCTTGTATAGCCAAGATCCAATGAGTCAGACGAGCACCTAGCAATTTACATTTTAATAAAAATACTAACGCCTTATTGTCGGTGATTATAGTAAGTTTAGCACCCAGAATATAACTTCTAAACTTTGACAGGCTATGCACTATCACTAATAGCTCTTTTTCTGTCGTAAAATAGGTTAATTCTGCCCCTTTAAGTGTGCGACTTACAAATCCTAATACCGCTTGTTGGCCCTTCTCATCAATCTGATACAAGTGTGCTCCTATAGCAATATTGCTGGCATCTGTTTGCAAGTAAAATCTTTCTCCTATCCTTGGGTGATTTAATACAACAGTATTTATAAAAAGACTTTTCACTTGTTGCAGCGTTTCATCGTGGTCCTTTGTCCACTTCCATTTAATCCCTTTGTTTAACAACTTCAACAATGGAACAGTACTTTCCGCGTATTTACTTGTAAACTTTTGATAGTAGTTAGCTAAACCTAGAAATGACTTTAGCTGCTTGCAGTTCTTTGGAGTTGGAAATTCTTGTATGGCTTTTACCTTCTCTGGGTCTGTGGTTATGCCTTCCACTGAGATTCGGTGACCTAAAAACTTAATTTCCTCCTTACCAAACTCTGATTTCCTTAGATTCAGCGTCATGTTGGCTGATCTTAATTTTTCAAAAATATTCTTTAAATTATCTTGTTGTTGCGTCCTCTTCGTTCACTTTATTAATTTAATAATATATATAATACTTTCACTTATGAACTTACTGTTGTCACTTCCCAAACGTTTCGAGATGTTGTTTCTCTTCTTCAGTGGGTTTAATACTAACTGTCGATTACAGAATAACCGTTACGGAATGGAGTGTGTGGTGGGCGCCATGTTGGGCGCCAAATTCATACAACGCTACTTTTTATCTAACACTCTTATCTAATATTTTGAATGATAGAGAAAATGTTACTTACCCGTGAGATTACTTTACCTGGGCACCAGAACAAATCCCAGATACAAATGACACGGTTCCAGCTTAGCTCAGAGCATAGAGACACAAATTCTCAGGATTCGTTCAGTGATTGTGGATTCAAGGGGAATCGTTACAAATAACACTTTAAAATTTGCTCGAGTATGTTTAATTAACGTTTTAATTATTTTTAAACTTCTTGAAAATGTTAATTGTAGGACTTGTTTCTACCCTAACTCTTATGATTTACGAGTGTGTGTGAAAAGTAAAGATTAAGATGTTCAAACGACCTATGGCTCTTATCTGGTTTAATTAAGAGATTGATATCTCCGAAACCAGTGCTAAAGAACAGGTCTGCAATAATTTGCACGTCCAATACTACACCTCAGTTTCCATTCTACACTCCTATACTATGTTATGACTAATCTTACACATTAAATACAAAGTGTGCGATTCTTAGTGTCTTTTAGAAATTGTTTATTGCTTTTTATTATTTGTTTAGTGCTTATTTCATTGATCAATGAATCTATTTCTCACTGTTTGATGCGTCGGCCGAAGATAGGAATCCGTAGAGGTCCTCCTTTTGATGGTTTAGCACAGAAGAAATGATGTTGATCAATCCTGTAGAAAGATGATCTGGCAATTACAGATGCTGTAGCACTCTGTTGCTCAGGTCACTTCACGGCTGATTATAAATTAATTAATTAATACTTTAATTAATTAATGTGTTGTTTTACACAGCGAGAGTTGTTGAACGGTACTAGTTCATCTACACTGCGGACTACTTCTCGAATTTCTCACGTAAATACAACTTTGCGTGATTATAAAATTTCTGCACGTAACTTATACACGACTAGCACATTGAAGATCCGATCGAAGAGTAACGCTACCCCTCGGTTTCAGTTGGCGTCTGTTTTAAATACGGGCTTCTGATTGGTTGTTCAAATAAATCATACGTTTTTCCAGTCTCGACAATCTCGAACAGGTCGAGCAAACACCCCGTGACAGGTTTGAAACGGCAGAGAATTTCTAGTTAAAATCGTACTTCCTGTATTTGCAAATTGATTGATTACAGGTATTTGCAAATGTGTTTTCAAAGATCTGACCACAGAATATTGTTGCTTAGGTCTTTATCTGTGTGTGTGTGAAAACACCTAATTCCTACGTAGTATAATTCTCTTGTTATTCCTTTTGGCGTTCGTCTTCCGTATAACTTCTTCAATTGTTAATTATATTAACTGAGATTGTGGCTACTTATAAAGCTTTACTTGCTGAACACAATGCTGTTTTCAGAATTGCCGTATATTTATTAGTTTTGAAGTTATTGCAGGTTGAACTGATAATTTGAATTGAGTAAAATTTCATGTTCGTACCGGTAGCGGACGTCGCTGTGACGAGGTTAGAGTGAGATGGCTGTGATTGTACGCTCTCTCTCTTGCTTACGCTGCTATACTCATACAGTCTAACACTTTCATATAACGCTCAGATAGGATGCTGTTATGAATCGTTATATATACCCCCACTAGGTATAAAAAAAATGGATTATTTTAAGAAATCGTTATTTTTTTTTCTTTATGTATCATTTTATCCTAATTAAAATTTTGCACATTTTCTTTCGCACTTTTGGTTTTTCCCGCACAAAACTTGCACTAATAAAATTTTCCTTACATCTACCTTATAACTAAAGATTACAATTTGTTACTTAACCTAACATGGTATACACATATTGGGAATTTATATGACCATTAATGTTTTAATCACCATTGTGGCTCAATTAATGTCAGTTATTTAAACAACAATACTAACATTTATTTAAATAAATTTTTCTTTTATTATTATCATTGATCTTGATTCCAAACAATTATACATCTTTTATTTGACCACGTTTGATTCACATACCTTATTGGCTCAAACTATTATTTCGTTATTGGTCAATACTTTGTCAAAATATATTTCCTCCTATGGGAACATAGCTTATATAGCTTACCGTCATATATGGAAAATCCTGGTTTGGAGTTGGTAACTGCACTCCTCCAAGCTACACTAATCCTAGGGTCTTGTTGTTGATGGGTCCCTATTTCCTTAAGTCGTCTAACTACTTCAGGTTTTGTTATATATTTTACCGTGTAAATACCAATATCATTGCTACTACATTTAATGTTATCTGTTTCCATGTTGTTTTCTGATGGTGGATTTCTACTGAGTACATCTGCTACCAAGTTGTCTTTCGCTTTACAATACTGTATTTCAAATTGATACTCTTGTATAGCCAAGATCCAATGAGTCAGACGAGCACCTAGCAATTTACATTTTAATAAAAATACTAACGCCTTATTGTCGGTGATTATAGTAAGTTTAGCACCCAGAATATAACTTCTAAACTTTGACAGGCTATGCACTATCACTAATAGCTCTTTTTCTGTCGTAAAATAGGTTAATTCTGCCCCTTTAAGTGTGCGACTTACAAATCCTAATACCGCTTGTTGGCCCTTCTCATCAATCTGATACAAGTGTGCTCCTATAGCAATATTGCTGGCATCTGTTTGCAAGTAAAATCTTTCTCCTATCCTTGGGTGATTTAATACAACAGTATTTATAAAAAGACTTTTCACTTGTTGCAGCGTTTCATCGTGGTCCTTTGTCCACTTCCATTTAATCCCTTTGTTTAACAACTTCAACAATGGAACAGTACTTTCCGCGTATTTACTTGTAAACTTTTGATAGTAGTTAGCTAAACCTAGAAATGACTTTAGCTGCTTGCAGTTCTTTGGAGTTGGAAATTCTTGTATGGCTTTTACCTTCTCTGGGTCTGTGGTTATGCCTTCCACTGAGATTCGGTGACCTAAAAACTTAATTTCCTCCTTACCAAACTCTGATTTCCTTAGATTCAGCGTCATGTTGGCTGATCTTAATTTTTCAAAAATATTCTTTAAATTATCTTGTTGTTGCGTCCTCTTCGTTCACTTTATTAATTTAATAATATATATAATACTTTCACTTATGAACTTACTGTTGTCACTTCCCAAACGTTTCGAGATGTTGTTTCTCTTCTTCAGTGGGTTTAATACTAACTGTCGATTACAGAATAACCGTTACGGAATGGAGTGTGTGGTGGGCGCCATGTTGGGCGCCAAATTCATACAACGCTACTTTTTATCTAACACTCTTATCTAATATTTTGAATGATAGAGAAAATGTTACTTACCCGTGAGATTACTTTACCTGGGCACCAGAACAAATCCCAGATACAAATGACACGGTTCCAGCTTAGCTCAGAGCATAGAGACACAAATTCTCAGGATTCGTTCAGTGATTGTGGATTCAAGGGGAATCGTTACAAATAACACTTTAAAATTTGCTCGAGTATGTTTAATTAACGTTTTAATTATTTTTAAACTTCTTGAAAATGTTAATTGTAGGACTTGTTTCTACCCTAACTCTTATGATTTACGAGTGTGTGTGAAAAGTAAAGATTAAGATGTTCAAACGACCTATGGCTCTTATCTGGTTTAATTAAGAGATTGATATCTCCGAAACCAGTGCTAAAGAACAGGTCTGCAATAATTTGCACGTCCAATACTACACCTCAGTTTCCATTCTACACTCCTATACTATGTTATGACTAATCTTACACATTAAATACAAAGTGTGCGATTCTTAGTGTCTTTTAGAAATTGTTTATTGCTTTTTATTATTTGTTTAGTGCTTATTTCATTGATCAATGAATCTATTTCTCACTGTTTGATGCGTCGGCCGAAGATAGGAATCCGTAGAGGTCCTCCTTTTGATGGTTTAGCACAGAAGAAATGATGTTGATCAATCCTGTAGAAAGATGATCTGGCAATTACAGATGCTGTAGCACTCTGTTGCTCAGGTCACTTCACGGCTGATTATAAATTAATTAATTAATACTTTAATTAATTAATGTGTTGTTTTACACAGCGAGAGTTGTTGAACGGTACTAGTTCATCTACACTGCGGACTACTTCTCGAATTTCTCACGTAAATACAACTTTGCGTGATTATAAAATTTCTGCACGTAACTTATACACGACTAGCACATTGAAGATCCGATCGAAGAGTAACGCTACCCCTCGGTTTCAGTTGGCGTCTGTTTTAAATACGGGCTTCTGATTGGTTGTTCAAATAAATCATACGTTTTTCCAGTCTCGACAATCTCGAACAGGTCGAGCAAACACCCCGTGACAGGTTTGAAACGGCAGAGAATTTCTAGTTAAAATCGTACTTCCTGTATTTGCAAATTGATTGATTACAGGTATTTGCAAATGTGTTTTCAAAGATCTGACCACAGAATATTGTTGCTTAGGTCTTTATCTGTGTGTGTGTGAAAACACCTAATTCCTACGTAGTATAATTCTCTTGTTATTCCTTTTGGCGTTCGTCTTCCGTATAACTTCTTCAATTGTTAATTATATTAACTGAGATTGTGGCTACTTATAAAGCTTTACTTGCTGAACACAATGCTGTTTTCAGAATTGCCGTATATTTATTAGTTTTGAAGTTATTGCAGGTTGAACTGATAATTTGAATTGAGTAAAATTTCATGTTCGTACCGGTAGCGGACGTCGCTGTGACGAGGTTAGAGTGAGATGGCTGTGATTGTACGCTCTCTCTCTTGCTTACGCTGCTATACTCATACAGACTAACACTTTCATATAACGCTCAGATAGGATGCTGTTATGAATCGTTATATATACCCCCACTAGGTATAAAAAAAATGGATTATTTTAAGAAATCGTTATTTTTTTTTCTTTATGTATCATTTTATCCTAATTAAAATTTTGCACATTTTCTTTCGCACTTTTGGTTTTTCCCGCACAAAACTTGCACTAATAAAATTTTCCTTACATCTACCTTATAACTAAAGATTACAATTTGTTACTTAACCTAACATGGTATACACATATTGGGAATTTATATGACCATTAATGTTTTAATCACCATTGTGGCTCAATTAATGTCAGTTATTTAAACAACAATACTAACATTTATTTAAATAAATTTTTCTTTTATTATTATCATTGATCTTGATTCCAAACAATTATACATCTTTTATTTGACCACGTTTGATTCACATACCTTATTGGCTCAAACTATTATTTCGTTATTGGTCAATACTTTGTCAAAATATATTTCCTCCTATGGGAACATAGCTTATATAGCTTACCGTCATATATGGAAAATCCTGGTTTGGAGTTGGTAACTGCACTCCTCCAAGCTACACTAATCCTAGGGTCTTGTTGTTGATGGGTCCCTATTTCCTTAAGTCGTCTAACTACTTCAGGTTTTGTTATATATTTTACCGTGTAAATACCAATATCATTGCTACTACATTTAATGTTATCTGTTTCCATGTTGTTTTCTGATGGTGGATTTCTACTGAGTACATCTGCTACCAAGTTGTCTTTCGCTTTACAATACTGTATTTCAAATTGATACTCTTGTATAGCCAAGATCCAATGAGTCAGACGAGCACCTAGCAATTTACATTTTAATAAAAATACTAACGCCTTATTGTCGGTGATTATAGTAAGTTTAGCACCCAGAATATAACTTCTAAACTTTGACAGGCTATGCACTATCACTAATAGCTCTTTTTCTGTCGTAAAATAGGTTAATTCTGCCCCTTTAAGTGTGCGACTTACAAATCCTAATACCGCTTGTTGGCCCTTCTCATCAATCTGATACAAGTGTGCTCCTATAGCAATATTGCTGGCATCTGTTTGCAAGTAAAATCTTTCTCCTATCCTTGGGTGATTTAATACAACAGTATTTATAAAAAGACTTTTCACTTGTTGCAGCGTTTCATCGTGGTCCTTTGTCCACTTCCATTTAATCCCTTTGTTTAACAACTTCAACAATGGAACAGTACTTTCCGCGTATTTACTTGTAAACTTTTGATAGTAGTTAGCTAAACCTAGAAATGACTTTAGCTGCTTGCAGTTCTTTGGAGTTGGAAATTCTTGTATGGCTTTTACCTTCTCTGGGTCTGTGGTTATGCCTTCCACTGAGATTCGGTGACCTAAAAACTTAATTTCCTCCTTACCAAACTCTGATTTCCTTAGATTCAGCGTCATGTTGGCTGATCTTAATTTTTCAAAAATATTCTTTAAATTATCTTGTTGTTGCGTCCTCTTCGTTCACTTTATTAATTTAATAATATATATAATACTTTCACTTATGAACTTACTGTTGTCACTTCCCAAACGTTTCGAGATGTTGTTTCTCTTCTTCAGTGGGTTTAATACTAACTGTCGATTACAGAATAACCGTTACGGAATGGAGTGTGTGGTGGGCGCCATGTTGGGCGCCAAATTCATACAACGCTACTTTTTATCTAACACTCTTATCTAATATTTTGAATGATAGAGAAAATGTTACTTACCCGTGAGATTACTTTACCTGGGCACCAGAACAAATCCCAGATACAAATGACACGGTTCCAGCTTAGCTCAGAGCATAGAGACACAAATTCTCAGGATTCGTTCAGTGATTGTGGATTCAAGGGGAATCGTTACAAATAACACTTTAAAATTTGCTCGAGTATGTTTAATTAACGTTTTAATTATTTTTAAACTTCTTGAAAATGTTAATTGTAGGACTTGTTTCTACCCTAACTCTTATGATTTACGAGTGTGTGTGAAAAGTAAAGATTAAGATGTTCAAACGACCTATGGCTCTTATCTGGTTTAATTAAGAGATTGATATCTCCGAAACCAGTGCTAAAGAACAGGTCTGCAATAATTTGCACGTCCAATACTACACCTCAGTTTCCATTCTACACTCCTATACTATGTTATGACTAATCTTACACATTAAATACAAAGTGTGCGATTCTTAGTGTCTTTTAGAAATTGTTTATTGCTTTTTATTATTTGTTTAGTGCTTATTTCATTGATCAATGAATCTATTTCTCACTGTTTGATGCGTCGGCCGAAGATAGGAATCCGTAGAGGTCCTCCTTTTGATGGTTTAGCACAGAAGAAATGATGTTGATCAATCCTGTAGAAAGATGATCTGGCAATTACAGATGCTGTAGCACTCTGTTGCTCAGGTCACTTCACGGCTGATTATAAATTAATTAATTAATACTTTAATTAATTAATGTGTTGTTTTACACAGCGAGAGTTGTTGAACGGTACTAGTTCATCTACACTGCGGACTACTTCTCGAATTTCTCACGTAAATACAACTTTGCGTGATTATAAAATTTCTGCACGTAACTTATACACGACTAGCACATTGAAGATCCGATCGAAGAGTAACGCTACCCCTCGGTTTCAGTTGGCGTCTGTTTTAAATACGGGCTTCTGATTGGTTGTTCAAATAAATCATACGTTTTTCCAGTCTCGACAATCTCGAACAGGTCGAGCAAACACCCCGTGACAGGTTTGAAACGGCAGAGAATTTCTAGTTAAAATCGTACTTCCTGTATTTGCAAATTGATTGATTACAGGTATTTGCAAATGTGTTTTCAAAGATCTGACCACAGAATATTGTTGCTTAGGTCTTTATCTGTGTGTGTGTGAAAACACCTAATTCCTACGTAGTATAATTCTCTTGTTATTCCTTTTGGCGTTCGTCTTCCGTATAACTTCTTCAATTGTTAATTATATTAACTGAGATTGTGGCTACTTATAAAGCTTTACTTGCTGAACACAATGCTGTTTTCAGAATTGCCGTATATTTATTAGTTTTGAAGTTATTGCAGGTTGAACTGATAATTTGAATTGAGTAAAATTTCATGTTCGTACCGGTAGCGGACGTCGCTGTGACGAGGTTAGAGTGAGATGGCTGTGATTGTACGCTCTCTCTCTTGCTTACGCTGCTATACTCATACAGTCTAACACTTTCATATAACGCTCAGATAGGATGCTGTTATGAATCGTTATATATACCCCCACTAGGTATAAAAAAAATGGATTATTTTAAGAAATCGTTATTTTTTTTTCTTTATGTATCATTTTATCCTAATTAAAATTTTGCACATTTTCTTTCGCACTTTTGGTTTTTCCCGCACAAAACTTGCACTAATAAAATTTTCCTTACATCTACCTTATAACTAAAGATTACAATTTGTTACTTAACCTAACATGGTATACACATATTGGGAATTTATATGACCATTAATGTTTTAATCACCATTGTGGCTCAATTAATGTCAGTTATTTAAACAACAATACTAACATTTATTTAAATAAATTTTTCTTTTATTATTATCATTGATCTTGATTCCAAACAATTATACATCTTTTATTTGACCACGTTTGATTCACATACCTTATTGGCTCAAACTATTATTTCGTTATTGGTCAATACTTTGTCAAAATATATTTCCTCCTATGGGAACATAGCTTATATAGCTTACCGTCATATATGGAAAATCCTGGTTTGGAGTTGGTAACTGCACTCCTCCAAGCTACACTAATCCTAGGGTCTTGTTGTTGATGGGTCCCTATTTCCTTAAGTCGTCTAACTACTTCAGGTTTTGTTATATATTTTACCGTGTAAATACCAATATCATTGCTACTACATTTAATGTTATCTGTTTCCATGTTGTTTTCTGATGGTGGATTTCTACTGAGTACATCTGCTACCAAGTTGTCTTTCGCTTTACAATACTGTATTTCAAATTGATACTCTTGTATAGCCAAGATCCAATGAGTCAGACGAGCACCTAGCAATTTACATTTTAATAAAAATACTAACGCCTTATTGTCGGTGATTATAGTAAGTTTAGCACCCAGAATATAACTTCTAAACTTTGACAGGCTATGCACTATCACTAATAGCTCTTTTTCTGTCGTAAAATAGGTTAATTCTGCCCCTTTAAGTGTGCGACTTACAAATCCTAATACCGCTTGTTGGCCCTTCTCATCAATCTGATACAAGTGTGCTCCTATAGCAATATTGCTGGCATCTGTTTGCAAGTAAAATCTTTCTCCTATCCTTGGGTGATTTAATACAACAGTATTTATAAAAAGACTTTTCACTTGTTGCAGCGTTTCATCGTGGTCCTTTGTCCACTTCCATTTAATCCCTTTGTTTAACAACTTCAACAATGGAACAGTACTTTCCGCGTATTTACTTGTAAACTTTTGATAGTAGTTAGCTAAACCTAGAAATGACTTTAGCTGCTTGCAGTTCTTTGGAGTTGGAAATTCTTGTATGGCTTTTACCTTCTCTGGGTCTGTGGTTATGCCTTCCACTGAGATTCGGTGACCTAAAAACTTAATTTCCTCCTTACCAAACTCTGATTTCCTTAGATTCAGCGTCATGTTGGCTGATCTTAATTTTTCAAAAATATTCTTTAAATTATCTTGTTGTTGCGTCCTCTTCGTTCACTTTATTAATTTAATAATATATATAATACTTTCACTTATGAACTTACTGTTGTCACTTCCCAAACGTTTCGAGATGTTGTTTCTCTTCTTCAGTGGGTTTAATACTAACTGTCGATTACAGAATAACCGTTACGGAATGGAGTGTGTGGTGGGCGCCATGTTGGGCGCCAAATTCATACAACGCTACTTTTTATCTAACACTCTTATCTAATATTTTGAATGATAGAGAAAATGTTACTTACCCGTGAGATTACTTTACCTGGGCACCAGAACAAATCCCAGATACAAATGACACGGTTCCAGCTTAGCTCAGAGCATAGAGACACAAATTCTCAGGATTCGTTCAGTGATTGTGGATTCAAGGGGAATCGTTACAAATAACACTTTAAAATTTGCTTGAGTATGTTTAATTAACGTTTTAATTATTTTTAAACTTCTTGAAAATGTTAATTGTAGGACTTGTTTCTACCCTAACTCTTATGATTTACGAGTGTGTGTGAAAAGTAAAGATTAAGATGTTCAAACGACCTATGGCTCTTATCTGGTTTAATTAAGAGATTGATATCTCCGAAACCAGTGCTAAAGAACAGGTCTGCAATAATTTGCACGTCCAATACTACACCTCAGTTTCCATTCTACACTCCTATACTATGTTATGACTAATCTTACACATTAAATACAAAGTGTGCGATTCTTAGTGTCTTTTAGAAATTGTTTATTGCTTTTTATTATTTGTTTAGTGCTTATTTCATTGATCAATGAATCTATTTCTCACTGTTTGATGCGTCGGCCGAAAATAGGAATCCGTAGAGGTCCTCCTTTTGATGGTTTAGCACAGAAGAAATGATGTTGATCAATCCTGTAGAAAGATGATCTGGCAATTACAGATGCTGTAGCACTCTGTTGCTCAGGTCACTTCACGGCTGATTATAAATTAATTAATTAATACTTTAATTAATTAATGTGTTGTTTTACACAGCGAGAGTTGTTGAACGGTACTAGTTCATCTACACTGCGGACTACTTCTCTAATTTCTCACGTAAATACAACTTTGCGTGATTATAAAATTTCTGCACGTAACTTATACACGACTAGCACATTGAAGATCCGATCGAAGAGTAACGCTACCCCTCGGTTTCAGTTGGCGTCTGTTTTAAATACGGGCTTCTGATTGGTTGTTCAAATAAATCATACGTTTTTCCAGTCTCGACAATCTCGAACAGGTCGAGCAAACACCCCGTGACAGGTTTGAAACGGCAGAGAATTTCTAGTTAAAATCGTACTTCCTGTATTTGCAAATTGATTGATTACATGTATTTGCAAATGTGTTTTCAAAGATCTGACCACAGAATATTGTTGCTTAGGTCTTTATCTGTGTGTGTGTGAAAACACCTAATTCCTACGTAGTATAATTCTCTTGTTATTCCTTTTGGCGTTCGTCTTCCGTATAACTTCTTCAATTGTTAATTATATTAACTGAGATTGTGGCTACTTATAAAGCTTTACTTGCTGAACACAATGCTGTTTTCAGAATTGCCGTATATTTATTAGTTTTGAAGTTATTGCAGGTTGAACTGATAATTTGAATTGAGTAAAATTTCATGTTCGTACCGGTAGCGGACGTCGCTGTGACGAGGTTAGAGTGAGATGGCTGTGATTGTACGCTCTCTCTCTTGCTTACGCTGCTATACTCATACAGTCTAACACTTTCATATAACGCTCAGATAGGATGCTGTTATGAATCGTTATATATACCCCCACTAGGTATAAAAAAAATGGATTATTTTAAGAAATCGTTATTTTTTTTTCTTTATGTATCATTTTATCCTAATTAAAATTTTGCACATTTTCTTTCGCACTTTTGGTTTTTCCCGCACAAAACTTGCACTAATAAAATTTTCCTTACATCTACCTTATAACTAAAGATTACAATTTGTTACTTAACCTAACATGGTATACACATATTGGGAATTTATATGACCATTAATGTTTTAATCACCATTGTGGCTCAATTAATGTCAGTTATTTAAACAACAATACTAACATTTATTTAAATAAATTTTTCTTTTATTATTATCATTGATCTTGATTCCAAACAATTATACATCTTTTATTTGACCACGTTTGATTCACATACCTTATTGGCTCAAACTATTATTTCGTTATTGGTCAATACTTTGTCAAAATATATTTCCTCCTATGGGAACATAGCTTATATAGCTTACCGTCATATATGGAAAATCCTGGTTTGGAGTTGGTAACTGCACTCCTCCAAGCTACACTAATCCTAGGGTCTTGTTGTTGATGGGTCCCTATTTCCTTAAGTCGTCTAACTACTTCAGGTTTTGTTATATATTTTACCGTGTAAATACCAATATCATTGCTACTACATTTAATGTTATCTGTTTCCATGTTGTTTTCTGATGGTGGATTTCTACTGAGTACATCTGCTACCAAGTTGTCTTTCGCTTTACAATACTGTATTTCAAATTGATACTCTTGTATAGCCAAGATCCAATGAGTCAGACGAGCACCTAGCAATTTACATTTTAATAAAAATACTAACGCCTTATTGTCGGTGATTATAGTAAGTTTAGCACCCAGAATATAACTTCTAAACTTTGACAGGCTATGCACTATCACTAATAGCTCTTTTTCTGTCGTAAAATAGGTTAATTCTGCCCCTTTAAGTGTGCGACTTACAAATCCTAATACCGCTTGTTGGCCCTTCTCATCAATCTGATACAAGTGTGCTCCTATAGCAATATTGCTGGCATCTGTTTGCAAGTAAAATCTTTCTCCTATCCTTGGGTGATTTAATACAACAGTATTTATAAAAAGACTTTTCACTTGTTGCAGCGTTTCATCGTGGTCCTTTGTCCACTTCCATTTAATCCCTTTGTTTAACAACTTCAACAATGGAACAGTACTTTCCGCGTATTTACTTGTAAACTTTTGATAGTAGTTAGCTAAACCTAGAAATGACTTTAGCTGCTTGCAGTTCTTTGGAGTTGGAAATTCTTGTATGGCTTTTACCTTCTCTGGGTCTGTGGTTATGCCTTCCACTGAGATTCGGTGACCTAAAAACTTAATTTCCTCCTTACCAAACTCTGATTTCCTTAGATTCAGCGTCATGTTGGCTGATCTTAATTTTTCAAAAATATTCTTTAAATTATCTTGTTGTTGCGTCCTCTTCGTTCACTTTATTAATTTAATAATATATATAATACTTTCACTTATGAACTTACTGTTGTCACTTCCCAAACGTTTCGAGATGTTGTTTCTCTTCTTCAGTGGGTTTAATACTAACTGTCGATTACAGAATAACCGTTACGGAATGGAGTGTGTGGTGGGCGCCATGTTGGGCGCCAAATTCATACAACGCTACTTTTTATCTAACACTCTTATCTAATATTTTGAATGATAGAGAAAATGTTACTTACCCGTGAGATTACTTTACCTGGGCACCAGAACAAATCCCAGATACAAATGACACGGTTCCAGCTTAGCTCAGAGCATAGAGACACAAATTCTCAGGATTCGTTCAGTGATTGTGGATTCAAGGGGAATCGTTACAAATAACACTTTAAAATTTGCTTGAGTATGTTTAATTAACGTTTTAATTATTTTTAAACTTCTTGAAAATGTTAATTGTAGGACTTGTTTCTACCCTAACTCTTATGATTTACGAGTGTGTGTGAAAAGTAAAGATTAAGATGTTCAAACGACCTATGGCTCTTATCTGGTTTAATTAAGAGATTGATATCTCCGAAACCAGTGCTAAAGAACAGGTCTGCAATAATTTGCACGTCCAATACTACACCTCAGTTTCCATTCTACACTCCTATACTATGTTATGACTAATCTTACACATTAAATACAAAGTGTGCGATACTTAGTGTCTTTTAGAAATTGTTTATTGCTTTTTATTATTTGTTTAGTGCTTATTTCATTGATCAATGAATCTATTTCTCACTGTTTGATGCGTCGGCCGAAGATAGGAATCCGTAGAGGTCCTCCTTTTGATGGTTTAGCACAGAAGAAATGATGTTGATCAATCCTGTAGAAAGATGATCTGGCAATTACAGATGCTGTAGCACTCTGTTGCTCAGGTCACTTCACGGCTGATTATAAATTAATTAATTAATACTTTAATTAATTAATGTGTTGTTTTACACAGCGAGAGTTGTTGAACGGTACTAGTTCATCTACACTGCGGACTACTTCTCGAATTTCTCACGTAAATACAACTTTGCGTGATTATAAAATTTCTGCACGTAACTTATACACGACTAGCACATTGAAGATCCGATCGAAGAGTAACGCTACCCCTCGGTTTCAGTTGGCGTCTGTTTTAAATACGGGCTTCTGATTGGTTGTTCAAATAAATCATACGTTTTTCCAGTCTCGACAATCTCGAACAGGTCGAGCAAACACCCCGTGACAGGTTTGAAACGGCAGAGAATTTCTAGTTAAAATCGTACTTCCTGTATTTGCAAATTGATTGATTACAGGTATTTGCAAATGTGTTTTCAAAGATCTGACCACAGAATATTGTTCTTAGGTCTTTATCTGTGTGTGTGTGAAAACACCTAATTCCTACGTAGTATAATTCTCTTGTTATTCCTTTTGGCGTTCGTCTTCCGTATAACTTCTTCAATTGTTAATTATATTAACTGAGATTGTGGCTACTTATAAAGCTTTACTTGCTGAACACAATGCTGTTTTCAGAATTGCCGTATATTTATTAGTTTTGAAGTTATTGCAGGTTGAACTGATAATTTGAATTGAGTAAAATTTCATGTTCGTACCGGTAGCGGACGTCGCTGTGACGAGGTTAGAGTGAGATGGCTGTGATTGTACGCTCTCTCTCTTGCTTACGCTGCTATACTCATACAGTCTAACACTTTCATATAACGCTCAGATAGGATGCTGTTATGAATCGTTATATATACCCCCACTAGGTATAAAAAAAATGGATTATTTTAAGAAATCGTTATTTTTTTTTCTTTATGTATCATTTTATCCTAATTAAAATTTTGCACATTTTCTTTCGCACTTTTGGTTTTTCCCGCACAAAACTTGCACTAATAAAATTTTCCTTACATCTACCTTATAACTAAAGATTACAATTTGTTACTTAACCTAACATGGTATACACATATTGGGAATTTATATGACCATTAATGTTTTAATCACCATTGTGGCTCAATTAATGTCAGTTATTTAAACAACAATACTAACATTTATTTAAATAAATTTTTCTTTTATTATTATCATTGATCTTGATTCCAAACAATTATACATCTTTTATTTGACCACGTTTGATTCACATACCTTATTGGCTCAAACTATTATTTCGTTATTGGTCAATACTTTGTCAAAATATATTTCCTCCTATGGGAACATAGCTTATATAGCTTACCGTCATATATGGAAAATCCTGGTTTGGAGTTGGTAACTGCACTCCTCCAAGCTACACTAATCCTAGGGTCTTGTTGTTGATGGGTCCCTATTTCCTTAAGTCGTCTAACTACTTCAGGTTTTGTTATATATTTTACCGTGTAAATACCAATATCATTGCTACTACATTTAATGTTATCTGTTTCCATGTTGTTTTCTGATGGTGGATTTCTACTGAGTACATCTGCTACCAAGTTGTCTTTCGCTTTACAATACTGTATTTCAAATTGATACTCTTGTATAGCCAAGATCCAATGAGTCAGACGAGCACCTAGCAATTTACATTTTAATAAAAATACTAACGCCTTATTGTCGGTGATTATAGTAAGTTTAGCACCCAGAATATAACTTCTAAACTTTGACAGGCTATGCACTATCACTAATAGCTCTTTTTCTGTCGTAAAATAGGTTAATTCTGCCCCTTTAAGTGTGCGACTTACAAATCCTAATACCGCTTGTTGGCCCTTCTCATCAATCTGATACAAGTGTGCTCCTATAGCAATATTGCTGGCATCTGTTTGCAAGTAAAATCTTTCTCCTATCCTTGGGTGATTTAATACAACAGTATTTATAAAAAGACTTTTCACTTGTTGCAGCGTTTCATCGTGGTCCTTTGTCCACTTCCATTTAATCCCTTTGTTTAACAACTTCAACAATGGAACAGTACTTTCCGCGTATTTACTTGTAAACTTTTGATAGTAGTTAGCTAAACCTAGAAATGACTTTAGCTGCTTGCAGTTCTTTGGAGTTGGAAATTCTTGTATGGCTTTTACCTTCTCTGGGTCTGTGGTTATGCCTTCCACTGAGATTCGGTGACCTAAAAACTTAATTTCCTCCTTACCAAACTCTGATTTCCTTAGATTCAGCGTCATGTTGGCTGATCTTAATTTTTCAAAAATATTCTTTAAATTATCTTGTTGTTGCGTCCTCTTCGTTCACTTTATTAATTTAATAATATATATAATACTTTCACTTATGAACTTACTGTTGTCACTTCCCAAACGTTTCGAGATGTTGTTTCTCTTCTTCAGTGGGTTTAATACTAACTGTCGATTACAGAATAACCGTTACGGAATGGAGTGTGTGGTGGGCGCCATGTTGGGCGCCAAATTCATACAACGCTACTTTTTATCTAACACTCTTATCTAATATTTTGAATGATAGAGAAAATGTTACTTACCCGTGAGATTACTTTACCTGGGCACCAGAACAAATCCCAGATACAAATGACACGGTTCCAGCTTAGCTCAGAGCATAGAGACACAAATTCTCAGGATTCGTTCAGTGATTGTGGATTCAAGGGGAATCGTTACAAATAACACTTTAAAATTTGCTCGAGTATGTTTAATTAACGTTTTAATTATTTTTAAACTTCTTGAAAATGTTAATTGTAGGACTTGTTTCTACCCTAACTCTTATGATTTACGAGTGTGTGTGAAAAGTAAAGATTAAGATGTTCAAACGACCTATGGCTCTTATCTGGTTTAATTAAGAGATTGATATCTCCGAAACCAGTGCTAAAGAACAGGTCTGCAATAATTTGCACGTCCAATACTACACCTCAGTTTCCATTCTACACTCCTATACTATGTTATGACTAATCTTACACATTAAATACAAAGTGTGCGATTCTTAGTGTCTTTTAGAAATTGTTTATTGCTTTTTATTATTTGTTTAGTGCTTATTTCATTGATCAATGAATCTATTTCTCACTGTTTGATGCGTCGGCCGAAGATAGGAATCCGTAGAGGTCCTCCTTTTGATGGTTTAGCACAGAAGAAATGATGTTGATCAATCCTGTAGAAAGATGATCTGGCAATTACAGATGCTGTAGCACTCTGTTGCTCAGGTCACTTCACGGCTGATTATAAATTAATTAATTAATACTTTAATTAATTAATGTGTTGTTTTACACAGCGAGAGTTGTTGAACGGTACTAGTTCATCTACACTGCGGACTACTTCTCGAATTTCTCACGTAAATACAACTTTGCGTGATTATAAAATTTCTGCACGTAACTTATACACGACTAGCACATTGAAGATCCGATCGAAGAGTAACGCTACCCCTCGGTTTCAGTTGGCGTCTGTTTTAAATACGGGCTTCTGATTGGTTGTTCAAATAAATCATACGTTTTTCCAGTCTCGACAATCTCGAACAGGTCGAGCAAACACCCCGTGACAGGTTTGAAACGGCAGAGAATTTCTAGTTAAAATCGTACTTCCTGTATTTGCAAATTGATTGATTACAGGTATTTTGAAATGTGTTTTCAAAGATCTGACCACAGAATATTGTTGCTTAGGTCTTTATCTGTGTGTGTGTGAAAACACCTAATTCCTACGTAGTATAATTCTCTTGTTATTCCTTTTGGCGTTCGTCTTCCGTATAACTTCTTCAATTGTTAATTATATTAACTGAGATTGTGGCTACTTATAAAGCTTTACTTGCTGAACACAATGCTGTTTTCAGAATTGCCGTATATTTATTAGTTTTGAAGTTATTGCAGGTTGAACTGATAATTTGAATTGAGTAAAATTTCATGTTCGTACCGGTAGCGGACGTCGCTGTGACGAGGTTAGAGTGAGATGGCTGTGATTGTACGCTCTCTCTCTTGCTTACGCTGCTATACTCATACAGTCTAACACTTTCATATAACGCTCAGATAGGATGCTGTTATGAATCGTTATATATACCCCCACTAGGTATAAAAAAAATGGATTATTTTAAGAAATCGTTATTTTTTTTTCTTTATGTATCATTTTATCCTAATTAAAATTTTGCACATTTTCTTTCGCACTTTTGGTTTTTCCCGCACAAAACTTGCACTAATAAAATTTTCCTTACATCTACCTTATAACTAAAGATTACAATTTGTTACTTAACCTAACATGGTATACACATATTGGGAATTTATATGACCATTAATGTTTTAATCACCATTGTGGCTCAATTAATGTCAGTTATTTAAACAACAATACTAACATTTATTTAAATAAATTTTTCTTTTATTATTATCATTGATCTTGATTCCAAACAATTATACATCTTTTATTTGACCACGTTTGATTCACATACCTTATTGGCTCAAACTATTATTTCGTTATTGGTCAATACTTTGTCAAAATATATTTCCTCCTATGGGAACATAGCTTATATAGCTTACCGTCATATATGGAAAATCCTGGTTTGGAGTTGGTAACTGCACTCCTCCAAGCTACACTAATCCTAGGGTCTTGTTGTTGATGGGTCCCTATTTCCTTAAGTCGTCTAACTACTTCAGGTTTTGTTATATATTTTACCGTGTAAATACCAATATCATTGCTACTACATTTAATGTTATCTGTTTCCATGTTGTTTTCTGATGGTGGATTTCTACTGAGTACATCTGCTACCAAGTTGTCTTTCGCTTTACAATACTGTATTTCAAATTGATACTCTTGTATAGCCAAGATCCAATGAGTCAGACGAGCACCTAGCAATTTACATTTTAATAAAAATACTAACGCCTTATTGTCGGTGATTATAGTAAGTTTAGCACCCAGAATATAACTTCTAAACTTTGACAGGCTATGCACTATCACTAATAGCTCTTTTTCTGTCGTAAAATAGGTTAATTCTGCCCCTTTAAGTGTGCGACTTACAAATCCTAATACCGCTTGTTGGCCCTTCTCATCAATCTGATACAAGTGTGCTCCTATAGCAATATTGCTGGCATCTGTTTGCAAGTAAAATCTTTCTCCTATCCTTGGGTGATTTAATACAACAGTATTTATAAAAAGACTTTTCACTTGTTGCAGCGTTTCATCGTGGTCCTTTGTCCACTTCCATTTAATCCCTTTGTTTAACAACTTCAACAATGGAACAGTACTTTCCGCGTATTTACTTGTAAACTTTTGATAGTAGTTAGCTAAACCTAGAAATGACTTTAGCTGCTTGCAGTTCTTTGGAGTTGGAAATTCTTGTATGGCTTTTACCTTCTCTGGGTCTGTGGTTATGCCTTCCACTGAGATTCGGTGACCTAAAAACTTAATTTCCTCCTTACCAAACTCTGATTTCCTTAGATTCAGCGTCATGTTGGCTGATCTTAATTTTTCAAAAATATTCTTTAAATTATCTTGTTGTTGCGTCCTCTTCGTTCACTTTATTAATTTAATAATATATATAATACTTTCACTTATGAACTTACTGTTGTCACTTCCCAAACGTTTCGAGATGTTGTTTCTCTTCTTCAGTGGGTTTAATACTAACTGTCGATTACAGAATAACCGTTACGGAATGGAGTGTGTGGTGGGCGCCATGTTGGGCGCCAAATTCATACAACGCTACTTTTTATCTAACACTCTTATCTAATATTTTGAATGATAGAGAAAATGTTACTTACCCGTGAGATTACTTTACCTGGGCACCAGAACAAATCCCAGATACAAATGACACGGTTCCAGCTTAGCTCAGAGCATAGAGACACAAATTCTCAGGATTCGTTCAGTGATTGTGGATTCAAGGGGAATCGTTACAAATAACCCTTTAAAATTTGCTTGAGTATGTTTAATTAACGTTTTAATTATTTTTAAACTTCTTGAAAATGTTAATTGTAGGACTTGTTTCTACCCTAACTCTTATGATTTACGAGTGTGTGTGAAAAGTAAAGATTAAGATGTTCAAACGACCTATGGCTCTTATCTGGTTTAATTAAGAGATTGATATCTCCGAAACCAGTGCTAAAGAACAGGTCTGCAATAATTTGCACGTCCAATACTACACCTCAGTTTCCATTCTACACTCCTATACTATGTTATGACTAATCTTACACATTAAATACAAAGTGTGCGATTCTTAGTGTCTTTTAGAAATTGTTTATTGCTTTTTATTATTTGTTTAGTGCTTATTTCATTGATCAATGAATCTATTTCTCACTGTTTGATGCGTCGGCCGAAGATAGGAATCCGTAGAGGTCCTCCTTTTGATGGTTTAGCACAGAAGAAATGATGTTGATCAATCCTGTAGAAAGATGATCTGGCAATTACAGATGCTGTAGCACTCTGTTGCTCAGGTCACTTCACGGCTGATTATAAATTAATTAATTAATACTTTAATTAATTAATGTGTTGTTTTACACAGCGAGAGTTGTTGAACGGTACTAGTTCATCTACACTGCGGACTACTTCTCGAATTTCTCACGTAAATACAACTTTGCGTGATTATAAAATTTCTGCACGTAACTTATACACGACTAGCACATTGAAGATCCGATCGAAGAGTAACGCTACCCCTCGGTTTCAGTTGGCGTCTGTTTTAAATACGGGCTTCTGATTGGTTGTTCAAATAAATCATACGTTTTTCCAGTCTCGACAATCTCGAACAGGTCGAGCAAACACCCCGTGACAGGTTTGAAACGGCAGAGAATTTCTAGTTAAAATCGTACTTCCTGTATTTGCAAATTGATTGATTATAGGTATTTTCAAATGTGTTTTCAAAGATCTGACCACAGAATATTGTTGCTTAGGTCTTTATCTGTGTGTGTGTGAAAACACCTAATTCCTACGTAGTATAATTCTCTTGTTATTCCTTTTGGCGTTCGTCTTCCGTATAACTTCTTCAATTGTTAATTATATTAACTGAGATTGTGGCTACTTATAAAGCTTTACTTGCTGAACACAATGCTGTTTTCAGAATTGCCGTATATTTATTAGTTTTGAGTTATTGCAGGTTGAACTGATAATTTGAATTGAGTAAAATTTCATGTTCGTACCGGTAGCGGACGTCGCTGTGACGAGGTTAGAGTGAGATGGCTGTGATTGTACGCTCTCTCTCTTGCTTACGCTGCTATACTCATACAGTCTAACACTTTCATATAACGCTCAGATAGGATGCTGTTATGAATCGTTATATATACCCCCACTAGGTATAAAAAAAATGGATTATTTTAAGAAATCGTTATTTTTTTTTCTTTATGTATCATTTTATCCTAATTAAAATTTTGCACATTTTCTTTCGCACTTTTGGTTTTTCCCGCACAAAACTTGCACTAATAAAATTTTCCTTACATCTACCTTATAACTAAAGATTACAATTTGTTACTTAACCTAACATGGTATACACATATTGGGAATTTATATGACCATTAATGTTTTAATCACCATTGTGGCTCAATTAATGTCAGTTATTTAAACAACAATACTAACATTTATTTAAATAAATTTTTCTTTTATTATTATCATTGATCTTGATTCCAAACAATTATACATCTTTTATTTGACCACGTTTGATTCACATACCTTATTGGCTCAAACTATTATTTCGTTATTGGTCAATACTTTGTCAAAATATATTTCCTCCTATGGGAACATAGCTTATATAGCTTACCGTCATATATGGAAAATCCTGGTTTGGAGTTGGTAACTGCACTCCTCCAAGCTACACTAATCCTAGGGTCTTGTTGTTGATGGGTCCCTATTTCCTTAAGTCGTCTAACTACTTCAGGTTTTGTTATATATTTTACCGTGTAAATACCAATATCATTGCTACTACATTTAATGTTATCTGTTTCCATGTTGTTTTCTGATGGTGGATTTCTACTGAGTACATCTGCTACCAAGTTGTCTTTCGCTTTACAATACTGTATTTCAAATTGATACTCTTGTATAGCCAAGATCCAATGAGTCAGACGAGCACCTAGCAATTTACATTTTAATAAAAATACTAACGCCTTATTGTCGGTGATTATAGTAAGTTTAGCACCCAGAATATAACTTCTAAACTTTGACAGGCTATGCACTATCACTAATAGCTCTTTTTCTGTCGTAAAATAGGTTAATTCTGCCCCTTTAAGTGTGCGACTTACAAATCCTAATACCGCTTGTTGGCCCTTCTCATCAATCTGATACAAGTGTGCTCCTATAGCAATATTGCTGGCATCTGTTTGCAAGTAAAATCTTTCTCCTATCCTTGGGTGATTTAATACAACAGTATTTATAAAAAGACTTTTCACTTGTTGCAGCGTTTCATCGTGGTCCTTTGTCCACTTCCATTTAATCCCTTTGTTTAACAACTTCAACAATGGAACAGTACTTTCCGCGTATTTACTTGTAAACTTTTGATAGTAGTTAGCTAAACCTAGAAATGACTTTAGCTGCTTGCAGTTCTTTGGAGTTGGAAATTCTTGTATGGCTTTTACCTTCTCTGGGTCTGTGGTTATGCCTTCCACTGAGATTCGGTGACCTAAAAACTTAATTTCCTCCTTACCAAACTCTGATTTCCTTAGATTCAGCGTCATGTTGGCTGATCTTAATTTTTCAAAAATATTCTTTAAATTATCTTGTTGTTGCGTCCTCTTCGTTCACTTTATTAATTTAATAATATATATAATACTTTCACTTATGAACTTACTGTTGTCACTTCCCAAACGTTTCGAGATGTTGTTTCTCTTCTTCAGTGGGTTTAATACTAACTGTCGATTACAGAATAACCGTTACGGAATGGAGTGTGTGGTGGGCGCCATGTTGGGCGCCAAATTCATACAACGCTACTTTTTATCTAACACTCTTATCTAATATTTTGAATGATAGAGAAAATGTTACTTACCCGTGAGATTACTTTACCTGGGCACCAGAACAAATCCCAGATACAAATGACACGGTTCCAGCTTAGCTCAGAGCATAGAGACACAAATTCTCAGGATTCGTTCAGTGATTGTGGATTCAAGGGGAATCGTTACAAATAACACTTTAAAATTTGCTCGAGTATGTTTAATTAACGTTTTAATTATTTTTAAACTTCTTGAAAATGTTAATTGTAGGACTTGTTTCTACCCTAACTCTTATGATTTACGAGTGTGTGTGAAAAGTAAAGATTAAGATGTTCAAACGACCTATGGCTCTTATCTGGTTTAATTAAGAGATTGATATCTCCGAAACCAGTGCTAAAGAACAGGTCTGCAATAATTTGCACGTCCAATACTACACCTCAGTTTCCATTCTACACTCCTATACTATGTTATGACTAATCTTACACATTAAATACAAAGTGTGCGATTCTTAGTGTCTTTTAGAAATTGTTTATTGCTTTTTATTATTTGTTTAGTGCTTATTTCATTGATCAATGAATCTATTTCTCACTGTTTGATGCGTCGGCCGAAGATAGGAATCCGTAGAGGTCCTCCTTTTGATGGTTTAGCACAGAAGAAATGATGTTGATCAATCCTGTAGAAAGATGATCTGGCAATTACAGATGCTGTAGCACTCTGTTGCTCAGGTCACTTCACGGCTGATTATAAATTAATTAATTAATACTTTAATTAATTAATGTGTTGTTTTACACAGCGAGAGTTGTTGAACGGTACTAGTTCATCTACACTGCGGACTACTTCTCGAATTTCTCACGTAAATACAACTTTGCGTGATTATAAAATTTCTGCACGTAACTTATACACGACTAGCACATTGAAGATCCGATCGAAGAGTAACGCTACCCCTCGGTTTCAGTTGGCGTCTGTTTTAAATACGGGCTTCTGATTGGTTGTTCAAATAAATCATACGTTTTTCCAGTCTCGACAATCTCGAACAGGTCGAGCAAACACCCCGTGACAGGTTTGAAACGGCAGAGAATTTCTAGTTAAAATCGTACTTCCTGTATTTGCAAATTGATTGATTACAGGTATTTGCAAATGTGTTTTCAAAGATCTGACCACAGAATATTGTTGCTTAGGTCTTTATCTGTGTGTGTGTGAAAACACCTAATTCCTACGTAGTATAATTCTCTTGTTATTCCTTTTGGCGTTCGTCTTCCGTATAACTTCTTCAATTGTTAATTATATTAACTGAGATTGTGGCTACTTATAAAGCTTTACTTGCTGAACACAATGCTGTTTTCAGAATTGCCGTATATTTATTAGTTTTGAAGTTATTGCAGGTTGAACTGATAATTTGAATTGAGTAAAATTTCATGTTCGTACCGGTAGCGGACGTCGCTGTGACGAGGTTAGAGTGAGATGGCTGTGATTGTACGCTCTCTCTCTTGCTTACGCTGCTATACTCATACAGTCTAACACTTTCATATAACGCTCAGATAGGATGCTGTTATGAATCGTTATATATACCCCCACTAGGTATAAAAAAAATGGATTATTTTAAGAAATCGTTATTTTTTTTTCTTTATGTATCATTTTATCCTAATTAAAATTTTGCACATTTTCTTTCGCACTTTTGGTTTTTCCCGCACAAAACTTGCACTAATAAAATTTTCCTTACATCTACCTTATAACTAAAGATTACAATTTGTTACTTAACCTAACATGGTATACACATATTGGGAATTTATATGACCATTAATGTTTTAATCACCATTGTGGCTCAATTAATGTCAGTTATTTAAACAACAATACTAACATTTATTTAAATAAATTTTTCTTTTATTATTATCATTGATCTTGATTCCAAACAATTATACATCTTTTATTTGACCACGTTTGATTCACATACCTTATTGGCTCAAACTATTATTTCGTTATTGGTCAATACTTTGTCAAAATATATTTCCTCCTATGGGAACATAGCTTATATAGCTTACCGTCATATATGGAAAATCCTGGTTTGGAGTTGGTAACTGCACTCCTCCAAGCTACACTAATCCTAGGGTCTTGTTGTTGATGGGTCCCTATTTCCTTAAGTCGTCTAACTACTTCAGGTTTTGTTATATATTTTACCGTGTAAATACCAATATCATTGCTACTACATTTAATGTTATCTGTTTCCATGTTGTTTTCTGATGGTGGATTTCTACTGAGTACATCTGCTACCAAGTTGTCTTTCGCTTTACAATACTGTATTTCAAATTGATACTCTTGTATAGCCAAGATCCAATGAGTCAGACGAGCACCTAGCAATTTACATTTTAATAAAAATACTAACGCCTTATTGTCGGTGATTATAGTAAGTTTAGCACCCAGAATATAACTTCTAAACTTTGACAGGCTATGCACTATCACTAATAGCTCTTTTTCTGTCGTAAAATAGGTTAATTCTGCCCCTTTAAGTGTGCGACTTACAAATCCTAATACCGCTTGTTGGCCCTTCTCATCAATCTGATACAAGTGTGCTCCTATAGCAATATTGCTGGCATCTGTTTGCAAGTAAAATCTTTCTCCTATCCTTGGGTGATTTAATACAACAGTATTTATAAAAAGACTTTTCACTTGTTGCAGCGTTTCATCGTGGTCCTTTGTCCACTTCCATTTAATCCCTTTGTTTAACAACTTCAACAATGGAACAGTACTTTCCGCGTATTTACTTGTAAACTTTTGATAGTAGTTAGCTAAACCTAGAAATGACTTTAGCTGCTTGCAGTTCTTTGGAGTTGGAAATTCTTGTATGGCTTTTACCTTCTCTGGGTCTGTGGTTATGCCTTCCACTGAGATTCGGTGACCTAAAAACTTAATTTCCTCCTTACCAAACTCTGATTTCCTTAGATTCAGCGTCATGTTGGCTGATCTTAATTTTTCAAAAATATTCTTTAAATTATCTTGTTGTTGCGTCCTCTTCGTTCACTTTATTAATTTAATAATATATATAATACTTTCACTTATGAACTTACTGTTGTCACTTCCCAAACGTTTCGAGATGTTGTTTCTCTTCTTCAGTGGGTTTAATACTAACTGTCGATTACAGAATAACCGTTACGGAATGGAGTGTGTGGTGGGCGCCATGTTGGGCGCCAAATTCATACAACGCTACTTTTTATCTAACACTCTTATCTAATATTTTGAATGATAGAGAAAATGTTACTTACCCGTGAGATTACTTTACCTGGGCACCAGAACAAATCCCAGATACAAATGACACGGTTCCAGCTTAGCTCAGAGCATAGAGACACAAATTCTCAGGATTCGTTCAGTGATTGTGGATTCAAGGGGAATCGTTACAAATAACACTTTAAAATTTGCTTGAGTATGTTTAATTAACGTTTTAATTATTTTTAAACTTCTTGAAAATGTTAATTGTAGGACTTGTTTCTACCCTAACTCTTATGATTTACGAGTGTGTGTGAAAAGTAAAGATTAAGATGTTCAAACGACCTATGGCTCTTATCTGGTTTAATTAAGAGATTGATATCTCCGAAACCAGTGCTAAAGAACAGGTCTGCAATAATTTGCACGTCCAATACTACACCTCAGTTTCCATTCTACACTCCTATACTATGTTATGACTAATCTTACACATTAAATACAAAGTGTGCGATTCTTAGTGTCTTTTAGAAATTGTTTATTGCTTTTTATTATTTGTTTAGTGCTTATTTCATTGATCAATGAATCTATTTCTCACTGTTTGATGCGTCGGCCGAAGATAGGAATCCGTAGAGGTCCTCCTTTTGATGGTTTAGCACAGAAGAAATGATGTTGATCAATCCTGTAGAAAGATGATCTGGCAATTACAGATGCTGTAGCACTCTGTTGCTCAGGTCACTTCACGGCTGATTATAAATTAATTAATTAATACTTTAATTAATTAATGTGTTGTTTTACACAGCGAGAGTTGTTGAACGGTACTAGTTCATCTACACTGCGGACTACTTCTCGAATTTCTCACGTAAATACAACTTTGCGTGATTATAAAATTTCTGCACGTAACTTATACACGACTAGCACATTGAAGATCCGATCGAAGAGTAACGCTACCCCTCGGTTTCAGTTGGCGTCTGTTTTAAATACGGGCTTCTGATTGGTTGTTCAAATAAATCATACGTTTTTCCAGTCTCGACAATCTCGAACAGGTCGAGCAAACACCCCGTGACAGGTTTGAAACGGCAGAGAATTTCTAGTTAAAATCGTACTTCCTGTATTTGCAAATTGATTGATTACAGGTATTTTGAAATGTGTTTTCAAAGATCTGACCACAGAATATTGTTGCTTAGGTCTTTATCTGTGTGTGTGTGAAAACACCTAATTCCTACGTAGTATAATTCTCTTGTTATTCCTTTTGGCGTTCGTCTTCCGTATAACTTCTTCAATTGTTAATTATATTAACTGAGATTGTGGCTACTTATAAAGCTTTACTTGCTGAACACAATGCTGTTTTCAGAATTGCCGTATATTTATTAGTTTTGAAGTTATTGCAGGTTGAACTGATAATTTGAATTGAGTAAAATTTCATGTTCGTACCGGTAGCGGACGTCGCTGTGACGAGGTTAGAGTGAGATGGCTGTGATTGTACGCTCTCTCTCTTGCTTACGCTGCTATACTCATACAGTCTAACACTTTCATATAACGCTCAGATAGGATGCTGTTATGAATCGTTATATATACCCCCACTAGGTATAAAAAAAATGGATTATTTTAAGAAATCGTTATTTTTTTTTCTTTATGTATCATTTTATCCTAATTAAAATTTTGCACATTTTCTTTCGCACTTTTGGTTTTTCCCGCACAAAACTTGCACTAATAAAATTTTCCTTACATCTACCTTATAACTAAAGATTACAATTTGTTACTTAACCTAACATGGTATACACATATTGGGAATTTATATGACCATTAATGTTTTAATCACCATTGTGGCTCAATTAATGTCAGTTATTTAAACAACAATACTAACATTTATTTAAATAAATTTTTCTTTTATTATTATCATTGATCTTGATTCCAAACAATTATACATCTTTTATTTGACCACGTTTGATTCACATACCTTATTGGCTCAAACTATTATTTCGTTATTGGTCAATACTTTGTCAAAATATATTTCCTCCTATGGGAACATAGCTTATATAGCTTACCGTCATATATGGAAAATCCTGGTTTGGAGTTGGTAACTGCACTCCTCCAAGCTACACTAATCCTAGGGTCTTGTTGTTGATGGGTCCCTATTTCCTTAAGTCGTCTAACTACTTCAGGTTTTGTTATATATTTTACCGTGTAAATACCAATATCATTGCTACTACATTTAATGTTATCTGTTTCCATGTTGTTTTCTGATGGTGGATTTCTACTGAGTACATCTGCTACCAAGTTGTCTTTCGCTTTACAATACTGTATTTCAAATTGATACTCTTGTATAGCCAAGATCCAATGAGTCAGACGAGCACCTAGCAATTTACATTTTAATAAAAATACTAACGCCTTATTGTCGGTGATTATAGTAAGTTTAGCACCCAGAATATAACTTCTAAACTTTGACAGGCTATGCACTATCACTAATAGCTCTTTTTCTGTCGTAAAATAGGTTAATTCTGCCCCTTTAAGTGTGCGACTTACAAATCCTAATACCGCTTGTTGGCCCTTCTCATCAATCTGATACAAGTGTGCTCCTATAGCAATATTGCTGGCATCTGTTTGCAAGTAAAATCTTTCTCCTATCCTTGGGTGATTTAATACAACAGTATTTATAAAAAGACTTTTCACTTGTTGCAGCGTTTCATCGTGGTCCTTTGTCCACTTCCATTTAATCCCTTTGTTTAACAACTTCAACAATGGAACAGTACTTTCCGCGTATTTACTTGTAAACTTTTGATAGTAGTTAGCTAAACCTAGAAATGACTTTAGCTGCTTGCAGTTCTTTGGAGTTGGAAATTCTTGTATGGCTTTTACCTTCTCTGGGTCTGTGGTTATGCCTTCCACTGAGATTCGGTGACCTAAAAACTTAATTTCCTCCTTACCAAACTCTGATTTCCTTAGATTCAGCGTCATGTTGGCTGATCTTAATTTTTCAAAAATATTCTTTAAATTATCTTGTTGTTGCGTCCTCTTCGTTCACTTTATTAATTTAATAATATATATAATACTTTCACTTATGAACTTACTGTTGTCACTTCCCAAACGTTTCGAGATGTTGTTTCTCTTCTTCAGTGGGTTTAATACTAACTGTCGATTACAGAATAACCGTTACGGAATGGAGTGTGTGGTGGGCGCCATGTTGGGCGCCAAATTCATACAACGCTACTTTTTATCTAACACTCTTATCTAATATTTTGAATGATAGAGAAAATGTTACTTACCCGTGAGATTACTTTACCTGGGCACCAGAACAAATCCCAGATACAAATGACACGGTTCCAGCTTAGCTCAGAGCATAGAGACACAAATTCTCAGGATTCGTTCAGTGATTGTGGATTCAAGGGGAATCGTTACAAATAACACTTTAAAATTTGCTTGAGTATGTTTAATTAACGTTTTAATTATTTTTAAACTTCTTGAAAATGTTAATTGTAGGACTTGTTTCTACCCTAACTCTTATGATTTACGAGTGTGTGTGAAAAGTAAAGATTAAGATGTTCAAACGACCTATGGCTCTTATCTGGTTTAATTAAGAGATTGATATCTCCGAAACCAGTGCTAAAGAACAGGTCTGCAATAATTTGCACGTCCAATACTACACCTCAGTTTCCATTCTACACTCCTATACTATGTTATGACTAATCTTACACATTAAATACAAAGTGTGCGATTCTTAGTGTCTTTTAGAAATTGTTTATTGCTTTTTATTATTTGTTTAGTGCTTATTTCATTGATCAATGAATCTATTTCTCACTGTTTGATGCGTCGGCCGAAGATAGGAATCCGTAGAGGTCCTCCTTTTGATGGTTTAGCACAGAAGAAATGATGTTGATCAATCCTGTAGAAAGATGATCTGGCAATTACAGATGCTGTAGCACTCTGTTGCTCAGGTCACTTCACGGCTGATTATAAATTAATTAATTAATACTTTAATTAATTAATGTGTTGTTTTACACAGCGAGAGTTGTTGAACGGTACTAGTTCATCTACACTGCGGACTACTTCTCGAATTTCTCACGTAAATACAACTTTGCGTGATTATAAAATTTCTGCACGTAACTTATACACGACTAGCACATTGAAGATCCGATCGAAGAGTAACGCTACCCCTCGGTTTCAGTTGGCGTCTGTTTTAAATACGGGCTTCTGATTGGTTGTTCAAATAAATCATACGTTTTTCCAGTCTCGACAATCTCGAACAGGTCGAGCAAACACCCCGTGACAGGTTTGAAACGGCAGAGAATTTCTAGTTAAAATCGTACTTCCTGTATTTGCAAATTGATTGATTACAGGTATTTTCAAATGTGTTTTCAAAGATCTGACCACAGAATATTGTTGCTTAGGTCTTTATCTGTGTGTGTGTGAAAACACCTAATTCCTACGTAGTATAATTCTCTTGTTATTCCTTTTGGCGTTCGTCTTCCGTATAACTTCTTCAATTGTTAATTATATTAACTGAGATTGTGGCTACTTATAAAGCTTTACTTGCTGAACACAATGCTGTTTTCAGAATTGCCGTATATTTATTAGTTTTGAAGTTATTGCAGGTTGAACTGATAATTTGAATTGAGTAAAATTTCATGTTCGTACCGGTAGCGGACGTCGCTGTGACGAGGTTAGAGTGAGATGGCTGTGATTGTACGCTCTCTCTCTTGCTTACGCTGCTATACTCATACAGTCTAACACTTTCATATAACGCTCAGATAGGATGCTGTTATGAATCGTTATATATACCCCCACTAGGTATAAAAAAAATGGATTATTTTAAGAAATCGTTATTTTTTTTTCTTTATGTATCATTTTATCCTAATTAAAATTTTGCACATTTTCTTTCGCACTTTTGGTTTTTCCCGCACAAAACTTGCACTAATAAAATTTTCCTTACATCTACCTTATAACTAAAGATTACAATTTGTTACTTAACCTAACATGGTATACACATATTGGGAATTTATATGACCATTAATGTTTTAATCACCATTGTGGCTCAATTAATGTCAGTTATTTAAACAACAATACTAACATTTATTTAAATAAATTTTTCTTTTATTATTATCATTGATCTTGATTCCAAACAATTATACATCTTTTATTTGACCACGTTTGATTCACATACCTTATTGGCTCAAACTATTATTTCGTTATTGGTCAATACTTTGTCAAAATATATTTCCTCCTATGGGAACATAGCTTATATAGCTTACCGTCATATATGGAAAATCCTGGTTTGGAGTTGGTAACTGCACTCCTCCAAGCTACACTAATCCTAGGGTCTTGTTGTTGATGGGTCCCTATTTCCTTAAGTCGTCTAACTACTTCAGGTTTTGTTATATATTTTACCGTGTAAATACCAATATCATTGCTACTACATTTAATGTTATCTGTTTCCATGTTGTTTTCTGATGGTGGATTTCTACTGAGTACATCTGCTACCAAGTTGTCTTTCGCTTTACAATACTGTATTTCAAATTGATACTCTTGTATAGCCAAGATCCAATGAGTCAGACGAGCACCTAGCAATTTACATTTTAATAAAAATACTAACGCCTTATTGTCGGTGATTATAGTAAGTTTAGCACCCAGAATATAACTTCTAAACTTTGACAGGCTATGCACTATCACTAATAGCTCTTTTTCTGTCGTAAAATAGGTTAATTCTGCCCCTTTAAGTGTGCGACTTACAAATCCTAATACCGCTTGTTGGCCCTTCTCATCAATCTGATACAAGTGTGCTCCTATAGCAATATTGCTGGCATCTGTTTGCAAGTAAAATCTTTCTCCTATCCTTGGGTGATTTAATACAACAGTATTTATAAAAAGACTTTTCACTTGTTGCAGCGTTTCATCGTGGTCCTTTGTCCACTTCCATTTAATCCCTTTGTTTAACAACTTCAACAATGGAACAGTACTTTCCGCGTATTTACTTGTAAACTTTTGATAGTAGTTAGCTAAACCTAGAAATGACTTTAGCTGCTTGCAGTTCTTTGGAGTTGGAAATTCTTGTATGGCTTTTACCTTCTCTGGGTCTGTGGTTATGCCTTCCACTGAGATTCGGTGACCTAAAAACTTAATTTCCTCCTTACCAAACTCTGATTTCCTTAGATTCAGCGTCATGTTGGCTGATCTTAATTTTTCAAAAATATTCTTTAAATTATCTTGTTGTTGCGTCCTCTTCGTTCACTTTATTAATTTAATAATATATATAATACTTTCACTTATGAACTTACTGTTGTCACTTCCCAAACGTTTCGAGATGTTGTTTCTCTTCTTCAGTGGGTTTAATACTAACTGTCGATTACAGAATAACCGTTACGGAATGGAGTGTGTGGTGGGCGCCATGTTGGGCGCCAAATTCATACAACGCTACTTTTTATCTAACACTCTTATCTAATATTTTGAATGATAGAGAAAATGTTACTTACCCGTGAGATTACTTTACCTGGGCACCAGAACAAATCCCAGATACAAATGACACGGTTCCAGCTTAGCTCAGAGCATAGAGACACAAATTCTCAGGATTCGTTCAGTGATTGTGGATTCAAGGGGAATCGTTACAAATAACACTTTAAAATTTGCTCGAGTATGTTTAATTAACGTTTTAATTATTTTTAAACTTCTTGAAAATGTTAATTGTAGGACTTGTTTCTACCCTAACTCTTATGATTTACGAGTGTGTGTGAAAAGTAAAGATTAAGATGTTCATACGACCTATGGCTCTTATCTGGTTTAATTAAGAGATTGATATCTCCGAAACCAGTGCTAAAGAACAGGTCTGCAATAATTTGCACGTCCAATACTACACCTCAGTTTCCATTCTACACTCCTATACTATGTTATGACTAATCTTACACATTAAATACAAAGTGTGCGATTCTTAGTGTCTTTTAGAAATTGTTTATTGCTTTTTATTATTTGTTTAGTGCTTATTTCATTGATCAATGAATCTATTTCTCACTGTTTGATGCGTCGGCCGAAGATAGGAATCCGTAGAGGTCCTCCTTTTGATGGTTTAGCACAGAAGAAATGATGTTGATCAATCCTGTAGAAAGATGATCTGGCAATTACAGATGCTGTAGCACTCTGTTGCTCAGGTCACTTCACGGCTGATTATAAATTAATTAATTAATACTTTAATTAATTAATGTGTTGTTTTACACAGCGAGAGTTGTTGAACGGTACTAGTTCATCTACACTGCGGACTACTTCTCGAATTTCTCACGTAAATACAACTTTGCGTGATTATAAAATTTCTGCACGTAACTTATACACGACTAGCACATTGAAGATCCGATCGAAGAGTAACGCTACCCCTCGGTTTCAGTTGGCGTCTGTTTTAAATACGGGCTTCTGATTGGTTGTTCAAATAAATCATACGTTTTTCCAGTCTCGACAATCTCGAACAGGTCGAGCAAACACCCCGTGACAGGTTTGAAACGGCAGAGAATTTCTAGTTAAAATCGTACTTCCTGTATTTGCAAATTGATTGATTACAGGTATTTTGAAATGTGTTTTCAAAGATCTGACCACAGAATATTGTTGCTTAGGTCTTTATCTGTGTGTGTGTGAAAACACCTAATTCCTACGTAGTATAATTCTCTTGTTATTCCTTTTGGCGTTCGTCTTCCGTATAACTTCTTCAATTGTTAATTATATTAACTGAGATTGTGGCTACTTATAAAGCTTTACTTGCTGAACACAATGCTGTTTTCAGAATTGCCGTATATTTATTAGTTTTGAAGTTATTGCAGGTTGAACTGATAATTTGAATTGAGTAAAATTTCATGTTCGTACCGGTAGCGGACGTCGCTGTGACGAGGTTAGAGTGAGATGGCTGTGATTGTACGCTCTCTCTCTTGCTTACGCTGCTATACTCATACAGTCTAACACTTTCATATAACGCTCAGATAGGATGCTGTTATGAATCGTTATATATACCCCCACTAGGTATAAAAAAAATGGATTATTTTAAGAAATCGTTATTTTTTTTTCTTTATGTATCATTTTATCCTAATTAAAATTTTGCACATTTTCTTTCGCACTTTTGGTTTTTCCCGCACAAAACTTGCACTAATAAAATTTTCCTTACATCTACCTTATAACTAAAGATTACAATTTGTTACTTAACCTAACATGGTATACACATATTGGGAATTTATATGACCATTAATGTTTTAATCACCATTGTGGCTCAATTAATGTCAGTTATTTAAACAACAATACTAACATTTATTTAAATAAATTTTTCTTTTATTATTATCATTGATCTTGATTCCAAACAATTATACATCTTTTATTTGACCACGTTTGATTCACATACCTTATTGGCTCAAACTATTATTTCGTTATTGGTCAATACTTTGTCAAAATATATTTCCTCCTATGGGAACATAGCTTATATAGCTTACCGTCATATATGGAAAATCCTGGTTTGGAGTTGGTAACTGCACTCCTCCAAGCTACACTAATCCTAGGGTCTTGTTGTTGATGGGTCCCTATTTCCTTAAGTCGTCTAACTACTTCAGGTTTTGTTATATATTTTACCGTGTAAATACCAATATCATTGCTACTACATTTAATGTTATCTGTTTCCATGTTGTTTTCTGATGGTGGATTTCTACTGAGTACATCTGCTACCAAGTTGTCTTTCGCTTTACAATACTGTATTTCAAATTGATACTCTTGTATAGCCAAGATCCAATGAGTCAGACGAGCACCTAGCAATTTACATTTTAATAAAAATACTAACGCCTTATTGTCGGTGATTATAGTAAGTTTAGCACCCAGAATATAACTTCTAAACTTTGACAGGCTATGCACTATCACTAATAGCTCTTTTTCTGTCGTAAAATAGGTTAATTCTGCCCCTTTAAGTGTGCGACTTACAAATCCTAATACCGCTTGTTGGCCCTTCTCATCAATCTGATACAAGTGTGCTCCTATAGCAATATTGCTGGCATCTGTTTGCAAGTAAAATCTTTCTCCTATCCTTGGGTGATTTAATACAACAGTATTTATAAAAAGACTTTTCACTTGTTGCAGCGTTTCATCGTGGTCCTTTGTCCACTTCCATTTAATCCCTTTGTTTAACAACTTCAACAATGGAACAGTACTTTCCGCGTATTTACTTGTAAACTTTTGATAGTAGTTAGCTAAACCTAGAAATGACTTTAGCTGCTTGCAGTTCTTTGGAGTTGGAAATTCTTGTATGGCTTTTACCTTCTCTGGGTCTGTGGTTATGCCTTCCACTGAGATTCGGTGACCTAAAAACTTAATTTCCTCCTTACCAAACTCTGATTTCCTTAGATTCAGCGTCATGTTGGCTGATCTTAATTTTTCAAAAATATTCTTTAAATTATCTTGTTGTTGCGTCCTCTTCGTTCACTTTATTAATTTAATAATATATATAATACTTTCACTTATGAACTTACTGTTGTCACTTCCCAAACGTTTCGAGATGTTGTTTCTCTTCTTCAGTGGGTTTAATACTAACTGTCGATTACAGAATAACCGTTACGGAATGGAGTGTGTGGTGGGCGCCATGTTGGGCGCCAAATTCATACAACGCTACTTTTTATCTAACACTCTTATCTAATATTTTGAATGATAGAGAAAATGTTACTTACCCGTGAGATTACTTTACCTGGGCACCAGAACAAATCCCAGATACAAATGACACGGTTCCAGCTTAGCTCAGAGCATAGAGACACAAATTCTCAGGATTCGTTCAGTGATTGTGGATTCAAGGGGAATCGTTACAAATAACACTTTAAAATTTGCTCGAGTATGTTTAATTAACGTTTTAATTATTTTTAAACTTCTTGAAAATGTTAATTGTAGGACTTGTTTCTACCCTAACTCTTATGATTTACGAGTGTGTGTGAAAAGTAAAGATTAAGATGTTCATACGACCTATGGCTCTTATCTGGTTTAATTAAGAGATTGATATCTCCGAAACCAGTGCTAAAGAACAGGTCTGCAATAATTTGCACGTCCAATACTACACCTCAGTTTCCATTCTACACTCCTATACTATGTTATGACTAATCTTACACATTAAATACAAAGTGTGCGATTCTTAGTGTCTTTTAGAAATTGTTTATTGCTTTTTATTATTTGTTTAGTGCTTATTTCATTGATCAATGAATCTATTTCTCACTGTTTGATGCGTCGGCCGAAGATAGGAATCCGTAGAGGTCCTCCTTTTGATGGTTTAGCACAGAAGAAATGATGTTGATCAATCCTGTAGAAAGATGATCTGGCAATTACAGATGCTGTAGCACTCTGTTGCTCAGGTCACTTCACGGCTGATTATAAATTAATTAATTAATACTTTAATTAATTAATGTGTTGTTTTACACAGCGAGAGTTGTTGAACGGTACTAGTTCATCTACACTGCGGACTACTTCTCGAATTTCTCACGTAAATACAACTTTGCGTGATTATAAAATTTCTGCACGTAACTTATACACGACTAGCACATTGAAGATCCGATCGAAGAGTAACGCTACCCCTCGGTTTCAGTTGGCGTCTGTTTTAAATACGGGCTTCTGATTGGTTGTTCAAATAAATCATACGTTTTTCCAGTCTCGACAATCTCGAACAGGTCGAGCAAACACCCCGTGACAGGTTTGAAACGGCAGAGAATTTCTAGTTAAAATCGTACTTCCTGTATTTGCAAATTGATTGATTACAGGTATTTTCAAATGTGTTTTCAAAGATCTGACCACAGAATATTGTTGCTTAGGTCTTTATCTGTGTGTGTGTGAAAACACCTAATTCCTACGTAGTATAATTCTCTTGTTATTCCTTTTGGCGTTCGTCTTCCGTATAACTTCTTCAATTGTTAATTATATTAACTGAGATTGTGGCTACTTATAAAGCTTTACTTGCTGAACACAATGCTGTTTTCAGAATTGCCGTATATTTATTAGTTTTGAAGTTATTGCAGGTTGAACTGATAATTTGAATTGAGTAAAATTTCATGTTCGTACCGGTAGCGGACGTCGCTGTGACGAGGTTAGAGTGAGATGGCTGTGATTGTACGCTCTCTCTCTTGCTTACGCTGCTATACTCATACAGTCTAACACTTTCATATAACGCTCAGATAGGATGCTGTTATGAATCGTTATATATACCCCCACTAGGTATAAAAAAAATGGATTATTTTAAGAAATCGTTATTTTTTTTTCTTTATGTATCATTTTATCCTAATTAAAATTTTGCACATTTTCTTTCGCACTTTTGGTTTTTCCCGCACAAAACTTGCACTAATAAAATTTTCCTTACATCTACCTTATAACTAAAGATTACAATTTGTTACTTAACCTAACATGGTATACACATATTGGGAATTTATATGACCATTAATGTTTTAATCACCATTGTGGCTCAATTAATGTCAGTTATTTAAACAACAATACTAACATTTATTTAAATAAATTTTTCTTTTATTATTATCATTGATCTTGATTCCAAACAATTATACATCTTTTATTTGACCACGTTTGATTCACATACCTTATTGGCTCAAACTATTATTTCGTTATTGGTCAATACTTTGTCAAAATATATTTCCTCCTATGGGAACATAGCTTATATAGCTTACCGTCATATATGGAAAATCCTGGTTTGGAGTTGGTAACTGCACTCCTCCAAGCTACACTAATCCTAGGGTCTTGTTGTTGATGGGTCCCTATTTCCTTAAGTCGTCTAACTACTTCAGGTTTTGTTATATATTTTACCGTGTAAATACCAATATCATTGCTACTACATTTAATGTTATCTGTTTCCATGTTGTTTTCTGATGGTGGATTTCTACTGAGTACATCTGCTACCAAGTTGTCTTTCGCTTTACAATACTGTATTTCAAATTGATACTCTTGTATAGCCAAGATCCAATGAGTCAGACGAGCACCTAGCAATTTACATTTTAATAAAAATACTAACGCCTTATTGTCGGTGATTATAGTAAGTTTAGCACCCAGAATATAACTTCTAAACTTTGACAGGCTATGCACTATCACTAATAGCTCTTTTTCTGTCGTAAAATAGGTTAATTCTGCCCCTTTAAGTGTGCGACTTACAAATCCTAATACCGCTTGTTGGCCCTTCTCATCAATCTGATACAAGTGTGCTCCTATAGCAATATTGCTGGCATCTGTTTGCAAGTAAAATCTTTCTCCTATCCTTGGGTGATTTAATACAACAGTATTTATAAAAAGACTTTTCACTTGTTGCAGCGTTTCATCGTGGTCCTTTGTCCACTTCCATTTAATCCCTTTGTTTAACAACTTCAACAATGGAACAGTACTTTCCGCGTATTTACTTGTAAACTTTTGATAGTAGTTAGCTAAACCTAGAAATGACTTTAGCTGCTTGCAGTTCTTTGGAGTTGGAAATTCTTGTATGGCTTTTACCTTCTCTGGGTCTGTGGTTATGCCTTCCACTGAGATTCGGTGACCTAAAAACTTAATTTCCTCCTTACCAAACTCTGATTTCCTTAGATTCAGCGTCATGTTGGCTGATCTTAATTTTTCAAAAATATTCTTTAAATTATCTTGTTGTTGCGTCCTCTTCGTTCACTTTATTAATTTAATAATATATATAATACTTTCACTTATGAACTTACTGTTGTCACTTCCCAAACGTTTCGAGATGTTGTTTCTCTTCTTCAGTGGGTTTAATACTAACTGTCGATTACAGAATAACCGTTACGGAATGGAGTGTGTGGTGGGCGCCATGTTGGGCGCCAAATTCATACAACGCTACTTTTTATCTAACACTCTTATCTAATATTTTGAATGATAGAGAAAATGTTACTTACCCGTGAGATTACTTTACCTGGGCACCAGAACAAATCCCAGATACAAATGACACGGTTCCAGCTTAGCTCAGAGCATAGAGACACAAATTCTCAGGATTCGTTCAGTGATTGTGGATTCAAGGGGAATCGTTACAAATAACACTTTAAAATTTGCTCGAGTATGTTTAATTAACGTTTTAATTATTTTTAAACTTCTTGAAAATGTTAATTGTAGGACTTGTTTCTACCCTAACTCTTATGATTTACGAGTGTGTGTGAAAAGTAAAGATTAAGATGTTCATACGACCTATGGCTCTTATCTGGTTTAATTAAGAGATTGATATCTCCGAAACCAGTGCTAAAGAACAGGTCTGCAATAATTTGCACGTCCAATACTACACCTCAGTTTCCATTCTACACTCCTATACTATGTTATGACTAATCTTACACATTAAATACAAAGTGTGCGATTCTTAGTGTCTTTTAGAAATTGTTTATTGCTTTTTATTATTTGTTTAGTGCTTATTTCATTGATCAATGAATCTATTTCTCACTGTTTGATGCGTCGGCCGAAGATAGGAATCCGTAGAGGTCCTCCTTTTGATGGTTTAGCACAGAAGAAATGATGTTGATCAATCCTGTAGAAAGATGATCTGGCAATTACAGATGCTGTAGCACTCTGTTGCTCAGGTCACTTCACGGCTGATTATAAATTAATTAATTAATACTTTAATTAATTAATGTGTTGTTTTACACAGCGAGAGTTGTTGAACGGTACTAGTTCATCTACACTGCGGACTACTTCTCGAATTTCTCACGTAAATACAACTTTGCGTGATTATAAAATTTCTGCACGTAACTTATACACGACTAGCACATTGAAGATCCGATCGAAGAGTAACGCTACCCCTCGGTTTCAGTTGGCGTCTGTTTTAAATACGGGCTTCTGATTGGTTGTTCAAATAAATCATACGTTTTTCCAGTCTCGACAATCTCGAACAGGTCGAGCAAACACCCCGTGACAGGTTTGAAACGGCAGAGAATTTCTAGTTAAAATCGTACTTCCTGTATTTGCAAATTGATTGATTACAGGTATTTTCAAATGTGTTTTCAAAGATCTGACCACAGAATATTGTTGCTTAGGTCTTTATCTGTGTGTGTGTGAAAACACCTAATTCCTACGTAGTATAATTCTCTTGTTATTCCTTTTGGCGTTCGTCTTCCGTATAACTTCTTCAATTGTTAATTATATTAACTGAGATTGTGGCTACTTATAAAGCTTTACTTGCTGAACACAATGCTGTTTTCAGAATTGCCGTATATTTATTAGTTTTGAAGTTATTGCAGGTTGAACTGATAATTTGAATTGAGTAAAATTTCATGTTCGTACCGGTAGCGGACGTCGCTGTGACGAGGTTAGAGTGAGATGGCTGTGATTGTACGCTCTCTCTCTTGCTTACGCTGCTATACTCATACAGTCTAACACTTTCATATAACGCTCAGATAGGATGCTGTTATGAATCGTTATATATACCCCCACTAGGTATAAAAAAAATGGATTATTTTAAGAAATCGTTATTTTTTTTTCTTTATGTATCATTTTATCCTAATTAAAATTTTGCACATTTTCTTTCGCACTTTTGGTTTTTCCCGCACAAAACTTGCACTAATAAAATTTTCCTTACATCTACCTTATAACTAAAGATTACAATTTGTTACTTAACCTAACATGGTATACACATATTGGGAATTTATATGACCATTAATGTTTTAATCACCATTGTGGCTCAATTAATGTCAGTTATTTAAACAACAATACTAACATTTATTTAAATAAATTTTTCTTTTATTATTATCATTGATCTTGATTCCAAACAATTATACATCTTTTATTTGACCACGTTTGATTCACATACCTTATTGGCTCAAACTATTATTTCGTTATTGGTCAATACTTTGTCAAAATATATTTCCTCCTATGGGAACATAGCTTATATAGCTTACCGTCATATATGGAAAATCCTGGTTTGGAGTTGGTAACTGCACTCCTCCAAGCTACACTAATCCTAGGGTCTTGTTGTTGATGGGTCCCTATTTCCTTAAGTCGTCTAACTACTTCAGGTTTTGTTATATATTTTACCGTGTAAATACCAATATCATTGCTACTACATTTAATGTTATCTGTTTCCATGTTGTTTTCTGATGGTGGATTTCTACTGAGTACATCTGCTACCAAGTTGTCTTTCGCTTTACAATACTGTATTTCAAATTGATACTCTTGTATAGCCAAGATCCAATGAGTCAGACGAGCACCTAGCAATTTACATTTTAATAAAAATACTAACGCCTTATTGTCGGTGATTATAGTAAGTTTAGCACCCAGAATATAACTTCTAAACTTTGACAGGCTATGCACTATCACTAATAGCTCTTTTTCTGTCGTAAAATAGGTTAATTCTGCCCCTTTAAGTGTGCGACTTACAAATCCTAATACCGCTTGTTGGCCCTTCTCATCAATCTGATACAAGTGTGCTCCTATAGCAATATTGCTGGCATCTGTTTGCAAGTAAAATCTTTCTCCTATCCTTGGGTGATTTAATACAACAGTATTTATAAAAAGACTTTTCACTTGTTGCAGCGTTTCATCGTGGTCCTTTGTCCACTTCCATTTAATCCCTTTGTTTAACAACTTCAACAATGGAACAGTACTTTCCGCGTATTTACTTGTAAACTTTTGATAGTAGTTAGCTAAACCTAGAAATGACTTTAGCTGCTTGCAGTTCTTTGGAGTTGGAAATTCTTGTATGGCTTTTACCTTCTCTGGGTCTGTGGTTATGCCTTCCACTGAGATTCGGTGACCTAAAAACTTAATTTCCTCCTTACCAAACTCTGATTTCCTTAGATTCAGCGTCATGTTGGCTGATCTTAATTTTTCAAAAATATTCTTTAAATTATCTTGTTGTTGCGTCCTCTTCGTTCACTTTATTAATTTAATAATATATATAATACTTTCACTTATGAACTTACTGTTGTCACTTCCCAAACGTTTCGAGATGTTGTTTCTCTTCTTCAGTGGGTTTAATACTAACTGTCGATTACAGAATAACCGTTACGGAATGGAGTGTGTGGTGGGCGCCATGTTGGGCGCCAAATTCATACAACGCTACTTTTTATCTAACACTCTTATCTAATATTTTGAATGATAGAGAAAATGTTACTTACCCGTGAGATTACTTTACCTGGGCACCAGAACAAATCCCAGATACAAATGACACGGTTCCAGCTTAGCTCAGAGCATAGAGACACAAATTCTCAGGATTCGTTCAGTGATTGTGGATTCAAGGGGAATCGTTACAAATAACACTTTAAAATTTGCTCGAGTATGTTTAATTAACGTTTTAATTATTTTTGAACTTCTTGAAAATGTTAATTGTAGGACTTGTTTCTACCCTAACTCTTATGATTTACGAGTGTGTGTGAAAAGTAAAGATTAAGATGTTCATACGACCTATGGCTCTTATCTGGTTTAATTAAGAGATTGATATCTCCGAAACCAGTGCTAAAGAACAGGTCTGCAATAATTTGCACGTCCAATACTACACCTCAGTTTCCATTCTACACTCCTATACTATGTTATGACTAATCTTACACATTAAATACAAAGTGTGCGATTCTTAGTGTCTTTTAGAAATTGTTTATTGCTTTTTATTATTTGTTTAGTGCTTATTTCATTGATCAATGAATCTATTTCTCACTGTTTGATGCGTCGGCCGAAGATAGGAATCCGTAGAGGTCCTCCTTTTGATGGTTTAGCACAGAAGAAATGATGTTGATCAATCCTGTAGAAAGATGATCTGGCAATTACAGATGCTGTAGCACTCTGTTGCTCAGGTCACTTCACGGCTGATTATAAATTAATTAATTAATACTTTAATTAATTAATGTGTTGTTTTACACAGCGAGAGTTGTTGAACGGTACTAGTTCATCTACACTGCGGACTACTTCTCGAATTTCTCACGTAAATACAACTTTGCGTGATTATAAAATTTCTGCACGTAACTTATACACGACTAGCACATTGAAGATCCGATCGAAGAGTAACGCTACCCCTCGGTTTCAGTTGGCGTCTGTTTTAAATACGGGCTTCTGATTGGTTGTTCAAATAAATCATACGTTTTTCCAGTCTCGACAATCTCGAACAGGTCGAGCAAACACCCCGTGACAGGTTTGAAACGGCAGAGAATTTCTAGTTAAAATCGTACTTCCTGTATTTGCAAATTGATTGATTACAGGTATTTTCAAATGTGTTTTCAAAGATCTGACCACAGAATATTGTTGCTTAGGTCTTTATCTGTGTGTGTGTGAAAACACCTAATTCCTACGTAGTATAATTCTCTTGTTATTCCTTTTGGCGTTCGTCTTCCGTATAACTTCTTCAATTGTTAATTATATTAACTGAGATTGTGGCTACTTATAAAGCTTTACTTGCTGAACACAATGCTGTTTTCAGAATTGCCGTATATTTATTAGTTTTGAAGTTATTGCAGGTTGAACTGATAATTTGAATTGAGTAAAATTTCATGTTCGTACCGGTAGCGGACGTCGCTGTGACGAGGTTAGAGTGAGATGGCTGTGATTGTACGCTCTCTCTCTTGCTTACGCTGCTATACTCATACAGTCTAACACTTTCATATAACGCTCAGATAGGATGCTGTTATGAATCGTTATATATACCCCCACTAGGTATAAAAAAAATGGATTATTTTAAGAAATCGTTATTTTTTTTTCTTTATGTATCATTTTATCCTAATTAAAATTTTGCACATTTTCTTTCGCACTTTTGGTTTTTCCCGCACAAAACTTGCACTAATAAAATTTTCCTTACATCTACCTTATAACTAAAGATTACAATTTGTTACTTAACCTAACATGGTATACACATATTGGGAATTTATATGACCATTAATGTTTTAATCACCATTGTGGCTCAATTAATGTCAGTTATTTAAACAACAATACTAACATTTATTTAAATAAATTTTTCTTTTATTATTATCATTGATCTTGATTCCAAACAATTATACATCTTTTATTTGACCACGTTTGATTCACATACCTTATTGGCTCAAACTATTATTTCGTTATTGGTCAATACTTTGTCAAAATATATTTCCTCCTATGGGAACATAGCTTATATAGCTTACCGTCATATATGGAAAATCCTGGTTTGGAGTTGGCAACTGCACTCCTCCAAGCTACACTAATCCTAGGGTCTTGTTGTTGATGGGTCCCTATTTCCTTAAGTCGTCTAACTACTTCAGGTTTTGTTATATATTTTACCGTGTAAATACCAATATCATTGCTACTACATTTAATGTTATCTGTTTCCATGTTGTTTTCTGATGGTGGATTTCTACTGAGTACATCTGCTACCAAGTTGTCTTTCGCTTTACAATACTGTATTTCAAATTGATACTCTTGTATAGCCAAGATCCAATGAGTCAGACGAGCACCTAGCAATTTACATTTTAATAAAAATACTAACGCCTTATTGTCGGTGATTATAGTAAGTTTAGCACCCAGAATATAACTTCTAAACTTTGACAGGCTATGCACTATCACTAATAGCTCTTTTTCTGTCGTAAAATAGGTTAATTCTGCCCCTTTAAGTGTGCGACTTACAAATCCTAATACCGCTTGTTGGCCCTTCTCATCAATCTGATACAAGTGTGCTCCTATAGCAATATTGCTGGCATCTGTTTGCAAGTAAAATCTTTCTCCTATCCTTGGGTGATTTAATACAACAGTATTTATAAAAAGACTTTTCACTTGTTGCAGCGTTTCATCGTGGTCCTTTGTCCACTTCCATTTAATCCCTTTGTTTAACAACTTCAACAATGGAACAGTACTTTCCGCGTATTTACTTGTAAACTTTTGATAGTAGTTAGCTAAACCTAGAAATGACTTTAGCTGCTTGCAGTTCTTTGGAGTTGGAAATTCTTGTATGGCTTTTACCTTCTCTGGGTCTGTGGTTATGCCTTCCACTGAGATTCGGTGACCTAAAAACTTAATTTCCTCCTTACCAAACTCTGATTTCCTTAGATTCAGCGTCATGTTGGCTGATCTTAATTTTTCAAAAATATTCTTTAAATTATCTTGTTGTTGCGTCCTCTTCGTTCACTTTATTAATTTAATAATATATATAATACTTTCACTTATGAACTTACTGTTGTCACTTCCCAAACGTTTCGAGATGTTGTTTCTCTTCTTCAGTGGGTTTAATACTAACTGTCGATTACAGAATAACCGTTACGGAATGGAGTGTGTGGTGGGCGCCATGTTGGGCGCCAAATTCATACAACGCTACTTTTTATCTAACACTCTTATCTAATATTTTGAATGATAGAGAAAATGTTACTTACCCGTGAGATTACTTTACCTGGGCACCAGAACAAATCCCAGATACAAATGACACGGTTCCAGCTTAGCTCAGAGCATAGAGACACAAATTCTCAGGATTCGTTCAGTGATTGTGGATTCAAGGGGAATCGTTACAAATAACACTTTAAAATTTGCTCGAGTATGTTTAATTAACGTTTTAATTATTTTTAAACTTCTTGAAAATGTTGTAGGACTTGTTTCTACCCTAACTCTTATGATTTACGAGTGTGTGTGAAAAGTAAAGATTAAGATGTTCAAACGACCTATGGCTCTTATCTGGTTTAATTAAGAGATTGATATCTCCGAAACCAGTGCTAAAGAACAGGTCTGCAATAATTTGCACGTCCAATACTACACCTCAGTTTCCATTCTACACTCCTATACTATGTTATGACTAATCTTACACATTAAATACAAAGTGTGCGATTCTTAGTGTCTTTTAGAAATTGTTTATTGCTTTTTATTATTTGTTTAGTGCTTATTTCATTGATCAATGAATCTATTTCTCACTGTTTGATGCGTCGGCCGAAGATAGGAATCCGTAGAGGTCCTCCTTTTGATGGTTTAGCACAGAAGAAATGATGTTGATCAATCCTGTAGAAAGATGATCTGGCAATTACAGATGCTGTAGCACTCTGTTGCTCAGGTCACTTCACGGCTGATTATAAATTAATTAATTAATACTTTAATTAATTAATGTGTTGTTTTACACAGCGAGAGTTGTTGAACGGTACTAGTTCATCTACACTGCGGACTACTTCTCTAATTTCTCACGTAAATACAACTTTGCGTGATTATAAAATTTCTGCACGTAATTTATACACGACTAGCACATTGAAGATCCGATCGAAGAGTAACGCTACCCCTCGGTTTCAGTTGGCGTCTGTTTCAAATACGGGCTTCTGATTGGTTGTTCAAATAAATCATACGTTTTTCCAGTCTCGACAATCTCGAACAGGTCGAGCAAACACCCCGTGACAGGTTTGAAACGGCAGAGAATTTCTAGTTAAAATCGTACTTCCTGTATTTGCAAATTGATTGATTACAGGTATTTGCAAATGTGTTTTCAAAGATCTGACCACAGAATATTGTTGCTTAGGTCTTTATCTGTGTGTGTGTGTGAAAACACCTAATTCCTACGTAGTATAATTCTCTTGTTATTCCTTTTGGCGTTCGTCTTCCGTATAACTTCTTCAATTGTTAATTATATTAACTGAGATTGTGGCTACTTATAAAGCTTTACTTGCTGAACACAATGCTGTTTTCAGAATTGCCGTATATTTATTAGTTTTGAAGTTATTGCAGGTTGAACTGATAATTTGAATTGAGTAAAACTTCATGTTCGTACCGGTAGCGGACGTCGCTGTGACGAGGTTAGAGTGAGATGGCTGTGATTGTACGCTCTCTCTCTTGCTTACGCTGCTATACTCATACAGTCTAACACTTTCATATAACGCTCAGATAGGATGCTGTTATGAATCGTTATATATACCCCCACTAGGTATAAAAAAAATGGATTATTTTAAGAAATCGTTATTTTTTTTTCTTTATGTATCATTTTATCCTAATTAAAATTTTGCACATTTTCTTTCGCACTTTTGGTTTTTCCCGCACAAAACTTGCACTAATAAAATTTTCCTTACATCTACCTTATAACTAAAGATTACAATTTGTTACTTAACCTAACATGGTATACACATATTGGGAATTTATATGACCATTAATGTTTTAATCACCATTGTGGCTCAATTAATGTCAGTTATTTAAACAACAATACTAACATTTATTTAAATAAATTTTTCTTTTATTATTATCATTGATCTTGATTCCAAACAATTATACATCTTTTATTTGACCACGTTTGATTCACATACCTTATTGGCTCAAACTATTATTTCGTTATTGGTCAATACTTTGTCAAAATATATTTCCTCCTATGGGAACATAGCTTATATAGCTTACCGTCATATATGGAAAATCCTGGTTTGGAGTTGGTAACTGCACTCCTCCAAGCTACACTAATCCTAGGGTCTTGTTGTTGATGGGTCCCTATTTCCTTAAGTCGTCTAACTACTTCAGGTTTTGTTATATATTTTACCGTGTAAATACCAATATCATTGCTACTACATTTAATGTTATCTGTTTCCATGTTGTTTTCTGATGGTGGATTTCTACTGAGTACATCTGCTACCAAGTTGTCTTTCGCTTTACAATACTGTATTTCAAATTGATACTCTTGTATAGCCAAGATCCAATGAGTCAGACGAGCACCTAGCAATTTACATTTTAATAAAAATACTAACGCCTTATTGTCGGTGATTGTAGTAAGTTTAGCACCCAGAATATAACTTCTAAACTTTGACAGGCTATGCACTATCACTAATAGCTCTTTTTCTGTCGTAAAATAGGTTAATTCTGCCCCTTTAAGTGTGCGACTTACAAATCCTAATACCGCTTGTTGGCCCTTCTCATCAATCTGATACAAGTGTGCTCCTATAGCAATATTGCTGGCATCTGTTTGCAAGTAAAATCTTTCTCCTATCCTTGGGTGATTTAATACAACAGTATTTATAAAAAGACTTTTCACTCGTTGCAGCGTTTCATCGTGGTCCTGTCTCCACTTCCATTTAATCCCTTTGTTTAACAACTTCAACAATGGAACAGTACTTTCCGCGTATTTACTTGTAAACTTTTGATAGTAGTTAGCTAAACCTAGAAATGACTTTAGCTGCTTGCAGTTCTTTGGAGTTGGAAATTCTTGTATGGCTTTTACCTTCTCTGGGTCTGTGGTTATGCCTTCCACTGAGATTCGGTGACCTAAAAACTTAATTTCCTCCTTACCAAACTCTGATTTCCTTAGATTCAGCGTCATGTTGGCTGATCTTAATTTTTCAAAAATATTCTTTAAATTATCTTGTTGTTGCGTCCTCTTCGTTCACTTTATTAATTTAATAATATATATAATACTTTCACTTATGAACTTACTGTTGTCACTTCCCAAACGTTTCGAGATGTTGTTTCTCTTCTTCAGTGGGTTTAATACTAACTGTCGATTACAGAATAACCGTTACGGAATGGAGTGTGTGGTGGGCGCCATGTTGGGCGCCAAATTCATACAACGCTACTTTTTATCTAACACTCTTATCTAATATTTTGAATGATAGAGAAAATGTTACTTACCCGTGAGATTACTTTACCTGGGCACCAGAACAAATCCCAGATACAAATGACACGGTTCCAGCTTAGCTCAGAGCATAGAGACACAAATTCTCAGGATTCGTTCAGTGATTGTGGATTCAAGGGGAATCGTTACAAATAACACTTTAAAATTTGCTTGAGTATGTTTAATTAACGTTTTAATTATTTTTAAACTTCTTGAAAATGTTAATTGTAGGACTTGTTTCTACCCTAACTCTTATGATTTACGAGTGTGTGTGAAAAGTAAAGATTAAGATGTTCAAACGACCTATGGCTCTTATCTGGTTTAATTAAGAGATTGATATCTCCGAAACCAGTGCTAAAGAACAGGTCTGCAATAATTTGCACGTCCAATACTACACCTCAGTTTCCATTCTACACTCCTATACTATGTTATGACTAATCTTACACATTAAATACAAAGTGTGCGATTCTTAGTGTCTTTTAGAAATTGTTTATTGCTTTTTATTATTTGTTTAGTGCTTATTTCATTCATCAATGAATCTATTTCTCACTGTTTGATGCGTCGGCCGAAGATAGGAATCCGTAGAGGTCCTCCTTTTGATGGTTTAGCACAGAAGAAATGATGTTGATCAATCCTGTAGAAAGATGATCTGGCAATTACAGATGCTGTAGCACTCTGTTGCTCAGGTCACTTCACGGCTGATTATAAATTAATTAATTAATACTTTAATTAATTAATGTGTTGTTTTACACAGCGAGAGTTGTTGAACGGTACTAGTTCATCTACACTGCGGACTACTTCTCTAATTTCTCACGTAAATACAACTTTGCGTGATTATAAAATTTCTGCACGTAATTTATACACGACTAGCACATTGAAGATCCGATCGAAGAGTAACGCTACCCCTCGGTTTCAGTTGGCGTCTGTTTCAAATACGGGCTTCTGATTGGTTGTTCAAATAAATCATACGTTTTTCCAGTCTCGACAATCTCGAACAGGTCGAGCAAACACCCCGTGACAGGTTTGAAACGGCAGAGAATTTCTAGTTAAAATCGTACTTCCTGTATTTGCAAATTGATTGATTACAGGTATTTGCAAATGTGTTTTCAAAGATCTGACCACAGAATATTGTTGCTTAGGTCTTTATCTGTGTGTGTGTGAAAACACCTAATTCCTACGTAGTATAATTCTCTTGTTATTCCTTTTGGCGTTTGTCTTCCGTATAACTTCTTCAATTGTTAATTATATTAACTGAGATTGTGGCTACTTATAAAGCTTTACTTGCTGAACACAATGCTGTTTTCAGAATTGCCGTATATTTATTAGTTTTGAAGTTATTGCAGGTTGAACTGATAATTTGAATTGAGTAAAATTTCATGTTCGTACCGGTAGCGGACGTCGCTGTGACGAGGTTAGAGTGAGATGGCTGTGATTGTACGCTCTCTCTCTTGCTTACGCTGCTATACTCATACAGTCTAACACTTTCATATAACGCTCAGATAGGATGCTGTTATGAATCGTTATATATACCCCCACTAGGTATAAAAAAATGGATTATTTTAAGAAATCGTTATTTTTTTTTCTTTATGTATCATTTTATCCTAATTAAAATTTTGCACATTTTCTTTCGCACTTTTGGTTTTTCCCGCACAAAACTTGCACTAATAAAATTTTCCTTACATCTACCTTATAACTAAAGATTACAATTTGTTACTTAACCTAACATGGTATACACATATTGGGAATTTATATGACCATTAATGTTTTAATCACCATTGTGGCTCAATTAATGTCAGTTATTTAAACAACAATACTAACATTTATTTAAATAAATTTTTCTTTTATTATTATCATTGATCTTGATTCCAAACAATTATACATCTTTTATTTGACCACGTTTGATTCACATACCTTATTGGCTCAAACTATTATTTCGTTATTGGTCAATACTTTGTCAAAATATATTTCCTCCTATGGGAACATAGCTTATATAGCTTACCGTCATATATGGAAAATCCTGGTTTGGAGTTGGTAACTGCACTCCTCCAAGCTACACTAATCCTAGGGTCTTGTTGTTGATGGGTCCCTATTTCCTTAAGTCGTCTAACTACTTCAGGTTTTGTTATATATTTTACCGTGTAAATACCAATATCATTGCTACTACATTTAAAGTTATCTGTTTCCATGTTGTTTTCTGATGGTGGATTTCTACTGAGTACATCTGCTACCAAGTTGTCTTTCGCTTTACAATACTGTATTTCAAATTGATACTCTTGTATAGCCAAGATCCAATGAGTCAGACGAGCACCTAGCAATTTACATTTTAATAAAAATACTAACGCCTTATTGTCGGTGATTGTAGTAAGTTTAGCACCCAGAATATAACTTCTAAACTTTGACAGGCTATGCACTATCACTAATAGCTCTTTTTCTGTCGTAAAATAGGTTAATTCTGCCCCTTTAAGTGTGCGACTTACAAATCCTAATACCGCTTGTTGGCCCTTCTCATCAATCTGATACAAGTGTGCTCCTATAGCAATATTGCTGGCATCTGTTTGCAAGTAAAATCTTTCTCCTATCCTTGGGTGATTTAATACAACAGTATTTATAAAAAGACTTTTCATTTGTTGCAGCGTTTCATCGTGGTCCTTTGTCCACTTCCATTTAATCCCTTTGTTTAACAACTTCAACAATGGAACAGTACTTTCCGCGTATTTACTTGTAAACTTTTGATAGTAGTTAGCTAAACCTAGAAATGACTTTAGCTGCTTGCAGTTCTTTGGAGTTGGAAATTCTTGTATGGCTTTTACCTTCTCTGGGTCTGTGGTTATGCCTTCCACTGAGTTTCGGTGACCTAAAAACTTAATTTCCTCCTTACCAAACTCTGATTTCCTTAGATTCAGCGTCATGTTGGCTGATCTTAATTTTTCAAAAATATTCTTTAAATTATCTTGTTGTTGCGTCCTCTTCGTTCACTTTATTAATTTAATAATATATATAATACTTTCACTTATGAACTTACTGTTGTCACTTCCCAAACGTTTCGAGATGTTGTTTCTCTTCTTCAGTGGGTTTAATACTAACTGTCGATTACAGAATAACCGTTACGGAATGGAGTGTGTGGTGGGCGCCATGTTGGGCGCCAAATTCATACAACGCTACTTTTTATCTAACACTCTTATCTAATATTTTGAATGATAGAGAAAATGTTACTTACCCGTGAGATTACTTTACCTGGGCACCAGAACAAATCCCAGATACAAATGACACGGTTCCAGCTTAGCTCAGAGCATAGAGACACAAATTCTCAGGATTCGTTCAGTGATTGTGGATTCAAGGGGAATCGTTACAAATAACACTTTAAAATTTGCTTGAGTATGTTTAATTAACGTTTTAATTATTTTTAAACTTCTTGAAAATGTTAATTGTAGGACTTGTTTCTACCCTAACTCTTATGATTTACGAGTGTGTGTGAAAAGTAAAGATTAAGATGTTCAAACGACCTATGGCTCTTATCTGGTTTAATTAAGAGATTGATATCTCCGAAACCAGTGCTAAAGAACAGGTCTGCAATAATTTGCACGTCCAATACTACACCTCAGTTTCCATTCTACACTCCTATACTATGTTATGACTAATCTTACACATTAAATACAAAGTGTGCGATTCTTAGTGTCTTTTAGAAATTGTTTATTGCTTTTTATTATTTGTTTAGTGCTTATTTCATTGATCAATGAATCTATTTCTCACTGTTTGATGCGTCGGCCGAAGATAGGAATCCGTAGAGGTCCTCCTTTTGATGGTTTAGCACAGAAGAAATGATGTTGATCAATCCTGTAGAAAGATGATCTGGCAATTACAGATGCTGTAGCACTCTGTTGCTCAGGTCACTTCACGGCTGATTATAAATTAATTAATTAATACTTTAATTAATTAATGTGTTGTTTTACACAGCGAGAGTTGTTGAACGGTACTAGTTCATCTACACTGCGGACTACTTCTCTAATTTCTCACGTAAATACAACTTTGCGTGATTATAAAATTTCTGCACGTAATTTATACACGACTAGCACATTGAAGATCCGATCGAAGAGTAACGCTACCCCTCGGTTTCAGTTGGCGTCTGTTTCAAATACGGGCTTCTGATTGGTTGTTCAAATAAATCATACGTTTTTCCAGTCTCGACAATCTCGAACAGGTCGAGCAAACACCCCGTGACAGGTTTGAAACGGCAGAGAATTTCTAGTTAAAATCGTACTTCCTGTATTTGCAAATTGATTGATTACAGGTATTTGCAAATGTGTTTTCAAAGATCTGACCACAGAATATTGTTGCTTAGGTCTTTATCTGTGTGTGTGTGAAAACACCTAATTCCTACGTAGTATAATTCTCTTGTTATTCCTTTTGGCGTTTGTCTTCCGTATAACTTCTTCAATTGTTAATTATATTAACTGAGATTGTGGCTACTTATAAAGCTTTACTTGCTGAACACAATGCTGTTTTCAGAATTGCCGTATATTTATTAGTTTTGAAGTTATTGCAGGTTGAACTGATAATTTGAATTGAGTAAAATTTCATGTTCGTACCGGTAGCGGACGTCGCTGTGACGAGGTTAGAGTGAGATGGCTGTGATTGTACGCTCTCTCTCTTGCTTACGCTGCTATACTCATACAGTCTAACACTTTCATATAACGCTCAGATAGGATGCTGTTATGAATCGTTATATATACCCCCACTAGGTATAAAAAAAATGGATTATTTTAAGAAATCGTTATTTTTTTTTCTTTATGTATCATTTTATCCTAATTAAAATTTTGCACATTTTCTTTCGCACTTTTGGTTTTTCCCGCACAAAACTTGCACTAATAAAATTTTCCTTACATCTACCTTATAACTAAAGATTACAATTTGTTACTTAACCTAACATGGTATACACATATTGGGAATTTATATGACCATTAATGTTTTAATCACCATTGTGGCTCAATTAATGTCAGTTATTTAAACAACAATACTAACATTTATTTAAATAAATTTTTCTTTTATTATTATCATTGATCTTGATTCCAAACAATTATACATCTTTTATTTGACCACGTTTGATTCACATACCTTATTGGCTCAAACTATTATTTCGTTATTGGTCAATACTTTGTCAAAATATATTTCCTCCTATGGGAACATAGCTTATATAGCTTACCGTCATATATGGAAAATCCTGGTTTGGAGTTGGTAACTGCACTCCTCCAAGCTACACTAATCCTAGGGTCTTGTTGTTGATGGGTCCCTATTTCCTTAAGTCGTCTAACTACTTCAGGTTTTGTTATATATTTTACCGTGTAAATACCAATATCATTGCTACTACATTTAAAGTTATCTGTTTCCATGTTGTTTTCTGATGGTGGATTTCTACTGAGTACATCTGCTACCAAGTTGTCTTTCGCTTTACAATACTGTATTTCAAATTGATACTCTTGTATACCCAAGATCCAATGAGTCAGACGAGCACCTAGCAATTTACATTTTAATAAAAATACTAACGCCTTATTGTCGGTGATTGTAGTAAGTTTAGCACCCAGAATATAACTTCTAAACTTTGACAGGCTATGCACTATCACTAATAGCTCTTTTTCTGTCGTAAAATAGGTTAATTCTGCCCCTTTAAGTGTGCGACTTACAAATCCTAATACCGCTTGTTGGCCCTTCTCATCAATCTGATACAAGTGTGCTCCTATAGCAATATTGCTGGCATCTGTTTGCAAGTAAAATCTTTCTCCTATCCTTGGGCGATTTAATACAACAGTATTTATAAAAAGACTTTTCACTTGTTGCAGCGTTTCATCGTGGTCCTGTCTCCACTTCCATTTAATCCCTTTGTTTAACAACTTCAACAATGGAACAGTACTTTCCGCGTATTTACTTGTAAACTTTTGATAGTAGTTAGCTAAACCTAGAAATGACTTTAGCTGCTTGCAGTTCTTTGGAGTTGGAAATTCTTGTATGGCTTTTACCTTCTCTGGGTCTGTGGTTATGCCTTCCACTGAGATTCGATGACCTAAAAACTTAATTTCCTCCTTACCAAACTCTGATTTCCTTAGATTCAGCGTCATGTTGGCTGATCTTAATTTTTCAAAAATATTCTTTAAATTATCTTGTTATTGCGTCCTCTTCGTTCACTTTATTAATTTAATAATATATATAATACTTTCACTTATGAACTTACTGTTGTCACTTCCCAAACGTTTCGAGATGTTGTTTCTCTTCTTCAGTGGGTTTAATACTAACTGTCGATTACAGAATAACCGTTACGGAATGGAGTGTGTGGTGGGCGCCATGATGGGCGCCAAATTCATACAATGCTACTTTTTATCTAACACTCTTATCTAATATTTTGAATGATAGAGAAAATGTTACTTACCCGTGAGATTACTTTACCTGGGCACCAGAACAAATCCCAGATACAAATGACACGGTTCCAGCTTTGCTCAGAGCATAGAGACACAAATTCTCAGGATTCGTTCAGTGATTGTGGATTCAAGGGGAATCGTTACAAATAACACTTTAAAATTTGCTTGAGTATGTTTAATTAACGTTTTAATTATTTTTAAACTTCTTGAAAATGTTAATTGTAGGACTTGTTTCTACCCTAACTCTTATGATTTACGAGTGTGTGTGAAAAGTAAAGATTAAGATGTTCAAACGACCTATGGCTCTTATCTGGTTTAATTAAGAGATTGATATCTCCGAAACCAGTGCTAAAGAACAGGTCTGCAATAATTTGCACGTCCAATACTACACCTCAGTTTCCATTCTACACTCCTATACTATGTTATGACTAATCTTACACATTAAATACAAAGTGTGCGATTCTTAGTGTCTTTTAGAAATTGTTTATTGCTTTTTATTATTTGTTTAGTGCTTATTTCATTGATCAATGAATCTATTTCTCACTGTTTGATGCGTCGGCCGAAGATAGGAATCCGTAGAGGTCCTCCTTTTGATGGTTTAGCACAGAAGAAATGATGTTGATCAATCCTGTAGAAAGATGATCTGGCAATTACAGATGCTGTAGCACTCTGTTGCTCAGGTCACTTCACGGCTGATTATAAATTAATTAATTAATACTTTAATTAATTAATGTGTTGTTTTACACAGCGAGAGTTGTTGAACGGTACTAGTTCATCTACACTGCGGACTACTTCTCTAATTTCTCACGTAAATACAACTTTGCGTGATTATAAAATTTCTGCACGTAATTTATACACGACTAGCACATTGAAGATCCGATCGAAGAGTAACGCTACCCCTCGGTTTCAGTTGGCGTCTGTTTCAAATACGGGCTTCTGATTGGTTGTTCAAATAAATCATACGTTTTTCCAGTCTCGACAATCTCGAACAGGTCGAGCAAACACCCCGTGACAGGTTTGAAACGGCAGAGAATTTCTAGTTAAAATCGTACTTCCTGTATTTGCAAATTGATTGATTACAGGTATTTGCAAATGTGTTTTCAAAGATCTGACCACAGAATATTGTTGCTTAGGTCTTTATCTGTGTGTGTGTGAAAACACCTAATTCCTACGTAGTATAATTCTCTTGTTATTCCTTTTGGCGTTCGTCTTCCGTATAACTTCTTCAATTGTTAATTATATTAACTGAGATTGTGGCTACTTATAAAGCTTTACTTGCTGAACACAATGCTGTTTTCAGAATTGCCGTATATTTATTAGTTTTGAAGTTATTGCAGGTTGAACTGATAATTTGAATTGAGTAAAACTTCATGTTCGTACCGGTAGCGGACGTCGCTGTGACGAGGTTAGAGTGAGATGGCTGTGATTGTACGCTCTCTCTCTTGCTTACGCTGCTATACTCATACAGTCTAACACTTTCATATAACGCTCAGATAGGATGCTGTTATGAATCGTTATATATACCCCCACTAGGTATAAAAAAAATGGATTATTTTAAGAAATCGTTATTTTTTTTTCTTTATGTATCATTTTATCCTAATTAAAATTTTGCACATTTTCTTTCGCACTTTTGGTTTTTCCCGCACAAAACTTGCACTAATAAAATTTTCCTTACATCTACCTTATAACTAAAGATTACAATTTGTTACTTAACCTAACATGGTATACACATATTGGGAATTTATATGACCATTAATGTTTTAATCACCATTGTGGCTCAATTAATGTCAGTTATTTAAACAACAATACTAACATTTATTTAAATAAATTTTTCTTTTATTATTATCATTGATCTTGATTCCAAACAATTATACATCTTTTATTTGACCACGTTTGATTCACATACCTTATTGGCTCAAACTATTATTTCGTTATTGGTCAATACTTTGTCAAAATATATTTCCTCCTATGGGAACATAGCTTATATAGCTTACCGTCATATATGGAAAATCCTGGTTTGGAGTTGGTAACTGCACTCCTCCAAGCTACACTAATCCTAGGGTCTTGTTGTTGATGGGTCCCTATTTCCTTAAGTCGTCTAACTACTTCAGGTTTTGTTATATATTTTACCGTGTAAATACCAATATCATTGCTACTACATTTAATGTTATCTGTTTCCATGTTGTTTTCTGATGGTGGATTTCTACTGAGTACATCTGCTACCAAGTTGTCTTTCGCTTTACAATACTGTATTTCAAATTGATACTCTTGTATAGCCAAGATCCAATGAGTCAGACGAGCACCTAGCAATTTACATTTTAATAAAAATACTAACGCCTTATTGTCGGTGATTGTAGTAAGTTTAGCACCCAGAATATAACTTCTAAACTTTGACAGGCTATGCACTATCACTAATAGCTCTTTTTCTGTCGTAAAATAGGTTAATTCTGCCCCTTTAAGTGTGCGACTTACAAATCCTAATACCGCTTGTTGGCCCTTCTCATCAATCTGATACAAGTGTGCTCCTATAGCAATATTGCTGGCATCTGTTTGCAAGTAAAATCTTTCTCCTATCCTTGGGTGATTTAATACAACAGTATTTATAAAAAGACTTTTCACTTGTTGCAGCGTTTCATCGTGGTCCTGTCTCCAGTTCCATTTAATCCCTTTGTTTAACAACTTCAACAATGGAACAGTACTTTCCGCGTATTTACTTGTAAACTTTTGATAGTAGTTAGCTAAACCTAGAAATGACTTTAGCTGCTTGCAGTTCTTTGGAGTTGGAAATTCTTGTATGGCTTTTACCTTCTCTGGGTCTGTGGTTATGCCTTCCACTGAGATTCGGTGACCTAAAAACTTAATTTCCTCCTTACCAAACTCTGATTTCCTTAGATTCAGCGTCATGTTGGCTGATCTTAATTTTTCAAAAATATTCTTTAAATTATCTTGTTGTTGCGTCCTCTTCGTTCACTTTATTAATTTAATAATATATATAATACTTTCACTTATGAACTTACTGTTGTCACTTCCCAAACGTTTCGAGATGTTGTTTCTCTTCTTCAGTGGGTTTAATACTAACTGTCGATTACAGAATAACCGTTACGGAATGGAGTGTGTGGTGGGCGCTATGTTGGGCGCCAAATTCATACAACGCTACTTTTTATCTAACACTCTTATCTAATATTTTGAATGATAGAGAAAATGTTACTTACCCGTGATATTACTTTACCTGGGCACCAGAACAAATCCCAGATACAAATGACACGGTTCCAGCTTAGCTCAGAGCATAGAGACACAAATTCTCAGGATTCGTTCAGTGATTGTGGATTCAAGGGGAATCGTTACAAATAACACTTTAAAATTTGCTTGAGTATGTTTAATTAACGTTTTAATTATTTTTAAACTTCTTGAAAATGTTAATTGTAGGACTTGTTTCTACCCTAACTCTTATGATTTACGAGTGTGTGTGAAAAGTAAAGATTAAGATGTTCAAACGACCTATGGCTCTTATCTGGTTTAATTAAGAGATTGATATCTCCGAAACCAGTGCTAAAGAACAGGTCTGCAATAATTTGCACGTCCAATACTACACCTCAGTTTCCATTCTACACTCCTATACTATGTTATGACTAATCTTACACATTAAATACAAAGTGTGCGATTCTTAGTGTCTTTTAGAAATTGTTTATTGCTTTTTATTATTTGTTTAGTGCTTATTTCATTGATCAATGAATCTATTTCTCACTGTTTGATGCGTCGGCCGAAGATAGGAATCCGTAGAGGTCCTCCTTTTGATGGTTTAGCACAGAAGAAATGATGTTGATCAATCCTGTAGAAAGATGATCTGGCAATTACAGATGCTGTAGCACTCTGTTGCTCAGGTCACTTCACGGCTGATTATAAATTAATTAATTAATACTTTAATTAATTAATGTGTTGTTTTACACAGCGAGAGTTGTTGAACGGTACTAGTTCATCTACACTGCGGACTACTTCTCTAATTTCTCACGTAAATACAACTTTGCGTGATTATAAAATTTCTGCACGTAATTTATACACGACTAGCACATTGAAGATCCGATCGAAGAGTAACGCTACCCCTCGGTTTCAGTTGGCGTCTGTTTCAAATACGGGCTTCTGATTGGTTGTTCAAATAAATCATACGTTTTTCCAGTCTCGACAATCTCGAACAGGTCGAGCAAACACCCCGTGACAGGTTTGAAACGGCAGAGAATTTCTAGTTAAAATCGTACTTCCTGTATTTGCAAATTGATTGATTACAGGTATTTGCAAATGTGTTTTCAAAGATCTGACCACAGAATATTGTTGCTTAGGTCTTTATCTGTGTGTGTGTGAAAACACCTAATTCCTACGTAGTATAATTCTCTTGTTATTCCTTTTGGCGTTCGTCTTCCGTATAACTTCTTCAATTGTTAATTATATTAACTGAGATTGTGGCTACTTATAAAGCTTTACTTGCTGAACACAATGCTGTTTTCAGAATTGCCGTATATTTATTAGTTTTGAAGTTATTGCAGGTTGAACTGATAATTTGAATTGAGTAAAACTTCATGTTCGTACCGGTAGCGGACGTCGCTGTGACGAGGTTAGAGTGAGATGGCTGTGATTGTACGCTCTCTCTCTTGCTTACGCTGCTATACTCATACAGTCTAACACTTTCATATAACGCTCAGATAGGATGCTGTTATGAATCGTTATATATACCCCCACTAGGTATAAAAAAAATGGATTATTTTAAGAAATCGTTATTTTTTTTTCTTTATGTATCATTTTATCCTAATTAAAATTTTGCACATTTTCTTTCGCACTTTTGGTTTTTCCCGCACAAAACTTGCACTAATAAAATTTTCCTTACATCTACCTTATAACTAAAGATTACAATTTGTTACTTAACCTAACATGGTATACACATATTGGGAATTTATATGACCATTAATGTTTTAATCACCATTGTGGCTCAATTAATGTCAGTTATTTAAACAACAATACTAACATTTATTTAAATAAATTTTTCTTTTATTATTATCATTGATCTTGATTCCAAACAATTATACATCTTTTATTTGACCACGTTTGATTCACATACCTTATTGGCTCAAACTATTATTTCGTTATTGGTCAATACTTTGTCAAAATATATTTCCTCCTATGGGAACATAGCTTATATAGCTTACCGTCATATATGGAAAATCCTGGTTTGGAGTTGGTAACTGCACTCCTCCAAGCTACACTAATCCTAGGGTCTTGTTGTTGATGGGTCCCTATTTCCTTAAGTCGTCTAACTACTTCAGGTTTTGTTATATATTTTACCGTGTAAATACCAATATCATTGCTACTACATTTAATGTTATCTGTTTCCATGTTGTTTTCTGATGGTGGATTTCTACTGAGTACATCTGCTACCAAGTTGTCTTTCGCTTTACAATACTGTATTTCAAATTGATACTCTTGTATAGCCAAGATCCAATGAGTCAGACGAGCACCTAGCAATTTACATTTTAATAAAAATACTAACGCCTTATTGTCGGTGATTGTAGTAAGTTTAGCACCCAGAATATAACTTCTAAACTTTGACAGGCTATGCACTATCACTAATAGCTCTTTTTCTGTCGTAAAATAGGTTAATTCTGCCCCTTTAAGTGTGCGACTTACAAATCCTAATACCGCTTGTTGGCCCTTCTCATCAATCTGATACAAGTGTGCTCCTATAGCAATATTGCTGGCATCTGTTTGCAAGTAAAATCTTTCTCCTATCCTTGGGTGATTTAATACAACAGTATTTATAAAAAGACTTTTCACTTGTTGCAGCGTTTCATCGTGGTCCTGTCTCCAGTTCCATTTAATCCCTTTGTTTAACAACTTCAACAATGGAACAGTACTTTCCGCGTATTTACTTGTAAACTTTTGATAGTAGTTAGCTAAACCTAGAAATGACTTTAGCTGCTTGCAGTTCTTTGGAGTTGGAAATTCTTGTATGGCTTTTACCTTCTCTGGGTCTGTGGTTATGCCTTCCACTGAGATTCGGTGACCTAAAAACTTAATTTCCTCCTTACCAAACTCTGATTTCCTTAGATTCAGCGTCATGTTGGCTGATCTTAATTTTTCAAAAATATTCTTTAAATTATCTTGTTGTTGCGTCCTCTTCGTTCACTTTATTAATTTAATAATATATATAATACTTTCACTTATGAACTTACTGTTGTCACTTCCCAAACGTTTCGAGATGTTGTTTCTCTTCTTCAGTGGGTTTAATACTAACTGTCGATTACAGAATAACCGTTACGGAATGGAGTGTGTGGTGGGCGCTATGTTGGGCGCCAAATTCATACAACGCTACTTTTTATCTAACACTCTTATCTAATATTTTGAATGATAGAGAAAATGTTACTTACCCGTGATATTACTTTACCTGGGCACCAGAACAAATCCCAGATACAAATGACACGGTTCCAGCTTAGCTCAGAGCATAGAGACACAAATTCTCAGGATTCGTTCAGTGATTGTGGATTCAAGGGGAATCGTTACAAATAACACTTTAAAATTTGCTTGAGTATGTTTAATTAACGTTTTAATTATTTTTAAACTTCTTGAAAATGTTAATTGTAGGACTTGTTTCTACCCTAACTCTTATGATTTACGAGTGTGTGTGAAAAGTAAAGATTAAGATGTTCAAACGACCTATGGCTCTTATCTGGTTTAATTAAGAGATTGATATCTCCGAAACCAGTGCTAAAGAACAGGTCTGCAATAATTTGCACGTCCAATACTACACCTCAGTTTCCATTCTACACTCCTATACTATGTTATGACTAATCTTACACATTAAATACAAAGTGTGCGATTCTTAGTGTCTTTTAGAAATTGTTTATTGCTTTTTATTATTTGTTTAGTGCTTATTTCATTGATCAATGAATCTATTTCTCACTGTTTGATGCGTCGGCCGAAGATAGGAATCCGTAGAGGTCCTCCTTTTGATGGTTTAGCACAGAAGAAATGATGTTGATCAATCCTGTAGAAAGATGATCTGGCAATTACAGATGCTGTAGCACTCTGTTGCTCAGGTCACTTCACGGCTGATTATAAATTAATTAATTAATACTTTAATTAATTAATGTGTTGTTTTACACAGCGAGAGTTGTTGAACGGTACTAGTTCATCTACACTGCGGACTACTTCTCTAATTTCTCACGTAAATACAACTTTGCGTGATTATAAAATTTCTGCACGTAATTTATACACGACTAGCACATTGAAGATCCGATCGAAGAGTAACGCTACCCCTCGGTTTCAGTTGGCGTCTGTTTCAAATACGGGCTTCTGATTGGTTGTTCAAATAAATCATACGTTTTTCCAGTCTCGACAATCTCGAACAGGTCGAGCAAACACCCCGTGACAGGTTTGAAACGGCAGAGAATTTCTAGTTAAAATCGTACTTCCTGTATTTGCAAATTGATTGATTACAGGTATTTGCAAATGCGTTTTCAAAGATCTGACCACAGAATATTGTTGCTTAGGTCTTTATCTGTGTGTGTGTGAAAACACCTAATTCCTACGTAGTATAATTCTCTTGTTATTCCTTTTGGCGTTTGTCTTCCGTATAACTTCTTCAATTGTTAATTATATTAACTGAGATTGTGGCTACTTATAAAGCTTTACTTGCTGAACACAATGCTGTTTTCAGAATTGCCGTATATTTATTAGTTTTGAAGTTATTGCAGGTTGAACTGATAATTTGAATTGAGTAAAATTTCATGTTCGTACCGGTAGCGGACGTCGCTGTGACGAGGTTAGAGTGAGATGGCTGTGATTGTACGCTCTCTCTCTTGCTTACGCTGCTATACTCATACAGTCTAACACTTTCATATAACGCTCAGATAGGATGCTGTTATGAATCGTTATATATACCCCCACTAGGTATAAAAAAAATGGATTATTTTAAGAAATCGTTATTTTTTTTTCTTTATGTATCATTTTATCCTAATTAAAATTTTGCACATTTTCTTTCGCACTTTTGGTTTTTCCCGCACAAAACTTGCACTAATAAAATTTTCCTTACATCTACCTTATAACTAAAGATTACAATTTGTTACTTAACCTAACATGGTATACACATATTGGGAATTTATATGACCATTAATGTTTTAATCACCATTGTGGCTCAATTAATGTCAGTTATTTAAACAACAATACTAACATTTATTTAAATAAATTTTCTTTTATTATTATCATTGATCTTGATTCCAAACAATTATACATCTTTTATTTGACCACGTTTGATTCACATACCTTATTGGCTCAAACTATTATTTCGTTATTGGTCAATACTTTGTCAAAATATATTTCCTCCTATGGGAACATAGCTTATATAGCTTACCGTCATATATGGAAAATCCTGGTTTGGAGTTGGTAACTGCACTCCTCCAAGCTACACTAATCCTAGGGTCTTGTTGTTGATGGGTCCCTATTTCCTTAAGTCGTCTAACTACTTCAGGTTTTGTTATATATTTTACCGTGTAAATACCAATATCATTGCTACTACATTTAATGTTATCTGTTTCCATGTTGTTTTCTGATGGTGGATTTCTACTGAGTACATCTGCTACCAAGTTGTCTTTCGCTTTACAATACTGTATTTCAAATTGATACTCTTGTATAGCCAAGATCCAATGAGTCAGACGAGCACCTAGCAATTTACATTTTAATAAAAATACTAACGCCTTATTGTCGGTGATTGTAGTAAGTTTAGCACCCAGAATATAACTTCTAAACTTTGACAGGCTATGCACTATCACTAATAGCTCTTTTTCTGTCGTAAAATAGGTTAATTCTGCCCCTTTAAGTGTGCGACTTACAAATCCTAATACCGCTTGTTGGCCCTTCTCATCAATCTGATACAAGTGTGCTCCTATAGCAATATTGCTGGCATCTGTTTGCACGTAAAATCTTTCTCCTATCCTTGGGCGATTTAATACAACAGTATTTATAAAAAGACTTTTCACTTGTTGCAGCGTTTCATCGTGGTCCTGTCTCCACTTCCATTTAATCCCTTTGTTTAACAACTTCAACAATGGAACAGTACTTTCCGCGTATTTACTTGTAAACTTTTGATAGTAGTTAGCTAAACCTAGAAATGACTTTAGCTGCTTGCAGTTCTTTGGAGTTGGAAATTCTTGTATGGCTTTTACCTTCTCTGGGTCTGTGGTTATGCCTTCCACTGAGATTCGATGACCTAAAAACTTAATTTCCTCCTTACCAAACTCTGATTTCCTTAGATTCAGCGTCATGTTGGCTGATCTTAATTTTTCAAAAATATTCTTTAAATTATCTTGTTATTGCGTCCTCTTCGTTCACTTTATTAATTTAATAATATATATAATACTTTCACTTATGAACTTACTGTTGTCACTTCCCAAACGTTTCGAGATGTTGTTTCTCTTCTTCAGTGGGTTTAATACTAACTGTCGATTACAGAATAACCGTTACGGAATGGAGTGTGTGGTGGGCGCCATGATGGGCGCCAAATTCATACAATGCTACTTTTTATCTAACACTCTTATCTAATATTTTGAATGATAGAGAAAATGTTACTTACCCGTGAGATTACTTTACCTGGGCACCAGAACAAATCCCAGATACAAATGACACGGTTCCAGCTTTGCTCAGAGCATAGAGACACAAATTCTCAGGATTCGTTCAGTGATTGTGGATTCAAGGGGAATCGTTACAAATAACACTTTAAAATTTGCTTGAGTATGTTTAATTAACGTTTTAATTATTTTTAAACTTCTTGAAAATGTTAATTGTAGGACTTGTTTCTACCCTAACTCTTATGATTTACGAGTGTGTGTGAAAAGTAAAGATTAAGATGTTCAAACGACCTATGGCTCTTATCTGGTTTAATTAAGAGATTGATATCTCCGAAACCAGTGCTAAAGAACAGGTCTGCAATAATTTGCACGTCCAATACTACACCTCAGTTTCCATTCTACACTCCTATACTATGTTATGACTAATCTTACACATTAAATACAAAGTGTGCGATTCTTAGTGTCTTTTAGAAATTGTTTATTGCTTTTTATTATTTGTTTAGTGCTTATTTCATTGATCAATGAATCTATTTCTCACTGTTTGATGCGTCGGCCGAAGATAGGAATCCGTAGAGGTCCTCCTTTTGATGGTTTAGCACAGAAGAAATGATGTTGATCAATCCTGTAGAAAGATGATCTGGCAATTACAGATGCTGTAGCACTCTGTTGCTCAGGTCACTTCACGGCTGATTATAAATTAATTAATTAATACTTTAATTAATTAATGTGTTGTTTTACACAGCGAGAGTTGTTGAACGGTACTAGTTCATCTACACTGCGGACTACTTCTCTAATTTCTCACGTAAATACAACTTTGCGTGATTATAAAATTTCTGCACGTAATTTATACACGACTAGCACATTGAAGATCCGATCGAAGAGTAACGCTACCCCTCGGTTTCAGTTGGCGTCTGTTTCAAATACGGGCTTCTGATTGGTTGTTCAAATAAATCATACGTTTTTCCAGTCTCGACAATCTCGAACAGGTCGAGCAAACACCCCGTGACAGGTTTGAAACGGCAGAGAATTTCTAGTTAAAATCGTACTTCCTGTATTTGCAAATTGATTGATTACAGGTATTTGCAAATGTGTTTTCAAAGATCTGACCACAGAATATTGTTGCTTAGGTCTTTATCTGTGTGTGTGTGAAAACACCTAATTCCTACGTAGTATAATTCTCTTGTTATTCCTTTTGGCGTTCGTCTTCCGTATAACTTCTTCAATTGTTAATTATATTAACTGAGATTGTGGCTACTTATAAAGCTTTACTTGCTGAACACAATGCTGTTTTCAGAATTGCCGTATATTTATTAGTTTTGAAGTTATTGCAGGTTGAACTGATAATTTGAATTGAGTAAAACTTCATGTTCGTACCGGTAGCGGACGTCGCTGTGACGAGGTTAGAGTGAGATGGCTGTGATTGTACGCTCTCTCTCTTGCTTACGCTGCTATACTCATACAGTCTAACACTTTCATATAACGCTCAGATAGGATGCTGTTATGAATCGTTATATATACCCCCACTAGGTATAAAAAAAATGGATTATTTTAAGAAATCGTTATTTTTTTTTCTTTATGTATCATTTTATCCTAATTAAAATTTTGCACATTTTCTTTCGCACTTTTGGTTTTTCCCGCACAAAACTTGCACTAATAAAATTTTCCTTACATCTACCTTATAACTAAAGATTACAATTTGTTACTTAACCTAACATGGTATACACATATTGGGAATTTATATGACCATTAATGTTTTAATCACCATTGTGGCTCAATTAATGTCAGTTATTTAAACAACAATACTAACATTTATTTAAATAAATTTTTCTTTTATTATTATCATTGATCTTGATTCCAAACAATTATACATCTTTTATTTGACCACGTTTGATTCACATACCTTATTGGCTCAAACTATTATTTCGTTATTGGTCAATACTTTGTCAAAATATATTTCCTCCTATGGGAACATAGCTTATATAGCTTACCGTCATATATGGAAAATCCTGGTTTGGAGTTGGTAACTGCACTCCTCCAAGCTACACTAATCCTAGGGTCTTGTTGTTGATGGGTCCCTATTTCCTTAAGTCGTCTAACTACTTCAGGTTTTGTTATATATTTTACCGTGTAAATACCAATATCATTGCTACTACATTTAATGTTATCTGTTTCCATGTTGTTTTCTGATGGTGGATTTCTACTGAGTACATCTGCTACCAAGTTGTCTTTCGCTTTACAATACTGTATTTCAAATTGATACTCTTGTATAGCCAAGATCCAATGAGTCAGACGAGCACCTAGCAATTTACATTTTAATAAAAATACTAACGCCTTATTGTCGGTGATTGTAGTAAGTTTAGCACCCAGAATATAACTTCTAAACTTTGACAGGCTATGCACTATCACTAATAGCTCTTTTTCTGTCGTAAAATAGGTTAATTCTGCCCCTTTAAGTGTGCGACTTACAAATCCTAATACCGCTTGTTGGCCCTTCTCATCAATCTGATACAAGTGTGCTCCTATAGCAATATTGCTGGCATCTGTTTGCAAGTAAAATCTTTCTCCTATCCTTGGGTGATTTAATACAACAGTATTTATAAAAAGACTTTTCACTTGTTGCAGCGTTTCATCGTGGTCCTGTCTCCAGTTCCATTTAATCCCTTTGTTTAACAACTTCAACAATGGAACAGTACTTTCCGCGTATTTACTTGTAAACTTTTGATAGTAGTTAGCTAAACCTAGAAATGACTTTAGCTGCTTGCAGTTCTTTGGAGTTGGAAATTCTTGTATGGCTTTTACCTTCTCTGGGTCTGTGGTTATGCCTTCCACTGAGATTCGGTGACCTAAAAACTTAATTTCCTCCTTACCAAACTCTGATTTCCTTAGATTCAGCGTCATGTTGGCTGATCTTAATTTTTCAAAAATATTCTTTAAATTATCTTGTTGTTGCGTCCTCTTCGTTCACTTTATTAATTTAATAATATATATAATACTTTCACTTATGAACTTACTGTTGTCACTTCCCAAACGTTTCGAGATGTTGTTTCTCTTCTTCAGTGGGTTTAATACTAACTGTCGATTACAGAATAACCGTTACGGAATGGAGTGTGTGGTGGGCGCTATGTTGGGCGCCAAATTCATACAACGCTACTTTTTATCTAACACTCTTATCTAATATTTTGAATGATAGAGAAAATGTTACTTACCCGTGATATTACTTTACCTGGGCACCAGAACAAATCCCAGATACAAATGACACGGTTCCAGCTTAGCTCAGAGCATAGAGACACAAATTCTCAGGATTCGTTCAGTGATTGTGGATTCAAGGGGAATCGTTACAAATAACACTTTAAAATTTGCTTGAGTATGTTTAATTAACGTTTTAATTATTTTTAAACTTCTTGAAAATGTTAATTGTAGGACTTGTTTCTACCCTAACTCTTATGATTTACGAGTGTGTGTGAAAAGTAAAGATTAAGATGTTCAAACGACCTATGGCTCTTATCTGGTTTAATTAAGAGATTGATATCTCCGAAACCAGTGCTAAAGAACAGGTCTGCAATAATTTGCACGTCCAATACTACACCTCAGTTTCCATTCTACACTCCTATACTATGTTATGACTAATCTTACACATTAAATACAAAGTGTGCGATTCTTAGTGTCTTTTAGAAATTGTTTATTGCTTTTTATTATTTGTTTAGTGCTTATTTCATTGATCAATGAATCTATTTCTCACTGTTTGATGCGTCGGCCGAAGATAGGAATCCGTAGAGGTCCTCCTTTTGATGGTTTAGCACAGAAGAAATGATGTTGATCAATCCTGTAGAAAGATGATCTGGCAATTACAGATGCTGTAGCACTCTGTTGCTCAGGTCACTTCACGGCTGATTATAAATTAATTAATTAATACTTTAATTAATTAATGTGTTGTTTTACACAGCGAGAGTTGTTGAACGGTACTAGTTCATCTACACTGCGGACTACTTCTCTAATTTCTCACGTAAATACAACTTTGCGTGATTATAAAATTTCTGCACGTAATTTATACACGACTAGCACATTGAAGATCCGATCGAAGAGTAACGCTACCCCTCGGTTTCAGTTGGCGTCTGTTTCAAATACGGGCTTCTGATTGGTTGTTCAAATAAATCATACGTTTTTCCAGTCTCGACAATCTCGAACAGGTCGAGCAAACACCCCGTGACAGGTTTGAAACGGCAGAGAATTTCTAGTTAAAATCGTACTTCCTGTATTTGCAAATTGATTGATTACAGGTATTTGCAAATGTGTTTTCAAAGATCTGACCACAGAATATTGTTGCTTAGGTCTTTATCTGTGTGTGTGTGAAAACACCTAATTCCTACGTAGTATAATTCTCTTGTTATTCCTTTTGGCGTTCGTCTTCCGTATAACTTCTTCAATTGTTAATTATATTAACTGAGATTGTGGCTACTTATAAAGCTTTACTTGCTGAACACAATGCTGTTTTCAGAATTGCCGTATATTTATTAGTTTTGAAGTTATTGCAGGTTGAACTGATAATTTGAATTGAGTAAAACTTCATGTTCGTACCGGTAGCGGACGTCGCTGTGACGAGGTTAGAGTGAGATGGCTGTGATTGTACGCTCTCTCTCTTGCTTACGCTGCTATACTCATACAGTCTAACACTTTCATATAACGCTCAGATAGGATGCTGTTATGAATCGTTATATATACCCCCACTAGGTATAAAAAAAATGGATTATTTTAAGAAATCGTTATTTTTTTTTCTTTATGTATCATTTTATCCTAATTAAAATTTTGCACATTTTCTTTCGCACTTTTGGTTTTTCCCGCACAAAACTTGCACTAATAAAATTTTCCTTACATCTACCTTATAACTAAAGATTACAATTTGTTACTTAACCTAACATGGTATACACATATTGGGAATTTATATGACCATTAATGTTTTAATCACCATTGTGGCTCAATTAATGTCAGTTATTTAAACAACAATACTAACATTTATTTAAATAAATTTTTCTTTTATTATTATCATTGATCTTGATTCCAAACAATTATACATCTTTTATTTGACCACGTTTGATTCACATACCTTATTGGCTCAAACTATTATTTCGTTATTGGTCAATACTTTGTCAAAATATATTTCCTCCTATGGGAACATAGCTTATATAGCTTACCGTCATATATGGAAAATCCTGGTTTGGAGTTGGTAACTGCACTCCTCCAAGCTACACTAATCCTAGGGTCTTGTTGTTGATGGGTCCCTATTTCCTTAAGTCGTCTAACTACTTCAGGTTTTGTTATATATTTTACCGTGTAAATACCAATATCATTGCTACTACATTTAATGTTATCTGTTTCCATGTTGTTTTCTGATGGTGGATTTCTACTGAGTACATCTGCTACCAAGTTGTCTTTCGCTTTACAATACTGTATTTCAAATTGATACTCTTGTATAGCCAAGATCCAATGAGTCAGACGAGCACCTAGCAATTTACATTTTAATAAAAATACTAACGCCTTATTGTCGGTGATTGTAGTAAGTTTAGCACCCAGAATATAACTTCTAAACTTTGACAGGCTATGCACTATCACTAATAGCTCTTTTTCTGTCGTAAAATAGGTTAATTCTGCCCCTTTAAGTGTGCGACTTACAAATCCTAATACCGCTTGTTGGCCCTTCTCATCAATCTGATACAAGTGTGCTCCTATAGCAATATTGCTGGCATCTGTTTGCAAGTAAAATCTTTCTCCTATCCTTGGGTGATTTAATACAACAGTATTTATAAAAAGACTTTTCACTTGTTGCAGCGTTTCATCGTGGTCCTGTCTCCAGTTCCATTTAATCCCTTTGTTTAACAACTTCAACAATGGAACAGTACTTTCCGCGTATTTACTTGTAAACTTTTGATAGTAGTTAGCTAAACCTAGAAATGACTTTAGCTGCTTGCAGTTCTTTGGAGTTGGAAATTCTTGTATGGCTTTTACCTTCTCTGGGTCTGTGGTTATGCCTTCCACTGAGATTCGGTGACCTAAAAACTTAATTTCCTCCTTACCAAACTCTGATTTCCTTAGATTCAGCGTCATGTTGGCTGATCTTAATTTTTCAAAAATATTCTTTAAATTATCTTGTTGTTGCGTCCTCTTCGTTCACTTTATTAATTTAATAATATATATAATACTTTCACTTATGAACTTACTGTTGTCACTTCCCAAACGTTTCGAGATGTTGTTTCTCTTCTTCAGTGGGTTTAATACTAACTGTCGATTACAGAATAACCGTTACGGAATGGAGTGTGTGGTGGGCGCTATGTTGGGCGCCAAATTCATACAACGCTACTTTTTATCTAACACTCTTATCTAATATTTTGAATGATAGAGAAAATGTTACTTACCCGTGATATTACTTCACCTGGGCACCAGAACAAATCCCAGATACAAATGACACGGTTCCAGCTTAGCTCAGAGCATAGAGACACAAATTCTCAGGATTCGTTCAGTGATTGTGGATTCAAGGGGAATCGTTACAAATAACACTTTAAAATTTGCTTGAGTATGTTTAATTAACGTTTTAATTATTTTTAAACTTCTTGAAAATGTTAATTGTAGGACTTGTTTCTACCCTAACTCTTATGATTTACGAGTGTGTGTGAAAAGTAAAGATTAAGATGTTCAAACGACCTATGGCTCTTATCTGGTTTAATTAAGAGATTGATATCTCCGAAACCAGTGCTAAAGAACAGGTCTGCAATAATTTGCACGTCCAATACTACACCTCAGTTTCCATTCTACACTCCTATACTATGTTATGACTAATCTTACACATTAAATACAAAGTGTGCGATTCTTAGTGTCTTTTAGAAATTGTTTATTGCTTTTTATTATTTGTTTAGTGCTTATTTCATTGATCAATGAATCTATTTCTCACTGTTTGATGCGTCGGCCGAAGATAGGAATCCGTAGAGGTCCTCCTTTTGATGGTTTAGCACAGAAGAAATGATGTTGATCAATCCTGTAGAAAGATGATCTGGCAATTACAGATGCTGTAGCACTCTGTTGCTCAGGTCACTTCACGGCTGATTATAAATTAATTAATTAATACTTTAATTAATTAATGTGTTGTTTTACACAGCGAGAGTTGTTGAACGGTACTAGTTCATCTACACTGCGGACTACTTCTCTAATTTCTCACGTAAATACAACTTTGCGTGATTATAAAATTTCTGCACGTAATTTATACACGACTAGCACATTGAAGATCCGATCGAAGAGTAACGCTACCCCTCGGTTTCAGTTGGCGTCTGTTTCAAATACGGGCTTCTGATTGGTTGTTCAAATAAATCATACGTTTTTCCAGTCTCGACAATCTCGAACAGGTCGAGCAAACACCCCGTGACAGGTTTGAAACGGCAGAGAATTTCTAGTTAAAATCGTACTTCCTGTATTTGCAAATTGATTGATTACAGGTATTTGCAAATGCGTTTTCAAAGATCTGACCACAGAATATTGTTGCTTAGGTCTTTATCTGTGTGTGTGTGAAAACACCTAATTCCTACGTAGTATAATTCTCTTGTTATTCCTTTTGGCGTTTGTCTTCCGTATAACTTCTTCAATTGTTAATTATATTAACTGAGATTGTGGCTACTTATAAAGCTTTACTTGCTGAACACAATGCTGTTTTCAGAATTGCCGTATATTTATTAGTTTTGAAGTTATTGCAGGTTGAACTGATAATTTGAATTGAGTAAAATTTCATGTTCGTACCGGTAGCGGACGTCGCTGTGACGAGGTTAGAGTGAGATGGCTGTGATTGTACGCTCTCTCTCTTGCTTACGCTGCTATACTCATACAGTCTAACACTTTCATATAACGCTCAGATAGGATGCTGTTATGAATCGTTATATATACCCCCACTAGGTATAAAAAAAATGGATTATTTTAAGAAATCGTTATTTTTTTTTCTTTATGTATCATTTTATCCTAATTAAAATTTTGCACATTTTCTTTCGCACTTTTGGTTTTTCCCGCACAAAACTTGCACTAATAAAATTTTCCTTACATCTACCTTATAACTAAAGATTACAATTTGTTACTTAACCTAACATGGTATACACATATTGGGAATTTATATGACCATTAATGTTTTAATCACCATTGTGGCTCAATTAATGTCAGTTATTTAAACAACAATACTAACATTTATTTAAATAAATTTTCTTTTATTATTATCATTGATCTTGATTCCAAACAATTATACATCTTTTATTTGACCACGTTTGATTCACATACCTTATTGGCTCAAACTATTATTTCGTTATTGGTCAATACTTTGTCAAAATATATTTCCTCCTATGGGAACATAGCTTATATAGCTTACCGTCATATATGGAAAATCCTGGTTTGGAGTTGGTAACTGCACTCCTCCAAGCTACACTAATCCTAGGGTCTTGTTGTTGATGGGTCCCTATTTCCTTAAGTCGTCTAACTACTTCAGGTTTTGTTATATATTTTACCGTGTAAATACCAATATCATTGCTACTACATTTAATGTTATCTGTTTCCATGTTGTTTTCTGATGGTGGATTTCTACTGAGTACATCTGCTACCAAGTTGTCTTTCGCTTTACAATACTGTATTTCAAATTGATACTCTTGTATAGCCAAGATCCAATGAGTCAGACGAGCACCTAGCAATTTACATTTTAATAAAAATACTAACGCCTTATTGTCGGTGATTGTAGTAAGTTTAGCACCCAGAATATAACTTCTAAACTTTGACAGGCTATGCACTATCACTAATAGCTCTTTTTCTGTCGTAAAATAGGTTAATTCTGCCCCTTTAAGTGTGCGACTTACAAATCCTAATACCGCTTGTTGGCCCTTCTCATCAATCTGATACAAGTGTGCTCCTATAGCAATATTGCTGGCATCTGTTTGCACGTAAAATCTTTCTCCTATCCTTGGGCGATTTAATACAACAGTATTTATAAAAAGACTTTTCACTTGTTGCAGCGTTTCATCGTGGTCCTGTCTCCACTTCCATTTAATCCCTTTGTTTAACAACTTCAACAATGGAACAGTACTTTCCGCGTATTTACTTGTAAACTTTTGATAGTAGTTAGCTAAACCTAGAAATGACTTTAGCTGCTTGCAGTTCTTTGGAGTTGGAAATTCTTGTATGGCTTTTACCTTCTCTGGGTCTGTGGTTATGCCTTCCACTGAGATTCGGTGACCTAAAAACTTAATTTCCTCCTTACCAAACTCTGATTTCCTTAGATTCAGCGTCATGTTGGCTGATCTTAATTTTTCAAAAATATTCTTTAAATTATCTTGTTGTTGCGTCCTCTTCGTTCACTTTATTAATTTAATAATATATATAATACTTTCACTTATGAACTTACTGTTGTCACTTCCCAAACGTTTCGAGATGTTGTTTCTCTTCTTCAGTGGGTTTAATACTAACTGTCGATTACAGAATAACCGTTACGGAATGGAGTGTGTGGTGGGCGCCATGATGGGCGCCAAATTCATACAATGCTACTTTTTATCTAACACTCTTATCTAATATTTTGAATGATAGAGAAAATGTTACTTACCCGTGAGATTACTTTACCTGGGCACCAGAACAAATCCCAGATACAAATGACACGGTTCCAGCTTAGCTCAGAGCATAGAGACACAAATTCTCAGGATTCGTTCAGTGATTGTGGATTCAAGGGGAATCGTTACAAATAACACTTTAAAATTTGCTTGAGTATGTTTAATTAACGTTTTAATTATTTTTAAACTTCTTGAAAATGTTAATTGTAGGACTTGTTTCTACCCTAACTCTTATGATTTACGAGTGTGTGTGAAAAGTAAAGATTAAGATGTTCAAACGACCTATGGCTCTTATCTGGTTTAATTAAGAGATTGATATCTCCGAAACCAGTGCTAAAGAACAGGTCTGCAATAATTTGCACGTCCAATACTACACCTCAGTTTCCATTCTACACTCCTATACTATGTTATGACTAATCTTACACATTAAATACAAAGTGTGCGATTCTTAGTGTCTTTTAGAAATTGTTTATTGCTTTTTATTATTTGTTTAGTGCTTATTTCATTGATCAATGAATCTATTTCTCACTGTTTGATGCGTCGGCCGAAGATAGGAATCCGTAGAGGTCCTCCTTTTGATGGTTTAGCACAGAAGAAATGATGTTGATCAATCCTGTAGAAAGATGATCTGGCAATTACAGATGCTGTAGCACTCTGTTGCTCAGGTCACTTCACGGCTGATTATAAATTAATTAATTAATACTTTAATTAATTAATGTGTTGTTTTACACAGCGAGAGTTGTTGAACGGTACTAGTTCATCTACACTGCGGACTACTTCTCTAATTTCTCACGTAAATACAACTTTGCGTGATTATAAAATTTCTGCACGTAATTTATACACGACTAGCACATTGAAGATCCGATCGAAGAGTAACGCTACCCCTCGGTTTCAGTTGGCGTCTGTTTCAAATACGGGCTTCTGATTGGTTGTTCAAATAAATCATACGTTTTTCCAGTCTCGACAATCTCGAACAGGTCGAGCAAACACCCCGTGACAGGTTTGAAACGGCAGAGAATTTCTAGTTAAAATCGTACTTCCTGTATTTGCAAATTGATTGATTACAGGTATTTGCAAATGTGTTTTCAAAGATCTGACCACAGAATATTGTTGCTTAGGTCTTTATCTGTGTGTGTGTGAAAACACCTAATTCCTACGTAGTATAATTCTCTTGTTATTCCTTTTGGCGTTCGTCTTCCGTATAACTTCTTCAATTGTTAATTATATTAACTGAGATTGTGGCTACTTATAAAGCTTTACTTGCTGAACACAATGCTGTTTTCAGAATTGCCGTATATTTATTAGTTTTGAAGTTATTGCAGGTTGAACTGATAATTTGAATTGAGTAAAACTTCATGTTCGTACCGGTAGCGGACGTCGCTGTGACGAGGTTAGAGTGAGATGGCTGTGATTGTACGCTCTCTCTCTTGCTTACGCTGCTATACTCATACAGTCTAACACTTTCATATAACGCTCAGATAGGATGCTGTTATGAATCGTTATATATACCCCCACTAGGTATAAAAAAAATGGATTATTTTAAGAAATCGTTATTTTTTTTTCTTTATGTATCATTTTATCCTAATTAAAATTTTGCACATTTTCTTTCGCACTTTTGGTTTTTCCCGCACAAAACTTGCACTAATAAAATTTTCCTTACATCTACCTTATAACTAAAGATTACAATTTGTTACTTAACCTAACATGGTATACACATATTGGGAATTTATATGACCATTAATGTTTTAATCACCATTGTGGCTCAATTAATGTCAGTTATTTAAACAACAATACTAACATTTATTTAAATAAATTTTTCTTTTATTATTATCATTGATCTTGATTCCAAACAATTATACATCTTTTATTTGACCACGTTTGATTCACATACCTTATTGGCTCAAACTATTATTTCGTTATTGGTCAATACTTTGTCAAAATATATTTCCTCCTATGGGAACATAGCTTATATAGCTTACCGTCATATATGGAAAATCCTGGTTTGGAGTTGGTAACTGCACTCCTCCAAGCTACACTAATCCTAGGGTCTTGTTGTTGATGGGTCCCTATTTCCTTAAGTCGTCTAACTACTTCAGGTTTTGTTATATATTTTACCGTGTAAATACCAATATCATTGCTACTACATTTAATGTTATCTGTTTCCATGTTGTTTTCTGATGGTGGATTTCTACTGAGTACATCTGCTACCAAGTTGTCTTTCGCTTTACAATACTGTATTTCAAATTGATACTCTTGTATAGCCAAGATCCAATGAGTCAGACGAGCACCTAGCAATTTACATTTTAATAAAAATACTAACGCCTTATTGTCGGTGATTGTAGTAAGTTTAGCACCCAGAATATAACTTCTAAACTTTGACAGGCTATGCACTATCACTAATAGCTCTTTTTCTGTCGTAAAATAGGTTAATTCTGCCCCTTTAAGTGTGCGACTTACAAATCCTAATACCGCTTGTTGGCCCTTCTCATCAATCTGATACAAGTGTGCTCCTATAGCAATATTGCTGGCATCTGTTTGCAAGTAAAATCTTTCTCCTATCCTTGGGTGATTTAATACAACAGTATTTATAAAAAGACTTTTCACTTGTTGCAGCGTTTCATCGTGGTCCTGTCTCCACTTCCATTTAATCCCTTTGTTTAACAACTTCAACAATGGAACAGTACTTTCCGCGTATTTACTTGTAAACTTTTGATAGTAGTTAGCTAAACCTAGAAATGACTTTAGCTGCTTGCAGTTCTTTGGAGTTGGAAATTCTTGTATGGCTTTTACCTTCTCTGGGTCTGTGGTTATGCCTTCCACTGAGATTCGGTGACCTAAAAACTTAATTTCCTCCTTACCAAACTCTGATTTCCTTAGATTCAGCGTCATGTTGGCTGATCTTAATTTTTCAAAAATATTCTTTAAATTATCTTGTTGTTGCGTCCTCTTCGTTCACTTTATTAATTTAATAATATATATAATACTTTCACTTATGAACTTACTGTTGTCACTTCCCAAACGTTTCGAGATGTTGTTTCTCTTCTTCAGTGGGTTTAATACTAACTGTCGATTACAGAATAACCGTTACGGAATGGAGTGTGTGGTGGGCGCCATGATGGGCGCCAAATTCATACAATGCTACTTTTTATCTAACACTCTTATCTAATATTTTGAATGATAGAGAAAATGTTACTTACCCGTGAGATTACTTTACCTGGGCACCAGAACAAATCCCAGATACAAATGACACGGTTCCAGCTTAGCTCAGAGCATAGAGACACAAATTCTCAGGATTCGTTCAGTGATTGTGGATTCAAGGGGAATCGTTACAAATAACACTTTAAAATTTGCTTGAGTATGTTTAATTAACGTTTTAATTATTTTTAAACTTCTTGAAAATGTTAATTGTAGGACTTGTTTCTACCCTAACTCTTATGATTTACGAGTGTGTGTGAAAAGTAAAGATTAAGATGTTCAAACGACCTATGGCTCTTATCTGGTTTAATTAAGAGATTGATATCTCCGAAACCAGTGCTAAAGAACAGGTCTGCAATAATTTGCACGTCCAATACTACACCTCAGTTTCCATTCTACACTCCTATACTATGTTATGACTAATCTTACACATTAAATACAAAGTGTGCGATTCTTAGTGTCTTTTAGAAATTGTTTATTGCTTTTTATTATTTGTTTAGTGCTTATTTCATTGATCAATGAATCTATTTCTCACTGTTTGATGCGTCGGCCGAAGATAGGAATCCGTAGAGGTCCTCCTTTTGATGGTTTAGCACAGAAGAAATGATGTTGATCAATCCTGTAGAAAGATGATCTGGCAATTACAGATGCTGTAGCACTCTGTTGCTCAGGTCACTTCACGGCTGATTATAAATTAATTAATTAATACTTTAATTAATTAATGTGTTGTTTTACACAGCGAGAGTTGTTGAACGGTACTAGTTCATCTACACTGCGGACTACTTCTCTAATTTCTCACGTAAATACAACTTTGCGTGATTATAAAATTTCTGCACGTAATTTATACACGACTAGCACATTGAAGATCCGATCGAAGAGTAACGCTACCCCTCGGTTTCAGTTGGCGTCTGTTTTAAATACGGGCTTCTGATTGGTTGTTCAAATAAATCATACGTTTTTCCAGTCTCGACAATCTCGAACAGGTCGAGCAAACACCCCGTGACAGGTTTGAAACGGCAGAGAATTTCTAGTTAAAATCGTACTTCCTGTATTTGCAAATTGATTGATTACAGGTATTTGCAAATGTGTTTTCAAAGATCTGACCACAGAATATTGTTGCTTAGGTCTTTATCTGTGTGTGTGTGAAAACACCTAATTCCTACGTAGTATAATTCTCTTGTTATTCCTTTTGGCGTTCGTCTTCCGTATAACTTCTTCAATTGTTAATTATATTAACTGAGATTGTGGCTACTTATAAAGCTTTACTTGCTGAACACAATGCTGTTTTCAGAATTGCCGTATATTTATTAGTTTTGAAGTTATTGCAGGTTGAACTGATAATTTGAATTGAGTAAAACTTCATGTTCGTACCGGTAGCGGACGTCGCTGTGACGAGGTTAGAGTGAGATGGCTGTGATTGTACGCTCTCTCTCTTGCTTACGCTGCTATACTCATACAGTCTAACACTTTCATATAACGCTCAGATAGGATGCTGTTATGAATCGTTATATATACCCCCACTAGGTATAAAAAAAATGGATTATTTTAAGAAATCGTTATTTTTTTTTCTTTATGTATCATTTTATCCTAATTAAAATTTTGCACATTTTCTTTCGCACTTTTGGTTTTTCCCGCACAAAACTTGCACTAATAAAATTTTCCTTACATCTACCTTATAACTAAAGATTACAATTTGTTACTTAACCTAACATGGTATACACATATTGGGAATTTATATGACCATTAATGTTTTAATCACCATTGTGGCTCAATTAATGTCAGTTATTTAAACAACAATACTAACATTTATTTAAATAAATTTTTCTTTTATTATTATCATTGATCTTGATTCCAAACAATTATACATCTTTTATTTGACCACGTTTGATTCACATACCTTATTGGCTCAAACTATTATTTCGTTATTGGTCAATACTTTGTCAAAATATATTTCCTCCTATGGGAACATAGCTTATATAGCTTACCGTCATATATGGAAAATCCTGGTTTGGAGTTGGTAACTGCACTCCTCCAAGCTACACTAATCCTAGGGTCTTGTTGTTGATGGGTCCCTATTTCCTTAAGTCGTCTAACTACTTCAGGTTTTGTTATATATTTTACCGTGTAAATACCAATATCATTGCTACTACATTTAATGTTATCTGTTTCCATGTTGTTTTCTGATGGTGGATTTCTACTGAGTACATCTGCTACCAAGTTGTCTTTCGCTTTACAATACTGTATTTCAAATTGATACTCTTGTATAGCCAAGATCCAATGAGTCAGACGAGCACCTAGCAATTTACATTTTAATAAAAATACTAACGCCTTATTGTCGGTGATTGTAGTAAGTTTAGCACCCAGAATATAACTTCTAAACTTTGACAGGCTATGCACTATCACTAATAGCTCTTTTTCTGTCGTAAAATAGGTTAATTCTGCCCCTTTAAGTGTGCGACTTACAAATCCTAATACCGCTTGTTGGCCCTTCTCATCAATCTGATACAAGTGTGCTCCTATAGCAATATTGCTGGCATCTGTTTGCAAGTAAAATCTTTCTCCTATCCTTGGGTGATTTAATACAACAGTATTTATAAAAAGACTTTTCACTTGTTGCAGCGTTTCATCGTGGTCCTGTCTCCACTTCCATTTAATCCCTTTGTTTAACAACTTCAACAATGGAACAGTACTTTCCGCGTATTTACTTGTAAACTTTTGATAGTAGTTAGCTAAACCTAGAAATGACTTTAGCTGCTTGCAGTTCTTTGGAGTTGGAAATTCTTGTATGGCTTTTACCTTCTCTGGGTCTGTGGTTATGCCTTCCACTGAGATTCGGTGACCTAAAAACTTAATTTCCTCCTTACCAAACTCTGATTTCCTTAGATTCAGCGTCATGTTGGCTGATCTTAATTTTTCAAAAATATTCTTTAAATTATCTTGTTGTTGCGTCCTCTTCGTTCACTTTATTAATTTAATAATATATATAATACTTTCACTTATGAACTTACTGTTGTCACTTCCCAAACGTTTCGAGATGTTGTTTCTCTTCTTCAGTGGGTTTAATACTAACTGTCGATTACAGAATAACCGTTACGGAATGGAGTGTGTGGTGGGCGCTATGTTGGGCGCCAAATTGATACAACGCTACTTTTTATCTAACACTCTTATCTAATATTTTGAATGATAGAGAAAATGTTACTTACCCGTGAGATTACTTTACCTGGGCACCAGAACAAATCCCAGATACAAATGACACGGTTCCAGCTTAGCTCAGAGCATAGAGACACAAATTCTCAGGATTCGTTCAGTGATTGTGGATTCAAGGGGAATCGTTACAAATAACACTTTAAAATTTGCTTGAGTATGTTTAATTAACGTTTTAATTATTTTTAAACTTCTTGAAAATGTTAATTGTAGGACTTGTTTCTACCCTAACTCTTATGATTTACGAGTGTGTGTGAAAAGTAAAGATTAAGATGTTCAAACGACCTATGGCTCTTATCTGGTTTAATTAAGAGATTGATATCTCCGAAACCAGTGCTAAAGAACAGGTCTGCAATAATTTGCACGTCCAATACTACACCTCAGTTTCCATTCTACACTCCTATACTATGTTATGACTAATCTTACACATTAAATACAAAGTGTGCGATTCTTAGTGTCTTTTAGAAATTGTTTATTGCTTTTTATTATTTGTTTAGTGCTTATTTCATTGATCAATGAATCTATTTCTCACTGTTTGATGCGTCGGCCGAAGATAGGAATCCGTAGAGGTCCTCCTTTTGATGGTTTAGCACAGAAGAAATGATGTTGATCAATCCTGTAGAAAGATGATCTGGCAATTACAGATGCTGTAGCACTCTGTTGCTCAGGTCACTTCACGGCTGATTATAAATTAATTAATTAATACTTTAATTAATTAATGTGTTGTTTTACACAGCGAGAGTTGTTGAACGGTACTAGTTCATCTACACTGCGGACTACTTCTCTAATTTCTCACGTAAATACAACTTTGCGTGATTATAAAATTTCTGCACGTAATTTATACACGACTAGCACATTGAAGATCCGATCGAAGAGTAACGCTACCCCTCGGTTTCAGTTGGCGTCTGTTTCAAATACGGGCTTCTGATTGGTTGTTCAAATAAATCATACGTTTTTCCAGTCTCGACAATCTCGAACAGGTCGAGCAAACACCCCGTGACAGGTTTGAAACGGCAGAGAATTTCTAGTTAAAATCGTACTTCCTGTATTTGCAAATTGATTGATTACAGGTATTTGCAAATGTGTTTTCAAAGATCTGACCACAGAATATTGTTGCTTAGGTCTTTATCTGTGTGTGTGTGAAAACACCTAATTCCTACGTAGTATAATTCTCTTGTTATTCCTTTTGGCGTTCGTCTTCCGTATAACTTCTTCAATTGTTAATTATATTAACTGAGATTGTGGCTACTTATAAAGCTTTACTTGCTGAACACAATGCTGTTTTCAGAATTGCCGTATATTTATTAGTTTTGAAGTTATTGCAGGTTGAACTGATAATTTGAATTGAGTAAAATTTCATGTTCGTACCGGTAGCGGACGTCGCTGTGACGAGGTTAGAGTGAGATGGCTGTGATTGTACGCTCTCTCTCTTGCTTACGCTGCTATACTCATACAGTCTAACACTTTCATATAACGCTCAGATAGGATGCTGTTATGAATCGTTATATATACCCCCACTAGGTATAAAAAAAATGGATTATTTTAAGAAATCGTTATTTTTTTTTCTTTATGTATCATTTTATCCTAATTAAAATTTTGCACATTTTCTTTCGCACTTTTGGTTTTTCCCGCACAAAACTTGCACTAATAAAATTTTCCTTACATCTACCTTATAACTAAAGATTACAATTTGTTACTTAACCTAACATGGTATACACATATTGGGAATTTATATGACCATTAATGTTTTAATCACCATTGTGGCTCAATTAATGTCAGTTATTTAAACAACAATACTAACATTTATTTAAATAAATTTTTCTTTTATTATTATCATTGATCTTGATTCCAAACAATTATACATCTTTTATTTGACCACGTTTGATTCACATACCTTATTGGCTCAAACTATTATTTCGTTATTGGTCAATACTTTGTCAAAATATATTTCCTCCTATGGGAACATAGCTTATATAGCTTACCGTCATATATGGAAAATCCTGGTTTGGAGTTGGTAACTGCACTCCTCCAAGCTACACTAATCCTAGGGTCTTGTTGTTGATGGGTCCCTATTTCCTTAAGTCGTCTAACTACTTCAGGTTTTGTTATATATTTTACCGTGTAAATACCAATATCATTGCTACTACATTTAATGTTATCTGTTTCCATGTTGTTTTCTGATGGTGGATTTCTACTGAGTACATCTGCTACCAAGTTGTCTTTCGCTTTACAATACTGTATTTCAAATTGATACTCTTGTATAGCCAAGATCCAATGAGTCAGACGAGCACCTAGCAATTTACATTTTAATAAAAATACTAACGCCTTATTGTCGGTGATTGTAGTAAGTTTAGCACCCAGAATATAACTTCTAAACTTTGACAGGCTATGCACTATCACTAATAGCTCTTTTTCTGTCGTAAAATAGGTTAATTCTGCCCCTTTAAGTGTGCGACTTACAAATCCTAATACCGCTTGTTGGCCCTTCTCATCAATCTGATACAAGTGTGCTCCTATAGCAATATTGCTGGCATCTGTTTGCAAGTAAAATCTTTCTCCTATCCTTGGGCGATTTAATACAACAGTATTTATAAAAAGGCTTTTCACTTGTTGCAGCGTTTCATCGTGGTCCTGTCTCCACTTCCATTTAATCCCTTTGTTTAACAACTTCAACAATGGAACAGTACTTTCCGCGTATTTACTTGTAAACTTTTGATAGTAGTTAGCTAAACCTAGAAATGACTTTAGCTGCTTGCAGTTCTTTGGAGTTGGAAATTCTTGTATGGCTTTTACCTTCTCTGGGTCTGTGGTTATGCCTTCCACTGAGATTCGGTGACCTAAAAACTTAATTTCCTCCTTACCAAACTCTGATTTCCTTAGATTCAGCGTCATGTTGGCTGATCTTAATTTTTCAAAAATATTCTTTAAATTATCTTGTTATTGCGTCCTCTTCGTTCACTTTATTAAATTAATAATATATATAATACTTTCACTTATGAACTTACTGTTGTCACTTCCCAAACGTTTCGAGATGTTGTTTCTCTTCTTCAGTGGGTTTAATACTAACTGTCGATTACAGAATAACCGTTACGGAATGGAGTGTGTGGTGGGCGCCATGATGGGCGCCAAATTCATACAACGCTACTTTTTATCTAACACTCTTATCTAATATTTTGAATGATAGAGAAAATGTTACTTACCCGTGAGATTACTTTACCTGGGCACCAGAACAAATCCCAGATACAAATGACACGGTTCCAGCTTAGCTCAGAGCATAGAGACACAAATTCTCAGGATTCGTTCAGTGATTGTGGATTCAAGGGGAATCGTTACAAATAACACTTTAAAATTTGCTTGAGTATGTTTAATTAACGTTTTAATTATTTTTAAACTTCTTGAAAATGTTAATTGTAGGACTTGTTTCTACCCTAACTCTTATGATTTACGAGTGTGTGTGAAAAGTAAAGATTAAGATGTTCAAACGACCTATGGCTCTTATCTGGTTTAATTAAGAGATTGATATCTCCGAAACCAGTGCTAAAGAACAGGTCTGCAATAATTTGCACGTCCAATACTACACCTCAGTTTCCATTCTACACTCCTATACTATGTTATGACTAATCTTACACATTAAATACAAAGTGTGCGATTCTTAGTGTCTTTTAGAAATTGTTTATTGCTTTTTATTATTTGTTTAGTGCTTATTTCATTGATCAATGAATCTATTTCTCACTGTTTGATGCGTCGGCCGAAGATAGGAATCCGTAGAGGTCCTCCTTTTGATGGTTTAGCACAGAAGAAATGATGTTGATCAATCCTGTAGAAAGATGATCTGGCAATTACAGATGCTGTAGCACTCTGTTGCTCAGGTCACTTCACGGCTGATTATAAATTAATTAATTAATACTTTAATTAATTAATGTGTTGTTTTACACAGCGAGAGTTGTTGAACGGTACTAGTTCATCTACACTGCGGACTACTTCTCGAATTTCTCACGTAAATACAACTTTGCGTGATTATAAAATTTCTGCACGTAATTTATACACGACTAGCACATTGAAGATCCGATCGAAGAGTAACGCTACCCCTCGGTTTCAGTTGGCGTCTGTTTTAAATACGGGCTTCTGATTGGTTGTTCAAATAAATCATACGTTTTTCCAGTCTCGACAATCTCGAACAGGTCGAGCAAACACCCCGTGACAGGTTTGAAACGGCAGAGAATTTCTAGTTAAAATCGTACTTCTTGTATTTGCAAATTGATTGATTACAGGTATTTGCAAATGTGTTTTCAAAGATCTGACCACAGAATATTGTTGCTTAGGTCTTTATCTGTGTGTGTGTGAAAACACCTAATTCCTACGTAGTATAATTCTCTTGTTATTCCTTTTGGCGTTCGTCTTCCGTATAACTTCTTCAATTGTTAATTATATTAACTGAGATTGTGGCTACTTATAAAGCTTTACTTGCTGAACACAATGCTGTTTTCAGAATTGCCGTATATTTATTAGTTTTGAAGTTATTGCAGGTTGAACTGATAATTTGAATTGAGTAAAATTTCATGTTCGTACCGGTAGCGGACGTCGCTGTGACGAGGTTAGAGTGAGATGGCTGTGATTGTACGCTCTCTCTCTTGCTTACGCTGCTATACTCATACAGTCTAACACTTTCATATAACGCTCAGATAGGATGCTGTTATGAATCGTTATATATACCCCCACTAGGTATAAAAAAAATGGATTATTTTAAGAAATCGTTATTTTTTTTTCTTTATGTATCATTTTATCCTAATTAAAATTTTGCACATTTTCTTTCGCACTTTTGGTTTTTCCCGCACAAAACTTGCACTAATAAAATTTTCCTTACATCTACCTTATAACTAAAGATTACAATTTGTTACTTAACCTAACATGGTATACACATATTGGGAATTTATATGACCATTAATGTTTTAATCACCATTGTGGCTCAATTAATATCAGTTATTTAAACAACAATACTAACATTTATTTAAATAAATTTTTCTTTTATTATTATCATTGATCTTGATTCCAAACAATTATACATCTTTTATTTGACCACGTTTGATTCACATACCTTATTGGCTCAAACTATTATTTCGTTATTGGTCAATACTTTGTCAAAATACATTTCCACCTATGTGAACATAGCTTATATCGCTTACCGTCATATATGGAAAATCCTGGTTTGGAGTTGGTAACTGCACTCCTCCAAGCTACACTAATCCTAGGGTCTTGTTGTTGATGGGTCCCTATTTCCTTAAGTCGTCTAACTACTTCAGGTTTTGTTATATATTTTACCGTGTAAATACCAATATCATTGCTACTACATTTAATGTTATCTGTTTCCATGTTGTTTTCTGATGGTGGATTTCTACTGAGTACATCTGCTACCAAGTTGTCTTTCGCTTTACAATACTGTATTTCATATTGATACTCTTGTATAGCCAAGATCCAATGAGTCAGACGAGCACCTAGCAATTTACATTTTAATAAAAATACTAACGCCTTATTGTCGGTGATTATAGTAAGTTTAGCACCCAGAATATAACTTCTAAACTTTGACAGGCTATGCACTATCACTAATAGCTCTTTTTCTGTCGTAAAATAGGTTAATTCTGCCCCTTTAAGTGTGCGACTTACAAATCCTAATACCGCTTGTTGGCCCTTCTCATCAATCTGATACAAGTGTGCTCCTGTAGCAATATTGCTGGCATCTGTTTGCAAGTAAAATCTTTCTCCTATCCTTGGGTGATTTAATACAACAGTATTTATAAAAAGACTTTTCACTTGTTGCAGCGTTTCATCGTGGTCCTGTCTCCACTTCCATTTAATCCCTTTGTTTAACAACTTCAACAATGGAACAGTACTTTCCGCGTATTTACTTGTAAACTTTTGATAGTAGTTAGCTAAACCTAGAAATGACTTTAGCTGCTTGCAGTTCTTTGGAGTTGGAAATTCTTGTATGGCTTTTACCTTCTCTGGGTCTGTGGTTATGCCTTCCACTGAGATTCGGTGACCTAAAAACTTAATTTCCTCCTTACCAAACTCTGATTTCCTTAGATTCAGCGTCATGTTGGCTGATCTTAATTTTTCAAAAATATTCTTTAAATTATCTTGTTGTTGCGTCCTCTTCGTTCACTTTATTAATTTAATAATATATATAATACTTTCACTTATGAACTTACTGTTGTCACTTCCCAAACGTTTCGAGATGTTGTTTCTCTTCTTCAGTGGGTTTAATACTAACTGTCGATTACAGAATAACCGTTACGGAATGGAGTGTGTGGTGGGCGCCATGATGGGCGCCAAATTCATACAATGCTACTTTTTATCTAACACTCTAGCTAATATTTTGAATGATAGAGAAAATGTTACTTACCCGTGAGATTACTTTACCTGGGCACCAGAACAAATCCCAGATACAAATGACACGGTTCCAGCTTAGCTCAGAGCATAGAGACACAAATTCTCAGGATTCGTTCAGTGATTGTGGATTCAAGGGGAATCGTTACAAATAACACTTTAAAATTTGCTTGAGTATGTTTAATTAACGTTTTAATTATTTTTAAACTTCTTGAAAATGTTAATTGTAGGACTTGTTTCTACCCTAACTCTTATGATTTACGAGTGTGTGTGAAAAGTAAAGATTAAGATGTTCAAACGACCTATGGCTCTTATCTGGTTTAATTAAGAGATTGATATCTCCGAAACCAGTGCTAAAGAACAGGTCTGCAATAATTTGCACGTCCAATACTACACCTCAGTTTCCATTCTACACTCCTATACTATGTTATGACTAATCTTACACATTAAATACAAAGTGTGCGATTCTTAGTGTCTTTTAGAAATTGTTTATTGCTTTTTATTATTTGTTTAGTGCTTATTTCATTGATCAATGAATCTATTTCTCACTGTTTGATGCGTCGGCCGAAGATAGGAATCCGTAGAGGTCCTCCTTTTGATGGTTTAGCACAGAAGAAATGATGTTGATCAATCCTGTAGAAAGATGATCTGGCAATTACAGATGCTGTAGCACTCTGTTGCTCAGGTCACTTCACGGCTGATTATAAATTAATTAATTAATACTTTAATTAATTAATGTGTTGTTTTACACAGCGAGAGTTGTTGAACGGTACTAGTTCATCTACACTGCGGACTACTTCTCGAATTTCTCACGTAAATACAACTTTGCGTGATTATAAAATTTCTGCACGTAATTTATACACGACTAGCACATTGAAGATCCGATCGAAGAGTAACGCTACCCCTCGGTTTCAGTTGGCGTCTGTTTTAAATACGGGCTTCTGATTGGTTGTTCAAATAAATCATACGTTTTTCCAGTCTCGACAATCTCGAACAGGTCGAGCAAACACCCCGTGACAGGTTTGAAACGGCAGAGAATTTCTAGTTAAAATCGTACTTCTTGTATTTGCAAATTGATTGATTACAGGTATTTGCAAATGTGTTTTCAAAGATCTGACCACAGAATATTGTTGCTTAGGTCTTTATCTGTGTGTGTGTGAAAACACCTAATTCCTACGTAGTATAATTCTCTTGTTATTCCTTTTGGCGTTCGTCTTCCGTATAACTTCTTCAATTGTTAATTATATTAACTGAGATTGTGGCTACTTATAAAGCTTTACTTGCTGAACACAATGCTGTTTTCAGAATTGCCGTATATTTATTAGTTTTGAAGTTATTGCAGGTTGAACTGATAATTTGAATTGAGTAAAATTTCATGTTCGTACCGGTAGCGGACGTCGCTGTGACGAGGTTAGAGTGAGATGGCTGTGATTGTACGCTCTCTCTCTTGCTTACGCTGCTATACTCATACAGTCTAACACTTTCATATAACGCTCAGATAGGATGCTGTTATGAATCGTTATATATACCCCCACTAGGTATAAAAAAAATGGATTATTTTAAGAAATCGTTATTTTTTTTTCTTTATGTATCATTTTATCCTAATTAAAATTTTGCACATTTTCTTTCGCACTTTTGGTTTTTCCCGCACAAAACTTGCACTAATAAAATTTTCCTTACATCTACCTTATAACTAAAGATTACAATTTGTTACTTAACCTAACATGGTATACACATATTGGGAATTTATATGACCATTAATGTTTTAATCACCATTGTGGCTCAATTAATATCAGTTATTTAAACAACAATACTAACATTTATTTAAATAAATTTTTCTTTTATTATTATCATTGATCTTGATTCCAAACAATTATACATCTTTTATTTGACCACGTTTGATTCACATACCTTATTGGCTCAAACTATTATTTCGTTATTGGTCAATACTTTGTCAAAATACATTTCCTCCTATGGGAACATAGCTTATATAGCTTACCGTCATATATGGAAAATCCTGGTTTGGAGTTGGTAACTGCACTCCTCCAAGCTACACTAATCCTAGGGTCTTGTTGTTGATGGGTCCCTATTTCCTTAAGTCGTCTAACTACTTCAGGTTTTGTTATATATTTTACCGTGTAAATACCAATATCATTGCTACTACATTTAATGTTATCTGTTTCCATGTTGTTTTCTGATGGTGGATTTCTACTGAGTACATCTGCTACCAAGTTGTCTTTCGCTTTACAATACCGTATTTCATATTGATACTCTTGTATAGCCAAGATCCAATGAGTCAGACGAGCACCTAGCAATTTACATTTTAATAAAAATACTAACGCCTTATTGTCGGTGATTATAGTAAGTTTAGCACCCAGAGTATAACTTCTAAACTTTGACAGGCTATGCACTATCACTAATAGCTCTTTTTCTGTCGTAAAATAGGTTAATTCTGCCCCTTTAAGTGTGCGACTTACAAATCCTAATACCGCTTGTTGGCCCTTCTCATCAATCTGATACAAGTGTGCTCCTATAGCAATATTGCTGGCATCTGTTTGCAAGTAAAATCTTTCTCCTATCCTTGGGTGATTTAATACAACAGTATTTATAAAAAGACTTTTCATTTGTTGCAGCGTTTCATCGTGGTCCTTTGTCCACTTCCATTTAATCCCTTTGTTTAACAACTTCAACAATGGAACAGTACTTTCCGCGTATTTACTTGTAAACTTTTGATAGTAGTTAGCTAAACCTAGAAATGACTTTAGCTGCTTGCAGTTCTTTGGAGTTGGAAATTCTTGTATGGCTTTTACCTTCTCTGGGTCTGTGGTTATGCCTTCCACTGAGATTCGGTGACCTAAAAACTTAATTTCCTCCTTACCAAACTCTGATTTCCTTAGATTCAGCGTCATGTTGGCTGATCTTAATTTTTCAAAAATATTCTTTAAATTATCTTGTTGTTGCGTCCTCTTCGTTCACTTTATTAATTTAATAATATATATAATACTTTCACTTATGAACTTACTGTTGTCACTTCCCAAACGTTTCGAGATGTTGTTTCTCTTCTTCAGTGGGTTTAATACTAACTGTCGATTACAGAATAACCGTTACGGAATGGAGTGTGTGGTGGGCGCCATGATGGGCGCCAAATTCATACAATGCTACTTTTTATCTAACACTCTTATCTAATATTTTGAATGATAGAGAAAATGTTACTTACCCGTGAGATTACTTTACCTGGGCACCAGAACAAATCCCAGATACAAATGACACGGTTCCAGCTTAGCTCAGAGCATAGAGACACAAATTCTCAGGATTCGTTCAGTGATTGTGGATTCAAGGGGAATCGTTACAAATAACACTTTAAAATTTGCTTGAGTATGTTTAATTAACGTTTTAATTATTTTTAAACTTCTTGAAAATGTTAATTGTAGGACTTGTTTCTAACCTAACTCTTATGATTTACGAGTGTGTGTGAAAAGTAAAGATTAAGATGTTCAAACGACCTATGGCTCTTATCTGGTTTAATTAAGAGATTGATATCTCCGAAACCAGTGCTAAAGAACAGGTCTGCAATAATTTGCACGTCCAATACTACACCTCAGTTTCCATTCTACACTCCTATACTATGTTATGACTAATCTTACACATTAAATACAAAGTGTGCGATTCTTAGTGTCTTTTAGAAATTGTTTATTGCTTTTTATTATTTGTTTAGTGCTTATTTCATTGATCAATGAATCTATTTCTCACTGTTTGATGCGTCGGCCGAAGATAGGAATCCGTAGAGGTCCTCCTTTTGATGGTTTAGCACAGAAGAAATGATGTTGATCAATCCTGTAGAAAGATGATCTGGCAATTACAGATGCTGTAGCACTCTGTTGCTCAGGTCACTTCACGGCTGATTATAAATTAATTAATTAATACTTTAATTAATTAATGTGTTGTTTTACACAGCGAGAGTTGTTGAACGGTACTAGTTCATCTACACTGCGGACTACTTCTCGAATTTCTCACGTAAATACAACTTTGCGTGATTATAAAATTTCTGCACGTAATTTATACACGACTAGCACATTGAAGATCCGATCGAAGAGTAACGCTACCCCTCGGTTTCAGTTGGCGTCTGTTTTAAATACGGGCTTCTGATTGGTTGTTCAAATAAATCATACGTTTTTCCAGTCTCGACAATCTCGAACAGGTCGAGCAAACACCCCGTGACAGGTTTGAAACGGCAGAGAATTTCTAGTTAAAATCGTACTTCTTGTATTTGCAAATTGATTGATTACAGGTATTTGCAAATGTGTTTTCAAAGATCTGACCACAGAATATTGTTGCTTAGGTCTTTATCTGTGTGTGTGTGAAAACACCTAATTCCTACGTAGTATAATTCTCTTGTTATTCCTTTTGGCGTTCGTCTTCCGTATAACTTCTTCAATTGTTAATTATATTAACTGAGATTGTGGCTACTTATAAAGCTTTACTTGCTGAACACAATGCTGTTTTCAGAATTGCCGTATATTTATTAGTTTTGAAGTTATTGCAGGTTGAACTGATAATTTGAATTGAGTAAAATTTCATGTTCGTACCGGTAGCGGACGTCGCTGTGACGAGGTTAGAGTGAGATGGCTGTGATTGTACGCTCTCTCTCTTGCTTACGCTGCTATACTCATACAGTCTAACACTTTCATATAACGCTCAGATAGGATGCTGTTATGAATCGTTATATATACCCCCACTAGGTATAAAAAAAATGGATTATTTTAAGAAATCGTTATTTTTTTTTCTTTATGTATCATTTTATCCTAATTAAAATTTTGCACATTTTCTTTCGCACTTTTGGTTTTTCCCGCACAAAACTTGCACTAATAAAATTTTCCTTACATCTACCTTATAACTAAAGATTACAATTTGTTACTTAACCTAACATGGTATACACATATTGGGAATTTATATGACCATTAATGTTTTAATCACCATTGTGGCTCAATTAATATCAGTTATTTAAACAACAATACTAACATTTATTTAAATAAATTTTTCTTTTATTATTATCATTGATCTTGATTCCAAACAATTATACATCTTTTATTTGACCACGTTTGATTCACATACCTTATTGGCTCAAACTATTATTTCGTTATTGGTCAATACTTTGTCAAAATACATTTCCACCTATGGGAACATAGCTTATATCGCTTACCGTCATATATGGAAAATCCTGGTTTGGAGTTGGTAACTGCACTCCTCCAAGCTACACTAATCCTAGGGTCTTGTTGTTGATGGGTCCCTATTTCCTTAAGTCGTCTAACTACTTCAGGTTTTGTTATATATTTTACCGTGTAAATACCAATATCATTGCTACTACATTTAATGTTATCTGTTTCCATGTTGTTTTCTGATGGTGGATTTCTACTGAGTACATCTGCTACCAAGTTGTCTTTCGCTTTACAATACTGTATTTCATATTGATACTCTTGTATAGCCAAGATCCAATGAGTCAGACGAGCACCTAGCAATTTACATTTTAATAAAAATACTAACGCCTTATTGTCGGTGATTATAGTAAGTTTAGCACCCAGAATATAACTTCTAAACTTTGACAGGCTATGCACTATCACTAATAGCTCTTTTTCTGTCGTAAAATAGGTTAATTTTGCCCCTTTAAGTGTGCGACTTACAAATCCTAATACCGCTTGTTGGCCCTTCTCATCAATCTGATACAAGTGTGCTCCTGTAGCAATATTGCTGGCATCTGTTTGCAAGTAAAATCTTTCTCCTATCCTTGGGTGATTTAATACAACAGTATTTATAAAAAGACTTTTCACTTGTTGCAGCGTTTCATCGTGGTCCTGTCTCCACTTCCATTTAATCCCTTTGTTTAACAACTTCAACAATGGAACAGTACTTTCCGCGTATTTACTTGTAAACTTTTGATAGTAGTTAGCTAAACCTAGAAATGACTTTAGCTGCTTGCAGTTCTTTGGAGTTGGAAATTCTTGTATGGCTTTTACCTTCTCTGGGTCTGTGGTTATGCCTTCCACTGAGATTCGGTGACCTAAAAACTTAATTTCCTCCTTACCAAACTCTGATTTCCTTAGATTCAGCGTCATGTTGGCTGATCTTAATTTTTCAAAAATATTCTTTAAATTATCTTGTTGTTGCGTCCTCTTCGTTCACTTTATTAATTTAATAATATATATAATACTTTCACTTATGAACTTACTGTTGTCACTTCCCAAACGTTTCGAGATGTTGTTTCTCTTCTTCAGTGGGTTTAATACTAACTGTCGATTACAGAATAACCGTTACGGAATGGAGTGTGTGGTGGGCGCCATGATGGGCGCCAAATTCATACAATGCTACTTTTTATCTAACACTCTTATCTAATATTTTGAATGATAGAGAAAATGTTACTTACCCGTGAGATTACTTTACCTGGGCACCAGAACAAATCCCAGATACAAATGACACGGTTCCAGCTTAGCTCAGAGCATAGAGACACAAATTCTCAGGATTCGTTCAGTGATTGTGGATTCAAGGGGAATCGTTACAAATAACACTTTAAAATTTGCTTGAGTATGTTTAATTAACGTTTTAATTATTTTTAAACTTCTTGAAAATGTTAATTGTAGGACTTGTTTCTACCCTAACTCTTATGATTTACGAGTGTGTGTGAAAAGTAAAGATTAAGATGTTCAAACGACCTATGGCTCTTATCTGGTTTAATTAAGAGATTGATATCTCCGAAACCAGTGCTAAAGAACAGGTCTGCAATAATTTGCACGTCCAATACTACACCTCAGTTTCCATTCTACACTCCTATACTATGTTATGACTAATCTTACACATTAAATACAAAGTGTGCGATTCTTAGTGTCTTTTAGAAATTGTTTATTGCTTTTTATTATTTGTTTAGTGCTTATTTCATTGATCAATGAATCTATTTCTCACTGTTTGATGCGTCGGCCGAAGATAGGAATCCGTAGAGGTCCTCCTTTTGATGGTTTAGCACAGAAGAAATGATGTTGATCAATCCTGTAGAAAGATGATCTGGCAATTACAGATGCTGTAGCACTCTGTTGCTCAGGTCACTTCACGGCTGATTATAAATTAATTAATTAATACTTTAATTAATTAATGTGTTGTTTTACACAGCGAGAGTTGTTGAACGGTACTAGTTCATCTACACTGCGGACTACTTCTCGAATTTCTCACGTAAATACAACTTTGCGTGATTATAAAATTTCTGCACGTAATTTATACACGACTAGCACATTGAAGATCCGATCGAAGAGTAACGCTACCCCTCGGTTTCAGTTGGCGTCTGTTTTAAATACGGGCTTCTGATTGGTTGTTCAAATAAATCATACGTTTTTCCAGTCTCGACAATCTCGAACAGGTCGAGCAAACACCCCGTGACAGGTTTGAAACGGCAGAGAATTTCTAGTTAAAATCGTACTTCTTGTATTTGCAAATTGATTGATTACAGGTATTTGCAAATGTGTTTTCAAAGATCTGACCACAGAATATTGTTGCTTAGGTCTTTATCTGTGTGTGTGTGAAAACACCTAATTCCTACGTAGTATAATTCTCTTGTTATTCCTTTTGGCGTTCGTCTTCCGTATAACTTCTTCAATTGTTAATTATATTAACTGAGATTGTGGCTACTTATAAAGCTTTACTTGCTGAACACAATGCTGTTTTCAGAATTGCCGTATATTTATTAGTTTTGAAGTTATTGCAGGTTGAACTGATAATTTGAATTGAGTAAAATTTCATGTTCGTACCGGTAGCGGACGTCGCTGTGACGAGGTTAGAGTGAGATGGCTGTGATTGTACGCTCTCTCTCTTGCTTACGCTGCTATACTCATACAGTCTAACACTTTCATATAACGCTCAGATAGGATGCTGTTATGAATCGTTATATATACCCCCACTAGGTATAAAAAAAATGGATTATTTTAAGAAATCGTTATTTTTTTTTCTTTATGTATCATTTTATCCTAATTAAAATTTTGCACATTTTCTTTCGCACTTTTGGTTTTTCCCGCACAAAACTTGCACTAATAAAATTTTCCTTACATCTACCTTATAACTAAAGATTACAATTTGTTACTTAACCTAACATGGTATACACATATTGGGAATTTATATGACCATTAATGTTTTAATCACCATTGTGGCTCAATTAATATCAGTTATTTAAACAACAATACTAACATTTATTTAAATAAATTTTTCTTTTATTATTATCATTGATCTTGATTCCAAACAATTATACATCTTTTATTTGACCACGTTTGATTCACATACCTTATTGGCTCAAACTATTATTTCGTTATTGGTCAATACTTTGTCAAAATACATTTCCACCTATGGGAACATAGCTTATATCGCTTACCGTCATATATGGAAAATCCTGGTTTGGAGTTGGTAACTGCACTCCTCCAAGCTACACTAATCCTAGGGTCTTGTTGTTGATGGGTCCCTATTTCCTTAGTCGTCTAACTACTTCAGGTTTTGTTATATATTTTACCGTGTAAATACCAATATCATTGCTACTACATTTAATGTTATCTGTTTCCATGTTGTTTTCTGATGGTGGATTTCTACTGAGTACATCTGCTACCAAGTTGTCTTTCGCTTTACAATACTGTATTTCATATTGATACTCTTGTATAGCCAAGATCCAATGAGTCAGACGAGCACCTAGCAATTTACATTTTAATAAAAATACTAACGCCTTATTGTCGGTGATTATAGTAAGTTTAGCACCCAGAATATAACTTCTAAACTTTGACAGGCTATGCACTATCACTAATAGCTCTTTTTCTGTCGTAAAATAGGTTAATTCTGCCCCTTTAAGTGTGCGACTTACAAATCCTAATACCGCTTGTTGGCCCTTCTCATCAATCTGATACAAGTATGCTCCTATAGCAATATTGCTGGCATCTGTTTGCAAGTAAAATCTTTCTCCTATCCTTAGGTGATTTAATACAACAGTATTTATAAAAAGACTTTTCACTTGTTGCAGCGTTTCATCGTGGTCCTGTCTCCACTTCCATTTAATCCCTTTGTTTAACAACTTCAACAATGGAACAGTACTTTCCGCGTATTTACTTGTAAACTTTTGATAGTAGTTAGCTAAACCTAGAAATGACTTTAGCTGCTTGCAGTTCTTTGGAGTTGGAAATTCTTGTATGGCTTTTACCTTCTCTGGGTCTGTGGTTATGCCTTCCACTGAGATTCGGTGACCTAAAAACTTAATTTCCTCCTTACCAAGCTCTGATTTCCTTAGATTCAGCGTCATGTTGGCTGATCTTAATTTTTCAAAAATATTCTTTAAATTATCTTGTTGTTGCGTCCTCTTCGTTCACTTTATTAATTTAATAATATATATAATACTTTCACTTATGAACTTACTGTTGTCACTTCCCAAACGTTTCGAGATGTTGTTTCTCTTCTTCAGTGGGTTTAATACTAACTGTCGATTACAGAATAACCGTTACGGAATGGAGTGTGTGGTGGGCGCCATGATGGGCGCCAAATTCATACAATGCTACTTTTTATCTAACACTCTTATCTAATATTTTGAATGATAGAGAAAATGTTACTTACCCGTGAGATTACTTTACCTGGGCACCAGAACAAATCCCAGATACAAATGACACGGTTCCAGCTTAGCTCAGAGCATAGAGACACAAATTCTCAGGATTCGTTCAGTGATTGTGGATTCAAGGGGAATCGTTACAAATAACACTTTAAAATTTGCTTGAGTATGTTTAATTAACGTTTTAATTATTTTTAAACTTCTTGAAAATGTTAATTGTAGGACTTGTTTCTACCCTAACTCTTATGATTTACGAGTGTGTGTGAAAAGTAAAGATTAAGATGTTCAAACGACCTATGGCTCTTATCTGGTTTAATTAAGAGATTGATATCTCCGAAACCAGTGCTAAAGAACAGGTCTGCAATAATTTGCACGTCCAATACTACACCTCAGTTTCCATTCTACACTCCTATACTATGTTATGACTAATCTTACACATTAAATACAAAGTGTGCGATTCTTAGTGTCTTTTAGAAATTGTTTATTGCTTTTTATTATTTGTTTAGTGCTTATTTCATTGATCAATGAATCTATTTCCCACTGTTTGATTCGTCGGCCGAAGATAGGAATCCGTAGAGGTCCTCCTTTTGATGGTTTAGCACAGAAGAAATGATGTTGATCAATCCTGTAGAAAGATGATCTGGCAATTACAGATGCTGTAGCACTCTGTTGCTCAGGTCACTTCACGGCTGATTATAAATTAATTAATTAATACTTTAATTAATTAATGTGTTGTTTTACACAGCGAGAGTTGTTGAACGGTACTAGTTCATCTACACTGCGGACTACTTCTCGAATTTCTCACGTAAATACAACTTTGCGTGATTATAAAATTTCTGCACGTAATTTATACACGACTAGCACATTGAAGATCCGATCGAAGAGTAACGCTACCCCTCGGTTTCAGTTGGCGTCTGTTTCAAATACGGGCTTCTGATTGGTTGTTCAAATAAATCATACGTTTTTCCAGTCTCGACAATCTCGAACAGGTCGAGCAAACACCCCGTGACAGGTTTGAAACGGCAGAGAATTTCTAGTTAAAATCGTACTTCCTGTATTTGCAAATTGATTGATTACAGGTATTTTCAAATGTGTTTTCAAAGATCTGACCACAGAATATTGTTGCTTAGGTCTTTATCTGTGTGTGTGTGAAAACACCTAATTCCTACGTAGTATAATTCTCTTGTTATTCCTTTTGGCGTTCGTCTTCCGTATAACTTCTTCAATTGTTAATTATATTAACTGAGATTGTGGCTACTTATAAAGCTTTACTTGCTGAACACAATGCTGTTTTCAGAATTGCCGTATATTTATTAGTTTTGAAGTTATTGCAGGTTGAACTGATAATTTGAATTGAGTAAAATTTCATGTTCGTACCGGTAGCGGACGTCGCTGTGACGAGGTTAGAGTGAGATGGCTGTGATTGTACGCTCTCTCTCTTGCTTACGCTGCTATACTCATACAGTCTAACACTTTCATATAACGCTCAGATAGGATGCTGTTATGAATCGTTATATATACCCCCACTAGGTATAAAAAAAATGGATTATTTTAAGAAATCGTTATTTTTTTTTCTTTATGTATCATTTTATCCTAATTAAAATTTTGCACATTTTCTTTCGCACTTTTGGTTTTTCCCGCACAAAACTTGCACTAATAAAATTTTCCTTACATCTACCTTATAACTAAAGATTACAATTTGTTACTTAACCTAACATGGTATACACATATTGGGAATTTATATGACCATTAATGTTTTAATCACCATTGTGGCTCAATTAATATCAGTTATTTAAACAACAATACTAACATTTATTTAAATAAATTTTTCTTTTATTATTATCATTGATCTTGATTCCAAACAATTATACATCTTTTATTTGACCACGTTTGATTCACATACCTTATTGGCTCAAACTATTATTTCGTTATTGGTCAATACTTTGTCAAAATACATTTCCTCCTATGGGAACATATCTTATATAGCTTACCGTCATATATGGAAAATCCTGGTTTGGAGTTGGTAACTGCACTCCTCCAAGCTACACTAATCCTAGGGTCTTGTTGTTGATGGGTCCCTATTTCCTTAAGTCGTCTAACTACTTCAGGTTTTGTTATATATTTTACCGTGTAAATACCAATATCATTGCTACTACATTTAATGTTATCTGTTTCCATGTTGTTTTCTGATGGTGGATTTCTACTGAGTACATCTGCTACCAAGTTGTCTTTCGCTTTACAATACTGTATTTCATATTGATACTCTTGTATAGCCAAGATCCAATGAGTCAGACGAGCACCTAGCAATTTACATTTTAATAAAAATACTAACGCCTTATTGTCGGTGATTATAGTAAGTTTAGCACCCAGAATATAACTTCTAAACTTTGACAGGCTATGCACTATCACTAATAGCTCTTTTTCTGTCGTAAAATAGGTTAATTCTGCCCCTTTAAGTGTGCGACTTACAAATCCTAATACCGCTTGTTGGCCCTTCTCATCAATCTGATACAAGTGTGCTCCTATAGCAATATTGCTGGCATCTGTTTGCAAGTAAAATCTTTCTCCTATCCTTGGGTGATTTAATACAACAGTATTTATAAAAAGACTTTTCATTTGTTGCAGCGTTTCATCGTGGTCCTTTGTCCACTTCCATTTAATCCCTTTGTTTAACAACTTCAACAATGGAACAGTACTTTCCGCGTATTTACTTGTAAACTTTTGATAGTAGTTAGCTAAACCTAGAAATGACTTTAGCTGCTTGCAGTTCTTTGGAGTTGGAAATTCTTGTATGGCTTTTACCTTCTCTGGGTCTGTGGTTATGCCTTCCACTGAGTTTCGGTGACCTAAAAACATAATTTCCTCCTTACCAAACTCTGATTTCCTTAGATTCAGCGTCATGTTGGCTGATCTTAATTTTTCAAAAATATTCTTTAAATTATCTTGTTGTTGCGTCCTCTTCGTTCACTTTATTAATTTAATAATATATATAATACTTTCACTTATGAACTTACTGTTGTCACTTCCCAAACGTTTCGAGATGTTGTTTCTCTTCTTCAGTGGGTTTAATACTAACTGTCGATTACAGAATAACCGTTACGGAATGGAGTGTGTGGTGGGCGCCATGTTGGGCGCCAAATTCATACAACGCTACTTTTTATCTAACACTCTTATCTAATATTTTGAATGATAGAGAAAATGTTACTTACCCGTGAGATTACTTTACCTGGGCACCAGAACAAATCCCAGATACAAATGACACGGTTCCAGCTTAGCTCAGAGCATAGAGACACAAATTCTCAGGATTCGTTCAGTGATTGTGGATTCAAGGGGAATCGTTACAAATAACACTTTAAAATTTGCTTGAGTATGTTTAATTAACGTTTTAATTATTTTTAAACTTCTTGAAAATGTTAATTGTAGGACTTGTTTCTACCCTAACTCTTATGATTTACGAGTGTGTGTGAAAAGTAAAGATTAAGACGTTCAAACGACCTATGGCTCTTATCTGGTTTAATTAAGAGATTGATATCTCCGAAACCAGTGCTAAAGAACAGGTCTGCAATAATTTGCACGTCCAATACTACACCTCAGTTTCCATTATACACTCCTATACTATGTTATGACTAATCTTACACATTAAATACAAAGTGTGCGATTCTTAGTGTCTTTTAGAAATTGTTTATTGCTTTTTATTATTTGTTTAGTGCTTATTTCATTGATCAATGAATCTATTTCTCACTGTTTGATGCGTCGGCCGAAGATAGGAATCCGTAGAGGTCCTCCTTTTGATGGTTTAGCACAGAAGAAATGATGTTGATCAATCCTGTAGAAAGATGATCTGGCAATTACAGATGCTGTAGCACTCTGTTGCTCAGGTCACTTCACGGCTGATTATAAATTAATTAATTAATACTTTAATTAATTAATGTGTTGTTTTACACAGCGAGAGTTGTTGAACGGTACTAGTTAATCTACACTGCGGACTACTTCTCGAATTTCTCACGTAAATACAACTTTGCGTGATTATAAAATTTCTGCACGTAATTTATACACGACTAGCACATTGAAGATCCGATCGAAGAGTAACGCTACCCCTCGGTTTCAGTTGGCGTCTGTTTCAAATACGGGCTTCTGATTGGTTGTTCAAATAAATCATACGTTTTTCCAGTCTCGACAATCTCGAACAGGTCGAGCAAACACCCCGTGACAGGTTTGAAACGGCAGAGAATTTCTAGTTAAAATCGTACTTCCTGTATTTGCAAATTGATTGATTACAGGTATTTGCAAATGTGTTTTCAAAGATCTGACCACAGAATATTGTTGCTTAGGTCTTTATCTGTGTGTGTGTGAAAACACCTAATTCCTACGTAGTATAATTCTCTTGTTATTCCTTTTGGCGTTCGTCTTCCGTATAACTTCTTCAATTGTTAATTATATTAACTGAGATTGTGGCTACTTATAAAGCTTTACTTGCTGAACACAATGCTGTTTTCAGAATTGCCGTATATTTATTAGTTTTGAAGTTATTGCAGGTTGAACTGATAATTTGAATTGAGTAAAATTTCATGTTCGTACCGGTAGCAGACGTCGCTGTGACGAGGTTAGAGTGAGATGGCTGTGATTTTACGCTCTCTCCTTTGCTTACGCTGCTATACTCATACAGTCTAACACTTTCATATAACGCTCAGATAGGATGCTGTTATGAATCGTTATATATACCCCCACTAGGTATAAAAAAAATGGATTATTTTAAGAAATCGTTATTTTTTTTTCTTTATGTATCATTTTATCCTAATTAAAATTTTGCACATTTTCTTTCGCACTTTTGGTTTTTCCCGCACAAAACTTGCACTAATAAAATTTTCCTTACATCTACCTTATAACTAAAGATTACTATTTGTTACTTAACCTAACATGGTATACACATATTGGGAATTTATATGACCATTAATGTTTTAATCACCATTGTGGCTCAATTAATGTCAGTTATTTAAACAACAATACTAACATTTATTTAAATAAATTTTTCTTTTATTATTATCATTGATCTTGATTCCAAACAATTATACATCTTTTATTTGACCACGTTTGATTCACATAACTTATTGGCTCAAACTATTATTTCGTTATTGGTCAATACTTTGTCAAAATATATTTCCTCCTATGGGAACATAGCTTATATAGCTTACCGTCATATATGGAAAATCCTGGTTTGGAGTTGGTAACTGCACTCCTCCAAGCTACACTAATCCTAGGGTCTTGTTGTTGATGGGTCCCTATTTCCTTAAGTCGTCTAACTACTTCAGGTTTTGTTATATATTTTACCGTGTAAATACCAATATCATTGCTACTACATTTAATGTTATCTGTTTCCATGTTGTTTTCTGATGGTGGATTTCTACTGAGTACATCTGCTACCAAGTTGTCTTTCGCTTTACAATACTGTATTTCATATTGATACTCTTGTATAGCCAAGATCCAATGAGTCAGACGAGCACCTAGCAATTTACATTTTAATAAAAATACTAACGCCTTATTGTCGGTGATTATAGTAAGTTTAGCACCCAGAATATAACTTCTAAACTTTGACAGGCTATGCACTATCACTAATAGCTCTTTTTCTGTCGTAAAATAGGTTAATTCTGCCCCTTTAAGTGTGCGACTTACAAATCCTAATACCGCTTGTTGGCCCTTCTCATCAATCTGATACAAGTGTGCTCCTATAGCAATATTGCTGGCATCTGTTTGCAAGTAAAATCTTTCTCCTATCCTTGGGTGATTTAATACAACAGTATTTATAAAAAGACTTTTCATTTGTTGCAGCGTTTCATCGTGGTCCTTTGTCCACTTCCATTTAATCCCTTTGTTTAACAACTTCAACAATGGAACAGTACTTTCCGCGTATTTACTTGTAAACTTTTGATAGTAGTTAGCTAAACCTAGAAATGACTTTAGCTGCTTGCAGTTCTTTGGAGTTGGAAATTCTTGTATGGCTTTTACCTTCTCTGGGTCTGTGGTTATGCCTTCCACTGAGTTTCGGTGACCTAAAAACATAATTTCCTCCTTACCAAACTCTGATTTCCTTAGATTCAGCGTCATGTTGGCTGATCTTAATTTTTCAAAAATATTCTTTAAATTATCTTGTTGTTGCGTCCTCTTCGTTCACTTTATTAATTTAATAATATATATAATACTTTCACTTATGAACTTACTGTTGTCACTTCCCAAACGTTTCGAGATGTTGTTTCTCTTCTTCAGTGGGTTTAATACTAACTGTCGATTACAGAATAACCGTTACGGAATGGAGTGTGTGGTGGGCGCCATGTTGGGCGCCAAATTCATACAACGCTACTTTTTATCTAACACTCTTATCTAATATTTTGAATGATAGAGAAAATGTTACTTACCCGTGAGATTACTTTACCTGGGCACCAGAACAAATCCCAGATACAAATGACACGGTTCCAGCTTAGCTCAGAGCATAGAGACACAAATTCTCAGGATTCGTTCAGTGATTGTGGATTCAAGGGGAATCGTTACAAATAACACTTTAAAATTTGCTTGAGTATGTTTAATTAACGTTTTAATTATTTTTAAACTTCTTGAAAATGTTAATTGTAGGACTTGTTTCTACCCTAACTCTTATGATTTACGAGTGTGTGTGAAAAGTAAAGATTAAGACGTTCAAACGACCTATGGCTCTTATCTGGTTTAATTAAGAGATTGATATCTCCGAAACCAGTGCTAAAGAACAGGTCTGCAATAATTTGCACGTCCAATACTACACCTCAGTTTCCATTATACACTCCTATACTATGTTATGACTAATCTTACACATTAAATACAAAGTGTGCGATTCTTAGTGTCTTTTAGAAATTGTTTATTGCTTTTTATTATTTGTTTAGTGCTTATTTCATTGATCAATGAATCTATTTCTCACTGTTTGATGCGTCGGCCGAAGATAGGAATCCGTAGAGGTCCTCCTTTTGATGGTTTAGCACAGAAGAAATGATGTTGATCAATCCTGTAGAAAGATGATCTGGCAATTACAGATGCTGTAGCACTCTGTTGCTCAGGTCACTTCACGGCTGATTATAAATTAATTAATTAATACTTTAATTAATTAATGTGTTGTTTTACACAGCGAGAGTTGTTGAACGGTACTAGTTCATCTACACTGCGGACTACTTCTCGAATTTCTCACGTAAATACAACTTTGCGTGATTATAAAATTTCTGCACGTAATTTATACACGACTAGCACATTGAAGATCCGATCGAAGAGTAACGCTACCCCTCGGTTTCAGTTGGCGTCTGTTTCAAATACGGGCTTCTGATTGGTTGTTCAAATAAATCATACGTTTTTCCAGTCTCGACAATCTCGAACAGGTCGAGCAAACACCCCGTGACAGGTTTGAAACGGCAGAGAATTTCTAGTTAAAATCGTACTTCCTGTATTTGCAAATTGATTGATTACAGGTATTTGCAAATGTGTTTTCAAAGATCTGACCACAGAATATTGTTGCTTAGGTCTTTATCTGTGTGTGTGTGAAAACACCTAATTCCTACGTAGTATAATTCTCTTGTTATTCCTTTTGGCGTTCGTCTTCCGTATAACTTCTTCAATTGTTAATTATATTAACTGAGATTGTGGCTACTTATAAAGCTTTACTTGCTGAACACAATGCTGTTTTCAGAATTGCCGTATATTTATTAGTTTTGAAGTTATTGCAGGTTGAACTGATAATTTGAATTGAGTAAAATTTCATGTTCGTACCGGTAGCGGACGTCGCTGTGACGAGGTTAGAGTGAGATGGCTGTGATTGTACGCTCTCTCTCTTGCTTACGCTGTTATACTCATACAGTCTAACACTTTCATATAACGCTCAGATAGGATGCTGTTATGAATCGTTATATATACCCCCACTAGGTATAAAAAAAATGGATTATTTTAAGAAATCGTTATTTTTTTTTCTTTATGTATCATTTTATCCTAATTAAAATTTTGCACATTTTCTTTCGCACTTTTGGTTTTTCCCGCACAAAACTTGCACTAATAAAATTTTCCTTACATCTACCTTATAACTAAAGATTACAATTTGTTACTTAACCTAACATGGTATACACATATTGGGAATTTATATGACCATTAATGTTTTAATCACCATTGTGGCTCAATTAATGTCAGTTATTTAAACAACAATACTAACATTTATTTAAATAAATTTTTCTTTTATTATTATCATTGATCTTGATTCCAAACAATTATACATCTTTTATTTGACCACGTTTGATTCACATACCTTATTGGCTCAAACTATTATTTCGTTATTGGTCAATACTTTGTCAAAATATATTTCCTCCTATGGGAACATAGCTTATATAGCTTACCGTCATATATGGAAAATCCTGGTTTGGAGTTGGTAACTGCACTCCTCCAAGCTACACTAATCCTAGGGTCTTGTTGTTGATGGGTCCCTATTTCCTTAAGTCGTCTAACTACTTCAGGTTTTGTTATATATTTTACCGTGTAAATACCAATATCATTGCTACTACATTTAATGTTATCTGTTTCCATGTTGTTTTCTGATGGTGGATTTCTACTGAGTACATCTGCTACCAAGTTGTCTTTCGCTTTACAATACTGTATTTCAAATTGATACTCTTGTATAGCCAAGATCCAATGAGTCAGACGAGCACCTAGCAATTTACATTTTAATAAAAATACTAACGCCTTATTGTCGGTGATTGTAGTAAGTTTAGCACCCAGAATATAACTTCTAAACTTTGACAGGCTATGCACTATCACTAATAGCTCTTTTTCTGTCGTAAAATAGGTTAATTCTGCCCCTTTAAGTGTGCGACTTACAAATCCTAATACCGCTTGTTGGCCCTTCTCATCAATCTGATACAAGTGTGCTCCTATAGCAATATTGCTGGCATCTGTTTGCAAGTAAAATCTTTCTCCTATCCTTGGGTGATTTAATACAACAGTATTTATAAAAAGACTTTTCATTTGTTGCAGCGTTTCATCGTGGTCCTTTGTCCACTTCCATTTAATCCCTTTGTTTAACAACTTCAACAATGGAACAGTACTTTCCGCGTATTTACTTGTAAACTTTTGATAGTAGTTAGCTAAACCTAGAAATGACTTTAGCTGCTTGCAGTTCTTTGGAGTTGGAAATTCTTGTATGGCTTTTACCTTCTCTGGGTCTGTGGTTATGCCTTCCACTGAGTTTCGGTGACCTAAAAACTTAATTTCCTCCTTACCAAACTCTGATTTCCTTAGATTCAGCGTCATGTTGGCTGATCTTAATTTTTCAAAAATATTCTTTAAATTATCTTGTTGTTGCGTCCTCTTCGTTCACTTTATTAATTTAATAATATATATAATAATTTCACTTATGAACTTACTGTTGTCACTTCCCAAACGTTTCGAGATGTTGTTTCTCTTCTTCAGTGGGTTTAATACTAACTGTCGATTACAGAATAACCGTTACGGAATGGAGTGTGTGGTGGGCGCCATGTTGGGCGCCAAATTCATACAACGCTACTTTTTATCTAACACTCTTATCTAATATTTTGAATGATAGAGAAAATGTTACTTACCCGTGAGATTACTTTACCTGGGCACCAGAACAAATCCCAGATACAAATGACACGGTTCCAGCTTAGCTCAGAGCATAGAGACACAAATTCTCAGGATTCGTTCAGTGATTGTGGATTCAAGGGGAATCGTTACAAATAACACTTTAAAATTTGCTTGAGTATGTTTAATTAACGTTTTAATTATTTTTAAACTTCTTGAAAATGTTAATTGTAGGACTTGTTTCTACCCTAACTCTTATGATTTACGAGTGTGTGTGAAAAGTAAAGATTAAGATGTTCAAACGACCTATGGCTCTTATCTGGTTTAATTAAGAGATTGATATCTCCGAAACCAGTGCTAAAGAACAGGTCTGCAATAATTTGCACGTCCAATACTACACCTCAGTTTCCATTCTACACTCCTATACTATGTTATGACTAATCTTACACATTAAATACAAAGTGTGCGATTCTTAGTGTCTTTTAGAAATTGTTTATTGCTTTTTATTATTTGTTTAGTGCTTATTTCATTGATCAATGAATCTATTTCTCACTGTTTGATGCGTCGGCCGAAGATAGGAATCCGTAGAGGTCCTCCTTTTGATGGTTTAGCACAGAAGAAATGATGTTGATCAATCCTGTAGAAAGATGATCTGGCAATTACAGATGCTGTAGCACTCTGTTGCTCAGGTCACTTCACGGCTGATTATAAATTAATTAATTAATACTTTAATTAATTAATGTGTTGTTTTACACAGCGAGAGTTGTTGAACGGTACTAGTTCATCTACACTGCGGACTACTTCTCGAATTTCTCACGTAAATACAACTTTGCGTGATTATAAAATTTCTGCACGTAATTTATACACGACTAGCACATTGAAGATCCGATCGAAGAGTAACGCTACCCCTCGGTTTCAGTTGGCGTCTGTTTCAAATACGGGCTTCTGATTGGTTGTTCAAATAAATCATACGTTTTTCCAGTCTCGACAATCTCGAACAGGTCGAGCAAACACCCCGTGACAGGTTTGAAACGGCAGAGAATTTCTAGTTAAAATCGTACTTCTTGTATTTGCAAATTGATTGATTACAGGTATTTGCAAATGTGTTTTCAAAGATCTGACCACAGAATATTGTTGCTTAGGTCTTTATCTGTGTGTGTGTGAAAACACCTAATTCCTACGTAGTATAATTCTCTTGTTATTCCTTTTGGCGTTCGTCTTCCGTATAACTTCTTCAATTGTTAATTATATTAACTGAGATTGTGGCTACTTATAAAGCTTTACTTGCTGAACACAATGCTGTTTTCAGAATTGCCGTATATTTATTAGTTTTGAAGTTATTGCAGGTTGAACTGATAATTTGAATTGAGTAAAATTTCATGTTCGTACCGGTAGCGGACGTCGCTGTGACGAGGTTAGAGTGAGATGGCTGTGATTGTACGCTCTCTCTCTTGCTTACGCTGTTATACTCATACAGTCTAACACTTTCATATAACGCTCAGATAGGATGCTGTTATGAATCGTTATATATACCCCCACTAGGTATAAAAAAATGGATTATTTTAAGAAATCGTTATTTTTTTTTCTTTATGTATCATTTTATCCTAATTAAAATTTTGCACATTTTCTTTCGCACTTTTGGTTTTTCCCGCACAAAACTTGCACTAATAAAATTTTCCTTACATCTACCTTATAACTAAAGATTACAATTTGTTACTTAACCTAACATGGTATACACATATTGGGAATTTATATGACCATTAATGTTTTAATCACCATTGTGGCTCAATTAATGTCAGTTATTTAAACAACAATACTAACATTTATTTAAATAAATTTTTCTTTTATTATTATCATTGATCTTGATTCCAAACAATTATACATCTTTTATTTGACCACGTTTGATTCACATACCTTATTGGCTCAAACTATTATTTCGTTATTGGTCAATACTTTGTCAAAATATATTTCCTCCTATGGGAACATAGCTTATATAGCTTACCGTCATATATGGAAAATCCTGGTTTGGAGTTGGTAACTGCACTCCTCCAAGCTACACTAATCCTAGGGTCTTGTTGTTGATGGGTCCCTATTTCCTTAAGTCGTCTAACTACTTCAGGTTTTGTTATATATTTTACCGTGTAAATACCAATATCATTGCTACTACATTTAATGTTATCTGTTTCCATGTTGTTTTCTGATGGTGGATTTCTACTGAGTACATCTGCTACCAAGTTGTCTTTCGCTTTACAATACTGTATTTCAAATTGATACTCTTGTATAGCCAAGATCCAATGAGTCAGACGAGCACCTAGCAATTTACATTTTAATAAAAATACTAACGCCTTATTGTCGGTGATTGTAGTAAGTTTAGCACCCAGAATATAACTTCTAAACTTTGACAGGCTATGCACTATCACTAATAGCTCTTTTTCTGTCGTAAAATAGGTTAATTCTGCCCCTTTAAGTGTGCGACTTACAAATCCTAATACCGCTTGTTGGCCCTTCTCATCAATCTGATACAAGTGTGCTCCTATAGCAATATTGCTGGCATCTGTTTGCAAGTAAAATCTTTCTCCTATCCTTGGGTGATTTAATACAACAGTATTTATAAAAAGACTTTTCATTTGTTGCAGCGTTTCATCGTGGTCCTTTGTCCACTTCCATTTAATCCCTTTGTTTAACAACTTCAACAATGGAACAGTACTTTCCGCGTATTTACTTGTAAACTTTTGATAGTAGTTAGCTAAACCTAGAAATGACTTTAGCTGCTTGCAGTTCTTTGGAGTTGGAAATTCTTGTATGGCTTTTACCTTCTCTGGGTCTGTGGTTATGCCTTCCACTGAGTTTCGGTGACCTAAAAACTTAATTTCCTCCTTACCAAACTCTGATTTCCTTAGATTCAGCGTCATGTTGGCTGATCTTAATTTTTCAAAAATATTCTTTAAATTATCTTGTTGTTGCGTCCTCTTCGTTCACTTTATTAATTTAATAATATATATAATAATTTCACTTATGAACTTACTGTTGTCACTTCCCAAACGTTTCGAGATGTTGTTTCTCTTCTTCAGTGGGTTTAATACTAACTGTCGATTACAGAATAACCGTTACGGAATGGAGTGTGTGGTGGGCGCCATGTTGGGCGCCAAATTCATACAACGCTACTTTTTATCTAACACTCTTATCTAATATTTTGAATGATAGAGAAAATGTTACTTACCCGTGAGATTACTTTACCTGGGCACCAGAACAAATCCCAGATACAAATGACACGGTTCCAGCTTAGCTCAGAGCATAGAGACACAAATTCTCAGGATTCGTTCAGTGATTGTGGATTCAAGGGGAATCGTTACAAATAACACTTTAAAATTTGCTTGAGTATGTTTAATTAACGTTTTAATTATTTTTAAACTTCTTGAAAATGTTAATTGTAGGACTTGTTTCTACCCTAACTCTTATGATTTACGAGTGTGTGTGAAAAGTAAAGATTAAGATGTTCAAACGACCTATGGCTCTTATCTGGTTTAATTAAGAGATTGATATCTCCGAAACCAGTGCTAAAGAACAGGTCTGCAATAATTTGCACGTCCAATACTACACCTCAGTTTCCATTCTACACTCCTATACTATGTTATGACTAATCTTACACATTAAATACAAAGTGTGCGATTCTTAGTGTCTTTTAGAAATTGTTTATTGCTTTTTATTATTTGTTTAGTGCTTATTTCATTGATCAATGAATCTATTTCTCACTGTTTGATGCGTCGGCCGAAGATAGGAATCCGTAGAGGTCCTCCTTTTGATGGTTTAGCACAGAAGAAATGATGTTGATCAATCCTGTAGAAAGATGATCTGGCAATTACAGATGCTGTAGCACTCTGTTGCTCAGGTCACTTCACGGCTGATTATAAATTAATTAATTAATACTTTAATTAATTAATGTGTTGTTTTACACAGCGAGAGTTGTTGAACGGTACTAGTTCATCTACACTGCGGACTACTTCTCGAATTTCTCACGTAAATACAACTTTGCGTGATTATAAAATTTCTGCACGTAATTTATACACGACTAGCACATTGAAGATCCGATCGAAGAGTAACGCTACCCCTCGGTTTCAGTTGGCGTCTGTTTCAAATACGGGCTTCTGATTGGTTGTTCAAATAAATCATACGTTTTTCCAGTCTCGACAATCTCGAACAGGTCGAGCAAACACCCCGTGACAGGTTTGAAACGGCAGAGAATTTCTAGTTAAAATCGTACTTCTTGTATTTGCAAATTGATTGATTACAGGTATTTGCAAATGTGTTTTCAAAGATCTGACCACAGAATATTGTTGCTTAGGTCTTTATCTGTGTGTGTGTGAAAACACCTAATTCCTACGTAGTATAATTCTCTTGTTATTCCTTTTGGCGTTCGTCTTCCGTATAACTTCTTCAATTGTTAATTATATTAACTGAGATTGTGGCTACTTATAAAGCTTTACTTGCTGAACACAATGCTGTTTTCAGAATTGCCGTATATTTATTAGTTTTGAAGTTATTGCAGGTTGAACTGATAATTTGAATTGAGTAAAATTTCATGTTCGTACCGGTAGCGGACGTCGCTGTGACGAGGTTAGAGTGAGATGGCTGTGATTGTACGCTCTCTCTCTTGCTTACGCTGTTATACTCATACAGTCTAACACTTTCATATAACGCTCAGATAGGATGCTGTTATGAATCGTTATATATACCCCCACTAGGTATAAAAAAATGGATTATTTTAAGAAATCGTTATTTTTTTTTCTTTATGTATCATTTTATCCTAATTAAAATTTTGCACATTTTCTTTCGCACTTTTGGTTTTTCCCGCACAAAACTTGCACTAATAAAATTTTCCTTACATCTACCTTATAACTAAAGATTACAATTTGTTACTTAACCTAACATGGTATACACATATTGGGAATTTATATGACCATTAATGTTTTAATCACCATTGTGGCTCAATTAATGTCAGTTATTTAAACAACAATACTAACATTTATTTAAATAAATTTTTCTTTTATTATTATCATTGATCTTGATTCCAAACAATTATACATCTTTTATTTGACCACGTTTGATTCACATACCTTATTGGCTCAAACTATTATTTCGTTATTGGTCAATACTTTGTCAAAATATATTTCCTCCTATGGGAACATAGCTTATATAGCTTACCGTCATATATGGAAAATCCTGGTTTGGAGTTGGTAACTGCACTCCTCCAAGCTACACTAATCCTAGGGTCTTGTTGTTGATGGGTCCCTATTTCCTTAAGTCGTCTAACTACTTCAGGTTTTGTTATATATTTTACCGTGTAAATACCAATATCATTGCTACTACATTTAATGTTATCTGTTTCCATGTTGTTTTCTGATGGTGGATTTCTACTGAGTACATCTGCTACCAAGTTGTCTTTCGCTTTACAATACTGTATTTCAAATTGATACTCTTGTATAGCCAAGATCCAATGAGTCAGACGAGCACCTAGCAATTTACATTTTAATAAAAATACTAACGCCTTATTGTCGGTGATTGTAGTAAGTTTAGCACCCAGAATATAACTTCTAAACTTTGACAGGCTATGCACTATCACTAATAGCTCTTTTTCTGTCGTAAAATAGGTTAATTCTGCCCCTTTAAGTGTGCGACTTACAAATCCTAATACCGCTTGTTGGCCCTTCTCATCAATCTGATACAAGTGTGCTCCTATAGCAATATTGCTGGCATCTGTTTGCAAGTAAAATCTTTCTCCTATCCTTGGGTGATTTAATACAACAGTATTTATAAAAAGACTTTTCATTTGTTGCAGCGTTTCATCGTGGTCCTTTGTCCACTTCCATTTAATCCCTTTGTTTAACAACTTCAACAATGGAACAGTACTTTCCGCGTATTTACTTGTAAACTTTTGATAGTAGTTAGCTAAACCTAGAAATGACTTTAGCTGCTTGCAGTTCTTTGGAGTTGGAAATTCTTGTATGGCTTTTACCTTCTCTGGGTCTGTGGTTATGCCTTCCACTGAGTTTCGGTGACCTAAAAACTTAATTTCCTCCTTACCAAACTCTGATTTCCTTAGATTCAGCGTCATGTTGGCTGATCTTAATTTTTCAAAAATATTCTTTAAATTATCTTGTTGTTGCGTCCTCTTCGTTCACTTTATTAATTTAATAATATATATAATAATTTCACTTATGAACTTACTGTTGTCACTTCCCAAACGTTTCGAGATGTTGTTTCTCTTCTTCAGTGGGTTTAATACTAACTGTCGATTACAGAATAACCGTTACGGAATGGAGTGTGTGGTGGGCGCCATGTTGGGCGCCAAATTCATACAACGCTACTTTTTATCTAACACTCTTATCTAATATTTTGAATGATAGAGAAAATGTTACTTACCCGTGAGATTACTTTACCTGGGCACCAGAACAAATCCCAGATACAAATGACACGGTTCCAGCTTAGCTCAGAGCATAGAGACACAAATTCTCAGGATTCGTTCAGTGATTGTGGATTCAAGGGGAATCGTTACAAATAACACTTTAAAATTTGCTTGAGTATGTTTAATTAACGTTTTAATTATTTTTAAACTTCTTGAAAATGTTAATTGTAGGACTTGTTTCTACCCTAACTCTTATGATTTAAGAGTGTGTGTGAAAAGTAAAGATTAAGATGTTCAAACGACCTATGGCTCTTATCTGGTTTAATTAAGAGATTGATATCTCCGAAACCAGTGCTAAAGAACAGGTCTGCAATAATTTGCACGTCCAATACTACACCTCAGTTTCCATTCTACACTCCTATACTATGTTATGACTAATCTTACACATTAAATACAAAGTGTGCGATTCTTAGTGTCTTTTAGAAATTGTTTATTGCTTTTTATTATTTGTTTAGTGCTTATTTCATTGATCAATGAATCTATTTCTCACTGTTTGATGCGTCGGCCGAAGATAGGAATCCGTAGAGGTCCTCCTTTTGATGGTTTAGCACAGAAGAAATGATGTTGATCAATCCTGTAGAAAGATGATCTGGCAATTACAGATGCAGTAGCACTCTGTTGCTCAGGTCACTTCACGGCTGATTATAAATTAATTAATTAATACTTTAATTAATTAATGTGTTGTTTTACACAGCGAGAGTTGTTGAACGGTACTAGTTCATCTACACTGCGGACTACTTCTCTAATTTCTCACGTAAATACAACTTTGCGTGATTATAAAATTTCTGCACGTAATTTATACACGACTAGCACATTGAAGATCCGATCGAAGAGTAACGCTACCCCTCGGTTTCAGTTGGCGTCTGTTTCAAATACGGGCTTCTGATTGGTTGTTCAAATAAATCATACGTTTTTCCAGTCTCGACAATCTCGAACAGGTCGAGCAAACACCCCGTGACAGGTTTGAAACGGCAGAGAATTTCTAGTTAAAATCGTACTTCCTGTATTTGCAAATTGATTGATTACAGGTATTTGCAAATGTGTTTTCAAAGATCTGACCACAGAATATTGTTGCTTAGGTCTTTATCTGTGTGTGTGTGAAAACACCTAATTCCTACGTAGTATAATTCTCTTGTTATTCCTTTTGGCGTTCGTCTTCCGTATAACTTCTTCAATTGTTAATTATATTAACTGAGATTGTGGCTACTTATAAAGCTTTACTTGCTGAACACAATGCTGTTTTCAGAATTGCCGTATATTTATTAGTTTTGAAGTTATTGCAGGTTGAACTGATAATTTGAATTGAGTAAAATTTCATGTTCGTACCGGTAGCGGACGTCGCTGTGACGAGGTTAGAGTGAGATGGCTGTGATTGTACGCTCTCTCTCTTGCTTACGCTGCTATACTCATACAGTCTAACACTTTCATATAACGCTCAGATAGGATGCTGTTATGAATCGTTATATATACCCCCACTAGGTATAAAAAAAATGGATTATTTTAAGAAATCGTTATTTTTTTTTCTTTATGTATCATTTTATCCTAATTAAAATTTTGCACATTTTCTTTCGCACTTTTGGTTTTTCCCGCACAAAACTTGCACTAATAAAATTTTCCTTACATCTACCTTATAACTAAAGATTACAATTTGTTACTTAACCTAACATGGTATACACATATTGGGAATTTATATGACCATTAATGTTTTAATCACCATTGTGGCTCAATTAATGTCAGTTATTTAAACAACAATACTAACATTTATTTAAATAAATTTTTCTTTTATTATTATCATTGATCTTGATTCCAAACAATTATACATCTTTTATTTGACCACGTTTGATTCACATACCTTATTGGCTCAAACTATTATTTCGTTATTGGTCAATACTTTGTCAAAATATATTTCCTCCTATGGGAACATAGCTTATATAGCTTACCGTCATATATGGAAAATCCTGGTTTGGAGTTGGTAACTGCACTCCTCCAAGCTACACTAATCCTAGGGTCTTGTTGTTGATGGGTCCCTATTTCCTTAAGTCGTCTAACTACTTCAGGTTTTGTTATATATTTTACCGTGTAAATACCAATATCATTGCTACTACATTTAATGTTATCTGTTTCCATGTTGTTTTCTGATGGTGGATTTCTACTGAGTACATCTGCTACCAAGTTGTCTTTCGCTTTACAATACTGTATTTCATATTGATACTCTTGTATAGCCAAGATCCAATGAGTCAGACGAGCACCTAGCAATTTACATTTTAATAAAAATACTAACGCCTTATTGTCGGTGATTATAGTAAGTTTAGCACCCAGAATATAACTTCTAAACTTTGACAGGCTATGCACTATCACTAATAGCTCTTTTTCTGTCGTAAAATAGGTTAATTCTGCCCCTTTAAGTGTGCGACTTACAAATCCTAATACCGCTTGTTGGCCCTTCTCATCAATCTGATACAAGTGTGCTCCTATAGCAATATTGCTGGCATCTGTTTGCAAGTAAAATCTTTCTCCTATCCTTGGGTGATTTAATACAACAGTATTTATAAAAAGACTTTTCACTTGTTGCAGCGTTTCATCGTGGTCCTTTCTCCACTTCCATTTAATCCCTTTGTTTAACAACTTCAACAATGGAACAGTACTTTCCGCGTATTTACTTGTAAACTTTTGATAGTAGTTAGCTAAACCTAGAAATGACTTTAGCTGCTTGCAGTTCTTTGGAGTTGGAAATTCTTGTATGGCTTTTACCTTCTCTGGGTCTGTGGTTATGCCTTCCACTGAGATTCGGTGACCTAAAAACTTAATTTCCTCCTTACCAAACTCTGATTTCCTTAGATTCAGCGTCATGTTGGCTGATCTTAATTTTTCAAAAATATTCTTTAAATTATCTTGTTGTTGCGTCCTCTTCGTTCACTTTATTAATTTAATAATATATATAATACTTTCACTTATGAACTTACTGTTGTCACTTCCCAAACGTTTCGAGATGTTGTTTCTCTTCTTCAGTGGGTTTAATACTAACTGTCGATTACAGAATAACCGTTACGGAATGGAGTGTGTGGTGGGCGCCATGTTGGGCGCCAAATTCATACAACGCTACTTTTTATCTAACACTCTTATCTAATATTTTGAATGATAGAGAAAATGTTACTTACCCGTGAGATTACTTTACCTGGGCACCAGAACAAATCCCAGATACAAATGACACGGTTCCAGCTTAGCTCAGAGCATAGAGACACACATTCTCAGGGTTCGTTCAGTGATTGTGGATTCAAGGGGAATCGTTACAAATAACACTTTAAAATTTGCTTGAGTATGTTTAATTAACGTTTTAATTATTTTTAAACTTCTTGAAAATGTTAATTGTAGGACTTGTTTCTACCCTAACTCTTATGATTTACGAGTGTGTGTGAAAAGTAAAGATTAAGATGTTCAAACGACCTATGGCTCTTATCTGGTTTAATTAAGAGATTGATATCTCCGAAACCAGTGCTAAAGAACAGGTCTGCAATAATTTGCACGTCCAATACTACACCTCAGTTTCCATTCTACACTCCTATACTATGTTATGACTAATCTTACACATTAAATACAAAGTGTGCGATTCTTAGTGTCTTTTAGAAATTGTTTATTGCTTTTTATTATTTGTTTAGTGCTTATTTCATTGATCAATGAATCTATTTCTCACTGTTTGATGCGTCGGCCGAAGATAGGAATCCGTAGAGGTCCTCCTTTTGATGGTTTAGCACAGAAGAAATGATGTTGATCAATCCTGTAGAAAGATGATCTGGCAATTACAGATGCTGTAGCACTCTGTTGCTCAGGTCACTTCACGGCTGATTATAAATTAATTAATTAATACTTTAATTAATTAATGTGTTGTTTTACACAGCGAGAGTTGTTGAACGGTACTAGTTCATCTACACTGCGGACTACTTCTCGAATTTCTCACGTAAATACAACTTTGCGTGATTATAAAATTTCTGCACGTAATTTATACACGACTAGCACATTGAAGATCCGATCGAAGAGTAACGCTACCCCTCGGTTTCAGTTGGCGTCTGTTTCAAATACGGGCTTCTGATTGGTTGTTCAAATAAATCATACGTTTTTCCAGTCTCGACAATCTCGAACAGGTCGAGCAAACACCCCGTGACAGGTTTGAAACGGCAGAGAATTTCTAGTTAAAATCGTACTTCCTGTATTTGCAAATTGATTGATTACAGGTATTTGCAAATGTGTTTTCAAAGATCTGACCACAGAATATTGTTGCTTAGGTCTTTATCTGTGTGTGTGTGAAAACACCTAATTCCTACGTAGTATAATTCTCTTGTTATTCCTTTTGGCGTTCGTCTTCCGTATAACTTCTTCAATTGTTAATTATATTAACTGAGATTGTGGCTACTTATAAAGCTTTACTTGCTGAACACAATGCTGTTTTCAGAATTGCCGTATATTTATTAGTTTTGAAGTTATTGCAGGTTGAACTGATAATTTGAATTGAGTAAAATTTCATGTTCGTACCGGTAGCGGACGTCGCTGTGACGAGGTTAGAGTGAGATGGCTGTGATTGTACGCTCTCTCTCTTGCTTACGCTGTTATACTCATACAGTCTAACACTTTCATATAACGCTCAGATAGGATGCTGTTATGAATCGTTATATATACCCCCACTAGGTATAAAAAAATGGATTATTTTAAGAAATCGTTATTTTTTTTTCTTTATGTATCATTTTATCCTAATTAAAATTTTGCACATTTTCTTTCGCACTTTTGGTTTTTCCCGCACAAAACTTGCACTAATAAAATTTTCCTTACATCTACCTTATAACTAAAGATTACAATTTGTTACTTAACCTAACATGGTATACACATATTGGGAATTTATATGACCATTAATGTTTTAATCACCATTGTGGCTCAATTAATGTCAGTTATTTAAACAACAATACTAACATTTATTTAAATAAATTTTTCTTTTATTATTATCATTGATCTTGATTCCAAACAATTATACATCTTTTATTTGACCACGTTTGATTCACATACCTTATTGGCTCAAACTATTATTTCGTTATTGGTCAATACTTTGTCAAAATATATTTCCTCCTATGGGAACATAGCTTATATAGCTTACCGTCATATATGGAAAATCCTGGTTTGGAGTTGGTAACTGCACTCCTCCAAGCTACACTAATCCTAGGGTCTTGTTGTTGATGGGTCCCTATTTCCTTAAGTCGTCTAACTACTTCAGGTTTTGTTATATATTTTACCGTGTAAATACCAATATCATTGCTACTACATTTAATGTTATCTGTTTCCATGTTGTTTTCTGATGGTGGATTTCTACTGAGTACATCTGCTACCAAGTTGTCTTTCGCTTTACAATACTGTATTTCAAATTGATACTCTTGTATAGCCAAGATCCAATGAGTCAGACGAGCACCTAGCAATTTACATTTTAATAAAAATACTAACGCCTTATTGTCGGTGATTGTAGTAAGTTTAGCACCCAGAATATAACTTCTAAACTTTGACAGGCTATGCACTATCACTAATAGCTCTTTTTCTGTCGTAAAATAGGTTAATTCTGCCCCTTTAAGTGTGCGACTTACAAATCCTAATACCGCTTGTTGGCCCTTCTCATCAATCTGATACAAGTGTGCTCCTATAGCAATATTGCTGGCATCTGTTTGCAAGTAAAATCTTTCTCCTATCCTTGGGTGATTTAATACAACAGTATTTATAAAAAGACTTTTCATTTGTTGCAGCGTTTCATCGTGGTCCTTTGTCCACTTCCATTTAATCCCTTTGTTTAACAACTTCAACAATGGAACAGTACTTTCCGCGTATTTACTTGTAAACTTTTGATAGTAGTTAGCTAAACCTAGAAATGACTTTAGCTGCTTGCAGTTCTTTGGAGTTGGAAATTCTTGTATGGCTTTTACCTTCTCTGGGTCTGTGGTTATGCCTTCCACTGAGTTTCGGTGACCTAAAAACTTAATTTCCTCCTTACCAAACTCTGATTTCCTTAGATTCAGCGTCATGTTGGCTGATCTTAATTTTTCAAAAATATTCTTTAAATTATCTTGTTGTTGCGTCCTCTTCGTTCACTTTATTAATTTAATAATATATATAATAATTTCACTTATGAACTTACTGTTGTCACTTCCCAAACGTTTCGAGATGTTGTTTCTCTTCTTCAGTGGGTTTAATACTAACTGTCGATTACAGAATAACCGTTACGGAATGGAGTGTGTGGTGGGCGCCATGTTGGGCGCCAAATTCATACAACGCTACTTTTTATCTAACACTCTTATCTAATATTTTGAATGATAGAGAAAATGTTACTTACCCGTGAGATTACTTTACCTGGGCACCAGAACAAATCCCAGATACAAATGACACGGTTCCAGCTTAGCTCAGAGCATAGAGACACAAATTCTCAGGATTCGTTCAGTGATTGTGGATTCAAGGGGAATCGTTACAAATAACACTTTAAAATTTGCTTGAGTATGTTTAATTAACGTTTTAATTATTTTTAAACTTCTTGAAAATGTTAATTGTAGGACTTGTTTCTACCCTAACTCTTATGATTTACGAGTGTGTGTGAAAAGTAAAGATTAAGACGTTCAAACGACCTATGGCTCTTATCTGGTTTAATTAAGAGATTGATATCTCCGAAACCAGTGCTAAAGAACAGGTCTGCAATAATTTGCACGTCCAATACTACACCTCAGTTTCCATTATACACTCCTATACTATGTTATGACTAATCTTACACATTAAATACAAAGTGTGCGATTCTTAGTGTCTTTTAGAAATTGTTTATTGCTTTTTATTATTTGTTTAGTGCTTATTTCATTGATCAATGAATCTATTTCTCACTGTTTGATGCGTCGGCCGAAGATAGGAATCCGTAGAGGTCCTCCTTTTGATGGTTTAGCACAGAAGAAATGATGTTGATCAATCCTGTAGAAAGATGATCTGGCAATTACAGATGCTGTAGCACTCTGTTGCTCAGGTCACTTCACGGCTGATTATAAATTAATTAATTAATACTTTAATTAATTAATGTGTTGTTTTACACAGCGAGAGTTGTTGAACGGTACTAGTTCATCTACACTGCGGACTACTTCTCTAATTTCTCACGTAAATACAACTTTGCGTGATTATAAAATTTCTGCACGTAATTTATACACGACTAGCACATTGAAGATCCGATCGAAGAGTAACGCTACCCCTCGGTTTCAGTTGGCGTCTGTTTCAAATACGGGCTTCTGATTGGTTGTTCAAATAAATCATACGTTTTTCCAGTCTCGACAATCTCGAACAGGTCGAGCAAACACCCCGTGACAGGTTTGAAACGGCAGAGAATTTCTAGTTAAAATCGTACTTCCTGTATTTGCAAATTGATTGATTACAGGTATTTGCAAATGTGTTTTCAAAGATCTGACCACAGAATATTGTTGCTTAGGTCTTTATCTGTGTGTGTGTGAAAACACCTAATTCCTACGTAGTATAATTCTCTTGTTATTCCTTTTGGCGTTCGTCTTCCGTATAACTTCTTCAATTGTTAATTATATTAACTGAGATTGTGGCTACTTATAAAGCTTTACTTGCTGAACACAATGCTGTTTTCAGAATTGCCGTATATTTATTAGTTTTGAAGTTATTGCAGGTTGAACTGATAATTTGAATTGAGTAAAATTTCATGTTCGTACCGGTAGCGGACGTCGCTGTGACGAGGTTAGAGTGAGATGGCTGTGATTGTACGCTCTCTCTCTTGCTTACGCTGTTATACTCATACAGTCTAACACTTTCATATAACGCTCAGATAGGATGCTGTTATGAATCGTTATATATACCCCCACTAGGTATAAAAAAAATGGATTATTTTAAGAAATCGTTATTTTTTTTTCTTTATGTATCATTTTATCCTAATTAAAATTTTGCACATTTTCTTTCGCACTTTTGGTTTTTCCCGCACAAAACTTGCACTAATAAAATTTTCCTTACATCTACCTTATAACTAAAGATTACAATTTGTTACTTAACCTAACATGGTATACACATATTGGGAATTTATATGACCATTAATGTTTTAATCACCATTGTGGCTCAATTAATGTCAGTTATTTAAACAACAATACTAACATTTATTTAAATAAATTTTTCTTTTATTATTATCATTGATCTTGATTCCAAACAATTATACATCTTTTATTTGACCACGTTTGATTCACATACCTTATTGGCTCAAACTATTATTTCGTTATTGGTCAATACTTTGTCAAAATATATTTCCTCCTATGGGAACATAGCTTATATAGCTTACCGTCATATATGGAAAATCCTGGTTTGGAGTTGGTAACTGCACTCCTCCAAGCTACACTAATCCTAGGGTCTTGTTGTTGATGGGTCCCTATTTCCTTAAGTCGTCTAACTACTTCAGGTTTTGTTATATATTTTACCGTGTAAATACCAATATCATTGCTACTACATTTAATGTTATCTGTTTCCATGTTGTTTTCTGATGGTGGATTTCTACTGAGTACATCTGCTACCAAGTTGTCTTTCGCTTTACAATACTGTATTTCAAATTGATACTCTTGTATAGCCAAGATCCAATGAGTCAGACGAGCACCTAGCAATTTACATTTTAATAAAAATACTAACGCCTTATTGTCGGTGATTGTAGTAAGTTTAGCACCCAGAATATAACTTCTAAACTTTGACAGGCTATGCACTATCACTAATAGCTCTTTTTCTGTCGTAAAATAGGTTAATTCTGCCCCTTTAAGTGTGCGACTTACAAATCCTAATACCGCTTGTTGGCCCTTCTCATCAATCTGATACAAGTGTGCTCCTATAGCAATATTGCTGGCATCTGTTTGCAAGTAAAATCTTTCTCCTATCCTTGGGTGATTTAATACAACAGTATTTATAAAAAGACTTTTCATTTGTTGCAGCGTTTCATCGTGGTCCTTTGTCCACTTCCATTTAATCCCTTTGTTTAACAACTTCAACAATGGAACAGTACTTTCCGCGTATTTACTTGTAAACTTTTGATAGTAGTTAGCTAAACCTAGAAATGACTTTAGCTGCTTGCAGTTCTTTGGAGTTGGAAATTCTTGTATGGCTTTTACCTTCTCTGGGTCTGTGGTTATGCCTTCCACTGAGTTTCGGTGACCTAAAAACTTAATTTCCTCCTTACCAAACTCTGATTTCCTTAGATTCAGCGTCATGTTGGCTGATCTTAATTTTTCAAAAATATTCTTTAAATTATCTTGTTGTTGCGTCCTCTTCGTTCACTTTATTAATTTAATAATATATATAATACTTTCACTTATGAACTTACTGTTGTCACTTCCCAAACGTTTCGAGATGTTGTTTCTCTTCTTCAGTGGGTTTAATACTAACTGTCGATTACAGAATAACCGTTACGGAATGGAGTGTGTGGTGGGCGCCATGTTGGGCGCCAAATTCATACAACGCTACTTTTTATCTAACACTCTTATCTAATATTTTGAATGATAGAGAAAATGTTACTTACCCGTGAGATTACTTTACCTGGGCACCAGAACAAATCCCAGATACAAATGACACGGTTCCAGCTTAGCTCAGAGCATAGAGACACAAATTCTCAGGATTCGTTCAGTGATTGTGGATTCAAGGGGAATCGTTACAAATAACACTTTAAAATTTGCTTGAGTATGTTTAATTAACGTTTTAATTATTTTTAAACTTCTTGAAAATGTTAATTGTAGGACTTGTTTCTACCCTAACTCTTATGATTTACGAGTGTGTGTGAAAAGTAAAGATTAAGACGTTCAAACGACCTATGGCTCTTATCTGGTTTAATTAAGAGATTGATATCTCCGAAACCAGTGCTAAAGAACAGGTCTGCAATAATTTGCACGTCCAATACTACACCTCAGTTTCCATTCTACACTCCTATACTATGTTATGACTAATCTTACACATTAAATACAAAGTGTGCGATTCTTAGTGTCTTTTAGAAATTGTTTATTGCTTTTTATTATTTGTTTAGTGCTTATTTCATTGATCAATGAATCTATTTCTCACTGTTTGATGCGTCGGCCGAAGATAGGAATCCGTAGAGGTCCTCCTTTTGATGGTTTAGCACAGAAGAAATGATGTTGATCAATCCTGTAGAAAGATGATCTGGCAATTACAGATGCTGTAGCACTCTGTTGCTCAGGTCACTTCACGGCTGATTATAAATTAATTAATTAATACTTTAATTAATTAATGTGTTGTTTTACACAGCGAGAGTTGTTGAACGGTACTAGTTCATCTACACTGCGGACTACTTCTCTAATTTCTCACGTAAATACAACTTTGCGTGATTATAAAATTTCTGCACGTAATTTATACACGACTAGCACATTGAAGATCCGATCGAAGAGTAACGCTACCCCTCGGTTTCAGTTGGCGTCTGTTTCAAATACGGGCTTCTGATTGGTTGTTCAAATAAATCATACGTTTTTCCAGTCTCGACAATCTCGAACAGGTCGAGCAAACACCCCGTGACAGGTTTGAAACGGCAGAGAATTTCTAGTTAAAATCGTACTTCCTGTATTTGCAAATTGATTGATTACAGGTATTTGCAAATGTGTTTTCAAAGATCTGACCACAGAATATTGTTGCTTAGGTCTTTATCTGTGTGTGTGTGAAAACACCTAATTCCTACGTAGTATAATTCTCTTGTTATTCCTTTTGGCGTTCGTCTTCCGTATAACTTCTTCAATTGTTAATTATATTAACTGAGATTGTGGCTACTTATAAAGCTTTACTTGCTGAACACAATGCTGTTTTCAGAATTGCCGTATATTTATTAGTTTTGAAGTTATTGCAGGTTGAACTGATAATTTGAATTGAGTAAAATTTCATGTTCGTACCGGTAGCGGACGTCGCTGTGACGAGGTTAGAGTGAGATGGCTGTGATTGTACGCTCTCTCTCTTGCTTACGCTGTTATACTCATACAGTCTAACACTTTCATATAACGCTCAGATAGGATGCTGTTATGAATCGTTATATATACCCCCACTAGGTATAAAAAAAATGGATTATTTTAAGAAATCGTTATTTTTTTTTCTTTATGTATCATTTTATCCTAATTAAAATTTTGCACATTTTCTTTCGCACTTTTGGTTTTTCCCGCACAAAACTTGCACTAATAAAATTTTCCTTACATCTACCTTATAACTAAAGATTACAATTTGTTACTTAACCTAACATGGTATACACATATTGGGAATTTATATGACCATTAATGTTTTAATCACCATTGTGGCTCAATTAATGTCAGTTATTTAAACAACAATACTAACATTTATTTAAATAAATTTTTCTTTTATTATTATCATTGATCTTGATTCCAAACAATTATACATCTTTTATTTGACCACGTTTGATTCACATACCTTATTGGCTCAAACTATTATTTCGTTATTGGTCAATACTTTGTCAAAATATATTTCCTCCTATGGGAACATAGCTTATATAGCTTACCGTCATATATGGAAAATCCTGGTTTGGAGTTGGTAACTGCACTCCTCCAAGCTACACTAATCCTAGGGTCTTGTTGTTGATGGGTCCCTATTTCCTTAAGTCGTCTAACTACTTCAGGTTTTGTTATATATTTTACCGTGTAAATACCAATATCATTGCTACTACATTTAATGTTATCTGTTTCCATGTTGTTTTCTGATGGTGGATTTCTACTGAGTACATCTGCTACCAAGTTGTCTTTCGCTTTACAATACTGTATTTCAAATTGATACTCTTGTATAGCCAAGATCCAATGAGTCAGACGAGCACCTAGCAATTTACATTTTAATAAAAATACTAACGCCTTATTGTCGGTGATTGTAGTAAGTTTAGCACCCAGAATATAACTTCTAAACTTTGACAGGCTATGCACTATCACTAATAGCTCTTTTTCTGTCGTAAAATAGGTTAATTCTGCCCCTTTAAGTGTGCGACTTACAAATCCTAATACCGCTTGTTGGCCCTTCTCATCAATCTGATACAAGTGTGCTCCTATAGCAATATTGCTGGCATCTGTTTGCAAGTAAAATCTTTCTCCTATCCTTGGGTGATTTAATACAACAGTATTTATAAAAAGACTTTTCATTTGTTGCAGCGTTTCATCGTGGTCCTTTGTCCACTTCCATTTAATCCCTTTGTTTAACAACTTCAACAATGGAACAGTACTTTCCGCGTATTTACTTGTAAACTTTTGATAGTAGTTAGCTAAACCTAGAAATGACTTTAGCTGCTTGCAGTTCTTTGGAGTTGGAAATTCTTGTATGGCTTTTACCTTCTCTGGGTCTGTGGTTATGCCTTCCACTGAGTTTCGGTGACCTAAAAACTTAATTTCCTCCTTACCAAACTCTGATTTCCTTAGATTCAGCGTCATGTTGGCTGATCTTAATTTTTCAAAAATATTCTTTAAATTATCTTGTTGTTGCGTCCTCTTCGTTCACTTTATTAATTTAATAATATATATAATACTTTCACTTATGAACTTACTGTTGTCACTTCCCAAACGTTTCGAGATGTTGTTTCTCTTCTTCAGTGGGTTTAATACTAACTGTCGATTACAGAATAACCGTTACGGAATGGAGTGTGTGGTGGGCGCCATGTTGGGCGCCAAATTCATACAACGCTACTTTTTATCTAACACTCTTATCTAATATTTTGAATGATAGAGAAAATGTTACTTACCCGTGAGATTACTTTACCTGGGCACCAGAACAAATCCCAGATACAAATGACACGGTTCCAGCTTAGCTCAGAGCATAGAGACACAAATTCTCAGGATTCGTTCAGTGATTGTGGATTCAAGGGGAATCGTTACAAATAACACTTTAAAATTTGCTTGAGTATGTTTAATTAACGTTTTAATTATTTTTAAACTTCTTGAAAATGTTAATTGTAGGACTTGTTTCTACCCTAACTCTTATGATTTACGAGTGTGTGTGAAAAGTAAAGATTAAGATGTTCAAACGACCTATGGCTCTTATCTGGTTTAATTAAGAGATTGATATCTCCGAAACCAGTGCTAAAGAACAGGTCTGCAATAATTTGCACGTCCAATACTACACCTCAGTTTCCATTCTACACTCCTATACTATGTTATGACTAATCTTACACATTAAATACAAAGTGTGCGATTCTTAGTGTCTTTTAGAAATTGTTTATTGCTTTTTATTATTTGTTTAGTGCTTATTTCATTGATCAATGAATCTATTTCTCACTGTTTGATGCGTCGGCCGAAGATAGGAATCCGTAGAGGTCCTCCTTTTGATGGTTTAGCACAGAAGAAATGATGTTGATCAATCCTGTAGAAAGATGATCTGGCAATTACAGATGCTGTAGCACTCTGTTGCTCAGGTCACTTCACGGCTGATTATAAATTAATTAATTAATACTTTAATTAATTAATGTGTTGTTTTACACAGCGAGAGTTGTTGAACGGTACTAGTTCATCTACACTGCGGACTACTTCTCGAATTTCTCACGTAAATACAACTTTGCGTGATTATAAAATTTCTGCACGTAATTTATACACGACTAGCACATTGAAGATCCGATCGAAGAGTAACGCTACCCCTCGGTTTCAGTTGGCGTCTGTTTCAAATACGGGCTTCTGATTGGTTGTTCAAATAAATCATACGTTTTTCCAGTCTCGACAATCTCGAACAGGTCGAGCAAACACCCCGTGACAGGTTTGAAACGGCAGAGAATTTCTAGTTAAAATCGTACTTCTTGTATTTGCAAATTGATTGATTACAGGTATTTGCAAATGTGTTTTCAAAGATCTGACCACAGAATATTGTTGCTTAGGTCTTTATCTGTGTGTGTGTGAAAACACCTAATTCCTACGTAGTATAATTCTCTTGTTATTCCTTTTGGCGTTCGTCTTCCGTATAACTTCTTCAATTGTTAATTATATTAACTGAGATTGTGGCTACTTATAAAGCTTTACTTGCTGAACACAATGCTGTTTTCAGAATTGCCGTATATTTATTAGTTTTGAAGTTATTGCAGGTTGAACTGATAATTTGAATTGAGTAAAATTTCATGTTCGTACCGGTAGCGGACGTCGCTGTGACGAGGTTAGAGTGAGATGGCTGTGATTGTACGCTCTCTCTCTTGCTTACGCTGTTATACTCATACAGTCTAACACTTTCATATAACGCTCAGATAGGATGCTGTTATGAATCGTTATATATACCCCCACTAGGTATAAAAAAATGGATTATTTTAAGAAATCGTTATTTTTTTTTCTTTATGTATCATTTTATCCTAATTAAAATTTTGCACATTTTCTTTCGCACTTTTGGTTTTTCCCGCACAAAACTTGCACTAATAAAATTTTCCTTACATCTACCTTATAACTAAAGATTACAATTTGTTACTTAACCTAACATGGTATACACATATTGGGAATTTATATGACCATTAATGTTTTAATCACCATTGTGGCTCAATTAATGTCAGTTATTTAAACAACAATACTAACATTTATTTAAATAAATTTTTCTTTTATTATTATCATTGATCTTGATTCCAAACAATTATACATCTTTTATTTGACCACGTTTGATTCACATACCTTATTGGCTCAAACTATTATTTCGTTATTGGTCAATACTTTGTCAAAATATATTTCCTCCTATGGGAACATAGCTTATATAGCTTACCGTCATATATGGAAAATCCTGGTTTGGAGTTGGTAACTGCACTCCTCCAAGCTACACTAATCCTAGGGTCTTGTTGTTGATGGGTCCCTATTTCCTTAAGTCGTCTAACTACTTCAGGTTTTGTTATATATTTTACCGTGTAAATACCAATATCATTGCTACTACATTTAATGTTATCTGTTTCCATGTTGTTTTCTGATGGTGGATTTCTACTGAGTACATCTGCTACCAAGTTGTCTTTCGCTTTACAATACTGTATTTCAAATTGATACTCTTGTATAGCCAAGATCCAATGAGTCAGACGAGCACCTAGCAATTTACATTTTAATAAAAATACTAACGCCTTATTGTCGGTGATTGTAGTAAGTTTAGCACCCAGAATATAACTTCTAAACTTTGACAGGCTATGCACTATCACTAATAGCTCTTTTTCTGTCGTAAAATAGGTTAATTCTGCCCCTTTAAGTGTGCGACTTACAAATCCTAATACCGCTTGTTGGCCCTTCTCATCAATCTGATACAAGTGTGCTCCTATAGCAATATTGCTGGCATCTGTTTGCAAGTAAAATCTTTCTCCTATCCTTGGGTGATTTAATACAACAGTATTTATAAAAAGACTTTTCATTTGTTGCAGCGTTTCATCGTGGTCCTTTGTCCACTTCCATTTAATCCCTTTGTTTAACAACTTCAACAATGGAACAGTACTTTCCGCGTATTTACTTGTAAACTTTTGATAGTAGTTAGCTAAACCTAGAAATGACTTTAGCTGCTTGCAGTTCTTTGGAGTTGGAAATTCTTGTATGGCTTTTACCTTCTCTGGGTCTGTGGTTATGCCTTCCACTGAGTTTCGGTGACCTAAAAACTTAATTTCCTCCTTACCAAACTCTGATTTCCTTAGATTCAGCGTCATGTTGGCTGATCTTAATTTTTCAAAAATATTCTTTAAATTATCTTGTTGTTGCGTCCTCTTCGTTCACTTTATTAATTTAATAATATATATAATAATTTCACTTATGAACTTACTGTTGTCACTTCCCAAACGTTTCGAGATGTTGTTTCTCTTCTTCAGTGGGTTTAATACTAACTGTCGATTACAGAATAACCGTTACGGAATGGAGTGTGTGGTGGGCGCCATGTTGGGCGCCAAATTCATACAACGCTACTTTTTATCTAACACTCTTATCTAATATTTTGAATGATAGAGAAAATGTTACTTACCCGTGAGATTACTTTACCTGGGCACCAGAACAAATCCCAGATACAAATGACACGGTTCCAGCTTAGCTCAGAGCATAGAGACACAAATTCTCAGGATTCGTTCAGTGATTGTGGATTCAAGGGGAATCGTTACAAATAACACTTTAAAATTTGCTTGAGTATGTTTAATTAACGTTTTAATTATTTTTAAACTTCTTGAAAATGTTAATTGTAGGACTTGTTTCTACCCTAACTCTTATGATTTACGAGTGTGTGTGAAAAGTAAAGATTAAGATGTTCAAACGACCTATGGCTCTTATCTGGTTTAATTAAGAGATTGATATCTCCGAAACCAGTGCTAAAGAACAGGTCTGCAATAATTTGCACGTCCAATACTACACCTCAGTTTCCATTCTACACTCCTATACTATGTTATGACTAATCTTACACATTAAATACAAAGTGTGCGATTCTTAGTGTCTTTTAGAAATTGTTTATTGCTTTTTATTATTTGTTTAGTGCTTATTTCATTGATCAATGAATCTATTTCTCACTGTTTGATGCGTCGGCCGAAGATAGGAATCCGTAGAGGTCCTCCTTTTGATGGTTTAGCACAGAAGAAATGATGTTGATCAATCCTGTAGAAAGATGATCTGGCAATTACAGATGCTGTAGCACTCTGTTGCTCAGGTCACTTCACGGCTGATTATAAATTAATTAATTAATACTTTAATTAATTAATGTGTTGTTTTACACAGCGAGAGTTGTTGAACGGTACTAGTTCATCTACACTGCGGACTACTTCTCGAATTTCTCACGTAAATACAACTTTGCGTGATTATAAAATTTCTGCACGTAATTTATACACGACTAGCACATTGAAGATCCGATCGAAGAGTAACGCTACCCCTCGGTTTCAGTTGGCGTCTGTTTCAAATACGGGCTTCTGATTGGTTGTTCAAATAAATCATACGTTTTTCCAGTCTCGACAATCTCGAACAGGTCGAGCAAACACCCCGTGACAGGTTTGAAACGGCAGAGAATTTCTAGTTAAAATCGTACTTCTTGTATTTGCAAATTGATTGATTACAGGTATTTGCAAATGTGTTTTCAAAGATCTGACCACAGAATATTGTTGCTTAGGTCTTTATCTGTGTGTGTGTGAAAACACCTAATTCCTACGTAGTATAATTCTCTTGTTATTCCTTTTGGCGTTCGTCTTCCGTATAACTTCTTCAATTGTTAATTATATTAACTGAGATTGTGGCTACTTATAAAGCTTTACTTGCTGAACACAATGCTGTTTTCAGAATTGCCGTATATTTATTAGTTTTGAAGTTATTGCAGGTTGAACTGATAATTTAAATTGAGTAAAATTTCATGTTCGTACCGGTAGCGGACGTCGCTGTGACGAGGTTAGAGTGAGATGGCTGTGATTGTACGCTCTCTCTCTTGCTTACGCTGTTATACTCATACAGTCTAACACTTTCATATAACGCTCAGATAGGATGCTGTTATGAATCGTTATATATACCCCCACTAGGTATAAAAAAATGGATTATTTTAAGAAATCGTTATTTTTTTTTCTTTATGTATCATTTTATCCTAATTAAAATTGTGCACATTTTCTTTCGCACTTTTGGTTTTTCCCGCACAAAACTTGCACTAATAAAATTTTCCTTACATCTACCTTATAACTAAAGATTACAATTTGTTACTTAACCTAACATGGTATACACATATTGGGAATTTATATGACCATTAATGTTTTAATCACCATTGTGGCTCAATTAATGTCAGTTATTTAAACAACAATACTAACATTTATTTAAATAAATTTTTCTTTTATTATTATCATTGATCTTGATTCCAAACAATTATACATCTTTTATTTGACCACGTTTGATTCACATACCTTATTGGCTCAAACTATTATTTCGTTATTGGTCAATACTTTGTCAAAATATATTTCCTCCTATGGGAACATAGCTTATATAGCTTACCGTCATATATGGAAAATCCTGGTTTGGAGTTGGTAACTGCACTCCTCCAAGCTACACTAATCCTAGGGTCTTGTTGTTGATGGGTCCCTATTTCCTTAAGTCGTCTAACTACTTCAGGTTTTGTTATATATTTTACCGTGTAAATACCAATATCATTGCTACTACATTTAATGTTATCTGTTTCCATGTTGTTTTCTGATGGTGGATTTCTACTGAGTACATCTGCTACCAAGTTGTCTTTCGCTTTACAATACTGTATTTCAAATTGATACTCTTGTATAGCCAAGATCCAATGAGTCAGACGAGCACCTAGCAATTTACATTTTAATAAAAATACTAACGCCTTATTGTCGGTGATTGTAGTAAGTTTAGCACCCAGAATATAACTTCTAAACTTTGACAGGCTATGCACTATCACTAATAGCTCTTTTTCTGTCGTAAAATAGGTTAATTCTGCCCCTTTAAGTGTGCGACTTACAAATCCTAATACCGCTTGTTGGCCCTTCTCATCAATCTGATACAAGTGTGCTCCTATAGCAATATTGCTGGCATCTGTTTGCAAGTAAAATCTTTCTCCTATCCTTGGGTGATTTAATACAACAGTATTTATAAAAAGACTTTTCATTTGTTGCAGCGTTTCATCGTGGTCCTTTGTCCACTTCCATTTAATCCCTTTGTTTAACAACTTCAACAATGGAACAGTACTTTCCGCGTATTTACTTGTAAACTTTTGATAGTAGTTAGCTAAACCTAGAAATGACTTTAGCTGCTTGCAGTTCTTTGGAGTTGGAAATTCTTGTATGGCTTTTACCTTCTCTGGGTCTGTGGTTATGCCTTCCACTGAGTTTCGGTGACCTAAAAACTTAATTTCCTCCTTACCAAACTCTGATTTCCTTAGATTCAGCGTCATGTTGGCTGATCTTAATTTTTCAAAAATATTCTTTAAATTATCTTGTTGTTGCGTCCTCTTCGTTCACTTTATTAATTTAATAATATATATAATAATTTCACTTATGAACTTACTGTTGTCACTTCCCAAACGTTTCGAGATGTTGTTTCTCTTCTTCAGTGGGTTTAATACTAACTGTCGATTACAGAATAACCGTTACGGAATGGAGTGTGTGGTGGGCGCCATGTTGGGCGCCAAATTCATACAACGCTACTTTTTATCTAACACTCTTATCTAATATTTTGAATGATAGAGAAAATGTTACTTACCCGTGAGATTACTTTACCTGGGCACCAGAACAAATCCCAGATACAAATGACACGGTTCCAGCTTAGCTCAGAGCATAGAGACACAAATTCTCAGGATTCGTTCAGTGATTGTGGATTCAAGGGGAATCGTTACAAATAACACTTTAAAATTTGCTTGAGTATGTTTAATTAACGTTTTAATTATTTTTAAACTTCTTGAAAATGTTAATTGTAGGACTTGTTTCTACCCTAACTCTTATGATTTAAGAGTGTGTGTGAAAAGTAAAGATTAAGATGTTCAAACGACCTATGGCTCTTATCTGGTTTAATTAAGAGATTGATATCTCCGAAACCAGTGCTAAAGAACAGGTCTGCAATAATTTGCACGTCCAATACTACACCTCAGTTTCCATTCTACACTCCTATACTATGTTATGACTAATCTTACACATTAAATACAAAGTGTGCGATTCTTAGTGTCTTTTAGAAATTGTTTATTGCTTTTTATTATTTGTTTAGTGCTTATTTCATTGATCAATGAATCTATTTCTCACTGTTTGATGCGTCGGCCGAAGATAGGAATCCGTAGAGGTCCTCCTTTTGATGGTTTAGCACAGAAGAAATTATGTTGATCAATCCTGTAGAAAGATGATCTGGCAATTACAGATGCTGTAGCACTCTGTTGCTCAGGTCACTTCACGGCTGATTATAAATTAATTAATTAATACTTTAATTAATTAATGTGTTGTTTTACACAGCGAGAGTTGTTGAACGGTACTAGTTCATCTACACTGCGGACTACTTCTCTAATTTCTCACGTAAATACAACTTTGCGTGATTATAAAATTTCTGCACGTAATTTATACACGACTAGCACATTGAAGATCCGATCGAAGAGTAACGCTACCCCTCGGTTTCAGTTGGCGTCTGTTTCAAATACGGGCTTCTGATTGGTTGTTCAAATAAATCATACGTTTTTCCAGTCTCGACAATCTCGAACAGGTCGAGCAAACACCCCGTGACAGGTTTGAAACGGCAGAGAATTTCTAGTTAAAATCGTACTTCCTGTATTTGCAAATTGATTGATTACAGGTATTTGCAAATGTGTTTTCAAAGATCTGACCACAGAATATTGTTGCTTAGGTCTTTATCTGTGTGTGTGTGAAAACACCTAATTCCTACGTAGTATAATTCTCTTGTTATTCCTTTTGGCGTTCGTCTTCCGTATAACTTCTTCAATTGTTAATTATATTAACTGAGATTGTGGCTACTTATAAAGCTTTACTTGCTGAACACAATGCTGTTTTCAGAATTGCCGTATATTTATTAGTTTTGAAGTTATTGCAGGTTGAACTGATAATTTGAATTGAGTAAAATTTCATGTTCGTACCGGTAGCGGACGTCGCTGTGACGAGGTTAGAGTGAGATGGCTGTGATTGTACGCTCTCTCTCTTGCTTACGCTGCTATACTCATACAGTCTAACACTTTCATATAACGCTCAGATAGGATGCTGTTATGAATCGTTATATATACCCCCACTAGGTATAAAAAAAATGGATTATTTTAAGAAATCGTTATTTTTTTTTCTTTATGTATCATTTTATCCTAATTAAAATTTTGCACATTTTCTTTCGCACTTTTGGTTTTTCCCGCACAAAACTTGCACTAATAAAATTTTCCTTACATCTACCTTATAACTAAAGATTACAATTTGTTACTTAACCTAACATGGTATACACATATTGGGAATTTATATGACCATTAATGTTTTAATCACCATTGTGGCTCAATTAATGTCAGTTATTTAAACAACAATACTAACATTTATTTAAATAAATTTTTCTTTTATTATTATCATTGATCTTGATTCCAAACAATTATACATCTTTTATTTGACCACGTTTGATTCACATACCTTATTGGCTCAAACTATTATTTCGTTATTGGTCAATACTTTGTCAAAATATATTTCCTCCTATGGGAACATAGCTTATATAGCTTACCGTCATATATGGAAAATCCTGGTTTGGAGTTGGTAACTGCACTCCTCCAAGCTACACTAATCCTAGGGTCTTGTTGTTGATGGGTCCCTATTTCCTTAAGTCGTCTAACTACTTCAGGTTTTGTTATATATTTTACCGTGTAAATACCAATATCATTGCTACTACATTTAATGTTATCTGTTTCCATGTTGTTTTCTGATGGTGGATTTCTACTGAGTACATCTGCTACCAAGTTGTCTTTCGCTTTACAATACTGTATTTCATATTGATACTCTTGTATAGCCAAGATCCAATGAGTCAGACGAGCACCTAGCAATTTACATTTTAATAAAAATACTAACGCCTTATTGTCGGTGATTATAGTAAGTTTAGCACCCAGAATATAACTTCTAAACTTTGACAGGCTATGCACTATCACTAATAGCTCTTTTTCTGTCGTAAAATAGGTTAATTCTGCCCCTTTAAGTGTGCGACTTACAAATCCTAATACCGCTTGTTGGCCCTTCTCATCAATCTGATACAAGTGTGCTCCTATAGCAATATTGCTGGCATCTGTTTGCAAGTAAAATCTTTCTCCTATCCTTGGGTGATTTAATACAACAGTATTTATAAAAAGACTTTTCACTTGTTGCAGCGTTTCATCGTGGTCCTTTCTCCACTTCCATTTAATCCCTTTGTTTAACAACTTCAACAATGGAACAGTACTTTCCGCGTATTTACTTGTAAACTTTTGATAGTAGTTAGCTAAACCTAGAAATGACTTTAGCTGCTTGCAGTTCTTTGGAGTTGGAAATTCTTGTATGGCTTTTACCTTCTCTGGGTCTGTGGTTATGCCTTCCACTGAGATTCGGTGACCTAAAAACTTAATTTCCTCCTTACCAAACTCTGATTTCCTTAGATTCAGCGTCATGTTGGCTGATCTTAATTTTTCAAAAATATTCTTTAAATTATCTTGTTGTTGCGTCCTCTTCGTTCACTTTATTAATTTAATAATATATATAATACTTTCACTTATGAACTTACTGTTGTCACTTCCCAAACGTTTCGAGATGTTGTTTCTCTTCTTCAGTGGGTTTAATACTAACTGTCGATTACAGAATAACCGTTACGGAATGGAGTGTGTGGTGGGCGCCATGTTGGGCGCCAAATTCATACAACGCTACTTTTTATCTAACACTCTTATCTAATATTTTGAATGATAGAGAAAATGTTACTTACCCGTGAGATTACTTTACCTGGGCACCAGAACAAATCCCAGATACAAATGACACGGTTCCAGCTTAGCTCAGAGCATAGAGACACACATTCTCAGGGTTCGTTCAGTGATTGTGGATTCAAGGGGAATCGTTACAAATAACACTTTAAAATTTGCTTGAGTATGTTTAATTAACGTTTTAATTATTTTTAAACTTCTTGAAAATGTTAATTGTAGGACTTGTTTCTACCCTAACTCTTATGATTTACGAGTGTGTGTGAAAAGTAAAGATTAAGATGTTCAAACGACCTATGGCTCTTATCTGGTTTAATTAAGAGATTGATATCTCCGAAACCAGTGCTAAAGAACAGGTCTGCAATAATTTGCACGTCCAATACTACACCTCAGTTTCCATTCTACACTCCTATACTATGTTATGACTAATCTTACACATTAAATACAAAGTGTGCGATTCTTAGTGTCTTTTAGAAATTGTTTATTGCTTTTTATTATTTGTTTAGTGCTTATTTCATTGATCAATGAATCTATTTCTCACTGTTTGATGCGTCGGCCGAAGATAGGAATCCGTAGAGGTCCTCCTTTTGATGGTTTAGCACAGAAGAAATGATGTTGATCAATCCTGTAGAAAGATGATCTGGCAATTACAGATGCTGTAGCACTCTGTTGCTCAGGTCACTTCACGGCTGATTATAAATTAATTAATTAATACTTTAATTAATTAATGTGTTGTTTTACACAGCGAGAGTTGTTGAACGGTACTAGTTCATCTACACTGCGGACTACTTCTCGAATTTCTCACGTAAATACAACTTTGCGTGATTATAAAATTTCTGCACGTAATTTATACACGACTAGCACATTGAAGATCCGATCGAAGAGTAACGCTACCCCTCGGTTTCAGTTGGCGTCTGTTTCAAATACGGGCTTCTGATTGGTTGTTCAAATAAATCATACGTTTTTCCAGTCTCGACAATCTCGAACAGGTCGAGCAAACACCCCGTGACAGGTTTGAAACGGCAGAGAATTTCTAGTTAAAATCGTACTTCCTGTATTTGCAAATTGATTGATTACAGGTATTTGCAAATGTGTTTTCAAAGATCTGACCACAGAATATTGTTGCTTAGGTCTTTATCTGTGTGTGTGTGAAAACACCTAATTCCTACGTAGTATAATTCTCTTGTTATTCCTTTTGGCGTTCGTCTTCCGTATAACTTCTTCAATTGTTAATTATATTAACTGAGATTGTGGCTACTTATAAAGCTTTACTTGCTGAACACAATGCTGTTTTCAGAATTGCCGTATATTTATTAGTTTTGAAGTTATTGCAGGTTGAACTGATAATTTGAATTGAGTAAAATTTCATGTTCGTACCGGTAGCGGACGTCGCTGTGACGAGGTTAGAGTGAGATGGCTGTGATTGTACGCTCTCTCTCTTGCTTACGCTGTTATACTCATACAGTCTAACACTTTCATATAACGCTCAGATAGGATGCTGTTATGAATCGTTATATATACCCCCACTAGGTATAAAAAAATGGATTATTTTAAGAAATCGTTATTTTTTTTTCTTTATGTATCATTTTATCCTAATTAAAATTTTGCACATTTTCTTTCGCACTTTTGGTTTTTCCCGCACAAAACTTGCACTAATAAAATTTTCCTTACATCTACCTTATAACTAAAGATTACAATTTGTTACTTAACCTAACATGGTATACACATATTGGGAATTTATATGACCATTAATGTTTTAATCACCATTGTGGCTCAATTAATGTCAGTTATTTAAACAACAATACTAACATTTATTTAAATAAATTTTTCTTTTATTATTATCATTGATCTTGATTCCAAACAATTATACATCTTTTATTTGACCACGTTTGATTCACATACCTTATTGGCTCAAACTATTATTTCGTTATTGGTCAATACTTTGTCAAAATATATTTCCTCCTATGGGAACATAGCTTATATAGCTTACCGTCATATATGGAAAATCCTGGTTTGGAGTTGGTAACTGCACTCCTCCAAGCTACACTAATCCTAGGGTCTTGTTGTTGATGGGTCCCTATTTCCTTAAGTCGTCTAACTACTTCAGGTTTTGTTATATATTTTACCGTGTAAATACCAATATCATTGCTACTACATTTAATGTTATCTGTTTCCATGTTGTTTTCTGATGGTGGATTTCTACTGAGTACATCTGCTACCAAGTTGTCTTTCGCTTTACAATACTGTATTTCAAATTGATACTCTTGTATAGCCAAGATCCAATGAGTCAGACGAGCACCTAGCAATTTACATTTTAATAAAAATACTAACGCCTTATTGTCGGTGATTATAGTAAGTTTAGCACCCAGAATATAACTTCTAAACTTTGACAGGCTATGCACTATCACTAATAGCTCTTTTTCTGTCGTAAAATAGGTTAATTCTGCCCCTTTAAGTGTGCGACTTACAAATCCTAATACCGCTTGTTGGCCCTTCTCATCAATCTGATACAAGTGTGCTCCTATAGCAATATTGCTGGCATCTGTTTGCAAGTAAAATCTTTCTCCTATCCTTGGGTGATTTAATACAACAGTATTTATAAAAAGACTTTTCATTTGTTGCAGCGTTTCATCGTGGTCCTTTGTCCACTTCCATTTAATCCCTTTGTTTAACAACTTCAACAATGGAACAGTACTTTCCGCGTATTTACTTGTAAACTTTTGATAGTAGTTAGCTAAACCTAGAAATGACTTTAGCTGCTTGCAGTTCTTTGGAGTTGGAAATTCTTGTATGGCTTTTACCTTCTCTGGGTCTGTGGTTATGCCTTCCACTGAGTTTCGGTGACCTAAAAACTTAATTTCCTCCTTACCAAACTCTGATTTCCTTAGATTCAGCGTCATGTTGGCTGATCTTAATTTTTCAAAAATATTCTTTAAATTATCTTGTTGTTGCGTCCTCTTCGTTCACTTTATTAATTTAATAATATATATAATAATTTCACTTATGAACTTACTGTTGTCACTTCCCAAACGTTTCGAGATGTTGTTTCTCTTCTTCAGTGGGTTTAATACTAACTGTCGATTACAGAATAACCGTTACGGAATGGAGTGTGTGGTGGGCGCCATGTTGGGCGCCAAATTCATACAACGCTACTTTTTATCTAACACTCTTATCTAATATTTTGAATGATAGAGAAAATGTTACTTACCCGTGAGATTACTTTACCTGGGCACCAGAACAAATCCCAGATACAAATGACACGGTTCCAGCTTAGCTCAGAGCATAGAGACACAAATTCTCAGGATTCGTTCAGTGATTGTGGATTCAAGGGGAATCGTTACAAATAACACTTTAAAATTTGCTTGAGTATGTTTAATTAACGTTTTAATTATTTTTAAACTTCTTGAAAATGTTAATTGTAGGACTTGTTTCTACCCTAACTCTTATGATTTAAGAGTGTGTGTGAAAAGTAAAGATTAAGATGTTCAAACGACCTATGGCTCTTATCTGGTTTAATTAAGAGATTGATATCTCCGAAACCAGTGCTAAAGAACAGGTCTGCAATAATTTGCACGTCCAATACTACACCTCAGTTTCCATTCTACACTCCTATACTATGTTATGACTAATCTTACACATTAAATACAAAGTGTGCGATTCTTAGTGTCTTTTAGAAATTGTTTATTGCTTTTTATTATTTGTTTAGTGCTTATTTCATTGATCAATGAATCTATTTCTCACTGTTTGATGCGTCGGCCGAAGATAGGAATCCGTAGAGGTCCTCCTTTTGATGGTTTAGCACAGAAGAAATGATGTTGATCAATCCTGTAGAAAGATGATCTGGCAATTACAGATGCTGTAGCACTCTGTTGCTCAGGTCACTTCACGGCTGATTATAAATTAATTAATTAATACTTTAATTAAATAATGTGTTGTTTTACACAGCGAGAGTTGTTGAACGGTACTAGTTCATCTACACTGCGGACTACTTCTCGAATTTCTCACGTAAATACAACTTTGCGTGATTATAAAATTTCTGCACGTAATTTATACACGACTAGCACATTGAAGATCCGATCGAAGAGTAACGCTACCCCTCGGTTTCAGTTGGCGTCTGTTTTAAATACGGGCTTCTGATTGGTTGTTCAAATAAATCATACGTTTTTCCAGTCTCGACAATCTCGAACAGGTCGAGCAAACACCCCGTGACAGGTTTGAAATGGCAGAGAATTTCAAGTTAAAATCGTACTTCTTGTATTTGCAAATTGATTGATTACAGGTATTTGCAAATGTGTTTTCAAAGATCTGACCACAGAATATTGTTGCTTAGGTTTTTATCTGTGTGTGTGTGAAAACACCTAATTCCTACGTAGTATAATTCTCTTGTTATTCCTTTTGGCGTTCGTCTTCCGTATAACTTCTTCAATTGTTAATTATATTAACTGAGATTGTGGCTACTTATAAAGCTTTACTTGCTGAACACAATGCTGTTTTCAGAATTGCCGTATATTTATTAGTTTTGAAGTTATTGCAGGTTGAACTGATAATTTGAATTGAGTAAAATTTCATGTTCGTACCGGTAGCGGACGTCGCTGTGACGAGGTTAGAGTGAGATGGCTGTGATTGTACGCTCTCTCTCTTGCTTACGCTGCTATACTCATACAGTCTAACACTTTCATATAACGCTCAGATAGGATGCTGTTATGAATCGTTATATATACCCCCACTAGGTATAAAAAAAATGGATTATTTTAAGAAATCGTTATTTTTTTTTCTTTATGTATCATTTTATCCTAATTAAAATTTTGCACATTTTCTTTCACACTTTTGGTTTTTCCCGCACAAAACTTGCACTAATAAAATTTTCCTTACATCTACCTTATAACTAAAGATTACAATTTGTTACTTAACCTAACATGGTATACACATATTGGGAATTTATATGACCATTAATGTTTTAATCACCATTGTGGCTCAATTAATGTCAGTTATTTAAACAACAATACTAACATTTATTTAAATAAATTTTTCTTTTATTATTATCATTGATCTTGATTCCAAACAATTATACATCTTTTATTTGACCACGTTTGATTCACATACCTTATTGGCTCAAACTATTATTTCGTTATTGGTCAATACTTTGTCAAAATATATTTCCTCCTATGGGAACATAGCTTATATAGCTTACCGTCATATATGGAAAATCCTGGTTTGGAGTTGGTAACTGCACTCCTCCAAGCTACACTAATCCTAGGGTCTTGTTGTTGATGGGTCCCTATTTCCTTAAGTCGTCTAACTACTTCAGGTTTTGTTATATATTTTACCGTGTAAATACCAATATCATTGCTACTACATTTAATGTTATCTGTTTCCATGTTGTTTTCTGATGGTGGATTTCTACTGAGTACATCTGCTACCAAGTTGTCTTTCGCTTTACAATACTGTATTTCAAATTGATACTCTTGTATAGCCAAGATCCAATGAGTCAGACGAGCACCTAGCAATTTACATTTTAATAAAAATACTAACGCCTTATTGTCGGTGATTATAGTAAGTTTAGCACCCAGAATATAACTTCTAAACTTTGACAGGCTATGCACTATCACTAATAGCTCTTTTTCTGTCGTAAAATAGGTTAATTCTGCCCCTTTAAGTGTGCGACTTACAAATCCTAATACCGCTTGTTGGCCCTTCTCATCAATCTGATACAAGTGTGCTCCTATAGCAATATTGCTGGCATCTGTTTGCAAGTAAAATCTTTCTCCTATCCTTGGGTGATTTAATACAACAGTATTTATAAAAAGACTTTTCACTTGTTGCAGCGTTTCATCGTGGTCCTTTCTCCACTTCCATTTAATCCCTTTGTTTAACAACTTCAACAATGGAACAGTACTTTCCGCGTATTTACTTGTAAACTTTTGATAGTAGTTAGCTAAACCTAGAAATGACTTTAGCTGCTTGCAGTTCTTTGGAGTTGGAAATTCTTGTATGGCTTTTACCTTCTCTGGGTCTGTGGTTATGCCTTCCACTGAGTTTCGGTGACCTAAAAACTTAATTTCCTCCTTACCAAACTCTGATTTCCTTAGATTCAGCGTCATGTTGGCTGATCTTAATTTTTCAAAAATATTCTTTAAATTATCTTGTTGTTGCGTCCTCTTCGTTCACTTTATTAATTTAATAATATATATAATACTTTCACTTATGAACTTACTGTTGTCACTTCCCAAACGTTTCGAGATGTTGTTTCTCTTCTTCAGTGGGTTTAATACTAACTGTCGATTACAGAATAACCGTTACGGAATGGAGTGTGTGGTGGGCGCCATGTTGGGCGCCAAATTCATACAACGCTACTTTTTATCTAACACTCTTATCTAATATTTTGAATGATAGAGAAAATGTTACTTACCCGTGAGATTACTTTACCTGGGCACCAGAACAAATCCCAGATACAAATGACACGGTTCCAGCTTAGCTCAGAGCATAGAGACACAAATTCTCAGGATTCGTTCAGTGATTGTGGATTCAAGGGGAATCGTTACAAATAACACTTTAAAATTTGCTTGAGTATGTTTAATTAACGTTTTAATTATTTTTAAACTTCTTGAAAATGTTAATTGTAGGACTTGTTTCTACCCTAACTCTTATGATTTACGAGTGTGTGTGAAAAGTAAAGATTAAGATGTTCAAACGACCTATGGCTCTTATCTGGTTTAATTCAGAGATTGATATCTCCGAAACCAGTGCTAAAGAACAGGTCTGCAATAATTTGCACGTCCAATACTACACCTCAGTTTCCATTCTACACTCCTATACTATGTTATGACTAATCTTACACATTAAATACAAAGTGTGCGATTCTTAGTGTCTTTTAGAAATTGTTTATTGCTTTTTATTATTTGTTTAGTGCTTATTTCATTGATCAATGAATCTATTTCTCACTGTTTGATGCGTCGGCCGAAGATAGGAATCCGTAGAGGTCCTCCTTTTGATGGTTTAGCACAGAAGAAATGATGTTGATCAATCCTGTAGAAAGATGATCTGGCAATTACAGATGCTGTAGCACTCTGTTGCTCAGGTCACTTCACGGCTGATTATAAATTAATTAATTAATACTTTAATTAATTAATGTGTTGTTTTACACAGCGAGAGTTGTTGAACGGTACTAGTTCATCTACACTGCGGACTACTTCTCTAATTTCTCACGTAAATACAACTTTGCGTGATTATAAAATTTCTGCACGTAATTTATACACGACTAGCACATTGAAGATCCGATCGAAGAGTAACGCTACCCCTCGGTTTCAGTTGGCGTCTGTTTCAAATACGGGCTTCTGATTGGTTGTTCAAATAAATCATACGTTTTTCCAGTCTCGACAATCTCGAACAGGTCGAGCAAACACCCCGTGACAGGTTTGAAACGGCAGAGAATTTCTAGTTAAAATCGTACTTCCTGTATTTGCAAATTGATTGATTACAGGTATTTGCAAATGTGTTTTCAAAGATCTGACCACAGAATATTGTTGCTTAGGTCTTTATCTGTGTGTGTGTGAAAACACCTAATTCCTACGTAGTATAATTCTCTTGTTATTCCTTTTGGCGTTCGTCTTCCGTATAACTTCTTCAATTGTTAATTATATTAACTGAGATTGTGGCTACTTATAAAGCTTTACTTGCTGAACACAATGCTGTTTTCAGAATTGCCGTATATTTATTAGTTTTGAAGTTATTGCAGGTTGAACTGATAATTTGAATTGAGTAAAATTTCATGTTCGTACCGGTAGCGGACGTCGCTGTGACGAGGTTAGAGTGAGATGGCTGTGATTGTACGCTCTCTCTCTTGCTTACGCTGCTATACTCATACAGTCTAACACTTTCATATAACGCTCAGATAGGATGCTGTTATGAATCGTTATATATACCCCCACTAGGTATAAAAAAAATGGATTATTTTAAGAAATCGTTATTTTTTTTTCTTTATGTATCATTTTATCCTAATTAAAATTTTGCACATTTTCTTTCGCACTTTTGGTTTTTCCCGCACAAAACTTGCACTAATAAAATTTTCCTTACATCTACCTTATAACTAAAGATTACAATTTGTTACTTAACCTAACATGGTATACACATATTGGGAATTTATATGACCATTAATGTTTTAATCACCATTGTGGCTCAATTAATGTCAGTTATTTAAACAACAATACTAACATTTATTTAAATAAATTTTTCTTTTATTATTATCATTGATCTTGATTCCAAACAATTATACATCTTTTATTTGACCACGTTTGATTCACATACCTTATTGGCTCAAACTATTATTTCGTTATTGGTCAATACTTTGTCAAAATATATTTCCTCCTATGGGAACATAGCTTATATAGCTTACCGTCATATATGGAAAATCCTGGTTTGGAGTTGGTAACTGCACTCCTCCAAGCTACACTAATCCTAGGGTCTTGTTGTTGATGGGTCCCTATTTCCTTAAGTCGTCTAACTACTTCAGGTTTTGTTATATATTTTACCGTGTAAATACCAATATCATTGCTACTACATTTAATGTTATCTGTTTCCATGTTGTTTTCTGATGGTGGATTTCTACTGAGTACATCTGCTACCAAGTTGTCTTTCGCTTTACAATACTGTATTTCATATTGATACTCTTGTATAGCCAAGATCCAATGAGTCAGACGAGCACCTAGCAATTTACATTTTAATAAAAATACTAACGCCTTATTGTCGGTGATTATAGTAAGTTTAGCACCCAGAATATAACTTCTAAACTTTGACAGGCTATGCACTATCACTAATAGCTCTTTTTCTGTCGTAAAATAGGTTAATTCTGCCCCTTTAAGTGTGCGACTTACAAATCCTAATACCGCTTGTTGGCCCTTCTCATCAATCTGATACAAGTGTGCTCCTATAGCAATATTGCTGGCATCTGTTTGCAAGTAAAATCTTTCTCCTATCCTTGGGTGATTTAATACAACAGTATTTATAAAAAGACTTTTCACTTGTTGCAGCGTTTCATCGTGGTCCTTTCTCCACTTCCATTTAATCCCTTTGTTTAACAACTTCAACAATGGAACAGTACTTTCCGCGTATTTACTTGTAAACTTTTGATAGTAGTTAGCTAAACCTAGAAATGACTTTAGCTGCTTGCAGTTCTTTGGAGTTGGAAATTCTTGTATGGCTTTTACCTTCTCTGGGTCTGTGGTTATGCCTTCCACTGAGATTCGGTGACCTAAAAACTTAATTTCCTCCTTACCAAACTCTGATTTCCTTAGATTCAGCGTCATGTTGGCTGATCTTAATTTTTCAAAAATATTCTTTAAATTATCTTGTTGTTGCGTCCTCTTCGTTCACTTTATTAATTTAATAATATATATAATACTTTCACTTATGAACTTACTGTTGTCACTTCCCAAACGTTTCGAGATGTTGTTTCTCTTCTTCAGTGGGTTTAATACTAACTGTCGATTACAGAATAACCGTTACGGAATGGAGTGTGTGGTGGGCGCCATGTTGGGCGCCAAATTCATACAACGCTACTTTTTATCTAACACTCTTATCTAATATTTTGAATGATAGAGAAAATGTTACTTACCCGTGAGATTACTTTACCTGGGCACCAGAACAAATCCCAGATACAAATGACACGGTTCCAGCTTAGCTCAGAGCATAGAGACACACATTCTCAGGGTTCGTTCAGTGATTGTGGATTCAAGGGGAATCGTTACAAATAACACTTTAAAATTTGCTTGAGTATGTTTAATTAACGTTTTAATTATTTTTAAACTTCTTGAAAATGTTAATTGTAGGACTTGTTTCTACCCTAACTCTTATGATTTACGAGTGTGTGTGAAAAGTAAAGATTAAGATGTTCAAACGACCTATGGCTCTTATCTGGTTTAATTAAGAGATTGATATCTCCGAAACCAGTGCTAAAGAACAGGTCTGCAATAATTTGCACGTCCAATACTACACCTCAGTTTCCATTCTACACTCCTATACTATGTTATGACTAATCTTACACATTAAATACAAAGTGTGCGATTCTTAGTGTCTTTTAGAAATTGTTTATTGCTTTTTATTATTTGTTTAGTGCTTATTTCATTGATCAATGAATCTATTTCTCACTGTTTGATGCGTCGGCCGAAGATAGGAATCCGTAGAGGTCCTCCTTTTGATGGTTTAGCACAGAAGAAATGATGTTGATCAATCCTGTAGAAAGATGATCTGGCAATTACAGATGCTGTAGCACTCTGTTGCTCAGGTCACTTCACGGCTGATTATAAATTAATTAATTAATACTTTAATTAAATAATGTGTTGTTTTACACAGCGAGAGTTGTTGAACGGTACTAGTTCATCTACACTGCGGACTACTTCTCGAATTTCTCACGTAAATACAACTTTGCGTGATTATAAAATTTCTGCACGTAATTTATACACGACTAGCACATTGAAGATCCGATCGAAGAGTAACGCTACCCCTCGGTTTCAGTTGGCGTCTGTTTTAAATACGGGCTTCTGATTGGTTGTTCAAATAAATCATACGTTTTTCCAGTCTCGACAATCTCGAACAGGTCGAGCAAACACCCCGTGACAGGTTTGAAATGGCAGAGAATTTCAAGTTAAAATCGTACTTCTTGTATTTGCAAATTGATTGATTACAGGTATTTGCAAATGTGTTTTCAAAGATCTGACCACAGAATATTGTTGCTTAGGTTTTTATCTGTGTGTGTGTGAAAACACCTAATTCCTACGTAGTATAATTCTCTTGTTATTCCTTTTGGCGTTCGTCTTCCGTATAACTTCTTCAATTGTTAATTATATTAACTGAGATTGTGGCTACTTATAAAGCTTTACTTGCTGAACACAATGCTGTTTTCAGAATTGCCGTATATTTATTAGTTTTGAAGTTATTGCAGGTTGAACTGATAATTTGAATTGAGTAAAATTTCATGTTCGTACCGGTAGCGGACGTCGCTGTGACGAGGTTAGAGTGAGATGGCTGTGATTGTACGCTCTCTCTCTTGCTTACGCTGCTATACTCATACAGTCTAACACTTTCATATAACGCTCAGATAGGATGCTGTTATGAATCGTTATATATACCCCCACTAGGTATAAAAAAAATGGATTATTTTAAGAAATCGTTATTTTTTTTTCTTTATGTATCATTTTATCCTAATTAAAATTTTGCACATTTTCTTTCACACTTTTGGTTTTTCCCGCACAAAACTTGCACTAATAAAATTTTCCTTACATCTACCTTATAACTAAAGATTACAATTTGTTACTTAACCTAACATGGTATACACATATTGGGAATTTATATGACCATTAATGTTTTAATCACCATTGTGGCTCAATTAATGTCAGTTATTTAAACAACAATACTAACATTTATTTAAATAAATTTTTCTTTTATTATTATCATTGATCTTGATTCCAAACAATTATACATCTTTTATTTGACCACGTTTGATTCACATACCTTATTGGCTCAAACTATTATTTCGTTATTGGTCAATACTTTGTCAAAATATATTTCCTCCTATGGGAACATAGCTTATATAGCTTACCGTCATATATGGAAAATCCTGGTTTGGAGTTGGTAACTGCACTCCTCCAAGCTACACTAATCCTAGGGTCTTGTTGTTGATGGGTCCCTATTTCCTTAAGTCGTCTAACTACTTCAGGTTTTGTTATATATTTTACCGTGTAAATACCAATATCATTGCTACTACATTTAATGTTATCTGTTTCCATGTTGTTTTCTGATGGTGGATTTCTACTGAGTACATCTGCTACCAAGTTGTCTTTCGCTTTACAATACTGTATTTCAAATTGATACTCTTGTATAGCCAAGATCCAATGAGTCAGACGAGCACCTAGCAATTTACATTTTAATAAAAATACTAACGCCTTATTGTCGGTGATTATAGTAAGTTTAGCACCCAGAATATAACTTCTAAACTTTGACAGGCTATGCACTATCACTAATAGCTCTTTTTCTGTCGTAAAATAGGTTAATTCTGCCCCTTTAAGTGTGCGACTTACAAATCCTAATACCGCTTGTTGGCCCTTCTCATCAATCTGATACAAGTGTGCTCCTATAGCAATATTGCTGGCATCTGTTTGCAAGTAAAATCTTTCTCCTATCCTTGGGTGATTTAATACAACAGTATTTATAAAAAGACTTTTCACTTGTTGCAGCGTTTCATCGTGGTCCTTTCTCCACTTCCATTTAATCCCTTTGTTTAACAACTTCAACAATGGAACAGTACTTTCCGCGTATTTACTTGTAAACTTTTGATAGTAGTTAGCTAAACCTAGAAATGACTTTAGCTGCTTGCAGTTCTTTGGAGTTGGAAATTCTTGTATGGCTTTTACCTTCTCTGGGTCTGTGGTTATGCCTTCCACTGAGTTTCGGTGACCTAAAAACTTAATTTCCTCCTTACCAAACTCTGATTTCCTTAGATTCAGCGTCATGTTGGCTGATCTTAATTTTTCAAAAATATTCTTTAAATTATCTTGTTGTTGCGTCCTCTTCGTTCACTTTATTAATTTAATAATATATATAATACTTTCACTTATGAACTTACTGTTGTCACTTCCCAAACGTTTCGAGATGTTGTTTCTCTTCTTCAGTGGGTTTAATACTAACTGTCGATTACAGAATAACCGTTACGGAATGGAGTGTGTGGTGGGCGCCATGTTGGGCGCCAAATTCATACAACGCTACTTTTTATCTAACACTCTTATCTAATATTTTGAATGATAGAGAAAATGTTACTTACCCGTGAGATTACTTTACCTGGGCACCAGAACAAATCCCAGATACAAATGACACGGTTCCAGCTTAGCTCAGAGCATAGAGACACAAATTCTCAGGATTCGTTCAGTGATTGTGGATTCAAGGGGAATCGTTACAAATAACACTTTAAAATTTGCTTGAGTATGTTTAATTAACGTTTTAATTATTTTTAAACTTCTTGAAAATGTTAATTGTAGGACTTGTTTCTACCCTAACTCTTATGATTTACGAGTGTGTGTGAAAAGTAAAGATTAAGATGTTCAAACGACCTATGGCTCTTATCTGGTTTAATTAAGAGATTGATATCTCCGAAACCAGTGCTAAAGAACAGGTCTGCAATAATTTGCACGTCCAATACTACACCTCAGTTTCCATTCTACACTCCTATACTATGTTATGACTAATCTTACACATTAAATACAAAGTGTGCGATTCTTAGTGTCTTTTAGAAATTGTTTATTGCTTTTTATTATTTGTTTAGTGCTTATTTCATTGATCAATGAATCTATTTCTCACTGTTTGATGCGTCGGCCGAAGATAGGAATCCGTAGAGGTCCTCCTTTTGATGGTTTAGCACAGAAGAAATGATGTTGATCAATCCTGTAGAAAGATGATCTGGCAATTACAGATGCTGTAGCACTCTGTTGCTCAGGTCACTTCACGGCTGATTATAAATTAATTAATTAATACTTTAATTAATTAATGTGTTGTTTTACACAGCGAGAGTTGTTGAACGGTACTAGTTCATCTACACTGCGGACTACTTCTCTAATTTCTCACGTAAATACAACTTTGCGTGATTATAAAATTTCTGCACGTAATTTATACACGACTAGCACATTGAAGATCCGATCGAAGAGTAACGCTACCCCTCGGTTTCAGTTGGCGTCTGTTTCAAATACGGGCTTCTGATTGGTTGTTCAAATAAATCATACGTTTTTCCAGTCTCGACAATCTCGAACAGGTCGAGCAAACACCCCGTGACAGGTTTGAAACGGCAGAGAATTTCTAGTTAAAATCGTACTTCCTGTATTTGCAAATTGATTGATTACAGGTATTTGCAAATGTGTTTTCAAAGATCTGACCACAGAATATTGTTGCTTAGGTCTTTATCTGTGTGTGTGTGAAAACACCTAATTCCTACGTAGTATAATTCTCTTGTTATTCCTTTTGGCGTTCGTCTTCCGTATAACTTCTTCAATTGTTAATTATATTAACTGAGATTGTGGCTACTTATAAAGCTTTACTTGCTGAACACAATGCTGTTTTCAGAATTGCCGTATATTTATTAGTTTTGAAGTTATTGCAGGTTGAACTGATAATTTGAATTGAATAAAATTTCATGTTCGTACCGGTAGCGGACGTCGCTGTGACGAGGTTAGAGTGAGATGGCTGTGATTGTACGCTCTCTCTCTTGCTTACGCTGCTATACTCATACAGTCTAACACTTTCATATAACGCTCAGATAGGATGCTGTTATGAATCGTTATATATACCCCCACTAGGTATAAAAAAAATGGATTATTTTAAGAAATCGTTATTTTTTTTTCTTTATGTATCATTTTATCCTAATTAAAATTTTGCACATTTTCTTTCGCACTTTTGGTTTTTCCCGCACAAAATTTGCACTAATAAAATTTTCCTTACATCTACCTTATAACTAAAGATTACAATTTGTTACTTAACCTAACATGGTATACACATATTGGGAATTTATATGACCATTAATGTTTTAATCACCATTGTGGCTCAATTAATGTCAGTTATTTAAACAACAATACTAACATTTATTTAAATAAATTTTTCTTTTATTATTATCATTGATCTTGATTCCAAACAATTATACATCTTTTATTTGACCACGTTTGATTCACATACCTTATTGGCTCAAACTATTATTTCGTTATTGGTCAATACTTTGTCAAAATATATTTCCTCCTATGGGAACATAGCTTATATAGCTTACCGTCATATATGGAAAATCCTGGTTTGGAGTTGGTAACTGCACTCCTCCAAGCTACACTAATCCTAGGGTCTTGTTGTTGATGGGTCCCTATTTCCTTAAGTCGTCTAACTACTTCAGGTTTTGTTATATATTTTACCGTGTAAATACCAATATCATTGCTACTACATTTAATGTTATCTGTTTCCATGTTGTTTTCTGATGGTGGATTTCTACTGAGTACATCTGCTACCAAGTTGTCTTTCGCTTTACAATACTGTATTTCATATTGATACTCTTGTATAGCCAAGATCCAATGAGTCAGACGAGCACCTAGCAATTTACATTTTAATAAAAATACTAACGCCTTATTGTCGGTGATTATAGTAAGTTTAGCACCCAGAATATAACTTCTAAACTTTGACAGGCTATGCACTATCACTAATAGCTCTTTTTCTGTCGTAAAATAGGTTAATTCTGCCCCTTTAAGTGTGCGACTTACAAATCCTAATACCGCTTGTTGGCCCTTCTCATCAATCTGATACAAGTGTGCTCCTATAGCAATATTGCTGGCATCTGTTTGCAAGTAAAATCTTTCTCCTATCCTTGGGTGATTTAATACAACAGTATTTATAAAAAGACTTTTCACTTGTTGCAGCGTTTCATCGTGGTCCTTTCTCCACTTCCATTTAATCCCTTTGTTTAACAACTTCAACAATGGAACAGTACTTTCCGCGTATTTACTTGTAAACTTTTGATAGTAGTTAGCTAAACCTAGAAATGACTTTAGCTGCTTGCAGTTCTTTGGAGTTGGAAATTCTTGTATGGCTTTTACCTTCTCTGGGTCTGTGGTTATGCCTTCCACTGAGATTCGGTGACCTAAAAACTTAATTTCCTCCTTACCAAACTCTGATTTCCTTAGATTCAGCGTCATGTTGGCTGATCTTAATTTTTCAAAAATATTCTTTAAATTATCTTGTTGTTGCGTCCTCTTCGTTCACTTTATTAATTTAATAATATATATAATACTTTCACTTATGAACTTACTGTTGTCACTTCCCAAACGTTTCGAGATGTTGTTTCTCTTCTTCAGTGGGTTTAATACTAACTGTCGATTACAGAATAACCGTTACGGAATGGAGTGTGTGGTGGGCGCCATGTTGGGCGCCAAATTCATACAACGCTACTTTTTATCTAACACTCTTATCTAATATTTTGAATGATAGAGAAAATGTTACTTACCCGTGAGATTACTTTACCTGGGCACCAGAACAAATCCCAGATACAAATGACACGGTTCCAGCTTAGCTCAGAGCATAGAGACACACATTCTCAGGGTTCGTTCAGTGATTGTGGATTCAAGGGGAATCGTTACAAATAACACTTTAAAATTTGCTTGAGTATGTTTAATTAACGTTTTAATTATTTTTAAACTTCTTGAAAATGTTAATTGTAGGACTTGTTTCTACCCTAACTCTTATGATTTACGAGTGTGTGTGAAAAGTAAAGATTAAGATGTTCAAACGACCTATGGCTCTTATCTGGTTTAATTAAGAGATTGATATCTCCGAAACCAGTGCTAAAGAACAGGTCTGCAATAATTTGCACGTCCAATACTACACCTCAGTTTCCATTCTACACTCCTATACTATGTTATGACTAATCTTACACATTAAATACAAAGTGTGCGATTCTTAGTGTCTTTTAGAAATTGTTTATTGCTTTTTATTATTTGTTTAGTGCTTATTTCATTGATCAATGAATCTATTTCTCACTGTTTGATGCGTCGGCCGAAGATAGGAATCCGTAGAGGTCCTCCTTTTGATGGTTTAGCACAGAAGAAATGATGTTGATCAATCCTGTAGAAAGATGATCTGGCAATTACAGATGCTGTAGCACTCTGTTGCTCAGGTCACTTCACGGCTGATTATAAATTAATTAATTAATACTTTAATTAATTAATGTGTTGTTTTACACAGCGAGAGTTGTTGAACGGTACTAGTTCATCTACACTGCGGACTACTTCTCTAATTTCTCACGTAAATACAACTTTGCGTGATTATAAAATTTCTGCACGTAATTTATACACGACTAGCACATTGAAGATCCGATCGAAGAGTAACGCTACCCCTCGGTTTCAGTTGGCGTCTGTTTCAAATACGGGCTTCTGATTGGTTGTTCAAATAAATCATACGTTTTTCCAGTCTCGACAATCTCGAACAGGTCGAGCAAACACCCCGTGACAGGTTTGAAACGGCAGAGAATTTCTAGTTAAAATCGTACTTCCTGTATTTGCAAATTGATTGATTACAGGTATTTGCAAATGTGTTTTCAAAGATCTGACCACAGAATATTGTTGCTTAGGTCTTTATCTGTGTGTGTGTGAAAACACCTAATTCCTACGTAGTATAATTCTCTTGTTATTCCTTTTGGCGTTCGTCTTCCGTATAACTTCTTCAATTGTTAATTATATTAACTGAGATTGTGGCTACTTATAAAGCTTTACTTGCTGAACACAATGCTGTTTTCAGAATTGCCGTATATTTATTAGTTTTGAAGTTATTGCAGGTTGAACTGATAATTTGAATTGAATAAAATTTCATGTTCGTACCGGTAGCGGACGTCGCTGTGACGAGGTTAGAGTGAGATGGCTGTGATTGTACGCTCTCTCTCTTGCTTACGCTGCTATACTCATACAGTCTAACACTTTCATATAACGCTCAGATAGGATGCTGTTATGAATCGTTATATATACCCCCACTAGGTATAAAAAAAATGGATTATTTTAAGAAATCGTTATTTTTTTTTCTTTATGTATCATTTTATCCTAATTAAAATTTTGCACATTTTCTTTCGCACTTTTGGTTTTTCCCGCACAAAATTTGCACTAATAAAATTTTCCTTACATCTACCTTATAACTAAAGATTACAATTTGTTACTTAACCTAACATGGTATACACATATTGGGAATTTATATGACCATTAATGTTTTAATCACCATTGTGGCTCAATTAATGTCAGTTATTTAAACAACAATACTAACATTTATTTAAATAAATTTTTCTTTTATTATTATCATTGATCTTGATTCCAAACAATTATACATCTTTTATTTGACCACGTTTGATTCACATACCTTATTGGCTCAAACTATTATTTCGTTATTGGTCAATACTTTGTCAAAATATATTTCCTCCTATGGGAACATAGCTTATATAGCTTACCGTCATATATGGAAAATCCTGGTTTGGAGTTGGTAACTGCACTCCTCCAAGCTACACTAATCCTAGGGTCTTGTTGTTGATGGGTCCCTATTTCCTTAAGTCGTCTAACTACTTCAGGTTTTGTTATATATTTTACCGTGTAAATACCAATATCATTGCTACTACATTTAATGTTATCTGTTTCCATGTTGTTTTCTGATGGTGGATTTCTACTGAGTACATCTGCTACCAAGTTGTCTTTCGCTTTACAATACTGTATTTCATATTGATACTCTTGTATAGCCAAGATCCAATGAGTCAGACGAGCACCTAGCAATTTACATTTTAATAAAAATACTAACGCCTTATTGTCGGTGATTATAGTAAGTTTAGCACCCAGAATATAACTTCTAAACTTTGACAGGCTATGCACTATCACTAATAGCTCTTTTTCTGTCGTAAAATAGGTTAATTCTGCCCCTTTAAGTGTGCGACTTACAAATCCTAATACCGCTTGTTGGCCCTTCTCATCAATCTGATACAAGTGTGCTCCTATAGCAATATTGCTGGCATCTGTTTGCAAGTAAAATCTTTCTCCTATCCTTGGGTGATTTAATACAACAGTATTTATAAAAAGACTTTTCACTTGTTGCAGCGTTTCATCGTGGTCCTTTCTCCACTTCCATTTAATCCCTTTGTTTAACAACTTCAACAATGGAACAGTACTTTCCGCGTATTTACTTGTAAACTTTTGATAGTAGTTAGCTAAACCTAGAAATGACTTTAGCTGCTTGCAGTTCTTTGGAGTTGGAAATTCTTGTATGGCTTTTACCTTCTCTGGGTCTGTGGTTATGCCTTCCACTGAGATTCGGTGACCTAAAAACTTAATTTCCTCCTTACCAAACTCTGATTTCCTTAGATTCAGCGTCATGTTGGCTGATCTTAATTTTTCAAAAATATTCTTTAAATTATCTTGTTGTTGCGTCCTCTTCGTTCACTTTATTAATTTAATAATATATATAATACTTTCACTTATGAACTTACTGTTGTCACTTCCCAAACGTTTCGAGATGTTGTTTCTCTTCTTCAGTGGGTTTAATACTAACTGTCGATTACAGAATAACCGTTACGGAATGGAGTGTGTGGTGGGCGCCATGTTGGGCGCCAAATTCATACAACGCTACTTTTTATCTAACACTCTTATCTAATATTTTGAATGATAGAGAAAATGTTACTTACCCGTGAGATTACTTTACCTGGGCACCAGAACAAATCCCAGATACAAATGACACGGTTCCAGCTTAGCTCAGAGCATAGAGACACACATTCTCAGGGTTCGTTCAGTGATTGTGGATTCAAGGGGAATCGTTACAAATAACACTTTAAAATTTGCTTGAGTATGTTTAATTAACGTTTTAATTATTTTTAAACTTCTTGAAAATGTTAATTGTAGGACTTGTTTCTACCCTAACTCTTATGATTTACGAGTGTGTGTGAAAAGTAAAGATTAAGATGTTCAAACGACCTATGGCTCTTATCTGGTTTAATTAAGAGATTGATATCTCCGAAACCAGTGCTAAAGAACAGGTCTGAAATAATTTGCACGTCCAATACTACACCTCAGTTTCCATTCTACACTCCTATACTATGTTATGACTAATCTTACACATTAAATACAAAGTGTGCGATTCTTAGTGTCTTTTAGAAATTGTTTATTGCTTTTTATTATTTGTTTAGTGCTTATTTCATTGATCAATGAATCTATTTCTCACTGTTTGATGCGTCGGCCGAAGATAGGAATCCGTAGAGGTCCTCCTTTTGATGGTTTAGCACAGAAGAAATGATGTTGATCAATCCTGTAGAAAGATGATCTGGCAATTACAGATGCTGTAGCACTCTGTTGCTCAGGTCACTTCACGGCTGATTATAAATTAATTAATTAATACTTTAATTAATTAATGTGTTGTTTTACACAGCGAGAGTTGTTGAACGGTACTAGTTCATCTACACTGCGGACTACTTCTCGAATTTCTCACGTAAATACAACTTTGCGTGATTATAAAATTTCTGCACGTAATTTATACACGACTAGCACATTGAAGATCCGATCGAAGAGTAACGCTACCCCTCGGTTTCAGTTGGCGTCTGTTTCAAATACGGGCTTCTGATTGGTTGTTCAAATAAATCATACGTTTTTCCAGTCTCGACAATCTCGAACAGGTCGAGCAAACACCCCGTGACAGGTTTGAAACGGCAGAGAATTTCTAGTTAAAATCGTACTTCCTGTATTTGCAAATTGATTGATTACAGGTATTTGCAAATGTGTTTTCAAAGATCTGACCACAGAATATTGTTGCTTAGGTCTTTATCTGTGTGTGTGTGAAAACACCTAATTCCTACGTAGTATAATTCTCTTGTTATTCCTTTTGGCGTTCGTCTTCCGTATAACTTCTTCAATTGTTAATTATATTAACTGAGATTGTGGCTACTTATAAAGCTTTACTTGCTGAACACAATGCTGTTTTCAGAATTGCCGTATATTTATTAGTTTTGAAGTTATTGCAGGTTGAACTGATAATTTGAATTGAATAAAATTTCATGTTCGTACCGGTAGCGGACGTCGCTGTGACGAGGTTAGAGTGAGATGGCTGTGATTGTACGCTCTCTCTCTTGCTTACGCTGCTATACTCATACAGTCTAACACTTTCATATAACGCTCAGATAGGATGCTGTTATGAATCGTTATATATACCCCCACTAGGTATTAAAAAAATGGATTATTTTAAGAAATCGTTATTTTTTTTTCTTTATGTATCATTTTATCCTAATTAAAATTTTGCACATTTTCTTTCGCACTTTTGGTTTTTCCCGCACAAAACTTGCACTAATAAAATTTTCCTTACATCTACCTTATAACTAAAGATTACAATTTGTTACTTAACCTAACATGGTATACACATATTGGGAATTTATATGACCATTAATGTTTTAATCACCATTGTGGCTCAATTAATGTCAGTTATTTAAACAACAATACTAACATTTATTTAAATAAATTTTTCTTTTATTATTATCATTGATCTTGATTCCAAACAATTATACATCTTTTATTTGACCACGTTTGATTCACATACCTTATTGGCTCAAACTATTATTTCGTTATTGGTCAATACTTTGTCAAAATATATTTCCTCCTATGGGAACATAGCTTATATAGCTTACCGTCATATATGGAAAATCCTGGTTTGGAGTTGGTAACTGCACTCCTCCAAGCTACACTAATCCTAGGGTCTTGTTGTTGATGGGTCCCTATTTCCTTAAGTCGTCTAACTACTTCAGGTTTTGTTATATATTTTACCGTGTAAATACCAATATCATTGCTACTACATTTAATGTTATCTGTTTCCATGTTGTTTTCTGATGGTGGATTTCTACTGAGTACATCTGCTACCAAGTTGTCTTTCGCTTTACAATACTGTATTTCATATTGATACTCTTGTATAGCCAAGATCCAATGAGTCAGACGAGCACCTAGCAATTTACATTTTAATAAAAATACTAACGCCTTATTGTCGGTGATTGTAGTAAGTTTAGCACCCAGAATATAACTTCTAAACTTTGACAGGCTATGCACTATCACTAATAGCTCTTTTTCTGTCGTAAAATAGGTTAATTCTGCCCCTTTAAGTGTGCGACTTACAAATCCTAATACCGCTTGTTGGCCCTTCTCATCAATCTGATACAAGTGTGCTCCTATAGCAATATTGCTGGCATCTGTTTGCAAGTAAAATCTTTCTCCTATCCTTGGGTGATTTAATACAACAGTATTTATAAAAAGACTTTTCATTTGTTGCAGCGTTTCATCGTGGTCCTTTGTCCACTTCCATTTAATCCCTTTGTTTAACAACTTCAACAATGGAACAGTACTTTCCGCGTATTTACTTGTAAACTTTTGATAGTAGTTAGCTAAACCTAGAAATGACTTTAGCTGCTTGCAGTTCTTTGGAGTTGGAAATTCTTGTATGGCTTTTACCTTCTCTGGGTCTGTGGTTATGCCTTCCACTGAGTTTCGGTGACCTAAAAACTTAATTTCCTCCTTACCAAACTCTGATTTCCTTAGATTCAGCGTCATGTTGGCTGATCTTAATTTTTCAAAAATATTCTTTAAATTATCTTGTTGTTGCGTCCTCTTCGTTCACTTTATTAATTTAATAATATATATAATAATTTCACTTATGAACTTACTGTTGTCACTTCCCAAACGTTTCGAGATGTTGTTTCTCTTCTTCAGTGGGTTTAATACTAACTGTCGATTACAGAATAACCGTTACGGAATGGAGTGTGTGGTGGGCGCCATGTTGGGCGCCAAATTCATACAACGCTACTTTTTATCTAACACTCTTATCTAATATTTTGAATGATAGAGAAAATGTTACTTACCCGTGAGATTACTTTACCTGGGCACCAGAACAAATCCCAGATACAAATGACACGGTTCCAGCTTAGCTCAGAGCATAGAGACACAAATTCTCAGGATTCGTTCAGTGATTGTGGATTCAAGGGGAATCGTTACAAATAACACTTTAAACCCTAACTCTTATGATTTACGAGTGTGTGTGAAAAGTAAAGATTAAGATGTTCAAACGACCTATGGCTCTTATCTGGTTTAATTAAGAGATTGATATCTCCGAAACCAGTGCTAAAGAACAGGTCTGCAATAATTTGCACGTCCAATACTACACCTCAGTTTCCATTCTACACTCCTATACTATGTTATGACTAATCTTACACATTAAATACAAAGTGTGCGATTCTTAGTGTCTTTTAGAAATTGTTTATTGCTTTTTATTATTTGTTTAGTGCTTATTTCATTGATCAATGAATCTATTTCTCACTGTTTGATGCGTCGGCCGAAGATAGGAATCCGTAGAGGTCCTCCTTTTGATGGTTTAGCACAGAAGAAATGATGTTGATCAATCCTGTAGAAAGATGATCTGGCAATTACAGATGCTGTAGCACTCTGTTGCTCAGGTCACTTCACGGCTGATTATAAATTAATTAATTAATACTTTAATTAATTAATGTGTTGTTTTACACAGCGAGAGTTGTTGAACGGTACTAGTTCATCTACACTGCGGACTACTTCTCTAATTTCTCACGTAAATACAACTTTGCGTGATTATAAAATTTCTGCACGTAATTTATACACGACTAGCACATTGAAGATCCGATCGAAGAGTAACGCTACCCCTCGGTTTCAGTTGGCGTCTGTTTTAAATACGGGCTTCTGATTGGTTGTTCAAATAAATCATACGTTTTTCCAGTCTCGACAATCTCGAACAGGTCGAGCAAACACCCCGTGACAGGTTTGAAACGGCAGAGAATTTCTAGTTAAAATCGTACTTCTTGTATTTGCAAATTGATTGATTACAGGTATTTGCAAATGTGTTTTCAAAGATCTGACCACAGAATATTGTTGCTTAGGTCTTTATCTGTGTGTGTGTGAAAACACCTAATTCCTACGTAGTATAATTCTCTTGTTATTCCTTTTGGCGTTCATCTTCCGTATAACTTCTTCAATTGTTAATTATATTAACTGAGATTGTGGCTACTTATAAAGCTTTACTTGCTGAACACAATGCTGTTTTCAGAATTGCCGTATATTTATTAGTTTTGAAGTTATTGCAGGTTGAACTGATAATTTGAATTGAGTAAAATTTCATGTTCGTACCGGTAGCGGACGTCGCTGTGACGAGGTTAGAGTGAGATGGCTGTGATTGTACGCTCTCTCTCTTGCTTACGCTGCTATACTCATACAGTCTAACACTTTCATATAACGCTCAGATAGGATGCTGTTATGAATCGTTATATATACCCCCACTAGGTATAAAAAAAATGGATTATTTTAAGAAATCGTTATTTTTTTTTCTTTATGTATCATTTTATCCTAATTAAAATTTTGCACATTTTCTTTCGCACTTTTGGTTTTTCCCGCACAAAACTTGCACTAATAAAATTTTCCTTACATCTACCTTATAACTAAAGATTACAATTTGTTACTTAACCTAACATGGTATACACATATTGGGAATTTATATGACCATTAATGTTTTAATCACCATTGTGGCTCAATTAATATCAGTTATTTAAACAACAATACTAACATTTATTTAAATAAATTTTTCTTTTATTATTATCATTGATCTTGATTCCAAACAATTATACATCTTTTATTTGACCACGTTTGATTCACATACCTTATTGGCTCAAACTATTATTTCGTTATTGGTCAATACTTTGTCAAAATATATTTCCTCCTATGGGAACATAGCTTATATAGCTTACCGTCATATATGGAAAATCCTGGTTTGGAGTTGCTAACTGCACTCCTCCAAGCTACACTAATCCTAGGGTCTTGTTGTTGATGGGTCCCTATTTCCTTAAGTCGTCTAACTACTTCAGGTTTTGTTATATATTTTACCGTGTAAATACCAATATCATTGCTACTACATTTAATGTTATCTGTTTCCATGTTGTTTTCTGATGGTGGATTTCTACTGAGTACATCTGCTACCAAGTTGTCTTTCGCTTTACAATACTGTATTTCATATTGATACTCTTGTATAGCCAAGATCCAATGAGTCAGACGAGCACCTAGCAATTTACATTTTAATAAAAATACTAACGCCTTATTGTCGGTGATTATAGTAAGTTTAGCACCCAGAATATAACTTCTAAACTTTGACAGGCTATGCACTATCACTAATAGCTCTTTTTCTGTCGTAAAATAGGTTAATTCTGCCCCTTTAAGTGTGCGACTTACAAATCCTAATACCGCTTGTTGGCCCTTCTCATCAATCTGATACAAGTGTGCTCCTATAGCAATATTGCTGGCATCTGTTTGCAAGTAAAATCTTTCTCCTATCCTTGGGTGATTTAATACAACAGTATTTATAAAAAGACTTTTCATTTGTTGCAGCGTTTCATCGTGGTCCTTTGTCCACTTCCATTTAATCCCTTTGTTTAACAACTTCAACAATGGAACAGTACTTTCCGCGTATTTACTTGTAAACTTTTGATAGTAGTTAGCTAAACCTAGAAATGACTTTAGCTGCTTGCAGTTCTTTGGAGTTGGAAATTCTTGTATGGCTTTTACCTTCTCTGGGTCTGTGGTTATGCCTTCCACTGAGTTTCGGTGACCTAAAAACTTAATTTCCTCCTTACCAAACTCTGATTTCCTTAGATTCAGCGTCATGTTGGCTGATCTTAATTTTTCAAAAATATTCTTTAAATTATCTTGTTGTTGCGTCCTCTTCGTTTACTTTATTAATTTAATAATATATATAATACTTTCACTTATGAACTTACTGTTGTCACTTCCCAAACGTTTCGAGATGTTGTTTCTCTTCTTCAGTGGGTTTAATACTAACTGTCGATAACAGAATAACCGTTACGGAATGGAGTGTGTGGTGGGCGCCATGTTGGGCGCCAAATTCATACAACGCTACTTTTTATCTAACACTCTTATCTAATATTTTGAATGATAGAGAAAATGTTACTTACCCGTGAGATTACTTTACCTGGGCACCAGAACAAATCCCAGATACAAATGACACGGTTCCAGCTTAGCTCAGAGCATAGAGACACAAATTCTCAGGATTCGTTCAGTGATTGTGGATTCAAGGGGAATCGTTACAAATAACACTTTAAAATTTGCTTGAGTATGTTTAATTAACGTTTTAATTATTTTTAAACTTCTTGAAAATGTTAATTGTAGGACTTGTTTCTACCCTAACTCTTATGATTTACGAGTGTGTGTGAAAAGTAAAGATTAAGATGTTCAAACGACCTATGGCTCTTATCTGGTTTAATTAAGAGATTGATATCTCCGAAACCAGTGCTAAAGAACAGGTCTGCAATAATTTGCACGTCCAATACTACACCTCAGTTTCCATTCTACACTCCTATACTATGTTATGACTAATCTTACACATTAAATACAAAGTGTGCGATTCTTAGTGTCTTTTAGAAATTGTTTATTGCTTTTTATTATTTGTTTAGTGCTTATTTCATTGATCAATGAATCTATTTCTCACTGTTTGATGCGTCGGCCGAAGATAGGAATCCGTAGAGGTCCTCCTTTTGATGGTTTAGCACAGAAGAAATGATGTTGATCAATCCTGTAGAAAGATGATCTGGCAATTACAGATGCTGTAGCACTCTGTTGCTCAGGTCACTTCACGGCTGATTATAAATTAATTAATTAATACTTTAATTAATTAATGTGTTGTTTTACACAGCGAGAGTTGTTGAACGGTACTAGTTCATCTACACTGCGGACTACTTCTCGAATTTCTCACGTAAATACAACTTTGCGTGATTATAAAATTTCTGCACGTAATTTATACACGACTAGCACATTGAAGATCCGATCGAAGAGTAACGCTACCCCTCGGTTTCAGTTGGCGTCTGTTTTAAATACGGGCTTCTGATTGGTTGTTCAAATAAATCATACGTTTTTCCAGTCTCGACAATCTCGAACAGGTCGAGCAAACACCCCGTGACAGGTTTGAAATGGCAGAGAATTTCTAGTTAAAATCGTACTTCTTGTATTTGCAAATTGATTGATTACAGGTATTTGCAAATGTGTTTTCAAAGATCTGACCACAGAATATTGTTGCTTAGGTCTTTATCTGTGTGTGTGTGAAAACACCTAATTCCTACGTAGTATAATTCTCTTGTTATTCCTTTTGGCGTTCGTCTTCCGTATAACTTCTTCAATTGTTAATTATATTAACTGAGATTGTGGCTACTTATAAAGCTTTACTTGCTGAACACAATGCTGTTTTCAGAATTGCCGTATATTTATTAGTTTTGAAGTTATTGCAGGTTGAACTGATAATTTGAATTGAGTAAAATTTCATGTTCGTACCGGTAGCGGACGTCGCTGTGACGAGGTTAGAGTGAGATGGCTGTGATTGTACGCTCTCTCTCTTGCTTACGCTGCTATACTCATACAGTCTAACACTTTCATATAACGCTCAGATAGGATGCTGTTATGAATCGTTATATATACACCCACTAGGTATAAAAAAAATGGATTATTTTAAGAAATCGTTATTTTTTTTTCTTTATGTATCATTTTATCCTAATTAAAATTTTGCACATTTTCTTTCACACTTTTGGTTTTTCCCGCACAAAACTTGCACTAATAATATTTTCCTTACATCTACCTTATAACTAAAGATTACAATTTGTTACTTAACCTAACATGGTATACACATATTGGGAATTTATATGACCATTAATGTTTTAATCACCATTGTGGCTCAATTAATGTCAGTTATTTAAACAACAATACTAACATTTATTTAAATAAATTTTTCTTTTATTATTATCATTGATCTTGATTCCAAACAATTATACATCTTTTATTTGACCACGTTTGATTCACATACCTTATTGGCTCAAACTATTATTTCGTTATTGGTCAATACTTTGTCAAAATATATTTCCTCCTATGGGAACATAGCTTATATAGCTTACCGTCATATATGGAAAATCCTGGTTTGGAGTTGGTAACTGCACTCCTCCAAGCTACACTAATCCTAGGGTCTTGTTGTTGATGGGTCCCTATTTCCTTAAGTCGTCTAACTACTTCAGGTTTTGTTATATATTTTACCGTGTAAATACCAATATCATTGCTACTACATTTAATGTTATCTGTTTCCATGTTGTTTTCTGATGGTGGATTTCTACTGAGTACATCTGCTACCAAGTTGTCTTTCGCTTTACAATACTGTATTTCATATTGATACTCTTGTATAGCCAAGATCCAATGAGTCAGACGAGCACCTAGCAATTTACATTTTAATAAAAATACTAACGCCTTATTGTCGGTGATTATAGTAAGTTTAGCACCCAGAATATAACTTCTAAACTTTGACAGGCTATGCACTATCACTAATAGCTCTTTTTCTGTCGTAAAATAGGTTAATTCTGCCCCTTTAAGTGTGCGACTTACAAATCCTAATACCGCTTGTTGGCCCTTCTCATCAATCTGATACAAGTGTGCTCCTATAGCAATATTGCTGGCATCTGTTTGCAAGTAAAATCTTTCTCCTATCCTTGGGTGATTTAATACAACAGTATTTATAAAAAGACTTTTCATTTGTTGCAGCGTTTCATCGTGGTCCTTTGTCCACTTCCATTTAATCCCTTTGTTTAACAACTTCAACAATGGAACAGTACTATCCGCGTATTTACTTGTAAACTTTTGATAGTAGTTAGCTAAACCTAGAAATGACTTTAGCTGCTTGCAGTTCTTTGGAGTTGGAAATTCTTGTATGGCTTTTACCTTCTCTGGGTCTGTGGTTATGCCTTCCACTGAGTTTCGGTGACCTAAAAACTTAATTTCCTCCTTACCAAACTCTGATTTCCTTAGATTCAGCGTCATGTTGGCTGATCTTAATTTTTCAAAAATATTCTTTAAATTATCTTGTTGTTGCGTCCTCTTCGTTCACTTTATTAATTTAATAATATATATAATACTTTCACTTATGAACTTACTGTTGTCACTTCCCAAACGTTTCGAGATGTTGTTTCTCTTCTTCAGTGGGTTTAATACTAACTGTCGATTACAGAATAACCGTTACGGAATGGAGTGTGTGGTGGGCGCCATGTTGGGCGCCAAATTCATACAACGCTACTTTTTATCTAACACTCTTATCTAATATTTTGAATGATAGAGAAAATGTTACTTACCCGTGAGATTACTTTACCTGGGCACCAGAACAAATCCCAGATACAAATGACACGGTTCCAGCTTAGCTCAGAGCATAGAGACACAAATTCTCAGGCTTCGTTCAGTGATTGTGGATTCAAGGGGAATCGTTACAAATAACACTTAAAAATTTACTTGAGTATGTTTAATTAACGTTTTAATTATTTTTAAACTTCTTGAAAATGTTAATTGTAGGACTTGTTTCTACCCTAACTCTTATGATTTACGAGTGTGTGTGAAAAGTAAAGATTAAGATGTTCAAACGACCTATGGCTCTTATCTGGTTTAATTAAGAGATTGATATCTCCGAAACCAGTGCTAAAGAACAGGTCTGCAATAATTTGCACGTCCAATACTACACCTCAGTTTCCATTCTACACTCCTATACTATGTTATGACTAATCTTACACATTAAATACAAAGTGTGCGATTCTTAGTGTCTTTTAGAAATTGTTTATTGCTTTTTATTATTTGTTTAGTGCTTATTTCATTGATCAATGAATCTATTTCTCACTGTTTGATGCGTCGGCCGAAGATAGGAATCCGTAGAGGTCCTCCTTTTGATGGTTTAGCACAGAAGAAATGATGTTGATCAATCCTGTAGAAAGATGATCTGGCAATTACAGATGCTGTAGTACTCTGTTGCTCAGGTCACTTCACGGCTGATTATAAATTAATTAATTAATACTTTAATTAATTAATGTGTTGTTTTACACAGCGAGAGTTGTTGAACGGTACTAGTTCATCTACACTGCGGACTACTTCTCGAATTTCTCACGTAAATACAACTTTGCGTGATTATAAAATTTCTGCACGTAATTTATACACGACTAGCACATTGAAGATCCGATCGAAGAGTAACGCTACCCCTCGGTTTCAGTTGGCGTCTGTTTTAAATACGGGCTTCTGATTGGTTGTTCAAATAAATCATACGTTTTTCCAGTCTCGACAATCTCGAACAGGTCGAGCAAACACCCCGTGACAGGTTTGAAATGGCAGAGAATTTCTAGTTAAAATCGTACTTCTTGTATTTGCAAATTGATTGATTACAGGTATTTGCAAATGTGTTTTCAAAGATCTGACCACAGAATATTGTTGCTTAGGTCTTTATCTGTGTGTGTGTGAAAACACCTAATTCCTACGTAGTATAATTCTCTTGTTATTCCTTTTGGCGTTCGTCTTCCGTATAACTTCTTCAATTGTTAATTATATTAACTGAGATTGTGGCTACTTATAAAGCTTTACTTGCTGAACACAATGCTGTTTTCAGAATTGCCGTATATTTATTAGTTTTGAAGTTATTGCAGGTTGAACTGATAATTTGAATTGAGTAAAATTTCATGTTCGTACCGGTAGCGGACGTCGCTGTGACGAGGTTAGAGTGAGATGGCTGTGATTGTACGCTCTCTCTCTTGCTTACGCTGCTATACTCATACAGTCTAACACTTTCATATAACGCTCAGATAGGATGCTGTTATGAATCGTTATATATACCCCCACTAGGTATAAAAAAAATGGATTATTTTAAGAAATCGTTATTTTTTTTTCTTTATGTATCATTTTATCCTAATTAAAATTTTGCACATTTTCTTTCACACTTTTGGTTTTTCCCGCACAAAACTTGCACTAATAAAATTTTCCTTACATCTACCTTATAACTAAAGATTACAATTTGTTACTTAACCTAACATGGTATACACATATTGGGAATTTATATGACCATTAATGTTTTAATCACCATTGTGGCTCAATTAATGTCAGTTATTTAAACAACAATACTAACATTTATTTAAATAAATTTTTCTTTTATTATTATCATTGATCTTGATTCCAAACAATTATACATCTTTTATTTGACCACGTTTGATTCACATACCTTATTGGCTCAAACTATTATTTCGTTATTGGTCAATACTTTGTCAAAATATATTTCCTCCTATGGGAACATAGCTTATATAGCTTACCGTCATATATGGAAAATCCTGGTTTGGAGTTGGTAACTGCACTCCTCCAAGCTACACTAATCCTAGGGTCTTGTTGTTGATGGGTCCCTATTTCCTTAAGTCGTCTAACTACTTCAGGTTTTGTTATATATTTTACCGTGTAAATACCAATATCATTGCTACTACATTTAATGTTATCTGTTTCCATGTTGTTTTCTGATGGTGGATTTCTACTGAGTACATCTGCTACCAAGTTGTCTTTCGCTTTACAATACTGTATTTCATATTGATACTCTTGTATAGCCAAGATCCAATGAGTCAGACGAGCACCTAGCAATTTACATTTTAATAAAAATACTAACGCCTTATTGTCGGTGATTATAGTAAGTTTAGCACCCAGAATATAACTTCTAAACTTTGACAGGCTATGCACTATCACTAATAGCTCTTTTTCTGTCGTAAAATAGGTTAATTCTGCCCCTTTAAGTGTGCGACTTACAAATCCTAATACCGCTTGTTGGCCCTTCTCATCAATCTGATACAAGTGTGCTCCTATAGCAATATTGCTGGCATCTGTTTGCAAGTAAAATCTTTCTCCTATCCTTGGGTGATTTAATACAACAGTATTTATAAAAAGACTTTTCATTTGTTGCAGCGTTTCATCGTGGTCCTTTGTCCACTTCCATTTAATCCCTTTGTTTAACAACTTCAACAATGGAACAGTACTATCCGCGTATTTACTTGTAAACTTTTGATAGTAGTTAGCTAAACCTAGAAATGACTTTAGCTGCTTGCAGTTCTTTGGAGTTGGAAATTCTTGTATGGCTTTTACCTTCTCTGGGTCTGTGGTTATGCCTTCCACTGAGTTTCGGTGACCTAAAAACTTAATTTCCTCCTTACCAAACTCTGATTTCCTTAGATTCAGCGTCATGTTGGCTGATCTTAATTTTTCAAAAATATTCTTTAAATTATCTTGTTGTTGCGTCCTCTTCGTTCACTTTATTAATTTAATAATATATATAATACTTTCACTTATGAACTTACTGTTGTCACTTCCCAAACGTTTCGAGATGTTGTTTCTCTTCTTCAGTGGGTTTAATACTAACTGTCGATTACAGAATAACCGTTACGGAATGGAGTGTGTGGTGGGCGCCATGTTGGGCGCCAAATTCATACAACGCTACTTTTTATCTAACACTCTTATCTAATATTTTGAATGATAGAGAAAATGTTACTTACCCGTGAGATTACTTTACCTGGGCACCAGAACAAATCCCAGATACAAATGACACGGTTCCAGCTTAGCTCAGAGCATAGAGACACAAATTCTCAGGATTCGTTCAGTGATTGTGGATTCAAGGGGAATCGTTACAAATAACACTTTAAAATTTGCTTGAGTATGTTTAATTAACGTTTTAATTATTTTTAAACTTCTTGAAAATGTTAATTGTAGGACTTGTTTCTACCCTAACTCTAATGATTTACGAGTGTGTGTGAAAAGTAAAGATTAAGATGTTCAAACGACCTATGGCTCTTATCTGGTTTAATTAAGAGATTGATATCTCCGAAACCAGTGCTAAAGAACAGGTCTGCAATAATTTGCACGTCCAATACTACACCTCAGTTTCCATTCTACACTCCTATACTATGTTATGACTAATCTTACACATTAAATACAAAGTGTGCGATTCTTAGTGTCTTTTAGAAATTGTTTATTGCTTTTTATTATTTGTTTAGTGCTTATTTCATTGATCAATGAATCTATTTCTCACTGTTTGATGCGTCGGCCGAAGATAGGAATCCGTAGAGGTCCTCCTTTTGATGGTTTAGCACAGAAGAAATGATGTTGATCAATCCTGTAGAAAGATGATCTGGCAATTACAGATGCTGTAGCACTCTGTTGCTCAGGTCACTTCACGGCTGATTATAAATTAATTAATTAATACTTTAATTAATTAATGTGTTGTTTTACACAGCGAGAGTTGTTGAACGGTACTAGTTCATCTACACTGCGGACTACTTCTCGAATTTCTCACGTAAATACAACTTTGCGTGATTATAAAATTTCTGCACGTAATTTATACACGACTAGCACATTGAAGATCCGATCGAAGAGTAACGCTACCCCTCGGTTTCAGTTGGCGTCTGTTTTAAATACGGGCTTCTGATTGGTTGTTCAAATAAATCATACGTTTTTCCAGTCTCGACAATCTCGAACAGGTTGAGCAAACACCCCGTGACAGGTTTGAAACGGCAGAGAATTTCTAGTTAAAATCGTACTTCTTGTATTTGCAAATTGATTGATTACAGGTATTTGCAAATGTGTTTGCAAAGATCTGACCACAGAATATTGTTGCTTAGGTCTTTATCTGTGTGTGTGTGAAAACACCTAATTCCTACGTAGTATAATTCTCTTGTTATTCCTTTTGGCGTTCGTCTTCCGTATAACTTCTTCAATTGTTAATTATATTAACTGAGATTGTGGCTACTTATAAAGCTTTACTTGCTGAACACAATGCTGTTTTCAGAATTGCCGTATATTTATTAGTTTTGAAGTTATTGCAGGTTGAACTGATAATTTGAATTGAGTAAAATTTCATGTTCGTACCGGTAGCGGACGTCGCTGTGACGAGGTTAGAGTGAGATGGCTGTGATTGTACGCTCTCTCTCTTGCTTACGCTGCTATACTCATACAGTCTAACACTTTCATATAACGCTCAGATAGGATGCTGTTATGAATCGTTATATATACCCCCACTAGGTATAAAAAAAATGGATTATTTTAAGAAATCGTTATTTTTTTTTCTTTATGTATCATTTTATCCTAATTAAAATTTTGCACATTTTCTTTCGCACTTTTGGTTTTTCCCGCACAAAACTTGCACTAATAAAATTTTCCTTACATCTACCTTATAACTAAAGATTACAATTTGTTACTTAACCTAACATGGTATACACATATTGGGAATTTATATGACCATTAATGTTTTAATCACCATTGTGGCTCAATTAATATCAGTTATTTAAACAACAATACTAACATTTATTTAAATAAATTTTTCTTTTATTATTATCATTGATCTTGATTCCAAACAATTATACATCTTTTATTTGACCACGTTTGATTCACATACCTTATTGGCTCAAACTATTATTTCGTTATTGGTCAATACTTTGTCAAAATATATTTCCTCCTATGGGAACATAGCTTATATAGCTTACCGTCATATATGGAAAATCCTGGTTTGGAGTTGGTAACTGCACTCCTCCAAGCTACACTAATCCTAGGGTCTTGTTGTTGATGGGTCCCTATTTCCTTAAGTCGTCTAACTACTTCAGGTTTTGTTATATATTTTACCGTGTAAATACCAATATCATTGCTACTACATTTAATGTTATCTGTTTCCATGTTGTTTTCTGATGGTGGATTTCTACTGAGTACATCTGCTACCAAGTTGTCTTTCGCTTTACAATACTGTATTTCATATTGATACTCTTGTATAGCCAAGATCCAATGAGTCAGACGAGCACCTAGCAATTTACATTTTAATAAAAATACTAACGCCTTATTGTCGGTGATTATAGAAAGTTTAGCACCCAGAATATAACTTCTAAACTTTGACAGGCTATGCACTATCACTAATAGCTCTTTTTCTGTCGTAAAATAGGTTAATTCTGCCCCTTTAAGTGTGCGACTTACAAATCCTAATACCGCTTGTTGGCCCTTCTCATCAATCTGATACAAGTGTGCTCCTATAGCAATATTGCTGGCATCTGTTTGCAAGTAAAATCTTTCTCCTATCCTTGGGTGATTTAATACAACAGTATTTATAAAAAGACTTTTCATTTGTTGCAGCGTTTCATCGTGGTCCTTTGTCCACTTCCATTTAATCCCTTTGTTTAACAACTTCAACAATGGAACAGTACTTTCCGCGTATTTACTTGTAAACTTTTGATAGTAGTTAGCTAAACCTAGAAATGACTTTAGCTGCTTGCAGTTCTTTGGAGTTGGAAATTCTTGTATGGCTTTTACCTTCTCTGGGTCTGTGGTTATGCCTTCCACTGAGTTTCGGTGACCTAAAAACTTAATTTCCTCCTTACCAAGCTCTGATTTCCTTAGATTCAGCGTCATGTTGGCTGATCTTAATTTTTCAAAAATATTCTTTAAATTATCTTGTTGTTGCGTCCTCTTCGTTCACTTTATTAATTTAATAATATATATAATACTTTCACTTATGAACTTACTGTTGTCACTTCCCAAACGTTTCGAGATGTTGTTTCTCTTCTTCAGTGGGTTTAATACTAACTGTCGATAACAGAATAACCGTTACGGAATGGAGTGTGTGGTGGGCGCCATGTTGGGCGCCAAATTCATACAACGCTACTTTTTATCTAACACTCTTATCTAATATTTTGAATGATAGAGAAAATGTTACTTACCCGTGAGATTACTTTACCTGGGCACCAGAACAAATCCCAGATACAAATGACACGGTTCCAGCTTAGCTCAGAGCATAGAGACACAAATTCTCAGGATTCGTTCAGTGATTGTGGATTCAAGGGGAATCGTTACAAATAACACTTTAAAATTTGCTTGAGTATGTTTAATTAACGTTTTAATTATTTTTAAACTTCTTGAAAATGTTAATTGTAGGACTTGTTTCTACCCTAACTCTTATGATTTACGAGTGTGTGTGAAAAGTAAAGATTAAGATGTTCAAACGACCTATGGCTCTTATCTGGTTTAATTAAGAGATTGATATCTCCGAAACCAGTGCTAAAGAACAGGTCTGCAATAATTTGCACGTCCAATACTACACCTCAGTTTCCATTCTACACTCCTATACTATGTTATGTCTAATCTTACACATTAAATACAAAGTGTGCGATTCTTAGTGTCTTTTAGAAATTGTTTATTGCTTTTTATTATTTGTTTAGTGCTTATTTCATTGATCAATGAATCTATTTCTCACTGTTTGATGCGTCGGCCGAAGATAGGAATCCGTAGAGGTCCTCCTTTTGATGGTTTAGCACAGAAGAAATGATGTTGATCAATCCTGTAGAAAGATGATCTGGCAATTACAGATGCTGTAGTACTCTGTTGCTCAGGTCACTTCACGGCTGATTATAAATTAATTAATTAATACTTTAATTAATTAATGTGTTGTTTTACACAGCGAGAGTTGTTGAACGGTACTAGTTCATCTACACTGCGGACTACTTCTCGAATTTCTCACGTAAATACAACTTTGCGTGATTATAAAATTTCTGCACGTAATTTATACACGACTAGCACATTGAAGATCCGATCGAAGAGTAACGCTACCCCTCGGTTTCAGTTGGCGTCTGTTTTAAATACGGGCTTCTGATTGGTTGTTCAAATAAATCATACGTTTTTCCAGTCTCGACAATCTCGAACAGGTCGAGCAAACACCCCGTGACAGGTTTGAAATGGCAGAGAATTTCTAGTTAAAATCGTACTTCTTGTATTTGCAAATTGATTGATTACAGGTATTTGCAAATGTGTTTTCAAAGATCTGACCACAGAATATTGTTGCTTAGGTCTTTATCTGTGTGTGTGTGAAAACACCTAATTCCTACGTAGTATAATTCTCTTGTTATTCCTTTTGGCGTTCGTCTTCCGTATAACTTCTTCAATTGTTAATTATATTAACTGAGATTGTGGCTACTTATAAAGCTTTACTTGCTGAACACAATGCTGTTTTCAGAATTGCCGTATATTTATTAGTTTTGAAGTTATTGCAGGTTGAACTGATAATTTGAATTGAGTAAAATTTCATGTTCGTACCGGTAGCGGACGTCGCTGTGACGAGGTTAGAGTGAGATGGCTGTGATTGTACGCTCTCTCTCTTGCTTACGCTGCTATACTCATACAGTCTAACACTTTCATATAACGCTCAGATAGGATGCTGTTATGAATCGTTATATATACCCCCACTAGGTATAAAAAAAATGGATTATTTTAAGAAATCGTTATTTTTTTTTCTTTATGTATCATTTTATCCTAATTAAAATTTTGCACATTTTCTTTCACACTTTTGGTTTTTCCCGCACAAAACTTGCACTAATAAAATTTTCCTTACATCTACCTTATAACTAAAGATTACAATTTGTTACTTAACCTAACATGGTATACACATATTGGGAATTTATATGACCATTAATGTTTTAATCACCATTGTGGCTCAATTAATGTCAGTTATTTAAACAACAATACTAACATTTATTTAAATAAATTTTTCTTTTATTATTATCATTGATCTTGATTCCAAACAATTATACATCTTTTATTTGACCACGTTTGATTCACATACCTTATTGGCTCAAACTATTATTTCGTTATTGGTCAATACTTTGTCAAAATATATTTCCTCCTATGGGAACATAGCTTATATAGCTTACCGTCATATATGGAAAATCCTGGTTTGGAGTTGGTAACTGCACTCCTCCAAGCTACACTAATCCTAGGGTCTTGTTGTTGATGGGTCCCTATTTCCTTAAGTCGTCTAACTACTTCAGGTTTTGTTATATATTTTACCGTGTAAATACCAATATCATTGCTACTACATTTAATGTTATCTGTTTCCATGTTGTTTTCTGATGGTGGATTTCTACTGAGTACATCTGCTACCAAGTTGTCTTTCGCTTTACAATACTGTATTTCATATTGATACTCTTGTATAGCCAAGATCCAATGAGTCAGACGAGCACCTAGCAATTTACATTTTAATAAAAATACTAACGCCTTATTGTCGGTGATTATAGTAAGTTTAGCACCCAGAATATAACTTCTAAACTTTGACAGGCTATGCACTATCACTAATAGCTCTTTTTCTGTCGTAAAATAGGTTAATTCTGCCCCTTTAAGTGTGCGACTTACAAATCCTAATACCGCTTGTTGGCCCTTCTCATCAATCTGATACAAGTGTGCTCCTATAGCAATATTGCTGGCATCTGTTTGCAAGTAAAATCTTTCTCCTATCCTTGGGTGATTTAATACAACAGTATTTATAAAAAGACTTTTCATTTGTTGCAGCGTTTCATCGTGGTCCTTTGTCCACTTCCATTTAATCCCTTTGTTTAACAACTTCAACAATGGAACAGTACTATCCGCGTATTTACTTGTAAACTTTTGATAGTAGTTAGCTAAACCTAGAAATGACTTTAGCTGCTTGCAGTTCTTTGGAGTTGGAAATTCTTGTATGGCTTTTACCTTCTCTGGGTCTGTGGTTATGCCTTCCACTGAGTTTCGGTGACCTAAAAACTTAATTTCCTCCTTACCAAACTCTGATTTCCTTAGATTCAGCGTCATGTTGGCTGATCTTAATTTTTCAAAAATATTCTTTAAATTATCTTGTTGTTGCGTCCTCTTCGTTCACTTTATTAATTTAATAATATATATAATACTTTCACTTATGAACTTACTGTTGTCACTTCCCAAACGTTTCGAGATGTTGTTTCTCTTCTTCAGTGGGTTTAATACTAACTGTCGATTACAGAATAACCGTTACGGAATGGAGTGTGTGGTGGGCGCCATGTTGGGCGCCAAATTCATACAACGCTACTTTTTATCTAACACTCTTATCTAATATTTTGAATGATAGAGAAAATGTTACTTACCCGTGAGATTACTTTACCTGGGCACCAGAACAAATCCCAGATACAAATGACACGGTTCCAGCTTAGCTCAGAGCATAGAGACACAAATTCTCAGGATTCGTTCAGTGATTGTGGATTCAAGGGGAATCGTTACAAATAACACTTTAAAATTTGCTTGAGTATGTTTAATTAACGTTTTAATTATTTTTAAACTTCTTGAAAATGTTAATTGTAGGACTTGTTTCTACCCTAACTCTAATGATTTACGAGTGTGTGTGAAAAGTAAAGATTAAGATGTTCAAACGACCTATGGCTCTTATCTGGTTTAATTAAGAGATTGATATCTCCGAAACCAGTGCTAAAGAACAGGTCTGCAATAATTTGCACGTCCAATACTACACCTCAGTTTCCATTCTACACTCCTATACTATGTTATGACTAATCTTACACATTAAATACAAAGTGTGCGATTCTTAGTGTCTTTTAGAAATTGTTTATTGCTTTTTATTATTTGTTTAGTGCTTATTTCATTGATCAATGAATCTATTTCTCACTGTTTGATGCGTCGGCCGAAGATAGGAATCCGTAGAGGTCCTCCTTTTGATGGTTTAGCACAGAAGAAATGATGTTGATCAATCCTGTAGAAAGATGATCTGGCAATTACAGATGCTGTAGCACTCTGTTGCTCAGGTCACTTCACGGCTGATTATAAATTAATTAATTAATACTTTAATTAATTAATGTGTTGTTTTACACAGCGAGAGTTGTTGAACGGTACTAGTTCATCTACACTGCGGACTACTTCTCGAATTTCTCACGTAAATACAACTTTGCGTGATTATAAAATTTCTGCACGTAATTTATACACGACTAGCACATTGAAGATCCGATCGAAGAGTAACGCTACCCCTCGGTTTCAGTTGGCGTCTGTTTTAAATACGGGCTTCTGATTGGTTGTTCAAATAAATCATACGTTTTTCCAGTCTCGACAATCTCGAACAGGTTGAGCAAACACCCCGTGACAGGTTTGAAACGGCAGAGAATTTCTAGTTAAAATCGTACTTCTTGTATTTGCAAATTGATTGATTACAGGTATTTGCAAATGTGTTTGCAAAGATCTGACCACAGAATATTGGTGCTTAGGTCTTTATCTGTGTGTGTGTGAAAACACCTAATTCCTACGTAGTATAATTCTCTTGTTATTCCTTTTGGCGTTCGTCTTCCGTATAACTTCTTCAATTGTTAATTATATTAACTGAGATTGTGGCTACTTATAAAGCTTTACTTGCTGAACACAATGCTGTTTTCAGAATTGCCGTATATTTATTAGTTTTGAAGTTATTGCAGGTTGAACTGATAATTTGAATTGAGTAAAATTTCATGTTCGTACCGGTAGCGGACGTCGCTGTGACGAGGTTAGAGTGAGATGGCTGTGATTGTACGCTCTCTCTCTTGCTTACGCTGCTATACTCATACAGTCTAACACTTTCATATAACGCTCAGATAGGATGCTGTTATGAATCGTTATATATACCCCCACTAGGTATAAAAAAAATGGATTATTTTAAGAAATCGTTATTTTTTTTTCTTTATGTATCATTTTATCCTAATTAAAATTTTGCACATTTTCTTTCGCACTTTTGGTTTTTCCCGCACAAAACTTGCACTAATAAAATTTTCCTTACATCTACCTTATAACTAAAGATTACAATTTGTTACTTAACCTAACATGGTATACACATATTGGGAATTTATATGACCATTAATGTTTTAATCACCATTGTGGCTCAATTAATGTCAGTTATTTAAACAACAATACTAACATTTATTTAAATAAATTTTTCTTTTATTATTATCATTGATCTTGATTCCAAACAATTATACATCTTTTATTTGACCACGTTTGATTCACATACCTTATTGGCTCAAACTATTATTTCGTTATTGGTCAATACTTTGTCAAAATATATTTCCTCCTATGGGAACATAGCTTATATAGCTTACCGTCATATATGGAAAATCCTGGTTTGGAGTTGGTAACTGCACTCCTCCAAGCTACACTAATCCTAGGGTCTTGTTGTTGATGGGTCCCTATTTCCTTAAGTCGTCTAACTACTTCAGGTTTTGTTATATATTTTACCGTGTAAATACCAATATCATTGCTACTACATTTAATGTTATCTGTTTCCATGTTGTTTTCTGATGGTGGATTTCTACTGAGTACATCTGCTACCAAGTTGTCTTTCGCTTTACAATACTGTATTTCATATTGATACTCTTGTATAGCCAAGATCCAATGAGTCAGACGAGCACCTAGCAATTTACATTTTAATAAAAATACTAACGCCTTATTGTCGGTGATTATAGTAAGTTTAGCACCCAGAATATAACTTCTAAACTTTGACAGGCTATGCACTATCACTAATAGCTCTTTTTCTGTCGTAAAATAGGTTAATTCTGCCCCTTTAAGTGTGCGACTTACAAATCCTAATACCGCTTGTTGGCCCTTCTCATCAATCTGATACAAGTGTGCTCCTATAGCAATATTGCTGGCATCTGTTTGCAAGTAAAATCTTTCTCCTATCCTTGGGTGATTTAATACAACAGTATTTATAAAAAGACTTTTCATTTGTTGCAGCGTTTCATCGTGGTCCTTTGTCCACTTCCATTTAATCCCTTTGTTTAACAACTTCAACAATGGAACAGTACTATCCGCGTATTTACTTGTAAACTTTTGATAGTAGTTAGCTAAACCTAGAAATGACTTTAGCTGCTTGCAGTTCTTTGGAGTTGGAAATTCTTGTATGGCTTTTACCTTCTCTGGGTCTGTGGTTATGCCTTCCACTGAGTTTCGGTGACCTAAAAACTTAATTTCCTCCTTACCAAACTCTGATTTCCTTAGATTCAGCGTCATGTTGGCTGATCTTAATTTTTCAAAAATATTCTTTAAATTATCTTGTTGTTGCGTCCTCTTCGTTCACTTTATTAATTTAATAATATATATAATACTTTCACTTATGAACTTACTGTTGTCACTTCCCAAACGTTTCGAGATGTTGTTTCTCTTCTTCAGTGGGTTTAATACTAACTGTCGATTACAGAATAACCGTTACGGAATGGAGTGTGTGGTGGGCGCCATGTTGGGCGCCAAATTCATACAACGCTACTTTTTATCTAACACTCTTATCTAATATTTTGAATGATAGAGAAAATGTTACTTACCCGTGAGATTACTTTACCTGGGCACCAGAACAAATCCCAGATACAAATGACACGGTTCCAGCTTAGCTCAGAGCATAGAGACACAAATTCTCAGGATTCGTTCAGTGATTGTGGATTCAAGGGGAATCGTTACAAATAACACTTTAAAATTTGCTTGAGTATGTTTAATTAACGTTTTAATTATTTTTAAACTTCTTGAAAATGTTAATTGTAGGACTTGTTTCTACCCTAACTCTTATGATTTACGAGTGTGTGTGAAAAGTAAAGATTAAGATGTTCAAACGACCTATGGCTCTTATCTGGTTTAATTAAGAGATTGATATCTCCGAAACCAGTGCTAAAGAACAGGTCTGCAATAATTTGCACGTCCAATACTACACCTCAGTTTCCATTCTACACTCCTATACTATGTTATGACTAATCTTACACATTAAATACAAAGTGTGCGATTCTTAGTGTCTTTTAGAAATTGTTTATTGCTTTTTATTATTTGTTTAGTGCTTATTTCATTGATCAATGAATCTATTTCTCACTGTTTGATGCGTCGGCCGAAGATAGGAATCCGTAGAGGTCCTCCTTTTGATGGTTTAGCACAGAAGAAATGATGTTGATCAATCCTGTAGAAAGATGATCTGGCAATTACAGATGCTGTAGCACTCTGTTGCTCAGGTCACTTCACGGCTGATTATAAATTAATTAATTAATACTTTAATTAATTAATGTGTTGTTTTACACAGCGAGAGTTGTTGAACGGTACTAGTTCATCTACACTGCGGACTACTTCTCGAATTTCTCACGTAAATACAACTTTGCGTGATTATAAAATTTCTGCACGTAATTTATACACGACTAGCACATTGAAGATCCGATCGAAGAGTAACGCTACCCCTCGGTTTCAGTTGGCGTCTGTTTTAAATACGGGCTTCTGATTGGTTGTTCAAATAAATCATACGTTTTTCCAGTCTCGACAATCTCGAACAGGTCGAGCAAACACCCCGTGACAGGTTTGAAACGGCAGAGAATTTCTAGTTAAAATCGTACTTCTTGTATTTGCAAATTGATTGATTACAGGTATTTGCAAATGTGTTTTCAAAGATCTGACCACAGAATATTGTTGCTTAGGTCTTTATCTGTGTGTGTGTGAAAACACCTAATTCCTACGTAGTATAATTCTCTTGTTATTCCTTTTGGCGTTCGTCTTCCGTATAACTTCTTCAATTGTTAATTATATTAACTGAGATTGTGGCTACTTATAAAGCTTTACTTGCTGAACACAATGCTGTTTTCAGAATTGCCGTATATTTATTAGTTTTGAAGTTATTGCAGGTTGAACTGATAATTTGAATTGAGTAAAATTTCATGTTCGTACCGGTAGCGGACGTCGCTGTGACGAGGTTAGAGTGAGATGGCTGTGATTGTACGCTCTCTCTCTTGCTTACGCTGCTATACTCATACAGTCTAACACTTTCATATAACGCTCAGATAGGATGCTGTTATGAATCGTTATATATACCCCCACTAGGTATAAAAAAAATGGATTATTTTAAGAAATCGTTATTTTTTTTTCTTTATGTATCATTTTATCCTAATTAAAATTTTGCACATTTTCTTTCGCACTTTTGGTTTTTCCCGCACAAAACTTGCACTAATAAAATTTTCCTTACATCTACCTTATAACTAAAGATTACAATTTGTTACTTAACCTAACATGGTATACACATATTGGGAATTTATATGACCATTAATGTTTTAATCACCATTGTGGCTCAATTAATATCAGTTATTTAAACAACAATACTAACATTTATTTAAATAAATTTTTCTTTTATTATTATCATTGATCTTGATTCCAAACAATTATACATCTTTTATTTGACCACGTTTGATTCACATACCTTATTGGCTCAAACTATTATTTCGTTATTGGTCAATACTTTGTCAAAATATATTTCCTCCTATGGGAACATAGCTTATATAGCTTACCGTCATATATGGAAAATCCTGGTTTGGAGTTGGTAACTGCACTCCTCCAAGCTACACTAATCCTAGGGTCTTGTTGTTGATGGGTCCCTATTTCCTTAAGTCGTCTAACTACTTCAGGTTTTGTTATATATTTTACCGTGTAAATACCAATATCATTGCTACTACATTTAATGTTATCTGTTTCCATGTTGTTTTCTGATGGTGGATTTCTACTGAGTACATCTGCTACCAAGTTGTCTTTCGCTTTACAATACTGTATTTCATATTGATACTCTTGTATAGCCAAGATCCAATGAGTCAGACGAGCACCTAGCAATTTACATTTTAATAAAAATACTAACGCCTTATTGTCGGTGATTATAGAAAGTTTAGCACCCAGAATATAACTTCTAAACTTTGACAGGCTATGCACTATCACTAATAGCTCTTTTTCTGTCGTAAAATAGGTTAATTCTGCCCCTTTAAGTGTGCGACTTACAAATCCTAATACCGCTTGTTGGCCCTTCTCATCAATCTGATACAAGTGTGCTCCTATAGCAATATTGCTGGCATCTGTTTGCAAGTAAAATCTTTCTCCTATCCTTGGGTGATTTAATACAACAGTATTTATAAAAAGACTTTTCATTTGTTGCAGCGTTTCATCGTGGTCCTTTGTCCACTTCCATTTAATCCCTTTGTTTAACAACTTCAACAATGGAACAGTACTATCCGCGTATTTACTTGTAAACTTTTGATAGTAGTTAGCTAAACCTAGAAATGACTTTAGCTGCTTGCAGTTCTTTGGAGTTGGAAATTCTTGTATGGCTTTTACCTTCTCTGGGTCTGTGGTTATGCCTTCCACTGAGTTTCGGTGACCTAAAAACTTAATTTCCTCCTTACCAAACTCTGATTTCCTTAGATTCAGCGTCATGTTGGCTGATCTTAATTTTTCAAAAATATTCTTTAAATTATCTTGTTGTTGCGTCCTCTTCGTTCACTTTATTAATTTAATAATATATATAATACTTTCACTTATGAACTTACTGTTGTCACTTCCCAAACGTTTCGAGATGTTGTTTCTCTTCTTCAGTGGGTTTAATACTAACTGTCGATAACAGAATAACCGTTACGGAATGGAGTGTGTGGTGGGCGCCATGTTGGGCGCCAAATTCATACAACGCTACTTTTTATCTAACACTCTTATCTAATATTTTGAATGATAGAGAAAATGTTACTTACCCGTGAGATTACTTTACCTGGGCACCAGAACAAATCCCAGATACAAATGACACGGTTCCAGCTTAGCTCAGAGCATAGAGACACAAATTCTCAGGATTCGTTCAGTGATTGTGGATTCAAGGGGAATCGTTACAAATAACACTTTAAAATTTGCTTGAGTATGTTTAATTAACGTTTTAATTATTTTTAAACTTCTTGAAAATGTTAATTGTAGGACTTGTTTCTACCCTAACTCTTATGATTTACGAGTGTGTGTGAAAAGTAAAGATTAAGATGTTCAAACGACCTATGGCTCTTATCTGGTTTAATTAAGAGATTGATATCTCCGAAACCAGTGCTAAAGAACAGGTCTGCAATAATTTGCACGTCCAATACTACACCTCAGTTTCCATTCTACACTCCTATACTATGTTATGACTAATCTTACACATTAAATACAAAGTGTGCGATTCTTAGTGTCTTTTAGAAATTGTTTATTGCTTTTTATTATTTGTTTAGTGCTTATTTCATTGATCAATGAATCTATTTCTCACTGTTTGATGCGTCGGCCGAAGATAGGAATCCGTAGAGGTCCTCCTTTTGATGGTTTAGCACAGAAGAAATGATGTTGATCAATCCTGTAGAAAGATGATCTGGCAATTACAGATGCTGTAGCACTCTGTTGCTCAGGTCACTTCACGGCTGATTATAAATTAATTAATTAATACTTTAATTAATTAATGTGTTGTTTTACACAGCGAGAGTTGTTGAACGGTACTAGTTCATCTACACTGCGGACTACTTCTCGAATTTCTCACGTAAATACAACTTTGCGTGATTATAAAATTTCTGCACGTAATTTATACACGACTAGCACATTGAAGATCCGATCGAAGAGTAACGCTACCCCTCGGTTTCAGTTGGCGTCTGTTTTAAATACGGGCTTCTGATTGGTTGTTCAAATAAATCATACGTTTTTCCAGTCTCGACAATCTCGAACAGGTCGAGCAAACACCCCGTGACAGGTTTGAAATGGCAGAGAATTTCTAGTTAAAATCGTACTTCTTGTATTTGCAAATTGATTGATTACAGGTATTTGCAAATGTGTTTTCAAAGATCTGACCACAGAATATTGTTGCTTAGGTCTTTATCTGTGTGTGTGTGAAAACACCTAATTCCTACGTAGTATAATTCTCTTGTTATTCCTTTTGGCGTTCGTCTTCCGTATAACTTCTTCAATTGTTAATTATATTAACTGAGATTGTGGCTACTTATAAAGCTTTACTTGCTGAACACAATGCTGTTTTCAGAATTGCCGTATATTTATTAGTTTTGAAGTTATTGCAGGTTGAACTGATAATTTGAATTGAGTAAAATTTCATGTTCGTACCGGTAGCGGACGTCGCTGTGACGAGGTTAGAGTGAGATGGCTGTGATTGTACGCTCTCTCTCTTGCTTACGCTGCTATACTCATACAGTCTAACACTTTCATATAACGCTCAGATAGGATGCTGTTATGAATCGTTATATATACCCCCACTAGGTATAAAAAAAATGGATTATTTTAAGAAATCGTTATTTTTTTTTCTTTATGTATCATTTTATCCTAATTAAAATTTTGCACATTTTCTTTCACACTTTTGGTTTTTCCCGCACAAAACTTGCACTAATAAAATTTTCCTTACATCTACCTTATAACTAAAGATTACAATTTGTTACTTAACCTAACATGGTATACACATATTGGGAATTTATATGACCATTAATGTTTTAATCACCATTGTGGCTCAATTAATGTCAGTTATTTAAACAACAATACTAACATTTATTTAAATAAATTTTTCTTTTATTATTATCATTGATCTTGATTCCAAACAATTATACATCTTTTATTTGACCACGTTTGATTCACATACCTTATTGGCTCAAACTATTATTTCGTTATTGGTCAATACTTTGTCAAAATATATTTCCTCCTATGGGAACATAGCTTATATAGCTTACCGTCATATATGGAAAATCCTGGTTTGGAGTTGGTAACTGCACTCCTCCAAGCTACACTAATCCTAGGGTCTTGTTGTTGATGGGTCCCTATTTCCTTAAGTCGTCTAACTACTTCAGGTTTTGTTATATATTTTACCGTGTAAATACCAATATCATTGCTACTACATTTAATGTTATCTGTTTCCATGTTGTTTTCTGATGGTGGATTTCTACTGAGTACATCTGCTACCAAGTTGTCTTTCGCTTTACAATACTGTATTTCATATTGATACTCTTGTATAGCCAAGATCCAATGAGTCAGACGAGCACCTAGCAATTTACATTTTAATAAAAATACTAACGCCTTATTGTCGGTGATTATAGTAAGTTTAGCACCCAGAATATAACTTCTAAACTTTGACAGGCTATGCACTATCACTAATAGCTCTTTTTCTGTCGTAAAATAGGTTAATTCTGCCCCTTTAAGTGTGCGACTTACAAATCCTAATACCGCTTGTTGGCCCTTCTCATCAATCTGATACAAGTGTGCTCCTATAGCAATATTGCTGGCATCTGTTTGCAAGTAAAATCTTTCTCCTATCCTTGGGTGATTTAATACAACAGTATTTATAAAAAGACTTTTCATTTGTTGCAGCGTTTCATCGTGGTCCTTTGTCCACTTCCATTTAATCCCTTTGTTTAACAACTTCAACAATGGAACAGTACTATCCGCGTATTTACTTGTAAACTTTTGATAGTAGTTAGCTAAACCTAGAAATGACTTTAGCTGCTTGCAGTTCTTTGGAGTTGGAAATTCTTGTATGGCTTTTACCTTCTCTGGGTCTGTGGTTATGCCTTCCACTGAGTTTCGGTGACCTAAAAACTTAATTTCCTCCTTACCAAACTCTGATTTCCTTAGATTCAGCGTCATGTTGGCTGATCTTAATTTTTCAAAAATATTCTTTAAATTATCTTGTTGTTGCGTCCTCTTCGTTCACTTTATTAATTTAATAATATATATAATACTTTCACTTATGAACTTACTGTTGTCACTTCCCAAACGTTTCGAGATGTTGTTTCTCTTCTTCAGTGGGTTTAATACTAACTGTCGATTACAGAATAACCGTTACGGAATGGAGTGTGTGGTGGGCGCCATGTTGGGCGCCAAATTCATACAACGCTACTTTTTATCTAACACTCTTATCTAATATTTTGAATGATAGAGAAAATGTTACTTACCCGTGAGATTACTTTACCTGGGCACCAGAACAAATCCCAGATACAAATGACACGGTTCCAGCTTAGCTCAGAGCATAGAGACACAAATTCTCAGGATTCGTTCAGTGATTGTGGATTCAAGGGGAATCGTTACAAATAACACTTTAAAATTTGCTTGAGTATGTTTAATTAACGTTTTAATTATTTTTAAACTTCTTGAAAATGTTAATTGTAGGACTTGTTTCTACCCTAACTCTAATGATTTACGAGTGTGTGTGAAAAGTAAAGATTAAGATGTTCAAACGACCTATGGCTCTTATCTGGTTTAATTAAGAGATTGATATCTCCGAAACCAGTGCTAAAGAACAGGTCTGCAATAATTTGCACGTCCAATACTACACCTCAGTTTCCATTCTACACTCCTATACTATGTTATGACTAATCTTACACATTAAATACAAAGTGTGCGATTCTTAGTGTCTTTTAGAAATTGTTTATTGCTTTTTATTATTTGTTTAGTGCTTATTTCATTGATCAATGAATCTATTTCTCACTGTTTGATGCGTCGGCCGAAGATAGGAATCCGTAGAGGTCCTCCTTTTGATGGTTTAGCACAGAAGAAATGATGTTGATCAATCCTGTAGAAAGATGATCTGGCAATTACAGATGCTGTAGCACTCTGTTGCTCAGGTCACTTCACGGCTGATTATAAATTAATTAATTAATACTTTAATTAATTAATGTGTTGTTTTACACAGCGAGAGTTGTTGAACGGTACTAGTTCATCTACACTGCGGACTACTTCTCGAATTTCTCACGTAAATACAACTTTGCGTGATTATAAAATTTCTGCACGTAATTTATACACGACTAGCACATTGAAGATCCGATCGAAGAGTAACGCTACCCCTCGGTTTCAGTTGGCGTCTGTTTTAAATACGGGCTTCTGATTGGTTGTTCAAATAAATCATACGTTTTTCCAGTCTCGACAATCTCGAACAGGTTGAGCAAACACCCCGTGACAGGTTTGAAACGGCAGAGAATTTCTAGTTAAAATCGTACTTCTTGTATTTGCAAATTGATTGATTACAGGTATTTGCAAATGTGTTTGCAAAGATCTGACCACAGAATATTGGTGCTTAGGTCTTTATCTGTGTGTGTGTGAAAACACCTAATTCCTACGTAGTATAATTCTCTTGTTATTCCTTTTGGCGTTCGTCTTCCGTATAACTTCTTCAATTGTTAATTATATTAACTGAGATTGTGGCTACTTATAAAGCTTTACTTGCTGAACACAATGCTGTTTTCAGAATTGCCGTATATTTATTAGTTTTGAAGTTATTGCAGGTTGAACTGATAATTTGAATTGAGTAAAATTTCATGTTCGTACCGGTAGCGGACGTCGCTGTGACGAGGTTAGAGTGAGATGGCTGTGATTGTACGCTCTCTCTCTTGCTTACGCTGCTATACTCATACAGTCTAACACTTTCATATAACGCTCAGATAGGATGCTGTTATGAATCGTTATATATACCCCCACTAGGTATAAAAAAAATGGATTATTTTAAGAAATCGTTATTTTTTTTTCTTTATGTATCATTTTATCCTAATTAAAATTTTGCACATTTTCTTTCACACTTTTGGTTTTTCCCGCACAAAACTTGCACTAATAAAATTTTCCTTACATCTACCTTATAACTAAAGATTACAATTTGTTACTTAACCTAACATGGTATACACATATTGGGAATTTATATGACCATTAATGTTTTAATCACCATTGTGGCTCAATTAATGTCAGTTATTTAAACAACAATACTAACATTTATTTAAATAAATTTTTCTTTTATTATTATCATTGATCTTGATTCCAAACAATTATACATCTTTTATTTGACCACGTTTGATTCACATACCTTATTGGCTCAAACTATTATTTCGTTATTGGTCAATACTTTGTCAAAATATATTTCCTCCTATGGGAACATAGCTTATATAGCTTACCGTCATATATGGAAAATCCTGGTTTGGAGTTGGTAACTGCACTCCTCCAAGCTACACTAATCCTAGGGTCTTGTTGTTGATGGGTCCCTATTTCCTTAAGTCGTCTAACTACTTCAGGTTTTGTTATATATTTTACCGTGTAAATACCAATATCATTGCTACTACATTTAATGTTATCTGTTTCCATGTTGTTTTCTGATGGTGGATTTCTACTGAGTACATCTGCTACCAAGTTGTCTTTCGCTTTACAATACTGTATTTCATATTGATACTCTTGTATAGCCAAGATCCAATGAGTCAGACGAGCACCTAGCAATTTACATTTTAATAAAAATACTAACGCCTTATTGTCGGTGATTATAGTAAGTTTAGCACCCAGAATATAACTTCTAAACTTTGACAGGCTATGCACTATCACTAATAGCTCTTTTTCTGTCGTAAAATAGGTTAATTCTGCCCCTTTAAGTGTGCGACTTACAAATCCTAATACCGCTTGTTGGCCCTTCTCATCAATCTGATACAAGTGTGCTCCTATAGCAATATTGCTGGCATCTGTTTGCAAGTAAAATCTTTCTCCTATCCTTGGGTGATTTAATACAACAGTATTTATAAAAAGACTTTTCACTTGTTGCAGCGTTTCATCGTGGTCCTTTCTCCACTTCCATTTAATCCCTTTGTTTAACAACTTCAACAATGGAACAGTACTTTCCGCGTATTTACTTGTAAACTTTTGATAGTAGTTAGCTAAACCTAGAAATGACTTTAGCTGCTTGCAGTTCTTTGGAGTTGGAAATTCTTGTATGGCTTTTACCTTCTCTGGGTCTGTGGTTATGCCTTCCACTGAGATTCGGTGACCTAAAAACTTAATTTCCTCCTTACCAAACTCCGATTTCCTTAGATTCAGCGTCATGTTGGCTGATCTTAATTTTTCAAAAATATTCTTTAAATTATCTTGTTGTTGCGTCCTCTTCGTTCACTTTATTAATTTAATAATATATATAATACTTTCACTTATGAACTTACTGTTGTCACTTCCCAAACGTTTCGAGATGTTGTTTCTCTTCTTCAGTGGGTTTAATACTAACTGTCGATTACAGAATAACCGTTACGGAATGGAGTGTGTGGTGGGCGCCATGTTGGGCGCCAAATTCATACAACGCTACTTTTTATCTAACACTCTTATCTAATATTTTGAATGATAGAGAAAATGTTACTTACCCGTGAGATTACTTTACCTGGGCACCAGAACAAATCCCAGATACAAATGACACGGTTCCAGCTTAGCTCAGAGCATAGAGACACAAATTCTCAGGATTCGTTCAGTGATTGTGGATTCAAGGGGAATCGTTACAAATAACACTTTAAAATTTGCTTGAGTATGTTTAATTAACGTTTTAATTATTTTTAAACTTCTTGAAAATGTTAATTGTAGGACTTGTTTCTACCCTAACTCTAATGATTTACGAGTGTGTGTGAAAAGTAAAGATTAAGATGTTCAAACGACCTATGGCTCTTATCTGGTTTAATTAAGAGATTGATATCTCCGAAACCAGTGCTAAAGAACAGGTCTGCAATAATTTGCACGTCCAATACTACACCTTAGTTTCCATTCTACACTCCTATACTATGTTATGACTAATCTTACACTATAAATACAAAGTGTGCGATTCTTAGTGTCTTTTAGAAATTGTTTATTGCTTTTTATTATTTGTTTAGTGCTTATTTCATTGATCAATGAATCTATTTCTCACTGTTTGATGCGTCGGCCGAAGATAGGAATCCGTAGAGGTCCTCCTTTTGATGGTTTAGCACAGAAGAAATGATGTTGATCAATCCTGTAGAAAGATGATCTGGCAATTACAGATGCTGTAGCACTCTGTTGCTCAGGTCACTTCACGGCTGATTATAAATTAATTAATTAATACTTTAATTAATTAATGTGTTGTTTTACACAGCGAGAGTTGTTGAACGGTACTAGTTCATCTACACTGCGGACTACTTCTCGAATTTCTCACGTAAATACAACTTTGCGTGATTATAAAATTTCTGCACGTAATTTATACACGACTAGCACATTGAAGATCCGATCGAAGAGTAACGCTACCCCTCGGTTTCAGTTGGCGTTTGTTTTAAATACGGGCTTCTGATTGGTTGTTCAAATAAATCATACGTTTTTCCAGTCTCGACAATCTCGAACAGGTTGAGCAAACACCCCGTGACAGGTTTGAAACGGCAGAGAATTTCTAGTTAAAATCGTACTTCTTGTATTTGCAAATTGATTGATTACAGGTATTTGCAAATGTGTTTGCAAAGATCTGACCACAGAATATTGGTGCTTAGGTCTTTATCTGTGTGTGTGTGAAAACACCTAATTCCTACGTAGTATAATTCTCTTGTTATTCCTTTTGGCGTTCGTCTTCCGTATAACTTCTTCAATTGTTAATTATATTAACTGAGATTGTGGCTACTTATAAAGCTTTACTTGCTGAACACAATGCTGTTTTCAGAATTGCCGTATATTTATTAGTTTTGAAGTTATTGCAGGTTGAACTGATAATTTGAATTGAGTAAAATTTCATGTTCGTACCGGTAGCGGACGTCGCTGTGACGAGGTTAGAGTGAGATGGCTGTGATTGTACGCTCTCTCTCTTGCTTACGCTGCTATACTCATACAGTCTAACACTTTCATATAACGCTCAGATAGGATGCTGTTATGAATCGTTATATATACCCCCACTAGGTATAAAAAAAATGGATTATTTTAAGAAATCGTTATTTTTTTTTCTTTATGTATCATTTTATCCTAATTAAAATTTTGCACATTTTCTTTCGCACTTTTGGTTTTTCCCGCACAAAACTTGCACTAATAAAATTTTCCTTACATCTACCTTATAACTAAAGATTACAATTTGTTACTTAACCTAACATGGTATACACATATTGGGAATTTATATGACCATTAATGTTTTAATCACCATTGTGGCTCAATTAATGTCAGTTATTTAAACAACAATACTAACATTTATTTAAATAAATTTTTCTTTTATTATTATCATTGATCTTGATTCCAAACAATTATACATCTTTTATTTGACCACGTTTGATTCACATACCTTATTGGCTCAAACTATTATTTCGTTATTGGTCAATACTTTGTCAAAATATATTTCCTCCTATGGGAACATAGCTTATATAGCTTACCGTCATATATGGAAAATCCTGGTTTGGAGTTGGTAACTGCACTCCTCCAAGCTACACTAATCCTAGGGTCTTGTTGTTGATGGGTCCCTATTTCCTTAAGTCGTCTAACTACTTCAGGTTTTGTTATATATTTTACCGTGTAAATACCAATATCATTGCTACTACATTTAATGTTATCTGTTTCCATGTTGTTTTCTGATGGTGGATTTCTACTGAGTACATCTGCTACCAAGTTGTCTTTCGCTTTACAATACTGTATTTCATATTGATACTCTTGTATAGCCAAGATCCAATGAGTCAGACGAGCACCTAGCAATTTACATTTTAATAAAAATACTAACGCCTTATTGTCGGTGATTATAGTAAGTTTAGCACCCAGAATATAACTTCTAAACTTTGACAGGCTATGCACTATCACTAATAGCTCTTTTTCTGTCGTAAAATAGGTTAATTCTGCCCCTTTAAGTGTGCGACTTACAAATCCTAATACCGCTTGTTGGCCCTTCTCATCAATCTGATACAAGTGTGCTCCTATAGCAATATTGCTGGCATCTGTTTGCAAGTAAAATCTTTCTCCTATCCTTGGGTGATTTAATACAACAGTATTTATAAAAAGACTTTTCACTTGTTGCAGCGTTTCATCGTGGTCCTTTCTCCACTTCCATTTAATCCCTTTGTTTAACAACTTCAACAATGGAACAGTACTTTCCGCGTATTTACTTGTAAACTTTTGATAGTAGTTAGCTAAACCTAGAAATGACTTTAGCTGCTTGCAGTTCTTTGGAGTTGGAAATTCTTGTATGGCTTTTACCTTCTCTGGGTCTGTGGTTATGCCTTCCACTGAGATTCGGTGACCTAAAAACTTAATTTCCTCCTTACCAAACTCCGATTTCCTTAGATTCAGCGTCATGTTGGCTGATCTTAATTTTTCAAAAATATTCTTTAAATTATCTTGTTGTTGCGTCCTCTTCGTTCACTTTATTAATTTAATAATATATATAATACTTTCACTTATGAACTTACTGTTGTCACTTCCCAAACGTTTCGAGATGTTGTTTCTCTTCTTCAGTGGGTTTAATACTAACTGTCGATTACAGAATAACCGTTACGGAATGGAGTGTGTGGTGGGCGCCATGTTGGGCGCCAAATTCATACAACGCTACTTTTTATCTAACACTCTTATCTAATATTTTGAATGATAGAGAAAATGTTACTTACCCGTGAGATTACTTTACCTGGGCACCAGAACAAATCCCAGATACAAATGACACGGTTCCAGCTTAGCTCAGAGCATAGAGACACAAATTCTCAGGATTCGTTCAGTGATTGTGGATTCAAGGGGAATCGTTACAAATAACACTTTAAAATTTGCTTGAGTATGTTTAATTAACGTTTTAATTATTTTTAAACTTCTTGAAAATGTTAATTGTAGGACTTGTTTCTACCCTAACTCTTATGATTTACGAGTGTGTGTGAAAAGTAAAGATTAAGATGTTCAAACGACCTATGGCTCTTATCTGGTTTAATTAAGAGATTGATATCTCCGAAACCAGTGCTAAAGAACAGGTCTGCAATAATTTGCACGTCCAATACTACACCTTAGTTTCCATTCTACACTCCTATACTATGTTATGACTAATCTTACACTATAAATACAAAGTGTGCGATTCTTAGTGTCTTTTAGAAATTGTTTATTGCTTTTTATTATTTGTTTAGTGCTTATTTCATTGATCAATGAATCTATTTCTCACTGTTTGATGCGTCGGCCGAAGATAGGAATCCGTAGAGGTCCTCCTTTTGATGGTTTAGCACAGAAGAAATGATGTTGATCAATCCTGTAGAAAGATGATCTGGCAATTACAGATGCTGTAGCACTCTGTTGCTCAGGTCACTTCACGGCTGATTATAAATTAATTAATTAATACTTTAATTAATTAATGTGTTGTTTTACACAGCGAGAGTTGTTGAACGGTACTAGTTCATCTACACTGCGGACTACTTCTCGAATTTCTCACGTAAATACAACTTTGCGTGATTATAAAATTTCTGCACGTAATTTATACACGACTAGCACATTGAAGATCCGATCGAAGAGTAACGCTACCCCTCGGTTTCAGTTGGCGTCTGTTTTAAATACGGGCTTCTGATTGGTTGTTCAAATAAATCATACGTTTTTCCAGTCTCGACAATCTCGAACAGGTTGAGCAAACACCCCGTGACAGGTTTGAAACGGCAGAGAATTTCTAGTTAAAATCGTACTTCTTGTATTTGCAAATTGATTGATTACAGGTATTTGCAAATGTGTTTGCAAAGATCTGACCACAGAATATTGGTGCTTAGGTCTTTATCTGTGTGTGTGTGAAAACACCTAATTCCTACGTAGTATAATTCTCTTGTTATTCCTTTTGGCGTTCGTCTTCCGTATAACTTCTTCAATTGTTAATTATATTAACTGAGATTGTGGCTACTTATAAAGCTTTACTTGCTGAACACAATGCTGTTTTCAGAATTGCCGTATATTTATTAGTTTTGAAGTTATTGCAGGTTGAACTGATAATTTGAATTGAGTAAAATTTCATGTTCGTACCGGTAGCGGACGTCGCTGTGACGAGGTTAGAGTGAGATGGCTGTGATTGTACGCTCTCTCTCTTGCTTACGCTGCTATACTCATACAGTCTAACACTTTCATATAACGCTCAGATAGGATGCTGTTATGAATCGTTATATATACCCCCACTAGGTATAAAAAAAATGGATTATTTTAAGAAATCGTTATTTTTTTTTCTTTATGTATCATTTTATCCTAATTAAAATTTTGCACATTTTCTTTCGCACTTTTGGTTTTTCCCGCACAAAACTTGCACTAATAAAATTTTCCTTACATCTACCTTATAACTAAAGATTACAATTTGTTACTTAACCTAACATGGTATACACATATTGGGAATTTATATGACCATTAATGTTTTAATCACCATTGTGGCTCAATTAATGTCAGTTATTTAAACAACAATACTAACATTTATTTAAATAAATTTTTCTTTTATTATTATCATTGATCTTGATTCCAAACAATTATACATCTTTTATTTGACCACGTTTGATTCACATACCTTATTGGCTCAAACTATTATTTCGTTATTGGTCAATACTTTGTCAAAATATATTTCCTCCTATGGGAACATAGCTTATATAGCTTACCGTCATATATGGAAAATCCTGGTTTGGAGTTGGTAACTGCACTCCTCCAAGCTACACTAATCCTAGGGTCTTGTTGTTGATGGGTCCCTATTTCCTTAAGTCGTCTAACTACTTCAGGTTTTGTTATATATTTTACCGTGTAAATACCAATATCATTGCTACTACATTTAATGTTATCTGTTTCCATGTTGTTTTCTGATGGTGGATTTCTACTGAGTACATCTGCTACCAAGTTGTCTTTCGCTTTACAATACTGTATTTCATATTGATACTCTTGTATAGCCAAGATCCAATGAGTCAGACGAGCACCTAGCAATTTACATTTTAATAAAAATACTAACGCCTTATTGTCGGTGATTATAGTAAGTTTAGCACCCAGAATATAACTTCTAAACTTTGACAGGCTATGCACTATCACTAATAGCTCTTTTTCTGTCGTAAAATAGGTTAATTCTGCCCCTTTAAGTGTGCGACTTACAAATCCTAATACCGCTTGTTGGCCCTTCTCATCAATCTGATACAAGTGTGCTCCTATAGCAATATTGCTGGCATCTGTTTGCAAGTAAAATCTTTCTCCTATCCTTGGGTGATTTAATACAACAGTATTTATAAAAAGACTTTTCACTTGTTGCAGCGTTTCATCGTGGTCCTTTCTCCACTTCCATTTAATCCCTTTGTTTAACAACTTCAACAATGGAACAGTACTTTCCGCGTATTTACTTGTAAACTTTTGATAGTAGTTAGCTAAACCTAGAAATGACTTTAGCTGCTTGCAGTTCTTTGGAGTTGGAAATTCTTGTATGGCTTTTACCTTCTCTGGGTCTGTGGTTATGCCTTCCACTGAGATTCGGTGACCTAAAAACTTAATTTCCTCCTTACCAAACTCCGATTTCCTTAGATTCAGCGTCATGTTGGCTGATCTTAATTTTTCAAAAATATTCTTTAAATTATCTTGTTGTTGCGTCCTCTTCGTTCACTTTATTAATTTAATAATATATATAATACTTTCACTTATGAACTTACTGTTGTCACTTCCCAAACGTTTCGAGATGTTGTTTCTCTTCTTCAGTGGGTTTAATACTAACTGTCGATTACAGAATAACCGTTACGGAATGGAGTGTGTGGTGGGCGCCATGTTGGGCGCCAAATTCATACAACGCTACTTTTTATCTAACACTCTTATCTAATATTTTGAATGATAGAGAAAATGTTACTTACCCGTGAGATTACTTTACCTGGGCACCAGAACAAATCCCAGATACAAATGACACGGTTCCAGCTTAGCTCAGAGCATAGAGACACAAATTCTCAGGATTCGTTCAGTGATTGTGGATTCAAGGGGAATCGTTACAAATAACACTTTAAAATTTGCTTGAGTATGTTTAATTAACGTTTTAATTATTTTTAAACTTCTTGAAAATGTTAATTGTAGGACTTGTTTCTACCCTAACTCTTATGATTTACGAGTGTGTGTGAAAAGTAAAGATTAAGATGTTCAAACGACCTATGGCTCTTATCTGGTTTAATTAAGAGATTGATATCTCCGAAACCAGTGCTAAAGAACAGGTCTGCAATAATTTGCACGTCCAATACTACACCTTAGTTTCCATTCTACACTCCTATACTATGTTATGACTAATCTTACACTATAAATACAAAGTGTGCGATTCTTAGTGTCTTTTAGAAATTGTTTATTGCTTTTTATTATTTGTTTAGTGCTTATTTCATTGATCAATGAATCTATTTCTCACTGTTTGATGCGTCGGCCGAAGATAGGAATCCGTAGAGGTCCTCCTTTTGATGGTTTAGCACAGAAGAAATGATGTTGATCAATCCTGTAGAAAGATGATCTGGCAATTACAGATGCTGTAGCACTCTGTTGCTCAGGTCACTTCACGGCTGATTATAAATTAATTAATTAATACTTTAATTAATTAATGTGTTGTTTTACACAGCGAGAGTTGTTGAACGGTACTAGTTCATCTACACTGCGGACTACTTCTCGAATTTCTCACGTAAATACAACTTTGCGTGATTATAAAATTTCTGCACGTAATTTATACACGACTAGCGCATTGAAGATCCGATCGAAGAGTAACGCTACCCCTCGGTTTCAGTTGGCGTCTGTTTTAAATACGGGCTTCTGATTGGTTGTTCAAATAAATCATACATTTTTCCAGTCTCGACAATCTCGAACAGGTCGAGCAAACACCCCGTGACAGGTTTGAAACGGCAGAGAATTTCTAGTTAAAATCGTACTTCCTGTATTTGCAAATTGATTGATTACAGGTATTTGCAAATGTGTTTTCAATGATCTGACCACAGAATATTGTTGCTTAGGTCTTTATCTGTGTGTGTGTGAAAACACCTAATTCCTACGTAGTATAATTCTCTTGTTATTCCTTTTGGCGTTCGTCTTCCGTATAACTTCTTCAATTGTTAATTATATTAACTGAGATTGTGGCTACTTATAAAGCTTTACTTGCTGAACACAATGCTGTTTTCAGAATTGCCGTATATTTATTAGTTTTGAAGTTATTGCAGGTTGAACTGATAATTTGAATTGAGTAAAATTTCATGTTCGTACCAGTAGCGGACGTCGCTGTGACGAGGTTAGAGTGAGATGGCTGTGATTGTACGCTCTCTCTCTTGCTAAACAGTCGTATTTTTTCCCTGTCAGTCTAAAATCATATGGAAGTAAGTATAGTACTTACATTGGATAACACTGCATATTACAAAACATGAATTGATACTACATGGCTCCTTTTGTGTGTCACGAACCAATAGACACAAACTTCCTCCTGCTATTATTTACTCGAATTAAGACACTTCTGGAGTTTTTCATTTTGAAAGATCAGGTAGGCAGTATATGTACAGTTGGGCTTTTGAATTGTATATAAGTACGGTTTTGTATTACTACATGAAAAATAGCTTATTGCCATGCTTGCGTCTCTTTCATTAAAAAAATTTAGGTTTGCATTTGTATCCATGAATGTGTGTGTGTGTGTGTGTGTGTGTGTGTGTGTGTGTGTGTGTGTGTGTGTGTGTGTGTGTGTGTGTGTGTGTGTGTGTGTGTGTGTGTGTGTGTGTGTGCGTAGGCGTAATTTGGGGGAGGGCAAGGGAGGTCACTAATCCCCCAATGTTCTCAGCATTATAAAATTTTGTTTCCAGTTGTTATAAATAAAAAGTAACAAATAGTCAAACAGGAGACAGTTTCTATGCTTGCGAGCGCAGTACGTGCTATTTATCAATGTCTGTACTGTTATCAGATGACTAGTTGCCATAAATTATTATTCTTATTTCTTTCGAAGAAACTTGTAAGGGGAATGTTTGGCAGATTGAATGATATATGTCAAAATAATATTTCTGTTCGAAAAAAAAAATGCAGAGACCTAATTAACTTGAATACAATGTGTGCTTTTTACACAAACAAAGACTTGTTTTGGAACAAATCTTAATGAAATAATAAGCGCAGATGTACTTCAAGGAATTTGCTCTCTTTGCTTTCCTCTCTTTGTCACACATATTCTGAGTCATCATCTCTGTGCTCAGATTGTTTACTGTTTGATTCGAGATTATCGCTGTTTTCAGTTCAGCAGAATCTCGCAAACACTACAGGCCAGTGTAAAAGAGAGCGGTATGGTAGGGGTAACAGCCTCAGCAGTATGAACAAATCTGGCTTACTGAGCAAGATGCCGATGACTTTGTTCACAAAGCTTAAAAGACAGTCATTTGGAACTGTTATTTGTTAATGATTACTGATACAACTGTGGTCAGTTACTCGGTTGCGTACGTAGTCCGTTAAAGTACACATGGCTTGCCTCTTTCTTAATTCGTTATTGTTGTGATTGTTTTGGTTTTTGTGTTCATAAGTGCTGGGAAATGGGAGATAAGAAACACAAAGGAGTAACACTGCCTAATTTCTTTGAAAAGAAATCAAAAACATGCATGAGTGCAGCAGCAGTGTCATCAAAGTAGACCAACAAATTGGGCTTGTGATGACTAACATATCTACATTATCCATGCCTAGCACATCATCACATCCTTATAATGCAGACATGATAAAAGATGAAAATTTATCATAAGAACATGACCCATCAAACGGTAATAAAAAAACAAGAACATTCATATTCCTTGGACTGGAGCCCTATCATCCAAACTTAAAGGAATATTCCATAAAAAAGGAAGAAAATTTAGACTTGAGTGGTATAAAGATTATAACTAGATAGCGTATAGTATTGTGACTGATTTGGCTTACTCCTACTACTGCCGAGCATTTTGTGACAGTGTGCCTAAGGGAGAGGATGCATTTACAAAGTCACGAGAGTAGTGATGCCCACAAGTCATGTTCTTTTAAAGCCACTGAATTTCATAATTCCCAGAAATATCGTTCAATTGAAAGAAAATTAGATAGTCATAGGAGTCAAGTGGTGTATGAAAATCATCAGTATTTTGAGGCAGTTATCACAAGTATTTTGTTTGTGCTCATTAGTGTGTTGCTCTTCGAGATCACAGGGAGGACGAAGCGTCTGAAAACAAAGGAAAGTTGTTGGAGCTTCTTTTACTAAGATCACAAGATAACGATGTAGTTAGCCTTACTATCTTCAGAAGGAAAAGACATTTAGATACCTCAGTCCCACATATAAAAATCACTTCCTGGAGTTAATGTCAAAAAATGTGTTAAATCAGATGGTAAACACTGTGAAAACTGCTGGCATTTACAGTGTTATTATGGATGAAATATAAGATTTTAAAAGACATGAACAGGTTTCTATTGTACTACAATACTGTGACAAGAGTATAAATGTTAATGAAAGTGTTTTGGGATTTTACAGAACTGAGAACACTGATGGTGAATCACTTTATCCTTTTGTTGAAAAGTGTGTTGACATCTTTTGGTTTGAAAGTTAAAGATTTGAGACCTCAGTGTTATGATGGAGCAGCTTCTATCCATGGACAGTATTCAGGTTGCAAAGAGAGTGAGGGATGAGAACAATCTAGCTATGTATGTTCACTGTTACACACGTGTTGAATCTCTGCCTTGTTAACATTAGCAGTGCAGTAACAACTGTTAGAAACATGTTTCGGGTGTTGAATAAACGTCATATGTTTATTAAAAGCTTCTTCAAAAAGGCATTCTGTTTTTGAAACTATTCAAAAGAATCAAGAAAACATTGCAAGTAGGCCTAAAACAATTAAGTCACTGTCTGATACAAAAAGGAACTGCCATTTGGAAGCCATTAGTTCAGTCCTGCCTAATATCAGTCCCATAATTGAAACTCTAGAATCAATATCGGACAATGACAAAGTTAGTTGAAGTGATGCTTTCTCCATTTTGAAGTGTGTGAATTACTTTTCATTTTTATTTTGTTTGAAACTGATGAGTATTGTCTTGGAGTACACCAACATGTTATCACAACATTTTCAGAAGAAATGTGCCAAGTATTCCACAGTCAGCTTACTTACGAAGTCAACAGTAGCTGTACTTCGAGCTACAACAATTCGTACAATTCGTACTTTGTACGATAACAAATTTAATGAACTGTGGAAAGAAACAGAAAAAATGGCTGAAAAAGAAGGATGTGATATGGCAGTGGTTCCAAGAAAAAAAAAGCCTGAAAAGCTTGGTGGTGACAGAATTAGAAATTATCAAACAGCCTCTGACTTCTATAGACAAAATGTAAATTTTCCCGTTTTAGATACACTTATAAATGAAATTGCATACAGATTTGAAGAAAATTACTTAAAAGTACTTCATCCACTTTGCTCAGTTCTGAGTAAAAATAAGGTTGAGGAATTCAGAATTGAATGTTTTTTCACGTATGTGTGCAAATAAAAACATTGGTATGAATTTGATCAAAGACTAAAGAGTTTTGTTGAACAAAATTTGAGTGAACAACAAAGTTTTCCCATCTTGAACAACATACTCGTACTTATTTAAAACATTTTTGACAGTGCCTGTAAGTTCAGCAAGCAGTAGCGCTCTTTTTCTTGTCTTCGGAGGCTGAATACTTACATACGCAACACTACTGGACAAGAAAGACTTCATCACCTTTCTGTTCTGTGCATTGAAAGAACACATAAAATTGACATTTCAAAAATAATAGATGAATTTGACTCTGAAGCAACTCTTCGAGGAAGGAGACTCCTACTTCATTAGCAACAAAACCAGCCACTCCTCAAACATCATGTAACAATCTGATTAGAAATTTAATAAAACCAACAAAACAACTACTTCCAATATCTCGTTTTCTCACTTACATTGTCAATTACCCAGGGTTCTATGGACAAACCTGTGAACTATAGAAGAGGTTCATTGGGTTCTGAACGTAATAACTAGTTTAACACATTTTTATAAAAAAGAGACATCTTATTTATTATTTCTAAATTCAACATTGGACAGTAATGTGGGAATTCTATAATCGAAAGGTTGGCTAATCTGATCGCGTTCAAGCCGTTCTCGCGTCGGCCAGCATGTCGACACAGTGCTACGCGCGTCCGAATGCAGCAGACGTAATTGCGCTTGTTGCTTCGGCTGTCATTTTTCTTTATTGTCGCGACAAATTATGTAGGCCTTAGGCCCTACAGCATTCATTAATGTAGATTTTTCTTCAAGTGTTGCGTAATAGCGTCTCATCTTTATAATGTAATATTTTTCAAACGTATGTGATCTTTAGATCTCATAATGCATACAAAGGCTTAGCTAACCTTCGAATTCAAATTAATTGTAACATTCATTCTTAATAAATGTATTAAACTACAGTCCACTCGATCATCATTATTTTCTTCATCCTGGCAATTTAATTCCACCAAAATATTAATTCAAAAACATTAACTCTTAACATTTTTTTGGTCACTCCGCGCCTGGATTCATCATTTTTACCTTCTTTCAAAACTTATACCCTACCGAGCGGCTTCTCATCATTTTTTCTACTTCAATTTCTGGCCATCACGGGTGATTCAGTATGTTCGCTGATCCGACCGTGTCAGGAATTATTCAGCATTTCTTTCATCGTCGTCATTGAGCCTCATAGACAACACCAATACATGACCATCCACGTGTTAATGCCTACACGCTAGATTGATCAGTTCCAAGTTGAGAGCAGTCATCCATCCAGTCCGTGCGTGTCTGCCATCTACTCCACGGCCTCAATGCTGCAGAACATCTCACAGAAGGTACGACATCAACGCCACCAGTAAAAGGTGCGTAAAATGACGGAAGAAGGCTTAAGAGTGTTGGTTAGAAAGAGAGGCGGCTTAAAGTCTGCCATAGTGCGAATCAATTCCGCAATACTCAATTTTGATAAAAAGAGTAACACTAAGCATTTTTTAACTGTCAGACTAGAAAGTTTAAAGAGTTTAGCAATAAAATATGATGAGGTACAGTCTGAAATTGAATTAATTTCTAAAGACATAAACGCTGCCCAAGAGGACAGAGTCGAGGTTGAAGAACTTTTATATTCAACCGAAGCTAACATCTTACAACTAATAGACACCTTCAACATTCAGACTGAATCTCAAACATTAACCAGTAACATTCAATTAAAACCTATAAGTTTGCCCTGCTTCACAGGCAACATTCTAGAATGGCAGCACTTTTACTCAATATTCCTAGACTTGGTACATGCCAGATCTGATTTAACTTCAGTGCAAATCTACATTACTTATATTCATCTCTCAAAAATGAACCACTAGATCTAATTAAGGCCTTGCCTATTTGTAATGAAAACTATTCAATAGCGTTAAGTTTGCTGTCCGCTAGATATGACAATAAATTCATATTAGCTAAATATTACATTCAAAATTTACTAGAAGTGAAGTCTACAACCAAAGACTCTGTACAGAGCTTAGCAGAATTTATAAATACAATAACGTCTTCTGTCAATTCGCTGACAGCTATGCAATTGTCAGTGGATTCATTTGAACTCATTACTGTACAGCTATTGTCAGCAAAACTTGACCATTCCACATTTAAATTATGGAAAGAATCTATAGATCCTGAAAATCTTCCTAATTTTCAGAGTTTTATACAGTTTTTAAACGCCCGTAGACAATTATTAGAAAACACATTACCGATAGAAGCTGGACAGCAGCTTAACAAACCAACTTTAAAATTTAATAATAAGACTGAAAAACATAAGTTACGAAACTCTGCTGGCAGCACTGCATTTAAAAGTTATCATTCGACTTCAGATAATTATTCATGCCCCTGCTGCAAGGCGAGTCACCCAATTTATATGTGTGACAAATTTCGCAATTTAAGCATATCAGAACGAGGGGAATTTATATTAAAGCATAAATGCTGCACTAATTGTTTAAGACCAGATCATTTTTCACCTAATTGCAATGTCAAACAATCATGTAAGATCTGTTCTAGACGACACCATACATTGCTGCATATAAATAATGTGTCAAAACAGGGTTCTGCCAACAGTAGTAATTATTGTTCATTTAAGCTTCAATCAGCAAACAATGTTATTTTGTCTACAGCCGTCGTGTTCGTCATCGACCATGCTGGTAATAGACAACTTGCACGAGTTTTGTTAGATGCAGGGTCACAAGTAAAAAAGGGTTTTGTACTGCATCATTTGCTAAAAAATTGCAACTTAACTTGACTAAATCTAATATACCAATTTCAGGTATTAATAATGCGACATGTTGACATGTTGCACTACTAATTTGGTATCAGTTCGTATTGTTTCTCGCTATCAAAGGTTCACTTTTAATGCTCCGTGTGCAGTCTTATCTGCGTTGACTCACAAACTTCCAGCACAATCTTTCGACATAAATCATTTTAATATCCCTGATAACATTTTCCTTGCTGACCCACATTTCAACGTATCAGCTGACATAGACCTACTGTTAGGAGCACAGTTTTATTTAGACTTGATTCTAGCTAACAAATATGTACGTGGTCCTAACTTTCCTATTATACAAGAAACTAAATTAGGCTACATTCTTGCAGGCAATTTGCCCAAACATTGTCATTCTAAGGGTCCTGCTGTTTCGTTCTTGGCAAGAAACAACAATGATCAAATTTTAGCGTCTCTTGAGAAATTTTGGGAGACCGAAACCGTCCTTGATAATGCACCCATTATTAACGATTCAGTTTGCGAGGAACATTTTGTTAAGTCCACTCATCGTATGATGAAGGTAGGTTTGTCGTCTCATTACCATTCATGTCTGATAATGACCAGCTGGGTGAGTCCTATGCTACCGCTGAAGCGAGATTTTTAAGTTTAGAATGGAGGTTCAAGCATGATTCTGAGCTTGCGCGTGAATATGCAAATTTTATTCAAGAATATAGGGATCTTGACCACATGGCGCTGGTTGACGATTGTTCTGTTAATTCCAAGGTTTCAAATACCTACTATTTGCCTCATCATGCCGTTTAAAACATTCTAGTTCCACGACAAAACTTCGCATCGTTTTTGATGGTTCGGCTAAAACTACCAATGGTCTTTCTCTCAATGATATTTTGTTAGTAGGCCCAAATGTCCAACAAGATTTTTTCTCTATTCTTTTGCGATTTCGCATACACAACTATGTTCTGATCGCTGACATTGAGAAGATGTATTGACAAATTCTAGTGTCTGATGACGATTGTCATTACCAACATATTCTGTGGAGTAATTCTCCGCTTGAGCAATTTAAACATTTTGTGCTGCAAACCGTAACATACAGTACTGCTAGTGATTCGTTTTTGGCTACTCGCTGCCTTATTCAGATTGGTAAGGATAATGAAGTTTCTTTTCCTGACGCTGCTTCAGCTATAATAAATGATTTTTATGTCGATGATTTGTTAACCGGTGCAGACACCATTTCTAATCTAACCAAGTTAAAATCTGACTTAAGTACGTTGCTGAGTCAATATGGCTTTACTCTACACAAATGGGCATCAAATGAACCAAATGTGGTCACTGAACATACTAATTTATCACTTCCATTAAACAAACAAGGCAATGTGCGTACGTTGGGCATTCTTTGGAACAACTCTACAGATTCATTCTTGTTTGACATCAAGTCATTTCCAGTTGAGTCAAGTATTTCTAAGAGGAGAATCCTGTCAATTATAGCGGGTATCTACAACCCATTGGGACTCATTGGTCCAATTGTTTTTCTTTATAAACAGTTTATGCAGCAACTGTGGTTGTGCAATCTTGGTTGGGATGAGCCAATTTCTGAGCAATTATATTTGTATTGGCGTTCATTATGTGATAAGTTGTATTTAATTGGTAAAATTATTGTTCCACACTCCATACGCAGCAAGTCTGAGACCAAGCTAGTTGAATTACATGGTTTTGCGGATGCCTCTGAAAAGGGTTATGGATGTTGCATTTACGTTAGAGTTATTTATCAAGATTTAACGGCCTCTTGTCACCTTTTGTGTTCCAAATCTCGCGTGGCTCCACTACGACAGGTGTCATTACCCCGCATTGAGCTCTGTGCTTGTTTGTTGTTATCGCGACTTCTATTCAAAGTCACCCCTGCTCTCCATTCCTTTGTCAATAGCGTTCACCTGTACTCCGACTCCATGGTATCTCTCTATTGGATTCATGCTCAGTCTTCTAGGTGGAAGACCTACGTCGCTAATCGCGTTGCTGAGATTCAGCATCTCACTGAAACCTACACATGGCATCATATTAATTCGCAACATAATCCTGCTGACATTATTTCTAGAGGATGTCACCCTGACGTTTTGCGCGATTGTTCGCTTTGGTGGCATGGTCCCGCTTGTCTGTCTCAATCTTCTGAACCCAATCTTTTTTCACCTTTCTCACCTTCTAATGTGTCGCTTCCTGAATGCTCTGTTGAGGAGAAACAAACCCCCAAACTTTCTCTAATTTCTACCCTACCTATTGATCTCTCTAAGGACTTTTCCTCGTTGCACCGACTGACCCGCGTGTACACTTATTGCTTTCGATTTATCAAAAATACTAGACCCTCTAGGGCAGAGAAAATCTCGGGAGTTCTTACCCCCACCGAAATTCATTCTACTCTTAATTTTTTCATAAAGCAATCCCAGTCGATCCACTTCGCTACTGAGCTTAATTGCCTTCGTAATGGGGCTTCTGTCTCTATTAGGAGTAAACTGTCTTCTCTGGACCCATTTCTTGATGAGTTTGGCCAGTTTGGCATCATACGTGTCGGCGGACGCCTTCAGCAGTCGCAACTACCCTATGACAATAAGCATCCTACTGTCTTGCATCCATCGGCCCACATCACTCGCCTTATAATCGAGAGTGAGCATATTCGTCTCCTCCACGCTGGTGCTCAACTTGTCCATCATTCACTTCGTCAACGCTGGTGGATCATTAATGCCAAGATAGTCATTCGTTCCATCATTCGTAGATGCGTCAAATGTCTCAGATTTAACACCAAATATCAAGTTCAAAGGCTTGGTATTTTGCCATCTCCCAGGGTTACTCCTTCCCGGCCGTTTTTATTCTGCGCAGTGGATTATGGTGGTCCCTTCATGATCCGTCATGGCAGGCAGAAATCTAGGACTCTGTCCAAGTCATACGTGTCTTTATTCATTTGCTTAGCCACCAGGGCCATTCATTTGGAATTGGTTTCCGATCTTACTGCCAATGCGTTTATAGCTGCCTTACATCGTTTCATGGCCCGTAGGGGCATACCTAGCCAGTTATATTCTGACAATGGCACGAATTTTAGGAAGGCCCACAACGTTTTGCATGACCTTTACAATCTCTGGCATAAAAAAGATGCCACCTCAACAATCCAGTCATTTGCAACTTCTCATGGTATTAAATGGTCATTCATTCCTCCATCGTCACCTCATTTTGGTGGTCTTTGGGAGAGCGGTATAAAAAGTTTGAAGTATCATTTGCGCCGCGTTGTCGGCAAGTCCATACTCACATTCGAGGAGTTTACTACGGTTTTGTCACAGGTAGAGGCCTGTCTAAACTCACGTCCATTATTTGCCGTTTCATCGGATGTAAACAATCCAGTGCCACTTACCCCTGGTCATTTTTTAATTTGTGCACCATTAACGGCAATACCCGATCCTGACTTATCACATGTTCCCATCTCTCGTCTCGGCCGTTGGCAACTTCTCCAGAAGTTTGTCCAAGCTATTTGGAAATCATGGTCGCGCGACTACCTACACCAATTGCAACAGCGTCACAAATGGAAATTCTCAAAGGAAAACGTTTCCATTGGTGACCTGATTTTGCTGATCGAGGATAACTTGCCTCAATTAGCATGGAAATATGGGATAATCAGAGCCACATTTCCCGGACCAGACAATTTAATCAGAGTAGTTGACGTTCGTACGCCTGTTGGCACCTTTCGCAGACCAATTCACAAGTTATGTTTGTTGCCAGCGCGGGACAAGGCCTAGACACGATGTCAATGTAATTACTTAGCACAATGCTATATTTTATCTGGCCACGAGCTTTCATTACTTAATTGTTTGATAATTTGGCCGACTTCAATTATGGTGATATGTGCTATCACAAACATTTTTATGTTGATATCGCATTATAGCGTATCTCATATATCAAATTCGCATGTAGCTTGTAATTGTACAAACATGCACTATGTTATTATATTTATACTTATTATATTGTCATGGTGGTATACTTTACTTATTCTTGTATTTATATGTATTGATAATTTTGTAAGACATACTATGTCCTTTGTATACTTATATTTGCTATTGGTAGTGGTTTATGTGTCATGTTATTGGTGGTATTTGTTCTTATGTTATAGATTTTGTTATATAATATTCACATGGATTTGGAGCTATACAAACCATGTATGCATATTTGCTGCACATTTTTTGTTAATATTTGTGCATTGCTATTTTATTATTCTATGAATTTTATGTGTTACTTGTAATTGCTCAACACATGCATTACATTTTTGTATGAACACATTTACTGTGCTTGTCACTTATACTATTATATACTATCATGCCTTATATTCATGCATTTGTAATTATGCAACACACATATTTCTATTGTATTTTATCATGTACTTTGTATCTATGTAAAACACATTATTGTACCCGCATTTACTGTCTATGATTATGCGCCACGCACATGTTTTTACACATATTTTGTATTTGTATTTTGCGATCACGTATTGCACACATATTATTATTCATGTTTGTGATCATGACATACATGTCATTACGTTTATGTACTTGCAACTATTCAACAATGTATAATCTGTTTTCACATGTCAATTTATTGTGCATTCTTGCAGTTGTTTGGTATAGCATGCACTATTTAATTATTGTATTAGAGCGTTATGCTAAATCTATGTTTTTACATGCATATAACTTTTGTAATAATCTTGTCTATTCCTTTTATATTCAATACTATTATGTATAAATCAGCTGGCCTTGACTGGCTTAGACTGTCAATCATGACTTGCATAAAATATTTGCAATTTGTATCAGACCCATCATGAGATGAGTCACCGATTATTCATCATCAAGCATTATCAGACTATTCATTATTCATGTTTTATATTGTATTATATTGTATACATCTTTGCTAATTCATGCACATTTATACTCATGTATAAATCAGTTTGTAAGCCAACTGTGGCCTGTTTAACTGTTATCATCATTATTGAGGTTTTGTCTCTGAGCAGTTTAATGTTATAATATTGTTATCTAACATTTCAATGTCAATGATCAATACAACCTACTGATGGTTGATATCTATTATTAAGAACGTACATTGTGTTTTCTTATAATATAAATTATTAAAAAAAATGTATTATAAAAAATCGTTCGATTTTTGCGGGCAGTTATGGACAGTAATGTGGGAATTCTATAATCGAAAGGTTGGCTAATCTGATCGCGTTCAAGACGTTCTCGCGTCGGCCAGCATGTCGACACAGTGCTACACGCATCCGAATGCAGCAGATGTAATTGCGCTTGTTGCTTCAGCTGTCATTTTTCTTTATTGTCGCGACAAATTATGTAGGCCTTAGGCCCTACAGCATTCATTAATGGAGATTTTTCGTCAAGTGTTGCGTAATAGCGTCTCATCTTTATAATGTAATATTTTTCAAACGAACGTGATCTTTAGTTCTCATAATGCATACAAAGGCTTAGCTAACCTTCGAATTCAAATTAATTGTAACATTCATTCTTAATAAATGTATTAAACTACAGTCCACTCGATCGTCATTATTTTCTTCATCCTGGCAATTTAATTCCACCAAAATATTAATTCAAAAACATTAACTCTTAACAAACATTATTCTCTCCCTTTTTTTCTCCTAACTTCTATTACATAATATTTCACTATAATGAACCTTACGTATGAACCAGTACTTTTATGTATTATTATTTTCCCATTCTTTCCCCACACACACTCACTCGCTCTTTACAATTCGGATATTCCCCCCTTTTTATTTTACTGAGCTCTTTTTACCCATAGTTTAATTTCATTTCATTAAATTTAACATAGCTACTTTCCTGTTTTACTGATCCGCACGTGCTGTTCGCCATTGTTCGTCCACACTTTCACTTTCGCACTGTATTGTCCAACTCTTTTCTTTATTACACTATTCACATTTAAACAAAACTGTTACTATTGCTGAATCACAGTTTACTGTTACCTTTTAAATACTCCTGTTACCTTTTAAATACTTTTGGGCAGGCCGCGCATGCTTACACGCACAGCCTCCCGTCACTAATTCACTGAGACTGTTGTACTGTCGACTATGCTGTTTGATGACGGCTATCCAACTAGCCGGCGTCATCTGCTTCCATATACCATACGATGCTCAGGGCGTCACCCGCATGGTCGTAAACTCGTTCACTGATTGGCTGTGGAACATCTCGCACCTCTCCCGAGATCTCGTAAGAAACAGTACGCAGTCCACGCGGTCAATTCTCCGTATTTCAGCTACGTGCTTTTCTGACAATTCACATTCCGTTGTCCGCCCGTAACGCGATGAACCTGGTACGGCTGAGCCATAGGGTGTTTATTAAATGCTTGTACAGGTTGACTAAAAAACATAGTTGGGCCCCATCTGTACCGTCACAATCATACTACATAATATGGTAAGTAACTTACCTCAGTTGAACAAAAACTGAAATTGTTTATGTTTATAGGCCTACAGTATATTTGTTCTAGGTAAACATAAGTGGAAGTACAACTTATGAAGAAAGGTTTGTTGCTCATTAACAAATGAAATTGTCTCTTGTTTACTAACTAAGAATTATTACTAAACTTTCTAATTTTGTATATAATATATTTTATTATATAGATGGTCTTACTAAACACTTTAATTTATAATGCTTTACCCTGCCCACCCCAAAGGTAGACCCCAAGTTATGCCCATGTGTGTGTGTGTTTAAATGTGTAAGCATTCACATATTTAAAAAGAAATTGTTTGAAAGTAATATTCTTACTCTCTCTCTCTCCTATGGCGCTACAGCCCAAGTCGGGCCCTGGCCTCCACCAATCTCCGCCTCCAATCCACTCTATCCACTGCAACCCTCCTCCAGTTTCTTATCCCCATGTCTCTCGCGTCCTCTGCAACGCCATCTTCCCACCTCTTCCTTGGTCTACCTCTAGGTCTCGTTCCCTCCCATGTACCCAGCAAAGCCTTCTTAGGGTTCCTGCCATCCTCCATTCTCATAACATGTCCGGCCCAACGCAATCTTTGAATTCTTATAAATTTTGAGACTGGTATCTCTTTATATATTTGATACAGTTTGTTGTTGTATCTCAGTCTCCATGAGCCATTTTCTTGTATTGGGCCTATAATGCATCTGAGGATTTTCCTTTCAAAGGTATCTACTATGTCGACTGTTTTCTGTGTGATTGTCCATGCCTCACACCCGTAGCATAGCACCGGTCTGATGACAGTCCTATATATTTTAATTTTTGTTTCCCTGTGCACATCCCCAGACCTAAATGATGGCAGCAATGCGAAGTATGCCTTGTTAGCCATGGTGGTCCATCTTTGGATCTCCGGCTCCTCTGATCCAGTCTTTGCTAGATTCACTCCAAGATACGTGAAATTGTCCACCACTTTAATTGTGTCCTCCTCTATCTCGATGCTGTTATGAACCTGGTCCCTTCTTGTTTGGATAAGCATTTTTGTTTTATCCGTATTTATGGCTAGCCCAACTTCCTTGGCTTTGTTTTTAAGCTCTATAAATATTTCTTTAGCTGCCGTGATCCGTCTTGACATGATGTTAATGTCATCTGCATATGCGGCTATCTGTACAGTTTTATTTGTTAACAGATTGGAGCTATTTATTGATAAGCCTCTAATTACATATTCCAATGCAATATTAAATAGTGTTGGGGCTAACCCATCTACTTGCTTTAGTCCTCGTGTAATATTTATGGGTTCAGTTAGTTGGCTATCCACCTTTACTTGGGCTTCAGTCTGCTGCATAGTAACTTGCGTTAATCTTACCAGCTTGCCTGGTATTCCAAATTCATGCATTATGGTGTAGAGTTTGTCTCTATTAATAGAGTCATACGCTTGCCTGAAGTCTACAAAAATCTGGTACACATCAATATCACGTTCCCATCCGCATCTTAGTATCTATTTTACCGAGAAGAGTTGGTCGATTGTAGACCTTCCAGGTCGGAATCCAGCTTGGTATTCCCGGATTATATTTTCTGTGAGGGGTCTCAGCCTTTGGTTCAAGATGTACGCAAAAACCTTGTAGGAGGTGTACAGCAATGAAATGCCTCTGTAATTTCTACATGTTTGGATGTTACGAAACTACCAAATAATATTCTTACATGTTTTTAAAATATAGAAAAGGGATCAGTATAATTATTTTTATGTGATATACACATGTGTGATTTTTATGAGATATACAAATAGCTAACATGGTTTAATTTATTCTAAATACTTTTGATTACAGATACAGATGTTTCAAACACATGTAACAAACGGCAAGAATTGAGACTCTGTGGATCTATCAATATTATTTCACAGAAATACGAATTGTATAAAAACCACTTAACATCTACATCGGATCCAGATCCCTATAAAATAAACACATTCCTGAAAGAGAATGTGTAGATACATGTGTGTGTGTGTGTGTGTGTGTAACCAGTATCTGATGTTTGAGAAGCCTCAATAGCTTTAATATACTATACATTATTTCATGTAATATTTATAAACTGTCATAAATTAATATGATTGTTAAGGACAGTAAGATTCAGTAAAACACTCTCAGTGTGAACAAACAGAGATTTAGTAAAGGAGATATACAGGAAAATGTTTTTTATAAAAATATTGTACAATGTAAATAAATTTAAGTTGTATAATTCATTGTATATAATAATGTGTAATTTTTTTAGTTGTTGTAAATATCTCATTCATAAACACTTGGTTACCATTGTATTTCATCTCCTTAAACTGCAGTTTGTTGCAATTACACTTGACATATTTAATGTGTCCCAAACTATTTCTTTTAGTACTGGATTCCATCTGATTGCCTCCCTCCCTCCCCCATTCTATCCTTTCGTACTCACTCTTTCTCTCACTCCTCACTACACCAAATCAATGTCTGTATACATGGGCGTTACAAGTACCCAATTATTGGAGCGACAGAACGTTATAGTAATATTGCATATTTGGTGTTGGTGTACGGTCAAATTTCTGAAAGACTAGGGGCATTCTTTTCTATTTTTATAAGTTTCGATATTTTACTATTACTATTGTAATTGATATAATATTATAGACATATATAATTTATATCCACACGTAAGACTAAGGTGATGGCTTTTTGTGCAACTGATCCCGTATGGGCAAAAATTGTTATAGATGGTACTGTCCTGGAACAAGTTATCAATTTTGAATACCTGGGCTACAGTGTTTCTTATAATGCATGCAACGACGTTGTGAATAAGTTGCATAAGTTCAATCTCATGTGCGGGACCATTAGGCGAACCCTTAAGTCAGCAAGTAAAGCAACATGCCTAAAATTCTAAAACCTCTTCCCACACTTCTTTATGGGTCTGAAAATTGGACTTTAATGAAAAGCCAGGTCAGTCACATCCAAGCGGCTGAAATGAGATTTCTCAGGGACATGGCAGGGTATAATCTTCATGATCATAGAAGAAACATATATGGCAGGAATTGAATATTATGAGTATACCCAACAGGATCGCCCAGTATCGGCTGAATTGGTGAGAACATCTTTGGGGACTGTCGCGTCCATCCTTAACAATAGTATGGTGTTTGTCGTATGTTCACACACAACGTACATCCATAGTAATCATTATTTAATTAAAAAAGTTGTGTTAGTGGTTATTGTCACAAACAGAATTAACGGTGTTACACACCACTATAGACAAATTCCGATTAGCACCTTCAAGCTTCACAGCTCATCATCAGATTTGGAAATCATTATTTGTTGTTAACTGGCGTAGTCCCCTGCTGCTGCAATTTTTCCCACCACAGCTGAAGTGTTTATATTGACGTCCTCACTAATTTCAGGCTCAGTCATGGCCGGCTCTAGTAGAAGGCCAGAATATTAAACGTGGCCACTGGAACCAGCTGATATTTGAGGCCGACTAGACAGTCTCTTAATTTATGTTTCAGTAATCAAATCGTGTCATTTTTAATTGCCGGTTAACAGGAGTTTTATAATTCTTCATTTTTTGCAAATTAAAAGTTTATGATGTAAAATACTGTTATATTATTTAAGAAATATACTAATTAACTCATTCATATGAGACGAATTCAATAATTCGAACAAAATTAATTCATTAAGCCTAACACCAATTTACTGATTTCTTCAACTTAAACGTATAGTACTAAGTGTGCACAGATCTATAATTTAGATTTAGCTATAAATAGGCCTACTCATGGTTTTAGTAATGCTATGAAATTAAATAAAAATATAACATGTTTACTTGAACTATTTTATTACACTATGCATATACAATGTAACTAGAATAATAAGGTAGGCCACTCCGGCCAATTACGCTCCCATTGGTTGCTTCGCTCTGATATCGACTGGTGGAAGAAATACGCGTGAGTCTTGATTTACCATGCAATCTTACCTGAGACAATGTCCTACTTAGCATCTCTCTGCTGTTTATACGAAATATTAACAATAATTGTAATGAGCTAGTCATATAGAAAAAAAATTAAACAACAAGATTAAATGGTTTGCGGCAAAAAATAATGGTAAAATCTATTTCTACATTTAATAGAAAAGTAAGCAAGTCTGTCCACATATAACATCGACAAAATGGCACAAGATGTAAAATTAAGTCGGAAAGGAGGCGATATTATATATATAAATATATATATATATCATTTTTTATTATTCGTTAATTTTATATTAATAGAATTATTTCGATTGTTATTAATTTACTTAGAAACCTCTAATGATACTGATATTTTTCAGTGAAACGTGCGTCAGGTGTTAAAAAGAATATACGAAATTATACTACTTGCAGAAGAAACAAATTGAAAACATCACAAATTATATATATATATATTGTAACGTACCGCTTTGATAGAGACATTCACCACTTACGAGTATATTGCAATTACAAGCTTTGTTAATTCCGCCCCACAGTTGTACGCCAATTCTGTAACGTGCGGTTTCTGCGAGAGGCGGGTGTTAGCGAAACGTCCTTCTCATTCAAGCCCCAAAGGTTGGGTTCGCCAATTTGTAACGTCCTGCTTATTTTTTCGTGAGGTGTAATGGAAGTGTTATTATATGCCTCACGCAGTATGCGTCACTTTTGAATTATACTAACTGACGTTTTAAAAGGTATAAATAAAGGATTTTGTTTACCTTATTTTACTCAATCTAAAAGAAATCGAGAGTGTGTGATTTGGGGTCAAGGAGGTAATTTGTTCAGCCTTATGCAGAAGAGGGAGTAAGTATCATTATTGCCCCTCAGTTGTGACGATTTCTTCTGTATGTTGTGCTGAAATTTTCATTAACTACCCACTACAATAAATTATAACACGTTATAATTCAATATTAATTTTCAATAATATTGCTTTATTGATTATTGACTTTTGTCTCCTGCCACCAAAATATAGGTATCACAATTAATCTTATTTGAAAAAAAAACATCATCTCGACTTTACCGAGTAAACATAGATCTGTCTAAGGAACAAAACATATATGTTGTTATTTACCCAATATTACGCTATAATAAAAAACATCAGTTATTACATAATTCTTAATAATTCCCCAGGGTTCAGGGTGAATTCTTTGTGTTATGAGAGTGTCAGAAATGGATAATTGCTACGCTTTACAAATATCAAAAAATTAATAAATAATTTTGTTTATTTTTCAAATATTACGTAGTTTCCGGAATTGCCGTAAGAGAGCAGCATGTATTTGTTTACTTTGAAAGAAACATATGATAAAATGAATATATTTTGTTCTATTTCACTGTTAAAAAACGAGTTTTCTTCTGGACTTATTACGAAAAAATGTTTATATTACCTCGCTCCGTGTTGTCCTTACTGGATTGAAGTTTTATTCTGTGATGAGGTACGTCTTGCGTTATTATTTCCTTTTCGTTTGGAGTATTTTCTGATTGTCTACTGGAAGTAGGCCGAACTATATTGGATCCTCAGAATGTTTTCATCCACTGGTTTTTAATGTATATCACCATTTAATTTGGATTCCTCAGGTATAATTAGTTAGTATTCACTTTGTTTATTACTCTTGCGTGAATTTCGCCTCCTCCAACGTCCAAAAAAGGTTATTTTTTATAATTTTTGTCGCATCGTTTCTTCAACTCTCCGGTTTAGTTCAAAATTTTTATATCTTATTAACAATACTTGTTATTTTTCATCACTCTTAGTAACACATAGTATTTTTATTATGTAGGCAGTTTGTGATTATTATAAATTTATATTTTATTTATGGAAAAATAATTCCCTTCCATTCCGGTTTCTTTACTAATTTAATTTACATAATATGTTTTGGTTAATTTTTTTATGACATTGTATATAAATATTTTATCATTTTATTATCATTAAATAAATTTATATATTATTTATTTAGTCTCGAATAGTGTTCATACCCGGTACTACTTCCTGTTGCCATTTCCTTCATAGGATTATTTTAATTTTATATTATCTTTGGTAGTTAACATTTTTATGTCTTTTAAAATTAACCCTGGGTTTTCTTACAATCTAACACAATTATTTGAAACAATATAATATTAACTTAGGTATAACAAATTGTGGTTCATACAATATAAATTACAATAAATAAATTAAATTACAAAAATCCATTAGTATTATTACATACTACTTCCATAGTTTTATCCTATCCAAAACATACAGCACAGTTTAGTAATACATTAATTTCACTTTGGTTTTTCACCTCAATGGGTACACTAGAACTCACTTCGCACTATATACCACTCGAATTGTTTATTATGTTGAGTGATATAATTAAATTTTGAGCGAGCTTTAGTTTTACCCATTTCTGACTTTTATTCTCATGATTTACTTTATTGGGACCGGGTTATGTACTGTTACAATATGTATAATATGCCTGCGTGGGAAGGTGCGCGTACATGCACACGCGTGCGCGCATGAGTGCATGTATACACATTTCTATGTAGTATAATATATTTGAAACAAGCTTCCAATTATTATAATTATAATCAATATCATAATCATTTTCTTTATCTACATTTTCATTGTTATAACGTTAAAAACTGAAGCTAGTACGTTTAGTTGTAAACATAAATACTTTTATCAGCGAAATGAAAATGGTTATTTAGTTGATACATACCTTCATAGGTGACTTAAATTTTTGAAGACGAAGCTACCCAGAGCCGACTCTTTGTTGCTGCATACTTTTCAAGTGACTTGAGTTTGAGCTGTTTGTTCAGATGGCGGATTCTGATGAATGTTCTTGTCCTGACGTACAGACAAATGACTTTCTCGTCCACCTCTGGAAATTTAGATTTGAGTAAGGTGACCAAATAAGAGATAACTTTCACTTGTTTTGGTACTGTACGTCCGTGGAAAGAAGTAAAAACTATCTCAAACTGAATCAGTTTTTGTAACCACTCGTCTGACGGATGGGTAAGCCCCCCCTTTGATATACCGGTAATCGATATCCAGTCATGACTATGTTCCCCGGAAAGACACAATGTTTCGCCTCTCACACCTAGACTTTCATCAATGAAGCGGCACTTGAATGCGATGTACCCGGCCAGATATTTTAAGGCATCTTGAGGAACATCGTTGTCACTTGCAGACGGGGCCAAGTCCTCTATTTTTAACAATTCTGCTTCGTCGGTGTCATTATTCGGAGAACTTGGTATTAACGTATGTTCAACTATGTCTATGCATAGTTCATTGGTAACAAACTGGATGAAATCCTCGTCAGAGTCATTTGATTCCATAACTTCGGTGGAATGAATGCTACCATCCTCAGCCACAGACGCACTTCCAGATAACGGTATATCGTCGTGCTACCGGTTAAAAGCAAGAGCCGAATTCTGTTGCGCACTTCAAAGGGAGTGGGGTTATTATAAAAGACGCCTAATCCCCGAATTCGTGAAAAAAAGTTTTCAAGGCAATCTTGATTGAATCTAGCGGTCAAAATGTACGTCACCCCATGAATCATTGTCATTTGTTCATAAAGGCCGAACAATGAATTTAAAGATATAACGAAACCTTTCTGAAAAGGTAGTAAAGTTTTTTTACTTGCTACTCGCATGTTAGTTATTACTTCCAAAACCTTTTTAAAGTATTTTCTTGGCTCCTTAAATTCATGCCGTACCCACTTCTGAGGGGTGTTTTCTGGTCTTTTGGAAGTCTCGAGTTTAAAACATCAAATGCATCGTTTACCAGTTCGATGAAGCTGCTTTCATGCTCTTTATTTGCAACATACTTCAGCGCCTTTGCTGTACGATTAGAAAACAACTGTGCAGCAAATCTTACATTTTGACGAGATCGACCAGTTACGTTAAGGTGTATCTGACTAATATTGGGTAAAATCGTCAATTCTCCTTTCTGTTGCTGTAACAGATTTTCGATTGTATCCTTTTTAAGCTCAGTGCCATTGCAAAGTAACAACCCATGGTCTAGAAAATGATTTCTAAGCAGCTTCAAAAGATGAGGTACGTCACAGAAAACCCACACCTTATCGTTTGTAGTCGGGTTAATGAAGAAATTTTTTTCTGTGTTTACATCTAATTCCTTCCAGACTTTTGAATTCTTTCCCCCCATATCACACGTCACAGCCACTACATGAATATTACTGCTCTCAACGGCACTGATAATGCTTTTAAGCAATACATCTGTCATGGTCACATCAAAATCATAATAAATGGGTTGCTTCCACTTGGCAAACAGACCTCTAATCATGACCACCTGAACATTACTGTGGGGCCCCAGAATTACGTCATCTGATGAATCGTAGCACACACGTCCAACGTACATTTTGACCGCTAGATTCAATCAAGATTGCCTTGAAAACTTTTTTTCACGAATTCGGGGATTAGGCGTCTTTTATAATAATCCCACTCCCTTTGAAGTGCGCAACAGAATTCGGCTCTTGCTTTTAACTGGTAGCACGGACGATATACCGTTATCTGGAAGTGCGTCTGTGGCTGAGGATGGTAGCATTCATTCCACCGAAGTTATGGAATCAAATGACTCTGACGAGGATTTCATCCAGTTTGTTACCAATGAACTATGCATAGACATAGTTGAACATACGTTAATACAAAGTTCTCCGAATAGTGACACCGACGAAGCAGAATTGTTAAAAATAGAGGACTTGGCCCCGTCTGCAAGTGACAACGATGTTCCTCAAGATGCCTTAAAATATCTGGCCGGGTACATCGCATTCAAGTGCCGCTTCATTGATGAAAGTCTAGGTGTGAGAGGCGAAACATTGTGTCTTTCCGGGGAACATAGTCATGACTGGATATCGATTACCGGTATATCAAAGGGGGGGCTTACCCATCCGTCAGACGAGTGGTTACAAAAACTGATTCAGTTTGAGATAGTTTTTACTTCTTTCCACGGACGTACAGTACCAAAACAAGTGAAAGTTATCTCTTATTTGGTCACCTTACTCAAATCTAAATTTCCAGAGGTGGACGAGAAAGTCATTTGTCTGTACGTCAGGACAAGAACATTCATCAGAATCCGCCATCTGAACAAACAGCTCAAACTCAAGTCACTTGAAAAGTATGCAGCAACAAAGAGTCGGCTCTGGGTAGCTTCGTCTTCAAAAATTTAAGTCACCTATGAAGGTATGTATCAACTAAATAACCATTTTCATTTCGCTGATAAAAGTATTTATGTTTACAACTAAACGTACTAGCTTCAGTTTTTAACGTTATAACAATGAAAATGTAGATAAAGAAAATTATTATGATATTGATTATAATTATAATAATTGGAAGCTTGTTTCAAATATATTATACTACATAGAAATGTGTATACACGCACTCATGCGCGCACGCGTGTGCACGTACGCGCACCCACCCACGCAGGCATATTATACATATATATATATATATATATATATATATATATAATTTGTGATGTTTTCAATTTGTTTCTTCTGCAAGTAGTATAATTTCGTATATTCTTTTAACACCTGACGCACGTTTCACTGAAAAATATCAGTATCAACAGAGGTTTCTAAGTAAATTAATAACAATCGAAATAATTCTATTAATATAAAATTAACGAATAATAAAAAATGATATAGGCTATATATATATTTATATATATATATATAATATCGCCTCCTTTCCGACTTAATTTTACATCTTGTGCCATTTTGTCAATGTTATATGTGGACAGATTTGCTTACTTTTCTATTAAATGTAGAAATAGATTTTACCATTATTTTTTGCCGCAAACCATTTAATCTTGTTGTTTAATCCTTTTTCTATATGAATAGCTCATTACAATTATTGTTAATATTTCGTGTAAACAGCAGAGAGATGCTAAGTAGGACATTGTCTCAGGTAAGATTGATGGTAAATCAAGACTTGCACGTATTTCTTCCACCAGTCGACGTCACTCGCCAACAACAGCTTATCGCTAGGTTAGCGCGGGAAGCCGGAATGCCCCCCCCCGATGCATATAGGCCTCGTATGCAATGTTGCCATGTTTAATATTGCCTTCTACTAGAGCCGGCTATGGCTCAGTCCGAGCCGTATCTATTTTTTTCCACATGTGACAGTCGAATACAAAACCTGATCAAAGTCCTTTTTCCATTTCCGATTCATTTCACTAGGGACTAATCACAATTTTGTAAATTACTGCATTTTGTAATATTTTGGTCTACATTACAGTCGGTTAATAATAATAATAATTATTATTATTAGCAGTAGTAGTATTAGTATTATAACAATTATCATAATAAAAATAAGGAAAACGTGAACCATAATGTCACACAGTCAAAACAGAGCATCAGTGTGAAGCAGTAAAACACAAAAGCATTTGCAAATAGATTTTATTGTTGCTGCTTTCCAACTTTCTTCAAAGTAACCTTGATATATCCCTTCAGTGTGTTGCCTCTTGTCTGAACAGCAGCTTACAATACATCTATCCACTACAAAAGTTGCTTTCTTGACCGCCAGGCGGCAGAGTTATCACTTGTTACAATTTGACAGACCGTTGTGAATACACTTTCATTTAAACCCAAATAATATTGTCATCTGAGACACATATATTATCATATTATACATCTTTTGAAAGGTAATAAAATTATGAACTGAGTCTGCTTTTTCAAAATCATATATTTTGTTTATTACTGTCACTAATGGAAGTCAAATATTGTAAAATGTAATCTGTATTTTTAAAAACACTTATTACGATTTTAGAACTAGTTGAAGCGCAACCATTCCAGAGTTTTGTGTTTATTAAAATGACACCTAGTTTGTAATTTTCCGTTCACGATTAAGGGAGAAATGTTGTTTGAATAAAGCATTGTTCTTATGTACTTTGAAATTCAGTATGGCTGTGCGCATGCAGAAATATAGAAATATCAACATTATTGGGTCCCATTATCTTTTGATTCATCAGCATGACACATAATAACAGCCTGTATTCACCAAACAGCGCCAACACTTGTATCCGATGTTTTGATGTATACATTTCTTGGAATGTTTGGTCTGCCTATATAATGTCTCTTGGATTCTGTTTCTATCTTGTATCAAAACTGTATTTCTGCTAAAGTGACATCTTATTTGAGGAAAGAATTTATTTTTCTTGTCTTTAATTCTGTGGTAACTAAAGTCAAAAATTGTTTAAATATCTTTGCATTAAAGCTTTGTAAAACAGCCTTTTTCACCTATTGAAGATTAATAAAGGCTTTTCAAAGTGGGAATCGCTATTGTCACAGAAGTTAAGTACTGTTAGCAATGTTTTAGGTTTACATATTTCTGCGTTTCAAATTAAGGGATGTTTTTTCAAAGAACATTTTGAAAAACCACATGGTAACACTACACAAATTTTTAGAAACATTTTGACTTTTATTAAAGTCTACAATTTGTAAGAACAAGAGACTGCGAGACTCACAAAGTTTACCAGATTTACTGGTTTGTGATTAGTAAGTCAGCTTAGCTATCAAGTTCTTTTCTCTGTTAATCTTGGTCAAGGATGATCAACGAAGGGTTTAACAAGCAAATGACAAATTATACTTTGAAGACTAGATTTAATTTGTATTATTAATGTTGCTATTTGGTATAGGAAATATACTAACTACTACTAAAAAACAATTTGAGGACACAAAAGTTACAACAAAAACCGTTAATTTACATTCCATACACAGAAAGCTTTCAGATTGACAAAGGTTTACAGATTGACACATTTGTGGTTGGCCTATAGTCAGCTAGAGGTAACGGTGTGGGATGGACATTGCCAAGTAGTACGTGGGAAGAAGGATTTCCATATCTTCCATCCTAAGGCTAGTTCCATTAGTGCAACAGCGTACAGCAGCCTACCTACCTCACAGCAGTAAACATGCACCTACAATGTAGAATCTATGATTTTGGTAAAGGTCGAAATTACAGCTGGATAAGTATAAACACAATATCTGTTACTTCCTCTCTGTAATAACAAGGTGTTTCAAATCCATCTTTGGCTGCCATGCTTAGTCAATGTACACAATTATATAGTTTGTTTATGAACAATAGAAAATACTACACTTTTCCTTAAAGCAAATCCCGTTTCTTGCTTTAATAGAAGATCTTTAATAGGAGATGAAATATTGTAATATGATACAAAAGTTAAGAAAGGTAAATCATAACTGAAAAAAGTATTCTTTTGGTTTGTGTAGTAACATAAAATGCATTACTTTGATGTGAATCAATCCCATTTCATAAAAACCCAAATACAAAGATAGGCAGTAAGAATGCCAACTTCTTGGGTTAAACAATCACTTTATGTAAGCTAACAGGAACCTAAAAGCCTAAGCTAATATAATAGTATAATAATATACTGCAAAGAAGTTTATAATGTACGGCCTCTAGCACTTCCTAGTTCTAACATTGCAAACTCAAATAGTCAAAATATGTCCTAAAAATATTTATATAACAAGGATGCCTGCCAAGTTCTTGTCTGGTCTCCTTCATTTCATTTTCTTAAATCAGTAAAGTACGTTTATTTTAATTTTATTTCACATTTACTTAATTGTATTGTAGTCCATCGCCATATTCCTTTCCATAGCACTCACTCTGCTTCCACAGGTTTTGTTACTGTGTTGTCATGTTTACTGTCCTAATTTCAAACTCACTGAAACAGGCAGGGTCCAATTCATTGTTGATTGAAGGAAGATCATAATTGTTCACACAAAATACAAAAAAATCAGTCCTATTAAATAAATTATCATTTTTATTAAACGGATTAAAATGGAAACCATCAATAACAGCGTGTTTCTGTGACAACTATCTTTCTGGCAATTGCATAGCAATTTTCAGTTTTCCATACTTGTATAAGTAACATAATTTACGACTTCTGGAGGACAATCTTTATCAAGAATAACAAACAAATAGATAAATAAGAAATTATCGAGTGACAGAGAAGACAACAGACAAGAGGAAAAATAAAGAGCAGACAAAACACGGTAACTGATTGCTGGCCTATTACCACTTTTAGCTGTATTAAGTCTGATAAACTTATTCCTGCTACAATTTACATATTGCATAAATGTAATTTTGGAAATAAATTTGCAGTATTATTTAAAGAAAACAAAACAATTTCCTATAGTAATTTTTTTGTAATTCTATTACTAAATTTCAGTGTACAGTGGAACCCCGCAAGTCCGAACCCCGCTAATCCGAAAACCCGCTTAATCTGAACCGGTAGTTTGAAAAAAGGGTCTAAAAATTGGACAAAGAAATTAAAAAAATACGACAAAATAACTGGAACATGTCAATATAATTTGTACATAAAAAGCTTAGATAAATACACACTAATGCATTTTTAGTGAAATATTTATTAAAACTAAGTAGCCTACTTTAGATTGTTTTAAATGTATGGCAAAATAAAGTTTTGAAAAGAATACACACTATATAACTAGACACTACTTAAGGTGTTGCACAAAATCAGTCATTTTTCTCTTATGCAAAGCTGTAAATGGAGCAGACGCCGCAATGTTCCGCCAACGCCTCAAAAATAAGACGTCTGTCGGTGTAGCACTGGCGTGCTGCTCTACGTAGGCTAACGATAGTTCAAAAGCTCTCGCTACTTTGGCGTGTGAGATCTGTGGCACAGGATCATCTGCTTCTTCATTTTAATTAAATTATTTTACCTTAATCCATCACTGTGACCGCTTGGTTTCTGTCAACTTACGCGTTTCGGATTAAACTTAATCCATCATCAGAGTAAAAAATCCGTCAGTTATGACTTCGTTAAAACATTAAAAGGAGACACTAAAGTACATCTATGTATATATTATACAAACACAGCGACGTACGCGGATGTGAGTGCGCACTCGACACCGGTTGAAGATGTACTGCCATGGTGCCATGGTGCCATGGTTACCTAGTCGGCCTAGTGGTAAATCCGGCACTGATTAAACTTATCAAACTTGCAACTGTATGCACAGTTTATGTTATTGAATCTGTAAGTTATTAACATAATTTGGTTGTAATTTTGTTAAAGTTGTAATTAATTTATTTTGTCTTATTCTTGCAGCCCCAATAAAACCGGAAATAGAAATTCTGTCCTGAATGGGCAGCTGTAAGTTTATTATTATTTTAATTTCTATACGTTTATTAAGTATTTATGTAAGATAGTTTACTAAATCACGACTATTACTACATGTTAATTATTATAAAATAAATATATTTTACTGTCATTACTTTTGCTTGTTCGTGCAGAACATGTTACTCTATCACTTTAAGTGAAGGCGCAATTTCGTTTGAGTACATGCTTAAATATAATAAACCTAATAAACGTATTTATATTTTTTATTGTAAATTATAATACGTTTATTATATTTTTATGATCATTTTTTTCTATTTATTTTGTTGAGACTGGGCTAAGCCCTTTTTTTAGACAAGTTCAGTTCTTTTCTTTTTACATGTTATTTCCAGCGTAACTTGGCATATAATGTCATGCCTAAGTACTTTGCACTGTTTTCATGTGGTATCACTTGTTGGTTGATAACCACATGCAGGTGATGATAACCAATTTTCCTATTGCTGAAATTAATGTGGGCTGACCTGTCTTCATTTAGTTTTATCCGTCATCTTTTAGTCAAGAATTGATGTTGCAAGTGACACATTGTAGTTTCTCAGTTGCTTCTTCAATGATGTTACCTTTTGCAATAATGGATGCAAATATAAATGGATCACTGGATATTGCTATAAATTTTTTTGAGGTTTATAGTTAAAATGAAATTTATATTTAGAAATATACATAATGTGTGTTTTGTAATAACAATATATATATATATATATATATATATACAGTAGGACCTCCGTATATCGAATTTGATGGTTCCTAAGAAAAAATTCGATATATAGAAATTTCAATATACAGAAACCTGTTTCTTATTATTATTCGTAGGTTAGGAAAAGCACTGGAATTTGTTTAAAAAATCATGTATAGGCCTCCATACTATTAAAACGACATTTTGGTAATAAATAAATGAAAACCATAAGCATTTATTTAATAAAAATTACTGTATTTATTTAATAAAAAGTATTTAGTGTACAGTACAGTATTTATTTATTTACTTTAAAAAATTGTTTGTATTTAAAAAAGTAGGAACTTACGTGTTAAATGAGTAATACTGTATTTTATTAATTGGTCGTAAAATAATTTTGAATGTCTTTCTGAACCAAATTTGATGCAGATTCCTCATAAAAGTGTTCACATTTGTTGAGCGACTGGAAAATATCATCAGGCACATATTCTTCTGATTGAAGACCTCGACGGATTGTTTCAAATGCTGCCATCATTTCTTTCTTAGAAGGTTTAGGAACTTCAATTTCTTCTGCCTCATTGTCTTCACCTAAATCTTCAGTATCTTTTAATGAACTTAAAATGTTATCGTCCGTTGGATATTCTGCAACAATAACGTCTTCGTCGACGCTTAAAAATTCATCGAGTGATATGTCTTGATCTATTGGGCCAGTTGACTGTAACTGGTTCCAACAATCCTCAAGTTGTGGCAGTGCAGTAACTTCTTCCAGAAAACAATTCTGTATTGTTGATTCTGCTACATAATTTTGCCACACCTTTGCTACCTCTGATATACACAGTCTGAGATTAATCGCATCATCAATAGGTTTGTTGTTTTCCAATGCAAAAATGAGCCTCTTGAGGATCTGTTTTCGGTAAAGCATTTTGAGATTTTTTATTACTCCCTGGTCCATAGGTTGTAGTTTAGATATGGTGTTTGGAGGGAAAAAAAACCAGCTTCACGTTTGTTAATTTTTTTACAACAAAAGGAGGGTGTGCCAGACAATTGTCAACAAAAAGAACCACTTTTCTTTTTTGTCTTATCAGTTTTTTGTCAAAGTATACTATCCATTTCTCAAAAATCTCACTCGTCATCCATGACTTTTTATTGTATTCGTAGTCGGTTTCTAAAGACTTCACTCCTTTAAAACATCTTGGTTGCTTGCTTTTTCCGATCACCAACAGTTTATTTTTTCTTTTCCGGACATATTGGCACACACGACAACAGTTATTCGTTCTTTACTATGTTTACCTCCGAAGCATTTATCGTCTTTAAAGGTTAGAGTCTTATTTGGTAAACATCTGAAAAAAAGTCCGGTTTCATCCATGTTAAAAACATTATCTGGTTCATACTCTTCTAAAATTAACCTTAAAGTTGTAGTTTTCCACTGGTTACAGTCTGCTTCAGATACACTTCCACTTTCTCCCGAAATAACTTTTTCTTTAATGCTGTGACGTTTCTTAAATTTGTCCAACCATCCAGAACTTGCTTGAAACTCTTCGTGCCCCAACACTTTAGCATACTCTACCGCCTTTTCCTTTATAAGCGGTCCTGAGACAGGCATGTTTTTATCTTTCACCATTGTCACCCATTTAAGAACTGCTTCATCCACGTCATCATATTTGCACGTTTTAGACCGTTTTCTATCTGCTCCTACATTTTCATCAGTTTTTAAAACAGATTCTCGATTCTTTATTATGGTTGACACTGTACTCGGCTGAATCAAAAACATTATCGCAACATCTTTTTTTCGCATTCCACTATCCACATCTTTTAATAATGCCACCTTTTCTGCAACACTCAAAGATTTTCTTTTTGACATTACAGCATTTACGTTCTCGTGAACTCAAGAAAAAATAAAAAATAAACGCAAAACAAAAATAAAGACTGACTGAAACTGAGTTAACCTTACTCCTTAATAACGTACAGTACTACCAAATGATGAGATACTTTAATGCGCGGGAACGATTGTTGTAGATTGAGGGAGTGAGGAACACGCACAGTGTCACGTGATCAACTGACTAATACAGACCGGTCTAACAGGTTTCATTTTTAGTCAATGTGGAATCACAGATAATTTTCCCCTCATTTCTGAAGTTACAAAGTTCGATATATAGAAATGTTTTCGATATATGGAAGTTATTTTATATTGACATTTCACAGGACTTAAAAAAAATTCGATAACTGGAGATTTTCGATATAAAGAAGTTCGATATACAGAGGTCCTACTGTATATAATGTAGCATAACAGAATTATCACCTTAAAATTTAACTTAATGTAACATGAATATAGAAGAAAATGTCAATAGTGAGTGAGAATAATAAATGGTTAAAAAATAAACTAAAGAAGCTGATCATTAAGTCGATAAAATGTTAATAAAATTAAACTGAACAACAAAGAAAACTCTTGGTCCATATATAAATAATCAACTATACAAAACCTCAATACAACAGCAGTATACCCAGTAGGTTGGGGAGCAGTAAAAGAAAAGACAAAAGTAAAAAGTAAACAAAATATTAATAAAGGAAAATTTATTAAATTAAGAAGCAGAAAACCCCAAGATACAAGACCAATAACAAATTAATAAGGTTTTTTTTGTAAATGAGAAAAGGACATGAAACCACAAGATAAGGAAATACTAATATAATAAGAAGGAAGAGACAAAATATGTCAAGGTTCCTAAAAGGAATATATAAACAAGAAAGGATATTCACTAAAACATTGTGATGAATGAATATACCCCATTTTTTACATAATTGAAACCAATAATAAATGTCAGACCAAATAACTCAAGTTACACGATACAATGCAATTAACATAAAATTGTAAAATAAAATGTAAGCCTAATTTAAGAACTGAGTGAAAACAAACCAAAAGACTACCAATAGTGTAGAAACCAACCAAAACTTACCGTAGTGTTAAAAGTTATTTAAAAAGACTATCATCAGTGTAGAGAAATACCCTAAAAAAAAACCTAAGAATAAAAGACATTCTAATGACTAAGAATAGTTTTAATGATAAAAGTGCTTTAAAGATTAAGTAATATAAGAATTTAATAGTTATAAGATGTTTTTATTTTATTGTTTTATCAAATTAGGTATAGTAAGTACAAAAGACAGTTAATAACTGAAAGTGCCATTAGTAATAAGATGTTTTAATATGATTAAATTTGTTATAAAAGGAAACAAAAAACAAAGGACAGTCAATGACTGAAAATATTGCTAATAATAAGATGTTTCCATTATAATTCTATGATGTATAAAAAAATAATAGGCATAAGATGTTTTTGTTATGTTTAAGTGATATAAAAAAAATTAGTAGATATAAGATATTCTGCTGTATTTGAAATAATGTTCAACAATTTACCAGTTTGTTAAGGCAGAGAAGGCAAGTAGGTAATATGAATATTGTATTATTATTAAACTGTAAACCATATAAAAAGTAATAGGGCAAAATAACTAACAAACCACAATAGAAAAACAAAACAGCAATTAGACCAAAATCAACTATCATAGAGTCAAACCCAAATAAATAAATTCAATCAAACTGTATATAATGAATAGAAACTAGTCCATGCAAAACAAAGATATGAAAATGTAATCAGTACAGAAACAAATATTAGCAAAAGTAATGACAAAAGAATAAAATTAACTTTATTTGGAAATATGTAATACTAGGCCTAAGGGGTACTCAACTCAGATAAAAAGTAAATTAATCAATATTGGAGAATTATAACAACAAATTTTTAACAACAAGCAATAATCATGGAGTGAGTAAAATTATTTAAAGGAAATATTAACACAAAATCACTTGTAAATCATTTAATAACTAAAATTGTAAAAAAATACAAGGCCTATAATAAATATCGAAAATTGTAAATTTTACGCTTATCTGAACTGAAAACAGACCCAGTTATATATCAAATTATGTAAAATTAGCTTAAGAATATTGCTGAATAGTTAGATTTTCATAAAATTAATAAATAATTAAGTTACAGCAATAAATAGGAAAACTTGTCATGTATTTTTATGAGTTGAAATCAAATCCAAGACATGTAAATTTATAAAAAACAATGGGAAGAGGAAAAAGACATTTTATAAATTACCACAAAAACGACGACTTTAAGTCATCAGTCTATTGTTACTCGTGAAAGTGTACAGATCAGAATTTACGAACGGAAGATCTAAAATATATAAATAGTGCAAAAACATTGACGTACAACCTCAAAAAATGTTATAGAGGTTATCAAATGGAAAATAACACAACTACATCATAACTAACACCAAAAGGAAGCAGGACAACAGCAATAGTAATATCCATTACTAGCACGAGACATCAACCGCCATTTTGAGCAAAATTCAACAAATATTATCTGGACACAAACTCAACAGTTTTGAACATAGAACACTGCACCAACAAAATATCACAGAACAACATCGCCGAGGAGGGAAGAACACTTCACACAATTTTCCAGAAGTACTACAACATCGCAGAGGAAGGAATACACCTGTATATTTGAGGGAGCAGATCAAACATAGCCGTCTGCGTGTGTGGCAGAATCTGAGGTGACGGCGGCCATTTTCATTTGCAGAGCGACCAGCATAGGCACAGCCTCCACGAGCCAGTGACGTCATTCTACGAATTGGTTCGAATCTTTACTTAATAATTGACAATTTTCAGAATCCTGTTATGTTTTTAGCGAATAATAATTTATTTTAAGATAATTGTAAGTATTGTATCTTGTTCCTTGCCCTCTCTGACCATTTCAACAGTTAAAAGAACTTGAAATAATTAATTTTGTAACATTATATTTTGTCATTTTTTTCACAATCGACCTGAGCGAATCTCAACCAATGCCATAGGCGATGCGCGTAATGTAACAAGTCTAAATTTGGGTCATTTTATTTCTTATAATATGGGGCATTTGTATTTCTATTTATTTCATTTAGTACGAGATTTTATAAAATTATTGTGCAACGTTATGTCCATTACTCCAGAACTCATGGCCAGTAGAACAGTTTGAAACAAAGCAGTAAGACGCAGTTGTTGTCGAGGAATGCGGCAAAGAATTCGCGCCACCCTAAAAATTCGCAGAACTCTGTACATGTGTGGCAATGCACACACGCCACTACTCACGCAGGCGCTCCAAGGGACGCCGAGTTTGGTTTAAAGCAAGATGGCTTGAGCAGATTTAATTCAGCAATGTGCGTTTGGGCGGCAGGAAATCATGGCCCTTTTGTGACATTAGCCAGTGCCTAGTTGCATTCGTCTGCTATCGTCACTCCAAAACTACATGCATAGCATAGGACGAAACTGTGACGACTAACTGTAAGGCATTGATGTCCGTCGTCTTGACTAAAATCATCAAGGAGTGGGGAACTGAGAGACGCTGGCAGTCTTTTGTCGACTCTCGCCTGCGCAGGCCGCCCGACAAACCGGGCTCAGAAACAAAATTGTTTTTTTTTAACTAATATAACAGTGAGACTCATGTGACCGCGGTCGGAATAAAACGGAGAATACGTATATCGATTTTTCGGACACTAACAACAAAAACCTTAAAAAAGAAAAGGGAGTAAGAATGACCAACCGAAAACCACGTTGCCGACAAGGGGGGAGATATTATTAAAAATGTTTAAGGGATACATAAATTTTCGGTGTGTTTGTGAGGGTGTAAAAACTTGCAGGCTGGGCTCTGTCTGTATATATATGTATTAAAATGTGATCAGTAAGGTAAGATGTTAGAATAAGTTAATATGTAGTAGCTGATAAACCGAACAAAGAAAACTGTAGTTGAATCTATAAAACAATGAGCTAAATTTTGGAACAAAATTTTAAATAATTCTGAATAATTAAAATCATTCATTCAAAATGTGTATTCATATTTCTTTCGTAACCTCACACTGTTTCTGATCTCGCTTATAGAAGAACTCTGGGGGGACCCTTAGGAATAACGTTAAGTACAACAAGTGAAATAAAGTAAATAAATGTATAAAAAAGTAAGATTTTATACAGTAAGATTGGCGTACAAATTCAAATTTTAAGAAATAAACATCAGAATTACTCAATTACTTTGTGTTCATAATTATTTGTATGATAAATATTAACTTTTTCTTTCTTCTAAATATAATTTAGTAATATTAGAGAAATATATCAAGAAGGAGAAGAAGAGGAGCTAAGTTAGAAAAGAGAATATTTGATCCGACTACATAACAAGATTATCTCTAGTGAACAAATAATTTAATAACACAATAACTAAATTACTCAATTGAAAGTAATTAAAAATTTACAATTAATTAATTAATTAATCAAATTATAGAAAAAAAGATTCTCTATATAACATTAATAACTTTTTTTTGACTTACAAACACAACCAAAATTTTTTCTTATCAACATAATAAATTAATTATTTGTAATTGGGTATTATTACAAATTGGCGTCCAACTAAGGGGCTGAAAATAGGAATCGATAGATCTATAAAATAAGGACAATTCGTCCAGTTTCCTATTTTAGCTCGGCAGCTGTTAACAGGTCAGAAAAAGAAACAAGATGCACAGGAGGGCGACATCACAGAAAAGGGCGGTGGAGGCCGACAGGAAATAGATATGGAGAATAAGGAAGCAACACCCGTGGAAGATGTAGAGACGATACTACCTCCAGCAGAACCGAACAAGCCTGCACCACAGGAGGAACAGTCAAAGAAATCCACCACAAAAGAAGATACAACATTGGATGAAATGATGGAGATGTTACTCAGAGAATTCAAAACGATGGAGGAGAAAATGGAAGAAAATAGTAAGAAGGCGGAAGAAAATAGTAAGAGAATGATGGAGAAAATGGATGAGAACCACAAATCGATGATGGAAGAATTAAGCAAGATGTTGGATGAGCATAATAAGAAACTAGATGATCAAATAAACGATAGTAAACGGAGGAGAGAAGAATTAAGAAAAGAGAGGAACCAACCGACGGAACAATCCAGCCAGAAAGTAGAGGGCAACCAAACGGGTCTAGAAGAAATACCAAACTATCAAAAAAGGGGACAAGTAACATTATTATCAGAAATTAAACCTAATAGGAACCAAGAGAATATTAAACATATGGAAGGGGAATCAAAGAAAATGAGAAGAGTGCATCCAAGGAATTTAATAAAAACACAGGAAGAATGGGAGATGATGCACAGTGGTTTAATTAATGTACGTAATATCCCAATAACCAGGGAAAAGGACATCATGAATGCTGTAGATTATAGAAGCAGGTCAAGACAAATCTCAGCAATAACTTACAATAAAACTGTATGTTACCATTTTAAAAGGGATATAAATAGATGGAATGCAAAAGAAATAGAAACATATGGTAAAAAATCTGGGATATTAGCCACCCTGGATAAACCAGAGACATCTTGGTTTAATAAACAATATAATAAAATGAGCCAAATAAGCTTTGAAACAAGGGAGAAAATAACAACAGAAAAAAGGGAATACAAGAGAGAAGCGATATATGTCGCAAGAACAGAGATATTTCTGAGAACAATGGTGATCCGGACAGCAAGGACTATTTTAAGGACCTATCATATAAAGAAATGTTGTGAGAATAGTAAGAATAAAATAACTAAATTCAAAAAATAGTAAGACCAACTTACAACAAATATTTGAAGAAACTATTATGTATAAAAAGCAAGTTGGATGAAGAAAAATAACTAAATTCAAAAAGTTGTAAGACCAACTTACAAGAATTATTTGAAAACCCCATTATGAACAAAACGAATTTAGATGGAGAAAACAACCAAATTCAAAAAATTAGTAAGGCCAACTTACATGAACTATTTGAGAGAAACTAATAAAAACAATTATATATAAAATGAATTTTGGAGCAAAATATCTAAAGTCAAAAAATAATAAGTACAACTCACATGAACGATGAGATGTAACTATTATTATAAAAGGAATTTTTGTAAGAAAAGCTACAAAATTCTAAAAGCGTAAGAACAAATTACACTCATAATTTGAGTGAACTCTTACATAAAAGAATTTGAGAGTAAATGGAGTACAAATGTGTAAACTTTCTCAAACTCTCCAGAGACAAAGCAAAAATAACATGTTCCAGAACAACCTATATTAAACAACTGAATAATTTAATATTACCAGAAAAATATATTAACGAATGTTAAAAGTGTCATAAGAAAGAAGAATAGCAAGTCTTCATAAAAACCAGTGTTGATAAAGAGAAAAAACCCTCAATAAACTGTCACAGCTATAAAAACTATACTATAGTTTGTATGGTAATAGTGACTATGCTAACTATAACCACTGTTATAAACAATGTAAATGAGACAATTTAAGACAAAAATGATACAGAATTTTAAATGAAAAAAGAGAGAAGAAACCAGAATATTTTATAATTTACTCAAAATAACTTGAGCAAACTCACAAAGAAAATAATTTGATAAAGATGAAACAATGAAGAAGGACCAACTAAGAAAAAACCAAGTATTAAGACCAGAAACCAAAAACCCTGGTACCATGATGATAATATTGTTGTAATAACCACTATTATAGTGATAATTGATAAAGAAGGAATTAATGTTATGCCATGAGCAATAAAATAACTCATTGGATACCAAATAAAAATGAAAAAATCTATATAAATGCTAATTACTATTTAACAAATTTGAAAAGAAGAAATGGTGAAATGATGAAATGTATATTATACCACATACCTAAACCACATAATATGGAATGAGCTTTGATAGAGAAGAAGAGTCAAGTGTATAAAAGTATTAATTGATATAAAATATTATGAAATGAAGAATCCAAGGATGTTTATTATAAGTCAAAAGAGACTACTTTTAATGATTATTTATTTTTATGACTGGATGTAGAAAAATTCCATCAGTCTTATATTTTGAGCAGAGATGATAATTCCTCTGGGCTCAGTTAAGTGAAATATTGGCCAGCAGAGATTGAAGCCAAATGTGCCACTCTGAAATGTTCCAACTCACATGTTAGGGAATGTTAGGGAGTAAACATACAGGTGAGGAAGCACCAAATAAGAAAGGATATAAAATGATAATGTTATACACAAGATTGATGATTACTTATTAATGAAAAAAGAAGCTAATGAAGGAGATACATATCATCTGAGAGAAAGCAACGGTGGAAAAAGAAGGTATATAAAGTGAAATCACGAATAAAATATGGTAAATAAAAAGAATTAGCAGTAATTATTTCATCCATACTAAGAGTATGATCTGAACTAATCACTTTTACAGGAGAGCATATGTAGCATAACAGAATTATCATCTTAAAATTAAACTTAATACTACATGAACAAAGAAGAAAATTTCAATAGTGAGTGACAATAATAAATGGTTAAAAAATAAACTAAAGAAGCTGATCATTAAGTCGATAAAATGTTAATAAAATTAAACTGAACAACAAAGAAAACTCTTGGTCCATATATAAATAATCAACTATACAAAACCCCAGTACAACAGCAGTATACCCAACAGGTTGGGGAGCAGTAAAAGAAAAGACAAAAGTAAAAAGTAAACAAAATATTAATAAAGGAAATTTTATTAAATTAAGAAGCAGAAAACCCCAAGATACAAGACCAAAAACAAATTAATAAGGTTTTTTTTGTAAATGAGAAAAGGACATGAAACCACAAGATAAGGAAATACTAATATAATAAGAAGGAAGAGACAAAATATGTCAAGGTTCCTAAAAGGAATATATAAACAAGATAGGATATTCACTAAAACATTATGATAAATGAATATACCCCATTTTTTACATAATTGAAACCAATAATAAATGTCAGACCAAATAACACAAGTTACAGGATACAATGCAATTAACATAAAATTGTAAACTAAAATGTAAGCCTAATTTAAGAACTGAGTGAAAACAAACCAAAAGACTACCAATAGTGTAGAAACCAACCAAAACTTACCGTAGTGTTAAAAGTTATTTAAAAAGACTCCCATCAATGTAGAGAAATACCCTATAAAAAAACCTAAGTATAAAAGACATTCTAATGACTAAGAATAGTTTTAATGATAAAAGTGCTTTAAAGATTAAGTAATATAAGAATTTAATAGTTATAAGATGTTTTTATTTTATTGTTTTATCAAATTAGGTATAGTAAGTACAAAAGACAGTTAATAACTGAAAGTGCCATTAGTAATAAGATGTTTTAATATGATTAAATTTGTTATAAAAGGAAACAAAAAACAAAGGACAGTCAATGACTGAAAATATTGCTAATAATAAGATGTTTCCATTATAATTCTATGATGTATAAAAAAATAATAGGCATAATGTTTTTGTTATGTTTAAGTGATATAAAAAAAATTAGTAGATATAAGATATTCTGTTGTATTTGAAATAATGTTCAACAATTTCCAAGTTTGTTAAGGCAGAGAAGGCAAGTAGGTAATATGAATATTGTATTATTATTAACTGTAAACCATATAAAAAGTAATAGGGCAAAATAACTAACAAACCACAATAGAAAAACAAAACAGCAATTAGACCAAAATCAACTATCATAGAGTCAAACCCAAATAAATAAATTCAATCAAACTGTATATAATGAATAGAAACTAGTCCAAGCAAAACAAAGATATGAAAATGTAATCAGTACAGAAACAAATATTAGCAAAAGTAATGACAAAAGAATAAAATTAACTTTATTTGGAAATATGTAATACTAGGCCTAAGGGGTACTCAACTCAGATAAAAAGTAAATTAATCAATGTTGGAGTATTATAACAACAAATTTTTAACAACAAGCAATAATCATGGAGTGAGTAAAATTATTTAAAGGAAATATTAACACAAAATCACTTGTAAATCATTTAATTACTAAAATTGTAAAAAAATACAAGGCCTATAATAAATATCGAAAATTGTAAATTTTAGGCTTATCTGAACTTAAAACAGACCCAGTTATATATCAAATTATGTAAAATTAGCTTAAGAATATTGCTGAATAGTTAGATTTTCATAAAATTAATAAATAATTAAGTTACAGCAATAAATAGGAAAACTTGTCATGTATTTTTATGAGTTGAAATCAAATCCAAGACATGTAAATTTATAAAAAACAATGGGAAGAGGAAAAAGACATTTTATAAATTACCACAAAAACGACGACTTTAAGTCATCAGTCTATTGTTACTCGTGAAAGTGTACAGATCAGAATTTACGAACGGAAGATCTAAAATATATAAATAGTGCAAAAACATTGACGTACAACCTCAAAAAATGTTATAGAGGTTATCAAATGGAAAATAACACCACTACATCATAACTAACACCAAAAGGAAGCAGGACAACAGCAATAGTAATAACCATTACTAGCACGAGACATCAACCGCCATTTTGAGCAAAATTCAACAAATATTATCTGGACACAAACTCAACAGTTTTGAACATAGAACACTGCACCAACAAAATATCACAGAACAACATCGCCGAGGAGGGAAGAACACTTCACACAATTTTCCAGAAGTACTACAACATCGCAGAGGAAGGAATACACCTGTATATTTGAGGGAGCAGATCAAACATAGCCGTCTGCGTGTGTGGCAGAATCAGAGGTGACGGCGGCCATTTTCATTTGCAGAGCGACCAGCATAGGCACAGCCTCCACGAGCCAGTGACGTCATTCAACGAATTGGTTCGAATCTTTACTTAATAATTGACAATTTTCAGAATCCTGTTATGTTTTTAGCGAATAATAATTTATTTTAAGATAATTGTAAGTACTGTATCTTGTTCCTTGCCCTCTCTGACCATTTCGACAGTTAAAAGAACTCGAAATAATTAATTTTGCAACATTATATTTTGTCATTTTTTTCACAATCGACCTGAGCGAATCTCAACCAATGTCATAGGCGATGCGCGTAAGATTGGCGCACAAATTCAAATTTTAAGAAATAAACATCAGAATTACTCAATTACTTTGTGTTCATAATTATTTGTATGATAAATATTAGCTTTTTCTTTCTTCTAAATATAATTTAGTAATATTAGAGAAAAATATCAAGAAGGAGAAGAAGAGGAGCTAAGTTAGAAAAGAGAATATTTGATCCGACTACATAACAAGATTATCTCTAGTGAACAAATAATTTAAAAACACAATAACTAAATTACTCAATTGAAAGTAATTAAAAGTTTTTAATTAATTAATCAAATTATAGAAAAAAAGATTCTCTATATAACATTAATAACTTTTTTTTTTACTTATAAACACAACCAAAATTTTTTCTTATCAACATAATAAATTAAATATTTGTAATTGGTTCTTATTACAAATTAGCGTCCAACTAAGGGGCTGAAAATAGGAATCGATAGATCTATAAAATAAGGAGAATTTGTCCAGTTTCCTATTTTAGCTCGGCAGCTGTTAACAGGTCAGAAAAAGAAACAAGATGCACAGGAGGGCGACATCACAGAAAAGGGCGGTGGAGGCCGAACAGGAAATAGATATGGAGAATAAGGAAGCAACACCCGTGGAAGATGTAGAGATGATACTACCTCCAGCAGAACCGAACAAGCCTGCACCACAGGAGGAACAGTCAAAGAAATCCACCACAAAAGAAGATACAACATTGGATGAAATGATGGAGATGTTACTCAGAGAATTCAAAACGATGGAGGAGAAAATGGAAGAAAATAGTAAGAAGGCGGAAGAAAATAGTAAGAGGATGATGGAGAAAATGGATGAGAACCACAAATCGATGATGGAAGAATTAAGCCAGATGTTGGATGAGCATAATAAGAAACTAGATGATCAAATAAACGATAGTAAACGGAGGAGAGAAGAATTAAGAAAAGAGAGGAACCAACCGACGGAACAATCCAGCCAGAAAGTAGAGGGCAACCAAACGGGGATAGAAGAAATACCAAACGATGAAACAAGGGGACAAGTAACATTATTATCAGAAATTAAACCTAATAGGAACCAAGAGAATATTAAACATATGTAAGGGGAATCAAAGAAAATGAGAAGAGTGCATCCAAGGAATTTAATAAAAACACAGGAAGAATGGGAGATGATGCACAGTGGTTTAATTAATGTACGTAATATCCCAATAACCAGGGAAAAGGACATCATGAATGCTGTAGATTATAGAAGCAGGTCAAGACAAATCTCAGCAATAACTTACAATAAAACCGTATGTTACCATTTTAAAAGGGATATAAATAGATGGAATGCAAAAGAAATAGAAACATATGGTAAAAAATCTGGGATATTAGCCACCCTGGATGAACCAGAGACATCTTGGTTTAATAAACAATATAATAAAATGAGCCAAATAAGCTTTGAAACAAGGGAGAAAATAACAACAGAAAAAAGGGAATACAAGAGAGAAGCGATATATGTCGCAAGAACAGAGATATTTCTGAGAACAATGGTGATCCGGACAGCAAGGACTATTTTAAGGACCTATCATATAAAGAAATGTTGTGACAATAGTAAGAATAAAATAACTAAATTTAAAAAATAGTAAGACCAACTTACAACAAATATTTGAAGAAACTATTATGTATAAAAAGCAAGTTGGATGAAGAAAAATAACTAAATTCAAAAAGTTGTAAGACCAACTTACAAGATTTATTTGAAAACCCCATTATGAATAAAACGAATTTAGATGGAGAAAACAACCAAATTCAAATAATTAGTAAGGCCAACTTACATGAACTATTTGAGAGAAACTAATAAAAACAATTATATATAAAATGAATTTTGGAGAAAATATCTAAAGTCAAAAAATAGTAAGTACAACTCACACGAACGATGAGATATAACTATTAAATATAAAAGGAATTTTTGTAAGAAAAGCTACAAAATTCTAAAAGCGTAAGAACAAATGACACTCATAATTTGAGTGAACTCTTACATAAAAGAATTTGAGAGTAAATGGAGTACAAATGTGTAAACTTTCTCAAACTCTCCAGAGACAAAGCAAAAAGAACATGTTCCAGAACAACCTATATTAAACAACTGAATAATTTAATATTACCAGAAAAATATATTAACGAATGTTAAAAGTGTCATAAGAAAGAAGAATAGCAAGTCTTCATAAAAACCAGTGTTGATAAAGAGAAAAAACCCTCAATAAACTGTCACAGCTATAAAAATTATACTATAGTTTGTATGGTAATAGTGACTATGCTAACTATAACCACTATTATAAACAATGTAAATGAGACAATTTTAGACAAAAATGATACAGAATTTTAAATGAAAAAAGAGAGAAGAAACCAGAATATTTTATAATTTACTCAAAATAACTTAACCAAACTCACAAAGAAAATAATTTGATAAAGATGAAACAATGAAGAAGGACCAACTAAGTAAAAACCAAGTATTAAGACCAGAAACCAAAAACCCTGTTACCATGATGATAATATTGTTGTAATAACCACTATTATAGTGATAATTGATAAAGAAGGAATTAATGTTATGCCATGAGCAATAAAATAACTCATTGGATACCAAATAAAAATGAAAAAAAATCTATATATATGCTAATTACTATGTAAACAAATTTGAAAAGATGAAATGGTGAAATGATGAAATGTATATTATACCACATACCTAAACCACATAATATGGAATGAGCTTTGATAGAGAAGAAGAGTCAAGTGTATAAAAGTATTAATTGATATAAAATATAATGAAGTGAAGAATCCAAGGATGTTTATTATAAGTCAAAAGAGACTACTTTTAATGATTATTTATTTTTATGACTGGATGTAGAAAAATTCCATCAGTCTTATATTTTGAGCAGAGATGATAATTCCTCTGGGCTCAGTTAAGTGAAGTATTGGCCAGCAGAGATTGAAGCCAAATGTGCCACTCTGAACTGTTCCAACTCACATGTTAGGGAATGTTAGGGAGTAAACATACAGGTGAGGAAGCACCAAATAAGAAAGGATATAAAATGATAATGTTATACACAAGATTGATGATTACTTATTAATGAAAAAAGAAGCTAATGAAGGAGATACATATCATCTGAGAGAAAGCAACGGTGGAAAAAGAAGGTATATAAAGTGAAATCACGAATAATATATGGAAAATAAAAAGAATTAGCAGTAATTATTTCATCCATACTAAGAGTATGATCTGAACTAATCACTTTTACAGGAGAGCATATGTAGCATAACAGAATTATCATCTTAAAATTTAACTTAATACAACATGAATAAAGAAGAAAATGTCAATAGTGAGTGAGAATAATAAATGGTTAAAAAATAAACTAAAGACGCTGATAATTAAGTCGATAAAATGTTAATAAAATTAAACTGAACAACAAAGAAAACTCTTGGTCCATATATAAATAATCAACTATATAAAACCCCAGTACAACAGCAGTATACCCAGTAGGTTGGGGAGCAGTAAAAGAAAAGACAAAACTAAAAAGTAAACAAAATATTAATAAAGGAAATTTTATTAAATTAAGAAGCAGAAAACCCCAAGATACAAGACCAATAACAAATTAATAAGGTTTTTTTTGTAAATGAGAAAAGGACATGAAACCACAAGATAAGGAAATACTAATATAATAAGAAGGAAGAGACAAAATATGTCAAGGTTCCTAAAAGGAATATATAAACAAGAAAGGATATTCACTAAAACATTATGATGAATGAATATACCCCATTTTTTACATAATTGAAACCAATAATAAATGTCAGACCAAATAACTCAAGTTACAGGATACAATGCAATTAACATAAAATTGTAAACTAAAATGTAAGCCTAATTTAAGAACTGAGTGAAAACAAACCAAAAGACTACCAATAGTGTAGAAACCAACCAAAACTTACCGTAGTGTTAAAAGTTATTTAAAAAGACTACCATCAGTGTAGAGAAATACCCTATAAAAAAACCTAAGAATAAATGACAGTCTAATGACTAAGAGTAGTTTTAATGATAAAAGTGGTTTAAAGATTAAGTAATATAAGAATTTAATAGTTATAAGATGTTTTTATTTTATTGTTTTATCAAATTAGGTATAGTAAGTACAAAAGACAGTTAATAACTGAAAGTGCCATTAGTAATAAGATGTTTTAATATGATTAAATTTGTTATAAAAGGAAACAAAAAACAAAGGACAGTCAATGACTGAAAATATTGCTAATAATAAGATGTTTCCATTATAATTCTATGATGTATAAAAAAATAATAGGCATAAGATGTTTTTGTTATGTTTAAGTGATATAAAAACAATTAGTAGATATAAGATATTCTGTTGTATTTGAAATAATGTTCAACAATTTCCAAGTTTGTTAAGGCAGAGAAGGCAAGTAGGTAATATGAATATTGTATTATTAATTAACTGTAAACCATATAAAAAGTAATAGGGCAAAATAACTAACAAACCACAATAGGAAAACAAAACAGCAATTAGACCAAAATCAACTATCATAGAGTCAAACCCAAATAAATAAATTCAATCAAACTGTATATAATGAATAGAAACTAGTCCATGCAAAACAAAGATATGAAAATGTAATCAGTACAGAAACAAATATTAACAAAAGTAATGACAAAAGAATAAAATTAACTTTATTTGGAAATATGTAATACTAGGCCTAAGGGGTACTCAACTCAGATAAAAAGTAAATTAATCAATATTGGAGTATTATAACAACAAATTTTTAACAACAAGCAATAATCATGGAGTGAGTAAAATTATTTAAAGGAAATATTAACACAAAATCACTTGTAAATCATTTAATTACTAAAATTGTAAAAAAATACAAGGCCTATAATAAATATCGAAAATTGTAAATTTTTGGCTTATCTGAACTTAAAACAGACCCAGTTATATATCAAATTATGTAAAATTAGCTTAAGAATATTGCTGAATAGTTTGATTTTCATAAAATTAATAAATAATTAAATTACAGCAATAAATAGGAAAACTTGTCATGTATTTTTATGAGTTGAAATCAAATCCAAGACATGTAAATTTATACGAATTTAAGTCATCAGTCTATTGTTACTCGTGAAAGTGTACAGATCAGAATTTACGAACGGAAGATCTAAAATATATAAATAGTGCAAAAACATTGACGTACAACCTCAAAAAATGTTATAGAGGTTATCAAATGGAAAATAACACCACTACATCATAACTAACACCAAACGGAAGCAGGACAACAGCAATAGTAATATCCATTACTAGCACGAGACATCAACCGCCATTTTGAGCAAAATTCAACAAATATTATCTGGACACAAACTCAACAGTTTTGAACATAGAACACTGCACCAACAAAATATCACAGAACAACATCGCCGAGGAGGGAAGAACACTTCACACAATTTTCCAGAAGTACTACAACATCGCAGAGGAAGGAATACACCTGTATATTTGAGGGAGCAGATCAAACATAGCCGTCTGCATGTGTGGCAGAATCTGAGGTGACGGCGGCCATTTTCATTTGCAGAGCGACCAGCATAGGCACAGCCTCCATGAGCCAGTGACGTCATTCTACGAATTGGTTCGAATCTTTACTTAATAATTGACAATTTTCAGAATCCTGTTATGTTTTTAGCGAATAATAATTTATTTTAAGATAATTGTAAGTATTGTATCTTGTTCCTTGCCCTCTCTGACCATTTCGACAGTTAAAAGAACTCGAAATAATTAATTTTGTAACATTATATTTTGTCATTTTTTTCACAATCGACCTGAGCGAATCTCAACCAATGCCATAGGCGATGCGCGTAAGATTGGAGCACAAATTCAAATTTTAAGAAATAAACATCAGAATTACTCAATTACTTTGTGTTCATAATTATTTGTATGATAAATATTAGCTTTTTCTTTCTTCTAAATATAATTTAGTAATATTAGAGAAATATATCAAGAAGGAGAAGAAGAGGAGCTAAGTTAGAAAAGAGAATATTTGATCCGACTACATAACAAGATTATCTCTAGTGAACAAATAATTTAAAAACACAATATCTAAATTACTCAATTGAAAGTAATTAAAAATTTACAATTAATTAATTAATTAATCAAATTATAGAAAAAAAGGTTCTCTATATAACATTAATAACTTTTTTTTTTACTTATAAACACAACCAAAGTATTGGAGTATTGGAGACAGAGGAAACTCCAGGCAAAGAAAAAGAAATAAAGTTGTAGCGTGATCCTAAGTGGTCAATTCGCTATTTAAAAAAAAAAAAAACAACCACAATTTTTTCTTATCAAAATAATATATTAATTATTTGTAATTGGGTATTATTACAAATTGGCGTCCAACTAAGGGGCTGAAAATAGGAATCGATAGATCTATAAAATAAGGACAATTCGTCCAGTTCCTATTTTAGCTCGGTAGCTGTTAACATGTCAGAAAAAGAAACAAGATGCACAGGAGGGTGACATCACAGAAAAGGGCGGTGGAGGCCGAACAGGAAATAGATATGGAGAATAAGGAAGCAACACCCGTGGAAGATGTAGAGACGATACTACCTCCAGCAGAACCGAACAAGCCTGCACCACAGGAGGAACAGTCAAAGAAATCCACCACAAAAGAAGATACAACATTGGATGAAATGATGGAGATGTTACTCAGAGAATTCAAAACGATGGAGGAGAAAATGGAAGAAAATAGTAAGAAGGCGGAAGAAAATAGTAAGAGGATGATGGAGAAAATGGATGAGAACCACAAATCGATGATGGAAGAATTAAGCCAGATGTTGGATGAGCATAATAAGAAACTAGATGATCAAATAAACGATAGTAAACGGAGAAGAGAAGAATTAAGAAAAGAGAGGAACCAACCGACGGAACAATCCAGCCAGAAAGTAGAGGGCAACCAAACGGGGATAGAAGAAATACCAAACGATGAAACAAGGGGACAAGTAACATTATTATCAGAAATTAAACCTAATAGGAACCAAGAGAATATTAAACATATGGAAGGGGAATCAAAGAAAATGAGAAGAGTGCATCCAAGGAATTTAATAAAAACACAGGAAGAATGGGAGATGATGCACAGTGGTTTAATTAATGTACGTAATATCCCAATAACCAGGGAAAAGGACATCATGAATGCTGTAGATTATAGAAGCAGGTCAAGACAAATCTCAGCAATAACTTACAATAAAACCGTATGTTATCATTTTAAAAGTGATATAAATAGATGGAATGCAAAAGAAATAGAAACATATGGTAAAAAATCTGGGATATTAGCCACCCTGGATAAACCAGAGACATCTTGGTTTAATAAACAATATAATAAAATGAGCCAAATAAGCTTTGAAACAAGGGAGAAAATAACAACAGAAAAAAGGGAATACAAGAGAGAAGCGATATATGTCCCAAGAACAGAGATATTTCTGAGAACAATGGTGATCTGGACAGCAAGGACTATTTTAAGGAACTATCATATAAAGAAATGTTGTGAGAATAGTAAGAATAAAATAACTAAATTCAAAAAATAGTAAGACCAACATACAACAAATATTTGAAGAAACTATTATGTATAAAAAGCAAGTTGGATGAAGAAAAATAACTAAATTCAAAAAGTTGTAAGACCAACTTACAAGAATTATTTGAAAACCCCATTATGAATAAAACGAATTTAGATGGAGAAAACAACCAAATTCAAAAAATTAGTAAGGCCAACTTACATGAACTATTTGAGAGAAACTAATAAAAACAATTATATATAAAATGAATTTTGGAGAAAATATCTAAAGTCAAAAAATAGTAAGTACAACTCACACGAACGATGAGATATAACTATTAAATATAAAAGGAATTTTTGTAAGAAAAGCTACAAAATTCTAAAAGCGTAAGAACAAATTACACTCATAATTTGAGTGAACTCTTACATAAAAGAATTTGAGAGTAAATGGAGTACAAATGTGTAAACTTTCTCAAACTCTCCAGAGACAAAGCAAAAAGAACATGTTCCAGTAAATAAAGAGAACAACCTATATTAAACAACTGAATAATTTAATATTACCAGAAAAATATATTAACGAATGTTAAAAGTGTCATAAGAAAGAAGAATAGCAAGTCTTCATAAAAACCAGTGTTGATAAAGAGAAAAAACCCTCAATAAACTGTCACAGCTATAAAAACTATACTATAGTTTGTATGGTAATAGTGACTATGCTAACTATAACCACTATTATAAACAATGTAAATGAGACAATTTAAGACAAAAATGATACAGAATTTTAAATGAAAAAAGAGAGAAGAAACCAGAATAATTTATAATTTACTCAAAATAACTTAACCAAACTCACAAAGAAAATAATTTGATAAAGATGAAACAATGAAGAAGGACCAACTAAGTAAAAACCAAGTATTAAGACCAGAAACCAAAAACCCTGGTACCATGATAATAATATTGTTGTAATAACCACTATTATAGTGATAATTGATAAAGAAGGAATTAATGTTATGCCATGAGCAATAAAATAACTCATTGGATACCAAATAAAAATGAAAAAAATGTATATAAATGCTAATTGCTATGTAAACAAATTTGAAAAGATGAAATGGTGAAACGATGAAATGTATATTATACCACATACCTAAACCACATAATATGGAATGAGCTTTGATAGAGAAGAAGAGTCAAGTGTATAAAAGTATTAATTGATATAAAATATTATGAAGTGAAGAATCCAAGGATATTTATTATAAGTCAAAAGAGACTACTTTTAATGATTATTTATTTTTATGACTGGATGTAGAAAAATTCCATCAGTCTTATATTTTGAGCAGAGATGATAATTCCTCTGGGCTCAGTTAAGTGAAGTATTGGCCAGCAGAGATTGAAGCCAAATGTGCCACTCTGAACTGTTCCAACTCACATGTTAGGGAATGTTAGGGAGTAAACATACAGGTGAGGAAGCACCAAATAAGAAAGGATATAAAATGATAATGTTATACACAAGATTGATGATTACTTATTAATGAAAAAAGAAGCTAATGAAGGAGATACATATCATCTGAGAGAAAGCAACGGTGGAAAAAGAAGGTATATAAAGTGAAATAATGAATAAAATATGGTAAATAAAAAGAATTAGCAGTAATTATTTCATCCATACTAAGAGTATGATCTGAACTAATCACTTTTACAGGAGAGCATATGTAGCATAACAGAATTATCATCTTAAAATTTAACTTAATACAACATGAATAAAGAAGAAAATGTCAATAGTGAGTGAGAATAATATATGGTTAAAAAATAAACTAAAGACGCTGATCATTAAGTCGATAAAATGTTAATAAAATTAAACTGAACAACAAAGAAAACTCTTGGTCCATATATAAATAATCAACTATATAAAACCCCAGTACAACAGCAGTATACCCAGTAGGTTGGGGAGCAGTAAAAGAAAAGACAAAAGTAAAAAGTAAACAAAATATTAGTAAAGAAAATGTTATTAAATTAAGAAGCAGAAAACCCCAAGATACAAGACCAATAACAAATTAATAATGTTTTTTTTGTAAATGAGAAAAGGACATGAAACCACAAGATAAGGAAATACTAATATAATAAGAAGGAAGAGACAAAATATGTCAAGGTTCCTAAAAGGAATATATAAACAAGAAAGGATATTCACTAAAACATTATTATGAATGAATATACCCCATTTTTTACATAATTGAAAAAAATAATAAATGTCAGACCAAATAACTCAAGTTACAGGATACAATGCAATTAACATAAAATTGTAAACTAAAATGTAAGCCTAATTTAAGAACTGAGTGAAAACAAACCAAAAGACTACCAATAGTGTAGAAACCAACCAAAACTTACCGTAGTGTTAAAAGTTATTTAAAAAGACTACCATCAGTGTAGAGAAATACCCTATAAATAAACCTAAGAATAAAAGACATTCTAATGACTAAGAATAGTTTTAATGATAAAAGTGCTTTAAAGATTAAGTAATATAAGAATTTAATAGTTATAAGATGTTTTTATTTTATTGTTTTATCAAATTAGGTATAGTAAGTACAAAAGACAGTTAATAACTGAAAGTGCCATTAGTAATAAGATGTTTTAATATGATTAAATTTTTTATAAAAGGAAACAAAAAACAAAGGACAGTCAATGACTGAAAATATTGCTAATAATAAGATGTTTCCATTATAATTCTATGATGTATAAAAAAATAATAGGCATAAGATGTTTTTGTTATGTTTAAGTGATATAAAAACAATTAGTAGATATAAGATATTCTGTTGTATTTGAAATAATGTTCAACAATTTCCAAGTTTGTTAAGGCAGAGAAGGCAAGTAGGTAATATGAATATTGTATTATTATTAACTGTAAACCATATAAAAAGTAATAGGGCAAAATAACTAACAAACCACAATAGGAAAACAAAACAGCAATTAGACCAAAATCAACTATCATAGAGTCAAACCCAAATAAATAAATTCAATCAAACTGTATATAATGAATAGAAACTAGTCCATGCAAAACAAAGATATGAAAATGTAATCAGTACAGAAACAAATATTAACAAAAGTAATGACAAAAGAATAAAATTAACTTTATTTGGAAATATGTAATACTAGGCCTAAGGGGTACTCAACTCAGATAAAAAGTAAATTAATCAATATTGGAGTATTATAACAACAAATTTTTAACAACAAGCAATAATCATGTAGTGAGTAAAATTATTTAAAGGAAATATTCACACAAAATCACTTGTAAATCATTTAATTACTAAAATTGTAAAAAATACAAGGCCTATAATAAATATCGAAAATTGTAAATTTTAGGCTTATCTGAACTTAAAACAGACCCAGTTATATATCAAATTATGTAAAATTAGCTTAAGAATATTGCTGAATAGTTAGATTTTCATAAAATTAATAAATAATTAAGTTACAGCAATAAATAAGAAACTTGTCATGTATTTTTATGAGTTGAAATCAAATCTAAGACATGTATATTTATAAAAAACAATGGGAAGAGGAAAAAGACATTTTATAAATTACCACAAAACGACGACTTTAAGTCATCAGTCTATTGTTACTCGTGAAAGTGTACAGATCAGAATTTACGAACGGAAGATCTAAAATATATAAATAGTGCAAAAACATTGACGTACAACCTCAAAAAATGTTATAGAGGTTATCAAATGGAAAATAACACCACTACATCATAACTAACACCAAACGGAAGCAGGACAACAGCAATAGTAATATCCATTACTAGCACGAGACATCAACCGTCATTTTGAGCAAAATTCAACAAATATTATCTGGACACAAACTCAACAGTTTTGAACATAGAACACTGCACCAACAAAATATCACAGAACAACATCGCCGAGGAGGGAAGAACACTTCACACAATTTTCCAGAAGTACTACAACATCGCAGAGGAAGGAATACACCTGTATATTTGAGGGAGCAGATCAAACATAGCCGTCTGCGTGTGTGGCAGAATCAGAGGTGACGGCGGCCATTTTCATTTGCAGAGCGACCAGCATAGGCACAGCCTCCACGAGCCAGTGACGTCATTCAACGAATTGGTTCGAATCTTTACTTAATAATTGACAATTTTCAGAATCCTGTTATGTTTTTAGCGAATAATAATTTATTTTAAGATAATTGTAAGTACTGTATCTTGTTCCTTGCCCTCTCTGACCATTTCGACAGTTAAAAGAACTCGAAATAATTAATTTTGCAACATTATATTTTGTCATTTTTTTCACAATCGACCTGAGCGAATCTCAACCAATGTCATAGGCGATGCGCGTAAGATTGGCGCACAAATTCAAATTTTAAGAAATAAACATCAGAATTACTCAATTACTTTGTGTTCATAATTATTTGTATGATAAATATTAGCTTTTTCTTTCTTCTAAATATAATTTAGTAATATTAGAGAAAAATATCAAGAAGGAGAAGAAGAGGAGCTAAGTTAGAAAAGAGAATATTTGATCCGACTACATAACAAGATTATCTCTAGTGAACAAATAATTTAAAAACACAATAACTAAATTACTCAATTGAAAGTAATTAAAAGTTTTTAATTAATTAATCAAATTATAGAAAAAAAGATTCTCTATATAACATTAATAACTTTTTTTTTTACTTATAAACACAACCAAAATTTTTTCTTATCAACATAATAAATTAAATATTTGTAATTGGTTCTTATTACAAATTAGCGTCCAACTAAGGGGCTGAAAATAGGAATCGATAGATCTATAAAATAAGGAGAATTTGTCCAGTTTCCTATTTTAGCTCGGCAGCTGTTAACAGGTCAGAAAAAGAAACAAGATGCACAGGAGGGCGACATCACAGAAAAGGGCGGTGGAGGCCGAACAGGAAATAGATATGGAGAATAAGGAAGCAACACCCGTGGAAGATGTAGAGATGATACTACCTCCAGCAGAACCGAACAAGCCTGCACCACAGGAGGAACAGTCAAAGAAATCCACCACAAAAGAAGATACAACATTGGATGAAATGATGGAGATGTTACTCAGAGAATTCAAAACGATGGAGGAGAAAATGGAAGAAAATAGTAAGAAGGCGGAAGAAAATAGTAAGAGGATGATGGAGAAAATGGATGAGAACCACAAATCGATGATGGAAGAATTAAGCCAGATGTTGGATGAGCATAATAAGAAACTAGATGATCAAATAAACGATAGTAAACGGAGGAGAGAAGAATTAAGAAAAGAGAGGAACCAACCGACGGAACAATCCAGCCAGAAAGTAGAGGGCAACCAAACGGGGATAGAAGAAATACCAAACGATGAAACAAGGGGACAAGTAACATTATTATCAGAAATTAAACCTAATAGGAACCAAGAGAATATTAAACATATGTAAGGGGAATCAAAGAAAATGAGAAGAGTGCATCCAAGGAATTTAATAAAAACACAGGAAGAATGGGAGATGATGCACAGTGGTTTAATTAATGTACGTAATATCCCAATAACCAGGGAAAAGGACATCATGAATGCTGTAGATTATAGAAGCAGGTCAAGACAAATCTCAGCAATAACTTACAATAAAACCGTATGTTACCATTTTAAAAGGGATATAAATAGATGGAATGCAAAAGAAATAGAAACATATGGTAAAAAATCTGGGATATTAGCCACCCTGGATGAACCAGAGACATCTTGGTTTAATAAACAATATAATAAAATGAGCCAAATAAGCTTTGAAACAAGGGAGAAAATAACAACAGAAAAAAGGGAATACAAGAGAGAAGCGATATATGTCGCAAGAACAGAGATATTTCTGAGAACAATGGTGATCCGGACAGCAAGGACTATTTTAAGGACCTATCATATAAAGAAATGTTGTGACAATAGTAAGAATAAAATAACTAAATTTAAAAAATAGTAAGACCAACTTACAACAAATATTTGAAGAAACTATTATGTATAAAAAGCAAGTTGGATGAAGAAAAATAACTAAATTCAAAAAGTTGTAAGACCAACTTACAAGATTTATTTGAAAACCCCATTATGAATAAAACGAATTTAGATGGAGAAAACAACCAAATTCAAATAATTAGTAAGGCCAACTTACATGAACTATTTGAGAGAAACTAATAAAAACAATTATATATAAAATGAATTTTGGAGAAAATATCTAAAGTCAAAAAATAGTAAGTACAACTCACACGAACGATGAGATATAACTATTAAATATAAAAGGAATTTTTGTAAGAAAAGCTACAAAATTCTAAAAGCGTAAGAACAAATGACACTCATAATTTGAGTGAACTCTTACATAAAAGAATTTGAGAGTAAATGGAGTACAAATGTGTAAACTTTCTCAAACTCTCCAGAGACAAAGCAAAAAGAACATGTTCCAGAACAACCTATATTAAACAACTGAATAATTTAATATTACCAGAAAAATATATTAACGAATGTTAAAAGTGTCATAAGAAAGAAGAATAGCAAGTCTTCATAAAAACCAGTGTTGATAAAGAGAAAAAACCCTCAATAAACTGTCACAGCTATAAAAATTATACTATAGTTTGTATGGTAATAGTGACTATGCTAACTATAACCACTATTATAAACAATGTAAATGAGACAATTTTAGACAAAAATGATACAGAATTTTAAATGAAAAAAGAGAGAAGAAACCAGAATATTTTATAATTTACTCAAAATAACTTAACCAAACTCACAAAGAAAATAATTTGATAAAGATGAAACAATGAAGAAGGACCAACTAAGTAAAAACCAAGTATTAAGACCAGAAACCAAAAACCCTGTTACCATGATGATAATATTGTTGTAATAACCACTATTATAGTGATAATTGATAAAGAAGGAATTAATGTTATGCCATGAGCAATAAAATAACTCATTGGATACCAAATAAAAATGAAAAAAAATCTATATATATGCTAATTACTATGTAAACAAATTTGAAAAGATGAAATGGTGAAATGATGAAATGTATATTATACCACATACCTAAACCACATAATATGGAATGAGCTTTGATAGAGAAGAAGAGTCAAGTGTATAAAAGTATTAATTGATATAAAATATAATGAAGTGAAGAATCCAAGGATGTTTATTATAAGTCAAAAGAGACTACTTTTAATGATTATTTATTTTTATGACTGGATGTAGAAAAATTCCATCAGTCTTATATTTTGAGCAGAGATGATAATTCCTCTGGGCTCAGTTAAGTGAAGTATTGGCCAGCAGAGATTGAAGCCAAATGTGCCACTCTGAACTGTTCCAACTCACATGTTAGGGAATGTTAGGGAGTAAACATACAGGTGAGGAAGCACCAAATAAGAAAGGATATAAAATGATAATGTTATACACAAGATTGATGATTACTTATTAATGAAAAAAGAAGCTAATGAAGGAGATACATATCATCTGAGAGAAAGCAACGGTGGAAAAAGAAGGTATATAAAGTGAAATCACGAATAATATATGGAAAATAAAAAGAATTAGCAGTAATTATTTCATCCATACTAAGAGTATGATCTGAACTAATCACTTTTACAGGAGAGCATATGTAGCATAACAGAATTATCATCTTAAAATTTAACTTAATACAACATGAATAAAGAAGAAAATGTCAATAGTGAGTGAGAATAATAAATGGTTAAAAAATAAACTAAAGACGCTGATAATTAAGTCGATAAAATGTTAATAAAATTAAACTGAACAACAAAGAAAACTCTTGGTCCATATATAAATAATCAACTATATAAAACCCCAGTACAACAGCAGTATACCCAGTAGGTTGGGGAGCAGTAAAAGAAAAGACAAAACTAAAAAGTAAACAAAATATTAATAAAGGAAATTTTATTAAATTAAGAAGCAGAAAACCCCAAGATACAAGACCAATAACAAATTAATAAGGTTTTTTTTGTAAATGAGAAAAGGACATGAAACCACAAGATAAGGAAATACTAATATAATAAGAAGGAAGAGACAAAATATGTCAAGGTTCCTAAAAGGAATATATAAACAAGAAAGGATATTCACTAAAACATTATGATGAATGAATATACCCCATTTTTTACATAATTGAAACCAATAATAAATGTCAGACCAAATAACTCAAGTTACAGGATACAATGCAATTAACATAAAATTGTAAACTAAAATGTAAGCCTAATTTAAGAACTGAGTGAAAACAAACCAAAAGACTACCAATAGTGTAGAAACCAACCAAAACTTACCGTAGTGTTAAAAGTTATTTAAAAAGACTACCATCAGTGTAGAGAAATACCCTATAAAAAAACCTAAGAATAAATGACAGTCTAATGACTAAGAGTAGTTTTAATGATAAAAGTGGTTTAAAGATTAAGTAATATAAGAATTTAATAGTTATAAGATGTTTTTATTTTATTGTTTTATCAAATTAGGTATAGTAAGTACAAAAGACAGTTAATAACTGAAAGTGCCATTAGTAATAAGATGTTTTAATATGATTAAATTTGTTATAAAAGGAAACAAAAAACAAAGGACAGTCAATGACTGAAAATATTGCTAATAATAAGATGTTTCCATTATAATTCTATGATGTATAAAAAAATAATAGGCATAAGATGTTTTTGTTATGTTTAAGTGATATAAAAACAATTAGTAGATATAAGATATTCTGTTGTATTTGAAATAATGTTCAACAATTTCCAAGTTTGTTAAGGCAGAGAAGGCAAGTAGGTAATATGAATATTGTATTATTAATTAACTGTAAACCATATAAAAAGTAATAGGGCAAAATAACTAACAAACCACAATAGGAAAACAAAACAGCAATTAGACCAAAATCAACTATCATAGAGTCAAACCCAAATAAATAAATTCAATCAAACTGTATATAATGAATAGAAACTAGTCCATGCAAAACAAAGATATGAAAATGTAATCAGTACAGAAACAAATATTAACAAAAGTAATGACAAAAGAATAAAATTAACTTTATTTGGAAATATGTAATACTAGGCCTAAGGGGTACTCAACTCAGATAAAAAGTAAATTAATCAATATTGGAGTATTATAACAACAAATTTTTAACAACAAGCAATAATCATGGAGTGAGTAAAATTATTTAAAGGAAATATTAACACAAAATCACTTGTAAATCATTTAATTACTAAAATTGTAAAAAAATACAAGGCCTATAATAAATATCGAAAATTGTAAATTTTTGGCTTATCTGAACTTAAAACAGACCCAGTTATATATCAAATTATGTAAAATTAGCTTAAGAATATTGCTGAATAGTTTGATTTTCATAAAATTAATAAATAATTAAATTACAGCAATAAATAGGAAAACTTGTCATGTATTTTTATGAGTTGAAATCAAATCCAAGACATGTAAATTTATACGAATTTAAGTCATCAGTCTATTGTTACTCGTGAAAGTGTACAGATCAGAATTTACGAACGGAAGATCTAAAATATATAAATAGTGCAAAAACATTGACGTACAACCTCAAAAAATGTTATAGAGGTTATCAAATGGAAAATAACACCACTACATCATAACTAACACCAAACGGAAGCAGGACAACAGCAATAGTAATATCCATTACTAGCACGAGACATCAACCGCCATTTTGAGCAAAATTCAACAAATATTATCTGGACACAAACTCAACAGTTTTGAACATAGAACACTGCACCAACAAAATATCACAGAACAACATCGCCGAGGAGGGAAGAACACTTCACACAATTTTCCAGAAGTACTACAACATCGCAGAGGAAGGAATACACCTGTATATTTGAGGGAGCAGATCAAACATAGCCGTCTGCATGTGTGGCAGAATCTGAGGTGACGGCGGCCATTTTCATTTGCAGAGCGACCAGCATAGGCACAGCCTCCATGAGCCAGTGACGTCATTCTACGAATTGGTTCGAATCTTTACTTAATAATTGACAATTTTCAGAATCCTGTTATGTTTTTAGCGAATAATAATTTATTTTAAGATAATTGTAAGTATTGTATCTTGTTCCTTGCCCTCTCTGACCATTTCGACAGTTAAAAGAACTCGAAATAATTAATTTTGTAACATTATATTTTGTCATTTTTTTCACAATCGACCTGAGCGAATCTCAACCAATGCCATAGGCGATGCGCGTAAGATTGGAGCACAAATTCAAATTTTAAGAAATAAACATCAGAATTACTCAATTACTTTGTGTTCATAATTATTTGTATGATAAATATTAGCTTTTTCTTTCTTCTAAATATAATTTAGTAATATTAGAGAAATATATCAAGAAGGAGAAGAAGAGGAGCTAAGTTAGAAAAGAGAATATTTGATCCGACTACATAACAAGATTATCTCTAGTGAACAAATAATTTAAAAACACAATATCTAAATTACTCAATTGAAAGTAATTAAAAATTTACAATTAATTAATTAATTAATCAAATTATAGAAAAAAAGGTTCTCTATATAACATTAATAACTTTTTTTTTTACTTATAAACACAACCAAAGTATTGGAGTATTGGAGACAGAGGAAACTCCAGGCAAAGAAAAAGAAATAAAGTTGTAGCGTGATCCTAAGTGGTCAATTCGCTATTTAAAAAAAAAAAAAAAACCACAATTTTTTCTTATCAAAATAATATATTAATTATTTGTAATTGGGTATTATTACAAATTGGCGTCCAACTAAGGGGCTGAAAATAGGAATCGATAGATCTATAAAATAAGGACAATTCGTCCAGTTCCTATTTTAGCTCGGTAGCTGTTAACATGTCAGAAAAAGAAACAAGATGCACAGGAGGGTGACATCACAGAAAAGGGCGGTGGAGGCCGAACAGGAAATAGATATGGAGAATAAGGAAGCAACACCCGTGGAAGATGTAGAGACGATACTACCTCCAGCAGAACCGAACAAGCCTGCACCACAGGAGGAACAGTCAAAGAAATCCACCACAAAAGAAGATACAACATTGGATGAAATGATGGAGATGTTACTCAGAGAATTCAAAACGATGGAGGAGAAAATGGAAGAAAATAGTAAGAAGGCGGAAGAAAATAGTAAGAGGATGATGGAGAAAATGGATGAGAACCACAAATCGATGATGGAAGAATTAAGCCAGATGTTGGATGAGCATAATAAGAAACTAGATGATCAAATAAACGATAGTAAACGGAGAAGAGAAGAATTAAGAAAAGAGAGGAACCAACCGACGGAACAATCCAGCCAGAAAGTAGAGGGCAACCAAACGGGGATAGAAGAAATACCAAACGATGAAACAAGGGGACAAGTAACATTATTATCAGAAATTAAACCTAATAGGAACCAAGAGAATATTAAACATATGGAAGGGGAATCAAAGAAAATGAGAAGAGTGCATCCAAGGAATTTAATAAAAACACAGGAAGAATGGGAGATGATGCACAGTGGTTTAATTAATGTACGTAATATCCCAATAACCAGGGAAAAGGACATCATGAATGCTGTAGATTATAGAAGGAGGTCAAGACAAATCTCAGCAATAACTTACAATAAAACCGTATGTTATCATTTTAAAAGTGATATAAATAGATGGAATGCAAAAGAAATAGAAACATATGGTAAAAAATCTGGGATATTAGCCACCCTGGATAAACCAGAGACATCTTGGTTTAATAAACAATATAATAAAATGAGCCAAATAAGCTTTGAAACAAGGGAGAAAATAACAACAGAAAAAAGGGAATACAAGAGAGAAGCGATATATGTCCCAAGAACAGAGATATTTCTGAGAACAATGGTGATCTGGACAGCAAGGACTATTTTAAGGAACTATCATATAAAGAAATGTTGTGAGAATAGTAAGAATAAAATAACTAAATTCAAAAAATAGTAAGACCAACATACAACAAATATTTGAAGAAACTATTATGTATAAAAAGCAAGTTGGATGAAGAAAAATAACTAAATTCAAAAAGTTGTAAGACCAACTTACAAGAATTATTTGAAAACCCCATTATGAATAAAACGAATTTAGATGGAGAAAACAACCAAATTCAAAAAATTAGTAAGGCCAACTTACATGAACTATTTGAGAGAAACTAATAAAAACAATTATATATAAAATGAATTTTGGAGAAAATATCTAAAGTCAAAAAATAGTAAGTACAACTCACACGAACGATGAGATATAACTATTAAATATAAAAGGAATTTTTGTAAGAAAAGCTACAAAATTCTAAAAGCGTAAGAACAAATTACACTCATAATTTGAGTGAACTCTTACATAAAAGAATTTGAGAGTAAATGGAGTACAAATGTGTAAACTTTCTCAAACTCTCCAGAGACAAAGCAAAAAGAACATGTTCCAGTAAATAAAGAGAACAACCTATATTAAACAACTGAATAATTTAATATTACCAGAAAAATATATTAACGAATGTTAAAAGTGTCATAAGAAAGAAGAATAGCAAGTCTTCATAAAAACCAGTGTTGATAAAGAGAAAAAACCCTCAATAAACTGTCACAGCTATAAAAACTATACTATAGTTTGTATGGTAATAGTGACTATGCTAACTATAACCACTATTATAAACAATGTAAATGAGACAATTTAAGACAAAAATGATACAGAATTTTAAATGAAAAAAGAGAGAAGAAACCAGAATAATTTATAATTTACTCAAAATAACTTAACCAAACTCACAAAGAAAATAATTTGATAAAGATGAAACAATGAAGAAGGACCAACTAAGTAAAAACCAAGTATTAAGACCAGAAACCAAAAACCCTGGTACCATGATAATAATATTGTTGTAATAACCACTATTATAGTGATAATTGATAAAGAAGGAATTAATGTTATGCCATGAGCAATAAAATAACTCATTGGATACCAAATAAAAATGAAAAAAATGTATATAAATGCTAATTGCTATGTAAACAAATTTGAAAAGATGAAATGGTGAAACGATGAAATGTATATTATACCACATACCTAAACCACATAATATGGAATGATCTTTGATAGAGAAGAAGAGTCAAGTGTATAAAAGTATTAATTGATATAAAATATTATGAAGTGAAGAATCCAAGGATATTTATTATAAGTCAAAAGAGACTACTTTTAATGATTATTTATTTTTATGACTGGATGTAGAAAAATTCCATCAGTCTTATATTTTGAGCAGAGATGATAATTCCTCTGGGCTCAGTTAAGTGAAGTATTGGCCAGCAGAGATTGAAGCCAAATGTGCCACTCTGAACTGTTCCAACTCACATTTTAGGGAATGTTAGGGAGTAAACATACAGGTGAGGAAGCACCAAATAAGAAAGGATATAAAATGATAATGTTATACACAAGATTGATGATTACTTATTAATGAAAAAAGAAGCTAATGAAGGAGATACATATCATCTGAGAGAAAGCAACGGTGGAAAAAGAAGGTATATAAAGTGAAATAATGAATAAAATATGGTAAATAAAAAGAATTAGCAGTAATTATTTCATCCATACTAAGAGTATGATCTGAACTAATCACTTTTACAGGAGAGCATATGTAGCATAACAGAATTATCATCTTAAAATTTAACTTAATACAACATGAATAAAGAAGAAAATGTCAATAGTGAGTGAGAATAATATATGGTTAAAAAATAAACTAAAGACGCTGATCATTAAGTCGATAAAATGTTAATAAAATTAAACTGAACAACAAAGAAAACTCTTGGTCCATATATAAATAATCAACTATATAAAACCCCAGTACAACAGCAGTATACCCAGTAGGTTGGGGAGCAGTAAAAGAAAAGACAAAAGTAAAAAGTAAACAAAATATTAGTAAAGAAAATGTTATTAAATTAAGAAGCAGAAAACCCCAAGATACAAGACCAATAACAAATTAATAATGTTTTTTTTGTAAATGAGAAAAGGACATGAAACCACAAGATAAGGAAATACTAATATAATAAGAAGGAAGAGACAAAATATGTCAAGGTTCCTAAAAGGAATATATAAACAAGAAAGGATATTCACTAAAACATTATTATGAATGAATATACCCCATTTTTTACATAATTGAAAAAAATAATAAATGTCAGACCAAATAACTCAAGTTACAGGATACAATGCAATTAACATAAAATTGTAAACTAAAATGTAAGCCTAATTTAAGAACTGAGTGAAAACAAACCAAAAGACTACCAATAGTGTAGAAACCAACCAAAACTTACCGTAGTGTTAAAAGTTATTTAAAAAGACTACCATCAGTGTAGAGAAATACCCTATAAATAAACCTAAGAATAAAAGACATTCTAATGACTAAGAATAGTTTTAATGATAAAAGTGCTTTAAAGATTAAGTAATATAAGAATTTAATAGTTATAAGATGTTTTTATTTTATTGTTTTATCAAATTAGGTATAGTAAGTACAAAAGACAGTTAATAACTGAAAGTGCCATTAGTAATAAGATGTTTTAATATGATTAAATTTTTTATAAAAGGAAACAAAAAACAAAGGACAGTCAATGACTGAAAATATTGCTAATAATAAGATGTTTCCATTATAATTCTATGATGTATAAAAAAATAATAGGCATAAGATGTTTTTGATATGTTTAAGTGATATAAAAACAATTAGTAGATATAAGATATTCTGTTGTATTTGAAATAATGTTCAACAATTTCCAAGTTTGTTAAGACAGAGAAGGCAAGTAGGTAATATGAATATTGTATTATTATTAACTGTAAACCATATAAAAAGTAATAGGGCAAAATAACTAACAAACCACAATAGGAAAACAAAACAGCAATTAGACCAAAATCAACTATCATAGAGTCAAACCCAAATAAATAAATTCAATCAAACTGTATATAATGAATAGAAACTAGTCCATGCAAAACAAAGATATGAAAATGTAATCAGTACAGAAACAAATATTAACAAAAGTAATGACAAAAGTAATGACAAAAGAATAAAATTAACTTTATTTGGAAATATGTAATACTAGGCCTCAGGGGTACTCAACTCAGATAAAAAGTAAATTAATCAATATTGGAGTATTATAACTACAAATTTTTAACAACAAGCAATAATCATGGAGTGAGTAAAATTATTTAAAGGAAATATTAACACAAAATCACTTGTAAATCATTTAATTACTAAAATTGTAAAAAAATACAAGGCCTCTAATAAATATCGAAAATTGTAAATTTTAGGCTTATCTGAACTTAAAACAGACCCAGTTATATTTCAAATTATGTAAAATTAGCTTAAGAATATTGCTGAATAGTTTGATTTTCATAAAATTAATAAATAATTAAGTTACAGCAATAAATAGGAAAACTTGTCATGTATTTTTATGAGTTGAAATCAAATCCAAGACATGTAAATTTATACGACTTTAAGTCATCAGTCTATTGTTACTCGTGTAAGTGTACAGATCAGAATTTACGAACGGAAGATCTAAAATATATAAATAGTGCAAAAACATTGACGTACAACCTCAAAAAATGTTATAGAGGTTATCAAATGGAAAATAACACCACTACATCATAACTAACACCAAACGGAAGCAGGACAACAGCAATAGTAATATTCATTACTAGCACGAGACATCAACCGCCATTTTGAGCAAAATTCAACAAATATTATCTGGACACAAACTCAACAGTTTTGAACATAGAACACTGCACCAACAAAATATCACAGAACAACATCGCCGAGGAGGGAAGAACACTTCACACAATTTTCCAGAAGTACTACAACATCGCAGAGGAAGGAATACACCTGTATATTTGAGGGAGCAGATCAAACATAGCCGTCTGCATGTGTGGCAGAATCTGAGGTGACGGCGGCCATTTTCATTTGCAGAGCGACCAGCATAGGCACAGCCTCCATGAGCCAGTGACGTCATTCTACGAATTGGTTCGAATCTTTACTTAATAATTGACAATTTTCAGAATCCTGTTATGTTTTTAGCGAATAATAATTTATTTTAAGATAATTGTAAGTATTGTATCTTGTTCCTTGCCCTCTCTGACCATTTCGACAGTTAAAAGAACTCGAAATAATTAATTTTGTAACATTATATTTTGTCATTTTTTTCACAATCGACCTGAGCGAATCTCAACCAATGCCATAGGCGATGCGCGTAAGATTGGCGCACAAATTCAAATTTTAAGAAATAAACATCAGAATTACTCAATTACTTTGTGTTCATAATTATTTGTATGATAAATATTAGCTTTTTCTTTCTTCTAAATATAATTTAGTAATATTAGAGAAATATATCAAGAAGGAGAAGAAGAGGAGCTAAGTTAGAAAAGAGAATATTTGATCCGACTACATAACAAGATTATCTCTAGTGAACAAATAATTTAAAAACACAATAACTAAATTACTCAATTGAAAGTAATTAAAAATTTACAATTAATTAATTAATTAATCAAATTATAGAAAAAAAGGTTCTCTATATAACATTAATAACTTTTTTTTTTACTTATAAACACAACCAAAGTATTGGAGTATTGGAGACAGAGGAAACTCCAGGCAAAGAAAAAGAAATAAAGTTGTAGCGTGATCCTAAGTGGTCAATTCGCTATTTAAAAAAAAAAAAAACAACCACAATTTTTTCTTATCAAAATAATATATTAATTATTTGTAATTGGGTATTATTACAAATTGGCGTCCAACTAAGGGGCTGAAAATAGGAATCGATAGATCTATAAAATAAGGACAATTCGTCCAGTTCCTATTTTAGCTCTGTAGCTGTTAACATGTCAGAAAAAGAAACAAGATGCACAGGAGGGTGACATCACAGAAAAGGGCGGTGGAGGCCGAACAGGAAATAGATATGGAGAATAAGGAAGCAACACCCGTGGAAGATGTAGAGACGATACTACCTCCAGCAGAACCAAACAAGCCTGCACCACAGGAGGAACAGTCAAAGAAATCCACCACAAAAGAAGACACAACATTGGATGAAATGATGGAGATGTTACTCAGAGAATTCAAAACGATGGAGGAGAAAATAGTAAGAAGGCGGAAGAAAATAGTAAGAGGATGATGGAGAAAATGGATGAGAACCGCAAATCGATGATGGAAGAATTAAACCAGATGTTGGATGAGCATAATAAGAAACTAGATGATCAAATAAACGATAGTAAACGGAGGAGAGAAGAATTAAGAAAAGAGAGGAACCAACCGACGGAACAATCCAGCCAGAAAGTAGAGGGCAACCAAACGGGGATAGAAGAAATACCAAACGATGAAACAAGGGGACAAGTAACATTATTATCAGAAATTAAACCTAATAGGAACCAAGAGAATATTAAACATATGGAAGGGGAATCAAAGAAAATGAGAAGAGTGCATCCAAGGAATTTAATAAAAACACAGGAAGAATGGGAGATGATGCACAGTGGTTTAATTAATGTACGTAATATCCCAATAACCAGGGAAAAGGACATCATGAATGCTGTAGATTATAGAAGGAGGTCAAGACAAATCTCAGCAATAACTTACAATAAAACCGTATGTTATCATTTTAAAAGGGATATAAATAGATGGAATGCAAAAGAAATAGAAACATATGGTAAAAAATCTGGGATATTAGCCACCCTGGATAAACCAGAGACATCTTGGTTTAATAAACAATATAATAAAATGAGCCAAATAAGCTTTGAAACAAGGGAGAAAATAACAACAGAAAAAAGGGAATACAAGAGAGAAGCGATATATGTCGCAAGAACAGAGATATTTCTGAGAACAATGGTGATCTGGACAGCAAGGACTATTTTAAGGAACTATCATATAAAGAAATGTTGTGAGAATAGTAAGAATAAAATAACTAAATTCAAAAAATAGTAAGACCAACTTACAACAAATATTTGAAGAAACTATTATGTATAAAAAGCAAGTTGGATGAAGAAAAATAACTAAATTCAAAAAGTTGTAAGACCAACTTACAAGAATTATTTGAAAACCCCATTATGAATAAATGAATTTAGATGGAGAAAACAACCAAATTCAAAAAATTAGTAAGGCCAACTTACATGAACTATTTGAGAGAAACTAATAAAAACAATTATATATAAAATGAATTTTGGAGAAAATTTCTAAAGTCAAAAAATAGTAAGTACAACTCACACAAACGATGAGATATAACTATTAAATATAAAAGGAATTTTTGTAAGAAAAGCTACAAAATTCTAAAAGCGTAAGAACAAATTACACTCATAATTTGAGTGAACTCTTACATAAAAGAATTTGAGAGTAAATGGAGTACAAATGTGTAAACTTTCTCAAACTCTCCAGAGACAAAGCAAAAAGAACATGTTCCAGTAAATAAAGAGAACAACCTATATTAAACAACTGAATAATTTAATATTACCAGAAAAATATATTAACGAATGTTAAAAGTGTCATAAGAAAGAAGAATAGCAAGTCTTCATAAAAACCAGTGTTGATAAAGAGAAAAAACCCTCAATAAACTGTCACAGCTATAAAAACTATACTATAGTTTGTATGGTAATAGTGACTATGCTAACTATAACCACTATTATAAACAATGTAAATGAGACAATTTAAGACAAAAATGATACAGAATTTTAAATGAAAAAAGAGAGAAGAAACCAGAATATTTTATAATTTACTCAAAATAACTTAACCAAACTCACAAAGAAAATAATTTGATAAAGATGAAACAATGAAGAAGAACCAACTAAGTAAAAACCAAGTATTAAGACCAGAAACCAAAAACCCTGGTACCATGATAATAATATTGTTGTAATAACCACTATTATAGTGATAATTGATAAAGAAGGAATTAATGTTATGCCATGAGCAATAAAATAACTCATTGGATACCAAATAAAAATGAAAAAAATGTATATAAATGCTAATTGCTATGTAAACAAATTTGAAAAGATGAAATGGTGAAACGATGAAATGTATATTATACCACATACCTAAACCACATAATATGGAATGAGCTTTGATAGAGAAGAAGAGTCAAGTGTATAAAAGTATTAATCGATATAAAATATTATGAAGTGAAGAATCCAAGGATATTTATTATAAGTCAAAAGAGACTACTTTTAATGATTATTTATTTTTATGACTGGATGTAGAAAAATTCCATCAGTCTTATATTTTGAGCAGAGATGATAATTCCTCTGGGCTCAGTTAAGTGAAGTATTGGCCAGCAGAGATTGAAGCCAAATGTGCCACTCTGAACTGTTCCAACTCACATGTTAGGGAATGTTAGGGAGTAAACATACAGGTGAGGAAGCACCAAATAAGAAAGGATATAAAATGATAATGTTATACACAAGATTGATGATTACTTATTAATGAAAAAAGAAGCTAATGAAGGAGATACATATCATCTGAGAGAAAGCAACGGTGGAAAAAGAAGGTATATAAAGTGAAATCACGAATAATATATGGTAAATAAAAAGAATTAGCAGTAATTATTTCATCCATACTAAGAGTATGATCTGAACTAATCACTTTTACAGGAGAGCATATGTAGCATAACAGAATTATCATCTTAAAATTTAACTTAATACAACATGAATAAAGAAGAAAATGTCAATAGTGAGTGAGAATAATAAATGGTTAAAAAATAAACTAAAGACGCTGATCATTAAGTCGATAAAATGTTAATAAAATTAAACTGAACAACAAAGAAAACTCTTGGTCCATATATAAATAATCAACTACATAAAACCCCAGTACAACAGCAGTATACCCAGTAGGTTGGGGAGCAGTAAAAGAAAAGACAAAAGTAAAAAGTAAACAAAATATTAATAAAGGAAATTTTATTAAATTAAGAAGCAGAAAACCCCAAGATACAAGACCAATAACAAATTAATAAGGTTTTTTTTGTAAATGAGAAAAGGACATGAAACCACAAGATAAGGAAATACTAATATAATAAGAAGGAAGAGACAAAATATGTCAAGGTTCCAAAAGGAATATATAAACAAGAAAGGATATTCACTAAAACATTATGATGAATGAATATACCCCATTTTTTACATAATTGAAACCAATAATAAATGTCAGACCAAATAACTCAAGTTACAGGATACAATGCAATTAACATAAAATTGTAAACTAAAATGTAAGCCTAATTTAAGAACTGAGTGAAAACAAACCAAAAGACTACCAATAGTGTAGAAACCAACCAAAACTTACCGTAGTGTTAAAAGTTATTTAAAAAGACTACCATCAGTGTAGAGAAATACCCTATAAAAAAACCTAAGAATAAATGACAGTCTAATGACTAAGAGTAGTTTTAATGATAAAAGTGCTTTAAAGATTAAGTAATATAAGAATTTAATAGTTATAAGATGTTTTTATTTTATTGTTTTATCAAATTAGGTATAGTAAGTACAAAAGACAGTGAATAACTGAAAGTGCCATTAGTAATAAGATGTTTTAATATGATTAAATTTGTTATAAAAGGAAACAAAAAACAAAGGACAGTCAATGACTGAAAATATTGCTAATAATAAGATGTTTCCATTATAATTCTATGATGTATAAAAAAATAATAGGCATAAGATGTTTTTGTTATGTTTAAGTGATATAAAAAAAATTAGTAGATATAAGATATTCTGTTGTATTTGAAATAATGTTCAACAATTTCCAAGTTTGTTAAGGCAGAGAAGGCAAGTAGGTTATATGAATATTGTATTATTATTAACTGATAACCATATAAAAAGTAATAGGGCAAAATAACTAACAAACCACAATAGGAAAACAAAACAGCAATTAGACCAAAATCAACTATCATAGAGTCAAACCCAAATAAATAAATTCAATCAAACTGTATATAATGAATAGAAACTAGTCCATGCAAAACAAAGATATGAAAATGTAATCAGTACAGAAACAAATATTAGCAAAAGTAATGACAAAAGAATAAAATTAACTTTATTTGGAAATACGTAATACTATGCCTAAGGGGTACTCAACTCAGATAAAAAGTAAATTAATCAATATTGGAGTATTATAACAACAAATTTTTAACAACAAGCAATAATCATGGAGTGAGTAAAATTATTTAAAGGAAATATTAACACAAAATCACTTGTAAATCATTTAATTACTAAAATTGTAAAAAAATACAAGGCCTATAATAAATATCGAAAATTGTAAATTTTAGGCTTATCTGAACTTAAAAAAGACCCAGTTATATATCAAATTATGTAACATTAGCTTAAGAATATTGCTGAATAGTTAGATTTTCATAAAATTAATAAATAATTAAGTTACAGCAATAAATAGAAAAACTTGTCATGTATTTTTATGAGTTGAAATCAAATCCAAGACATGTAAATTTATAAAAAACAATGGGGAGAGGAAAAAGACATTTTATAAATTACCACAAAAATGATGACTTTAAGTCATCAGTCTATTGTTACTCGTGAAAGTGTACAGATCAGAATTTACGAACGGAAGATCTAAAATATATAAATAGTGCAAAAATATTGACGTACAACCTCAAAAAATGTTATAGAGGTTATCAAATGGAAAATAACACCACTACATCATAACTAACACCAAACGGAAGCAGGACAACAGCAATAGTAATATCCATTACTAGCACGAGACATCAACCGCCATTTTGAGCAGAATTCAACAAATATTATCTGGACACAAACTCAACAGTTTTGAACATAGAACACTGCACCAACAAAATATCACAGAACAACATCGCCGAGGAGGGAAGAACACTTTACACAATTTTCCAGAAGTACTACAACATCGCAGAGGAAGGAATACACCTGTATATTTGAGGGAGCAGACCAAACATAGCCGTCTGCGTGTGTGGCAGAATGCGAGGTGACGGTGGCCATTTTCATTTGCAGAGCGACCAGCATAGGCACAGCCTCCATGAGCCAGTGACGTCATTCTACGAATTGGTTCGAATCTTTACTTAATAATTGACAATTTTCAGAATCCTGTTATGTTTTTAGCGAATAATAATTTATTTTAAGATAATTGTAAATATTGTATCTTGTTCCTTACTCTCTCTGACCATTTCGACAGTTAAACGAACTCGAAATAATTAATTTTGTAACATTATATTTTGTCATTTTTTTCACAATCGACCTGAGCGAATCTCAACCAATGCCATAGGCGATGCGCGTAAGATTGGCGCACAAATTCAAATTTTAAGAAATAAACATCAGAATTACTCAATTACTTTGTGTTCATAATTATTTGTATGATAAATATTAGCTTTTTCATTCTTTTAAATATAATTTAGTAATATTAGAGAAATATATCAAGAAAGAGAAGTAGAGGAGCTAAGTTAGAAAAGAGAATATTTGATCCAACTACATAACAAGATTATCTCTAGTGAACAAATAATTTAAAAACACAATAACTAAATTACTCAATTGAAAGTAATTAAAAATTTACAATTAATGAATTAATTAATCAAATTATAGAAAAAAAGATTCTCTATAAAACATTAATAAAATTTTTTTTATTGACTTATAAACACAACCAAAAATTTTTCTTATCAAAATAATAAATTACTTATTTGTAATTGTGTATTATTACAAATTGGCGTCCAACTAAGGGGCTGAAAATAGGAATCGATAGATCTATAAAATAAGGACAATTCGTCCAGTTCCTATTTTAGCTCTGTAGCTGTTAACATGTCAGAAAAAGAAACAAGATGCACAGGAGGGTGACATCACAGAAAAGGGCGGTGGAGGCCGAACAGGAAATAGATATGGAGGATAAGGATACAACACCCGTGGAAGATGTAGAGACGATACTACCTCCAGCAGAACTGAACAAGCGTCCAACACAGGAGGAACAGTCAAAGAAATCCACCACAAAAGAAGATACAACATTGGATGAAATGATGGAGATGTTACTCAGAGAATTCAAAACGATGGAGGAGAAAATAGTAAGAAGGCGGAAGAAAATAGTAAGAGGATGATGGAGAAAATGGATGAGAACCACAAATCGATGATGGAAGAATTAAGCCAGATGTTGGATGAGCATAATAAGAAACTAGATGATCAAATAAACGATAGTAAACGGAGGAGAGAAGAATTAAGAAAAGAGAGGAACCAACCGACGGAACAATCCAGCCAGAAAGTAGAGGGCAACCAAACGGGGATAGAAGAAATACCAAACGATGAAACAAGGGGACAAGTAACATTATTATCAGAAATTAAACCTAATAGGAACCAAGAGAATATTAAACATATGGAAGGGGAATCAAAGAAATTGAGAAGAGTGCATCCAAGGAATTTAATAAAAACACAGGAAGAATGGGAGATGATGCACAGTGGTTTAATTAATGTACGTAATATTCCAATTACCAGGGAAAAGGACATCATGAATGCTGTAGATTATAGAAGGAGGTCAAGACAAATCTCAGCAATAACTTACAATAAAACCGTATGTTATCATTTTAAAAGGGATATAAATAGATGGAATGCAAAAGAAATAGAAACATATGGTAAAAAATCTGGGATATTAGGCACCCTGGATAAACCAGAGACATCTTGGTTTAATAAACAATATAATAAAATGAGCCAAATAAACTTTGAAACAAGGGAGAAAATAACAACAGAAAAAAGGGAATACAAGAGAGAAGCGATATATGTCCCAAGAACAGAGATATTTCTGAGAACAATGGTGATCTGGACAGCAAGGACTATTTTAAGGAACTATCATATAAAGAAATGTTGTGAGAATAGTAAGAATAAAATAACTAAATTCAAAAAATAGTAAGACCAACTTACAACAAATATTTGAAGAAACTATTATGTATAAAAAGCAAGTTGGATGAAGAAAAATAACTAAATTCAAAAAGTTGTAAGACCAACTTACAAGAATTATTTGAAAACCCCATTATGAATAAAACGAATTTAGATGGAGAAAACAACCAAATTCAAAAAATTAGTAAGGCCAACTTACATGAACTATTTGAGAGAAACTAATAAAAACAATTATATATAAAATGAATTTTGGAGAAAATATCTAAAGTCAAAAAATAGTAAGTACAACTCACACGAACGATGAGATATAACTATTAAATATAAAAGGAATTTTTGTAAGAAAAGCTACAAAATTCTAAAAGCGTAAGAACAAATTACACTCATAATTTGAGTGAACTCTTACATAAAAGAATTTGAGAGTAAATGGAGTACAAATGTGTAAACTTTCTCAAACTCTCCAGAGACAAAGCAAAAAGAACATGTTCCAGTAAATAAAGAGAACAACCTATATTAAACAACTGAATAATTTAATATTACCAGAAAAATATATTAACGAATGTTAAAAGTGTCATAAGAAAGAAGAATAGCAAGTCTTCATAAAAACCAGTGTTGATAAAGAGAAAAAACCCTCAATAAACTGTCACAGCTATAAAAACTATACTATAGTTTGTATGGTAATAGTGACTATGCTAACTATAACCACTATTATAAACAATGTAAATGAGACAATTTAAGACAAAAATGATACAGAATTTTAAATGAAAAAAGAGAGAAGAAACCAGAATATTTTATAATTTACTCAAAATAACTTAACCAAACTCACAAAGAAAATAATTTGATAAAGATGAAACAATGAAGAAGAACCAACTAAGTAAAAACCAAGTATTAAGACCAGAAACCAAAAACCCTGGTACCATGATGATAATATTGTTGTAATAACCACTATTATAGTGATAATTGATAAAGAAGGTATTAATGTTATGCCATGAGCAATAAAATAACTCATTGGATACCAAATAAAAATGAAGAAAAAATCTATATAAATGCTAATTGCTATGTAAACAAATTTGAAAAGATGAAATGGTGAAATGATGAAATGTATATTATACCACATACCTAAACCACATAATATGGAATGAGCTTTGATAGAGAAGAAGAGTCAAGTGTATAAAAGTATTAATTGATATAAAATATTATGAAGTGAAGAATCCAAGGATGTTTATTACAAGTCAAAAGAGACTACTTTTAATGATTATTTATTTTTATGACTGGATGTAGAAAAATTCCATCAGTCTTATATTTTGAGCAGAGATGATAATTCCTCTGGGCTCAGTTAAGTGAAGTATTGGCCAGCAGAGACTGAAGCCAAATGTGCCACTCTGAACTGTTCCAACTCACATGTTAGGGAATGTTAGGGAGTAAACATACAGGTGAGGAAGCACCAAATAAGAAAGGATATAAAATGATAATGTTATACACAAGATTGATGATTACTTATTAATGAAAAAAGAAGCTAATGAAGGAGACACATATCATCTGAGAGAAAGCAACAGTGGAAAAAGAAGGTATATAAAGTGAAATCACGAATAAAATATGGTAAATAAAAAGAATTAGTAGTAATTATTTCAGCCATACTAAGAGTATGATCTGAACTAAACACTTTTACAGGAGAGCATATGTAGCATAACAGAATTATCATCTTAAAATTTAACTTAATACAACATGAATAAAGAAGAAAATATCAATAGTGAGTGAGAATAATAAATGGTTAAAAATAAACTAAAGAAGCTGATCGTTAAGTCGATAAAATGTTAATAAAATTAAACTGAATAACAAAGAAAACTCTTGGCCCATATATAAATAATCAACTATATAAAACCGCAGTACAACAGCAGTATACCCAGTACGTTGGGGAGCAGTAAAAGAAAAGACAAAAGTAAACAAAATATTAATAAAGGAAAATTTATTAAATTAAGAAGCAGAAAACCCCAAGATACAAGACCAATAACAAATTAATAAGGTTTTTTTTGTAAATGAGAAAAGGACATGAAACCACAAGATAAGGAAATACTAATATAATAAGAAGGAAGAGACAAAATATGTCAATGTTCCTAAAAGGAATATATTAACAAGAAAGGATATTCACTAAAACATTATGATGAATGAATATACCCCATTTTTTACATAATTGAAAAAAATAATAAATGTCAGACCAAATAACACAAGTTACACGATACAATGCAATTAACATAAAATTGTAAAATAAAATGTAAGCCTAATTTAAGAACTGAGTGAAAACAAACCAAAAGACTACCAATAGTGTAGAAACCAACCAAAACTTACCATAGCGTTAAAAGTTATTTAAAAAGACTACCATCAGTGTAGAGAAATAACCTATAAAAAAACCTAAGAATAAAAGACATTCGAATGACTAAGAATAGTTTTAATGATAAAAGTGCTTTAAAGATTAAGTAATATAAGAATTTAATAGTTATAAGATGTTTTTATTTTATTGTTTTATCAAATTAGGTATAGTAAGTACAAAAGACAGTTAATAACTGAAAGTGCCATTAGTAATAAGATGTTTTAATATGATTAAATTTGTTATAAAAGGAAACAAAAAACAAAGGACAGTCAATGACTGAAAATATTGCTAATAATAAGATGTTTCCATTATAATTCTATGATGTATAAAAAATAATAGGCATAAGATGTTTTTGTTATGTTTAAGTGACATAAAAAAAATTCGTAGATATAAGATATTCTGTTGTATTTGAAATAATGTTCAACAATTTCCAAGTTTGTTAAGGCAGAGAAGGCAAGTAGGTAATATGAATATTGTATTATTATTAAACTGTAAACCATATAAAAAGTAATAGGGCACAATAACTAACAAACCACAATAGAAACACAAAACAGCAATTAGACCAAAATCAACTATCATAGAGTCAAACCCAAATAAATAAATTCAATCAAACTGTATATAATGAATAGAAACTAGTCCATGCAAAACAAAGATATGAAAATGTAATCAGTACAGAAACAAATATTAGCAAAAGTAATAACAAAAGAATAAAATTAACTTTATTTGGAAATATGTAATACTAGGCCTAAGGGGTACTCAACTCAGATAAAAAGTAAATTAATCAATATTGGAGTATTATAACAACAAATTTTTAACAACAAGCAATAATCATGGAGTGAGTAAAATTATTTAAAGGAAATATTAACACAAAATCACTTGTAAATCATTTAATTACTAAAATTGTAAAAAAATACAAGGCCTATAATAAATATCGAAAATTGTAAATTTTAGGCTTATCTGAACTTAAAAAAGACCCAGTTATATATCAAATTATGTAACATTAGCTTAAGAATATTGCTGAATAGTTTGATTTTCATAAAATTAATAAATAATTAAGTTACAGCAATAAATAGAAAAACTTGTCATGTATTTTTATGAGTTGAAATCAAATCCAAGACATGTAAATTTATAAAAAACAATGGGAAGAGGAAAAAGACATTTTATAAATTACCACAAAAACGACGACTTTAAGTCATCAGTCTATTGTTACTCGTGAAAGTGTACAGATCAGAATTTACGAACGGAAGATCTAAAAAATATAAATAGTGCAAACACATTGACGTACAACCTCAAAAAATGTTATAGAGGTTATCAAATGGAAAATAACACCACTACATCATAACTAACACCAAACGGAAGCAGGACAACAGCAATAGTAATATCCATTACCTGCATGAGACATCAACCACCATTTTGAGCAAAATTCAACAAATATTATCTGGACACAAACTCAACAGTTTTGAACATAGAACACTGCACCAACAAAATATCACAGAACAACATCGCCGAGGAGGGAAGAACACTTCACACAATTTTCCAGAAGTACTACAACATCGCAGAGGAAGGAATACACCTGTATATTTGAGGGAGCAGATCAAACATAGCCGTCTGCGTGTGTGGCAGAATGCGAGGTGATGGCGGCCATTTTCATTTGCAGAGCGACCAGCATAGGCACAGCCTCCATGAGCCAGTGACGTCATTCTACGAATTGGTTCGAATCTTTACTTAATAATTGACAATTTTCAGAACCCTGTTATGTTTTTAGCGAATAATAATTTATTTTAAGATAATTGTAAGTATTGTATCTTGTTCCTTGCCCTCTCTGACCATTTCGACAGTTAAACGAACTCGAAATAATTAATTTTGTAACATTATATTTTGTCATTTTTTTAACAATCGACCATAGCGAATCTCAACCAATGCCATAGGCGATGCGCGTAAGATTGGCGCACAAATTCAAATTTTAAGAAATAAACATCAGAATTACTCAATTACTTTGTGTTCATAATTATTTGTATGATAAATATTAGCTTTTTCTTTCTTCTAAATATAATTTAGTAATATTAGAGAAATATATCAAGAAGGAGAAGAAGAGGAGATAAGTTAGAAAAGAGAATATTTGATCCGACTACATAACAAGATTATCTCTAGTGAACAAGTTTCGGGACTCATGGTCCCATCATCAGGTTGGTAAAAAAAAAAAAACAAGAATCACTCACATGGAGTACGTCAACTTAATAAGATATAAATAAAAAGTTTCACTCGCACATGCCGCGTGTATACATTTACACAACTACACGATGCACATCGTATCGCTTGCAAGTTACGATACGATGCGCATCGTGTAGTTGTGTAATTGTATACACGCAGCACGTGCGAGTGATACTTTTTATTTATATCTTATTAAGTTGACGTACTCCATGTGAGTGATTTTTTTTTTTTTTTTTACCAACCTGATGATGGGACCATGAGTCCCGAAACGTGTTGTTTTTTAAAGAAACATTGAAGTTGCAAGGAGGAGGACTAGTGTACCTGGATACACAAGGTAATATTAAATATATAGTGATGTGTTTTCAGAACAGAGCCTGGAAGAGCTAGGTTCTATGAACATCAGTTGACACTAACTGAAAATGCATCATTTGTACAAAGGACTTATCCAATCCCTCTACATTATAGAGATGAAGTGGAGAAAGAGATCCAACAAATGTTAGCGAATGGAGTTATAGAGAGATTAAGTAGTCCCTATATAAACACTTTAGTAGCAGTTACCAACTGCAAACCAGGATTTTCTATGTATGATAAGCTATATAAGCTATGTTCCCATAGGTGGAAGAATAATGAAAAATATAGACCCATAAAGAAATAATAATTTGAGCCATAAGGTAAGAGAGTCAAACCTGGTCAAATAAAATAAATAAATAATGGTTTTGAATCAATATTAATAATAATTTAAAAATAAATTTTATTTAAATAAATGTTAGTGTTGTTATTTAAATTTTTGGCATAAATTAATCCAAAATGATGATTAAAAATGATCATATAAATTTCCAATATACCATGTAAGGTTAAGGAACATTGTAATCTTTAGTTATAAGATAGATGTAAGTAACATTATATAAGTGCTAGTTTTGTGCGGGAAAAAGTGCTAAAGTAAATGTGCAAAATTTTATTCAGTGTAAAACTGTACAGTCGAAAAAAATTAATGATTTACATAATCAATTTTTTTTATACCTAGTGGGGATATATATAATGATTGATAATAGCGTCCTATCAGAGTGTTATATGAAAGCTATAGACGGGATGAGCGTAACGCAGTAAGGAAGAGAGAGAGCGTAGAATTACAGCCATCTCACTCTAACCGTGTCACAGCGACAATAGAATCCAGTTCAAACAGGTAATTTTACTCAAAGCGAATTATCAGTTCAACCTGCAATAACTTCAAAAGTTGTAAATATACGGCAATTCTGAAAACAGCATTGTATTCAGCAAGAAAAGCTTTATAAGTAGCCGCAAGCTCAGTTAATATAATTAGCAAATAAAGAAGTTATACGGATGATGCATGCCAAAAGGAATAACGAGAGAATTATGCTACGTAGGAACAAGGTGTTTTCACATATACACAGATAAAGACCTAAGCAACAATATTCTGTGGTCAGATCTTCGGAAACACATTTGCAAATACCTGTAATCAATCGATTTGCAAATACAGGAAGTTCGATTTTGACAAGAATTTCTCTGCCGTTTGGAACCTGTCACCGCGCGTAAGACCGACCTGTTCGAGATTGTCACAACTGGAAAAACACATGATTTATTTGTACAACCAATCAGCAGCCTGTATTTAAAACAGACGCCAGCTCAAAGCAAGGGGTAGCATCACTCTTCGTTCGGTACTGAAACACACTAAACGTGTATAATTCGCATACAGAAATTTTTTAAATTACACAACAGTGCAAATTCAGTTCTAAATCGATAAGTAGTCCGCAGTGTAGATGAATTAACAACATTCAATAACACTAGCTGCGTAAAACAACAGTTAATTAATTCATTCATCAGCCATGAAGGACCTGTGCTACAGAAGGCTACAGCATCTGTAATTGCCAGGGCATCTTCCACAACATTGATCAACCCATTCTTCCGTGCAACACCATCGAAAAGAGGACCTCTACAGATTCCTATCTTCGGTCAACGCATCAAAACAGTAAGAAATAGATTCATTGATCAATGATATAAGCGCTAAACAAATAAATAAAACAATAAAAAATTTTAAAAAGACACTAAGAAAAGCACACATTGTATTTTAACTATAAGATTAGCTTTAATTTAGGATAGGAGTGTTGAATGGAAAATAGTGTGTAGTATTGGACGTGTAAATTATTGTAGACCTGTTCTTTAGCACTGGTTTGGGAGATAGAAATTTCTTAATCAGACCAGATAAGAGCTATAGGTCGTTTGAGCGTCTTAATCATTACTTTCCACACTCACTCAATAATTATAAGGTTATGGTAGAATTAAGTCCTACCATTAACAAGTTAAGGTTTCAAAATCATTTATTAAAACATTAAAAATAATAATCAAGCAAATCTTAAAGAGTTATTTGTAACGATTCCCCTTGAAAACCACAATCACTGAACGAATCCTGAAAAAGAGTGTCTCCATGCTCTGAGCTAAGCTGAAACCGTGTCATTTGTATCTGGGATTTGTTCTGGCGCCCAGGTAAAGTAAAATCACGGGTAAGTAACTTTTTATCTAACATCACAAATATTAGATAATTGTGTTAGACGAAAGGGAGCGTTGTATGTATTTGGCGCGGCCAACTAAGGGGCTCGATTAAGCTCGATTAGGCACGATTAAATCACCAAATTTATATGTAAAAAAAAGTTACATATATATTGGTCGCCGCAACTAATGGGCCCGATTAAACACAAAATTATATAAATAAAGTTATATAATTTGGCGTTGCTTTTACCCAAGTGATAATTAAATTGTAGTATTAATAAATTAGAAAAGAAAGTGGAATTCAAGGTTACAAATAACTATTAAATAATTGTTAAATTTATTTGTTAATAATAAATAATAAAAATGGCTAAATCATCAGCAGTAGATATGGCAGCAATTGAGCAAATGTTTAAGCAGTTGACCACTAAAATGGATGAAACTAATTATAAAATCGAAAATACAAATAGTAAAATTAAAAGTACTAGTAGTCAATTAAAAAGTGAATTATCAAAGAAAATTGAAGAAAATAATAAAAGTTTAGAACAAAGTAATCAAAAATTAATAACTGATGTTAATAATAAAATTGAACAAACTAATAAATATTTGTCCAGTGAAATAAAACAAATAAATGAAAATTTATCTAGTCAAATAGAACAAAGTATTAAAGAGGCTACATTTAAAATAGATGAAGAAATATCTAATCTAGCTAGTAAATTAGATAGTACTAATAATAAAATAGACGAGAGTAATAGTAGGTTTGATAAGCATACCGAAGAGGTTAAAACTACGCTAGATGAGTTTAGAAAACAAGTAAACACTAATTTTCACCATCAAGACGAAAAGCTAAATAAATTTAGAAATGAATTACATGAAAGGTTAGAACTCAAAGCAACCCTCATTAATCAACAATTCAGCGAAGTAACAGCTGAATTAAAAACACAAACACTTCTAAATAAAGAGGAAATCCAAAATACTAGGGAAGAGTGTACCCAACTGGGTGTAAATATTAGTGAAGTTAAGAAACAGGTAGAGAGTAAGGCTAACAGTGACGAAATACATCAAAAGATGGAACAGCAGTTGAAGGTAATGCGGGAGGATCTGACTAAAGCAATGAAGTCACAGCAAACCAAAGTAGTGAGGTGTGGCGGCTATAAGGAAGAACCGGAAAACCTTGCATTTTCAGGTAACCCACATGAGAATCCTGTGGAATTCCTGAAGCTGTTCGAAGCGTATGTAACTCGTGTAAATCCACTGATGGACGACGAAGATAAGAAGGACATGTTAGGCCGATTTCTCAAGAATTGGGCAGGTACGTGGTGGAAAGTCATCTCAGACAGAGTCCAAACCTACTCAGACTTCAGAGAAAAATTTCTAGCTCAGTACTGGAATGTTCAAATACAAAGAAGGGTACGCGATCATTTAGAATTTGGTAAGTATCACCCGTCAATGAACATGACCACTACCAATTATGCGCTAAATGTAATGGCGCAAGTTAAACATCTAACACCACCAATAGAAGAGAGAGACCTAGTATATAAGCTAGCGCGTCATTTCTCAGAACGCACTAGAGTAGCAACCACTACTAGAGGAGTGGATACTTTAGAGAAGTTCATTATGGTTGTAGATGAGTGTCTAGATTTAGAGAGGGACCTACAGGGGGTAAGTAATCAGCTGAGTAACTTCTCTAGAGGCGATCAGCAAGAACCAACGTTCTACTCAAATAAGAGGAGAGATAATGAATGTATGAAAGAAAAAAGGTTTACCCCATATCCGGGTAATAAACAACAAAATTGACAGGAAGTGGAGGATAAAGGTAGAAGTAGAAGTGTAGAAAATAAACCTAATAAAGGGTATAAAGTGTGTAAAACAACTATAACCTCTACCGAGCAGCAACCGTCGACTAGTAAAATGAATACGGGAAACGGGAAGCCACTGCAGGTAGAAAAGAAACAAAATTAAACCTACCAATAACTGCAGTGAAATGACAAAAGAAAACAGGTAAGAAGAACGTAGCTAATAATATAAAACAAGTGAGCGATAGGGAGTTCTTGTTAAAAGAGGAGCAAGAAGTGGGTAGAAACCATTATCCTGAATGCCCGGAAATAATTTGTAAGATCAGTAATCTACTGGTACGAGCGCTTATTGACACTGGCAGTGAAGTTACCTGTGTTAGCTCAAAATTTGTAGACAAAAATCAGTTGCGAAATTGTTCCAGACTACCCGTAAAACATTGTAATGTACAGGAAGCCACTGGAGCCAAAATGCAAAAGATAACTGAACAAATATATTTACCTGTCAGTATAAATGGTAACCAAACCCAAATAGTAGCTCTAATAGTCCCGAAACTCATTCATGATTGTATTATTGGGGTAGATACGTTGCTTGAATGGAAAGCAAAAATCAATTTTAAAAGTAATACCATTACTATGGAAATAAATGCGAATAAAATAAATGTAGGTATTAAAGAGTTTAAGCATTGGAACTCGGTAAGTTTCGTTAAAGGGTATATAGAGAAACCTGTAGTTGACGTTAGGAGTGACCAGCACTGTATTGATAATACTCCAGAAATCAATATTGGGACTGAGTTGAACAACGAACAACAGAACAAAATTCAGCAACTCGTTGGTGAGTATACATATTGTGTTGTGGTCTCCAAGTTGCATATAACTAACTATATTTAATATTACCTTGTGCATCCAGGTGCACTGGTGCTCCTCCTTGCAACTTCAATGTTTCTTTAAAAGACTACGCGTTTCGGGACTCATGGTCCCATCATCAGGTTGGTAAAAAAAAAAAACAAGAATCACTCACATGGAGTAGGTCAACTTAATAAGATATAAATAAAAAGTTTCACTCGCACATGCCGCGTGTATACAATTACACAACTACACGATGGGCATCGTATCGCTTGCAAGTCCCGATACGATGCGCATCGTGTAGTTGTGTAATTGTATACACGCACCACATGCGAGTCAAACTTTTTATTTATATCTTATTAAGTTGACGTACTCCATGTGAGTGATTTTTTTTTTTTTTTTTTTTTTACCAACCTGATGATGGGACCATGAGTCCCGAAACGCGTAGTTTTTTAAAGAAACATTGAAGTTGCAAGGAGGAGCACCAGTGTACCTGGATACACAAGGTAATATTAAATATATAGTGATGTGTTTTCAGAACAGAGCCTGGAAGAGCTAGGTTCCATGAACATCAGTTGACACTAACTGAAAATGCATCATTTGTACAAAGGACTTATCCAATCCCTCTACATTATAGAGATGAAGTGGAGAAAGAGATCTCACAAATGTTAGCGAATGGAGTTATAGAGAGAGCAAGTAGTCCCTATATAAACCCTTTAGTAGCAGTTACCAACTCCAAACCAGGATTTTCTATGTATGGAGGTAAGTTATATAAGCTATGTTCCCATAGGTGGAAGAATAATGAAAAATATAGACCCATAAAGAAATAATAATTTGAGCCATAAGGTAAGAGAGTCAAACCTGGTCAAATAAAATAAATAAATAATGGTTTTGAATCAATATTAATAATAATGTAAAAATAAATTTTATTTAAATAAATGTTAGTGTTGTTATTTAAATTTTTGGCATAAATTAATCCAAAATGATGATTAAAAATGATCATATAAATTTCCAATATACCATGTAAGGTTAAGGAACATTGTAATCTTTAGTTATAAGATAGATGTAAGTAACATTATATAAGTGCTAGTTTTGTGCGGGAAAAAGTGCTAAAGTAAATGTGCAAAATTTTATTCAGTGTAAAATTGTACATTCGAAAAAAATAAACGATTTACATAATCAACTTTTTTTATACCTAGTGGGGTTATATATAAATTCATAATAGCGTCCTATCAGAGCGTTATATGAAAGCTATAGACGGGACAAGTGTAACGCAGTAAGGAAGAGAGAGAGCGTAGAATTGCAGCCATCTCACTCTAACCGCGTCACAGCGACAATAGAATCCAGTTCAAACAGGTAATTTTACTCAAAGCGAATTATCAGTTCAACCTGCAATAACTTCAAAAGTTGTAAATATACGGCAATTCTGAAAACAGCATTGTATTCAGCAAGAAAAGCTTTATAAGTAGCCGCAAGCTCAGTTAATATAATTAACAAATAAAGAAGTTATACGGATGACGCACGCCAAAAGGAATAACGAGAGAATTATGCTACGTAGGAACAAGGTGTTTTCACACATACACAGATAAAGACCTAAGCAACAATATTCTGTGGTCAGATCTTCGGAAACACATTTGCAAATACCTGTAATCAATCGACTTGAACATACAGGAAGTACAATTTTGATAAGAAATTCCCTGCCGTTTGGAACCTGTCACCGCGCGTAAGACCGACCTGTTCGAGATTGTCACAACTGGAAAAACATATGATTTATTTGTACAACCAATCAGAAGCCCGTATTTAAAACAGACGCCAGCTCAAAGCGAGGGGTAGCATCACTCTTCGTTCGGTACTGAAACACATTAGACGTGTATAATTCGCATACAGAAATTTTTTAAATTACACAACAGTTCCAATTCAGTTCTAAATCGAGAAGTAGTCCGCAGTGTAGATGAATTAACAACATTCAATAACACTAGCTGCGTAAAACAACAGTTAATTAATAAATTAGTTAATTAATTCATTCATCAGCCATGAAGGACCTGTGCTACAGAAGGCTACAGCATCTGTAATTGCCAGGGCATCTTCCACAACATTGATCAACCCATTCTTCTGTGCAACACCATCGAAAGGAGGACCTCTACAGTTTCCTATCTTCGGTCAACGCATCAAAACAGTAAGAAATAGATTCATTGATCAATGATATAAGCGCTAAACAAATAAATAAAACAATAAACAATTTTAAAAAGACACTAAGGAAAGCACACATTGTATTTTAACTATAAGATTAGCTTTAATTTAGGATAGGAGTGTTGAATGGAAAATAGTGTGTAGTATTGGACGTGCAAATTATTGTAGACCTGTTCTTTAGCACTGGTTTGGGAGATAGAAATTTCTTAATCAGACCAGATAAGAGCTATAGGTCGTTTGAGCGTCTTAATCATTACTTTTCACACTCACTCAATAATTATAAGGTTAGGGTAGAATTAAGTCCTACCATTAACAAGTTAAGGTTTCAAAATCATTTATTAAAACATTAAAAATAATAATCAAGCAAATCTTAAAGAGTTATTTGTAACAATTCCCCTTGAAAACCACAATCACTGAACGAATCCTGAGAAAGAGTGTCTACATGCGCTGAGCTAAGCTGAAACCGTGTCATTTGTATCTGGGATTTGTTCTGGCGCCCAGGTAAAGTAAAATCACGGGTAAGTAACTTTTTATCTAACATCACAAATATTAGATAATTGTGTTAGACGAAAGGGAGCGTTGTATGTATTTGGCGCGGCCAACTAAGGGGCTCGATTAAGCTCGATTAGGCACGATTAAATCACCAAATTTATATGTAAAAATAAGTTACATAGATATTGGTCGCCGCAACTAATGGGCCCGATTAAACACAAAATTACATAAATAAAGTTATATAATTTGGCGTCGCTTTTACCCAAGTGATAATTAAATTGTAGTATTAATAAATTAGAAAAGAAAGTATAATTCAAGGTTAAAAATAATGATTAAATAATTGTTAAATTTATTTGTTAATAATAAATAATAAAAATGGATAAATCATCAGCAGTAGATATGGCAGCAATTGAGCAAATGTTTAAGCAGTTGACCACTAAAATGGATGAAACTAATTATAAAATCGAAAATACAGATAGTAAAATTGAAAGTACTAGTAGTCAATTAAAAAGTGAATTATCAAAGAAAATTGAAGAAAATAATAAAAGTTTAGAACAAAGTAATCAAAAATTAATAACTGATGTTAATAATAAAATTGAACAAACTAATAAATATTTGTCCAGTGAAATAAAACAAATAAATGAAAATTTATCTAGTCAAATAGAACAAAGTATTAAAGAGGCTACATTTAAAATAGATGAAGAAATATCTAATCTAGCTAGTAAATTAGATAGTACTAATAATAAAATAGACGAGAGTAATAGTAGGTTTGATAAGCATACCGAAGAGGTTAAAACTACGCTAGATGAGTTTAGAAAACAAGTAAACACTAATTTTCGCCGTCAAGACGAAAAGCTAAATAAATTTAGAAATGAATTACATGAAAGGTTAGAACTCAAAGTAACCCTCACTAATCAACAATTCAGCGAAGTAACAGTTGAATTAAAAACATAAACACTTCTAAATAAAGAGTTAATCCAAAATACTAGGGAAGAGGTTACCTAACTGGGTGTAAATATTAGTGAAGTTAAGAAACAGGTAGAGAGTAAGGCTAACAGTGACGAAATACATCAAAAGATGGAACAGCAGTTGAAGGTAATGCGGGAGGATCTGACTAAAGCAATGAAGTCACAGCAAACCAAAGTAGTGAGGTGTGGCGGCTATAAGGAAGAACCGGAAAACCTTGCATTTTCAGGTAACCCACATGAGAATCCTGTGGAATTCCTGAAGCTGTTCGAAGCGTATGTAACTCGTGTAAATCCACTGATGGACGACGAAGATAAGAAGGACATGTTAGGCCGATTTCTCAAGAATTGGGCAGGTACGTGGTGGAAAGTCATCTCAGACAGAGTCCAAACCTACTCAGACTTCAGAGAAAAATTTCTAGCTCAGTACTGGAATGTTCAAATACAAAGAAGGGTACGCGATCATTTAGAATTTGGTAAGTATCACCCGTCAATGAACATGACCACTACCAATTATGTGCTAAATGTAATGGCACAAGTTAAACATCTAACACCACCAATAGAAGAGAGAGACCTAGTATATAAGCTAGCGCGTCATTTCTCAGAACGCACTAGAGTAGCAACCACTACTAGAGGAGTGGATACTTTAGAGAAGTTCATTATGGTTGTAGATGAGTGTCTAGATTTAGAGAGGGACCTACAGCGGGTAAGTAATCAGCTGAGTAACTACTCTAGAGGCGATCAGCAAGAACCAACGTTCTACTCAAATAAGAGGAGAGATAATGAATGTATGAAAGAAAAAAGGTTTACCCCATATCCGGGTAATAAACAACAAAATTGACAGGAAGTGGAGGATAAAGGTAGAAGTAGAAGTGTAGAAAATAAACCTAATAAAGGGTATAAAGTGTGTAAAACAACTATAACCTCTACCGAGCAGCAACCGTCGACTAGTAAAATGAATACGGGAAACGGGAAGCCACTGCAGGTAGAAAAGAAACAAAATTAAACCTACCAATACCTGCAGTGAAATGACAAAAGAAAACAGGTAAGAAGAACGTAGCTAATAATATAAAACAAGTGAGCGATAGGGAGTTCTTGTTAAAAGAGGAGCAAGAAGTGGGTAGAAACCATTATCCTGAATGCCCGGAAATAATTTGTAAGATCAGTAATCTACTGGTACGAGCGCTTATTGACACTGGCAGTGAAGTTACCTGTGTTAGCTCAAAATTTGTAGACAAAAATCAGTTGCAAAATTGTCCCAGACTACCCGTAAAACATTGTAATGTACAGGAAGCCACTGGAGCCAAAATGCAAAAGATAACTGAACAAATATATTTACCTGTCAGTATAAATGGTAACCAAACCCAAATAGTAGCTCTAATAGTCCCGAAACTCATTCATGATTGTATTATTGGGGTAGATACGTTGCTTGAATGGAAAGCAAAAATAAATTTAAAAGTAATACCATTACTATGGAAATAAATGCGAATAAAATAAATGTAGGTATTAAAGAGTTTAAGCATTGGAACTCGGTAAGTGTCGTTAAAAGGTATATAGAGAAACCTGTAGTTGACGTTAGGAGTGACCAGCACTGTATTGATAATACTCCAGAAATCAATATTGGGACTGAGTTGAACAACGAACAACAGAACAAAATTCAGCAACTCGTTGGTGAGTATACATATTGTGTTGTGGTCTCCAAGTTGCATATAACTAACTATATTTAATATTAACTTGTGTAGCCAGGTACACTGGTGCTCCTCCTTGCAACTTCAATGTTTCTTTAAAAGACTTCGCGTTTCGGGACTCATGGTCCCATCATCAGGTTGGTAAAAAAAAAAAAAAAACAAGAATCACTCACATGGAGTATGTCAACTTAATAAGATATAAATAAAAAGTTTCACTCGCACATGCCGCGTGTATACAATTACACAACTACACGATGCGCATCGTATCACTTGCAAGTTCCGATACGATGCGCATCGTGTAGTTGTGTAATTGTATACACCCGGCATGTGCGAGTGAAACTTTTTATTTATATCTTATTAAGTTGACGTACTCCATGTGAGTGATTTTTTTTTTTTTTTACCAACCTGATGATGGGACCATGAGTCCTGAAACACGTAGTTTTTTAAAGAAACATTGAAGTTGCAAGGAGGAGCACCAGTGTACCTGGATACACAAGGTAATATTAAATATAGACCCATAAATAAATATAAATTTGAGCCATAAGGTATGAGAGTCAAACCTGGTCAAATAAAACAAATAAATAATGGTTTTGAATCAATATTAATAGTAATGTAAAAATAAATTTTATTTAAATAAATGTTAGTGTTGTTATTTAAATTTTTAGCATAAATTAATCCAAAATGATGATTAAAAATGATCATATAAATTTCCAATATGCCATGTTAGGTTAAGGAACATTGTAATCTTTAGTTATAAGATAGATGTAAGTAACACTGTATAAGTGCTAGTTTTGTGCGGAAAAAAGTGCTAAAGTAAATGTGCAAAATTTTATTCAGTGTAAAACTGTACATTCGAACAAAAATTAATGATATACATAATCAATTTTTTTTATACCTAGTGGGGGTATATATAACGATTCATAATAGCGTCCTATCAGAGCGTTATATGAAAGCTATAGACGGGACAAGTGTAACGCAGTAAGGAAGAGAGAGAGCGTAGAATTGCAGCCATCTCACTCTAACCGCGTCACAGCGACAATAGAATCCAGTTCAAACAGGTAATTTTACTCAAAGCGAATTATCAGTTCAACCTGCAATAACTTCAAAAGTTGTAAATATACGGCAATTCTGAAAACAGCATTGTATTCAGCAAGAAAAGCTTTATAAGTAGCCGCAAGCTCAGTTAATATAATTAACAAATAAAGAAGTTATACGGATGACGCACGCCAAAAGGAATAACGAGAGAATTATGCTACGTAGGAACAAGGTGTTTTCACACATACACAGATAAAGACCTAAGCAACAATATTCTGTGGTCAGATCTTCGGAAACACATTTGCAAATACCTGTAATCAATCGACTTGAACATACAGGAAGTACAACTTTGATAAGAAATTCTCTGCCGTTTGGAACCTGTCACCGCGCGTAAGACCGACCTGTTCGAGATTGTCACAACTGGAAAAACATATGATTTATTTGTACAACCAATCAGAAGCCCGTATTTAAAACAGACGCCAGCTCAAAGCGAGGGGTAGCATCACTCTTCGTTCGGTACTGAAACACATTAGACGTGTATAATTCGCATACAGAAATTTTTTAAATTACACAACAGTTCCAATTCAGTTCTAAATCGAGAAGTAGTCCGCAGTGTAGATGAATTAACAACATTCAATAACACTAGCTGCGTAAAACAACAGTTAATTAATAAATTAGTTAATTAATTCATTCATCAGCCATGAAGGACCTGTGCTACAGAAGGCTACAGCATCTGTAATTGCCAGGGCATCTTCCACAACATTGATCAACCCATTCTTCTGTGCAACACCATCGAAAGGAGGACCTCTACAGTTTCCTATCTTCGGTCAACGCATCAAAACAGTAAGAAATAGATTCATTGATCAATGATATAAGCGCTAAACAAATAAATAAAACAATAAACAATTTTAAAAAGACACTAAGGAAAGCACACATTGTATTTTAACTATAAGATTAGCTTTAATTTAGGATAGGAGTGTTGAATGGAAAATAGTGTGTAGTATTGGACGTGCAAATTATTGTAGACCTGTTCTTTAGCACTGGTTTGGGAGATAGAAATTTCTTAATCAGACCAGATAAGAGCTATAGGTCGTTTGAGCGTCTTAATCATTACTTTTCACACTCACTCAATAATTATAAGGTTAGGGTAGAATTAAGTCCTACCATTAACAAGTTAAGGTTTCAAAATCATTTATTAAAACATTAAAAATAATAATCAAGCAAATCTTAAAGAGTTATTTGTAACAATTCCCCTTGAAAACCACAATCACTGAACGAATCCTGAGAAAGAGTGTCTACATGCGCTGAGCTAAGCTGAAACCGTGTCATTTGTATCTGGGATTTGTTCTGGCGCCCAGGTAAAGTAAAATCACGGGTAAGTAACTTTTTATCTAACATCACAAATATTAGATAATTGTGTTAGACGAAAGGGAGCGTTGTATGTATTTGGCGCGGCCAACTAAGGGGCTCGATTAAGCTCGATTAGGCACGATTAAATCACCAAATTTATATGTAAAAATAAGTTACATAGATATTGGTCGCCGCAACTAATGGGCCCGATTAAACACAAAATTACATAAATAAAGTTATATAATTTGGCGTCGCTTTTACCCAAGTGATAATTAAATTGTAGTATTAATAAATTAGAAAAGAAAGTATAATTCAAGGTTAAAAATAATGATTAAATAATTGTTAAATTTATTTGTTAATAATAAATAATAAAAATGGATAAATCATCAGCAGTAGATATGGCAGCAATTGAGCAAATGTTTAAGCAGTTGACCACTAAAATGGATGAAACTAATTATAAAATCGAAAATACAGATAGTAAAATTGAAAGTACTAGTAGTCAATTAAAAAGTGAATTATCAAAGAAAATTGAAGAAAATAATAAAAGTTTAGAACAAAGTAATCAAAAATTAATAACTGATGTTAATAATAAAATTGAACAAACTAATAAATATTTGTCCAGTGAAATAAAACAAATAAATGAAAATTTATCTAGTCAAATAGAACAAAGTATTAAAGAGGCTACATTTAAAATAGATGAAGAAATATCTAATCTAGCTAGTAAATTAGATAGTACTAATAATAAAATAGACGAGAGTAATAGTAGGTTTGATAAGCATACCGAAGAGGTTAAAACTACGCTAGATGAGTTTAGAAAACAAGTAAACACTAATTTTCGCCGTCAAGACGAAAAGCTAAATAAATTTAGAAATGAATTACATGAAAGGTTAGAACTCAAAGTAACCCTCACTAATCAACAATTCAGCGAAGTAACAGTTGAATTAAAAACATAAACACTTCTAAATAAAGAGTTAATCCAAAATACTAGGGAAGAGGTTACCTAACTGGGTGTAAATATTAGTGAAGTTAAGAAACAGGTAGAGAGTAAGGCTAACAGTGACGAAATACATCAAAAGATGGAACAGCAGTTGAAGGTAATGCGGGAGGATCTGACTAAAGCAATGAAGTCACAGCAAACCAAAGTAGTGAGGTGTGGCGGCTATAAGGAAGAACCGGAAAACCTTGCATTTTCAGGTAACCCACATGAGAATCCTGTGGAATTCCTGAAGCTGTTCGAAGCGTATGTAACTCGTGTAAATCCACTGATGGACGACGAAGATAAGAAGGACATGTTAGGCCGATTTCTCAAGAATTGGGCAGGTACGTGGTGGAAAGTCATCTCAGACAGAGTCCAAACCTACTCAGACTTCAGAGAAAAATTTCTAGCTCAGTACTGGAATGTTCAAATACAAAGAAGGGTACGCAATCATTTAGAATTTGGTAAGTATCACCCGTCAATGAACATGACCACTACCAATTATGTGCTAAATGTAATGGCACAAGTTAAACATCTAACACCACCAATAGAAGAGAGAGACCTAGTATATAAGCTAGCGCGTCATTTCTCAGAACGCACTAGAGTAGCAACCACTACTAGAGGAGTGGATACTTTAGAGAAGTTCATTATGGTTGTAGATGAGTGTCTAGATTTAGAGAGGGACCTACAGCGGGTAAGTAATCAGCTGAGTAACTACTCTAGAGGCGATCAGCAAGAACCAACGTTCTACTCAAATAAGAGGAGAGATAATGAATGTATGAAAGAAAAAAGGTTTACCCCATATCCGGGTAATAAACAACAAAATTGACAGGAAGTGGAGGATAAAGGTAGAAGTAGAAGTGTAGAAAATAAACCTAATAAAGGGTATAAAGTGTGTAAAACAACTATAACCTCTACCGAGCAGCAACCGTCGACTAGTAAAATGAATACGGGAAACGGGAAGCCACTGCAGGTAGAAAAGAAACAAAATTAAACCTACCAATACCTGCAGTGAAATGACAAAAGAAAACAGGTAAGAAGAACGTAGCTAATAATATAAAACAAGTGAGCGATAGGGAGTTCTTGTTAAAAGAGGAGCAAGAAGTGGGTAGAAACCATTATCCTGAATGCCCGGAAATAATTTGTAAGATCAGTAATCTACTGGTACGAGCGCTTATTGACACTGGCAGTGAAGTTACCTGTGTTAGCTCAAAATTTGTAGACAAAAATCAGTTGCGAAATTGTCCCAGACTACCCGTAAAACATTGTAATGTACAGGAAGCCACTGGAGCCAAAATGCAAAAGATAACTGAACAAATATATTTACCTGTCAGTATAAATGGTAACCAAACCCAAATAGTAGCTCTAATAGTCCCGAAACTCATTCATGATTGTATTATTGGGGTAGATACGTTGCTTGAATGGAAAGCAAAAATAAATTTAAAAGTAATACCATTACTATGGAAATAAATGCGAATAAAATAAATGTAGGTATTAAAGAGTTTAAGCATTGGAACTCGGTAAGTGTCGTTAAAAGGTATATAGAGAAACCTGTAGTTGACGTTAGGAGTGACCAGCACTGTATTGATAATACTCCAGAAATCAATATTGGGACTGAGTTGAACAACGAACAACAGAACAAAATTCAGCAACTCGTTGGTGAGTATACATATTGTGTTGTGGTCTCCAAGTTGCATATAACTAACTATATTTAATATTAACTTGTGTAGCCAGGTACACTGGTGCTCCTCCTTGCAACTTCAATGTTTCTTTAAAAGACTTCGCGTTTCGGGACTCATGGTCCCATCATCAGGTTGGTAAAAAAAAAAAAAAACAAGAATCACTCACATGGAGTATGTCAACTTAATAAGATATAAATAAAAAGTTTCACTCGCACATGCCGCGTGTATACAATTACACAACTACACGATGCGCATCGTATCACTTGCAAGTTCCGATACGATGCGCATCGTGTAGTTGTGTAATTGTATACACCCGGCATGTGCGAGTGAAACTTTTTATTTATATCTTATTAAGTTGACGTACTCCATGTGAGTGATTTTTTTTTTTTTTTACCAACCTGATGATGGGACCATGAGTCCTGAAACACGTAGTTTTTTAAAGAAACATTGAAGTTGCAAGGAGGAGCACCAGTGTACCTGGATACACAAGGTAATATTAAATATAGACCCATAAATAAATATAAATTTGAGCCATAAGGTATGAGAGTCAAACCTGGTCAAATAAAACAAATAAATAATGGTTTTGAATCAATATTAATAGTAATGTAAAAATAAATTTTATTTAAATAAATGTTAGTGTTGTTATTTAAATTTTTAGCATAAATTAATCCAAAATGATGATTAAAAATGATCATATAAATTTCCAATATGCCATGTTAGGTTAAGGAACATTGTAATCTTTAGTTATAAGATAGATGTAAGTAACACTGTATAAGTGCTAGTTTTGTGCGGAAAAAAGTGCTAAAGTAAATGTGCAAAATTTTATTCAGTGTAAAACTGTACATTCGAACAAAAATTAATGATTTACATAATCAATTTTTTTTATACCTAGTGGGGGTATATATAACGATTCATAATAGCGTCCTATCAGAGCGTTATATGAAAGCTATAGACGGGACAAGTGTAACGCAGTAAGGAAGAGAGAGAGCGTAGAATTGCAGCCATCTCACTCTAACCGCGTCACAGCGACAATAGAATCCAGTTCAAACAGGTAATTTTACTCAAAGCGAATTATCAGTTCAACCTGCAATAACTTCAAAAGTTGTAAATATACGGCAATTCTGAAAACAGCATTGTATTCAGCAAGAAAAGCTTTATAAGTAGCCGCAAGCTCAGTTAATATAATTAACAAATAAAGAAGTTATACGGATGACGCACGCCAAAAGGAATAACGAGAGAATTATGCTACGTAGGAACAAGGTGTTTTCACACATACACAGATAAAGACCTAAGCAACAATATTCTGTGGTCAGATCTTCGGAAACACATTTGCAAATACCTGTAATCAATCGACTTGAACATACAGGAAGTACAACTTTGATAAGAAATTCTCTGCCGTTTGGAACCTGTCACCGCGCGTAAGACCGACCTGTTCGAGATTGTCACAACTGGAAAAACATATGATTTATTTGTACAACCAATCAGCAGCCCGTATTTAAAACAGACGCCAGCTCAAAGCGAGGGGTAGCATCACTCTTCGTTCGGTACTGAAACACATTAGACGTGTATAATTCGCATACAGAAATTTTTTAAATTACACAACAGTTCCAATTCAGTTCTAAATCGAGAAGTAGTCCGCAGTGTAGATGAATTAACAACATTCAATAACACTAGCTGCGTAAAACAACAGTTAATTAATAAATTAGTTAATTAATTCATTCATCAGCCATGAAGGACCTGTGCTACAGAAGGCTACAGCATCTGTAATTGCCAGGGCATCTTCCACAACATTGATCAACCCATTCTTCTGTGCAACACCATCGAAAGGAGGACCTCTACAGTTTCCTATCTTCGGTCAACGCATCAAAACAGTAAGAAATAGATTCATTGATCAATGATATAAGCGCTAAACAAATAAATAAAACAATAAACAATTTTAAAAAGACACTAAGGAAAGCACACATTGTATTTTAACTATAAGATTAGCTTTAATTTAGGATAGGAGTGTTGAATGGAAAATAGTGTGTAGTATTGGACGTGCAAATTATTGTAGACCTGTTCTTTAGCACTGGTTTGGGAGATAGAAATTTCTTAATCAGACCAGATAAGAGCTATAGGTCGTTTGAGCGTCTTAATCATTACTTTTCACACTCACTCAATAATTATAAGGTTAGGGTAGAATTAAGTCCTACCATTAACAAGTTAAGGTTTCAAAATCATTTATTAAAACATTAAAAATAATAATCAAGCAAATCTTAAAGAGTTATTTGTAACAATTCCCCTTGAAAACCACAATCACTGAACGAATCCTGAGAAAGAGTGTCTACATGCGCTGAGCTAAGCTGAAACCGTGTCATTTGTATCTGGGATTTGTTCTGGCGCCCAGGTAAAGTAAAATCACGGGTAAGTAACTTTTTATCTAACATCACAAATATTAGATAATTGTGTTAGACGAAAGGGAGCGTTGTATGTATTTGGCGCGGCCAACTAAGGGGCTCGATTAAGCTCGATTAGGCACGATTAAATCACCAAATTTATATGTAAAAATAAGTTACATAGATATTGGTCGCCGCAACTAATGGGCCCGATTAAACACAAAATTACATAAATAAAGTTATATAATTTGGCGTCGCTTTTACCCAAGTGATAATTAAATTGTAGTATTAATAAATTAGAAAAGAAAGTATAATTCAAGGTTAAAAATAATGATTAAATAATTGTTAAATTTATTTGTTAATAATAAATAATAAAAATGGATAAATCATCAGCAGTAGATATGGCAGCAATTGAGCAAATGTTTAAGCAGTTGACCACTAAAATGGATGAAACTAATTATAAAATCGAAAATACAGATAGTAAAATTGAAAGTACTAGTAGTCAATTAAAAAGTGAATTATCAAAGAAAATTGAAGAAAATAATAAAAGTTTAGAACAAAGTAATCAAAAATTAATAACTGATGTTAATAATAAAATTGAACAAACTAATAAATATTTGTCCAGTGAAATAAAACAAATAAATGAAAATTTATCTAGTCAAATAGAACAAAGTATTAAAGAGGCTACATTTAAAATAGATGAAGAAATATCTAATCTAGCTAGTAAATTAGATAGTACTAATAATAAAATAGACGAGAGTAATAGTAGGTTTGATAAGCATACCGAAGAGGTTAAAACTACGCTAGATGAGTTTAGAAAACAAGTAAACACTAATTTTCGCCGTCAAGACGAAAAGCTAAATAAATTTAGAAATGAATTACATGAAAGGTTAGAACTCAAAGTAACCCTCACTAATCAACAATTCAGCGAAGTAACAGTTGAATTAAAAACATAAACACTTCTAAATAAAGAGTTAATCCAAAATACTAGGGAAGAGGTTACCTAACTGGGTGTAAATATTAGTGAAGTTAAGAAACAGGTAGAGAGTAAGGCTAACAGTGACGAAATACATCAAAAGATGGAACAGCAGTTGAAGGTAATGCGGGAGGATCTGACTAAAGCAATGAAGTCACAGCAAACCAAAGTAGTGAGGTGTGGCGGCTATAAGGAAGAACCGGAAAACCTTGCATTTTCAGGTAACCCACATGAGAATCCTGTGGAATTCCTGAAGCTGTTCGAAGCGTATGTAACTCGTGTAAATCCACTGATGGACGACGAAGATAAGAAGGACATGTTAGGCCGATTTCTCAAGAATTGGGCAGGTACGTGGTGGAAAGTCATCTCAGACAGAGTCCAAACCTACTCAGACTTCAGAGAAAAATTTCTAGCTCAGTACTGGAATGTTCAAATACAAAGAAGGGTACGCAATCATTTAGAATTTGGTAAGTATCACCCGTCAATGAACATGACCACTACCAATTATGTGCTAAATGTAATGGCACAAGTTAAACATCTAACACCACCAATAGAAGAGAGAGACCTAGTATATAAGCTAGCGCGTCATTTCTCAGAACGCACTAGAGTAGCATCCACTACTAGAGGAGTGGATACTTTAGAGAAGTTCATTATGGTTGTAGATGAGTGTCTAGATTTAGAGAGGGACCTACAGCGGGTAAGTAATCAGCTGAGTAACTACTCTAGAGGCGATCAGCAAGAACCAACGTTCTACTCAAATAAGAGGAGAGATAATGAATGTATGAAAGAAAAAAGGTTTACCCCATATCCGGGTAATAAACAACAAAATTGACAGGAAGTGGAGGATAAAGGTAGAAGTAGAAGTGTAGAAAATAAACCTAATAAAGGGTATAAAGTGTGTAAAACAACTATAACCTCTACCGAGCAGCAACCGTCGACTAGTAAAATGAATACGGGAAACGGGAAGCCACTGCAGGTAGAAAAGAAACAAAATTAAACCTACCAATACCTGCAGTGAAATGACAAAAGAAAACAGGTAAGAAGAACGTAGCTAATAATATAAAACAAGTGAGCGATAGGGAGTTCTTGTTAAAAGAGGAGCAAGAAGTGGGTAGAAACCATTATCCTGAATGCCCGGAAATAATTTGTAAGATCAGTAATCTACTGGTACGAGCGCTTATTGACACTGGCAGTGAAGTTACCTGTGTTAGCTCAAAATTTGTAGACAAAAATCAGTTGCGAAATTGTCCCAGACTACCCGTAAAACATTGTAATGTACAGGAAGCCACTGGAGCCAAAATGCAAAAGATAACTGAACAAATATATTTACCTGTCAGTATAAATGGTAACCAAACCCAAATAGTAGCTCTAATAGTCCCGAAACTCATTCATGATTGTATTATTGGGGTAGATACGTTGCTTGAATGGAAAGCAAAAATAAATTTAAAAGTAATACCATTACTATGGAAATAAATGCGAATAAAATAAATGTAGGTATTAAAGAGTTTAAGCATTGGAACTCGGTAAGTGTCGTTAAAAGGTATATAGAGAAACCTGTAGTTGACGTTAGGAGTGACCAGCACTGTATTGGTAATACTCCAGAAATCAATATTGGGACTGAGTTGAACAACGAACAACAGAACAAAATTCAGCAACTCGTTGGTGAGTATACATATTGTGTTGTGGTCTCCAAGTTGCATATAACTAACTATATTTAATATTACCTTGTGTAGCCAGGTACACTGGTGCTCCTCCTTGCAACTTCAATGTTTCTTTAAAAGACTTCGCGTTTCGGGACTCATGGTCCCATCATCAGGTTGGTAAAAAAAAAAAAAACAAGAATCACTCACATGGAGTATGTCAACTTAATAAAATATAAATAAAAAGTTTCACTCGCACATGCCGCGTGTATACAATTACACAACTACACGATGCGCATCGTATCACTTGCAAGTTCCGATACGATGCGCATCGTGTAGTTGTGTAATTGTATACACCCGGCATGTGCGAGTGAAACTTTTTATTTATATCTTATTAAGTTGACGTACTCCATGTGAGTGATTTTTTTTTTTTACCAACCTGATGATGGGACCATGAGTCCTGAAACACGTAGTTTTTTAAAGAAACATTGAAGTTGCAAGGAGGAGCACCAGTGTACCTGGATACACAAGGTAATATTAAATATAGACCCATAAATAAATATAAATTTGAGCCATAAGGTATGAGAGTCAAACCTGGTCAAATAAAACAAATAAATAATGGTTTTGAATCAATATTAATAGTAATGTAAAAATAAATTTTATTTAAATAAATGTTAGTGTTGTTATTTAAATTTTTAGCATAAATTAATCCAAAATGATGATTAAAAATGATCATATAAATTTCCAATATGCCATGTTAGGTTAAGGAACATTGTAATCTTTAGTTATAAGATAGATGTAAGTAACATTGTATAAGTGCTAGTTTTGTGCGGAAAAAAGTGCTAAAGTAAATGTGCAAAATTTTATTCAGTGTAAAACTGTACATTCGAACAAAAATTAATGATTTACATAATCAATTTTTTTTATACCTAGTGGGGGTATATATAACGATTCATAATAGCGTCCTATCAGAGCGTTATATGAAAGCTATAGATGGGACGAGCGTAACGCAGTAAGGAAGAGAGAGAGCGTAGAATTGCAGCCATCTCACTCTAACCGCGTCACAGCGACAATAGAATCCAGTTCAAACAGGTAATTTTACTCAAAGCGAATTATCAGTTCAACCTGCAATAACTTCAAAAGTTGTAAATATACGGCAATTCTGAAAACAGCATTGTATTCAGCAAGAAAAGCTTTATAAGTAGCCGCAAGCTCAGTTAATATAATTAACAAATAAAGAAGTTATAAGGATGACGCACGGCAAAAGGAATAACGAGAGAATTATGCTACGTAGGAACAAGGTGTTTTCACACATACGCAGATAAAGACCTAAGCAACAATATTCTGTGGTCAGATCTTCGGAAACACATTTGCAAATACCTGTAATCAATCGATTTGCAAATACAGGAAGTACGATTTTGACAAGAATTTCTCTGCCGTTTGGAACCTGTCACCGCGTGTAAGACCGACCTGTTCGAGATTGTCACAACTGGAAAAACGCATGATTTATTTGTACAACCAATCAGCAGCCCGTATTTAAAACAGACGCCAGCTCAAAGCGAGGGGTAGAATCACTCTTTGTCCGGTACTGAAACACACTAGACGTGTATAAATTACATACAGAAATTTTTTAAATTACACAACAGTGCCAATTCAGTTCTAAATCGAGAAGTAGTCCGCAGTGTAGATGAATTAACAACATTCAATAACACTAGCTGCGTAAAACAACAGTTAATTAATTAATTAGTTAATTAATTCATTCATCAGCCGTGAAGGACTTGTGCTACAGAAGGCTACAGCATCTGTAATTGCCAGGGCATCTTCCACAACATTGATCAACCCATTCTTCTGTGCAACACCATCGAAAGGAGGACCTCTACAGATTCCTATCTTCGGTCAACGCATCAAAACAGTAAGAAATAGATTCATTGATCAATGATATAAGCGCTAAACAAATAAATAAAACAATAAACAATTTTAAAAAGACACAAAGAAAGCACACATTGTATTTTAACTATAAGATGAGCTTTAATTTAGGATAGGAGTGTTGAATGGAAAATAGTGTGTAGTATTGGATGTGCAAATTATTGTAGACCTGTTCTTTAGCACTGGTTTGGGAGATAGAAATTTCTTAATCAGACCAGATAAGAGCTATAGGTCGTTTGAGCGTCTTAATCATTACTTTCCACACTCACTCAATAATTATAAGGTTAGGGTAGAATTAAGTCCTACCATTAACAAGTTAAGGTTTCAAAATCATTTATTAAAACATTAAAAATAATAATCAAGCAAATCTTAAAGAGTTATTTGTAACGATTCCCCTTGAAAACCACAATCACTGAACGAATCCTGAGAAAGAGTGTCTCCATGCGCTGAGCTGAGCTGAAACCGTGTCATTTGTATCTGGGATTTGTTCTGGCGCCCAGGTAAAGTAAAATTACGGGTAAGTAACTTTTTATCTAACATCACAAATATTAGATAATTGTGTTAGACGAAAGGGAGCGTTGTAATATTAATTATATATATATTTTGCAACAGTACAAATGTATAGGGTACTGTGCATTGCACAATTAATTAAGATAATTAATAAAATTAAATAAATAATTCATATTGTTAGTAATAATAATTCAGCTTTCAATCTGAACTGTAAATGGAACAACAAAATTTCATGCTTGGACAGGTTGATCATGCCACACAGCTGTGTCTGTGTGTACACATGTATTCTATGTGTGTGTGTGAGACCAGTTGATTCCTGTAAAGCGTCACCCCTAAATAGACACTATTAATTATATGAATTATTTAAATTGTAAAGAGTGTGTGCATAATATCACAAAACCAAATACGCCACAGTGTGTATAAAATAAAGACGCACTTGTGTACAAAAATTAGTGCGAAAATAATAAGAAGTGCGAATATAGTGAAAATAAATATAAATAAAACTTATATTAATTAAGATAGGGAAAAACGGTTTATACACCGTGAACACATACAAATTACCGACAAGATGAATATCGCGTAATTTGCAAAAGACTTCGCATGTTGCGAAGACAAGCGAAATAATTGTGAAAATAAGTGTGTTTAGAAAGGGATGCCAACTACAGACTGAGACCTGCAGAAGATTGTCAAAACATGATTTTTGCACCCTAGGGTATAAATACTCAAGACGCACCAACTTATTTCTCTTTCTCGTACAACTACCATGGCAGCCGGAGGCTCTGCCCAATGACAACAACTCTTTTTTGATCAACCACAGCAGCAGCCGGAGGCTCTGCATGACTACTCATCACAATTGTGAGAGCACCTGCAGCCAGAGGCTATGACGGAATACGAGGGAGCAGCCAAGTACATGGAATAGAGTCCAGCGTACGGAACGAGGCAACGGACTATGGAAAGGATCTGAAGGACGAGGATCAAGAACTCCAGGACTGCACGACTACAGAGGAGCATCCAGGACCAAGGACCTAGGACCGAAGAGGATAAGCTGAATATTACCACGACAAATAAGGTGAAACAAAACCATGTATTTGTAAAAATAAAAAGACTTAAGTAAAGACAATTAACTATGTAAAAAGAAAGACAAAATAATTCAAAGTGGAATTAATAATTTTTGAAAATGTAAATGTTTATTTGTATAGTAGTTTAGAGTAATGTTTAAACATATGAAAGTATAATTTTGAATAAATAATTTAGTTAATGATATTTAAATTCATATGAAAGTAAATAGTAAATTTGAATTTTATAATTTTGAATAAATAATTTACCCTGGTCTTAATATATGAGACCACTAACACTCCAATACAACAATAAATTAATAGATTGACAAATCTAAGGAGTAGCAGAATAATGGAGCAGAGAAATAAAGTAGAAGATTTCTATAAATATTTGAAAACAAAAATTAAATTAAAGATAAGGTTGGTAAATGACCTGAAGATGGCTTGACTGCCGAAAGCGCTCGTCAATACCAAAGACAACATAGTGTTATTTTGAATGTTCATCCTCTTCATTCACAGCACTTAATGAATATTAATTGCTAAACTTTCACTTGTGAAAACTTACTTTGTTTTTTCCTGTACATGTTTCGGCGTGATGTTCGCCTTCCTCAGCGAGGTGTGATACAGAATGTCTGGAACTTGTAACGGTCTTTTCTAGTTGGTAGGTTGTGTTGGGGGGGGGGGTGAAAGTGGAAGGGAGTTGGCACGGGATTCCGAATTATTGTATGTTTTGTGTATAATTGTGTCAAAGAGTGCGTGTGATTTAAAGTGTAATTGGTCGTTAAGTATGTTATTTGGTTGTGTTGTGTAGTGTTTGTATATTTCATACTGTTCTGCTGTGTTGAGTTTTCGACTTTTAGGCAAGTAGTGTAGGATCTCAAGATTATTTTTTATGTTGGTGTAGCTGTGGTTTTTTGTATGTATGTGTATGGTGAATGCGGAGTGTATGTTGTTGCTGGATAGAGCTTTTAGGTGTTCAGAATATCTTGAAGAAAAAGATCTTCCCGTTTGGCCTATATAGAAACTATTACAATCACTGCAGTTTAATTTGTATACCCCTGTTTTGTTGTATTTGTCTATGTCCGTGTTTGTATCATTGATGTGTTTTTTGATGGTATTGTTTGTTCTGTAGGCTATTTTGTAATTGTGTTTCCTGAATGTGTTGGTGATATTGTGTGTGTTGGAGTTGTAGTATGTGAGTGTGATGTATTAGTTTGGTTGTGTGTTGGTATTTTTTGTTTATGATGTGTCTGTGTAATTTGTTTATTAAATTAGGGTTATAACTGTTTCTTATTGCTATATATTTGATTGTGTTGAGTTCTTCTTTATAATCTTGTTTACATAATGGTATTTTTGTTAGTCTATGGAGCTTATATGGTTGAATGCAGCTTGACTGCCGAAAGGTCGTCAATACCAAAGACAACATAGTGGTTTGTATAAAATTACTAGTACAAATATTTTAGACCACTAACACTCCAATACAACAATAAATAAATAATTTAGTCAATGATATTTAAATTAATCTGAAAGTAAATAATAAATTTTGTTTAAAAACAAAGAAATGCATATGCAATATAATAAAAAGAAAATAGATTATTAAAAAGAGATCAGATAATTTAATAGTTATCAAAGTAATGAGCAAGTCGAGAGCAATATTATATAATAACAAATGTTTATTGTAGTATAAGAATGTATATTATGTTCTATGTGTAATACGAGGTATTACTTATATGTTAATAACAATAGGTGTACTACGGCTACACACATGCGAATAATAATGATAGTTTAAATCGCAAAAGTATTGAAAATTTTTAATTAATTCATTTTTAAATGGTTCTAAACAATTTCACGTTGTGTTATTATTATTACGATTACACCTGTCATCATTTTATAGCGTAAGTAATGTTGCTAATAAACGGCATTAACGTTACAAAATAAATGGCTCACAAGATCGTGGGGTTCACAAATACTTAACGTTATAATGTGTGTGTGTGTGTGTGTGTGTGTGTGTGTGTGTGTGTGTGTGTGTGTGTGTGTGTGTGTGTGTGTGTGTGTGTGCACGCGTGTGCATATACATGCGTGCGCACGTGCGTTTGTCCGTGTATACAGTTTATTCTAATTTATGAAATGCAAAATGTCGTTAACAGAGTTAGTAGATACTATTTATTAAATCAGCTGTGTAAATCTTATTTTGGAACAATTCAATTTCTAACATTGAAAGTCAGTACAAGTACACACACTGTATTATATCTATTTACAATAGCAAGTCAATAAATAACACTTCTAGTTTCTGAATAACACTTCAACAACAAGTGCACAAGCCACAAGAAATGCAAACCAGTATCGCAGAGAATTTGCATTGTAAAGCCTTTGCAGTTATATGTAAATGAATTACACAGAATCTCGATAAAAATAATCTAAGTTTGATAAGACACTTTTTGACAAATTCGAGACTTAACTAATATTATTATTGCACTACTATTGATTTTTAATTTTGAACAACACACAGTGAACTGCACGTAGCTGCATGGAGCCTACAGTGAAACATAGGTCTTTACTGGTTTTTAATATAATTCCCTGTACGTAAGTTAGTATGTATCTACTAAGCTTTATATGTTTACATAAATTAATGTTCTAAGCAAGTGTAATTGCTTTATATTTCAGACCATGTCTATTAATATATCATTAAACGTTGTGTTTAAATTTGTATTTTACATAAATATCAAATATTTTATCATTTTCAAGGTTTAAAGGTACTTGAAGTTCCAGGACATTATTGTATCTTTGTCACTAGGCTCGCTTTGTCATATTGTGGTTTGGATAGATTGTGGTTCATGATGATGAAGAAGAGATTGGTTGGCAGGAAATGGCAGGATTACCCCAAGCAGTTGACTCCATAGAAGATATAAAACTCAAACTCAAAGGAGTACTAAGCAGTAGTAAGAATAAGAAAGCTGCTGGTGCAGATAATTGAAACACAGATCTTCACAAATATCTCCCAAAGCAAGCAAAGTATAATTTTGAACATTGTTGGAGGCACTCAGTATTGCCATCAAACTAGAGAAAGGTTTTGGTAGTCCCTATTTTTAAAACAAAATTTGTGAAATTTATACAAAAATACAGGTGAACAGCTTCCTTAATGCAACACATATAATGAATGCAAAAAGTGTTAACAGTAGATTCAAGTCTACTCTAATCCCATCTTGCTGGAAAAGCAGACAGAATTCAAGAAAAGAACATTGTTATCTGATAATGTACATACAATAAGTTACTGATACAAAAATGAAGAGAATATAATTTTGAAATGCATGTTGTTTATTGACTAAACCAAGCCTTTTGATAATTTAAGACAAAAGAAATTATGTAGGATTATGGATAGAAGTGGCATAAATGTTGTAAATATTAATAATAAACGTTACTGCAACATTTAGTAAGAGACACTTATTAAATGTTGTAAAAAGTATGTATAAAGATACGAAAATATGGTGGAACCTTCAAGGAAGTGTAATCTATCATTATAACCTACACTTTTAATATTGTAGCATGACAGATAAACACATAATAATGAATGGCATTGATCATTAGAATAATATAAGATTATAACATTAAATCCGAAGAAAGCATTAAAATAATATAAAGAATAAATTCAGAGCAACTGTGCAGAACAATCATTGTGATTAAAAGTATAAGTTCAAATAAAAGCAAGTTACTAGTGATGAATCATCGAAACCAGTATAATAACCCAAGGTTTTAAAAAATATAACCCAGGAAGGTAAGGAGCATATAAAGAAGCAACACAGAATATTACTAAGCCCACAACGAGGATAAATAAACGAAAAAGAAACCCTGAATAAGGCAAGATCCACCATAAAAGGTGATGTATTTCAAGAAACCAGAAGAAGATGAAGTAACCCCAAGAAACCCGATGGCATCCAGAAGAAGATGAAGAACATACAATTCAAAGAAGCCAGAAGAAAAGAAGACACCATTGAAGAAAGAAGAAGAAGACAGCATCCAGAAGAAGAAGGAATGCTCTTATAAAAAACACCCATATCCCCAAATCCCAAAATAAATAAAAACCACAATAATAAAAGTATAACGAAGTAGTCATGAAAAGAAACCACATGTACAATAAAATTAAGAAAAAAAAGTGTATACAGTAAGAGTTGCCAGTGGACCAAGGTGAAACAATAATATAATACCCAAAGAACAAATCTTCATTGTAACCCACAAACCAATTTATTGATGTTAATAAGACTAAACAACCATTTAGAAATAGCATCAAAAAGTGTAAAGTGAACCAGTGCTAGTTTCTGTATTGTAAAAATAAACCTTATGTTTCATCCTTGGCATCCACAAACTGTGTAGATAATGAAATATACAACTTTGAGTGACTTATAATTTGTACCAGGTGAATGTGATACATGTAATAATACCAAGATGTCAATCTGTTGGAAATGACATTTCTTTAAAGAATGAGTAAAAACAGATTTAAACATAAAGTGACCGGGTACCCGGGTACCCTATAGCATATTAAAAACAGTTTAAAAACTGCATGATTCAATTTAATATACAGAAATTGTAAAAAAATGTCTAAATAGTTGATGACACCATTAATTGAAAATATTTCTTGTTTGTTTATAGTATTGAAATCGATACTAATTGTTGTTATGTTTAATTGAAAAAATGTTTAATTTATATTACCTTGTTAAAAAGTCAGAGAGGGTATAACACAGTATGTATTGTTTATATAAAAATTTGTATGAAAAAACTTGTTGGAAATCTAGGCAAAATGATGAAACTAAACCTCATCAGAATTGAGAAATTAAGCACTTAAATATGTTTAAACTAAAGGGATTTAGATAACATAAACCAGAATTGAAGCCATATAATTAGAAATACAACTTAGAAAGATTTTGTACAATGATAGCCAGGATTATAAATAAAAATGGAAATGACAGAACTCAAAAATTTGGAGAGGGGAGTCATATATTCCAACATAATATTTTAAAAATTAACCAATTCAAATAATTGCAAGAAACGCAAGAAACTAAGGGAATATAAACCTTTTATTACAATATGAGATTGATAATCATAGATATAACTTAAAAATGGCAGAATTTGCATAATGACAGGAAGTTAATTTTGAAAATTTACCAGATACAAAATGAAGGTAAAATTACCAATTTTAGATAAAAAAACATAATAAAACGGCATTATTCGATATCAAAATAAGCCGAATGAACTGAAGGATAAAATTAAGTAACAACTAGCTAATAAATTTGAATAATAACCAAAGTTTAAGCAGTTATATAATGTAACTTTAATACATGCACAGGATGCAAAGTAAAATTCGAACAATGTAAGGAATAATATTGCATTGGCTAAGATTTTAGTCGAAAGTGAAGGAAGTAGAGAGTTGATTATTGAACGTTGTACGGTGCACTTGACAAGAGTATTTCAATCGAGTTAACCTAAAATATAGTACCGTAATGGCGAGTCAGTGTATGACACAAATTTGAAAATCACGAGTGGCGACTAAAAACATTTTGTAACATCGACACAGTGACATAAACACTTCCAAGAGACTAAAAAACATTGTACAGCACTAAACTACAGTCAAATAACATTATTAAAAACCATAAAACAGTAGACATTATAACCATCAATTAGTGCCTGAACGACAGAAAGTGAACTGACTTATACATACACCACTATTGAAAATACAACACAGAAACTTCACCCAAGACACTACACCAACATCAGAAGGAAGATTTGTTGACACCAGGACGTGAATACTGCCAGAAAATATCTTTATTGGAACGCCAAATTTACGAGAGACGTTTGACGAACTCGATGGCAGCCATTTGCAATTTTCATCATCACTCAACTGAACACCGTCTCCTAGTTCCGTCAGCGATACGGTTCGAAATCAAACTTGTTTATTTCAATCTTTTCAATTAAATATATGTATTTAGTTTTAAGAATAATTATTGAAACGTTATACTTTTTTAATATTAGCCCGATTTCTCTGACTTTAACTATGATTAGCTGTTAAAAGAACCTGATTGCATTTTATATAAAAAACTTGTAACATTTCGATACCCTGAGAGTCGATTTTATAATCGACAAGAGTCTTATAACCAATTATCCAATAAATCATTTCTACTTTTCATATCAAAATAGTTCTTTCTTTATTAAACATAACAATTTACTATTAATATAATTTAAACAATATACTACAAGAATTTCACCACATCAGAAGGAAGATAACCTCCAAACCGAAAAGTAAACAAATATCGATTGTACCTGGAGACAATCTTATAAGTGGTTGGAGTTTATTGAAAATACAAAAACATTAATAAAATTTCCTAGACAAGTGAGACACGTTTCGGAACTTCATGAAACACAATTAATTAATTGTTTTTAATTAATTAATCGATAAAAAGAAAATTTTTTTTTAATTATAAAATTTTTTTTTAAAACAATTTTTATTTCTTCCACAAACAACATTTTTAAAACATTTTTGTAACACTACACCTATACAACTTTAACACTATTAACAGGTTTCGTTACAATTTGGACAGCTCAACAGTGAAACTAAAGGAAGAGTTTCAGACCAGGAAGACTTGGTAAACACCAGTATTGAGTTTAGTTACAAATTGGCGCCCAACTGAGGGGCTTTAATTAGCGATTGAAAGGCCACTACAATCTGCCCAATCACTAATTGGAGTTCGGCAGGAGCTATAAAGCCAGAGAAATTGACGGAAAAATGCAACGACGTGCAACATCAAAGAAACGGGCAGCAGAGGCCGAAAAAGAAGTAGAGACGGACATGGAGAATAAAGAGACGACGCCAGTAGATGTGGAAGGGTCGTTGCCACCGGTATTGTCAAAACAACCCGGGGAACAACTTGAGATGCCTACACAGACAGGGGATGTCAATCTCCAAGAGGAGCTAACCATCAAAGAGCGACATTTAGAAGAGAAGGCATTTATATGGAAAGAAAAAGAGAAGATCAACTTACAAAAGTATAAATAAAATGGGCTGGTATAGAGTACAAAATATGACCATATGTTGTGGTAAAGGATAATCATAACAATACTTATGAACTGAGAGAAATAGTTTCTGGAAGAGTTAAAGGTGTGTACAATCAAGCATCTATGAAAAAGTACTATGAAGAATAAGTTTAGAATTTTTTAACACAGAATAAATTCTAAAACAAATGTAAGCACATCTTACAACCAAATATTTTGGAGAAAACACTTTATGGCAAAGTAAAAAGAAAGAATTTTTAAACACAAAAAATTCTAAAACAAGTGTAAGAACAACTTACAACCAAATATTTAAGAAAAAACTTTATGGCAATTTAAAAGAAAAGAATTTTGAATTTAACAACAAAAAAATTCTAAAACAAATGTAAGAACAACTTACAACCAAATATTTATGAGAAACAACTTTTTGGCAGAATAAAAGAAAAGAATTTTTAATAACATCAAAATTCTAAAACAAATGTAAGCACATCTTACAACCAAATATATTTTAGAAAAAACTTTATGGAAAAATAAAAGAAGGAATTTTGAATTTTTAAATACCAACAAAATTCTAAAACAAATGTAAGCACATCTTACAACCTAATATTTTTGAAAAAACTTTATGGAAGAAATAAAAAGAAAGAATTTTGAATTTAACCAACAAAATTTGAAAACAAATGTAAGAACATCTTACTACCAAATATTTATAAGAAAAAACTTTATGGCGAAATAAAAGAAAGATTTTGGAATTTAATATACAAACAATTTAAAAATGAAGTAAGACCAACTTACTATAACTAATTTTGTGAAAAAACTTTATGGCAAATAATTAAGAAGAATTTGAATTTAGAGAAATACCAAAGAATTCAGAAATAATTGTAAGATCACCTTACTACACACAGTTTTGAAGAGATACCATTTGGAATAATTAAAAAGGAAGAATTAGAATTTAGAATTATATACAACAAAGAATTAAAAATTAAGTAACCACATCTTACTATAAACAATTTTGAAGGAAACAATTTTGGGAATAAATGAATTAAACAGCATTTGAACGTTGGTAAAACGTCAAAACTTTGAAACAAAACAAGATCAACTTATTACAATGATTTATGAGAAATGTTATGGAATTAAATAAAAAGAAGAGTTTGAATTTTACATAAAACTAACAAAGTTCTAAAAATAAATATGTGCCATTTATAATTAAATTTAGAAGAAAATAATATGATTAATTCAGAAAAAAGAATTAAATTTAATCCAGAATAAATGTGAATATCTAGCATTTGAAGGAGTAGAGAAGAAAAACAGAAAAGAGTGTGATATACAAGAGAAGGCAATAAGTTGGAAACAAAGAGAAGAATCTGTTATTATAATAAAATTATAAAAAATCCAAGAAAGAAAAACAATAAAATAATAATGAGAACAACCTATGACTAATTACTTATGAAACGATAATGGAAACAGTTAATCAAGAAAAGGAATACGATATTACTCAGTTCTGAAGAAGCAAAGAAGAACAACTCATACCAAATATATGGAGAAGATGATTTTGAACCAATAATAATAATAAGACCTATATGAAATGCAAAGAGAAGAAGTACCACATGAAATATAATATAAATGAATTAATGTTAATGAATGCTAAGGCGGATTAATAACTTTCTAAGAGAAAGGAAAGAACAAAATGTTTAAATAAAATGATCAAAATAACAACCTGAATATCTAATATAAAGATACAAATTTAAAAAATTAAATATAATAAAATAAGACCATTCAAATAATGAATAAGAAAATACTATACATGTAAAGACCATGCTAACACTGTAAGTAACCAGAAGGAAGTATAAAGAGAATTCAGATGGAGAAGAAAAAGAGTTACACTATAACCAGTAACAAGAATTATTAAGAGAAGTTTTCAACCATAATTAAAATAAATATATCAGACAAGTTAAGAGTTCAGAAAAATATATATATAATGAGTATAATAATAATTATGAAGATTTATTAAGATAGAAAATGTGAGATAATCTGAGAAACTACGAAGTGAAGAATCCAAAGATATTTTTATTAGTCGAAAATGAGACTACTTTTTATTTATTTATTCGATGACTGACTGAAGATAATTCCAGCAGCATTATGTTTTTTGAGCAGAGATGAATGTGCCTATGGACTCAAATTGTAGAAGTGGTGTATGGCCAGCAGAGATTGTGTAGCTCTGAACTCTCCACAGCCCACGTGATAGGGAATGCTAGGGAATTAATATCCCAATGATGCAACATGAAGTTTATAAAGAAAGAAAATGTATAATAATAATAATAATATATCTCAGAAGACACTAACTATCCAAGAAGGATCAAAAGTAAAATAAGTAACTATATATATATAAAATTTATTAAACTCAAATATAAAAAGTCGATATAGAAATGGAGAGGAAAATGAAATATAAAAAATAATGAAATTATCATAAGAAATTATTTCATCCATAAACATGTCTGAAATAATTACTTCTGGAGGAGAGCAATCTGTAGCGTGACAGATAAACACATAATAATGAATGGCATTGATCATTAGAATAATATAAAATTATAACATTAAATCCGAAGAAAGCATTAAAATAATATAAAGAATAAATTCAGAGCAACTGTGCAGAACAATCATTGTGATTAAAAGTATAAGTTCAAATAAAAGCAAGTTACTAGTGATGAATCATCGAAACCAGTATAATAACCCAAGGTTTTAAAAAATATAACCCAGGAAGGTAAGGAGCATATAAAGAAGCAACACAGAATATTACTAAGCCCACAACGAGGATAAATAAACGAAAAAGAAACCCTGAATAAGGCAAGATCCACCATAAAAGGTGATGTATTTCAAGAAACCAGAAGAAGATGAAGTAACCCCAAGAAACCCGATGGCATCCAGAAGAAGATGAAGAACATACAATTCAAAGAAGCCAGAAGAAAAGAAGACACCATTGAAGAAAGAAGAAGAAGACAGCATCCAGAAGAAGAAGGAATGCTCTTATAAAAAACACCCATATCCCCAAATCCCAAAATAAATAAAAACCACAATAATAAAAGTATAACGAAGTAGTCATGAAAAGAAACCACATGTACAATAAAATTAAGAAAAAAAAGTGTATACAGTAAGAGTTGCCAGTGGACCAAGGTGAAACAATAATATAATACCCAAAGAACAAATCTTCATTGTAACCCACAAACCAATTTATTGATGTTAATAAGACTAAACAACCATTTAGAAATAGCATCAAAAAGTGTAAAGTGAACCAGTGCTAGTTTCTGTATTGTAAAAATAAACCTTATGTTTCATCCTTGGCATCCACAAACTGTGTAGATAATGAAATATACAACTTTGAGTGACTTATAATTTGTACCAGGTGAATGTGATACATGTAATAATACCAAGATGTCAATCTGTTGGAAATGACATTTCTTTAAAGAATGAGTAAAAACAGATTTAAACATAAAGTGACCGGGTACCCGGGTACCCTATAGCATATTAAAAACAGTTTAAAAACTGCATGATTCAATTTAATATACAGAAATTGTAAAAAAATGTCTAAATAGTTGATGACACCATTAATTGAAAATATTTCTTGTTTGTTTATAGTATTGAAATCGATACTAATTGTTGTTATGTTTAATTGAAAAAATGTTTAATTTATATTACCTTGTTAAAAAGTCAGAGAGGGTATAACACAGTATGTATTGTTTATATAAAAATTTGTATGAAAAAACTTGTTGGAAATCTAGGCAAAATGATGAAACTAAACCTCATCAGAATTGAGAAATTAAGCACTTAAATATGTTTAAACTAAAGGGATTTAGATAACATAAACCAGAATTGAAGCCATATAATTAGAAATACAACTTAGAAAGATTTTGTACAATGATAGCCAGGATTATAAATAAAAATGGAAATGACAGAACTCAAAAATTTGGAGAGGGGAGTCATATATTCCAACATAATATTTTAAAAATTAACCAATTCAAATAATTGCAAGAAACGCAAGAAACTAAGGGAATATAAACCTTTTATTACAATATGAGATTGATAATCATAGATATAACTTAAAAATGGCAGAATTTGCATAATGACAGGAAGTTAATTTTGAAAATTTACCAGATACAAAATGAAGGTAAAATTACCAATTTTAGATAAAAAAACATAATAAAACGGCATTATTCGATATCAAAATAAGCCGAATGAACTGAAGGATAAAATTAAGTAACAACTAGCTAATAAATTTGAATAATAACCAAAGTTTAAGCAGTTATATAATGTAACTTTAATACATGCACAGGATGCAAAGTAAAATTCGAACAATGTAAGGAATAATATTGCATTGGCTAAGATTTTAGTCGAAAGTGAAGGAAGTAGAGAGTTGATTATTGAACGTTGTACGGTGCACTTGACAAGAGTATTTCAATCGAGTTAACCTAAAATATAGTACCGTAATGGCGAGTCAGTGTATGACACAAATTTGAAAATCACGAGTGGCGACTAAAAACATTTTGTAACATCGACACAGTGACATAAACACTTCCAAGAGACTAAAAAACATTGTACAGCACTAAACTACAGTCAAATAACATTATTAAAAACCATAAAACAGTAGACATTATAACCATCAATTAGTGCCTGAACGACAGAAAGTGAACTGACTTATACATACACCACTATTGAAAATACAACACAGAAACTTCACCCAAGACACTACACCAACATCAGAAGGAAGATTTGTTGACACCAGGACGTGAATACTGCCAGAAAATATCTTTATTGGAACGCCAAATTTACGAGAGACGTTTGACGAACTCGATGGCAGCCATTTGCAATTTTCATCATCACTCAACTGAACACCGTCTCCTAGTTCCGTCAGCGATACGGTTCGAAATCAAACTTGTTTATTTCAATCTTTTCAATTAAATATATGTATTTAGTTTTAAGAATAATTATTGAAACGTTATACTTTTTTAATATTAGCCCGATTTCTCTGACTTTAACTATGATTAGCTGTTAAAAGAACCTGATTGCATTTTATATAAAAAACTTGTAACATTTCGATACCCTGAGAGTCGATTTTATAATCGACAAGAGTCTTATAACCAATTATCCAATAAATCATTTCTACTTTTCATATCAAAATAGTTCTTTCTTTATTAAACATAACAATTTACTATTAATATAATTTAAACAATATACTACAAGAATTTCACCACATCAGAAGGAAGATAACCTCCAAAACGAAAAGTAAACAAATATCGATTGTACCTGGAGACAATCTTATAAGTGGTTGGAGTTTATTGAAAATACAAAAACATTAATAAAATTTCCTAGACAAGTGAGACACGTTTCGGAACTTCATGAAACACAATTAATTAATTGTTTTTAATTAATTAATCGATAAAAAGAAAATTTTTTTTTAATTATAAAATTTTTTTTTAAAACAATTTTTATTTCTTCCACAAACAACATTTTTAAAACATTTTTGTAACACTACACCTATACAACTTTAACACTATTAACAGGTTTCGTTACAATTTGGACAGCTCAACAGTGAAACAAAAGGAAGAGTTTCAGACCAGGAAGACTTGGTAAACACCAGTATTGAGTTTAGTTACAAATTGGCGCCCAACTGAGGGGCTTTAATTAGCGATTGAAAGGCCACTACAATCTGCCCAATCACTAATTGGAGTTCGGCAGGAGCTATAAAGCCAGAGAAATTGACGGAAAAATGCAACGACGTGCAACATCAAAGAAACGGGCGGCAGAGGCCGAAAAAGAAGTAGAGACGGACATGGAGAATAAAGAGACGACGCCAGTAGATGTGGAAGGGTCGTTGCCACCGGTATTGTCAAAACAACCCGGGGAACAACTTGAGATGCCTACACAGACAGGGGATGTCAATCTCCAAGAGGAGCTAACCATCAAAGAGCGACATTTAGAAGAGAAGGCATTTATATGGAAAGAAAAAGAGAAGATCAACTTACAAAAGTATAAATAAAATGGGCTGGTATAGAGTACAAAATATGACCATATGTTGTGGTAAAGGATAATCATAACAATACTTATGAACTGAGAGAAATAGTTTCTGGAAGAGTTAAAGGTGTGTACAATCAAGCATCTATGAAAAAGTACTATGAAGAATAAGTTTAGAATTTTTTAACACAGAATAAATTCTAAAACAAATGTAAGCACATCTTACAACCAAATATTTTGGAGAAAACACTTTATGGCAAAGTAAAAAGAAAGAATTTTTAAACACAAAAAATTCTAAAACAAGTGTAAGAACAACTTACAACCAAATATTTAAGAAAAAACTTTATGGCAATTTAAAAGAAAAGAATTTTGAATTTAACAACAAAAAAATTCTAAAACAAATGTAAGAACAACTTACAACCAAATATTTATGAGAAACAACTTTTTGGCAGAATAAAAGAAAAGAATTTTTAATAACATCAAAATTCTAAAACAAATGTAAGCACATCTTACAACCAAATATATTTTAGAAAAAACTTTATGGAAAAATAAAAGAAGGAATTTTGAATTTTTAAATACCAACAAAATTCTAAAACAAATGTAAGCACATCTTACAACCTAATATTTTTGAAAAAACTTTATGGAAGAAATAAAAAGAAAGAATTTTGAATTTAACCAACAAAATTTGAAAACAAATGTAAGAACATCTTACTACCAAATATTTATAAGAAAAAACTTTATGGCGAAATAAAAGAAAGATTTTGGAATTTAATATACAAACAATTTAAAAATGAAGTAAGACCAACTTACTATAACTAATTTTGTGAAAAAACTTTATGGCAAATAATTAAGAAGAATTTGAATTTAGAGAAATACCAAAGAATTCAGAAATAATTGTAAGATCACCTTACTACACACAGTTTTGAAGAGATACCATTTGGAATAATTAAAAAGGAAGAATTAGAATTTAGAATTATATACAACAAAGAATTAAAAATTAAGTAACCACATCTTACTATAAACAATTTTGAAGGAAACAATTTTGGGAATAAATGAATTAAACAGCATTTGAACGTTGGTAAAACGTCAAAACTTTGAAACAAAACAAGATCAACTTATTACAATGATTTATGAGAAATGTTATGGAATTAAATAAAAAGAAGAGTTTGAATTTTACATAAAACTAACAAAGTTCTAAAAATAAATATGTGCCATTTATAATTAAATTTAGAAGAAAATAATATGATTAATTCAGAAAAAAGAATTAAATTTAATCCAGAATAAATGTGAATATCTAGCATTTGAAGGAGTAGAGAAGAAAAACAGAAAAGAGTGTGATATACAAGAGAAGGCAATAAGTTGGAAACAAAGAGAAGAATCTGTTATTATAATAAAATTATAAAAAATCCAAGAAAGAAAAACAATAAAATAATAATGAGAACAACCTATGACTAATTACTTATGAAACGATAATGGAAACAGTTAATCAAGAAAAGGAATACGATATTACTCAGTTCTGAAGAAGCAAAGAAGAACAACTCATACCAAATATATGGAGAAGATGATTTTGAACCAATAATAATAATAAGACCTATATGAAATGCAAAGAGAAGAAGTACCACATGAAATATAATATAAATGAATTAATGTTAATGAATGCTAAGGCGGATTAATAACTTTCTAAGAGAAAGGAAAGAACAAAATGTTTAAATAAAATGATCAAAATAACAACCTGAATATCTAATATAAAGATACAAATTTAAAAAATTAAATATAATAAAATAAGACCATTCAAATAATGAATAAGAAAATACTATACATGTAAAGACCATGCTAACACTGTAAGTAACCAGAAGGAAGTATAAAGAGAATTCAGATGGAGAAGAAAAAGAGTTACACTATAACCAGTAACAAGAATTATTAAGAGAAGTTTTCAACCATAATTAAAATAAATATATCAGACAAGTTAAGAGTTCAGAAAAATATATATATAATGAGTATAATAATAATTATGAAGATTTATTAAGATAGAAAATGTGAGATAATCTGAGAAACTACGAAGTGAAGAATCCAAAGATATTTTTATTAGTCGAAAATGAGACTACTTTTTATTTATTTATTCGATGACTGACTGAAGATAATTCCAGCAGCATTATGTTTTTTGAGCAGAGATGAATGTGCCTATGGACTCAAATTGTAGAAGTGGTGTATGGCCAGCAGAGATTGTGTAGCCTACAGTGCCCCTCTGAACTGCCACAGCCCACGTGATAGGGAATGCTAGGGAATTAATATCCCAATGATGCAACATGAAGTTTATAAAGAAAGAAAATGTATAATAATAATAATAATATATCTCAGAAGACACTAACTATCCAAGAAGGATCAAAAGTAAAATAAGTAACTATATATATATAAAATTTATTAAACTCAAATATAAAAAGTCGATATAGAAATGGAGAGGAAAATGAAATATAAAAAATAATGAAATTATCATAAGAAATTATTTCATCCATAAACATGTCTGAAATAATTACTTCTGGAGGAGAGCAATCTGTAGCGTGACAGATAAACACATAATAATGAATGGCATTGATCATTAGAATAATATAAAATTATAACATTAAATCCGAAGAAAGCATTAAAATAATATAAAGAATAAATTCAGAGCAACTGTGCAGAACAATCATTGTGATTAAAAGTATAAGTTCAAATAAAAGCAAGTTACTAGTGATGAATCATCGAAACCAGTATAATAACCCAAGGTTTTAAAAAATATAACCCAGGAAGGTAAGGAGCATATAAAGAAGCAACACAGAATATTACTAAGCCCACAACGAGGATAAATAAACGAAAAAGAAACCCTGAATAAGGCAAGATCCACCATAAAAGGTGATGTATTTCAAGAAACCAGAAGAAGATGAAGTAACCCCAAGAAACCCGATGGCATCCAGAAGAAGATGAAGAACATACAATTCAAAGAAGCCAGAAGAAAAGAAGACACCATTGAAGAAAGAAGAAGAAGACAGCATCCAGAAGAAGAAGGAATGCTCTTATAAAAAACACCCATATCCCCAAATCCCAAAATAAATAAAAACCACAATAATAAAAGTATAACGAAGTAGTCATGAAAAGAAACCACATGTACAATAAAATTAAGAAAAAAAAGTGTATACAGTAAGAGTTGCCAGTGGACCAAGGTGAAACAATAATATAATACCCAAAGAACAAATCTTCATTGTAACCCACAAACCAATTTATTGATGTTAATAAGACTAAACAACCATTTAGAAATAGCATCAAAAAGTGTAAAGTGAACCAGTGCTAGTTTCTGTATTGTAAAAATAAACCTTATGTTTCATCCTTGGCATCCACAAACTGTGTAGATAATGAAATATACAACTTTGAGTGACTTATAATTTGTACCAGGTGAATGTGATACATGTAATAATACCAAGATGTCAATCTGTTGGAAATGACATTTCTTTAAAGAATGAGTAAAAACAGATTTAAACATAAAGTGACCGGGTACCCGGGTACCCTATAGCATATTAAAAACAGTTTAAAAACTGCATGATTCAATTTAATATACAGAAATTGTAAAAAAATGTCTAAATAGTTGATGACACCATTAATTGAAAATATTTCTTGTTTGTTTATAGTATTGAAATCGATACTAATTGTTGTTATGTTTAATTGAAAAAATGTTTAATTTATATTACCTTGTTAAAAAGTCAGAGAGGGTATAACACAGTATGTATTGTTTATATAAAAATTTGTATGAAAAAACTTGTTGGAAATCTAGGCAAAATGGTGAAACTAAACCTCATCAGAATTGAGAAATTAAGCACTTAAATATGTTTAAACTAAAGGGATTTAGATAACATAAACCAGAATTGAAGCCATATAATTAGAAATACAACTTAGAAAGATTTTGTACAATGATAGCCAGGATTATAAATAAAAATGGAAATGACAGAACTCAAAAATTTGGAGAGGGGAGTCATATATTCCAACATAATATTTTAAAAATTAACCAATTCAAATAATTGCAAGAAACGCAAGAAACTAAGGGAATATAAACCTTTTATTACAATATGAGATTGATAATCATAGATATAACTTAAAAATGGCAGAATTTGCATAATGACAGGAAGTTAATTTTGAAAATTTACCAGATACAAAATGAAGGTAAAATTACCAATTTTAGATAAAAAAACATAATAAAACGGCATTATTCGATATCAAAATAAGCCGAATGAACTGAAGGATAAAATTAAGTAACAACTAGCTAATAAATTTGAATAATAACCAAAGTTTAAGCAGTTATATAATGTAACTTTAATACATGCACAGGATGCAAAGTAAAATTCGAACAATGTAAGGAATAATATTGCATTGGCTAAGATTTTAGTCGAAAGTGAAGGAAGTAGAGAGTTGATTATTGAACGTTGTACGGTGCACTTGACAAGAGTATTTCAATCGAGTTAACCTAAAATATAGTACCGTAATGGCGAGTCAGTGTATGACACAAATTTGAAAATCACGAGTGGCGACTAAAAACATTTTGTAACATCGACACAGTGACATAAACACTTCCAAGAGACTAAAAAACATTGTACAGCACTAAACTACAGTCAAATAACATTATTAAAAACCATAAAACAGTAGACATTATAACCATCAATTAGTGCCTGAACGACAGAAAGTGAACTGACTTATACATACACCACTATTGAAAATACAACACAGAAACTTCACCCAAGACACTACACCAACATCAGAAGGAAGATTTGTTGACACCAGGACGTGAATACTGCCAGAAAATATCTTTATTGGAACGCCAAATTTACGAGAGACGTTTGACGAACTCGATGGCAGCCATTTGCAATTTTCATCATCACTCAACTGAACACCGTCTCCTAGTTCCGTCAGCGACACGGTTCGAAATCAAACTTGTTTATTTCAATCTTTTCAATTAAATATATGTATTTAGTTTTAAGAATAATTATTGAAACGTTATACTTTTTTAATATTAGCCCGATTTCTCTGACTTTAACTATGATTAGCTGTTAAAAGAACCTGATTGCATTTTATATAAAAAACTTGTAACATTTCGATACCCTGAGAGTCGATTTTATAATCGACAAGAGTCATATAACCAATTATCCAATAAATCATTTCTACTTTTCATATCAAAATAGTTCTTTCTTTATTAAACATAACAATTTACTATTAATATAATTTAAACAATATACTACAAGAATTTCACCACATCAGAAGGAAGATAACCTCCAAAACGAAAAGTAAACAAATATCGATTGTACCTGGAGACAATCTTATAAGTGGTTGGAGTTTATTGAAAATACAAAAACATTAATAAAATTTCCTAGACAAGTGAGACACGTTTCGGAACTTCATGAAACACAATTAATTAATTGTTTTTAATTAATTAATCGATAAAAAGAAAATTTTTTTTAATTATAAAATTTTTTTTTAAAACAATTTTTATTTCTTCCACAAACAACATTTTTAAAACATTTTTGTAACACTACACCTATACAACTTTAACACTATTAACAGGTTTCGTTACAATTTGGACAGCTCAACAGTGAAACTAAAGGAAGAGTTTCAGACCAGGAAGACTTGGTAAACACCAGTATTGAGTTTAGTTACAAATTGGCGCCCAACTGAGGGGCTTTAATTAGCGATTGAAAGGCCACTACAATCTGCCCAATCACTAATTGGAGTTCGGCAGGAGCTATAAAGCCAGAGAAATTGACGGAAAAATGCAATGACGTGCAACATCAAAGAAACGGGCGGCAGAGGCCGAAAAAGAAGTAGAGACGGACATGGAGAATAAAGAGACGACGCCAGTAGATGTGGAAGGGTCGTTGCCACCGGTATTGTCAAAACAACCCGGGGAACAACTTGAGATGCCTACACAGACAGGGGATGTCAATCTCCAAGAGGAGCTAACCATCAAAGAGCGACATTTAGAAGAGAAGGCATTTATATGGAAAGAAAAAGAGAAGATCAACTTACAAAAGTATAAATAAAATGGGCTGGTATAGAGTACAAAATATGACCATATGTTGTGGTAAAGGATAATCATAACAATACTTATGAACTGAGAGAAATAGTTTCTGGAAGAGTTAAAGGTGTGTACAATCAAGCATCTATGAAAAAGTACTATGAAGAATAAGTTTAGAATTTTTTAACACAGAATAAATTCTAAAACAAATGTAAGCACATCTTACAACCAAATATTTTGGAGAAAACACTTTATGGCAAAGTAAAAAGAAAGAATTTATAAACACAAAAAATTCTAAAACAAGTGTAAGAACAACTTACAACCAAATATTTAAGAAAAAACTTTATGGCAATTTAAAAGAAAAGAATTTTGAATTTAACAACAAAAAAATTCTAAAACAAATGTAAGAACAACTTACAACCAAATATTTATGAGAAACAACTTTTTGGCAGAATAAAAGAAAAGAATTTTTAATAACATCAAAATTCTAAAACAAATGTAAGCACATCTTACAACCAAATATATTTTAGAAAAAACTTTATGGAAAAATAAAAGAAGGAATTTTGAATTTTTAAATACCAACAAAATTCTAAAACAAATGTAAGCACATCTTACAACCTAATATTTTTGAAAAAACTTTATGGAAGAAATAAAAAGAAAGAATTTTGAATTTAACCAACAAAATTTGAAAACAAATGTAAGAACATCTTACTACCAAATATTTATAAGAAAAAACTTTATGGCGAAATAAAAGAAAGATTTTGGAATTTAATATACAAACAATTTAAAAATGAAGTAAGACCAACTTACTATAACTAATTTTGTGAAAAAACTTTATGGCAAATAATTAAGAAGAATTTGAATTTAGAGAAATACCAAAGAATTCAGAAATAATTGTAAGATCACCTTACTACACACAGTTTTGAAGAGATACCATTTGGAATAATTAAAAAGGAAGAATTAGAATTTAGAATTATATACAACAAAGAATTAAAAATTAAGTAACCACATCTTACTATAAACAATTTTGAAGGAAACAATTTTGGGAATAAATGAATTAAACAGCATTTGAACGTTGGTAAAACGTCAAAACTTTGAAACAAAACAAGATCAACTTATTACAATGATTTATGAGAAATGTTATGGAATTAAATAAAAAGAAGAGTTTGAATTTTACATAAAACTAACAAAGTTCTAAAAATAAATATGTGCCATTTATAATTAAATTTAGAAGAAAATAATATGATTAATTCAGAAAAAAGAATTAAATTTAATCCAGAATAAATGTGAATATCTAGCATTTGAAGGAGTAGAGAAGAAAAACAGAAAAGAGTGTGATATACAAGAGAAGGCAATAAGTTGGAAACAAAGAGAAGAATCTGTTATTATAATAAAATTATAAAAAATCCAAGAAAGAAAAACAATAAAATAATAATGAGAACAACCTATGACTAATTACTTATGAAACGATAATGGAAACAGTTAATCAAGAAAAGGAATACGATATTACTCAGTTCTGAAGAAGCAAAGAAGAACAACTCATACCAAATATATGGAGAAGATGATTTTGAACCAATAATAATAATAAGACCTATATGAAATGCAAAGAGAAGAAGTACCACATGAAATATAATATAAATGAATTAATGTTAATGAATGCTAAGGCGGATTAATAACTTTCTAAGAGAAAGGAAAGAACAAAATGTTTAAATAAAATGATCAAAATAACAACCTGAATATCTAATATAAAGATACAAATTTAAAAAATTAAATATAATAAAATAAGACCATTCAAATAATGAATAAGAAAATACTATACATGTAAAGACCATGCTAACACTGTAAGTAACCAGAAGGAAGTATAAAGAGAATTCAGATGGAGAAGAAAAAGAGTTACACTATAACCAGTAACAAGAATTATTAAGAGAAGTTTTCAACCATAATTAAAATAAATATATCAGACAAGTTAAGAGTTCAGAAAAATATATATATAATGAGTATAATAATAATTATGAAGATTTATTAAGATAGAAAATGTGAGATAATCTGAGAAACTACGAAGTGAAGAATCCAAAGATATTTTTATTAGTCGAAAATGAGACTACTTTTTATTTATTTATTCGATGACTGACTGAAGATAATTCCAGCAGCATTATGTTTTTTGAGCAGAGATGAATGTGCCTATGGACTCAAATTGTAGAAGTGGTGTATGGCCAGCAGAGATTGTGTAGCCTACAGTGCCCCTCTGAACTGCCACAGCCCACGTGATAGGGAATGCTAGGGAATTAATATCCCAATGATGCAACATGAAGTTTATAAAGAAAGAAAATGTATAATAATAATAATAATATATCTCAGAAGACACTAACTATCCAAGAAGGATCAAAAGTAAAATAAGTAACTATATATATATAAAATTTATTAAACTCAAATATAAAAAGTCGATATAGAAATGGAGAGGAAAATGAAATATAAAAAATAATGAAATTATCATAAGAAATTATTTCATCCATAAACATGTCTGAAATAATTACTTCTGGAGGAGAGCAATCTGTAGCGTGACAGATAAACACATAATAATGAATGGCATTGATCATTAGAATAATATAAAATTATAACATTAAATCCGAAGAAAGCATTAAAATAATATAAAGAATAAATTCAGAGCAACTGTGCAGAACAATCATTGTGATTAAAAGTATAAGTTCAAATAAAAGCAAGTTACTAGTGATGAATCATCGAAACCAGTATAATAACCCAAGGTTTTAAAAAATATAACCCAGGAAGGTAAGGAGCATATAAAGAAGCAACACAGAATATTACTAAGCCCACAACGAGGATAAATAAACGAAAAAGAAACCCTGAATAAGGCAAGATCCACCATAAAAGGTGATGTATTTCAAGAAACCAGAAGAAGATGAAGTAACCCCAAGAAACCCGATGGCATCCAGAAGAAGATGAAGAACATACAATTCAAAGAAGCCAGAAGAAAAGAAGACACCATTGAAGAAAGAAGAAGAAGACAGCATCCAGAAGAAGAAGGAATGCTCTTATAAAAAACACCCATATCCCCAAATCCCAAAATAAATAAAAACCACAATAATAAAAGTATAACGAAGTAGTCATGAAAAGAAACCACATGTACAATAAAATTAAGAAAAAAAAGTGTATACAGTAAGAGTTGCCAGTGGACCAAGGTGAAACAATAATATAATACCCAAAGAACAAATCTTCATTGTAACCCACAAACCAATTTATTGATGTTAATAAGACTAAACAACCATTTAGAAATAGCATCAAAAAGTGTAAAGTGAACCAGTGCTAGTTTCTGTATTGTAAAAATAAACCTTATGTTTCATCCTTGGCATCCACAAACTGTGTAGATAATGAAATATACAACTTTGAGTGACTTATAATTTGTACCAGGTGAATGTGATACATGTAATAATACCAAGATGTCAATCTGTTGGAAATGACATTTCTTTAAAGAATGAGTAAAAACAGATTTAAACATAAAGTGACCGGGTACCCGGGTACCCTATAGCATATTAAAAACAGTTTAAAAACTGCATGATTCAATTTAATATACAGAAATTGTAAAAAAATGTCTAAATAGTTGATGACACCATTAATTGAAAATATTTCTTGTTTGTTTATAGTATTGAAATCGATACTAATTGTTGTTATGTTTAATTGAAAAAATGTTTAATTTATATTACCTTGTTAAAAAGTCAGAGAGGGTATAACACAGTATGTATTGTTTATATAAAAATTTGTATGAAAAAACTTGTTGGAAATCTAGGCAAAATGGTGAAACTAAACCTCATCAGAATTGAGAAATTAAGCACTTAAATATGTTTAAACTAAAGGGATTTAGATAACATAAACCAGAATTGAAGCCATATAATTAGAAATACAACTTAGAAAGATTTTGTACAATGATAGCCAGGATTATAAATAAAAATGGAAATGACAGAACTCAAAAATTTGGAGAGGGGAGTCATATATTCCAACATAATATTTTAAAAATTAACCAATTCAAATAATTGCAAGAAACGCAAGAAACTAAGGGAATATAAACCTTTTATTACAATATGAGATTGATAATCATAGATATAACTTAAAAATGGCAGAATTTGCATAATGACAGGAAGTTAATTTTGAAAATTTACCAGATACAAAATGAAGGTAAAATTACCAATTTTAGATAAAAAAACATAATAAAACGGCATTATTCGATATCAAAATAAGCCGAATGAACTGAAGGATAAAATTAAGTAACAACTAGCTAATAAATTTGAATAATAACCAAAGTTTAAGCAGTTATATAATGTAACTTTAATACATGCACAGGATGCAAAGTAAAATTCGAACAATGTAAGGAATAATATTGCATTGGCTAAGATTTTAGTCGAAAGTGAAGGAAGTAGAGAGTTGATTATTGAACGTTGTACGGTGCACTTGACAAGAGTATTTCAATCGAGTTAACCTAAAATATAGTACCGTAATGGCGAGTCAGTGTATGACACAAATTTGAAAATCACGAGTGGCGACTAAAAACATTTTGTAACATCGACACAGTGACATAAACACTTCCAAGAGACTAAAAAACATTGTACAGCACTAAACTACAGTCAAATAACATTATTAAAAACCATAAAACAGTAGACATTATAACCATCAATTAGTGCCTGAACGACAGAAAGTGAACTGACTTATACATACACCACTATTGAAAATACAACACAGAAACTTCACCCAAGACACTACACCAACATCAGAAGGAAGATTTGTTGACACCAGGACGTGAATACTGCCAGAAAATATCTTTATTGGAACGCCAAATTTACGAGAGACGTTTGACGAACTCGATGGCAGCCATTTGCAATTTTCATCATCACTCAACTGAACACCGTCTCCTAGTTCCGTCAGCGACACGGTTCGAAATCAAACTTGTTTATTTCAATCTTTTCAATTAAATATATGTATTTAGTTTTAAGAATAATTATTGAAACGTTATACTTTTTTAATATTAGCCCGATTTCTCTGACTTTAACTATGATTAGCTGTTAAAAGAACCTGATTGCATTTTATATAAAAAACTTGTAACATTTCGATACCCTGAGAGTCGATTTTATAATCGACAAGAGTCATATAACCAATTATCCAATAAATCATTTCTACTTTTCATATCAAAATAGTTCTTTCTTTATTAAACATAACAATTTACTATTAATATAATTTAAACAATATACTACAAGAATTTCACCACATCAGAAGGAAGATAACCTCCAAAACGAAAAGTAAACAAATATCGATTGTACCTGGAGACAATCTTATAAGTGGTTGGAGTTTATTGAAAATACAAAAACATTAATAAAATTTCCTAGACAAGTGAGACACGTTTCGGAACTTCATGAAACACAATTAATTAATTGTTTTTAATTAATTAATCGATAAAAAGAAAATTTTTTTTTAATTATAAAATTTTTTTTTAAAACAATTTTTATTTCTTCCACAAACAACATTTTTAAAACATTTTTGTAACACTACACCTATACAACTTTAACACTATTAACAGGTTTCGTTACAATTTGGACAGCTCAACAGTGAAACTAAAGGAAGAGTTTCAGACCAGGAAGACTTGGTAAACACCAGTATTGAGTTTAGTTACAAATTGGCGCCCAACTGAGGGGCTTTAATTAGCGATTGAAAGGCCACTACAATCTGCCCAATCACTAATTGGAGTTCGGCAGGAGCTATAAAGCCAGAGAAATTGACGGAAAAATGCAACGACGTGCAACATCAAAGAAACGGGCGGCAGAGGCCGAAAAAGAAGTAGAGACGGACATGGAGAATAAAGAGACGACGCCAGTAGATGTGGAAGGGTCGTTGCCACCGGTATTGTCAAAACAACCCGGGGAACAACTTGAGATGCCTACACAGACAGGGGATGTCAATCTCCAAGAGGAGCTAACCATCAAAGAGCGACATTTAGAAGAGAAGGCATTTATATGGAAAGAAAAAGAGAAGATCAACTTACAAAAGTATAAATAAAATGGGCTGGTATAGAGTACAAAATATGACCATATGTTGTGGTAAAGGATAATCATAACAATACTTATGAACTGAGAGAAATAGTTTCTGGAAGAGTTAAAGGTGTGTACAATCAAGCATCTATGAAAAAGTACTATGAAGAATAAGTTTAGAATTTTTTAACACAGAATAAATTCTAAAACAAATGTAAGCACATCTTACAACCAAATATTTTGGAGAAAACACTTTATGGCAAAGTAAAAAGAAAGAATTTTTAAACACAAAAAATTCTAAAACAAGTGTAAGAACAACTTACAACCAAATATTTAAGAAAAAACTTTATGGCAATTTAAAAGAAAAGAATTTTGAATTTAACAACAAAAAAATTCTAAAACAAATGTAAGAACAACTTACAACCAAATATTTATGAGAAACAACTTTTTGGCAGAATAAAAGAAAAGAATTTTTAATAACATCAAAATTCTAAAACAAATGTAAGCACATCTTACAACCAAATATATTTTAGAAAAAACTTTATGGAAAAATAAAAGAAGGAATTTTGAATTTTTAAATACCAACAAAATTCTAAAACAAATGTAAGCACATCTTACAACCTAATATTTTTGAAAAAACTTTATGGAAGAAATAAAAAGAAAGAATTTTGAATTTAACCAACAAAATTTGAAAACAAATGTAAGAACATCTTACTACCAAATATTTATAAGAAAAAACTTTATGGCGAAATAAAAGAAAGATTTTGGAATTTAATATACAAACAATTTAAAAATGAAGTAAGACCAACTTACTATAACTAATTTTGTGAAAAAACTTTATGGCAAATAATTAAGAAGAATTTGAATTTAGAGAAATACCAAAGAATTCAGAAATAATTGTAAGATCACCTTACTACACACAGTTTTGAAGAGATACCATTTGGAATAATTAAAAAGGAAGAATTAGAATTTAGAATTATATACAACAAAGAATTAAAAATTAAGTAACCACATCTTACTATAAACAATTTTGAAGGAAACAATTTTGGGAATAAATGAATTAAACAGCATTTGAACGTTGGTAAAACGTCAAAACTTTGAAACAAAACAAGATCAACTTATTACAATGATTTATGAGAAATGTTATGGAATTAAATAAAAAGAAGAGTTTGAATTTTACATAAAACTAACAAAGTTCTAAAAATAAATATGTGCCATTTATAATTAAATTTAGAAGAAAATAATATGATTAATTCAGAAAAAAGAATTAAATTTAATCCAGAATAAATGTGAATATCTAGCATTTGAAGGAGTAGAGAAGAAAAACAGAAAAGAGTGTGATATACAAGAGAAGGCAATAAGTTGGAAACAAAGAGAAGAATCTGTTATTATAATAAAATTATAAAAAATCCAAGAAAGAAAAACAATAAAATAATAATGAGAACAACCTATGACTAATTACTTATGAAACGATAATGGAAACAGTTAATCAAGAAAAGGAATACGATATTACTCAGTTCTGAAGAAGCAAAGAAGAACAACTCATACCAAATATATGGAGAAGATGATTTTGAACCAATAATAATAATAAGACCTATATGAAATGCAAAGAGAAGAAGTACCACATGAAATATAATATAAATGAATTAATGTTAATGAATGCTAAGGCGGATTAATAACTTTCTAAGAGAAAGGAAAGAACAAAATGTTTAAATAAAATGATCAAAATAACAACCTGAATATCTAATATAAAGATACAAATTTAAAAAATTAAATATAATAAAATAAGACCATTCAAATAATGAATAAGAAAATACTATACATGTAAAGACCATGCTAACACTGTAAGTAACCAGAAGGAAGTATAAAGAGAATTCAGATGGAGAAGAAAAAGAGTTACACTATAACCAGTAACAAGAATTATTAAGAGAAGTTTTCAACCATAATTAAAATAAATATATCAGACAAGTTAAGAGTTCAGAAAAATATATATATAATGAGTATAATAATAATTATGAAGATTTATTAAGATAGAAAATGTGAGATAATCTGAGAAACTACGAAGTGAAGAATCCAAAGATATTTTTATTAGTCGAAAATGAGACTACTTTTTATTTATTTATTCGATGACTGACTGAAGATAATTCCAGCAGCATTATGTTTTTTGAGCAGAGATGAATGTGCCTATGGACTCAAATTGTAGAAGTGGTGTATGGCCAGCAGAGATTGTGTAGCCTACAGTGCCCCTCTGAACTGCCACAGCCCACGTGATAGGGAATGCTAGGGAATTAATATCCCAATGATGCAACATGAAGTTTATAAAGAAAGAAAATGTATAATAATAATAATAATATATCTCAGAAGACACTAACTATCCAAGAAGGATCAAAAGTAAAATAAGTAACTATATATATATAAAATTTATTAAACTCAAATATAAAAAGTCGATATAGAAATGGAGAGGAAAATGAAATATAAAAAATAATGAAATTATCATAAGAAATTATTTCATCCATAAACATGTCTGAAATAATTACTTCTGGAGGAGAGCAATCTGTAGCGTGACAGATAAACACATAATAATGAATGGCATTGATCATTAGAATAATATAAAATTATAACATTAAATCCGAAGAAAGCATTAAAATAATATAAAGAATAAATTCAGAGCAACTGTGCAGAACAATCATTGTGATTAAAAGTATAAGTTCAAATAAAAGCAAGTTACTAGTGATGAATCATCGAAACCAGTATAATAACCCAAGGTTTTAAAAAATATAACCCAGGAAGGTAAGGAGCATATAAAGAAGCAACACAGAATATTACTAAGCCCACAACGAGGATAAATAAACGAAAAAGAAACCCTGAATAAGGCAAGATCCACCATAAAAGGTGATGTATTTCAAGAAACCAGAAGAAGATGAAGTAACCCCAAGAAACCCGATGGCATCCAGAAGAAGATGAAGAACATACAATTCAAAGAAGCCAGAAGAAAAGAAGACACCATTGAAGAAAGAAGAAGAAGACAGCATCCAGAAGAAGAAGGAATGCTCTTATAAAAAACACCCATATCCCCAAATCCCAAAATAAATAAAAACCACAATAATAAAAGTATAACGAAGTAGTCATGAAAAGAAACCACATGTACAATAAAATTAAGAAAAAAAAGTGTATACAGTAAGAGTTGCCAGTGGACCAAGGTGAAACAATAATATAATACCCAAAGAACAAATCTTCATTGTAACCCACAAACCAATTTATTGATGTTAATAAGACTAAACAACCATTTAGAAATAGCATCAAAAAGTGTAAAGTGAACCAGTGCTAGTTTCTGTATTGTAAAAATAAACCTTATGTTTCATCCTTGGCATCCACAAACTGTGTAGATAATGAAATATACAACTTTGAGTGACTTATAATTTGTACCAGGTGAATGTGATACATGTAATAATACCAAGATGTCAATCTGTTGGAAATGACATTTCTTTAAAGAATGAGTAAAAACAGATTTAAACATAAAGTGACCGGGTACCCGGGTACCCTATACCATATTAAAAACAGTTTAAAAACTGCATGATTCAATTTAATATACGGAATAGCAAATAAGAATATAGGAATAAGGTTTTGTGTATATAGAATAGGATATTTTAAAAATGTATTAGTAATAAGATCCTTTTAATAAGTTTGGAACCACTAACATCCTAATTGTAAATATATTTATTACTGATATTGATAGTAATAATTAAATAAGATGTTAATTGGGAAAAAACATTCCTTGTAGATAATATTTCTGTTTTAATATTAAGTTTTGATTGTAAAAAATGTCTAAATAGTTGATGACACCATTAATTGAAAATATTTCTTATTTGTTTATAGTATTGAAATCGATACTAATTGTTGTTATGTTTAATTGAAAAAATGTTTAATTTATATTACCTTGTTAAAAAGTCAGAGAGGGTATAACACAGTATGTATTGTTTATATAAAAATTTGTATGAAAAAACTTGTTAAAAATCTAGGCAAAATGATGAAACTAAACCTCATCAGAATTGAGAAATTAAGCACTTAAATATGTTTAAACTAAAGGGATTTAGATAACATAAACCAGAATTGAAGCCATATAATTAGAAATACAACTTAGAAAGATTTTGTACAATGATAGCCAGGATTATAAATAAAAATGGAAATGACAGAACTCAAAAATTTGGAGAGGGGAGTCATATATTCCAACATAATATTTTAAAAATTAACCAATTCAAATAATTGCAAGAAACGCAAGAAACTAAGGGAATATAAACCTTTTATTACAATATGAGATTGATAATCATAGATATAACTTAAAAATGGCAGAATTTGCATAATGACAGGAAGTTAATTTTGAAAATTTACCAGATACAAAATGAAGGTAAAATTACCAATTTTAGATAAAAAAACATAATAAAACGGCATTATTCGATATCAAAATAAGCCGAATGAACTGAAGGATAAAATTAAGTAACAACTAGCTAATAAATTTGAATAATAACCAAAGTTTAAGCAGTTATATAATGTAACTTTAATACATGCACAGGATGCAAAGTAAAATTCGAACAATGTAAGGAATAATATTGCATTGGCTAAGATTTTAGTCGAAAGTGAAGGAAGTAGAGAGTTGATTATTGAACGTTGTACGGTGCACTTGACAAGAGTATTTTAATCGAGTTAACCTAATTTATAGTACCGTAATGGCGAGTCAGTGTATGACACAAATTTGAAAATCACGAGTGGCGACTAAAAACATTTCGTAACATCGACACAGTGACATAAACACTTCCAAGAGACTAAGAAACATTGTACAGCACTAAACTACAGTCAAATAACATTATTAAAAACCATAAAACAGTAGACATTATAACCATCAATTAGTGCCTGAACGACAGAAAGTGAACTGACTTATACATACACCACTATTGAAAATACAACACAGAAACTTCACCCAAGACACTACACCGACATCAGAAGGAAGATTTGTTGACACCAGGACGTGAATACTGCCAGAAAATATCTTTATTGGAACGCCAAATTTACGAGAGACGTTTGACGAACTCGACGGCAGCCATTTGCAATTTTCATCATCACTCAACTGAACACCGTCTCCTAGTTCCGTCAGCGACACGGTTCGAAATCAAACTTGTTTATTTCAATCTTTTCAATTAAATATATGTATTTAGTTTTAAGAATAATTATTGTAACGTTATACTTTTTTAATATTAGCCCGATTTCTCTGACTTTAACTATGATTAGCTGTTAAAAGAACCTGATTGCATTTTATATAAAAAATTTGTAACATTTCGATACCCTGAGAGTCGATTTTATAATCGACAAGAGTCTTATAACCAATTATCCAATAAATCATTTCTACTTTTCATATCAAAATAGTTCTTTCTTTATTAAACATAACAAGTTACTATTAATATAATTTAAGCAATATACTACAAGAATTTCACCACATCAGAAGGAAGATAACCTCCAAAACGAAAAGTAAACAAATATCGATTGTACCTGGAGACAATCTTATAAGTGGTTGGAGTTTATTGAAAATACAAAAACATTAATAAAATTTCCTAGACAAGTGAGACACGTTTCGGAACTTCACGAAACACAATTAATTAATTGTTTTTAATTAATTAATCGATAAAAAGAAATTTTTTTTAATTATAAATTTTTTTTTTAAACACAATTTTTATTTCTTCCACAAACAACATTTTTAAAACATTTTTGTAACACTACACCTATACAACTTTAACACTATTAACAGGTTTTGTTACAATTTGGACAGCTCAACAGTGAAACTAAAGGAAGAGTTTCAGACCAGGAAGACTTGGTAAACACCACTATTGAGTTTAGTTACAATATACATTTAGACAATGATGTAAGAGAGAGGTAGTAGAGGCTAGAGACGCTGAATTTTAACAGCAATTTCAATATTTATAACCTTCCTTTTAGTGGATTATTAGGTCGTTGCAACAGACAATGAAGAAAGAATGCAGAGATAATTCTTTGAACTGCAGCAGATAATTCAAACATATGGTTTGGTAATCTGTGTTATCCAGTCTAGGTTGCTTTTCGAGGTTGCTTTCTATCAGATGGAACTTGGTTGAGAACAATCGACTCATTGAACATGTGCATTTCTTTAGAGTCCTTGGATGTGACTTATCTTACGTGGGAGATTTAGATATCGATTACTACAACATGTGGAATGAAAAGAAAAACCCTTATGGAAGAAGGTCAGACGAGACACTCTGTTAAACTTTTATAAACTGATGGCATGAAGACTGTATGCAAGGACACATAGCTGAATATCAACTAACAAGATAAGGTTTTGGGAACTGTACTTGGAGTATCTCGGAGAGACCATTAAGTGATGACGATAAAAAGGAATGCCCTTGGAACTTTCAACTTGAATAATAAAATCAAGTAGTACTAACAGAATTGGACAGACTATGTTCAAAAGATGCATTAGGAAGACTACTAAAGCACTTGATATTCTATCTTTCCAGGGACAACTGCAAGATCAGAAGACACAAGAAAATGTAGTCAGATGAAAGAACGCAGCAAAAGACTGTAAGACAAACACTCTTAGGAAGAAGAAGATTTAAAATATTAAATTCCGATAGGCCTACTTTTATTTTAAATGCTATTTTTCTATTAATGTAATATATAAATTAAAAATGTAATTTAATGTAAAACCTGTACACAAACATCCCCATCTCTGAAACAATCACCATCCTGCAAAACAAACTCAAACAGAACAACACACCACACGAACTTATCAACGAAATAACAGAAACTCTGAACATTATCACAAAACAAAACTACTTTACATATAACAATAAATTTTGTACACAGAATGATGGTCGGGCTCCCCCATATTCAGCATTCTAGCAGAAGTCTTCCTCCAACACTTAGAAAAAACAAAAATCCTCACAAACAATGACAGACACCCACATAAAATACTATATTGGCACAGATACGTTGATGACATTCTAATACTATACAGGGGAAACAAAAGACAATATGAACAGTTATTAATGCACATAAACAAAATACATAAAAACATAACCTTTACTGCCAAATACGAACACAACAATACCATAAACTTCTTAGACCTCTCCATCACAAAACTTGAACACAGGCACAAATTCAGTATATACAGAAAACCGACTACAACTGACACACTAATACACAACTCCTCCAATCACCCAATACAACACAAACTAGCTGCCTTCAGAACCATGATACATAGACTTAACAACATCTCCCTAGATGAAAAAGACTACAAAAACGAACTAAACACGATAAAATATCTAGCAGAATCTAACGGATACGACAGAACAATAGTCAATAAACTCCTACACAAAACACAAAACAAACAACAGACAAAGACAGAAAACAACAAATTCATAACACTAACATACATCAATAAACAAACTGAAAAAATAGCCCAAAAATTCAAAAAAGCAGGATACAGAATCGCTCACATAACTACTAACAAACCAGAACACACACTATCAAAACACACACACAAAGCACAAAACAAATTCGATCTACCTGGTGTTTACAAACTAAATTGCTCAAATTGCAACAAATTCTTGCAAACCACCTCATTGAAGCAAACCACACATACAAAAACATCGACAATAACATGAACATTCTACACATACACACAAAAGGCCGAAAACTAGACACTCTAGAACAATTGGAAATATACAAACGCACAAAAACAAATAAAAACGACATCCTAAACGAACAGACACAATTCAAATCACACGCATTATTCGAACATATCTCACCCCACACACGCAACATCGATCTTTCAAAAATCGATTCCATCACCCACAACAAGACGGACAGCGCTACCAGCAGCAACCTCTGAAGAAGCTTTTTAAAAGTGAAAACCGGTTCAGGTTGTAAGGTAAAACTTTATATTTTTACTCATAAAAAACTTTGTGTTCCGAGTCGTTAGTGAAATAGTTGTATTTACTTACCTAGTAATTGATTTCAACAGTAATAACAGGGGTTGGGGTAGAATGACCAAAGCCTAATATTCCACCCCACTGAAGTATTGACACATGTCTGAGACATATACTCGTACACTATCTTATAATATATGAATTACCCACTTACCCAAAGGATCTCTCAAACATTAATGTTTCAAAAGACCAATCTCTAGGTCAGATTGGCTGTGGTTAGCAGGATTCATTTGGTTGAACATTTTCAATTAACAATAGTGAAGGAAATACACAAAAACAGGATAGAATTTACTAGTGAATTATAATACCATAAGGAAGAAAAGGATTTATGTCACTAGTGGTAGTGAACATATCTTCCGTGTTTCCCAATTTTCCAGAATCTACATTATTTATAACGTACACTTTCATAGACTTTGTTTCTTTATACATTTATTTTCTTATTTTCATGCATTTCTTTTTCAGCTTTCTCAATTTCTATAATTATATTCTATATTGTATATCTGTTGTCAGTCTGTCTCTCGCCCTCTCTCTCTCTCTCTCTTTCTCTATAAATTTGTGTTTACAAAAGTAATTGTAACAGCAGCCTCAAAGTATAGCAAACATTCCATACTTCAGTATGCCAGTATGACTATACATTAAATAATCTAACAGATAAGTGTAAAATAAATTCTATTGTTAATGTTTAATTACTTACTTCCCATCTTACCATCAGTATGCTTTACTCAGAGTTCTCAGCTTTACTATTTATTTTTCTAGTGCCTTGTATGAGGACATGCTCCTTTTGATGGAAAATTAGTTTGATTTTTAATTTGAGGTTTTTCACAAATTTGTGTAGACCACAAGCTAGAAGATTATCATAATATTTTCACAGTATCATTGTACTATTAAACAAGTAATATTGTCTACAATATTAAGCTAAGGTCTCTTGACACCTTAGCTTGTCAAGAGATTAATATTGTGATTCATCCAATCTGTAGGTTTAACATAAGGAATTTCTGTGATGACATGTTGAATTTTTGTATTGATTCTTGTGTATAATAACAGGCGTACATTTTGTGTAGAGATATTCAAACAAAGTTACTTGCATTTTCTTAGAATGGCCCAAACATTCTAGAGAAATTTGCATTGAAATAAATTTACAGTAAGTTGTTAAAAAACATATAAATATATTAACAGAAAGCTCTCACATAGCAATTTGTCAGTTGAGATTGGAAGGTATGAGGTTTTGAAACATGATTATGAGGTTCCATTGCTTCTATAGAAATATTTCATTTTGAAAACCCAGTGAAAAGTTTAAACATTTTATTTGCCTCCAGAAATGGTTAAGACTATAAAATAGGTTAAATACCTTCTGTCAACGTTTCTCAGAATCCTATACTGGATTACTCGAGTTTCGACACCAATGGTGTCATCATCAGATCCAATATGATTAACGTTAAAACATTAATCGATGTATATTCATCTCATCAAATATTAAAAAACAACACATACATTGTACAAAAATAATAAATAACACATATTAAAAACGAAATAACAACGAAATAACAACGAAATAAAACCGACATGTGGCCATAACGAACCTGCACATGAACGCTCCCACGGTAAAACTAATCAATACTGGCTTGACCTTCGTTCAATTTTATCGATCTGATATAGCCGATTTCTTGTTCGATATGATCGATTCTATTAAACAAAATATTATTTGTATGTATTGCTTTTTCGTTTAGGACACGATTGTAATCCTCTTTTATAGCTTTATATATCTTGAACCGTTCGAGGGTGTCTAGCCTTAGTGACTTTTTACAATTATTTTATGGTCATGTAAGCTTAAATGTTCTGCAAATGTAGATCTTCTTACATTTGACTTGGAGCTTGGGATATGTTCTTTATAACGTAATTTGAAGGAACGACCCGTTTGTCCTATGTAGAACTGTGTGCAATCCGAACAATTAAGTCTATATACACCAGTACCATCAAATATATCAGAGGGTATATTTTTGTTTGTAAATGTAAGTTTTTTCTTAAGCTTATTATTCGCCTTTGAAGCCAAAGTAATATTTTGCTTTTTTAATTGGTTTTTTAAAATATGATGTAGAATTTCACCATATTATATTGCAATATATTTGTTTACTTTTTCTTTGGACACATTAATATTTATTGGTTTATTTTGTTTTTTACTAATTATTCTATCTACTATATGACTTTTGTATCTTTGGCTATCGCTATGTGTTTGATAATGTCTAGTTCATTTTTATAGTCTTCCGTAGACAGGGGCAATGCCAGCAATCTATGAACCATACAATTAAAAAATGCCATTTTATGTGAAATAGGGTGATAAGATGAGGCGTGAATAGCATGATATGCGATTGTTGGTTTTCTGTAAATATTATAGTTAATTTTATTATTTATTTTTGTTAAAGTTAAATCTAAAAAATTAATCTTATTATTCATTTCCGTCTCTAATGTGAATTGCAAATTATTTGTAATAGTATTCATATATTTTTTAAGCATCTCCAATTGCCTGCAATTGCCATTGTAAATCATTATTGTGTCATCCACATATCGTTGGTAAAATAAAATTTTTTTATAACGTTTGTTTTTAGTTGATAATATTTCGTTTGTTTCAATGTGATTTAAGTAAATTTCTGCCAGGATGCCTGATAATGGGGATCCCATCGCCAATCCATCCTGTTATAAATAATATTTGTTATCGAAAGTAAAATAATTTTGTTCCAATATTACTTTTGTCAAATTAAGCAAAAAGTTTATTACTCTCTAAATCCACATTAAATCATGAAACAATCGATGAGTTAATCAATTTGACAAAAGTAATATTGGAACAAAAATATTTAGACACCCTCGAACGGTTCGAGATATATAAAGCTATAAAGGAGGATTACAATCGTGTCCTAAACGAAAAAGCAATACATACAAATAATATTTTGTTTAATAGAATCGATCATATAGAACGAGAAATCGGCTATATCAGATCGATAAAATTGAACGAAGGTCAAGCCAGTATTGATTAGTTTTACCGTGGGAGCGTTCCTGTGCAGGTTCGTTATGGCCACATGTCGGTTTTATTTCGTTGTTATTTCGTTTTTAATATGTGTTATTTATTATTTTTGTACAATGTATGTGTTGTTTTTTAATATTTGATGAGATGAATATACATCGATTAATGTTTTAACCTTAATCATGTTGGATCTGATGATGACACCATTGGTGTCGAAACTCGAGTAATCCAGTATAGGATTCTGAGAAACGTTGACAGAAGGTATTTAACCTATTTTATAGCCAGTGAAAAAGGGCTGTCTTTGTCTTACAGGCTTTCATGACTGTTCTTAAATTTAGTGATTTAGTAACAATCTAAAATAAAGGTGTACAATCTCCTTGCATTATTTCATTATTGATATGAATGCCTTGAGTTTTGTTATCAGGATATTTAATTACCTATAGTAGATAATAAAATTTTGTCATTACTTTTATTCAGACTGTTGTGAGGAGTAGGCTTACTACCAAACAGTAAGTAAACCACTAGACAAAAATAATGTGAAATATATTGGTGTGTGAAATATAATGTGTGTGTGTGTGTGTATGCGTGTGCGTGTACTACCTCTGTACTTTGAAACAACCCCTTTCAAATGTCACTTCTGTTCCAATTAAAATTAACACTTTTCAAGTGCAAATGATTTGTACCTAAGAAACTTTTATATAGGTGATTCAAAATTGCACGGCAATCTCTCGGAAGCTGATTTTATACCTAAAAATAAGAAAAAAAGTTCATATAAACATAGATCTGGAAATGATTCATTATCGAGTTACGGCTCGCGAACCAGTTCACCCTGATTTCTGCTCCCACGGTAAAATGATGCCATACTGAAATTCTTGTGGTATAAAGTAAAGAGTAAATTTGGTGGTTTTTTGGTCTTTGATCTGAGCAATTGAATAAAAGAGGTCCCACAGCTCTATCTCAATTAGTTTTTAAGAAAAATTGTGTAAAACCCAAAACATTTGAGTTGAAAAACAAACATTTTTAGATTTGGGATACAATAACTTCGTTAATTTGCCAATAAACAAATAAGTTAAAACTTTCTAACTAACCTTGTAGAGAATGTAATTATGAACAAATTTATGTGTATAATGTCTATTAAAAATAAGTACAAATTTGACTTTAATTAAAAACAAAACAGACCAAAATTTGTCAGAAAAGTGTTACATTTTAAACAAAATAAAGATTTTCATAAACGTGTTCACAACAGATCTAATCAAAAACAAATTAAAAACTTGCATTATTGATTTTTTGTTCTAATAATTAAATATCAATATTTTTAAATTGATAATAGGGGAAAGTGCCCTATTCTCAGGTACCATTTTAATATTTTGAATATTGACCAAGTAGGATGATCTAAAATTTAAAAAAAATTATTTTTACATATTTTGTACTGTTAATTTGCAATGTACATTTGCAATTTGCTATAACATTTTGTTGACAGAAGTTCTGTAATAATATGTCACGAAGTGCATTTTTTAACTTCGAAAAAAAGGTTTCCTAATTCCGGGTTGGGTGTAAGTATGGAAACTGAAATAATTTTATGCCTAATTAAGCTTGTTTCCTCAAGTAATAAATATTTATTGCTACACAAATCTTAATTACAGTTTTGATATAATGAAATTTTTATTTGATTTTATGTAATTCAAATTTTATTTGTTCGTTTTGAAACACAAGTCACACTTAAAATTTTTCCAGTCATTCTTTTCGATTCCTGCACACAGTTCATGTGCCCAGCGGAAGCACTTGATACACCTGATCCATGTGTCTTTAGAGGTGTCAGTGGACAATTGATGGCAGGAGTAGAGACAATCATCATCTTCTTCAAATTCAGAAGATGAATCATTAAGTTCATACTTAATGACGTCATCGTCATCAATCAGGCTTGAATCAGATTCACTGTCACTATCCTCTTGCTTCTTTCTCTTAATCTTCTTTTTCTGCAGCTTCCCATTATTTTCAAACAGCTTTTTTTGCAATTTAGGCTGACTTTCTGTATTCCAGATGTTGAAACTTCATCAAATGACATGCTTGAAGCTGTAGTTTTAAGCAAAGTTTTTCCTTTCTTTGACTTAATCTTCTTTGCTTCTTTTAACTCTAATTTTTCTTTTTTTGTGATGGATTCCACCAAGGTGTTTTTCAATGGAGATGAGGTCAGAAGAGCTGCCTTTCCTGACCTTGATGTGGTTTTAGGAAGTGAGAGCAGAGGTGGTGGGCTAATTTCTAAAGGAGAAATAAATCCAGCCACAAATCGATTCTGCTGGTCTGTTCTTTCTGGGGAAGGAGTCGTAGTCATCTCTTCAACAGGAAAGGCGTCCAGTGGAAAAATCAATGGATAGAATGGGTAGATCCCACATTTCCTGAAACCATTAGCTGCTACTTTGAGGGTAGTACCACTAGAATACGCTCACCCCATCAATGGTCCCACATCTTTATCTTTCAGACACTGAAAAGGATGATGGAAAGCCAGTGTTCAACCTCTCTAGAGTAGTAACTTTTAAACGGAGCCATGAAAGACACATCTAAAGGTTGTAACCGACGCGTCATATGAGGTGGCAGACAAACTATTCTGACCCCTTTTTCCCGAGCACGATCTATAACATTAATATTTTGTGTGTGAGAGTAATGACCATCTAGAATAAGTAGCACTGGATCTTCAATTGTTGGTTTTACATTATCGATAAAATGTTCAAACCACTCAGAAAATGTAGACAGTTCAATCCACCCAGTGGGGTGGCATTTTACTACAGCCCCCAGCAGTGCTGCATTTTTTAAGTTTTCACCTATTTTTTTGTAGGGAAAATGATGAAAGGTGGAACAAAGTGTCCAGTTTGGCTCATACATGATACAACAGTCATAAGACCACCCCGTTCAGCAGAAGATATTGTAGAGATAACTTTGCTGGTTCTACCCTTGTAACGGGACATTTAAGCCTACCTGGGGTAATAAATAAATTTTATTGTGTTGTAATAAAAAGGAAGTAATATTTGATTATGTAATGTTAATTTTGGGGAAATATAAAAATAGATAATAATTTTGGGAGACCTAAACATAAATTCATAATTAGGGTAAATTTTATTGGAAACAAAAGTAGGAGTAATTGTAAAATATTATAACAATGTAGCAGACAAACGAGCGAAATTGGTTTAAGGTCAGCTCCAGTGACTAACATATTATGTAACATAACATCAGATGATATTACGTCAGTGCATACGTCAAGCTGGTATGCGGGGCGTGCCAGCCGAACCTCATACTGGTGTAGTGATACAAGAACTTAGAACAATGAGAATTGGAAAACAGCCACGGTCACTTCACAAAATAGTGCCGTTCGTCTAATCCAGGTCCGAAATAACAACTCGCGCGAGTAACACCTATAAGTTCCGGAACTAAAATTGCGGGCGCCCGCATGCAAGTAAAGATGTAAAAAGTAAAGTAACGCAATTTTAATATAATGTGGATTAACAGTATTTTGTTTTGGAATAGAACGTTAAATGTAAAAGAAAAATAAGTGAAATGTGAGGATAAATCGGGAGTGCGTGGGACCGTTGGAATAATGCGCAGATAAGTAACCAACAAACAGAAGTTTATTCTAAATTATATAATCATTCAATTGGCCATTCAAAAGTTTTTTTTTTTAGAAAATCATGAGCTCAAAGGGGGGGTCATAAGAAAAAGAAATCAAATATGTAAAGTATGAAAGTGTGCGTGGCTGGGTGAATGTACAAATATATAATTAAGAAGTGCTGGTTGCGATAGATTAGAAATATAGTTAAATAAATAATCTAATGTAAGTCATTTTGGGAAGAGAGAAAATGTTGATTATAATAATTACTTTTTGTTTTATCAATTGAGCCTCGTGGCCAAATATGTTCAAATGCTTGAAAGAAGGGGTTAAATGTACAAGTGGTAGAAATGAAAATAAAAGGGAATGTCATTGGTAACAAATAAATAAATGAGTTATTTACTGCAAATAAACCATTCTGATCTCCTGAGTTCGCCAAAAAGAACCTGACCGTGGTAAGTACATATTTTCTCTTGTAGTTGGTAACACAAGATGGCGCCCGAAAAAATTAGAAAGAAAGCAATGAATAAAGTTAAAATTAACTAAGTTTTAATTATGAGTAAAAATTATATCACACCTTGCACGACTGTGATTCCCGTTTCATCGCAGTTGTAGGTTCTATGTGGAAGAAAATCCAGGAATTTTGTTTCATCTTTCAGAAGCTTGAAGAAAGTGTAGACCTTTTCCTTGGTGAAACCTTTCGCTCTTGCTACAGAGAGTTTTTCTGGTTTTCGGAAGGTCAGCTCAGGATGACGTTTTAAAAAACCCTCAGCCATTTCTTTCCAGTAGTACCCACATTTTTATTAAAATAATTCGGCAACCTGTTTTGTAGTGCCGGTTGAAAAGCAATAGATCTTATGTCACTGCTCCTCAATCCATAATATCTTTCATCCATTACTTGGCAGTAACAAACCAGTTCATTCTCAATGTCATGTGAAAGCACTGGTTTTCTGCCAATAGCCTGGGTTACAATATCATTTATACCTCAATCACTATTTTTACACTTTCTAACATAGTCCTCCAATGTCGTTTGTGGAATACTGAAACATTTAGCAGCTTTAAAATATCCCATCTCCTTTTTAAGCACTGCATTAATAGCTTTTTTCATGGCTTCTGGGTCCCAACACCATCTCTTCTTTGGAGGCATCTGATAACAAACAAAAAAAACAGCACCTTGTACAAACTGAAGCATAATTTCGGGTACCCGGAATTAAGAAACCTTCAACTACCCGAAATTAGGGACCACTACATGTTTACTTATTAACCTATCTAACCTAAAACTGAATGAGTGGGAGTGTATTTATAAAATAACATATGAAAGAGCACTGTTTAAACTACCTTCTCAATTTGAAATTATTAAAATTTGTCTTACCTTGCCTGATGAATAGACTTGTAAAAAACTCCTGAAAAATGTTTTTATTTTTACAAATCACAAAACTTAATGCGGAGTAACACAGGCAGAAAGCAACGCAACCCGGCTCAGAATGGCTGCTTGGCATGTTGTCCCCCGCTAGTTTGCAGTGTCAATTGTAGGGTGCAGCACCAAACAGCGTAGTAAATCGCCTTTCTGGAATTAGGATACCACCCGAAATTAGGGCATCTTACCCTAAAGCTGCGAACATTCATTCAAAGCAGTTGTTCACTGTGGCCACAATTTTGTTGAAGGCAGAATTCATTTCGGCGAATCCACGCAAAAACTGTGCACGTCTTATAGCATCAGAATTATTGTTAATAGTAGCTCCAGCTTCTATTATGCAAAGTCTCAATTCTTCTTGTGTGCCAATATGAGCGGAATAAACTAACAACTTCATCCAACCTCAAAGGAAAAAGTCTGCTGGCGTGAGATCAGGAGATCGAGGTGGCCATTTTACTGGTCCGTTTCGACCAATCCATCGCTTACCGAATGTATTATTTAAAGGGTTCATCACATCAAGACAGTAGTGATAAAATGCTCCGTCATTCAAAAAACCCATCTGCACTCTATCTGCAAGTCGAATATTTTCCAAGAATTCCATCAGTTTCGTTTGCAAAAAATGTAAGTAGAGTCTTCCATTAAGCCTTGGTGGTAAGAAAAAAGGGCCTAGAGATTATCACCAAGAAGGCTGCACCACACATTAAATGAAAAAGTATGTTGGTCATGTCTTGCAGCAGTCTCATGTCTGTTTTCTCTGCCCAAGTGTGGGTGTTTCGAAAGTTTACAATGCCATTTCTTGTAAATTGTAACACTTTTCTGACGCATTTGGTCTGTTTTGTTTTTAATTAAAGTCAAATTTGTACTTATTTTTAATAGACATTATACACATCAATTTCTTCATAATTACATTCTCTACAAGGTTAGTTAGAAAGTTTTAACTTATTTGTTTATTGGCAAATTAACGAAGTTATTGTATCCCAAATCAAAACCTGTTTGTTTTTCGACTCAAATGTTTTGGGTTTTACACAGTTTTTCTTAAAAACTAATTGAGATAGATCTCTGGGACCTCTTTTATTCAATTGTTCAGACCGAAGACCATAAAAACCACCAAATTTACCCTTCATTTTATACCACAAGAATTTCAGTATGGCATCATTTTACGACTGGTTCGCAAGCCGTAATTCGCTAACGAATCATTTTCAGGTCTATGTTTGTATGAACTTTTTTCTTTTTTCTTATACAATCATCCTGTATAAAGCTTGTATTTAAAATTTACTTTGTAAGTTCACTATTTCAAAATTTTTTAAAATTTAAAGTATACCTTTAACAATTTTAGAAGAAATATTAATACAAAACGATTTTAAAAATAATAATTTCATATTATTAATACATAAACATTACCTTTAATATTCAAAATGTTTTATTAATTCTTCTAAATGCTCCGTTTCATTTACAGCACCAGCTACTGATTTGTCTGGGAAAATACAACCTATTGAGCCACAGTCAGTTAATACTTTTTTTAATACATGAGATGGTAGTGACTTTATTAGTTTAATTATTCGTGTATAGTCTAAGGGAGCAGGCTCTATATTCCAAAACTCATGATTGTCTGTTAATAATGGTGTTGGACGATGTGATTGATTCTGTTCTTCTATCCAATATGGCATTGCTTCCTGTATTATTACTGACATTAATCTTACTGATTCTAACTTTTCTTCTATTGGCCGAGAGTCTGTGACAAAATTTTGAACATATTTGTTATACACACAGACACAGTTCTCAAAATATTTTTGAAAAACAGTTTGAAAAGCATGCACAACATTCAAGTTTTCACTTTTAATTTTTTTAATATTTCTTATTATAAAATTACATTTCATTTTACTAAAATTTAAATCATTTTTTAATTCTCTATAAGGCAAAAAATTTGTGTGTGCTTTGTTTTTGTCAAACCATATTGTGTCGTTCTTTTCACCTAATTTACTTAAATGCATTCTCTTAAGGTTTGTTGGCAAATGATTATGTTTATATTTCATTAAGTATTTATCTCCCATTCTTTCTGGTAATGGAGTCTGAATAGACATATCACTTATTTCTTTGATTCCAAATTGATGTTCAGTTACAATTGAACCACTTGGTGTTAGAGAACTTGATGGAGTATTGTCAAGGTAATCATTAAAATCCCTGATCATTTCATAACCTGTATGATCACGTTTTAATACAAAAAATCTTTCTTTTGGAGGAAGATTAGCCTCCAGATAATTTTTAAAATCAAATGATCCTTTTGTGTGTCTAAATGAATTAGATAAAATACTTTTGTCATCAAAAATAAAACTGTTTCCAAAAATGTCAGTTGTTTTACATATAAAGCTGGGCTCATTTTTACTATCGTTGTATTTAAAAAAATTAAATCTAGTTGAATTACTCTGCAAGAAGTTGTTTAACTTTGAATTAAATATTATATTGTTTTGCAACAGCTGAAGTGTTGTTCGTTCACCAGCCTCAATGTTATATGTTTTACCATTGTTTGTTGTAATTGTTATGTTATCTGGTAAAGAAATAATCACCTTTTTTTGTTCTTCATTAAATTCAACTCTTGCATAATTAATGTGTTCCATACATGAGTTAACTCCCACAATTTGAAATGGCTCTTCTGGTTCATTTCCTCTGTTACTTATTGTCTGATTGTAATGTGTTGGAAGATAGTTTGTTTCACTACTTTGTACTATTGTTGTTATATTTGACATATTTGTTTGATTATTCGGTGAATTCTTCATGATTTGGTACTTATGATGAACATTTGATAACTCTTTATTTTTTGCAGCTGACACAGAGTTACTTTCATTTCTTATAGTATCATATTTTGAATTGTCCAAATTTGGTATCGTAAAGAAATGTGTAATATTTATTTCACCTGTATTCATATAATTATAATCAAATTTGTTAAAACTTGGTTCTGAGACCTCATTTGAATCAATTACTATTGCCTCATTTGTTATTCTTGTGCCATCTGGGTAATTCACAGTTTGCAAGTGAGGTGTAAACAAAGTACTTGTTCCATCAGATCGTAATATGTACAGTTCGTCTTCAGACCCATCATAAGATGTTTGCAATGTAAATTTTAATTCTTCATAGACTTTTTTCCCATTTAAAAATTCTGCATATTCACCTGTATGTGAAATTATATTGAGTTTGTTAATTTTTAATGGTGGTGTTTTAGTTGCAGTATCTGCATGAATATTATTGTTCACTGATAGATCTGATTTTTCTGATATCGACGGTGCAGTTTGTTTGAGAGTTTTCCTCTGTTTTGACTTTTGTTTTTTGTCAGATGCTGTAGAAAGTTTGACTAGAGATTTTCTTTTTCCTTTTGAAGCCTTCTTGTTAAATGTGTGATTTTTTATCTTTATTTCATTTCTTATGACAACTTTTACTTCGTTTTCAATTTGAGTCTTTTCATCAAAAGTTATATTTTTACATTTAACAATTGTACCATTGTTGTAGAAAATGTCAACAGTATCATCACTTCTAAAAATTAAGATAATACCATTTTTTAGGTAGCAACGGCAAGTTTCATCCCAGATATTATTACACAGTGGTCCTCTTGATACGTATGTTTGCTTTACATATAATATTTCATTATCTGAATTGGTTGTAACAATGTCAATTCTTAGTCCAGTTGACAGTATGATATTCAGATTGTACTTAAAATGTATTTTGTTTTCTGTGTCACAACTTCCTCCACTTTTTTTCAATTCTCCAAAAGTATTTTCATTATACTGCGTATTGCACTCTATATTACTGGATATTAAAGTATCATTAAACAGTGTGAACTGAAGTAAGAAATTGTTTATAGTTTCACCTGTTAATTCTGTGTGAAATGTTAATATGTTTTTCAACTTATTCACTTCAATGTACAGTGTTTTTGGACCATGTACCCAATCTGAAATTCGTACCTGTACACTTGAGCCATCATCAGAAAAGAAGCTGGTACACATTTCATTTGTTTCTATTCTGTGTAATCCCAAATCATATCCAATTATTTCAGACTTTAAATTTGAATTGAATTTATATTCCTCAGGCTCTGCACTATTATTTTTTGCAGAAGATATGTTTCCTTCAGTAGTACGATCTTCTAAAATATTATTATCATAATCAGTATTATCATACACACTTGTTATTTCTTTGTATGTTTTGATATTCTTGTTTCTTGATAAAATAAAAGTATAAAAGTCTTGAAAATTTAAAGGCGTTTCTAAAGAGCCACTAGATATTTTCTGTGATATATTGTTGTCATCTTCACCATTATTAAACCATAATAAAACAGAATCAGTAAGAGGCAAATATTCATAATGAACATATTGGTAATGAGAGAAAGCATTTTGTACTACTTGTATCAGTTCACTGCTATTTAATTCTTCAATATATTGATAATGTTTCATAACATCTGATTTAAAAATAGGTGTATCATTGTACATGTTCATTATCTCTTCACATTCGAGAAACGATTTTAGTTGTTTTAACTGTTGTTTTGTCTTTTCTTCTTTTAATTTTAAGTGTATAAAGTCTGGATTATTATAAAACTGCCGAAGAATTTGATCATAATTATCTAGATTCCTTTGATTGTATAATTTAAGTGTACAGACATTTTCTCTGTCTTCATTTTTGACCAAACTAATCTGCTTCATATTTGATTTACTTGTGGTGTTACTTTCTACCTGGGAATGTGACGTACACAGAGAGCACCCCCTTTCGTTACACATAATTTTGGATTGTTTATTGTTTTGTAATTCTTTCATCCTTCCTAATATTACTTGATGTAAATAAATTAAAAATATGTATACTGAATTGTAATAGAAATTTTCAGAAGCTTGTCTCAGTTTATCGTTATGATATTCAAACCATGCCTTTTGTGCATTTGTCTGGATGGGATATAACTTCCACAGTTGGAAAACAGGATTTGTTATTAGAATGTCATAGTTGATTTTAGAAAAATTAAAATCAGCCAAATGCAAATGAAATGTTTTCTTATATATCTCATCATTGAAGCAAACAATAGTTGGTGTAATGTTATACTTTTGTTTACTTGCAATCATATTTTCATGGGATCTGCTATTTTGGATATTTTTAGCACCAGTTTTGTTTTGTGACATTTCACCATCACTATTGTCTTGTGATTGTTTATTATAGTTATTATTTTTTGACTTTGTATCAGAGATGACACTATTCTGCCAAACTATTTCCTCTAGCATGCAGTGCAGAATAACTTCCACAGTAGTATTCTCTAAAGGTACCATGCTAATCATATTCCTATATATACCTGCATCATCTGAACTTAAGTGTTCAGATTTAATTTCAAATAATTTCAGTTCATTCATATAATTTTTATAATAATTCCAATACTGTTGTAACTCATACAGAAAAAAAGAAATCTGATTATATATTATCAACTGCTTATCGATCTTTTTAGTAGTAGAATTGAAGTTGTCTGAAGGTGTTAAATTGAATAGTGCCAGGTCTTTAGAGGTTTCAAGGTTCTGTTTACCAAATGTGTATGTTTCAAAGTTATTCCAATAGTTTGTTATATCACTGGCTATATTTTGTTTTAATTTTTTCTGTTTACTTGTATAGTCTTGTACACTACTTGCTCTTCTGTGTGTGACTTCTTTACCAAACTTTATAACTCCTCTCAGAGGAATGCCTGATTTCATAATTTCACATGGAAGCCATGGATTATAAAATCCACACAAAACTATATACAAATGTGGACCATCTTTTGGTTCATCTCTTATGTAAACTACATTGGACTCTTTTCTATTCTTCTTATTCAATGTAGGACTTTTCTGTTTATTCTTCTTTGATTTTTCCTGACTTTCAGCTGTTGCTTCCTTACTTTTGTTTAGTTCATCTTGTTCATTTTTCTGTCTGTTCTGTTTATCCAATTCTTTCAAGAGAAGAATTTGATTTTTTATTAAATCAGTGGCTGCTTTAAGTTCAGCAACCTCTTGATCAGTATCAGGTACAGGTTTATCTCTTGATTGAGTTCTGATACTTTTTGGTGATTTTGGTGCCCCTCCACTTGTAGATTTTGTACTCTGTTTTTGAAATCCCCCGTCATTAGTGATCAATTTTATTACAGGACGCATTCCTGTGTTTGCAATTTCTTTAAATAATGAAGTTACTTCTATCTGTGTGACATCACTTTCAACCAACATAACAACAATACATTGCCAGTTTTCATCATTTATAGGTTTCTTTCCCATATGTTTTAAAGTTGGAGAATTTGGTATTGATTTTTGTGACTTTGCTTTTGATTTTACCATTGAATTCACTAGATGTTTGCTTATAAATTTGTTATTTATGACATAAAATATAACTTTGTTCACACAAGTTAAATATTCTAATTTTTTATATTTACTTAATAATAAAAATTAATGTCTGTTTATTTAAAATAAGTTAAGAAATACAAAAACAGAACCTAATGTTGAGATTGCATTTCAAGCTAATTGTTGTTTTCATTTTAAATACTGATTAAACAGCTGTTAACCAATTAAATCAGGCACAGGAATGCAACATTTCAGCTTATGAATAAGAAGAATGTGAATCAATTTCAGAGAGTATAAACATTACAGTGCTGTTTTTTCATATTTTTTACAAAACACACACACACACACACACACACACACACCACTAATATATATATTCACTGTATGTATTCATGTACACTCAAGTACACATACATTTAGAGTTTGTATAAAAGTGTGTGTTGTACATTCTATAATAAAATATTTCCTGTCAATTTTTTTTAGCAGGGTAACTTTTCTTTTGTTAGCACATTATATAAGTTGAATAGGTCTGACATTAACATGAATTGAATAGCATGTTTCCATGGAGTTGATTCCTGTTACTATTTTACGAGGTAAGTTAACCTTTTTTTATTTATTGGCAATTCTATAAGACTATAAGCTAACCTGCTGACTTATTATACAAACTACTATTTTGGCTTCAGTTTAAAAGTAATGTACAACTAAATGAAATAATGAGGTGTTCCATCCAGTGATTTCACCTCATGGTCCATGAAGAACAGATGGCCAAAGTTTTTGTAACAATATGTTAATATGCAGATTTTGCAATACAGAATGGTAGGCCTACTATCATAGGACATGGTAAAACCATCAAACAACTATACAAAATGTAACCAAAACATTTAGGTTACAGTGTTCTAAATAAAACTGTCAAAATGGCAGGTAAGGATGTTAGTCAAGTGTTGCATGATGTCTGGTGTCTTGTTCCTGAATAACTTCATTGATGGATGAGGTACGAAAAGCTGGTATGTAAGGCATGGTTGGATACATACAATGGGGCATCCATGATACCTAGTAGAATTTTTATTGATATTTCTCTATAATTATAGATAAGATTCTTAATAGATAAGAACCTTAATATATAAGGTTCTTATCAGTGGCGGCGATAAGGCCCCCGCAGACCCCGCGGCGCGGGGGGGCCCCAGTTGGCCCAGTCATGGGACATAACTTGTAACATGAAAAATAAGCGTAAACGAGTTGTAAAACGCTTCTTTGTTGAATTATCAGTTGACCATAGAATTGACGACCCAGTGAAATCATTTGAAGTAAAAGTTTTCAATGCAACACTAGATATTGTAATAGCTCAGCTACAAATGAGATTCGAAGGATTGCGTTGCATTGATGATAGGTTTTCATTCCTGACGCCTCAGAATTTAGTAAACTTCTCACAAGAGACAATAGTGGAGAAAAATAAGGCTCTGGTAAATGTGTATCCTGGTGACCTTTCCACATCACTGCCTGACCAAGTAATATCCTTCAAAGCTCTGATGGCCAAAGAAATTGTACACAAGAAAAGAATTCGAGAAATGATGAATTTACTGGTTGAAGAAAACAGCTGCCTTATGAGTTGCCTCCCAGACTTAACTACAGCTTTGCAGCTTTATTTAACCCTACCTGTCACAACAGCTACAGCGGAAAGAAGCTTTTCAAAACTTAAATTAATTAAATTAAGTCATACTTAAGAAGTACCATGGCCCAAACTCGGTTGAGTGACTTGGCACTGTTAAGCATTGAGCATGAAGAGACACAGAAAACTAATATCAACGAAGTGGTTGAAAAGTTCTTAGCTATTAAATAAAGAAGACTAGGCTTAGGAAAACAGTGAACTTTGGTTGATCCTCATCTGTAAATATTGTACATTACTTGAGTTCGAGTGTTATTGAATTGGATTAGACTTAAGGAGAACTTGTATAGAGTATATTCAAGAATTTTACAAATTCAGTTACAAACTAATTTAAATGTTTGAAAAAAGCTAGAAAGTTACTTTGATATTCGTTTTTAAATAATAAATTTTTAACACTCTGTGTGCGGTACTGTTTCATAGTCTGAATTTAGATCTTTGACGTAAAAATAAATCATTCTTTTTGTTTTGGTTTTTTTATAGTTTGTATAGAACTTTGTCTATTTAGCAACAATGAATTTTAAGAGTTTGTACTCGTGTAAAACATCCTTTGCAAATTGCAAACGCTTTGTGATAGACGAGAAAGTATTCACAAACCATTGTTGTGAAACACACGTAAATAGAAACTCATTTGAGTGTTTTCCCCTATTACGTATACAAAATTTAACCATTTTTATAGGGCCCCCTAATTAGTTTCGCGGGGGGCCCCCGTTTCGTTAGCGCCGCCACTGGTTCTTATATAGATAAGATTTTATGCTGTCAGCCACTTTATTTTCTAAAATCTTAGATTTAATTGTTTTCTGTTCTGTTTTATGTACATTTCCAGTTTAGTTTAAAATCTAAGTAAATACCCATGTTCTTGCCGCATTGGTGCTTGTGGTATGTTGACATGGTTGAGATGAACTGTGGGGTAGTTACCTCTCTCTAGGGTGCATGTAATGTATGATGATTTGAATTCCACTTGTGATTGCCATGATTTTCCACTTCCATAGCCATCCTTCGATAGATTGAGGCATTCTTGAAGATTGGTTGAGGCAACTATAATATCTTCATTAGTTGAAAAGACGGCTGTGTCATCAGCAAATTCATCTCTGGTGGTTGGTACATCAGGGTTGTACAAGATGTATAGTAGGGAGGGAGGCTCAGAATACTTTCTTGAGATACTCCTGATTGTATGTTGACATGACTAGAGGTTTTCCTGTGCACTTTTGTTTCAAATTCATATTTGTGCAGGAAAGATTTTAACAGTTAGGGTAAGTTGTTTCATTCATTAGGGATACATTTTATTCATCCTGTAAATTTATTTGTTCCTGTAAGAATATAATTGGTATCAAGTATATTATAACCCAAACAGGAACATAGCATGCATCTAGCACATAATAATCGTATTTATTAAATTTATACTGTCATCATTATGTTTAATGTATAGAATTTTATCTTTTCTCATTAACAGTAGAATTTATGCCTTAAATAAATAAAAAGTGTTGAGCTATATGTTGAAATATATGAGATTTGTTCAAAAAGTACCTGACAATTGTTTGGGGGTGGATGGAATGGATTACCTAATGGTTTTCAATGTTAATTTCTTTCAAAGTAGTCCACTTGTGACTCCACACACTGAACCAAGTTGGCCTTCCATTGCTGGAAACATTTGTCATAGCACTCTTTTGGTATGACTGCCAGTTGTGCTGTCATGTTCATCACTGTTTCTTCCTGGCTATCTAAGGGGCATTTCCAGCTTAGGCAATAACCAAAAATACAAGGAGCATGTCTTGTAGCTAAGGGACCTGGCAAATCTGAGGAGTTCCGTGCTTAGCCAAGAAATGCTGGATTATACATGATGAATGAGCGGGGGTGTTATTATGATGAAATGAAATTCCCACAGACCTTGTCTCTTGTGCCAAACTGTTTGTACTATTTGTTGACAGTTTGGCCTTCTGAAGTGTATTCATGATGTACAACATGGGCGTAACTTGGGGCCTAACTTTGGGGGGGGGGCAAAGCTTCACAAATTCAAGTGTGTAGTGAGACCATATATTTATGGTGTATGCTATTTTTGGAACAGAAAGTGATAAATGTGTTGAAACTTGTCAATATTTTATTATTGTAGGGCAGTACCTAAAACCTCTAAAAGATGTAGACTGAACCTAAACATTTCCTAACAGTGCCTTTTTTTTCAGTACACTGTGTACATGTTCATAGTAAAATTAAAAATACATATTTTTTGTATTTACTGTGCTGAGTGGCAGATCATAACAATGCTGATATGAAACTGCACTTTTTTTAAACAGTTGTATGTTATTTAAGAGGCATGAATTAATGACAACATGTATTATTATATATGCTGAAGGGCACTTTGGACAAATATGAGTGTGAATTCTGGGTCAATTCACAAATGCTAGATCATATGTCTATGCTTACACAAACTTATAAGAAAGCTTATGAGCATAATATTAACTTATACAATTTATATATAGATTATCAGGACGCCTTTGACATGTGAATAGAACACAATTGATTAATGACCTCATGGTATTGGGAGTACCATCTAGGCTATGCTAAGATTTACCAATGCCATATTAGAAGCGTACAGTAGCAATCAGAGTGAATAATCAATATAGACATACATGTTCACAATATACTGATTCAACAGCTGTCTGAAATAAATCAAATGATTATACTTATCATTTCTAACCATGAGCCTATATGAATATATTTCTAGAGCCGAAACTTTCTTCTTCGTTTCTCTTTCAGTATTAGAATCCCTTAGATTCGATGTAAATTAATACCTATCTTCTCCTCAAGAAACCATTACAGGGTATTGCAAAGCATCATAAGTCATAAAGTTTCTTTCTGAAATCTGATGTAGTCTTAATCATCCCTAGAATTGATTACTACATCGCGTTTGTCACACTCTTGATTAACTATAGCTAATGCAACTTCATTCATTGTAGGTGCATTATATGTTCGGTATTTTTTGCTTTAAATCAGCATAAATTACAATATTATATTCATTATCTTTCGAAACAAAAGACAATGTGAACAGTTACTAACACACATAAACAAAATACATAAAAACATAACCTTTACTGCCAAATACGAACACAACAATACCATAAACTTCTTAGACCTCTCCATCACAAAACTTGAACACAGGCACAAATTCAGTACATACAGAAAACTGACTACAACTGACACACTAATACACAACTCCTCCAATCACCCAATACAACACAAACTAGCTGCCCTCAGAACCATGATACATAGATTTAACAACATCCCCCTAGATGAAAATGACTACAAAGACGAACTAAACATGATAAAATATTAGCAGAATCTAACGGATACAACAGAACAATAGTCAATAAACTCCTACACAAAACACAAAACAAACAACAGACAAAGACAGAAAACAACAAATTCATAACACTAACATACATCAATAAACAAACTGAAAAAATAGCCCAAAAATTCAAAAAAGCAGGATACAGAATCGCTTACAAAACTACTAACAAAACAGAACACACACTATCAAAACACACACACAAAGCACAAAACAAATTCGATCTGCCTGGTGTTTACAAACTAAATTGTTCAAATTGCAACAAATTCTTGCAAACCACCTCATTGAAGCAAACCACACATACAAAAACATCGACAATAACATGAACATTCTACACATACACTGTAAGTAAACGGGTACGTACGGTTCAAGTCCCCACTGTTGGGTTCGTTAATTTGTAATGGGACGAGTACGTGCGTCTCGTTATTTTCACACAATATAAGCCTATTCGTTGCTATGAACGGATATGTTCCCCTGTCTTTACTCTCTTAGGTCGTTTTAATTTACTTCAATTATTTAAATATCTGAGATATTTAGAGTTGTGGGATATAGTGATTTAATTAACTAATATTAACTTATCTCTCTAAAAAATATCAGTGTTAGTGTACTTGAAACTTAAATAATTAATGTGTTATTCTGTAATTTCGTTCAACCCTATTATACCTTGAAGAGAATTATGTATAATTTTGTATTTTAACGCTCTCTCTTTGGTGTCGGAGAATTCCGCTATAAGCGCTGTAGTACCGGGGCAACGAAACTTAGAGGTTAATTCACTGTTTAGGTTAACCAATTATTCTATACTTAGTCAGTTACTTTTTTATTCCCAACTCATTAAATAATACTCCAAATGACAAGATTTTGCAACTATACAAAGGTTCTTTATTTGTTTACTTCTTCAACATTGAATGAGATATGTTCCAACTGGCATACACAAAGGCTATAGATTGCGTGAATCGATTGTTGATCAGTCCGATACTTTATTTATATTCGGTTATATAATGTGTTTTAGTTTGTAATTAACTTAATTCAGGGTGTGAAGGTTCTTGTAACTGTGGGGAAGATTAAAAATACATAGATAAAAATGCAAGATTTACAAATTTGAAGTGTTGTGTAGTTAATATGATTTATACAATAATAATTTACCAGACTAGAATGAAGCGAATCGTGTAGGCGGTTGATTGATAACTTTACTGTTCTGGATGATTATGCCGTACGATATTCTTTCTTCGGTTTAATAAAATGGAATTCTTGTCCTGTCCACCTCAGAAATACAGCTTGCTGGATTGATTTACAGCCCGATTGATGCTCCTTCTGCAATTTCTGGATCCAAATATGTTCTTCTCTCGTCTGAAGTAATTGGTGATGTTCCGTGTATTTATAAGGTTATGAGTTCCAGTGTGGTGTATATTATTGGTTGTGATGCAGTTAACTCTTTATATTGGGTTTAATATATCGTCAACTCCTTTCGGATATGGGACAATTCAAGTCCTTCCTTGTAGAACCCAGTTATTTATTTTTTATTGTGCTATCATACTATAGCCTCGTTTGGTTAAACTGTACTGGCGTAAGTCAATGAGATTATCTTTAGTATTTTGGTGTATTATAAGAGTATCAAATACTTTAGTATATATTCCAATTATATTAGACAGTTCTTAGGTTTTTTAATCTCATCACATTCAGATCATAAAAGGCAATAATTGAAAATCAACAACTTCTTCATTTCCTGTAGTCCATAGCAGCACATTATTTTTCTTCCTTCTCCATGTTTTGTATATAGTGTTTATTTCATATATTTTTTGACTATTCCTTATTAATTTGCTATCATATCGGAATATAACTTTACCGATAGTTGGTTTATTATTTTCTACACATGTTCTGCTGGTTTTCTGATATGAGCCTGTTTCTTTTATATTTACTACTTTTTCGATATCAAACGTTATCAATCGATATCATGGCATTGTGGCATTATCATAATTTGTATAAATTGAGATGGTTTATTATATATCATTACTAATTTAATGTTTTTTCCTAGCTCTTCGAACCGTATTCATTAATTATTATTAACGCATGTACCTAACCTTTATGTTATGAGTGGTTATATAGTGTTTTTGGCTGTTAAGCTTTTTATTGTATACGGACCTACCTGTGTTTATAACTGGTGAACAACTATAGCCCTTTTACATAAATTAATACATATAATCAAATCTTAACTATTAACATTTACATAAACAATTATTCTTTTCATATCTAATGACAATTTTATCTTGATCTATGGATCACATATAAGAAAATTTAAATCTATTAACGCTAACTAGCTGCTTCCCACATCATTCTACAACAGTAATTGAATAATACATCTTGTTTCATTACCTTTCATTAACTCAACAAGTAATTAGTATAACATAACATAAACTTTATCATAACATTCGTTGTCACAAGATAATATCATTTAATTCAGAATCCTTACTTGCTATTGCTATAAGGTAAATTATTGTTTCATTTTTTGTTTACTTTCATGGTCATTTACTTTGACAATTTCTGTACTATTATACTTCTTACACTTCTCATCAGTATCATATTGATTTACTTTTCACTGAACATAGATCATTAACTATTGTCTAACTTACAGGTTTGTTTATTCTCGTTATTTCTACCTTGCATCCTTATTTATCTTTATCTATAATTATAAATGTAATTATTAGACTTTTGTTTTATCATAGGGTTAGATATTGACTTGCTTATTATTTTGTTAATATAATATTTATGTAACATGGATGCCAGCATTTCTGTTGCGTTACATATGCTCCCCCTCCTAAAAAAGTTTAGTTTACCTGAATGAAGTTTAGGTCAAATAAACTTGTCTTTTTCACATGCCTTTTCTTCATATCAATATTAATGGTTGACGATGGGATTCTAAATGTAACTTCATTAGACTAGTATTAATAATTCTTTATTTAATAACATTTCATTATTTTAATTAACATTCTGGATCATTTTTAATTTCTGTAAACAGTATTTGTTGATAGTTGGCTACAATATTCAATGATACTTTAGGTTTACATCTCTTCTACTTATAATTACTGTAATCACTGTATTTCTCAATTATTCTTCTGTCATCTAATTTCTTTCTGTTTTCTTCGTCCTACTCTTCTGGAAACTGAGGTCATTCTTGCAACTATTCTAATATTCCTTAAATATTTAATTTCCCTAACAATCCCTAATATGTGCGTTGGTACAGTTCAGAGAGGCACTGTTTGGCTTCATACTCTGCTGCCCACACCACACCTTAATATAGTACTGCTGGAATTCATCTACAGTCAGCTATAAAATATAATAATCTCCTAATAATCTCCTTAATTACTTAATAATAAATATTTGGGAAAAATTTTTTTTTCTTTGTTGCTTTTATATTACTTTATTACTATTCTTCATACTTTGTGATTCCATTTTAGTTTCCTTAAACATTCTTTGATATTAAATCTGACAGTTATCATTTGTAATTATTTTATTTATTTATTTTTTTTTCTTTCTTGTTGTGATAATAACGCTAAGTATCTTCTTCATTTGTTTTTCTGATCTCAATATTTTCTAAATAGTTATTGTTTGATTATCATTATAATTGTGTTTCTGACTAGATACAGTCATTAGCTCAACTATTATTTTTCTTATCGTATTTCATTATTTTGGCTGTTTATATTTCAATGAATTATGTTCATAAATATTCTTTTTTTTTCTCGTTTCCTTTAATATTACATTGGTTACAATCAATCGTTTACTGAAGTTGTTTCTTTCACTTGGCAATGTGGTATGTATTTTAGGTCATATGATTTTTCTTTTATTATTTTGGTATAGGTAGATTTGAGGTAAAAACTTTTATCTTGGGGTTTCATTATTCATTATTCACACTATTTCTTTGTAGACGTTTAGTAATAATTCTAGCTTTCTTCTGTAATCTTGGGGTTTTATTATTCATTATTCACACTATTTCTTTGTAGACGTTTAGTAATAATTCTAGCTTTCTTCTGTAATCTTGGGGTTTCATATTAACTCTTCTTAATACCTTCTTCACAACTATATTTTAATTCAGACTTACTTTATTTTGAATGACATTTTTTTCTATTTATTTTATTGTTCAACAAATTCTCTTTTATTTACAAGTGTTTTTTCTTCAAAATCGATAATAAGTGGTTCTTATTGTATTTTAGAATTTAGTGGTAATATTTCTTTATGGACTCCTGATTGTATGTTCCCTTAATCCTTTTCGTGATAGGGTTCATTATTTCATATGTATTGTTATTATTATTTTTTGTTATCACATATGGCCCAGTATATAATAATAATAATTTTTTAGTTATTCCCTCTAGAGTGCTTGGTAGCTCCCTGTTTCTTATTAATATTTTCTCGCCCACTTGGTACTTAATTGGTTTTGGATTATTCTTTTCATATTTCCTTTTCTTCATTTCCGCCTTTTCCATTACTCGGTTATAAAATTTAACGGTTTCAAACTGATATTCTGGGTTATTTGGAAAGTTTATAATATCCTGGAGTTCTCTAGGTGGAAGCCTTTCAAACATAACAGTATAAGGGGTATTTTCAATGGACTGATGGTAAGATATATTTAAGAACTCTTCGGTCAGTGACAAGTATTCGTACCACCTTCTCTGTTGGTCATGACAGTAAGTTCGGAGTATTCTGCCAACTTCCCTCAATACACGTTCTGCCGGATTACTGCTGGGGTGGTATACTGAAGTCTTATATGTTCTAATGTTGTGTTTTAAAAGATTATTTCTCCATTTACAGCCCTTGAATTGCGTACCATGATCGGTGATAATAGATGACGGTTTACCAATCTCTGTTATGTAATGTACAATGACTATTTCCAGAATTTTCTTGGTCGTGGCTCTGCTAATAGCGTAGAGTTTAGTGTATTTGGAAAAGTGTTCAAAAATAATAATTATGAATTTATATCTATGGTTTCCTCCACTCCGTGGGAATGGTCCACACATATATCCAGAAATACTTTCTCCAGCTTATATTTGGATGTGATAGGGGTCATGACTCCCTCCTTCTTCTCATTATTATGTTTAACCATCTGGCAGATGTGACATGCTTGTATGGATTTTTGCACTTTTCTGGTTATATTTTTTATGTACACTTGTTCTTCCAGGGCTCTGACGATTTTCTTTAATCCAATATCAATTTGTTTTCCACAGCGGTGGGAATCACTAGTTTCCAGCTTATTTGTTTAGGGGTGACCTTAATAAATAATCGATCATCATGTATACAGTAATATTTAGTAATAACTTCATCAGCATTTTGTACCTTCTGGCGTATGTTTATTAATTTGGGATCCGATTTTTGGTGTTGATTAATTTCATTTGTAATAATTTCTAAATCCTTCCGACTCTTAATGACATGGTACACTTTTGCAATCTGTTCCTTTTCTCCTTCGAACGATTGGTCTTGTATGTTTATTCGGGACAAGATATCGGCTGCTATGTTCTTTCTTCCAGGTATATATTCCCAATCGATGCAATACTCTTGCAATGCAAGGACCCATCTAGTTAGCCGGCCATGACTAAGTTTACATCTTTTTAGAAATGAAATTGATTTATGGTCACTTCTTACGGTCACTGGGTATCCGAGTATGTAAGTTCTAAATTTATTGCATGCATACACTACACTTAGCAGCTCCTTCTCGGTAACGTTATAATTGCGTTCGCAGTTGTTAAGCACTCTGCTGGCGAAGCTGATTACCATATGATGTCCTTCTTTATCTTCTTGATATAGGGTAGCTCCTAAACTAACATTGCTCGCATCACAATTTAAATAAAAGAGTTTGTTAAAATCAGGGTGGTACAACATAACTGTTTCTAAAAATTTCTTCTTGATTAATTGCAGAATTTTATCTTGTTCTGGTCCCCATGCCCATTTGTCTTTGGATGATAATTGTTTCTGAAACTTGGCAGTTACTTCCGAATAGTTATCTTGGAATTTTCAGTAATAGTTACAAATTCCAAGAAAGGATTGTAGCTGTTTTCTATTTTTTGGAGTAGGGAACAGTTGAATTGCTTCTACTTTTTCTGTTGAAGGTGTGATACCCTCCTCAGACAAATTAAAACCTAAGAACTTTACTTGATTGGTGATAAATTTAGATTTATTCAGCTTGAGTGTTATGTTGTTTTCGGATAATTTTCTCAGTACCTGTTCCACCCGCTCGCAATGTTCATCCCAATGTGAAGAAGTTATAAGTAGGTCATCTACATAGACCGTAGTGAACTGCAGTGTTTCTTGTCCCAATACTTGGTCCATACATTTTACAAATATTGCAACCGAATTAATTAGTCCAAAAGGTAGCCTTTTAAATTGATAGTTCCTTCCGTCAAAAAGGAACGCCATGTATTTTCTACTATCTGGATGTAGTTCGACTTGCCAGTAACCGCATACCGTATCCCAAGTATTGATGTATTTAATGCCCTGGAATTTCTTTAAAATTTCTTCTATTTCGCCTGGTGAAGTCCTATCATTGATGATCATTTTATTTATTTCCCTAGCGTCCAGGCAAATTCTCACCTTTCCGTTCTTTTTCGGGACTGCCACTATGGGACTGGTATATGGTGATTGACTATATTCTATTATGTCATCTTGAATCATACGATTAATCTCGTCCCGGACTTCATTTTTTATGGAATAAGCAATTGGGTATGATTTTCTGCGAAAGTCCACTGGTTCTTTAAAATTTATCACACACTGATATCCTTTTACTTTACCTGGAGCATTGGAGAATACATGTTTGTATTTATTATATATTTGAAATAAATTTTCGGCCTGTACCTTACTTACTTGTCTACAAGTTTTTTCCCTTTGGAATTCTCGGACCTCTTCTAACTTACTCTGCCACAGTTCGGGATCATCGTCCTCATATTGAATGACTTCTGGTATTTTATTTTTCTTACAAAAGTAGCTTTTTATGGCTAGACATCTGGTGTTAACTGGAACGGTTCTATTAGTGTCAATTAATTCGGCTGTCCATAATCCTTCTTCGGATGTTAAAGATATTATACCTTTATGTAAGTCAATTACTGCGGAATGCTGGCGCAATACATCGCATCCAATCAATACATTGAACGGTAATCCCGTTGCGACCAATAATCCTATTGGTAGGGTCATATTATTATTGGTAAGATCGAGCGATACTTGTTTTTTAACTGTTTTATTTTGTCGCCCAGTGGCTCCGATAATTATCACATTATTGACAGGTAAGGTCGGTATGGGCAACTGGCCTTCTAGCTGTATTTTTTCAAGTTCAGTACTGTCTATCAACGATATGTTAGATCCAGTATCTATCATTATGGTAGATTGTACCCCATTTAATTTTGCTGTTACATATATGATTTCGTTATTACTATTACTGTTTATATGTTTCTTATCCTCTTCCAATAAATCTTCTCTGATATTCTTTAAATAGTGGTTATTAATTATAGTTATGGTATTATTATTCTTAATTTTGTTTACAAGTCGTTGTTCCCCAAGATTACGGTTCAGTGAAGGGTATTCATTATTTTTCACTGCCTCTATTAGTTTAAATGAGGGCTTACCCCCTCTTCTCTATTTTCATTTGGATTATTATGTTGATTTAGTACAGTTTCGGTGCGATCCTCCGTATTAGGTTCCGCTATCCTATAATTTCTTTCAGGTGGATAGTTGTCTTCACGCCGGGACTGGTCATAATGATTGTCATATCGGTGATTCCTTGGGTAATACCGTCGCTGATTACCTTGAGGCCTGGAGTAAATATAATTAACGTTATGCCTATAACTATTGGGTCGTCTGTCCCCATCTCCTCTATTATTGCGACTATCGCGGTAATTATAAGTATTATTTCCACGATAATTATAGTTCCTGGAATTATTATTCGCGTGTTCATTTTGGGTTCTATTTGCATTAACGTTCTGCGCAGGTCGATTGTGATCATTATTATGAGAATTGGTTGGTGGCTCATTATTATTATACTTCTGATATTTATAATTTAACATCCTATTTCTTTGGTATTGGTTCTCGTGCTCATAATTCTCAAGGAATTTGGCCATGGCTGAAATCGTTTTGATTTGGCTACACATACGTGCATTTTTTATCCCTTCCTCATAATGATAGGATAGTTGTATCACCAAACATTCTTCGGGAATTCTGAGCTCTAAGTTTCGTGCCATACATACTTTTCCTAGAAAGTATGAAGTAGGAGACTGGCCTATGTTTGTTTCGTATCGACCGTTACTCAAATTATTTCTAACCATGTTCTGGGTCGATTCAGACCAATATTTCTCTTTAAATTGTTTTTTGAACTCGGTCATGTCCAGTATATCCGGGCATACCGCTGTCCACCAATTATCATAGGTATCTTTAAATGTCTCATCAATCATACTGCGTATAATACTCCAGCGATTTTCTCTATTTTTTGTAATCATCTCTTCCAACCTCTTTAAAAATTCCATCGGGTTGCGCTTGTAATTATGAAAATTAATCGACTCCCGGTTCTCGTGGTTATTTGTATGACTATGTTGGCATGTCCTATCCCGCCATGCATCTACTTCTTCTTGCAACTGTAATTCACGTCTACTAATTTCCTCTATTTTATTTTTACTGGTATTAATTTGACCTTCCATATTATTTAAATTGCCATATACTCTTTCGAGTTGTTCACCCATGTCTGTCTGTATTTGCGTAATACCTTCCTTATTCTCTTCCCGTACCTGATGTACTTCGTTTTTAATTTGCTCGTATTTTCCGACAGTTTCCTGTTGGATTTCTTCGACCATTGTTTTACTCTCAATTTTTATGTCATTAATTTTATTTTGTAGTTCTTCACAAACCTGTACTATTGTTTCGTTAGTTTTTTCTAACCCTTCATTTGTTTTGGCTATTTCTAATTTTCTTTCCTCATTATTTTGGTCCACCTTCTGGTTAACTGTCACATGAAGATTCTCAATTTTTTCATTAATCTGCCTTAAATTCTCTTCATGTATTTGTAGGATGTCTTCCTTCATTTGTTTTACACCCTCATCATTCCTATCTAACCTTTCGTGAATTTGGTTTAATCTTTCGTTCATTTGTTTTGAGGTTTCTTTAATTTCCTCATTTGTTTTCCTAAAATTCTCCTTGTTTTCCTCATTTGTTTTATCGTATTTTTCCTCCTGTTTCCTAAATTGTTCCCTTGAGTCTTCCTTAATTCCCTCCTTTGTTTTCCTTATTTTCCTCATTTGTTTTCCTAAATTGTTCTGTCATAAATTTCATCATCTCCTGCCAACTTGGTACATCTCTGGCTCCAGCTTTATCTATTTGGTCCCCTTGGGCATCTTCTTCCATTACTCCCTTTTCCTTGTCCATAATAATTTCAGTTTCCGCTATTTCGTCTGTCTGTTGTTCCATTTCACTATCTGTTATTAGTTCTATTTCCTGTTCTTGTTCATCTATTTCCTTCTCCGTTTCTCCTGCCCTAATCCTTGATCTACCTCTGGTATGCATGTTTATTCTCCCACAGTTGCCTGCTCTGGTAAAGTAATATTAATATAGTTATAGTTACTTAACTTAGCCCTACACTGGTTGAGCACCAATTTGTCAGTAAACGGGTACGTACGGTTCAAGTCCCCACTGTTGGGTTCGTTAATTTGTAATGGGACGAGTACGTGCGTCTCGTTATTTTCACACAATATAAGCCTATTCGTTGCTATGAATGGATATGTTCCCCTGTCTTTACTCTCTTAGGTCGTTTTAATTTACTTCAATTATTTAAATATCTGAGATATTTAGAGTTGTGGGATATAGTGATTTAATTAACTAATATTAACTTATCTCTCTAAAAAATATCAGTGTTAGTGTACTTGAAACTTAAATAATTAATGTGTTATTCTGTAATTTCGTTCAACCCTATTATACCTTGAAGAGAATTATGTATAATTTTGTATTTTAACACTCTCTCTTTGGTGTCGGAGAATTCCGCTATAAGCGCTGTAGTACCGGGGCAACGAAACTTAGAGGTTAATTCACTGTTTAGGTTAACCAATTATTCTATACTTAGTCAGTTACTTTTTTATTCCCAACTCATTAAATAATACTCCAAATGACAAGATTTTGCAACTATACAAAGGTTCTTTATTTGTTTACTTCTTCAACATTGAATGAGATATGTTCCAACTGGCATACACAAAGGCTATAGATTGCGTGAATCGATTGTTGATCAGTCCGATACTTTATTTATATTCGGTTATATAATGTGTTTTAGTTTGTAATTAACTTAATTCAGGGTGTGAAGGTTCTTGTAACTGTGGGGAAGATTAAAAATACATAGATAAAAATGCAAGATTTACAAATTTGAAGTGTTGTGTAGTTAATATGATTTATACAATAATAATTTACCAGACTAGAATGAAGCGAATCGTGTAGGCGGTTGATTGATAACTTTACTGTTCTGGATGATTATGCTGTACGATATTCTTTCTTCGGTTTAATAAAATGGAATTCTTGTCCTGTCCACCTCGGAAATACAGCTCTTTGGATTGATTTACAGCCCGATTGATGCTCCTTCTGCAATTTCTGGATCCAAATATGTTCTTCTCTCATCTGAAGTAATTGGTGATGTTCCGTGTATTTATAAGGTTATGAGTTCCAGTGTGGTGTATATTATTGGTTGTGATGCAGTTAACTCTTTATATTGGGTTTAATATATCGTCAACTCCTTTCGGATATGGGACAATTCAAGTCCTTCCTTGTAGAACCCAGTTATTTATTTTTTATTGTGCTATCATACTATAGCCTCGTTTGGTTAAACTGTACTGGCGTAAGTCAATGAGATTATCTTTAGTATTTTGGTGTATTATAAGAGTATCAAATACTTTAGTATATATTCCAATTATATTAGACAGTTCTTAGGTTTTTTAATCTCATCACATTCAGATCATAAAAGGCAATAATTGAAAATCAACAACTTCATTTCCTGTAGTCCATAGCAACACATTATTTTTCTTCCTTCTCCATGTTTTGTATATAGTGTTTATTTCATATATTTTTTGACTATTCCTTATTAATTTGCTATCATATCGGAATATAACTTTACCGATAGTTGGTTTATTATTTTCTACACATATTCTGCTGGTTTTCTGATATGAGCCTGTTTCTTTTATATTTACTACTTTTTCGATATCAAACGTTATCAATCGATATCATGGCATTGTGGCATTATCATAATTTGTATAAATTGAGATGGTTTATTATATATCATTACTAATTTAATGTTTTTTCCTAGCTCTTCGAACCGTATTCATTAATTATTATTAACGCATGTACCTAACCTTTATGTTATGAGTGGTTATATAGTGTTTTTGGCTGTTAAGCTTTTTATTGTATACGGACCTACCTGTGTTTATAACTGGTGAACAACTATAGCCCTTTTACATAAATTAATACATATAATCAAATCTTAACTATTAACATTTACATAAACAATTATTCTTTTCATATCTAATGACAATTTTATCTTGATCTATGGATCACATATAAGAAAATTTAAATCTATTAACGCTAACTAGCTGCTTCCCACATCATTCTACAACAGTAATTGAATAATACATCTTGTTTCATTACCTTTCATTAACTCAACAAGTAATTAGTATAACATAACATAAACTTTATCATAACATTCGTTGTCACAAGATAATATCATTTAATTCAGAATCCTTACTTGCTATTGCTATAAGGTAAATTATTGTTTCATTTTTTGTTTACTTTCATGGTCATTTACTTTGACAATTTCTGTACTATTATACTTCTTACACTTCTCATCAGTATCATATTGATTTACTTTTCACTGAACATAGATCATTAACTATTGTCTAACTTACAGGTTTGTTTATTCTCGTTATCTCTACCTTGCATCCTTATTTATCTTTATCTATAATTATAAATGTATTTATTAGACTTTTGTTTTATCATGGGGTTAGATATTGACTTGCTTATTATTTTGTTAATATAATATTTATGTAACATGGATGCCAGCATTTCTGTTGCGTTACAACACACAAAAGGCCGAAAACTAGACACTCTAGAACAATTGGAAATATACAAACACACGAAAACAAATAAAAACGACATCCTAAACGAACAGACACAATTCAAATCACACGCATTATTTGAACATATCTCACCCCGCACACGCAACATCGATCTTTCGAAAATCAATTCCATCACCCACAACAAGACGGACAGCGCTACCAGCGGCAACCTCTGAAGAAGCTTTTTAAAAATGAAAACCGGTTCAAGTTGTAAGGTAAAACTTTATGTTTTTACTCATAAAAAACTTTGTGTTCCGAGTCGTTAGTGAAATAGTTGTATTTAGTTAAGTAACGGACATGTCATGGACAACGAAATCCAAGAATTTACTAGGTAAGGTTTTTAATTTGTTCTGTATACTTCTGAACTGAGACTGCAATTGAAACTAAATGGAATACATTGTTTACAACCAAAAAAAAAATCTCTTACATTTTCACCAATCATCTTACTCTTCAAGAAACCATCTTTGTTTTCTTTTTTAGTTTTTATTTTATCAGGAATTTTGCTATTTTGTTTGGCTAGTTGTACAGAATTTTAATACCTATCCATGCTGTTTTTCAATATGTAATGTATTACTTGCAACAGGGATGCAACACTACACATAAATATCAGCCTTATACATTAGACTGTAGTCCTTAATTTAACAGTAACTGTGAATAAATACATTATGAAAGGTTTTGTGAGTTTCAGTCTATTAGTAGACACAACTTTTAATCAATTTGTGTTGACATTTCAACTATTTTTATTATCATCTACAATTGTCCTAACGATGATAATAAAAGTTGTCAAATCATTGACACAAATGGTTTGAAAATTTTGTCTAATTATATTATTGACTGAAACTCACAAAACCTTTCATCATTAGATTACAGTACTTATACCTGACTAACTGTTCCAAATCTATTGAAACTATTAGACACAAATGATTGAGTAGTGTCTAAAGACCATTATTTAAAATATCAAAATATAATAATTTCTTCAGATGATTGTAATTTACCAGCAACAATGCTCAAAATATATTTTGGATAGATATTTTTGGTAATATGTCTTACTAGTTGTAATTATCTTCCATTGTAATTGGTATTTCTTCTGTGGTTTCTTGTAACTCTGTTTTATTAATAAGTGTAGCTTTCATGCCAACCAGAGGGGGATGGAATGACTCTAGTCTAATCAGCTTTCACTTAGCAATACATTTTGATCAAGGGCCATGTACTTTTGAGAACTTACAATTTCTGAAATATGTCTCTATAAGGTTTTCAGTAGCCAATAACATTTTTTTGGAATTTAATTAAATTGTGGATTTAGTTAAATTGTAGACTCAATTTAAAAAAGTTTATTTTATTTCAAGAAATCATTTCTACAACTATGACTAACTGCAGTGTCACTTTTTTGAGCAAACTATAAACATTAATTTCATTTGTTCCAGTTATACTAGTTAAATTATATAAAAATTATACTACTTCATCTACAGAATATGTATCTTAAAAGCAGTTTGTGAAAGCAAGGAGAAGAAGAACATGAAGCATCCATTCCATTAATGAAGGTGACACTGTCGTCAGGGTTATTGACTAAAGTCTAAACGAGTCAACCATTACACATCAATATTGAAGCAATGAGGTAGCTTCAAGTTCTCAGAAAATGCCTATTTTATAAAAACAATGTACAGGGGAAAGTTATGTACATTTTTTTCAAACATTCCCTTCTGTAACTAAATTTACTTTTCCTAATGTTGATATAGAATTCTTAAAAACATTGTTAGACTCATACATGTTTAAATTTGAAAGCCAAAGAAAGCATATGATTCCCAGAACACATTTTAACAAACCCTCTTTGGTAGCTTCGATGATCAGCATCCTTGTATTATAGTCCTTACAAAATTTATTTCGAGCAAGATTAAATTAAAAATCATTAGTTGCCAAGTCTAAAGATGCTACACTATTCTATGATAATGAGACCATATGACATGTATGATGTAAACAACCTGGGCTAACAAGAAAGGACAAAGATAAGTGGTATAAGAACAATTTGACATTAGTTAGCTGGAATGTCAGAGGGTTTTTCTAATATGGAAGCAGAGTTAGTAAACATATTTGAAGTAAACAAGGTCACTATTGCCAAGAAAGCAGAGGTCAAGAAAAAAGACAAATGGTTAAAATATATTTAACCTGTACAATATTTACAATGGAGCTATACAATGTTTACAGTGGGGTGGGGGGGGGGTGCATCTAAAGAAGTAGCACTTTTCATTCATAGTGACTGGCAGGAGCGAATAACAAATTATTAGTACACTTGTAGGATAATCTCTTTTTGAAGTTAAAGTATGAAAGGAGTCACAAAATTTTAATAAGTGCTTATGCCCCCAATGAAGGTAAAGTGGATGACAAAGACAAACCTTATTTCAAAATTCATAAAATAATTGACAAACATAAAAATAATTGGAGGTTTTGTTCAAAGTGGAGGTTGCCACTTTTAATAAGTTGAGGATTACTAATACCTTTTTTCACAAGAAGCATATCTCTGTAAGTGTGCATGGTCAGCAAGGGCGTTTAGATCCCTCATTCATTATGTAATTGTAAGCACAGAAGATTAACAAAACAAGTGACTGATACAAGGCTAAACTGTGGTTATGATATTTTTGATATTAGGCCTATCATTATTTAGTAATGTCAAAAATCAGGCTGTTTACAAGATGGAGGAAAATTAAAGCTGCTACAAAACAAGAATATAAGGAGGTTTTTAAAGAACACCTAAAACAAGAAAATAGTCATAGGTTTTATCAGGATACAATGAGAATATATTTGCTAGAAGTACCTACAAGTGATATTTTCGTGAAGAATGGAGGAATATAAGGGGATTACAAGGAAGGCAGCATGTCAAGCAGTTGGTATAAAAAGACAGTTTAGTAGAAAAAAGAGTCTGAAAGTATGGTCAGAGAAGGTAAGTGAAGCAGTGGCTAAAAAACAGAAGTTACTTAAATTCCCCAACACCGGTGAACAAGAAGTATAGGAAAATAAGAAATAGGACAAAAACAATTGTTAGACAGGCATACAGACAGCCATAGGAGAGATTTATTTGAACTATCAAACATGATGTACTTGGCAGACAAGTTATGGCTTGTAAAGTACTAAAAGTACTGAATAGGAATAAACGAAAAGAGGTTTTGGTTAATTCAGTTGAAGTGGATATATAGACAGCATTACATTCAACTTTAGTGTCATTCTGATGAGGATGGCAGCAAAAATCCAGAATACACTATGCTACAGAAAATGCTGACAATTTAACTATGAAGGGATTACTGCTAGCACTGAAGAACTAAAGAATCACAAGTCACATGGTATGAGTAGTATAAATTCGGAAGCTTAGAAATATGGGGGCATGTTGTTACATTTGTATTTGCTGCATTTGATGAATATGTGTTGAAAGGGTCATATAGTGCCATAAGAATGGTTTAAAGCAAGCGTAGTTTCATTATTTAAAAGAGGTGGTCAAACAGTATCCGTTACAAAGGAATCTCCATCTTCAAAATCATGCATAAAATTTATGCCAGAATAATAAATGTAAGATTGAAATCAATAGCAGAGGTGTTGCTGTCAGAAGAGCAGAATGGTTTCAGGAGGGGAAGATCTTGTGAAATGCAGTTTTTGTACTGAGACTATATTATTATAATATAATAAGACTGTATAATAAATGATAATTTTTGTTTGGTTTTATAGATATTGTAAAGGCTTTTGATAATGTCAAGAGATCCTGCTATGGAAAGTTACGGGCCATCGAGGTTTTCCAAAACATTTACACAGCTTGTGTAACAGGACATCTGTTATCTTAGATGGGAATTGGAGGTGGACAGGAGACATTCCTATGAATAAGGGTGTTTGGCAGGGGTGCCCTATTTTGATGACACTTCAACATCTATGTAGATGATGTGTTTCGGACATGGAAGGTGCCAAGTTGACTCAGGAATACTCCTTTGTGGCAACATTCATTTCAATTCCCTACTCTATATAGATGGTAGTCGTTATTCAAGAGACAGAAAATCAGTTGCAGAGAGTGATATTTTCATTATTTAATGTGTTGAAGGGATATGGGTTGCGAGTATCTGCTTCTAAATCAAACCCCATGGTTTTCTTTGGTAAATATCCTACTCAAATGTACTCAAATGAAGATAGTTGCTGACAATAAAACCTTGGAACATGTTTGTGATTTTAACTATTTGGGATGCAATATCTCATTGACTGCCACAGAGACTGAGATCAGAAATTGTCAAGGTTCAGAAGGATCTGTGATACAATTTATAGTGCTCTGAAGAACAAAGCTAAGACGGACACCTTTGTGAAGTTTTATAAAACACTGACTGTCCCTACATTCCTTTATGGTTGTGAGACTTGAATTCTCAATAAAAAGAATGAAAGAAAGATGCAGGCTGCAGAAATAAAATTCCTGAGAAGTGTTCAGGACTACTCCCTCTTTGTCAAGAAATTGAATAGAGAGACCAGAAAGGAGTTAGGGACCCAGTCTTTAAATGAGACCATCAAAGAGTATAGAAGGGCATGATATGAACATTTAAACCACATGTTACCTAAACGTTTAAAGGCTGCCAGTACCAATGTTAGTGTACTATACAATTGGAAGGAGACACGATGGCAGACTGAGAAGATGGATCCTAGAACAGGCCAATTAAGGCCTACTCCTTGGGGTAGAGATGATGATGATAATGATTACCTGTATGAATAATTTTACTTTTGTTTGTTAAACTCCTCCTGTTTATGATTTTTTTTAATATCAGTTATATATTAACTCAAATATCAGCAGCAAAACACAACTTTATGAATAAGAAAATCATCTTTGAAAGTAGGCCACTAAAAATTACAAGAATTACTCATACAGTTAGTCCAGGTGACAGTGCAAGTATAGAGCCAGTGATTTTGTTATGTTTGGAATATAGTGAAAGAGGAAGATAAACTTGACTTGTTGACACCTGATTACATTACAGATAACATCACTTATATTTTTATTATCAACACACTAGTACTGACAACTATGATTCTACACAGGAAACAGAAGAGAAAAGGACAGAATGACAGCAGTTAATGCAAGACTTTGATGAATAACTGTATTAACATTTGTGTAATTATTTATACAGAGTAATATTTTTACTTTAGATACAGTAACAACTATGCAATTAAAGCACATTGTGACTTTGTGTACAAGTATACTTTGTACAGTGCAGTTCTTTCTGTGATACTGCATTTATGAAATGCTATGTCTGTAATTACAGTAAACCAACATGGGAGGTCATACCTAGCGTACATTGTGCATTCTGTAAGGTTTGTAATTTTTACTGTCACTTTCTATTGGCTGTTTATAAACTCATTTGCAGAAAACTACAATATTCAGCCTAGAACAAGATAACAACATAAACATTTTTGAGACAGCCTATACCAGTATATGATACGCAAGCAGTTTGTTGTTAAAAAGACAGCTACAGGCAGCAAGTCTGGCATCTATTCATATGTCTTGTTATTAGTAATAATGTTGTATAATTCAAACATCAGTATATGAGATGCTGTATTAATGACAAAAACCAAAGTAATTTCAAGAATTACAGGTAGTATTTGGAACATGTTTCGAGAACTCCTGTTCTCATCCTCAGCCTTCGTGATCTTTAGGTAAAATATTGTAACAAGACATATGAGCCCAATATTTTTAGTAACAAAATATTAATACATGTCATGATAAATGAGATAACAAGACACATCAAGTATTTAATCTGGAAATGCCAAGAATCAACTACATAAGCAACTCATCAAGAAGAATAAACTCACAGCATAGGAGTTATTAAAATGTAATGGTAATAAACAATAATAATAACACATAAGAAGAAAGAAGATACAGTACACAGTGATTATACCACAAGAACCAATAACCCAATAGGTTCGGTCAGTAAGGGACAAATAAAAACAAGGAAGAAACATACTACGAGAAAGACGCACAACAACCATGGCATAAGATATAGATTCCAAGAGCCAGTCAACTATAGATTAACATCTTACCCATATAAATACTAACTGAGAGACTTACAGATTGAAAATAAAACAGTAACTGACTAACTTAGATGACCCAAATATAACCAATAATATTGTAAATGAATAGGGCATCCCATATTAGACAAAAGAGTGGAAGTAACAATAATGTTAACACAAAAAGAAGCTGTAAATAACAGCATAGTGACATATTATACACAGCATCAGTGCGATATAAAAGAGAATTAAAATTGTCTCATAACTATAATAATTGTTAGTCAAGTAATCAAAAAATCATGTAAGATAGGAAAAAGAACTAATTAATGAATTACCAGTTATCATTAATAACATAATAATTTGAAAAAACAAGGTTAGAAAATGTAAATTTGTATCAACTCAATACACCCATTGTTGCTACAAACAAGATAACCACATAACCTAGATACAGGTACTTTCCACCTAGTTTCATAATTAATAATAGACAAAACATGTCTAAACTGAAATATTTTGTACCCTAAATCAAGTAGAGGTACCCTAAATAAGGTTTCTACCAATACCAATATCAGATACCAAGAGTAATCTTTATATAAGAATTAATGTAAACAAAGTGAACAAAAACAATCAAAATGAGATTCACCATGTGAAACATAGATGAAACCGCATTATAAAGTTAGATAGGAATAACAGAAGGATACCTATATAATAAGTAAGATGTAATATCACTATTATAATAGTGTAAGAGAATTATAAACAATAACATAATGTGTAATAAGAATAAATAAGCACATCTGTCAAATGACACCAGATGTAACTACTATTATCCAATGCTATATGCTAAAGAACAGACAAATGTATTAAAAACAAAAGATTGATGACCAATATACTACTTATAATGAACTATCCTAAACTAGATAGTGGTCTGAAAAGACACTACATTCTCAAATAAGAATTAAAATGAAGGTACACTTCATAGTGCCATACAGAGGTCATATTAAGACTAAAATACCAAGGAATAACAATGTATTCCAACAAACAAAGACAACCAGTAGTTGTAACAACTCAGTGTTTACAATTGGGGCAATACAGAAGTTACCCAGATACCTTTTATTATAAATAATTTATTAATATAATTAATAGACTCTTAGGCTAAACCAATGTTAGGATAAGAACTATATTTTGTAAATAATTATAAATAACCAATAAGTGAGGAGTGTTGAAGGACTTGGAAGGCATGCTCTCAAAGGGATATGATTGCCATTAAATAGTTATAATTCAAGAATAAATAAAATTAATAGTGAATAGTGTAAAGTGATAATCTCAAACATTAACTCCCTTAATAATGAACGAAAGCACATCATGAGTGGACTCTAAATGAAGAGCTAAATGTTAGCAATACAGTGATAAGCTTAGATTTAAAATCTATGCAGTAATAAGAAAGTTATTTCAATTATAAAATATTTGTGTCAATTCGAGCAAATGTGTATACTCTCAAACCCAGCTACCCCGTGCTAATAACAACAATTAAAATATTGCGCGAAGGGGGTATGTGCGTTAAATTAAAGACCATCAACCAATCAAATCAGAGAAATTAGCCAATTTTACAATGATCGCAGAACGGAACGGCAGCATCATGTGCCATTTCGAGACACTTTTTAATCAACCTTTGAAGAGTGCAGACGGCGGCTCGACACCGGAAGAAATCAGCTGTTTACCTAGGATGTCGTTTTTATTTGTTTTATACAAACACACAAAAACAAATAAAAACGACATCCTAAACGAACAGACACAATTCAAATCGCATGCATTATTCGAACATATCTCACCCCACACACACAGCATCGATCTTTTGAAATTCGATTCCGTCGCCCACAACAGGACGGACAGTGCTACCAGTGGCAGCCTCTGAAGAAGCCTTTTAAAGGCGAAAACCGGTTCTTCAGGCTGTAAGGTAAAACTTTATGTTTTTACTTATAAAAAACTTAGTGTTCCGAGTCGTTAATATAATAGTGGTATTTAGTATATAAAATATTTATAGTTTTAAAAAGGAAAGTTCAGGGAATACTGCAGTATAAATATCAGGTTAATTGGAATAAAGTTAATATTTTTTATTCCTATTAAAACAGAAAAATATTTTTAATTGTACAAAAATCAAACATACAAAAAGTAGTAAGCAAGGAAGTGTTTATTTTTTGGCCAGTTGAAAGCTTCCAGCAGGAAAGTTGTAGTAAAAGACCATATTTTATTTTGATTCAAGATTTTATATTTTTAGGACTACTTATTTACAAACAAGTGTGTTTTTCTTACCACTAATTTTCTGGGGCGCCGCGCGCTGTATGCAGTCATGTCAGCATATCATAAAGAATCAATGCTACTATAATACAGTAGGCCTATTAAACTAATAAATCTAAAACTATATTATTTGATTATTATTACTGTTGTTATTGTTAATTTAATTAACGAATTGCTTCTTAAACAAAAAATTTTAATTATCTGCCTTTACTTTTATAGATATCATTCATTCAGTATTTTTTCTAATGGGCTTATAGAAGTAACCTCAAGAAAAAGCATCTTGTAATTATTTTATGCTTTGGAAAGAAAAGATCAGTGTATAATTTTATACAGTATAATTATAAATATTATTTTTGGAAGAAAACAACAGAATTGATAAACGTAGTGCATTATATATTGTAACGTGACCTGCGGTAGCACAAGGTTTACAAGTATCAATAAGTGAAGAAAATCTGTATAACAAAAATTAATAAATAGAAATGACAGAACAACACCATTAACTGAATTAGACGTAGACAAGGACAATGACAATGACAAGACCCAATAGATTGGAAAAGGTGATCCAGAAAAAATAGTTAAAGTCCTAATATAAAAATACCCAATTGTCAATAAGAATTATATATATATAAGTACAAAATTAAGTAGGTGAAACGATATAATTTACTTCAATTAGTAATATCTTACCTTAGGATTCTTCTCCAGGATCTTACAGACGAAAACAGCTGCAGAAAGGATTATTTGGGATGAGCGGTACTTATATAAATACACAGTTTGTGTTAAAACAAATTGCTTCTGGTTTATTACTCCATTTCACTTTGATGTCAATTAAAGTTCATATTTCTTTTCTGGTATATTATGTTGTATTAGTAATGCATTGAATTAGTAACAAATAACATAAAATCAAACAAATTAACAAATGAAATCTTTCTTACTCAACTAACCTATGACAAATTATTTATTTTTAAATGAACCAGTACGTAATTTATATCTTTTCCCCTTGCTATTTTCTTTTATAAAAGCCCCTTTTCCTTAGAGATCTCGATTGTTTAGGTTTACATGTAAACTTTTTCTTTTAAAATAGACTATCAACATTCATTTTAAACTGATTTTAATATGCATATTAAGGGTTGTTAGTTACCCATCCACCGTGTGTGTCCATGTGGTTTGTTGCACTGTCTCGTGCAGACCACTTTCTTGGTTCGAGCGCACTCACGCCACTGTTTATACTGAGTTTACTGTGTTTTTAATTAAATTTTCACTGCTTTGATTTAATATCTCCACATATGGTAATATAAAGTCGGCCGACGTAACTTTGCTCGAGCACTTAGATGGTTAATTGCCTGGCCGCGCGGCCCTGAGTTGCAGTAGAACTAACTCATTACTGCGCTAAGTCAGTAATCCGGTTGTGGTGGATCTGGTCACGTGATCACCAGTCTGCGCTCCCATTGGTGCGTTTAAAAGGCGCTATAATCTGGACAGCGAGTTTGGCAACATCTTACCGCCTGGTGAAATCTATGAATTGGTGTCATTTGTTCCATGATTCACTGCTGCCACAAAACGGTATGTCGTTACGCAATGTGTCTGGCCCGTCTGAGTCCAAAGACAAAACACAGGCGTATTGTTTTGTAATAACCCGGCATGTGGTTGATAAAATCGAGGTTCCAAAAAGGTGAACGCTGGCTATGTAGGGATTACACTTGATTCAAAATTTTGTTTTTCATTCAATTCTGTACCGTTACAATACCCCCCAATGAGAGGTTTTGTGCCAAAGCATAAAAACTCTCATTGCCTAAAACCTAAGAGGATCAGTGAAGATATGGCGCCGCAACCCGCCTTTAGTCCTTACTAAAATCATGGGTACTTACCCCCCTAGTCTGGCGGCTGCGGCAGCACCCATCCGACCTTACTGGACTTCTCTGTTCGAGATCCCAACACCATAAAATCAGATAGGCGCCCGCCCCAGTATCGCCTGACTCTGTAACATTCAATTAAAAGATTAACAAACGGCCTTCCATTACTCCATATCCCACACTGATTTGTTCCTCTTAGACATACTGGTTCATTTTTAGCAAAGTACTGGTTCATTTTTTTACAAAATATAATATGCATTTGACTACATTGTGATATAACTTCTAAATTGTCCATCGGTTACATTGATTAATTCAAATTTAATCATCAAGTCCATACTCATACACTATCACAATGATTTCGACTCATCTTCAACAAGTTACATTGGTTTCATTCAACAATATAGCTTAACCCTAGAAGATACAATGTTAACAGAGCAATATAAGTTTACAGTATCCTAGCCTTAGTACATATGCATTCCAGACAAATTAAATAATGTTCCCAGTACAATATACCCATCCAAAATAACACATTGATTATACAAAATAGCATTAAATCACAACAATTATAACTAAGAAATACAAGTTATATCCTCAAGGATGTTTATCCTTAATTACTATATATATATATATTTTTTTTTTACCCCCCTTAAATCCCTTAACCCCTGATACCCGTTACATTTTACTGTGTTCTGCACTAGGCTTCTTGACCATCGCTGGCCTCATCCTAGCCGTAAACCACATCTCCCTCGTGACCTGTAACTTGGTCACCCCCCATCCACACTCACTATTTTCCCCCCTGGACTGTAGCGCCCAGTTGCTTCCACAAGGACTGATGCAGAAGGGGTGTACATTTTTTCTTTTATTCCACCCCCATCCTTGCTTCGGCGTTACAATAAAACTTCAGTAACATACTTACTAACAGTGATTGATATGCCCCTAATGGACTACCACCCCTATATGGGTGAAAATAGCCCTGTTCCAAAATTTGGTAGATTCCCCTAAAATAACCCCCCTACTAAATCTAACAAACTACCGGGTTAACAAAACAAAAACAAACCACAAGCCAGTTATAACAAGTAAAATTTATGATGTCACACTTAACTACTTTCACGGTCATGATCCGGTGAGGTCATGGCCGCACTTAGGTGGGGAATCTACAGTTAAAAATAAAACAGAGATGTACATTTATAAAGTTTTACATTGGCAGTTGTATGCACATCTTATTTTACAAACACTATCTTAGCCCAAACGTTTTTGATTATTTTTACCCAAAAAATTTCTTCAGTTTTTTTTTCAATTTTAAATGAATATCTTTAACATCACTTTCCTCAATTATTATTTAATTTATCATTACAGTGAAAATTCAAATCAAAATAAATTTAAACGCATCACTAAAATTCACATTATTAAGTTAATCCAAGGCCAACTCGAATTTAATTTAGTCTCTACATATGTTCAAAACAATTTCAATTATTTTAATTACATTTTTCAAAATGATTCTAGTTGGTTTAATGTTTAGTTTCTCCTTAGTATTTCAATGAATTTTCCAAGCATTACATCATTTGTTTCAAATCTCTCCTTAAATTCCTCCATAATCCCATTCTAAATACCATTTATCTCTACTCATAACCTAACATACCAGGTACCCCAAAATAATAATTTAACCTTTTGGTTACATGAGTGTATGTTTCATTTTAGAATTTCTTCCACAAATTATTTTTTCTCTAATTACCCGTGAATAGGTTATATCTTATATGTACAGAATTATGGTCTTTAGGGATGCGATTGAAGAGGAACAGAACCCCTACATCAAAGACTGTGAATAACCACCCTTTACAGCTCTCATATCCTTATCTGCCCACTTTTTCCAAAAATAAAAAACAAACTACAACCACTAATCTATGACCCCATCCCTGCAGGCCATAATTCTATTAGGCTATACAGAAAATTGATTATTTCATTTGTTTACTCATCCACAAAACTTCTTTACTACCTACCTAATTAAGGGATGAGTCTACAATTTGCAAATAACACCAGTTTTTTAATTTGAGGATTACCTTAATGTATTTTAATTTAGACTTAACGCAATCAAAAGTCCAAAAGGGTGTGCCAATTTATGTACCTATTTTTTCTGTTTTTCTAAGGGGATGGTTAGGAAGATAGGGGAGATGAAAAGGGCAAGGCTCATTGAAAGGTCAAGAGCTAGGACTAAAGGTAAGGACAAGGCTCCCTCCACAAATAAGGATAAATGGAGAAAACCAAGGATCGCGAAGGCAGGGGCGCGTCCCTGAAGTAGACGAAAACCACTGGGACTGTGAGGAACATCTACCCGCTACCATTTACTGTTTTATATAAAATTCCTAGTTTTAGTTATATAGTTTATATACAATTACAAGATTTATTTTATTATTTTATTTTAACCAATACTTTTTTAAATTGGTGGCATTATGGGTACCCACTATTTCCCCCGTCATTTGATTTCGTAAAACGTAGGCGTTATCCATTTTAAATTCAGCCACTTTGTAATTATTGACTTTAATTACAATAATTAATTAACTGGTTACATTTAATGTGAGGTGTATATTAATATCTCGGGCGCCATGTTGCCAACTGAAACACAACATATATGTATACAGTACTTACCTAAGGTCGGAATTCGTGTTATACGAACTAGAGTCGAGGAACGTATTACCTGAAATGATTCACTCGTGTTTCTGTTTGTTACCATTGAAATTACCTTTTATTTTTAATTACGTACAAATGAATGTGAGTGTAAAACAAACACGCTACTATCCGCCATGTGGCGTAATTAAATTCTTCAAGTTAAATTTCCCCTTGCTGCTCCCTCCTCTCTGTGGTTGACTATTTTGGTTATGCTTGGTATTGTTTCGTTGACAATTCCTCTCTTTATGGCACCTATGGTTGTTCTGCTGCCATAGTTCTCACAATGACACTCTACACACCGCCAATCCTCCCTTTTATTGTTATTATTTCCCCGTTCCCCTCTATAATGGTTAAATGTCCCCCTGGGCTGATAATGTCTTTCGTTTGTATATGGTGCGGGTGGATTTGGACACCGACACGTCTCTCGTTCTCTAATGTTTTGGAAAATATCTAGTATCTGCTCGAGTTCATTTATATCTTCCACTTCCCGCGTCATTAAGTTGATCTGACTTTCTCTTGGCAAGTGTTTACTTATGTACCATACAAATGATCGGAATGATAATGGGGGCTCTAAATATTTCACCTCATTATATGACCGCATCACGTACAGGGTCACATTATCCCCCTGGGCCCCAAAATTACCTTTTCCCATAATCTTACTACGTAACCCCTCTTGCTTCTCCTCCGACCAGTATTTGCTTCGGAAGGCACTCTCAAAACTTGGTTAAACTACCCATTCTGCTTTATGTACTTCTGCCCACACAGCGGAACTCCCTTTAAAGCATTTCATTATTTTTAACAACTCAACCTCCCAATTACTATTACAAAACTGATTATATTCTTTTACTTTGATTAAAAATTGCATGGGGTGTACCCCCCTACTCTCACAACTAAACGACTCTAGTTCGATATCGTTGTTTACTTCTCGCGTTATTAATATTCTTTCCGTGACACTGTTTAGTTTTTTACTTATCTCCCCACTTAATTCATCTTTGGTATTGGTCAATTTTTGTTCGATCAAGTTAAGCTTGTTATTTGTTACGCGTTCAGATTGAATGCTGGCCTCGTTTACCACTTCTACCGCGCCTTTTAATAACTGTATTTCGGACTTATGGCTATTTTTCGTTTCGCTAATCCTACTGTCAATATTCTCATTAATTTCTACAATTTTGTTTGCAAAAGTCAATTTACATTTACTTATTTTACACTCCATATCAGCGCTGTATTCATTTATTTTGCTTTCACAGTTGCTTTCTATTTCACTACATTGTTCCCTAACTTGTACTTTGATCTTATCTGCTACTTGTGCATTTACATTGCTTAGTTTACTTTCTAAATTTTCATTAATTATGTTAATTTTTTCATTAAACTGTTCGTTCACTAACTCTATCACTCTATTATTATTATCACTAATACGATTATCTAATTGTGCATTAATGACACTTATATGCTCATCGAGCTGTTGTATTAACTTAACATTTATTTCATTCAGTTTATCATCAATATTCTTTTGTGACTCAGTCACTTTTATATTTATTTCATTAAATTTGTCATCAAAATTATTATTCTGTTCATCGAAACGATTATTTATGTCGCTACTTAATGCATCAAATTTCTTATTTTGTGCATCAAATTTATGATTTTGTTCATTGGATTTTTCATCACTACTGTCAAAACGCTTATTTATTTTATCGAATTGACTTAGTAAAATACTCATCATATCATCATCGAATTTACTACATTTTGCTGAGGTTGGGGTTAATTGAACCCCCGAATCCTCAGTCACATTGCTTTGATCTGTTACATTTACTTCTACTATTTTGTCTTGACCCACATTCGGAGTCGAATGGACTTCAAAGTTGTTCATAACAGCTGATTCATCGAAATTGGTAATTTCATTTATATCATTTTCGTTATTACTACCTGCCATTTTTAACTTCTTTAAGGAATATTACATAGAAATTTTAATCTTATACGTATTTAGTATTAATTTACTGCTCTACACAATTATAACCCTCTTAAATTGATTATATAAAGCTTCATTAAACGTTTATATATTTTACAAAAACAAACACCCTCCCTCTCAAATAACCCGTTCTGCAGCCTAATTGGGTCTGATCTGTGTGATTAAAATTAATCACACAAATCGTCCCTGTTCGGGCGCCAGTGAAACTATATAATTTACTTCAATTAGTAATATCTTACCTTAGGATTCTTCTCCAGGATCTTACAGACAAAAACAGCTGCAGAAAGGATTATTTGGGATGAGCGGTACTTATATAAATACACAGTTTGTGTTAAAACAAATTGCTTCTGGTTTATTACTCCATTTCACTTTGATGTCAATTAAAGTTCATATTTCTTTTCTGGTATATTATGTTGTATTAGTAATGCATTGAATTAGTAACAAATAACATAAAATCAAACAAATTAACAAATGAAATCTTTCTTACTCAACTAACCTATGACAAATTATTTATTTTTAAAAGAAGCAGTACGTAATTTATATCTTTTCCCCTTGCTATTTTCTTTTATAAAAGCCCCTTTCCCTTAGAGATCTCGATTGTTTAGGTTTACATGAAAACTTATTCTTTTAAAATAGACTATCAACATTCATTTTAAACTGATTTTAATATTATTATCTACCCGCGACGCCCGTCTTATTCAAGCCACGCAATGGAAGCCAATTTATAATATACTTGCGTAATATATTTATTGAATTATATTATGTTCAAAAGCTCCTAAGTTGTCGGCGTCAATTTATAATATAACGGGTGTCTCCTCGTTAATCCTCTCTGTTGTGAATGCCAATTTATAATGTATCTTATTTTAATATGTGGTATAATAATGTTTAAGTATATCCCAGTTCCTCTCTATTTAATATAATTATGTTATGGTGGGTGAAAATTATGTGTATAGTGTGTAATTCGAATTTTTCGCTCAAGCCTATTCTGCATTGAAGAGAAGAGAATGAATTTTTATTGTATTCTCTTTCTCTTTAGTACACAAGCAGTCCGCGAATAGCGCTGTGGTTCCCAGACATCGGAAATTTGTAGGTTAGCCCACCGTGTATGATAATTCTCAGTTACATTCTCTACTTATCTTATATCTTGTCCACACTACACTAAATCTTATATAAATGAGAAGATATCTGAATTCTGAAAGGATTCTTTATTAATATTTCATATTTCTTGTCCAACAAAGTTGTTTCTTTTACGTAGATACAAAAGGCTATATGTTAGAAGTAATCGATTATCGATCGGATTCAAGGTTTTATATTATTTTAGTTATGATTTTATATTTCTTTAAATACAGGGCATGAAGGTTCTTTCAACTGTTAGTAAGATCAGAAAATGCATAAATAGGAATAAAAGGTATTACAATATAGAGTTAAGTTTTTATTAAATAATATTTAAAATAATTGTAGTTACCATCCGCTCGGCCTCGTGACTTGATAAGGCAGTGTACAGATAACCTCTTCGTCTTGTTTGGTCAATAACAGCATGTAGATGAATTTGCTCTCGTCAGTCTTCGCTCCAAGTTGAAATAAAGTTTAATTCTTGGTCCTGGGATGATGCAGAAATACCGCACCTTTTGTTCACCAATGTCCGAGTTTTGTGGTTACGTGCTTCGACGAATTTCGAGTCCAACTACGTTTTTACTATTGAATTGTGGAAACTGAAGTTCCGATATAATTTGGTGTTTTAATTTCGTTTCTTTTACGTTATAGGATTATATCACTTTACGCAGGTAGTTATTTCTCTGGTTTTGTTAGTTAATTAAGTTAACATTTGTTCATTATATTAAATTTTGCAATCAGGGTTCTTCCTTTATATTTTTCGTTACTTTCATGTATAGGTTTTTGATTGTCCAATTATATAAGACGGTTGAATGACAGTGGATCATACTATTGTGATTTATTATTCATTTTGCTTCCCCATTTGGTATTTGTACTTAAATTAAATCAAATCTTTTCTGAGCGTCTTTTAACTAAACCGTCTTCGTTCATGTAAATTTATTCAATAATCAAATCAACAAAAACTATCTCTCTCGTCGTCCCTGACAACCATCTTTTCTATTCTTATTGGATATTATATTATACTATAACCATTTCATACAATGTTCTTCCACTCATCAAAATAATCCTTTTCTAAATTTCCATTATATCCTATTATAATTTTACCTATTGCTTGTTACTAACTTTTATATATTTTGCTGTCGTTTCCTCTTAGTCTACTTATTTTAACAAATATTATTTTTCTGTTACAAAACATTATCTATCGGTATCATTGCACTATGGCATTATAAGAATTTATTTAATTTGAATTTATTTATTTGTTATTAGCAATTATTATTAACTTCTCCTAACTCATTAGATTTTATTTAGTATTTGTTACAAATTTCTTTACCTAACCTTTCTGATCTGACTTACTATATAATGTTACTGGTTGTTAGGCCTATCATTATACCTTGATCTACTTCTGAATTTAACTTGTTACTATCTGCAATATTATAGAATCCTTTATCTATTTATGACATGATTATACTAAACTCTTTTGTATCTCGTTAACAATTATAGCCTTTTTGGCCAAGTTTACAATTATAATCATCCTACTATCTAAGTACATGTATACAAATAATTAACTCTATAAAGTCTAACAAAAGCTTTATCATGACATATGGATAACACATAAAATGAGATTAATTAGTAATCAATTACTGAGTTTAACAACAGCTCTATAATGGTAAATTGATAATACATAATACTTATTTACCTGGTATTCTATTAACAGAATAACTTCACTTGCTAACACAAAAAATAACATCACTATCATGATAATAATATAACATGATACAATTAATAACAGGTTCATTTGAGTAACCTAAGTCATGCAACATTTACTCATTCTCATCTACTTTAAAACATCAATTATTATGAAACAGTCTAAATTAGTTTTTACATTATTTGTAAATGTCTGTTGTTTACACCTTTCACTGAACTTTGAGGCTTATAATTATTAACATTATTCATTTCTTTTCTTTCTACCTTGTATTCTTATTTTATTTAATCAATCATGGGTTGGGTTTCTGACCTTTTACAAGTGTGGATAATTAATAATTTTTTTCTCTATTTTAAATCTTATAAGTTGATTTATGTAACAGCGGGGACCGTATTTTCGTTACGTTACATATGCTTCCCCTCCGAAAGAAGTTTAGTTTACCTGAATATAATTTGGGTCAAAATAAACTTATATCTTTTTCATGCCTTGGAATATCCTCCTTTTATTCATCGTAAAGTTTTAATGGTAATTGATGGAATTCTTAATGTAACACATTTTGGATACATGTATTGACGTGTATTCACCTTTCTCTGTTTGATGACAATTCATTAATTATATTAATACTCTTGGCTTGTTTCTTTTAAACATTACTTGTCAATGATTGGTCACAATAATCAGTAAAACTTAGTTTTAATTTTCTCCTATATCTAGTTACTTCTACAAATGCGTTTCTCCATTGATCTTCTGTCAGTTATCTTCCTTCTGTTTTCTTCCTTCATACTTTTGGAATCTGACGTCAATCTTCACAGCAGTGTGATTACCCCTTAAATATTCAATTTCCCTAACATTCCCTAACATGTGAGCTGGTACAGTTCAGAGAGGCACTGTTTGGCTTCATACTCTGCTGGCCATACTACACTTCAATATAATACTGCTGGAATTCATCTACAGTCAGTTATAAAAAATACAATAATATCATAGTAGTCTCTTTATTTGACTAATAATAAACATCTTGGGGAGTAGTTACGCTGTCGCGTTTTACATTTAATTATACATATATTTCCTTTCTTCTTGATTCCATCTTATTTTCATTAGCTATTTTCAGATAACATTTTTGACAGTCAGTATTTGTAACTACCTTTGATCTTCTTTCTTGTGACAGAAATTCTACGTACTATCTCTTCATTTATTATTTTCATTTCCAAGAAATTCTAAATTTTATTTGCATTAATTATCATCATTACTTAGTTTCATCTTAATTATAGTCATTAAATTATCCATTGTTCTTCTTATTTTACCATCTTGTCTGATCACAATACCACTAATTATGTTGATATATATTTTTTCTTATTCCATTTAACATCATACTGGTTATAAACAATTATGTAATCTGTTCTTCAATTCTCTTGGCATGTTGGCGTGTATCTTAAATCACATTGTTTTTAATTATTTTGTATAAGTTTTTCTTTATACAGTTTTTTAACATTGGGGTTTTATTCTTAAATATTTAAAATAATTTCTTGGTAAACACACAGTAAGACGTTCTTACTTCTTTTAGAATTTTGTGGTTTTATTCTTTATTCTTAAACTTCATCTTAGTGTTTCTATTAACATATTATTTTTTATTCCTTATTTAATATTATTCCTTTATTTCCTTCTTTCCAAATGGTTGCCTGGTCGGTTTTCAGCAAATCAGTCCCCTTTTTCTGGTTGACTACTTCTTGTTTTAACCATGGTCCATTAATTCAGGTACTCCTTTTCCTCAGATTACTGCAGTGTTCATAATAATTTTTATACTTGTTAAATACCTCTCGTGTATCTGGTACTGTAACTCTGTTGATTCGAAGTCTTCATTTAAGTCACGGTTTTCCGTCATAGTTAGATCCCTTTTAATTAACAGGTATTGTACCTCCTCTAACCTAACGTAATCACTGATATTTAATACCATTCCTTTCCCTTTGATATCTGGACTATTTACCAAATATTTTACGGGTATCTTCCGTATTAAAGATATAAATGATATTGTCTGATATTCTTCGATTGTTAACATATTTAATTGAGGTTTAAGCTTATTTAAGTTTTTCTTTATTATTCTATGGTGATTTATTTTTGATAATTTTATTAAATTTTTTCTATAACTCTTACCTTTACTTAACTCCCTTTGTTCTTTAATTGGGATGTTAAATGCACTAATTAATCCACGCTTCCTCATCTCCAATTCTTCTTTTGTATTTAATAATTGCTTTCTATCTATTTTTCTTATTTTCTTGATATTCTCTTCTGTGTTTGGACTTGCTTGAATACCTTCGGAAGTGCTGTCTATTGTTTCATTCCTATTCTCTAAACCACTATCCATTTGTTTCATTAATGTTTCATGGTGTCTCTCGTTATATACTCTCATTCGGTTTAAGGTTTTATTTTGTATTTCTATTATCATTCTCATCATCTCCTTCATGCTCGTCTCTTCTTCTTGTGTGGGTTCTGGCATTTTCTTCTGTTGCTTCACTTTGACTATTTCTACTTCTCTTTGCATGTTTGATTGTTCCAAGTTTTTATTATTAGGTATTCCTTTAAATTCTTCTATTCGATTATGTTCCTTCCTCCAGTTACACATATCTTCTCTGGATAGTTCAAACATCACCCTTATCCATTCCCTTAATTCTGTGTTTTCCGTTTGTATTGGGTTTTCCGGTTGTCTTATTACTCGTCTCCATTGTTCGTATTCTTCCTGAGTATATTGCTCTGTCACCTGTGCGTATACTCCTGTTCTTTCGTTTTTCATTTGTGCTTCATTATTGTCCCATCTTTCCCAATCTTCTTCAGTCATTCTTTCCACATTGTTATCGCCTTTTTTGTGGGTTGTCCCTATAGTCTCTTCTTCATTAACCTGGCATCTAACTCCCACATTTCATCATAAATATTTCTCAATGTCATTTTGTCGTTTGGTGTTCCCATTGCATTCGCACGACTCATCTGTGCTCTTTCGTGATCACTGGTATTCTTTTTTATGTATCCCATCTCCTTGCTGAATTTTTTAAATAGCACCGTCATCCATTCCGCGTAACTTAATCGTCTCTCTTGTCCTGGCATTTTCATTTCCTGTTGTATCACAGCTCTTTATTGCATTTCTCTGTCTGTAACAGCTGCCTGCTCGAGTTAAGTACTATTTATAAAATCAAGGTTTTACTTAACTTAAGCCCTACACTAGTTGAGCGCCAATTTATAACATACCTCTTCGTCTTGTTTATTTAATTCGCCTCTTTGTTGGGAGTGCCAATTTATAATGTATCTTATTTTAATATGTGGTATAATAATGTTTAAGTATATCCCAGTTCCTCTCTATTTAATATAATTGTGTTATGGTGGGTGAAAATTATGTGTATAGCGTGTAATTTGAATTTTTCGCTCAAGCCTATTCTGCGTTGAAGAGAAGAGAATGAATTTTTATTGTATTCTCTTTCTCTTTAGTACACAAACCGTCCGCGAATAGCGCTGTGGTTCCCAGACATCGGAAATTTGTAGGTTAGCCCACCGTGTATGATAATTCTCAGTTACACTCTCTACTTATCTTATATCTAGTCCACACTACACTAAATCTTATATAAATGAGAAGATATCTGAATTCTGAAATGATTCTTTATTAATATTTCATATTTCTTGTCCAACAAAGTTGTTTCTTTTACGTAGATACAAAAGGCTATATGTTAGAAGTAATCGATTATCAATCGGATTCAAGGTTTTATATTATTTTAGTTATGATTTTATATTTCTTTAAATACAGGGCATGAAGGTTCTTTCAACTGTTAGTAAGATCAGAAAATGCATAAATAGGAATACAAGGTATTACAATATAGAGTTAAGTTTTTATTAAATAACATTTAAAATAATTGTGGTTACCATCCGCTCGGCCTCGTGACTCGATAAGCCAGTGTACCTCTTCGTCTTGTTTGGTCAATAACAGCATGCAGATGAATTTGCTCTCGTCAGTCTTCGCTCCAAGTTGAAATAAAGTTTAATTCTTGGTCCTGGGATGATGCAGAAATACCGCACCTTTTGTTCACCAATGTCCGAGTTTTGTGGTTACGTGCTTCGACGAATTTCGAGTCCAACTACGTTTTTACTATTGAATTGTGGAAACTGAAGTTCCGATATAATTTGGTGTTTTAATTTCGTTTCTTTTACGTTATAGGATTATATCACTTTACGTAGGTAGTTATTTCTCTGGTTTTGTTAGTTAATTAAGTTAACATTTGTTCATTATATTAAATTTTGCAATCAGGGTTCTTCCTTTATATTTTTCGTTACTTTCATGTATAGGTTTTTGATTGTCCAATTATATAAGACGGTTGAATGACAGTGGATCATACTATTGTGATTTATTATTCATTTTGCTTCCCCATTTGGTATTTGTACTTAAATTAAATCAAATCTTTTCTGAGCGTCTTTTAACTAAACCGTCTTCGTTCATGTAAATTTATTCAATAATCAAATCAACAAAAACTATCTCTCTCGTCGTCCCTGACAACCATCTTTTCTATTCTTATTGGATATTATATTATACTATAACCATTTCATACAATGTTCTTCCACTCATCAAAATAATCCTTTTCTAAATTTCCATTATATCCTATTATAATTTTACCTATTGCTTGTTACTAACTTTTATATATTTTGCTGTCGTTTCCTCTTAGTCTACTTATTTTAACAAATATTATTTTTCTGTTACAAAACATTATCTATCGGTATCATTGCACTATGGCATTATAAGAATTTATTTAATTTGAATTTATTTATTTGTTATTAGCAATTATTATTAACTTCTCCTAACTCATTAGATTTTATTTAGTATTTGTTACAAATTTCTTTACCTAACCTTTCTGATCTGACTTACTATATAATGTTACTGGTTGTTAGGCCTATCATTATACCTTGATCTACTTCTGAATTTAACTTGTTACTATCTGCAATATTATAGAATCCTTTATCTATTTATGACATGGTTATACTAAACTCTTTTGTATCTCGTTAACAATTATAGCCTTTTTGGCCAAGTTTACAATTATAATCATCCTACTATCTAAGTACATGTATACAAATAATTAACTCTATAAAGTCCAACAAAAGCTTTATCATGACATATGGATAACACATAAAATGAGATTAATTAGTAATCAATTACCGAGTTTAACAACAGCTCTATAATGGTAAATTGATAATACATAATACTTATTTACCTGGTATTCTATTAACAGAATAACTTCACTTGCTAACACAAAAAATAACATCACTATCATGATAATAATATAACATGATACAATTAATAACAGGTACATTTGAGTAACCTAAGTCATGCAACATTTACTCATTCTCATCTACTTTAAAACATCAATTATTATGAAACAGTCTAAATTAGTTTTTACATTATTTGTAAATGTCTGTTGTTTACACCTTTCACTTAACTTTGAGGCTTATAATTATTAACATTATTAATTTCTTTTCTTTCTACCTTGTATTCTTATTTTATTTAATCAATCATGGGTTGGGTTTCTGACCTTTTACAAGTGTGGATAATTAATAATTTTTTTCTCTATTTTAAATCTTATAAGTTGATTTATGTAACGGCGGGGACCGTATTTTCATTACGTTACAATATGCATATTAAGGGTTGTTAGTTACCCGTCCACCGTGTGTGTCCATGTGGTTTGTTGCACTGTCTCATGTAGACCGCCATCTTGGTTCGAGCGCACTCACGCCACTGTTTATACTGAGTTTACTATGTTTTTAATTAAATTTTCACTGCTTTGATTTAATATCTCCACATATGGTAATATAAAGTCGGCCGATGTAACTTTGCTCGAGCACTTAGATGGTTAATTGCCTGGCCACGCGGCCCTGAGTTGCAGTAGAACTACCTCATTACTAGAGGTGGGCCGATATACCTGTAATAGGTATTTTGGAACGATATTTTTGTGGAACGGATGTAACAGTGACTGAAAAGTTGAAATACCTGTTATTCGCGGCGACGCTGTTCTGAGTCGAGACACGCCGCCCTCGCTGTTCCGAGTCGAGGCACACCCCCTACGCAACTACACAGACACACACACACAAAAAGTACGCAAGATCACGTAAACGAATATGCCAAGGCCAAATACTAGGCGTACAAAAATATCGCTGGAACGCAAGGAACAGCCAGTAACACGTATTTAAAATACTAGGTATTTCAAATACTAGTGGTATCACCGATACACAAGGAACAACGCGTTCCAGAGTAACAGTAGTATTTTAGTAACACCTAATATTTTAGGAACACCTAGTATTTTAGGAACAGGTAGCTCAAGCATATTTCGAGTAGGACTAGTACACTTTTCGTCCTGTATACTTCATTCTGCGCAAAGAGTGGAGCTGTTTTTAATAAAGGAAAAAATTCATCCTGATGTTACATTTATTCTCGTGTGATATGCAGATATATAATACAGATTATATGCTAATAAATTATATATTATACTAATCACCAACTTGGTAAGTTTTGAAATAACGAATTATTTTGTGTTATAACTTATAGAGTGGCTGATGTTGATAGGTTATACTTTTTATTAATATGATTTTAACTGCACTACACATCTGATCTCACGTAAATGATGAGATTGTTGTAATGGACGTTTATGCACTTTATCAAGTCCTGTTCCTTAAATCTAATTCCTTAAGGGTAATCGGTTTAAATTATGTCCGATAAAAATTTATTATTGTTTTGAACATAAATTTGTATTTATTATTTTTTTTAAGTAAATATTTTTTTCCTAGCTAGGTCTTCTTGCTTACCACTAGTGGTATGCCTACCAAGGGTCGGGAACCCCTGTACTATGGGGGAAGGCCTTTTTAAGTATTGCTGTCCAGTGGAAAGTGTTGACTGTGACTGTTGGTTTTGCTTGGTGACATGGATCAAAGAAGAAAAACAAGTGATGTGTGGAGCTTTTTTGAATCAGTCGGTAACTGTCTTGCATTGTGCAACATTTGCAAAACAAAACTATCATATAAAAGTACAGTTAGTAATTTAAAAAAAAAACACTTACAAAGAAGCCATCCAACAGTTGCTCTTCCTACTATATCCACCCAAACTGCTGTGCAATCTTTGCCAAGAACAGAAACTTCTTCAGGTGATATATTGCAAATAGGACCAGATGTGCAAGAAAACTTAGTAGTAGAATCTTCCTCCCATTTTTTTAGTCCAGAGAGACCAACCACTTCAAGAGCTACTGACACCTTCCAAAATCAACCATCTACATTTCAGTCGCCATCTTCATTTCAGTTCCAACAAGTAAAAAACAAATGTCAATATCAACTTACATACCCAAAAAATTAGCAGTATCTGATAAAAACAAAATTGATGAGGCCATAATGAAACTTTTTATTTGGGATCTTCAACCATTTACAGTTGTTGAAGACAGAGGTTTCCAAAATTTGACGAATACTTGTGCCCCTAGTTATCAAATTCCTTCTAGAAAGTATTTTGCTAACACACAAACCAGCTTATTATGAAACGAAGGTAAATGAAATGAAAGAATCTATTAAAAAAGATGCACAAAGTGTTTGCTTAACAACTGACACATGGTCTTCTTCAACAAATGAAACTTTTAATGCAATTATTGCACATTACATTAATCAGGATTTTGAAATGAAACATATACTATTAGACTGTTCAGTTATCAAAATAAATAAAGCATCTCAAAATTTAGCAGATGAAATTGTGCGTATTATAAATGAATGGGACTTGTCTGGAAAAATTTCTCAATTGTTATTACTGATAATGCCATAAATATTACTAGTGCTATACAAAGCATACTTAAGTGGAAGCATTTTGGATGTTATGCTCACACATTAAATTTAATTGTTCAAGACAGCCTGTTAATTGTAAATGACATAATCAAAAAAGTAAAAACAATTGTAACATTTTTTAAGAGAAGTAATATTGCACATTTAAAAATCACAAAATATCAAGAACAGATAGGTGTTCAGCAACCTAAAAAACTTCTGCAAGATGTTGTAACACGCTGGAATTCTGTTTACTATATGCTTAAACGATTTGTTGAACTGGAAGATGCTGTAAAACACTCTCTGGCATTACTAACAACAGACATAGAAACATTAACAGCTGAAGAATGGTGAATTTGTAAAGACCTGTGTGCTATTCTGCGACCTTGTGAGGAGGTAACAAAAGAAATGAGTGGAGAGAAATATATCACCGCCAGCCAGATAATACCTATAAGCCAAGGATTAAAATTATCAATACAAAAGGTAAGTGTGAAATTAAATAAACCACTTGTCAGAGAAATGCACTTAAACTTCTAGAAGGAATTTCTGTAAGGTTTGATAATTTGGGAAAAAGCAAAACAATTTCACTTTGCATGATGCTTGACCCCAGGTACAAACACTACTTTTTTAAAGACAATACTTCTCTAGAAAATAAAAAAAAATATGCAGCTGAACTGGTATCTTCACAAATTACAAAAAATTCAAGAACCAATACAAGCATTGAAACCAAAGTAAATCTACAACCTAACATAACAGAGGAGGAAACATAACATAACAGAGGAGTCTGTTACCAAAGCTGAAGAAGGCGGATACTAAGCCGAAACGCGTCCAATAAAATTAGTAAGTTTCACATGAAAAAAGTTCATTTTTAGTTAAGGAGGAAACAGTTTCAATTTGGGACCATTATAAAAACCAGATAAGCAAAGTTAAACAAATAGGGACATCTTTATCAATGGCTATACAAGAAGTAGATAAATATCTTCAAGACACACCAATAGAGAGAAGCGAAAATCCCTTACTGAGGTGGAAAGATCACCTACGTGTATACCCTAATCTTGCACATTTGGTCAGAACTAGATGTAACATGGTTGCAACATCCGTTCCCTGTGAAAGGATATTTTCCAGGGCAGGAATAATTTTATCTGAACGAAGAACACGATTAACTTCGAGGAAAGTGCAACAGCTGATATTTTTAAATACAAATTTAAAATAGTGACTGAATAACTGAAATTCTAGTATTTTAAAAACCATTCAGTAGTTTAATTTTACCTATAATGTGTTTTTTGAGTGAAGCAAATTGTAATGTGAATAGGTGTGACAAAGATTAGTTCATGACTTGTATATTCTGTGTACACTGGTGAATGGATCTGAAGATTTCAAGGTATGTAATGTATTTAATTTACTTTTGTTGTTGCTTATTATTTATAAGTTTTTATTTATTTATTTATATTTATTTTATTACAGTTGTTTTTATTATTTTTATTTGTAAAATTTTGTTTATTCACTCTTGTGGCTAACTGTTATGTTTTTATTATATGTTTCTGATGTTTTTTTCACATTATTTGTTGTGGTATTACGTGTACTCTAAATTATTTCATTGCCTTGAGTTTCGAAACTGATTTGTCTAACCAATGGTAGTTTGTTCACTCCTAGTAAAAACTTAAATTGGTATTCCCAAAGGGAGATAGGCATATAAATTCTCTTGTTTCTTATTTTATTTTAAACAGTAATAGTTTAATAAAGTCACAGTGTAAAGTAACACTGTTAATACTTTTAGTTTCAATTTATTTCTTATAACAAATTATATAGTATAGGTTATATAATATCTTCAGATAAATACACTGCAAGTAGGTTTATTAATATATTAATAGGTTTATCTAGGTGAAAATAAACCTACTTGCAGTGTATTTATTTGAAGATATTACATAGGAGACCTGCAGGAAACTCAAAACGAGTTATTTACAAATGATAATATAGGTTATGTGTATATAGTATATAATAACAGGTATTTGTACCTGTTATTTTTTTGGAACGGTATTTTCATACCTAGTATTTTAAAATAACAGTTTAGACCACCTCTACTCATTACTGCGCTGTCAGTAATCCGGTTGCGGTGGATCTGGTCACGTGATCACCAGTCTGCGCTCCCATTGGTGCTTTTAAAAGGCGCTATAATCTGGACAGCGAGTTTGGCAACACCTTACCGCCTGGTGAAATCTAATGACTTGTCGTCATTTGTTCCGTGATTCACTGCTGCCACAAAACGGTATGTCGTTACGCAATGTGTCTGGCCCGTCTGAGTCCAAAGACAAAACACAGGCGTATTGTTTTGTAATAACCCATATTACAAAACCACATTTTGCATGTGGTTGATAAAATCGAGGTTCCAAAAAGGTGAACACTGGCTACGTAGGGATTACACTTGATTCAAAATTTTGTTTTTCATTCAATTCTGTACCGTTACATAGGGAAATAAATAGTATGTAAACAGTAGGAAACGTAAAAGGAAAATAAAATGTAAGAAAAAATATAATGACAATATAAGACATAAAAGGTTGATAAATACACTATCAAAAGACAATATTGTAAAAATAAACTAAAATAGCAATAATTATGTAGGAAAGTGGTGATAATTAATGAACCTTGATAGGACCCAGTGATAATAAATACATGAAATATAAAATACAATGTTAGAAGGTGAAAACAAAAAGTGATAATTCAGTAAGAAAGATAATGATAATTAATGAACCATGATAGGACTCAGTGATAATCAATGAACTACATAAAAACACTAGGTAATAAAATGAAGTGTAGTCACGAATAAAGAAAGAACTTGTGATAATAACAAATAAGTAATAACTGGACCCAAATATAATAAATAAACTGTATAAATTATAAGGGATAGTTATAAGTAGACATTGGCATAGTTTTAATGAAATCAGAAAATGTTTGTAATTGATACAACAATGTTTATTAGAAGTAAACCACTGATAATTGTTTTTCATTATTTTAAGGAAGTGTTCTAGTGTATAATAAGGATGGTAAGAAGTCCATTGTTTTATTTTAATGAATTATGTTTATAAATTTATATTAACCACTATTAAAAATAATAGTAAAAGACTAATCTGTTATGCTGAAAACAGGAAAAGGGAGTTAGACACTGTATTCTATAAGTGAAATTATAAGGGAATACTAGTACACACCTACTGTTCATTTTATTATATTTTGTTTGGTTTTAATTAACCCAAATGTTATTATGTTGAGTATTACATTTAACAGAACCGTTTAAAATACATGTAAAATCTTAGATACTGGCATTGGCCTAAAAGGTTTGTTAAGGAATTGTGTTATGTTATATGATGATTAAAAATAATCAAATATTATAATTTAGTTTAGGTTATTACAGTAATTATGTTTAGAAGCACTTAAAATTAACAAAATTGACATGAACAGTTGTAATGAGTATAGGTGAGGTGAATTATGAATTCTAGGCAATTAGGCCTATAACTGGTAACCAGAATTTTGTAAAATTTAAGACAAAACAATAACAATTGATAAAATAAAGTATATAATCCGATTAGGTTTCATAATAATAGTGTAGGACACCAAACTGGATAGAAAATAATTAGTTTAAAGATCATTTACAAAAGAAAACCAAATGGAAAATGTATGAATCTGTTATAATTTGAAAAAATGTAGCCTTATGGGATATCAAAATAATTTGTAACCAAAAAGCAAACTAATGGTGTTTATTATATTTAGGATTACAGCTAGTATAAAGGAGTTATAATAATTTAAAGATTTGTAGTAATTTTGTATACAAAAAATGTTAGCTTTCTATAACAATGTTGTAAATTATCAACCAATGAGAATTAGTGTTTGGAAGCTAGCAACTATGGTAACTAGTAAATAAATTGTATTATTCCATTATTAGCTCTTGATGAGTGCAGACATATTAAACCGCAATGAGTAAAGAAAATAATAAACTAAATTACAGAAATAATATTAACACTCAGATGAATTAAAAATCACAAGAAGAAATTAAATAATCCATGAGGAATTGCTGAGGAATTCCAAGTGACTGACTGTTGCGTCTTAGTTGCTCTCGAAGAATCTTAAGTTAATCTTAGAACGCTTATTGAGGTGCTGGTGTGAAATGAACTGATAAAGTGGACTGTATAAATTCATGAGATAATAGTTTATTGAAAAATTGACAAGAAATAATTGCTGGTGCGTGCAGTTTTAACGCGGCATAAATGCCGGAGAATTAATATAGAATTAAATATGGAAAACTCATAACCATGTGTAAGGCCGATATTGCCTAAGTAAAATTAGTGCATGATGATCATGCTAAATTATGAAATATTGAAACTTATGTAGCGCTGCGGCTAGCGAACAAGGCGTGTTACCTGTATGGAGTCTTGCAAGGAACTAATTTAAATTTGTCTGCTGTTGGCCTGTCGGAAACCGGCAGCAGATAACAGATATAAAAATGACGTCACTGCACCTGCAATGCAGCAATTCAAAGTACAAAGTTTTCATAGGTACAAAGTTTAACCATACTGCCCGCACAAAATCGGGGCGATTTTGCAACTTAAGTAATTGTGTGAATGGTACATCACAAATTATTATCAAATGTTATATACAAAGACAATACACAATATACTTGAAAGCCTTATACATTAAATTGACCTTTGTTTAAAGTAAATCATCTCTGACATAAAAATCTGTAAATAACAAAATTCATTAAGCTATCAGAACAAACTCAAAAGCAAAACAAAACAATTTCTTTGCTAGCAAATGTACAAAAATAAAAAACTCATGATAAAAATAAAGGTGTTTATGTAAATAACATGATCTTTCTTGAAGCATTAACATATGTTCAGTAAATACATACATTCAATTTTTAACAAAAAGTAAGTGACAACCCTTAATTTATATAAAAGAAAACATCCTCAAAAACTGATTCAATATAGTAATGCAATAATAAAGACATAATAATGTACATGCATAGTATTAGTATAATGATATCAAAATTCAATAGTACATAGCAATGATAGACATATCCAAATGATGTAAAAATGCATAATATGAGTGTATGAGTATACATAATACATAAGGATTGACATAATAGTTAACAGTACATAATAGTATAATAATGATCACAAAAAATTTAATAATATCTAACAGGTAATACAATGACAATAGACATAATAATTGATACAATAATATTAGAATCATTATCCCCAAAAAGTTCAAAAACATAATAAACATGATAATGATACATAGGAATAAAATGATAAAAACTTAATAATAATATAATACAAACAACAAACAGAAAGCATGATAAATGTTAGATACAATGATGCATGTCGCATGAATGCTCATGCAATTAGTCGGAGTCGACTGGAAGTGGACATAATTTATGGATGGGTCGACGTAGGATACCATTAGCGGTGCGAACATCCGCGACGCGCACTATTGAATCCTGACCCGAATAGACGTTCGTGACTACCCCGCGTTTCCAGTGAAGTGGGGGGGAACTGTCATCTAGAATAAGGACGAGTTGTCCGGAAGTCAAATTTTTTGACAGGATGCGCCATTTGTTGCGTTGTTGTAACTGGTGCAGGTAATCTTTCGACCACCTGTTCCATATAGATTGAGTGAATTTTTGGAGCAGTTGCCATCTGCCCAGACGACCAATATTGACTTGGGAATAGTCAGGTTCCGGGAGTGCAGTGAGAGGAGAACCAACCAGGAAGTGAGCTGGAGTTAAAGGTTCGGGGTCCCTAGAGTCATTGTAGATGGCGAACAAAGGGCGCGAGTTGAGGCAGGATTCTATTTGAGTTAGGATAGTATAATACTCCTCAAAGGTAAGGATGGTTTCGTCGACAACGCGCCGCAAATGGAATTTGACGCTCTTGACTCCGCTTTCCCACAGGCCACTGAAATGAGGTGCTGAGGGGGGAATAAAGGACCATTTAATGCCCTGGGCACTGGTAAAATCCTGGGTGGTCTGCACAAATCCATTAGAATGAAAAAGTTTGTGCAATTCGTGAAGTGAGCTACTAGCACGACGAAAATTTGGTCCGTTGTCGGAAAATATCTGATCAGGGATACCTCTACGCGCTATAAACCGTTTTAATGCTGCTATGAAGGCGTCTGAGGTAAGATCTGAGACTAGTTCCAGGTGAATGGCCTTAGTGGACATGCATATAAATAAAGCAATATAAGCCTTTGACGTCGATTTTGAACGCTGCCCGCCATGGTGTATAAGTACGGGACCGGCATAGTCGACTGCAGATTGGGAAAATGGCTTAGCAGGCGTAACCCGGGAAAGGGGTAATTGTCCTAATAATTGGCTTGCGCCCCTAGCACGGAATCGAAAACAAGTGATACATTTATGTATTACTGAACGTATATAAGATTTATCATTAACTATCCAATATTTCTGACGTAGAGAAAACTGAGTCAATTGTATACCAGCGTGTAGTAAACGAAGATGCTCACTTTGTATGATTAGTTTGCTGAGATGAGAGTGCGGGTGTAGAATGATTTGGTGTTTGCTCTCATAGGTAAGCTGGGAGTGCTGAAGGCGTCCGCCCACGCGTAATATCCCCGCAATGTCCAGAAATGGGTTGAGAGAGAGAATTTCACTATTATTGGGGATGCAGCGTTGTGCTTCAAGTTCCTTAATTTCGATGCTAAACTGGCGAATAAAAACCAAAAATGTATCATGCAACTCCTGGGCAGTTAAAAAGGAAATGTGCCTATCAGCTATGGGGAGCCTAGAGTTCCGAATGAATTGACGGCAGTAAGAAAATACACGAATGAGCCTTGTGAGCGATGAGTAGTTTTCAAAATAACTAGACGTAGGTGAAGCGACAATCAATGAGGTTTGGACCTGCTTACGTTGTTCCTGCTCAAGATCGGGATGAGTGCAGGGTGAATGGGCATCGAAGGCGCAGATGGGCCATGATGATGACTCATGGGACAACCAGGATGGACCATGCCACCATTGTGGGTGAGTGTGTAAAACCCGAGGGAGACAACCACGCGATAATATGTCGGCAGGGTTGTCCAGTAACGAGACATGATGCCAGGTACCCCTTGTAGTGAGCCGCTGAATCTCCGCCACACGGTTGGCGACAAATACCTTCCATCTGGAAGACTGCTGGTGAATCCAATGTAACGCGATCATCGAGTCAGAGTAAAAATATGTCGTCGAATTTGTAACTCACGGCGTCTGTAACCTTGGAAGCCAACTGCGCCAACAAGAGACAGGCGCAAAGTTCAAGTCTGGGTAATGTTATCTGCTTCAAGGGAGCGACTCTAGATTTAGAACATAACAAGTTTGATGAGATGACATAGTTTGAATAGACCGTACGCACATAAATACAACACGCATAACCTTTTGCTGATGCGTCGGCAAATCCATGGAACTGGAATGAAATGATTTGCGAATTATCCAAACTCTTGACCGACCTTGGAATCTTAAAGTAAGTGTCTGAAATCAGCTGAGAATAAAATTCTACCCACTGATTAGATAATGAATCTGATAAGGGTTCGTCCCAACTTGTAGGCCTACCTGTTAACCACAATATCTGCATAAAATGCTTACACCAGAATGTAACCGGGGCAATGAGTCCCAAGGGGTCGTAAATCCCTGCGATAACCGATAATACCCTTCTCTTGTTGAATACCTCTACATGGACAGGACTTTGGACGTTATATACGAAACTATCTTCGTCAATGTTCCATTGAATACCCAAGGTACGCACAGTTTGATTTTTGCTAAAATCGAGGGAAGAATGAGCGTGCGAAGCTATAATGGTCTGATTATTTGAAAACCATTTGTGCAAGGTAAAACCGTATTGGCTTAATAAATCTGTGATGTCGGATTTCATTTTGGCTAGGATGTGTGGGTTATCTGAACCAGTCATGAGATCGTCCACATAAAAATCGTTTGCGATGGCTGAGCAAGCTATAGGGTGTTTAGTTTTATTTTCCTGGACTATTTGAGCCAGACATCTTGTAGCAAGAAATGACGCACTTGCAGTCCCATACGTGACTGTCCTCAAGGCGTAATGTTGGAGTTCCCTATGGGGGGCGTCGCGCCAGACAATACGCTGCAAATTGGAATCCTTGGGATTAACTAAAATTTGCCGATACATCTTCTCAATGTCTGAAATGAGGACATATCGGTTAGTGCAAAATCGAGTCATAATGGAGAACAGATCCTGCTGGACCGTGGGACCAATCATCAATGTGTCGTTCAAGGACAAATTATTTGTCGTTTTGGCGGAGCCGTCGAAAACAACTCGCAGTTTGGTAGTTATACTAGAGCCTTTGAAAACTGAGTGGTGCGGCAAGTAAAAAGTGTCTGACTGGTTAACTGACAAATTGTATGCATCAAGCGAAGACAAGTGACCAAGAGTTAAATATTCATGCATGAACGTGCTATAGTCTTTGTGAAGATCAGGGTTCTGCTTGAATTTGAGTTCCAGTGCTTGAAACCTGCGGATAGCTCCGTGAAGAGAATCGCCCAAATGAGAATTGTTTGACCTGCGAGGTAGGGATACCACAAATCTGCCATCATTATTACGGAAAGTATTAGATACAAAATGACTTTCGCATTCCATGTCCTCAGCGGAGGGAGCACGAATAGCAACGTCCTCTAACTTCCAAAAGTCCTTTAGTTGCGTGGAAATAGCATTATTGTCCTCACAAGCTATGAATGATGGGACAGGCTTTGTCATGTCGACATTAAATGGCAAGTTACCCGCGAGAATGAATCCCAATTTTGTCTCCTGTATTATGGGAAAATGTGGGCTACGGATGAATTTGACAGGTTCAATTAATTGTAAGTAATACTGAGCGCCAAGCAATAGGTCGATCTGCGAATAAAAGTTCAGTCGTGGGTCGGCTAGGAATATGCCTTTTGGTAACTTTAGGGATGCGATATCAAATGATTCCGCAGGGAGATTATTAGTGATACTGGTGTGCCGAGGCTATGAAAGATCGGCGCGTATTCGGCATTTAACGCCAAAGCTGACGAAATTCTAAAATCTGTATTCTCGATACTGTACTGTATTTAGCGGTAGATATACGCATACCATCTACAGCTGTGGTAATCAAGCTGCGCTTGATTGGAGCTGCGCTTGATCGGTGCTGCGCTCTGGTTTAAGAGCAAACAAAAGCAAGATTGCGTTCTAAAAGGTTGTCTCTCGGTGGTCGTTCAAACTATCGCTTCGCCTGCATTTCTTCTCCGACAGAAAGGAACTTGTTGTTGCACCATCTTCTACCTATGGCAGGCTAAACCAATACAGATCTGCTGTAAGTTACGGCAATATGATTATATACATCAATTTAAAGTAATACGAAAACAAAAATTGTTTAATAAGCCCACATTGAGTAAAATCAGTTAACCTCACGCCACGAGGTGAGTTGTGAAATGCGTAATTTAAATGTAACTTTTATTGGTAATTATAGTAATACTATATTAATTTCAGAAGTCTTAACTAAGGCACCAGAATTGAGAATAATGTAAATGCAAAAAGGTATTTGTTTAATAAGTACAGAAATGATTGTAATCAGGTAACCTCTCACACCACGTGGCCAATAAGACTATGTGTAAATTTTATTAATTGTATAACAAACTGAATAATTATATAACCGTAATTGAATTATGTTAACCCACAGGGGTAACGTTTATGATATGAAATTTAACAAAACTAAATGTTTTCAAGATAGGGCCAGGTGGCCATATAACCGTTGCAAAGTGTGTAAAACTATCATTTTAAGTAGCCCTAAAGCTGTGTTAATATTATATATGGATTTTGGTGCGTGTGAGGTTTCTGGGGGAATTAGTTTTGAGAACTTATCGCTGATAATATGTTGTATGACTAGGGTCCCTCGCTGCAAGCCGGGGAACAGCTCCATTCCTGAACATGAACATCTAGACTCTCTCTCAACTTCATCTGCCGGAGGAGAATAGCGAGGATAAGCCACCAACACCCTAACATGTAGACCAGAAGACCACCGCGTCACACCCATGGAATTAAGAAGGTGACAACAAACCAATTATTTTTTACACAGTGTGATGTAACCCACTAGAACCAGTGGACATAGTGTCACTCTACACCAATGACTTAAGCTTTAAACATTTTAATGGGGTCCGCGGATAACGGGACAGAATAGTGCGTGGACTTGGAGGGGAATCTTTTGTACATTTTGTTACTCTGTTTGTATAAATCTGTGAGCTCAGAGGTTGGCATGTATCTGTGGCTGCTTCCCATTCAAGCGTGTAAATTTCCTTCTTATTTTCAGTATAAGGGTTACATTAGTGCTACTAATTCATTCAATCAACATGTAATTTCACTCGTTAAATTTAGTTTTCATTTTATGCATTAATTTCTCATTTTTAAATTCAGTATGGATCATATAGGGATAGAAGTTTCTTTGGTAGTTAAGTCGGGTCACCAGTTTAATCCTGTATAGGTGCATTTTCATGCAGAGTTGAACATGCTCATGGGACAGGTTGAGTTATGCACTATCTTGCCTAGGAACATGTCGGCCTTTGGGCCAAATTAATTTTAAAAGGGTTATAAGGCTTTATGACACGTAACTGTTTTAAAGACTTAACAAAATTTATCAATATTTAAATTCTTTTAATTAATTATGATCACTGGGGTGTTCACTGTATTCTAATTATAATTACTCCAAGTCTAAGTGCTCAATGTGGGAGCACTTTATAATAGTATCAGGCACTATGCCAACTCTTGAATTTAGTATGTCCTGGGGCCACTGGTGTTACAAACATAATTTATTATACACATATTAGGTATTAAGATCTTGCATTGGTGTTACATGCAAGGTTATTTATAAATTGTTAATTATGCACCTCATGGGGTGGAAAAAGGTGTGGCAAGATTTAATTATGGAAAAGGGTGTGGCAAGATTTAATGATAGATGTTATAATTGTCCTGTGTTGTGGAACGTGTATATGTATTGTATATTCGTGTGTATTTTTGGGGGTCAGATATAGGGTTAAAAGGAAAATATAAAACATAGATTTTATATAAATTTATTTTCAAAAACCATTTTTAAGAGGAAAATATAAAACATAGATTTTATATGAATTTATTTTCAAATACCATTTTTAAAAGGGGGAATATAGATTTTATATTTATTAATTTCAAATAATATTTTTTAAAAGCAGGAAATATAAGTTTTATTTTTATTGATTTTGTAAGTAACCATTTCGAAGGAGATATAAGGAGTTTAGTTATAATAAAAAGGTTTTATTGGTTGTTAATTTTGTGAGTTTTAATTGCAAGTCCCGTCTCACTGGATCCAGCGCATTTTTGGCTTCGCTAGGCTTTGGCCTAGTTTTAATTATCTTGTGGCCCCTCTTTAGAAAAAAAAAAAAAAAATTTTTTTACAAGTCAAAGTTAAATAGGGGTTACCATTTGGTAGCAGAGCGTGGTTGAGATTAGGGTCAATCCTTGGGTCCTTTGGGTGTGACGGGGCTTGCAAACTCAGGAAACATTTTGGGGTTCGAATAGAACTTAGAAGAATCTCTAAAAGTCCCTATATCTAAAAGTAACTATGTCTTGTTAGCTTTAAGGTTTGTGTATTATATGTGTATATACTTGCCTGCCTGTTGGTATCGTTGAACGGTAGGTTGCCACGCGGTGTGAAATTTTAAAGGGGGAAATTCCTTTGGAAACGCGAATTATCGCAGATCTGTGCCTAGGTGGAGATATGGTTCGCGTATTACCTTGCCCATAATAGGGGAGGTGTTTCATTTATGCGGTATGGCCCGATCGGCAGTCGGTCTCCTCCGAGATACGGGAGCCGAAGTCATTACAAATTTTTTTGAGAATTTGCCGTTGGTCGGTAATTTTGTCATGTTGTGTGTTAGTGTGTGTGTCGCGTTCCTTAATGTGTAGTGTTGTTGAGAGCGAGTTCAGGTAAGTGGGCTGGGTCCTCGCAACGGTAGGGGGACCCGCAGTCTGCTCGAAGGAAGAGTATAGTACTCGAGTTTTTTCTGATTCCTGTGTTATTATTGTCATTATTTTGTAGGGCGTTAGGTGTTTTGTGAGAATTATGTTTTGTTGATTGTGTATTGTGAATTGTGCAATTCCGGCGGCGGTATGCTTTCAGAAATTGCCCCACCCCTTTCAGGAGTTCTCCAGAAACTTTCGGTGGTAGATGGAATAGATGAGGACGGGTTGCTGGTCTTCTTGGATCTTGTCCTGCAGTTGGCAGATTTCCCGGGTGTGTCCGATGGGGAGGTCTTGTCCCTTATGTACCCGTATTGCCAGGGTTCATTGGCAGGGTTGGTCACCAACACTCTGCGTGGGGGCGGCAGTGTCGACGCTTTTCATGGGGAAGTGTTGGATTTCTTCATACCCCACCGACGACGTTCCCAGCTTAAGTTAGATTTATTTTATCGCCTACAGGCCAACGGGGAGGCGTTGGGGGACTTCGTGCAGGACATACGGAAAGCTGCCCGGGTATTAAGATTAGGGTTGCCCGAGACGGAAGTAATACAAGCAATTCTGGAAGGACTGAATCCCCAAGAGAGATCGCGTTTGATATTCGCAGACCGTCCACGTTGTTTCGCGGATCTGTACCGGTTGTGTGTGGATTCTAAGACTGTCCAGGCAGGGGACAAGTCCCGGGGAAGAGGTGCTACGGATGTCCAATACTCCAGTGGTCTGTTAGGAAGAGCTAAAAAGGACAAACATGGCGGTTGGAGAAGAACACAAGAGACTGTCAGAAAAATTGAATATTCCGGAAGTAATGGAAGCTACAAGGGGGTGGCAAGTGAGAAGACGGTAACAACGGTTACAGCAGAGAAAAGAAATAAGTACGAAATTAACAGGAAAAGAGGAAGTTATATTAGTAAACCAACATCGGCAAGTAGGGAGCCTGTAGGAAGGCGTTATTCCTATTGGGAGAAAAAAGAAACTTTGAAGCTTCCAGAGGAATTACCAGTGCCTAATAGAGTAGTGGATGAAGAAGGTGAGGAGAAAGAAGAAAAGCGAAGTAACTTCTGTGGATCAATACAAGACGACAAGAACACGTCTGTTGATATTGAATTACAGGACTCTGAGAGGACTTCATGGTTGAATCCAGATGCCGCAGAATTTGTTCCGGTATCTCCATCTCGGTTCATGACGGATCCAGATCCGGTAACATCATCATCGCCTACGCCGGGAGATGAGAAGTCACTTGATGGTGGAGCTTTACCATCGTCAGTAGAATTTAATTTAGACATTGCACATGGACCTGGACAGCTGGATTCCAGGTTGGGAAATATTGAGGAAGTTGTAGTTGCTGAAGGTGGTGAAGAAGAGGAATCGAAGGAAGAGGGAGAAGAACAGTCTGCACATGTTGTGCAGGGGAGTATAAGTGTAAGTGTTAGGGAGGCTGCAAGTATTTCTGAGGTTGCGGATGGACAACGGGATGTCCATGCTGCAAGTGTGGTAGAAGTAGATGAGGTAGAAGTTGAGGAGAAATTGGGTGGCAGCGTTGTGGAGTGTGTGAGTGAGAATGATGCAGTGTGTGAAGATGTGCAGACGCTTTCTGTAAGTAGTGTTGAGGATTCCAAGGAATGGAAAGAAGTTTCATGCGGACCAGGTGAGCAACAAGAGGATGAAGATCTGCAGTGTCGTGATGGTGATTTGGATTATGGGGACGAAGAAGGGGAAATTGTAGAAGAGAAGAAGTTAGAAGCAGAGGAGTTAGAGGTTGAGGATAATCCAAATTGGGGTAAAAGTAGTCAGGTAAGTTACCTTGATTCTAATTCAGAAGAAAAACATCAGTACAGCTCAACACGAGATAGTTTCTCAGAGAGAGGTGTCCAAAAGGAACGACTACCTAAAAGTCGTCATAAAAAGGTGAGAAGAAGCGGTTAACGGGTAGCGGGTAGATGTTCCCCACAGTCCCAGTGGTGTTCGTCTACTTCAGGATTGCGCCCCTGCCTCCGCGAGCCTTGGTTTTCTCCACCCATCCTTATTTTCGGAGGGAACCATGTCCTTATCCTTAGTCCTAGCTATTGAACTTTCAATGATCCTTGCCCTTTTCATCTTCCCAATTTTCCTACCCCTCCAGTTAGAAAACAAAATAAACTAAAACACAAATAAAAATTAGAAAGGAAAAAGAAAAAAAAATTAGAAAAGGAAAAAAGAAAAATATCAGAAAGGAGTTACAAAAGAAGTTAGTTGGAAGAGTTGTGATTAGGTTGGTGTAGTGGTGTTAGAGTTAGATTGTTATTTCTTGTTTTCATTTTTCTTTGTTGTAGTTTGTTGTTGATTATTGTAGGGTCGGGGCCATGCCGCATTCCCCGGTTGATTTCCCTGGTAGGTTATTTTTGGATTAAGTGTGGGTTGTTAGACGATGCCGTGCTGAAGTAAACCCCCCCTTGCTAGTTACGCAGTATTTAAAGAGTAAGAGAAGGGATAATGTTCGCGTGCCCTCTATGCGGTTTTCTCTGTCCGGCTAAGCGGGGCCGTCCGCCCTAGTGTAGGGATGTGGGCCAGCCATATGGCAAGGATGGAGATGCCTTATTGGTGCATGTGGCTGGTCAGTCCAACAGGTGGACGAGAGGAGTAGTACGGTCACTCACATACCAAGGTGGGTGATACCTTGTTAGGTCTTCAGACGAGTATGTGAGTGGGACCAGTAGAAGTAGGTGGTGGTCACCAGAGAGGGTGACGTGTTGGGGCGGTCCCGTGGGGTTGGCATGGTGGAGAGGGTCGCATGGCAATGGTAGCAGTTGTGAGGAGTTTTTTGTTCTGCTCCTCTGTCTAAGTGTGGGGCAACTATGTTGCCCTTTTGGGGTGGGGGTGTGCCGAGTCTATGAAAGATCGGCGCGTATTCGGCATTTAACGCCAAAGCTGACGAAATTCTAAAATCTGTATTCTCGATACTGTACTGTATTTAGCGGTAGATATACGCATACCATCTACAGCTGTGGTAATCAAGCTGCGCTTGATTGGAGCTGCGCTTGATCGGTGCTGCGCTCTGGTTTAAGAGCAAACAAAAGCAAGATTGCGTTCTAAAAGGTTGTCTCTTGCTGGTCGTCCAAACTATCGCTTCGCCTGCATTTCTTCTCCGACAGAAAGGAGCTTGTTGTTGCACCATCTTCTACCTATGGCAGGCTAAACCAATACAGATATGCGGTAGGTTACGGCAATATGATTATATACATCAATTTAAAGTAATACGAAAAAAAAATTGTTTAATAAGCCCACATTGAGTAAAATCAGTTAACCTCAGGCCACGAGGTGAGTTGTGAAATGCGTAATTTAAATGTAACTTTTATTGGTAATTATAGTAATACTATATTAATTTCAGAAGTCTTAACTAAGGCACCAGAATTGAGAATAATGTAAATGCAAAAAGGTATTTGTTTAATAAGTACAGAAATGATTGTAATCAGGTAACCTCTCACACCACGTGGCCAATAAGACTATGTGTAAATTTTATTAATTGTATAACAAACTGAATAATTATATAACCGTAATTGAATTATGTTAACCCACAGGGGTAAAGTTTATGATATGAAATTTAACAAAACTAATTGTTTTCAAGATAGGGCCAGGTGGCCATATAACCGTTGCAAAGTGTGTAAAACTATCATTTTAAGTAGCCCTAAAGCTGTGTTAATATTATATATGGATTTTGGTGCGTGTGAGGTTTCTGGGGGAATTAGTTTTGAGAACTTATCGCTGATAATATGTTGTATGACTAGGGTCCCTCGCTGCAAGCCGGGGAACAGCTCCATTCCTGAACATGAACATCTAGACTCTCTCTCAACTTCATCTGCCGGAGGAGAATAGCGAGGATAAGCCACCAACACCCTAACATGTAGACCAGAAGACCACTGCGTCACACCCATGGAATTAATAAGGTGACAACAAACCAATTATTTTTTACACAGTGTGATGTAACCCACTAGAACCAGTGGACATAGAGTCACTCTACACCAATGACTTAAGCTTTAAACATTTTAATGGGGTCCGCGGTTAACGGGACAGAATAGTGCGTGGACTTGGGGGGGAATCTTTTGTACATTTTGTTACTCTGTTTGTATAAATCTGTGAGCTCAGAGGTTGGCATGTATCTGTGGCTGCTTCCCATTCAGGCGTGTAAATTTCCTTCTTATTTTCTGTATAAGGGTTACATTAGTGCTACTAATTCATTCAATCAACATGTAATTTCACTGGTTAAATTTAGTTTTCATTTTATGCATTAATTTCTCATTTTTAAATTCAGTTTGGATCATATAGGGATAGAAGTTTCTTTGGTAGTTAAGTCGGGTCACCAGTTTAATCCTGTATAGGTGCATTTTCATGCAGAGTTGAACATGCTCATGGGACAGGTTGAGTTATGCACTATCTTGCCTAGGAACATGTCGGCCTTTGGGCCAAATTGATTTTAAAAGGGTTATAAGGCTTTATGACACTTAACTGTTTTCAAGACTTAACAAAATTTATTAATATTTAAATTTTTTTAATTAATTATGATCACTGGGGTGTTCACTGTATTCTAATTATAATTACTCCAAGTCTAAGTGCTCAATGTGGGAGCACTTTATAATAGTATCAGGCACTATGCCAACTCTTGAATTTAGTATGTCCTGGGGCCACTGGTGTTACAAACATAATATATTATACACATATTAGGTATTAAGACCTTGCATTGGTGTTACATGCAAGGTTATTTATAAATTGTTAATTATGTACCTCATGGGGTGGAAAAAAGTGTGGCAAGATTTAATTATGGAAAAGGGTGTGGCAAGATTTAATGATAGATGTTATAATTGTCCTGTGTTGTGGAACGTGTATATGTATTGTATATTCGTGTGTATTTTTGGGGGTCAGATATGTATTGTATATTCTTGTGTATTTTTGGGGGTTAGATATAGGGTTAAAAGGAAAATATAAAACATAGATTTTATATAAATTTATTTTCAAAAACCATTTTTAAAAGGAAAATATAAAACATAGATTTTATATAAATTTATTTTCAAATACCATTTTTAAAAGGGGGAATATAGATTTTATATTTATTAATTTCAAATAATATTTTTTAAAAGAAGGAAATATAAGTTTTATATTTATTGATTTTGTAAGTACCATTTCGAAGGAGATATAAGGAGTTTAGTTATAATAAAAAGGTTTTATTGGTTGTTAATTTTGTGAGTTTTAATTGCAAGTCCCGTCTCACTGGATCCAGCGCATTTTTGGCTTTGCTAGGCTTTGGCCTAGTTTTAATTATTTTGTGGCCCCTCTTTAGGAAAAAAAAAAAAAAATTTTTTTTTACAAGTCAAAGTTAAAGAGGGGTTACCATTTGGTAGCAGAGCGTGGTTGAGATTAGGGTCAACCCTTGGGACCTTTGGGTGTGACGGGGCTTGCAAACTCAGGAAACATTTTGGGGTTCGAATAGAACTTAGAAGAATCTCTAAAAGTCCCTATATCTAAAAGTAACTATGTCTTGTTAGCTTTAAGGTTTGTGTATTATATGTGTATATACTTGCCTGCCTGTTGGTATCGTTGAACGGTAGGTTGCCCCGCGGTGTGAAATTTTAAAGGGGGAAATTCCTTTGGAAACGCGAATTATCGCAGATCTGTGCCTAGGTGGAGATATGGTTCGCGTATTACCTTGCCCATAATAGGGGAGGTGTTTCATTTATGCGGTATGGCCTGATCGGCAGTCGGTCTCCTCCGAGATACAGGAGCCGAAGTCATTACAAATTTTTTTGAGAATTTGTCGTTGGTCGGTAATTTTGTCATGTTGTGTGTTAGTGTGTGTGTCGCGTTCCTTAATGTGTAGTGTTGTTGAGAGCGAGTTCAGGTAAGTGGGCTGGGTCCTCGCAACGGTAGGGGGACCCGCAGTCTGCTCGAAGGAAGAGTATAGTACTCGAGTTTTTTCTGATCTGTGTTATTATTGTCATTATTTTGTAGGGCGTTAGGTGTTTTGTGAGAATTATGTTTTGTTGATTGTGTATTGTGAATTGTGCAATTCTGGCAGCGGTATGCTTTCAGAAATTGCCCCACCCCCTTTCAGGAGTTCTCCAGAAACTTTCGGTGGTAGATGGAATAGATGAGGACGGGTTGCTGGTCTTCTTGGATCTTGTCCTGCAGTTGGCAGATTTCCCGGGTGTGTCCGATGGGGAGGTCTTGTCCCTTATGTACCCGTATTGCCAGGGTTCATTGGCAGGGTTGGTCACCAACACTCTGCGTGGGGGCGGTAGTGTCGACGCTTTTCATGGGGAAGTGTTGGATTTCTTCATACCCCACCGACGACGTTCCCAGCTTAAGTTAGATTTATTTTATCGCCTACAGGCCAACGGGGAGGCGTTGGGGGACTTCGTGCAGGACATACGGAAAGCTGCCCGGGTATTAACATTAGGGTTGCCCGAGACGGAAGTAATACAAGCAATTCTGGAAGGACTGAATCCCCAAGAGAGATCGCGTTTGATATTCGCAGACCGTCCACGTTGTTTCGCGGATCTGTACCGGTTGTGTGTGGTTTCTAAGACTGTCCAGGCAGGGGACAAGTCCCGGGGAAGAGGTGCTACGGATGTCCAATACTCCAGTGGTCTGTTAGGAAGAGCTACAAAGGACAAACATGGCGGTTGGAGAAGAACACAAGAGACTGTCAGAAAAACTGAATATTCCGGAAGTAATGGAGGCTACAAGGGGGTGGCAAGTGAGAAGGCGGTAACAACGGTTACAGCAGAGAAAAGAAATAAGTACGAAATTAACAGGAAAAGAGGAAGTTATATTAGTAAACCAACATCGGCAAGTAGGGAGCCTGTAGCAAGGCGTTATTCCTATTGGGAGAAAAAAGAAACTTTGAAGCTTCCAGAGGAATTACCAGTGCCTAATAGAGTAGTGGATGAAGAAGGTGATGAGAAAGAAGAAAAGCGAAGTAACTTCTGTGGATCAATACAAGACGACAAGAACACGTCTGTTGATATTGAATTACAGGACTCTGAGAGGACTTCATGGTTGAATCCAGATGCCGCAGAATTTGTTCCGGTATCTCCATCTCGGTTCATGACGGATCCAGATCCGGTAACATCATCATCGCCTACGCCGGGAGATGAGAAGTCACTTGATGGTGGAGCTTTACCATCGTCAGTAGAATTTAATTTAGACATTGCACATGGACCTGGACAGCTGGATTCCAGGTTGGGAAATATTGAGGAAGTTGTAGTTGCTGACAGTGGTGAAGAAGAGGAATCGAAGGAAGAGGCAGAAGGGCGGTCTGCACATGCTGCGCAGGGGAGTATAAGTGTAAGTGTTAGGGAGGCTGCAAGTGTTTCTGAGGTTGCGGATGGACAAGGGGATGTCCATGCTGCAAGTGTGGTAGAAGTAGATGAGGTAGAAGTTGAGGAGAAATTGGGTGGCAGCGTTGTGGAGTGTGTGAGTGAGAATGATGCAGTGTGTGAAGATGTGCAGACGCTTTCTGTAAGTAGTGTTGAGGATTCCAAGGAATGGAAAGAAGTTTCATGCGGACCAGGTGAGCAACAAGAGGATGAAGATCTGCAGTGTCGTGATGGTGATTTGGATTATGGGGACGAAGAAGGGGAAATTGTAGAAGAGAAGAAGTTAGAAGCAGAGGAGTTAGAGGTTGAGGATAATCCAAATCGGGGTAAAAGTAGTCAGGTAAGTTACCTTGATTCTAATTCAGAAGAAAAACATCAGTACAGCTCAACACGAGATAGTTTCTCAGAGAGAGGTGTCCAAAAGGAACGACTACCTAAAAGTCGTCATAAAAAGGTGAGAAGAAGCGGTTAACGGGTAGCGGGTAGATGTTCCCCACAGTCCCAGTGGTGTTCGTCTACTTCAGGATTGCGCCCCTGCATCAGCGAGCCTTGGATTTCTCCACCCATCCTTATTTTCGGAGGGAACCATGTCCTTATCCTTAGTCCTAGCTATTGAACTTTCAATGATCCTTGCCCTTTTCATCTTCCCAATTTTCCTACCCCTCCCGTTAGAAAACAAAATAAACTAAAACACAAATAAAAATTAGAAAGGAAAAAGAAAAAAAAATTAGAAAAGGAAAAAAGAAAAATATCAGAAAGGAGTTACAAAAGAAGTTAGTTGGAAGAGTTGTGATTAGGTTGGTGTAGTGGTGTTAGAGTTAGATTGTTATTTCTTGTTTTCATTTTTCTTTGTTGTAGTTTGTTGTTGATTATTGTAGGGTCGGGGCCATGCCGCATTCCCCGGTTGATTTCCCTGGTAGGTTATTTTTGTATTAAGTGTGGGTTGTTAGACGATGCCGTGCTGAAGTAAACCCCCCCTTGCTAGTTACGCAGTATTTAAAGAGTAAGAGAAGGGATAATGTTCGCGTGCCCTCTATGCGGTTTTCTCTGTCCGGCTAAGCGGGGCCGTCCGCCCTAGTGTAGGGATGTGGGCCAGCCATATGGCAAGGATGGAGATGCCTTATTGGTGCATGTGGCTGGTCAGTCCAACAGGTGGACGAGAGGAGTAGTACGGTCACTCACATACCAAGGTGGGTGATACCTTGTTAGGTCTTCAGACGAGTATGTGAGTGGGACCAGTAGAAGTAGGTGGTGGTCACCAGAGAGGGTGACGTGTTGGGGCGGTCCCGTGGGGTTGGCATGGTGGAGAGGGTCGCATGGCAATGGTAGCAGTTGTGAGGAGTTTTTTGTTCTGCTCCTCTGTCTAAGTGTGGGGCAACTATGTTGCCCTTTTGGGGTGGGGGTGTGCCGAGTCTATGAAAGATCGGCGCGTATTCGGCATTTAACGCCAAAGCTGACGAAATTCTAAAATCTGTATTCTCGATACTGTACTGTATTTAGCGGTAGATATACGCATACCATCTACAGCTGTGGTAATCAAGCTGCGCTTGATTGGAGCTGCGCTTGATCGGTGCTGCGCTCTGGTTTAAGAGCAAACAAAAGCAAGATTGCGTTCTAAAAGGTTGTCTCTTGCTGGTCGTCCAAACTATCGCTTCGCCTGCATTTCTTCTCCGACAGAAAGGAGTTTGTTGTTGCACCATCTTCTACCTATGGCAGGCTAAACCAATACAGATATGCGGTAGGTTACGGCAATATGATTATATACATCAATTTAAAGTAATACGAAAAAAAAATTGTTTAATAAGCCCACATTGAGTAAAATCAGTTAACCTCAGGCCACGAGGTGAGTTGTGAAATGCGTAATTTAAATGTAACTTTTATTGGTAATTATAGTAATACTATATTAATTTCAGAAGTCTTAACTAAGGCATCAGAATTGAGAATAATGTAAATGCAAAAAGGTATTTGTTTAATAAGTACAGAAATGATTGTAATCAGGTAACCTCTCACACCACGTGGCCAATAAGACTATGTGTAAATTTTATTAATTGTATAACAAACTGAATAATTATATAACCGTAATTGAATTATGTTAACCCACAGGGGTAAAGTTTATGATATAAAATTTAACAAAACTAATTGTTTTCAAGATAGGGCCAGGTGGCCATATAACCGTTGCAAAGTGTGTAAAACTATCATTTTAAGTAGCCCTAAAGCTGTGTTAATATTATATATGGATTTTGGTGCGTGTGAGGTTTCTGGGGGAATTAGTTTTGAGAACTTATCGCTGATAATATGTTGTATGACTAGGGTCCCTCGCTGCAAGCCGGGGAACAGCTCCATTCCTGAACATGAACATCTAGACTCTCTCTCAACTTCATCTGCCGGAGGAGAATAGCGAGGATAAGCCACCAACACCCTAACATGTAGACCAGAAGACCACTGCGTCACACCCATGGAATTAATAAGGTGACAACAAACCAATTATTTTTTACACAGTGTGATGTAACCCACTAGAACCAGTGGACATAGAGTCACTCTACACCAATGACTTAAGCTTTAAACATTTTAATGGGGTCCGCGGTTAACGGGACAGAATAGTGCGTGGACTTGGGGGGGAATCTTTTGTACATTTTGTTACTCTGTTTGTATAAATCTGTGAGCTCAGAGGTTGGCATGTATCTGTGGCTGCTTCCCATTCAGGCGTGTAAATTTCCTTCTTATTTTCTGTATAAGGGTTACATTAGTGCTACTAATTCATTCAATCAACATGTAATTTCACTGGTTAAATTTAGTTTTCATTTTATGCATTAATTTCTCATTTTTAAATTCAGTTTGGATCATATAGGGATAAAAGTTTCTTTGGTAGTTAAGTCGGGTCACCAGTTTAATCCTGTATAGGTGCATTTTCATGCAGAGTTGAACATGCTCATGGGACAGGTTGAGTTATGCACTATCTTGCCTAGGAACATGTCGGCCTTTGGGCCAAATTAATTTTAAAAGGGTTATAAGGCTTTATGACACTTAACTGTTTTCAAGACTTAACAAAATTTATTAATATTTAAATTTTTTTAATTAATTATGATCACTGTATTCTAATTATAATTACTCCAAGTCTAAGTGCTCAATGTGGGAGCACTTTATGATAGTATCAGGCACTATGCCAACTCTTGAATTTAGTATGTCCTGGGGCCACTGGTGTTACAAACATAATATATTATACACATATTAGGTATTAAGACCTTGCATTGGTGTTACATGCAAGGTTATTTATAAATTGTTAATTATGTACCTCGTGGGGTGGAAAAAAGTGTGGCAAGATTTAATTATGGAAAAGGGTGTGGCAAGATTTAATGATAGATGTTATAATTGTCCTGTGTTGTGGAACGTGTATATGTATTGTATATTCGTGTGTATTTTTGGGGGTCAGATATGTATTGTATATTCTTGTGTATTTTTGGGGGTTAGATATAGGGTTAAAAGGAAAATATAAAACATAGATTTTATATAAATTTATTTTCAAAAACCATTTTTAAAAGGAAAATATAAAACATAGATTTTATATAAATTTATTTTCAAATACCATTTTTAAAAGGGGGAATATAGATTTTATATTTATTAATTACAAATAATATTTTTTAAAAGAAGGAAATATAAGTTTTATATTTATTGATTTTGTAAGTAACCATTTCGAAGGAGATATAAGGAGTTTAGTTATAATAAAAAGGTTTTATTGGTTGTTAATTTTGTGAGTTTTAATTGCAAGTCCCGTCTCACTGGATCCAGCGCATTTTTGGCTTTGCTAGGCTTTGGCCTAGTTTTAATTATCTTGTGGCCCCTCTTTAGGAAAAAAAAAAAAAAAATTTTTTTTACAAGTCAAAGTTAAAGAGGGGTTACCATTTGGTAGCAGAGCGTGGTTGAGATTAGGGTCAACCCTTGGGACCTTTGGGTGTGACGGGGCTTGCAAACTCAGGAAACATTTTGGGGTTCGAATAGAACTTAGAAGAATCTCTAAAATTCCCTATATCTAAAAGTAACTATGTCTTGTTAGCTTTAAGGTTTGTGTATTATATGTGTATATACTTGCCTGCCTGTTGGTATCGTTGAACGGTAGGTTGCCACGCGGTGTGAAATTTTAAAGGGGGAAATTCCTTTGGAAACGCGAATTATCGCAGATCTGTGCCTAGGTGGAGATATGGTTCGCGTATTACCTTGCCCATAATAGGGGAGGTGTTTCATTTATGCGGTATGGCCCGATCGGCAGTCGGTCTCCTCCGAGATACGGGAGCCGAAGTCATTACAAATTTTTTTGAGAATTTGTCGTTGGTCGGTAATTTTGTCATGTTGTGTGTTAGTGTGTGTGTCGCGTTCCTTAATGTGTAGTGTTGTTGAGAGCGAGTTCAGGTAAGTGGGCTGGGTCCTCGCAACGGTAGGGGGACCCGCAGTCTGCTCGAAGGAAGAGTATAGTACTCGAGTTTTTTCTGATTCCTGTGTTATTATTGTCATTATTTTGTAGGGCGTTAGGTGTTTTGTGAGAATTATGTTTTGTTGATTGTGTATTGTGAATTGTGCAATTCTGGCAGCGGTATGCTTTCAGAAATTGCCCCACCCCCTTTCAGGAGTTCTCCAGAAACTTTCGGTGGTAGATGGAATAGATGAGGACGGGTTGCTGGTCTTCTTGGATCTTGTCCTGCAGTTGGCAGATTTCCCGGGTGTGTCCGATGGGGAGGTCTTGTCCCTTATGTACCCGTATTGCCAGGGTTCATTGGCAGGGTTGGTCACCAACACTCTGCGTGGGGGCGGCAGTGTCGACGCTTTTCATGGGGAAGTGTTGGATTTCTTCATACCCCACCGACGACGTTCCCAGCTTAGTTAGATTTATTTTATCGCCTACAGGCCAACGGGGAGGCGTTGGTGGACTTCGTGCAGGACATACGGAAAGCTGCCCGGGTATTAAGATTAGGGTTGCCCGAGACGGAAGTAATACAAGCAATTCTGGAAGGACTGAATCCCCAAGAGAGATCGCGTTTGATATTCGCAGACCGTCCACGTTGTTTCGCGGATCTGTACCGGTTGTGTGTGGTTTCTAAGACTGTCCAGGCAGGGGACAAGTCCCGGGGAAGAGGTGCTACGGATGTCCAATACTCCAGTGGTCTGTTAGGAAGAGCTACAAAGGACAAACATGGCGGTTGGAGAAGAACACAAGAGACTGTCAGAAAAACTGAATATTCCGGAAGTAATGGAGGCTACAAGGGGGTGGCAAGTGAGAAGGCGGTAACAACGGTTACAGCAGAGAAAAGAAATAAGTACGAAATTAACAGGAAAAGAGGAAGTTATATTAGTAAACCAACATCGGCAAGTAGGGAGCCTGTAGCAAGGCGTTATTCCTATTGGGAGAAAAAAGAAACTTTGAAGCTTCCAGAGGAATTACCAGTGCCTAATAGAGTAGTGGATGAAGAAGGTGAGGAGAAAGAAGAAAAGCGAAGTAACTTCTGTGGATCAATACAAGACGACAAGAACACGTCTGTTGATATTGAATTACAGGACTCTGAGAGGACTTCATGGTTGAATCCAGATGCCGCAGAATTTGTTCCGGTATCTCCATCTCGGTTCATGACGGATCCAGATCCGGTAACATCATCATCGCCTACGCCGGGAGATGAGAAGTCACTTGATGGTGGAGCTTTACCATCGTCAGTAGAATTTAATTTAGACATTGCACATGGACCTGGACAGCTGGATTCCAGGTTGGGAAATATTGAGGAAGTTGTAGTTGCTGACAGTGGTGAAGAAGAGGAATCGAAGGAAGAGGCAGAAGAGCGGTCTGCACATGCTGCGCAGGGGAGTATAAGTGTAAGTGTTAGGGAGGCTGCAAGTGTTTCTGAGGTTGCGGATGGACAAGGGGATGTCCATGCTGCAAGTGTGGTAGAAGTAGATGAGGTAGAAGTTGAGGAGAAATTGGGTGGCAGCGTTGTGGAGTGTGTGAGTGAGAATGATGCAGTGTGTGAAGATGTGCAGACGCTTTCTGTAAGTAGTGTTGAGGATTCCAAGGAATGGAAAGAAGTTTCATGCGGACCAGGTGAGCAACAAGAGGATGAAGATCTGCAGTGTCGTGATGGTGATTTGGATTATGGGGACGAAGAAGGGGAAATTGTAGAAGAGAAGAAGTTAGAAGCAGAGGAGTTAGAGGTTGAGGATAATCCAAATTGGGGTAAAAGTAGTCAGGTAAGTTACCTTGATTCTAATTCAGAAGAAAAACATCAGTACAGCTCAACACGAGATAGTTTCTCAGAGAGAGGTGTCCAAAAGGAACGACTACCTAAAAGTCGTCATAAAAAGGTGAGAAGAAGCGGTTAACGGGTAGCGGGTAGATGTTCCCCACAGACCCAGTGGTGTTCGTCTACTTCAGGATTGCGCCCCTGCCTCCGCGAGCCTTGGTTTTCTCCACCCATCCTTATTTTCGGAGGGAACCATGTCCTTATCCTTAGTCCTAGCTATTGAACTTTCAATGATCCTTGCCCTTTTCATCTTCCCAATTTTCCTACCCCTCCAGTTAGAAAACAAAATAAACTAAAACACAAATAAAAATTAGAAAGGAAAAAGAAAAAAAAATTAGAAAAGGAAAAAAGAAAAATATCAGAAAGGAGTTACAAAAGAAGTTAGTTGGAAGAGTTGTGATTAGGTTGGTGTAGTGGTGTTAGAGTTAGATTGTTATTTCTTGTTTTCATTTTTCTTTGTTGTAGTTTGTTGTTGATTATTGTAGGGTCGGGGCCATGCCGCATTCCCCGGTTGATTTCCCTGGTAGGTTATTTTTGGATTAAGTGTGGGTTGTTAGACGATGCCGTGCTGAAGTAAACCCCCCCTTGCTAGTTACGCAGTATTTAAAGAGTAAGAGAAGGGATAATGTTCGCGTGCCCTCTATGCGGTTTTCTCTGTCCGGCTAAGCGGGGCCGTCCGCCCTAGTGTAGGGATGTGGGCCAGCCATATGGCAAGGATGGAGATGCCTTATTGGTGCATGTGGCTGGTCAGTCCAACAGGTGGACGAGAGGAGTAGTACGGTCACTCACATACCAAGGTGGGTGATACCTTGTTAGGTCTTCAGACGAGTATGTGAGTGGGACCAGTAGAAGTAGGTGGTGGTCACCAGAGAGGGTGACGTGTTGGGGCGGTCCCGTGGGGTTGGCATGGTGGAGAGGGTCGCATGGCAATGGTAGCAGTTGTGAGGAGTTTTTTGTTCTGCTCCTCTGTCTAAGTGTGGGGCAACTATGTTGCCCTTTTGGGGTGGGGGTGTGCCGAGTCTATGAAAGATCGGCGCGTATTCGGCATTTAACGCCAAAGCTGACGAAATTCTAAAATCTGTATTCTCGATACTGTACTGTATTTAGCGGTAGATATACGCATACCATCTACAGCTGTGGTAATCAAGCTGCGCTTGATTGGAGCTGCGCTTGATCGGTGCTGCGCTCTGGTTTAAGAGCAAACAAAAGCAAGATTGCGTTCTAAAAGGTTGTCTCTTGCTGGTCGTCCAAACTATCGCTTCGCCTGCATTTCTTCTCCGACAGAAAGGAGCTTGTTGTTGCACCATCTTCTACCTATGGCAGGCTAAACCAATACAGATATGCGGTAGGTTACGGCAATATGATTATATACATCAATTTAAAGTAATACGAAAAAAAAATTGTTTAATAAGCCCACATTGAGTAAAATCAGTTAACCTCAGGCCACGAGGTGAGTTGTGAAATGCGTAATTTAAATGTAACTTTTATTGGTAATTATAGTAATACTATATTAATTTCAGAAGTCTTAACGAAAGCACCAGAATTGAGAATAATGTAAATGCAAAAAGGTATTTGTTTAATAAGTACAGAAATGAATGTAATCAGGTAACTTCTCACACCACGTGGCCAATAAGAGTATGTGTAAATTTTATTAATTGTATAACAAACTGAATAATTATATAACCGTAATTGAATTATGTTAACCCACAGGGGTAAAGTTTATGATATGAAATTTAACAAAACTAAATGTTTTCAAGATAGGGCCAGGTGGCCATATAACCATTGCAAAGTGTGTAAAACTATCATTTTAAGTAGCCCTAAAGCTGTGTTAATATTATATATGGATTTTGGTGCGTGTGAGGTTTCTGGGGGAATTAGTTTTGAGAACTTATCGCTGATAATACGTTGTATGACTAGGGTCCCTCGCTGCAAGACGGGGAACAGCTCCATTCCTGAACATGAACATCTAGACTCTCTCTCAACTTCATCTGCCGGAGGAGAATAGCGAGGATAAGCCACCAACACCCTAACATGTAGACCAGAAGACCACCGCGTCACACCCATGGAATTAAGAAGGTGACAACAAACCAATTATTTTTTACACAGTGTGATGTAACCCACTAGAACCAGTGTACATAGTGTCACTCTACACCAATGACTTAAGCTTTAAACATTTTAATGGGGTCCGCGGTTAACGGGACAGAATAGTGCGTGGACTTGGGGGGGAATCTTTTGTACATTTTGTTACTCTGTTTGTATAAATCTGTGAGCTCAGGCGTGTAAATTTCCTTCTTATTTTCTGTATAAGGGTTACATTAGTGCTACTAATTCATTCAATCAACATGTAATTTCACTGGTTAAATTTAGTTTTCATTTTATGCATTAATTTCTCATTTTTAAATTCAGTTTGGATCATATAGGGATAGAAGTTTCTTTGGTAGTTAAGTCGGGTCACCAGTTTAATCCTGTATAGGTGCATTTTCATGCAGAGTTGAACATGCTCATGGGACAGGTTGAGTTATGCACTATCTTGCCTAGGAACATGTCGGCCTTTGGGCCAAATTAATTTTAAAAGGGTTATAAGGCTTTATGACACTTAACTGTTTTCAAGACTTAACAAAATTTATTAATATTTAAATTTTTTTAATTAATTATGATCACTGGGGTGTTCACTGTATTCTAATTATAATTACTCCAAGTCTAAGTGCTCAATGTGGGAGCACTTTATAATAGTATCAGGCACTATGCCAACTCTTGAATTTAGTATGTCCTGGGGCCACTGGTGTTACAAACATAATATATTATACACATATTAGGTATTAAGACCTTGCATTGGTGTTACATGCAAGGTTATTTATAAATTGTTAATTATGTACCTCATGGGGTGGAAAAAAGTGTGGCAAGATTTAATTATGGAAAAGGGTGTGGCAAGATTTAATGATAGATGTTATAATTGTCCTGTGTTGTGGAACGTGTATATGTATTGTATATTCGTGTGTATTTTTGGGGGTCAGATATGTATTGTATATTCTTGTGTATTTTTGGGGGTTAGATATAGGGTTAAAAGGAAAATATAAAACATAGATTTTATATAAATTTATTTTCAAAAACCATTTTTAAAAGGAAAATATAAAACATAGATTTTATATAAATTTATTTTCAAATACCATTTTTAAAAGGGGGAATATAGATTTTATATTTATTAATTTCAAATAATATTTTTTAAAAGAAGGAAATATAAGTTTTATATTTATTGATTTTGTAAGTAACCATTTCGAAGGAGATATAAGGAGTTTAGTTATAATAAAAAGGTTTTATTGGTTGTTAATTTTGTGAGTTTTAATTGCAAGTCCCGTCTCACTGGATCCAGCGCATTTTTGGCTTTGCTAGGCTTTGGCCTAGTTTTAATTATCTTGTGGCCCCTCTTTAGGAAAAAAAAAAAAAAATTTTTTTACAAGTCAAAGTTAAAGAGGGGTTACCATTTGGTAGCAGAGCGTGGTTGAGATTAGGGTCAAACCTTGGGACCTTTGGGTGTGACGGGGCTTGCAAACTCAGGAAACATTTTGGGGTTCGAATAGAACTTAGAAGAATCTCTAAAAGTCCCTATATCTAAAAGTAACTATGTCTTGTTAGCTTTAAGGTTTGTGTATTATATGTGTATATACTTGCCTGCCTGTTGGTATCGTTGAACGGTAGGTTGCCACGCGGTGTGAAATTTTAAAGGGGGAAATTCCTTTGGAAACGCGAATTATCGCAGATCTGTGCCTAGGTGGAGATATGGTTCGCGTATTACCTTGCCCATAATAGGGGAGGTGTTTCATTTATGCGGTATGGCCCGATCGGCAGTCGGTCTCCTCCGAGATACGGGAGCCGAAGTCATTACAAATTTTTTTGAGAATTTGTCGTTGGTCGGTAATTTTGTCATGTTGTGTGTTAGTGTGTGTGTCGCGTTCCTTAATGTGTAGTGTTGTTGAGAGCGAGTTCAGGTAAGTGGGCTGGGTCCTCGCAACGGTAGGGGGACCCGCAGTCTGCTCGAAGGAAGAGTATAGTACTCGAGTTTTTTCTGATTCCTGTGTTATTATTGTCATTATTTTGTAGGGCGTTAGGTGTTTTGTGAGAATTATGTTTTGTTGATTGTGTATTGTGAATTGTGCAATTCTGGCAGCGGTATGCTTTCAGAAATTGCCCCACCTCCTTTCAGGAGTTCTCCAGAAACTTTCGGTGGTAGATGGAATAGATGAGGACGGGTTGCTGGTCTTCTTGGATCTTGTCCTGCAGTTGGCAGATTTCCCGGGTGTGTCCGATGGGGAGGTCTTGTCCCTTATGTACCCGTATTGCCAGGGTTCATTGGCAGGGTTGGTCACCAACACTCTGCGTGGGGGCGGCAGTGTCGACGCTTTTCATGGGGAAGTGTTGGATTTCTTCATACCCCACCGACGACGTTCCCAGCTTAAGTTAGATTTATTTTATCGCCTACAGGCCAACGGGGAGGCGTTGGGGGACTTCGTGCAGGACATACGGAAAGCTGCCCGGGTATTAAGATTAGGGTTGCCCGAGACGGAAGTAATACAAGCAATTCTGGAAGGACTGAATCCCCAAGAGAGATCGCGTTTGATATTCGCAGACCGTCCACGTTGTTTCGCGGATCTGTACCGGTTGTGTGTGGTTTCTAAGACTGTCCAGGCAGGGGACAAGTCCCGGGGAAGAGGTGCTACGGATGTCCAATACTCCAGTGGTCTGTTAGGAAGAGCTACAAAGGACAAACATGGCGGTTGGAGAAGAACACAAGAGACTGTCAGAAAAACTGAATATTCCGGAAGTAATGGAGGCTACAAGGGGGTGGCAAGTGAGAAGACGGTAACAACGGTTACAGCAGAGAAAAGAAATAAGTACGAAATTAACAGGAAAAGAGGAAGTTATATTAGTAAACCAACATCGGCAAGTAGGGAGCCTGTAGCAAGGCGTTATTCCTATTGGGAGAAAAAAGAAACTTTGAAGCTTCCAGAGGAATTACCAGTGCCTAATAGAGTAGTGGATGAAGAAGGTGAGGAGAAAGAAGAAAAGCGAAGTAACTTCTGTGGATCAATACAAGACGACAAGAACACGTCTGTTGATATTGAATTACAGGACTCTGAGAGGACTTCATGGTTGAATCCAGATGCCGCAGAATTTGTTCCGGTATCTCCATCTCGGTTCATGACGGATCCAGATCCGGTAACATCATCATCGCCTACGCCGGGAGATGAGAAGTCACTTGATGGTGGAGCTTTACCATCGTCAGTAGAATTTAATTTAGACATTGCACATGGACCTGGACAGCTGGATTCCAGGTTGGGAAATATTGAGGAAGTTGTAGTTGCTGACAGTGGTGAAGAAGAGGAATCGAAGGAAGAGGCAGAAGAGCGGTCTGCACATGCTGCGCAGGGGAGTATAAGTGTAAGTGTTAGGGAGGCTGCAAGTGTTTCTGAGGTTGCGGATGGACAAGGGGATGTCGATGCTGCAAGTGTGGTAGAAGTAGATGAGGTAGAAGTTGAGGAGAAATTGGGTGGCAGCGTTGTGGAGTGTGTGAGTGAGAATGATGTAGTGTGTGAAGATGTGCAGACGCTTTCTGTAAGTAGTTTTGAGGATTCCCAGGAATGGAAAGAAGTTTCATGCGGACCAGGTGATCAACTAGACGATGAAGATGTGCAGTGTCGTGATGGTGATTTGGATTATGGTGACGAAGAAGGGGAAATTGTAGAAGAGAAGAAGGTAGAAGCAGAGGAGTTAGAGGTTGAGGATAATCCAAATCGGGGTAAAAGTAGTCAGTTAAGTTACCTTGATTCTAATTCAGAAGAAACAAATCAGTACAGCTCAACACGAGATAGTTTCTCAGAGAGAGGTGTCCAAAAGGAACGAGTACCTAAAAGTCGTCTTAAAAAGGTGAGAAGAAGCGGTTAACGGGTAGCGGGTAGATGTTCCCCACAGTCCCAGTGGTGTTCGTCTACTTAGGGTTGCGCCCCTGCCTCCGCGAGCCTTGGTTTTCTAAACCCATCCTTATTTTCGAAGGGAACCATGTCCTTATCCTTAGTCATAGCTATTGACCTTTCAATGATCCTTGCCCTTTTCATCTTCCCAATTTTTACTACCCCTCCCGTTAGAAAACAAAATAAACTAAAAAACAAATAAAAATTAAAAGGGAAAAAGAAAAAAAAATTAGAAAAGGAAAAAAGAAAAAATCAGAAAGGAGTTACAAAAGAAGTTAGTTGGAAGAGTTGTGATTAGGTTGGGGTAGTGATGTTAGAGTTAGATTGTTGTTTGTTGTTTTCATTTTTCTTTGTTGTAGTTTGTTGTTGATTATTGTAGGGTCGGGGCCATGCCGCATTCCCCGGTTGATTTCCCTGGTAGGTTATTTTTGGATTAAGTGTGGGTTGTTAGACGATGCCGTGCTGAAGGAAACCCCCCCCCCTTGATAGTTACGCAGTATTTAAAGAGTAAGAGAAGGGATAATGTTCGCGTGCCCTCTATGCGGTTTTCTCTGTCCGGCTAAGCGGGGCCGTCCGCCCTAGTGTAGGGATATGCCTTGTTGGTGCATCTGGCTGGTCGGTCCAACAGGTGGACGAGAGGAGTAGCACGGTCACTCACATACCAAGGTGGGTGATACCTTGTTAGGTCTTCAGACGAGTATGTGAGTGGGACCAGTAGAAGTATGTGGTGGTCACCAGAGAAGGTGACGTGTTGGGGCGGTCCCGTGGGGTTGGCATGGCGGAGAGTGTCGCATGGCGATGGTAGCAGTTGTGAGGAGTTTTTTGTTCTGCTCCTCTGTCTAAGTGTGGGGCAACTATGTTGCCCTTTTGGAGGTGGGGGTGTGCCGAGTCTACGAAAGATCGGCGCGTATTCGGCATTTAACGCCAAAGCTGACGAAATTTTAAAATCTGTATTCTCGATACTGTACTGTATTTAGCGGTAGATATACGCATACCATCTACAGCTGTGGTAATCAAGCTGCGCTTGATCGGTGCTGCGCTCTGGTTTAAGAGCAAACAAAAGCAAGATTGCGTTCTAAAAGGTTGTCTCTCGCTGGTCGTCCAAACTATCGCTTCGCCTGCATTTCTTCTCCGACAGAAAGGAGCTTGTTGTTGCACCATCTTCTACCTATGGCAGGCTAAACCAATACAGATATGCGGTAGGTTACGGCAATATGATTATATACATCAATTTAAAGTAATACGAAAAAAAAATTGTTTAATAAGCCCACATTGAGTAAAATCAGTTAACCTCAGGCCACGAGGTGAGTTGTGAAATGCGTAATTTAAATGTAACTTTTATTGGTAATTATAGTAATACTATATTAATTTCAGAAGTCTTAACGAAAGCACCAGAATTGAGAATAATGTAAATGCAAAAAGGTATTTGTTTAATAAGTACAGAAATGAATGTAATCAGGTAACTTCTCACACCACGTGGCCAATAAGAGTATGTGTAAATTTTATTAATTGTATAACAAACTGAATAATTATATAACCGTAATTGAATTATGTTAACCCACAGGGGTAAAGTTTATGATATGAAATGTAACAAAACTAAATGTTTTCAAGATAGGGCCAGGTGGCCATATAACCATTGCAAAGTGTGTAAAACTATCATTTTAAGTAGCCCTAAAGCTGTGTTAATATTATATATGGATTTTGGTGCGTGTGAGGTTTCTGGGGGAATTAGTTTTGAGAACTTATCGCTGATAATACGTTGTATGACTAGGGTCCCTCGCTGCAAGACGGGGAACAGCTCCATTCCTGAACATGAACATCTAGACTCTCTCTCAACTTCATCTGCCGGAGGAGAATAGCGAGGATAAGCCACCAACACCCTAACATGTAGACCAGAAGACCACCGCGTCACACCCATGGAATTAAGAAGGTGACAACAAACCAATTATTTTTTACACAGTGTGATGTAACCCACTAGAACCAGTGTACATAGTGTCACTCTACACCAATGACTTAAGCTTTAAACATTTTAATGGGGTCCCCGGTTAACGGGATAGAATAGTGCGTGGACTTGGGGGGGAATCTTTTGTACATTTTGTTACTCTGTTTGTATAAATCTGTGAGCTCAGAGTTTGGCATGTATCTGTGGCTGCTTCCCATTCAGGCGTGTAAATTTCCTTCTTATTTTCAGTATAAGGGTTACATTAGTGCTACTAATTCATTCAATCAACATGTAATTTCACTGGTTAAATTTAGTTTTCATTTTATGCATTAATTTCTCATTTTTAAATTCAGTTTGGATCATATAGGGATAGAAGTGTCTTTGGTAGTTAAGTCGGTTCACCAGTTTAATCCTGTATAGGTGCATTTTCATGCAGAGTTGAACATGCTCATGGGACAGGTTGAGTTATGCACTATCTTGCCTAGGAACATGTCGGCCTTTGGGCCAAATTAAATTTAAAAGGGTTATAAGGCTTTATGACACGTAACTGTTTTCAAGACTTAACAAAATTTATCAATATTTAAATTCTTTTAATTAATTATGATCACTGGGGTGTTCACTGTATTCTAATTATAATTACTCCAAGTCTAAGTGCTCAATGTGGCAGCACTTTATACTAGTATCAGGCACTATGCCAACTCTTGAATTTAGTATGTCCTGGGGCCACTGGTGTTACAAACATAATATATTATACACATATTAGGTATTAAGGCCTTGCATTGGCGTTACATGCAAGGTTATTTATAAATTGTTAATTATGTACCTCATGGGGTAGAAAAAGGTGTGGCAAGATTTAATTATGGAAAAGGGTGTGGCAAGATTTAATGATAGATGTTATAATTGTCCTGTGTTGTGGAACGTGTATATGTATTGTATATTCGTGTGTATTTTTGGGGGTCAGATATGTATTGTATATTCTTGTGTATTTTTGGGGGTTAGATATAGGGTTAAAAGGAAAATATAAAACAGATTTTATATAAATTTATTTTCAAATACCATTTTTAAAAGGGGGAATATAGATTTTATATTTATTAATTTCAAATAATATTTTTTAAAAGCAGGAAATATAAATTTTATATTTATTTATTTTGTAAGTAACCATTTCGAAGGAGATATAAGGAGTTTAGTTATAATAAAAAGGTTTTATTGGTTGTTAATTTTGTGAGTTTTCATTGCAAGTCCCGTCTCACAGTATCCAGCGCATTTTTGGCTTCGCTAGGCTTTGGCCTAGTTTTAATTATCTTGTGGCCCCTCTTTAAAAAAAAAAAAATTACAAGTCAAAGTTAAAGAGGGGTTACCATTTGGTAGCAGAGCGTGGTTGAGATTAGAACCAACCCTTGGGTCCTTTGGGTGTGACGGGGCTTGCAAACTCAGGAAACATTTTGGGGTTCGAATAGAACTTAGAAGAACCCCAAAAGTCCCTATATCTAAAAGTAACTATGTCTTGTTAGCTTTAAGGTTTGTGTATTATATGTGTATATACTTGCCTGCCTGTTGGTATCGTTGAACGGTAGGTTGCCACGCGGTGTGAAATTTTAAAGGGGGAAATTCCTTTGGAAACGCGAATTATCGCAGATCTGTGCCTAGGTGGAGATATGGTTCGCGTATTACCTTGCCCATAATAGGGGAGGTGTTTCATTTATGCGGTATGGCCCGATCGGCAGTCGGTCTCCTCCGAGATACGGGAGCCGAAGTCATTACAAATTTTTTTGAGAATTTGTCGTTGGTCGGTAATTTTGTCATGTTGTGTGTTAGTGTGTGTGTCGCGTTCCTTAATGTGTAGTGTTGTTGAGAGCGAGTTCAGGTAAGTGGGCTGGGTCCTCGCAACGGTAGGGGGACCCGCAGTCTGCTCGAAGGAAGAGTATAGTACTCGAGTTTTTTCTGATTCCTGTGTTATTATTGTCATTATTTTGTAGGGCGTTAGGTGTTTTGTGAGAATTAGGTTTTGTTGATTGTGTATTGTGAATTGTGCAATTCCGGCGGCGGTATGCTTTCAGAAATTGCCCCACCCCTTTCAGGAGTTCTCCAGAAACTTTCGGTGGTAGATGGAATAGATGAGGACGGGTTGCTGGTCTTCTTGGATCTTGTCCTGCAGTTGGCAGATTTCCCGGGTGTGTCCGATGGGGAGGTCTTGTCCCTTATGTACCCGTATTGCCAGGGTTCATTGGCAGGGTTGGTCACCAACACTCTGCGTGGGGGCGGCAGTGTCGACGCTTTTCATGGGGAAGTGTTGGATTTCTTCATACCCCACCGACGACGTTCCCAGCTTAAGTTAGATTTATTTTATCGCCTACAGGCCAACGGGGAGGCGTTGGGGGACTTCATGCAGGACATACGGAAAGCTGCCCGGGTATTAAGATTAGGGTTGCCCGAGACGGAAGTAATACAAGCAATTCTGGAAGGACTGAATCCCCAAGAGAGATCGCGTTTGATATTCGCAGACCGTCCACGTTGTTTCGCGGATCTGTACCGGTTGTGTGTGGTTTCTAAGACTGTCCAGGCAGGGGACAAGTCCCGGGGAAGAGGTGCTACGGATGTCCAATACTCCAGTGGTCTGTTAGGAAGAGCTACAAAGGACAAACATGGCGGTTGGAGAAGAACACAAGAGACTGTCAGAAAAACTGAATATTCCGGAAGTAATGGAGGCTACAAGGGGGTGGCAAGTGAGAAGACGGTAACAACGGTTACAGCAGAGAAAAGAAATAAGTACGAAATTAACAGGAAAAGAGGAAGTTATATTAGTAAACCAACATCGGCAAGTAGGGAGCCTGTAGCAAGGCGTTATTCCTATTGGGAGAAAAAAGAAACTTTGAAGCTTCCAGAGGAATTACCAGTGCCTAATAGAGTAGTGGATGAAGAAGGTGAGGAGAAAGAAGAAAAGCGAAGTAACGTCTGTGGATCAATACAAGACGACAAGAACACGTCTGTTGATATTGAATTACAGGACTCTGAGAGGACTTCATGGTTGAATCCAGATGCCGCAGAATTTGTTCCGGTATCTCCATCTCGGTTCATGACGGTTCCAGATCCGGTAACATCATCATCGCCTACGCCGGGAGATGAGAAGTCACTTGATGGTGGAGCTTTACCATCGTCAGTAGAATTTAATTTAGACATTGCACATGGACCTGGACAGCTGGATTCCAGGTTGGGAAATATTGAGGAAGTTGTAGTTGCTGAGAGTGGTGAAGAAGAGGAATCGAAGGAAGAGGCAGAAGAGCGGTCTGCACATGCTGCGCAGGGGAGTATAAGTGTAAGTGTTAGGGAGGCTGCAAGTGTTTCTGAGGTTGCGGATGGACAAGGGGATGTCCATGCTGCAAGTGTGGTAGAAGTAGATGAGGTAGAAGTTGAGGAGAAATTGGGTGGCAGCGTTGTGGAGTGTGTGAGTGAGAATGATGTAGTGTGTGAAGATGTGCAGACGCTTTCTGTAAGTAGTGTTGAGGATTCCGAGGAATGGAAAGAAGTTTCATGCGGACCAGGTGAGCAACTAGAGGATGAAGATGTGCAGTGTCGTGATGGTGATTTGGATTATGGGGACGAAGAAGGGGAAATTGTAGAAGAGAAGAAGGTAGAAGCAGAGGAGTTAGAGGTTGAGGATAATCCAAATCGGGGTAAAAGTAGTCAGTTAAGTTACCTTGATTCTAATTCAGAAGAAACAAATCAGTACAGCTCAACACGAGGTAGTTTCTCAGAGAGGTGTCCAAAAGGAACGAGTACCTAAAAGTCGTCATAAAAAGGTGAGAAGAAGCGGTTAACGGGTAGCGGGTAGATGTTCCCCACAGTCCCAGTGGTGTTCGTCTACTTCAGGGTTGCGCCCCTGCCTCCGCGAGCCTTGGTTTTCTCCACCCATCCTTATTTTCGGAGGGAACCATGTCCTTATCCTTAGTCCTAGCTATTGACCTTTCAATGATCCTTGCCCTTTTCATCTTCCCAATTTTCCTACCCCTCCCGTTAGAAAATAAAATAAACTAAAAAACAAATAAAAATTAGAAGGGAAAAAGAAAAAAAAAATTAGAAAAGGAAAAAAGAAAAATATCAGAAAGGTACAAAAGAAGTTAGTTGGAAGAGTTGTGATTAGGTTGGTGTAGTGATGTTAGAGTTAGATTGTTGTTTGTTGTTTTCATTTTTCTTTGTTGTAGTTTGTTGTTGATTATTGTAGGGTCGGGGCCATGCCGCATTCCCCGGTTGATTTCCCTGGTAGGTTATTTTTGGATTAAGTGTGGGTTGTTAGACGATGCCGTGCTGAAGTAAACCCCCCTTGCTAGTTACGCAGTATTTAAAGAGTAAGAGAAGGGATACTGTTCGCGTGCCCTCTATGCGGTTTTCTCTGTCCAGCTAAGCGGGGCCGTCCGCCCTAGTGTAGGGATGTGGGCCAGCCATATGGCAAGGATGGAGATGCCTTGTTGGTGCATGTGGCTGGTCGGTCCAACAGGTGGACGAGAGGAGTAGTACGGTCACTCACATACCAAGGTGGGTGATACCTTGTTAGGTCTTCGGACGAGTATGTGAGTGGGACCAGTATAGAAGTAGGTGGTGGTCACCAGAGAGGGGGACGTGTTGGGGCGGTCCCGTGGGGTTGGCATGGCGGAGAGGGTCGCATGGCGATGGTAGCAGTTGTGAGGAGTTTTTGTTCTGCTCCTCTGTCTAAGTGTGGGGCAACTATGTTGCCCTTTTGGGGTGGGGGTGTGCCGAGTCTATGAAAGATCGGCGCGTATTCGGCATTTAACGCCAAAGCTGACGAAATTCTAAAATCTGTATTCTCGATACTGTACTGTATTTAGCGGTAGATATACGCATACCATCTACAGCTGTGGTAATCAAGCTGCGCTTGATTGGAGCTGCGCTTGATCGGTGCTGCGCTCTGGTTTAAAAGCAAACAAAAGCAAGATTGCGTTCTAAAAGGTTGTCTCTCGCTGGTCGTCCAATCTATCGCTTCGCCTGCATTTCTTCTCCGACAGAAAGGAACTTGTTGTTGCACCATCTTCTACCTATGGCAGGCTAAACCAATACAGATCTGCTGTAAGTTACGGCAATATGATTATATACATCAATTTAAAGTAATACGAAAACAAATTGTTTAATAAGCCCACATTGAGTAAAATCAGTTAACCTCACGCCACGAGGTGAGTTGTGAAATGCGTAATTTAAATGTAACTTTTATTGGTAATTATAGTAATACTATATTAATTTCAGAAGTCTTAACTAAGGCACCAGAATTGAGAATAATGTAAATGCAAAAAGGTATTTGTTTAATAAGTACAGAAATGATTGTAATCAGGTAACCTCTCACACCACGTGGCCAATAAGACTATGTGTAAATTTTATTAATTGTATAACAAACTGAATAATTATATAACCGTAATTGAATTATGTTAACCCACAGGGGTAAAGTTTATGATATGAAATTTAACAAAACTAAATGTTTTCAAGATAGGGCCAGGTGGCCATATAACCGTTGCAAAGTGTGTAAAACTATCATTTCAAGTAGCCCTAAAGCTGTGTTAATATTATATATGGATTTTGGTGCGTGTGAGGTTTCTGGGGGAATTAGTTTTGAGAACATATCGCTGATAATATGTTGTATGACTAGGGTCCCTCGCTGCAAGCCGGGGAACAGCTCCATTCCTGAACATGAACATCTAGACTCTCTCTCAACTTCATCTGCCGGAGGAGAATAGCGAGGATAAGCCACCAACACCCTAACATGTAGACCAGAAGACCACCGCGTCACACCCATGGAATTAATAAGGTGACAACAAACCAATTATTTTTTACACAGTGTGATGTAACCCACTAGAACCAGTGGACATAGTGTCACTCTACACCAATGACTTAAGCTTTAAACATTTTAATGGGGTCCGCGGTTAACGGGACAGAATAGTGCGTGGACTTGGGGGGGAATCTTTTGTACATTTTGTTACTCTGTTTGTATAAATCTGTGAGCTCAGAGGTTGGCATGTATCTGTGGCTGCTTCCCATTCAAGCGTGTAAATTTCCTTCTTATTTTCAGTATAAGGGTTACATTAGTGCTACTAATTCATTCAATCAACATGTAATTTCACTGGTTAAATTTAGTTTTCATTTTATGCATTAATTTCTCATTTTTAAATTCAGTTTGGATCATATAGGGATAGAAGTTTCTTTGGTAGTTAAGTCGGGTCACCAGTTTAATCCTGTATAGGTGCATTTTCATGCAGAGTTGAACATGCTCATGGGACAGGTTGAGTTATGCACTATCTTGCCTAGGAACATGTCGGCCTTTGGGCCAAATTAATTTTAAAAGGGTTATAAGGCTTTATGACACGTAACTGTTTTCAAGACTTAACAAAATTTATCAATATTTAAATTCTTTTAATTAATTATGATCACTGGGGTGTTCACTGTATTCTAATTATAATTACTCCAAGTCTAAGTGCTCAATGTGGGAGCACTTTATAATAGTATCAGGCACTATGCCAACTCTTGAATTTAGTATGTCCTGGGGCCACTGGTGTTACAAACATAATATATTATACACATATTAGGTATTAAGATCTTGCATTGGTGTTACATGCAAGGTTATTTATAAATTGTTAATTATGCACCTCATGGGGTGGAAAAAGGTGTGGCAAGATTTAATGATAGATGTTATAATTGTCCTGTGTTGTGGAACGTGTATATGTATTGTATATTCGTGTGTATTTTTGGGGGTCAGATATAGGGTTAAAAGGAAAATATAAAACATAGATTTTATATAAATTTATTTTCAAAACCCATTTTTAAGAGGAAAATATAAAACATAGATTTTATATAAATTTATTTTCAAATACCATTTTTAAAAGGGGGAATATAGATTTTATATTTATTAATTTCAAATAATATTTTTTAAAAGCAGGAAATATAAGTTTTATTTTTATTGATTTTGTAAGTAACCATTTCGAAGGAGATATAAGGAGTTTAGTTATAATAAAAAGGTTTTATTGGTTGTTAATTTTGTGAGTTTTAATTGCAAGTCCCGTCTCACTGGATCCAGCGCATTTTTGGCTTCGCTAGGCTTTGGCCTAGTTTTAATTATCTTGTGGCCCCTCTTTAGAAAAAAAAAAATTACAAGTCAAAGTTAAAGAGGGGTTACACTGGGAAGCACAGCGCAATGTATGTTTAAACTAAAATTCTTATAACGTGAATGCAACCTTACCCTAGTACTGAAGTCAGCTTGAGATAATGAATTATTTATACCGGTGATGGGCAATTGAGATTTAATTAGTTTTAGACCTATGCGACGTGCAAAATTCATGGTGCAGAAGTTAGCTTGCGAACCTGAGTCTAATAAAATCCTTACTGGGTGTTTCCTACCGGCATGATCAGTTGTCATGCAGACAGCGGTGGATAATAATATAGATTTGTTTGTCTGCAGTTTTAGTGCAAACTGATTGTTACTACATGAGTGTTATTGCCTGATACGTGGATCACTGTGTGGTGGCGTTTAGCACACGTCCTGCAAGTAAATTTGGAAGGACAGTGTGCGAGATCATGGCTGTGATGTAGACAATTTAAACAGAGTTTATTTTTAATTAATATATTTTTTTTGTTCCAGGGGAGACATGGCCACGAATTGTGGACATTCAGACAGACGGTGTTTACCTCTGCACAGCTGACATATGTTATTGCCGATATGAGAATGGAATGTCGCCCTAGTAATATTAACCGGTTTAATAGCTTTGCGATAGTGAGTCTTATCGCTAACGCGCATTTTGCTTACTGGGCTGGCCGCGCCGTTGACGTTTTGCAATAACTGCCTCCTATTATTTAAAAACTTAATAAAATTCCTAATATTAGGAAATCGTTCGTCCGACAAGCTTTCTTTCCAGAGCCGACATGTCTGGTTATCAAGTTTTTGCGTTAAGTATTGCACGAAAATAATTTCAAATGTATTTACCGTTAAATTCAATGAATTTAAAGCGTTTATGTTCGCAGTGATCTCGTCAATGAATTTGGAAATGCTAACCATGGATTCTTGTTGAATGGAGTTCACGGCCAGGACATTCCCTATGTGATAGGCTGAGACAATTAATTTGCTGTCGTACCTGGCTTTTAACAGATCAATAGCTACCACATAATTTTCATGTGTGATTGGAAGAGATTTTATTATATTTAATGCTTCATCCCTTAATGAAGAGTGCAAATAGTGTAATTTCTGAATGTCAGTCAGGTCAGTTCTGACGTGTATTAATTCTACAAACATATTATAATAATGTTGCCAATCAATAATGCTGCTTGAGAAGCAGGGCAGTTTAATCGGCTCTAACTGTATAGGGGGGGGTTTTAATTGGCGTAACTTCCGCCTGTATAATGGTTTCTTGTTCACCTCCTCCACTTGCTCTAATAAATGGTGTAACTTGCACTCAATATTGCAGAGATCATCCTCTGTTTGAACTCTGTCACTAACTGATGCGAAATCGGAATCGTCAGCCTCAATTTGAGTCTGAATTTCGTCATACTTAGCGGACAATTCCATCAAATGGCGGAGTTTAATTTTTAAGGCATGATGATAGCTTGTGTCTGTATCGAAATTGTCAGCAAAAGTATTCACACGGGATATAGACGCCTTAATTGTGCCCCGTTTCTTTATTAATGCCTTCACATCAGCCATGACCGAAATGTAAAATGTGATTTGAAAACAATAATTAGATATAGAGCAGGTGAACAGTTGTTGTAATTTTGAATAATTTGCTAAAATCTGATATGATGTGGGAGCCAGTGATCTGCGTACACCTTAATATATGACTTACTATAATAGGTACTTAATTTGCTTAAAAATAGTTATGAAAGTTATCAAAAATATAAATCATTCAACATGAGAATATACCTATAGCCTTATCACATCACTTAAATTTCTTAATGCGTTATTGCACAGCTGCGTAAATGAGAATTTATATACATATGAAAATCTAGATAAAAATATAAGTTTATGGCCACTTGACAATAATATCTGTTTCTGTAAGAATTATTAATGATGTTATATTAAATGTTATTAACTCTGTGCAAAAATATTACCCAGTTTGCCGTACCCAATCCTTATATATGAAAAATTATAAAAAATGAAAGTTTATAAGCACGTGGATGTTGAATCCCGGCGTGCTCAAGCTGGCTTCGATCCCGTTGTTCGGTCCTGTTCGGCAATCGTTTGAAGTTGGCGCACCACCTGTTTGTGCTGGTCTTGAAGTTGCAGCTCTTCATGTAATTTTAAAGTTCTGGATCTTCGTCGCTCTAGAATCAATGATGCTGTCTTGCCGTGTCTTGTTGTCTCAAAGTTACTGCTCTGCAGAATCTTGCAGCATTGAGTATGAAGTAAATTTCTGTCTCAGTTTTAGAACCATGAAGGTATGCAACGGCCAGCACTATGATGCTTGAAAATGTTCGGATTTGACCCAAACGTCGTTTGGGCCCATTAAATGAAATATTTCTGAAATCGTACTGGACGAAAATCCGGTCGCGGTGGACCAAAAAATGTGGTCGCTGTGGACCAAAAATGTGAAATCCGGTCACGGAGGACCAAAAAATGTGAAATCTTAGATGCTTTCGAAGAATCTTAAGTTAATCTTAGAACGCTTATTGAGGTGCTGGTGTGAAATGAACTGATAAAGTGGACTGTAAAAATTCCAGAGATAATAGTTTATTGAAAAATTGACAAGAAATAATTGCTGGCGCGTGCAGTTTTAAAACGGCATAAATTCCGGAGAATTAATATAGAATTAAATATGGAAAACTCATAACCATGTGTGAGGCCGATATCGCCTAAGTAAAATTAGTGCATGATGATCATGCTAAATTATGAAATATTGAAACTTATGTAGCGCTGCGGCTAGCGAACAAGGCATGTTGCCTGTGTCTGAGTCTTGCAAGGAACTAATTTAAATTTGTCTGCTGTCGGCATGTCTGTTACCAGCAGCAGATAACAGATATAAAAATGACGCACCTGCAATGCAGCAATTCAAAGTACAAAGTTTTCATAGGTACAAAGTTTAACCACTGACTATGAACCATTGGAAGGAAGAAAATACCTAAAACCTATAAATGAATTGCGGAATCTTCAATAACAAGGATGACTGATGAAAAATAAATACCTAAACTAAATACCTACAGAAATAGAAGAACGGAATTAACGAAAAAAGGGCAACCAGCAGTATTTGTGAGAAATATGACCCAGATAGAAGATATAGAGGACTGCTAAGTATATTTTAAAATACGACCTTAACAGTAACACAAAAGAATACAAAAACAATAAGTGAAAATACACCTTCAACACTATTTGTCACTTTTTTAACAGACACTTGAACTTTCTTTGATTAAATGAACACCTCAAATTGAAGAATAATCTCAATCTAACATTGATTCCTTATGTGAATTTATTTTAAACGTAAAAATTTACTAAACTCAGAAAACCTCCAAACACTAAATCCAGTAGCTATAGTTTACCACTGTAATTATAAGTGTATCACAATTTATATGTTATTTGTATGGTATTTGTAAAATTTTGTACTTTTATTAGTACATTTGACAATATTTTCTGTAGTCCCAAGAACTTCGACCTGAGATATAAGTAAAACGAAAATATCAACACCAATCCACAAGTTTTGCTAAGCAGCGGCTGGTCAGAATAGCCAACCGCTAATAATTAAACATGCCGGCGCAAAATTAAAATATATAATTTGGAAGAAATTGTAGTAAAATGAACCAATTAATAACTGTTAATAAAACATAATAGAAGCATTGAACTGTATGTTTGATTTTATTTAAATTTTCTTTAAAAAATTGAGTATTCACTTATCATTAAATAAACCTTGCATTTTTGGTTTACCAAGAAGAGTTGGCAAACCCTAGTTTGAGGCAGAAAATACGAATTCGAACATCCGAACTGGTGAGTAGACACTCTCCAGTTATAAACATTATAACGAGATAGATTGACGTGTTATAGAATTGGCGCACCAACTAGTAGGGCTAGAATTAATCAATAAATTCTATAATTAGATTCATTAGATTCTAGCGGCGGCTACAGAAAATCAACGAAAATGTCAAGGAGAAGAACAACGTCAACAAGACGGATGGCAGAGGGAGAAGAAATAGAAATAGATATGTTAGAAAAGGAGGCCACACTGGTGGAAGATGTGGAAACAATACTAACACTGGCAGAACCAAATAGAACTACGGAAGAAACGAAATTGGATAATATAATGAGGATAATGATGGAGTAATTCGGAAAATTGAAGGAGGATAATAAACAAATGGAAGAAAATAGTAAGAAAACCAGAAAAGAAGACACGGAAGAATTAGATAAGAAGTTTGAGTCATTAAATGGAAACTTGAAGAAACAAAATGAAACATTAAAGAAACAAATGAGGGAAGATAATGAAACATTAATACAGGAAATGAAAGAGGATAATGAGAAGAATCGCGAAGAACTAAAGAAACAAATGAGAGAAGCCAATGAAGAATTGAATAATAAAATTGACAATAACTATGAAACATTACAACAACAACTGAAGGAAGACAATGAGAAAAATAAAGAAGAATTAAAACAACAGTTGGTAGAGTACTGGGAGGAAATAAAACAGACAATCACAGAGACAAATGAAACAGTGATAAAAATCCGTGAGGAACTATTAATTAAAATAAACGATGTCGAAGACAAAAGTAAAAAGAGGGTTGAAGGACTCCAACAAGAAACAGCAGAAAAGTGCAAGCAAATTAAACAAGAAGTGCATCAAATTTGGAAGGAGGCCAAGGAGGAGATAGGGCAGGTACAGACAAGATGTGAGGAGAGATGCAACCAAGTAGATGTGTCTGTAAACGAAGTAAAGGGTAAAACAACTGCCCATTAGCGTGGAACGAAAATGGCCTTTTTTAATTTTTTTTTTTTTAGTTTTGTAATAGTGGGGAAAAGTTGCCTTTTAGGTTCAAAAAGAAGAAAAAAAATTTGGTTGCTATACTACAACATCTTGAGGTGCCGCAAAGAATTAACAACCCTTAATAATTACAAATGTTACAGCTGCAAAATGTTTGTTTCTACTTCATTGACACATTAAACTGTTTTTTTGTATCAAATTTTGGCATGTTCTCAAGTGAGTCAATTTTTGCTCTTATATATCCTTCTCTTGCGATTGAACCACAGACATTTTGAGCCGATTCGGTCACCAGTTTCACAGCTCTTTCCACTGCTTGCGTGTGACAAGGAAGCCAGGGAAAGTCGATAAGCGGGTCCACTTTACTATTTGGTTGAGCTTCAGATGTCTTCCGTATAAAGTCTTTGAGAGAGTCAATGGAAACATGTTTTACCAAGGGGGGTTCAGTTACGTCATTTTCAGCCCATGAGATCATGTCGATGTAATCCTTTGCGTCAAAGTTTATCTTTGGAACTTTAAACTTCCTGACTCCGCCTCTACTTTCTGCTCTTGCTTTTAAAACACATCACAAACCAAGTTCTCTTACATTTTTGCGGTCATCACATAGCATGGACAAAAGGAGATTTTCTGCAGCAGCAAAGTACCCATTTCTTTGAATAACCGGGTCTAGAACGTTCTTGGAATCATCAGAGAGATAGCGTGAATATGAGATAAGCTTAAACAGATGTTTGGAACCATAAGTACATGAAGGTTTTAACTTAATGTTAAACCACACAGGTGCATACACTTTCACAATGTACTCAGCCAGAGTCTTAAGGTTTTCAGTTGGATTTTCAGTTGCCACATACAATCTAAGTATACGGTTTGCTAATGTAAGCCACCTGGAGTGAGCAAGTTTTCCAGGGTTTCTTAAAGATAAATCTAGTGAGCAATTTCCACTTGATACAGCGATACACATATCCAATAAATACTTCTGATCTGTACTTAAATCATTTATGTTCTCCAAAAGAGGAAGGTTATTTTCAATTGGCAAGAAAGTAACCACAGGAAGATTAGCACAGTTTTCCAGCTGCTGACCTATTTCGCCTTTAAACTCATTGGGTCCCTTCGTTTTACCATCTAAATGACAAAAAAGATGTCGCAAAGGTAGCTCATTTCCATGGAACAAACAAACTAACCATTGTAAAGGTCTTCCTATTTCATTTTCCATCAAAGAAATCACACCATTATTATGTCCAGTGTTTACAACGGTTCCATCACACCCAATAGCAGTAAAGTTCAAAAGTTGTTCGTTGTGTTCTCTATCTTCAAGAAACTCCAGTATACTGTCTGCTATGTCTTTTCCAGTGCCAGATTTAGGTGTTACGTGGCCTAAAAACTTTGAGTTTGGTTCCTCTATTAGTGAAACGTGTTCTTCTGAAATAACTTTTTTGTACAACTTAATTCCTTTCTTTTCTTGAACAATTGTTCTGTCTCTTCTTCCATCAAAAAACAATCCTCTATTTTCGGTTATCTTATCATAAAGACTGTCATTAATGACATCTCTTTGATTTTTTGATCTTGCTCGTCTAATTTTCATCCTGTCTATTACTTTGGTTTTGTCTTCCCCTGTGATTACACCCAAGTCCTGTAAAGCAGCACTAGCTATAGCTGCAGCAGCTCTATCTGATATTCCGGTACGGTCACAAATGGAAGCTACAGATGGCAATTTAATACGCATTTGAGTGCTTATCTTTTTCTCTTTTTTCAGTTTTGAAGGCCCTGGTAGATTTATCTCTTCTTGTATATTTGAAAGACCTGGTTGGTTTGCCTCTTCAGCGCTGTCATTGTCGTCAGTAACTGTTTCTGATACACTAATATTTTTTGTCCGTTCTTGATTAAACTTAACTGTTCACTGTAGTTCTTTACTTTTTCTTGCTTCTTTCTTCTTCAAAGCGCTTGTGGTAGCTATATCAAAATTACCTATAAACATTTTCCTGGTAGAGCGTTGATCTTTTAGAAACTCTTGTTCTAAAACTGGTACTTTTTTTTCTTTTATACAACTACAAATATCAAAGTTTTGACACTTGCAGGCAGCAATATCAAATAAACGTTCAGCTTCTTCTCTAAATTTTGCGAGGTTCGAGTCAAACTTATCTGACCCTTTTCTACTTTTAGAACTTAATAAATTCCTATATTTAGCATGATAAACTTTTATCATTTGTGATTTCTAAGGTTACAGACAAAGGGAATAGAAGCTATTGACCATATTTGTTCTATTTTTGGAACTAAAGTCTCAGATATTTCACTTACAGTAGGATCTTTCCCTGACGCAACTTTGAGGTTATGTCTAATAAAACAGTAGCACTTCATTACATCTTCGTAAGTAGGCAGTACAATTTCACACAAATCACTAAATCTTCCAAAAATCGGACATTCCAAAATTTGTCTTGTCTTCACTTGTTTAGACTGAGCCATTTTAACTCACAACAATAAAGTAGCACACAAACTAACAAAATATTACGTTAATCTGTTACACAATAGACGCTAACTCAACTGAACCCAGCAAAGCAACTGACACCTGATCTGAGCTTGTCACCACACGCAAACAAATCTCCGCCTTCCACCCCTTCCTCCTCCCAACATCCGCTATGGCGATGACTCATGCTCCCGGATGCCAATGCAATAGTTAAACTGTTTTTATCTTTCTATTCATATTAAAACGCCTATTTGAAACTTTTTATTACATAATCGAGACACGTAAAATTCTTTGAAAAAGTTACAAAAAGTGTGTTTTTATAAAACTTTACCGCTCTTGCGGCACCTCAAGACATAATCCAAAAAGTTAAAAAAAAATTGTATGTCTTTTTTGATATAAAAACTGCTTTTTTGACAGTATTTGAAATAAAAAAAAAATTTTTGACAACTTCTTAAAAAAACTTTAAATTGTAGCATAAATTGCAATTTTATGAAAATTTATCGTCCTTGCGGCACCTCAAGACGTGCTCCAATATTTTTCATATCTTTTTTTTATCTTATCTACACCAAAAGGCAACTTTTCCGCACTATTACAAATTAAAAATCCAAACTTGATTTTTTCGTTCCACCCTACTGCCCATGAAGAGAAAATAGAAGAATCCCGACTACGAGAGTTGCGTCTCCAGGAAGCCTTGAAGGACAGACCATATCTTAGTTCCCACATCTCATGCAACGAAAGCAGGGAGATAATCCATTTTTGAAGCTACAAGCGCAACCCCATTGAATTCATTGAGCGAGTAGAAGAAAGTCTGTCAAGAACCAGAGAGACAAGATGGGCAGTGATTAAGGGTATGTTGGATGAAATGTTTAAAGAGGTCCATGACAACTGGTGGATGGCAGTATAGCCGGACATTCAAAGCTTCAAAGAATTCAAATACCAATTTAAAACAAAATACTGGTCAGAGGCTACCCAACACGTAGTGAGGAACAACATAAGTAACGGCAGATTTGATCCGTATTTAGGACAGTCTCCAACAGCATACTTTTTAGGTAAAGTCAGTATAGCGAGGAACTTGGAGCCCAATATCCCTGAAGAATGTCTGGTAACGCAGTTGGCATACCATTATGACAGGGAGATTTCAAAGAGCAGGTTGAGCGGACACATTAAGACTATCCAAGATATGGCAGAATTATTGGGAGAGCATGAACAGGAAAGGCGTTACCTACAGCATAGACAATGGAATAATAATTTATAATAGGAATAATGACTTTTGTAATAACCAAAATAACCCTAATGGCAATAATCCACAGGGTAATAATAACAATAACAATAATAATAGTTACCATAATCCTCAAGCCAACAACAACAACTATTATCATCGTCCAAATAATCCAAATTACAATAATAATAATAATCGAGGAAATAATAATAATACAAACAATGGTAATCATTATCGACCAAATAACCCATATAATAATAATAACCAAAATCAAACATACAGGCGACGGGTGAATTATGTGAGTACGGAGAATAGAAATGACGGAAGGCAGTATTATCGAGGACGAAGAAGTAGGAGCGGCGAGGATGATAGAAGAAACAGGGATCACGTGACTTTTAATAATGACCTGGTCGAAATACTGGACGCAACGGACAGTAACCAATCAAATAGACCAGATAACCATACGGAAGAAACCAGCCAGCATTTAAACGAGCAGCGGCAGTAAGAATCCACCTGGACCCATCACTGAACTGATCTATTGGGTACTTACCAAGACTAACAGACCAGACAAATGACCATACCATAACAATTATCCAAAATCACTACTTGAAAAATATTAGAGAAGAGCTACTCGAAGAGAAATCTACTGAAATTACCAATTCAGATAATGAGATTGCATATGTTACAGCGAAAATAAATGGAATATCAATCAGATTAATGATAGATACAGGCGCTAATGTATCTTTAATTGACAGTACGGAGTACCACAAAATTCAAAAAGAGAGTAAGGCCATCTTACCAACATTACCTGTTAGCAATATAATTTTAATTGGAGCCACTGGGAGACAAAATAAAATTATAAAGAGACAAGTATCATTGGAATTAACTAGTAACAATGTAACCCTTCCCATGATCTTTTTAATAGTTTACCTTTCGATATATTAATTGGTTGTGACATTTTAAGAAAATATTCCGCAGTCACTGACATGAGACGAGCAAGAGTATCAATGAAATCAGAAAACATAGAATGGATAGCTGAACTAATTGGAAGCAAGGGTGTAGTTCCAGTTAATAACATTTATAACATAAGAACAGTTACTAATTCCCAAGATAATACACTTGAAGAAAGAACCGAAGACCAAAGCAGTAATGACAGTTTATGGAACAAAAAATTAGAAGAAATAAGACAATTTCAGGGTAAACAAAACGGAAATAGTTTAACCACTCAGCAGGTGGAAAATTTGATATCAATTTACAATAAATATCGGCATGTGTTCTCAGAGCGACCAGGAAAAGTAAGGGGTAATCAGTGCAAGTTAAGGTTCAAAGAATCTGCAAATTTTAATAAAAAGTCATATCCAATAGCATATGCAGCAAAGGAAGCAGTAAGGATTGAAATCAACAGGATGCTAGAAGAAGATATCATTGAATACAGTTGTTCGCAGTACACCAGTCCCATAGTAGCCATTGCAAAAAAGGACGGAAAGGTACGGCTGTGTCTGGATGCAAGAGAGATAAACAAGATCTTAATAAACAATAGGATATCTCCTGGGGAAATTGAGGAAATACTCAAAAAATTTCACGGTACCCAGTTAATCAGTACCTGGGATACAGTTTGTGGGTACTGGCAGGTGGAGTTGCACCCAGCTAGTCGGAAATATGTTGCTTTCATATTCGAAGGTCGGAACTACCAGTTCAAGCGACTACCATTTGGGTTGGTAAATTCCGTGGCGATATTCGTCCGATGTATGGACCAAATATTGGGTCCAGAAACCATAACAGTATACCACCATTTATGTCGATGATTTGTTAGTCACTTCATCCAGCTGGGAAGAGCATTGTGACAAAGTAGAATGAGTATTGAAGAAATTATATGATAATCATGTAACATTCAAACTTGAAAAATCTAAATTAATAGCTAATGAGGTTCAATTCCTTGGTTTCAATTTATCTAGACAAGGCATAACACCATCGAATGACAAAATAGAGTCGATTCAACGTTTCCCAACCCCAAAGAATAAAAAACAATTACAGTCATTCCTGGGTATCTGTAATTATTACAGAAAATTCCAGAAGAACTATTCTGAGTTAACAGCCAGATTATCACCACAATTATCGTCCAAAAATAAGTGGATGTGGGGCCCGGAGCAGGATACAATTTTTCAATCAATTAAGGACAACTTTATAAAATCTATTATGTTATAACACCCTAACTTCAACCGACCATTTTTTATGAATTGTGATGCAAGTGATATAAGCTTGGGGTATGTGTTATACCAGGAAGATGGTGATGGAAACCACCAGGTAGTTAGCTTCGCAAGTAGAATCCTAAACCATTGCGAGCACAATTATAATGTGACTGAGAAGGAGTTATTGAGTGTAGTGTTTTCATGTGGTAAATTCAGAACCTATATCCTTGGTTATCCCATAATGGTAAGAACCGGCCATAAATCCATATCCTTTTTAAAAAATTGTAAACGCAGTCATGGGAGCTTAACCAGATGGATACTTGCTCTCCAGGAATCAGTTGGGAATATATCCCAGGAAGTAAAAATATTGGGGCTGATGTGTTATCCCGAATCAATTTGGAACAACAAACATTTGATGGTGAAAAAGAGACTATTGTGAAAGTATATAATACAATGAAAAGCAAATCTGATTTAGAAACCATAATCAAGGAAGTGAAGCAACACCAAAAGAATGACTCAAAATTAAACCAGATCAGACGAAGGTTAAGTCAACAAGATGAGAGAATCACCCCATTCTATTGCGTCCATGAGGATACATTGTTTATCCAGACCAGTCGTAACCAGAATTCGTGGAAGTTAGTAATACCCCGAGGATTTGAAAAAGAAATCGTAATGCGTAATATGACCTCAGATATGGTCATATGGGGGCTTTAAAGGTAATACAGGCACTAGAAGAACATACCTATGTGAAGGATATCAATTGAAGAGTAAGAAACTATATTAAGCATTGTTATATATGTCAGTTGGTGAAATGTAATAATAATAAGAAGGAAGGAATAATGCAGCCCATCACTTCAACCAGTAAGTTGGAAAGAGTCTTTTTGGACATATGTGGACCTCTACCACGCAGTGGATGTAGGAGTCAATATAAGTTTATTGTAATAATCTTTGATCATTATTCGAAATTTATTAAACTGTATCCCATTAATCAAGCAACTACCAATAAAGTACTAAACATTGTTACACAACTGTACATACAAGATTTGGGAGTTTCAAAATCAATTATCACTGACCATGGTACCCAATTCAGAGGAAGAAAGTGGAAGGAGACTCTAATGGACCTAGGCATCAGGACTTATAAAACTTCTGTCTACCATCCGAATAGCAATCCAGCAGAAAGAGTACTGAGGGAAGTCGGAATTATAAGATAAGATAATTATAATAAAGAACGCAATATCTTAACGGGTTTAAAGCGCAAACTGTCAGACAACTGTGCTCTCGTAACCAAGGCTGACAAAGGCAACACTGTTGTCATTATGGACAATAGTGATTATACTGATAAGATACGGAACTTTATCGCTAACAACATTGAGAAATTAAACTCGGACCCTACTGAACAATACGTCAAGTGTCTAAATCGGGGCATAAATAAGAGTGTGCATTTGTTTGATGAGCAAACTAGACGATCGTTAAAGCCCATCAATTCAAGGGCACCCACATTGACAGGGTTACCAAAATTACATAAGACTGGTGTTCCGATAAGACCGTTAATTAACTTCACTACCGCACCTGGTTATAAAACAGCTAAGAAATTGGTAAACGTCATTAAAAGCAACATAAACATAGTTAATAGTCACAGTATAACCAATAATATCGATTTTGTCAATAAAGTGAAGGATCTAAAGATCGAACCTCATCATAAGCTGGTTTCGTTTGATATTGTTAATTTATATACGAATATACCGGTTGCTGATACCTTACAAATTTTGAGAAATAACCTCGTTAATACTAATAAATTGAATGTTGAAAGTATTAATGAATTGATGGATCTTTTGGAGGTGATTCTTAACCAGAATTATTTCACGCATGACAAGCAATTCTTTAGCCAACATGATGGTGTGGCAATGGGTTCTCCACTCTCTGGCCTCCTTGCTGAAGTGTACTTAAACCATTTCGAAAACTCCTTTATTTTTTCCAATAGTGTGTACAATGACAACATAATATTTTATGGCCGGTATATTGACGACACCTTTTTGATCTATAAAGGCACACATAGACAAATAGATAGGCTACACACATATTTAAACAGTATTAATAACAATATACAGTTTACACTGGAGCACGAGGACAGTGGAAAATTAAATTTTCTTGATTTGACGGTCACCAGAAATATTAATAAATTGGAGTTTAATATTTATAGGAAACCCACTACAACTGACACTATAATACACGCCACATCTTATCATCCGGTATCGCAGAAAATGGCTGCTTTCCACAGCATGGTTAACCGACTCTTATCATTGCCCCTCAGCGACAAGGATTATCAAGACGAACTATATACAATTAAACATATTGCGGTCACCAATGGCTACAAAAAAGCGGTAGTAAATAATATCCTTAAAAAACATATGAGACGAAAAAACTCAAACACGCTAAGGGCACCTGGGGACAGTGTGTATAAATACATTTCTATACCATACATGAGCTTTCTACCTAGAATTCTGTCTTCTGTTTTAAACAAGTCAAACATTGTTGTCACACATAAGACTACAAATAACATTTTAAATAGCCTTCGTACTCGGGAACCAACCGTCATTGAAAAGAAAACAGGGATCTATAAATTAATATGTAATAGTTGTGATGTTTTTATGTGGGCCAAACGGGCCGTGGTTTTCTCAAGAGGTTTGTTGAACATAAGCCACCCACTTATTTTCATAACACAGGAAATGTAAAATCTAAATTCGCTAAACATCTTATTGATGAAAATCACAACTATACTAATTTTCATACCAACTTGATACCCCTTCACTTTTGTAATAAAGGACGTTACATGAACGCCCTTGAGGAGTTTGAGATATATAGCGCGTATAATAATCCTGTTACCAGGCCACATGTTTTAAATGATCAGCTGAACTTTAAATCTAATGTCCTGTATGATACTGCGTTGCGATATTGTCGCGACACGAGTCAAATATGAACCAGTGCGCTGTCGGTTACCGTGTGGTGTACACCGAAAATTGTTGTGTGCGTACTTTGTGTAGTGTAATTGTGTTTTGTGTTATGTGGATTTTAATATTTTTAATATATTGATGACTATGCCATCGTATGATGGTATGAAGAGACTTTTTTAAATATTCTGATGATGGGACAAGTGTCCCGAAACATGTCAATTGTATAAAGACATTTACTTAAGCCACAGACGGTGAGTTACATAGCGTTTAGTTGATTATAAAATACGTGGCTTGGACTATAAGCGGATTTATTCCATTAACAATATGAATATTTATATAACACACTTTTGAAGGGAATAACGGTGAAAAATAACATTTTTTTAACTACAAAAGGAGAACAAACTAGACAGTTAACCGTAAAATAATAAGACAAGACAATCAAATAAGAAGGACAATGAACAACTGACTGACTATAATTATAATGAGAATAATTGAATTAATAACCATTGATACGGCTACAAGTTAGATTTTAATTGTAAATGATAAAGGAAGTAAGGACATGGAAAACAACTATTGTAAGAAGGAAGATAGAGAAATACTACAGAATATATAAGTCAAGAACATCGCCACACGTATAGATAAAGAACATCTGAATAAATCAATAAGAAAAATCGTTTGATCTGAATAACAACAGAGTAAATAATCCCTAGAGTGTTTTTAGTTATATTTTTATATTATATTAGTCGCAAATAGACTATTTATTATTATTATTAAATGGTGATTGTACGTTGAAATAAGTTCCAGCAATCAACTTTATTGAGCAGACGGCATGACCTCTGAACTCAGAATATATATATTATGGACAGCGGAGTAATAGAGCCACAAGTGCCCTCTGACTAGTGCCAATTTATATGAATAGGAGTATACATTAGGGAAGTAAAACCTTCGAGGGATATAACACTCATAAGAAAAGAAAAGGAGAAAAGAATATCAGATCAAGGATCACGAAATATGAAATAAATAAATGTAAAACAGAAGACAATCTAATTGATAAGTTCAACAATAATAACAACATTCTATAATCAGATGTAAAGCAGAAGATAATTTAATTGATGATTTCAGTAAAAACAACCACGTTATTTTTAGAAATAATCAATTTTGGTGGCGAAGCATTATGCAACGTGGCCTACGGTAGCACAAGGTTTACAAGTATCAATAAGTGAAAAAAATCTGTATAATAAAAATTAATAAACAGAAATGATAGAACAACACCACTAACTGAATTAGACGTAGACAAGGACAATGACAACGACAAGACCCAACAGATTGGAAAAGGTGATCCAGGAAAAATAGTTAAAGTCCTAATATAAAAATACCCAATTGTCAATAAGAATTATATATATAAAAGTACAAAATTAAGTAAGGAAATAAATAGTATGTAAACAGTAGGAAAAGTAAAAGGAAAATGAAATGTAAGAACAAATATAATGATAATATAAAGAAATAAGGTTGATAAATTAACTATCAAAAGACAATATTATAAAAATAAACTAAAATAGCAATAATTATGTAGGAAAGTGGTGATAATTAATGAACCTTGATAGGACCCAGTGATAATAAATACATGAAATCTAAAATACAATGTTAGAAGGTGAACAAAAAAGTGATAATTCAGTAAGAAAGATAATGATAATTAATGAACCATGATAGGACTCAGTGGTAATCAATGAACTACATAAAAACACTAGGTAATAAAGTGAAGTGTAGTCAGGAATAAAGAAAGAACTTGTGATAATAGCCAATAAGTAATAACTGGACCCAAATATAATAAATAAACTGTATAAATTATAAGGGATAGTTATGAGTAGACATTGGCATAGTTTTAATGAAATCAGAAAATGTTTGTAGTTGATATAACAATGTTTATTAGAAGTAAACCACTGATAATTGTTTTTCATTATTTTAAGGAAGTGTTTTCTAGTATATAATAAGGATGGTAAGAAGTCCATTGTTTTATTTTAATGAATTATGTTTATAAATTTATACTAACCACTATTAAAAATAATAGTAAAAGACTAATCTGTTATGCTGAAAACAGGAAAAGGGAGTTAGACACTGTATTCTATAAGTGAAATTATAAGGGAATGCTAGTACACACCTACTGTTCATTTTATTATATTTTGTTTTGGTTTTAATTAACCCAAATGTTATTATGTTGAGTATTACATTTAACAGAACCGTTTAAAATACATGTAAAACCTTAGATACTGGCATTGGCCTAAAAGGTTTGTTAAGGAATTGTGTTATGTTATATGATGATTAAAAATAATTAAATGTTATAATTTAAATTCTTGGATTTCGTTGTCCATGATGTGTCCGTTACTTAACTAAATACAACTATTATATTAATGACTCGGAACACAAAGTTTTTTATAAGTAAAAATATAAAGTTTTACCTTACAACCTGAACCGGTTTTCACCTTTAAAAGGCTTCTTCAGAGGCTGCCGCTGGTAGCGCTGTCCATCCTGTTGTGGGCGACGGACTCGAATTTCGAAAGATTGATGCTGTGTGTGTGGGGTGAGATATGTTCGAATAATGCGTGCGATTTGAATTGTGTCTGTTCGTTTAGGATGTCGTTTTTATTTGTTTTCGTGTGTTTGTATATTTCCAATTGTTCTAGAGTGTCTAGTTTTCGGCCTTTTGTGTGTACGTGTAGAATGTTCATGTTATTGTCGATGTTTTTGTATGTGTGAATCCACCTTTGCAAACCACCTCATTGAAGCAAACCACACATACAAAAACATCGACAATAACATGAACATACTACAGGTAAACACAATAGGCCGAAAACTAGACACTCTAGAACAATTGGAAATATACAAACACACAAAAACAAATAAAAACGACATCCTAAACGAACAGACACAATTCAAATCGCACGCATTAATCGAACATATCTCACCCCACACACACAGCATCGATCTTTCGAAATTCGATTCCATCGCCCACAACAGGACGGACAGCGCTACCAGCGGCAGCCTCTGAAGAAGCCTTTTAAAGGTGAAAACCGGTTCAGGTTGTAAGGTAAAACTTTATATTTTTACTTATAAAAAACTTTGTGTTCCGAGTCGTTAATATAATAGTTATTTAGTTATAATTTAGTTTAGGTTATTACAGTAATTATGTTGAGAAGCACTTAAAATTAACAAAATTGACATGAACAGTTGTAATGAGTATAGGTGAGGTGAATTATGAACTCTAGGCAATTAGGCCTATAACTGGTAACCAGAATTTTGTAAAATTTAAGACAAAACAATAACAATTGATAAAATAAAGTATATAATCCAGTTAGGTTTCATAATAATAGTGTAGGACACAAAACTGGATAGAAAATAATTAGTTTAAAGATCATTTACAAAAGAAAACCAAATGGAAAACGTATGAATCTGTTATAATTTGAAAAAAAAGGTAGCCTTATGGGATATCAAAATAATTTGTAACCAAAAAGCAAACTAATGGTGTCATTATATTTAGGATTACAGCTAGTATAAAGGAGTTATAATAATTTAAAGTTTTTTAGTAATTTTCTATAGAAAAATGTTAGCTATCTATAACAATGTTGAAAATTATCAACCAATGAGAATTAGTGTTTGGAAGCTAGCAACTATGGTAACTAGTAAATAAATTGTATTATTCCACTATTAGCTCTTGATGAGTGCAGACGTATTAAACCGCAATGAGTAAAGAAAATAATTAACTACATTACAGAAATAATATTAACACTCACATGAATTAAAAATCACAAGAAGAAATTAAATAATCCATGAGGAATTGCTGATGAATCCCAAGTAACTGACTACGAACCATTGGAAGGAAGAAAATACCTAAAACCTACAAATGAATGGCGGAATCTTCAATAACAAGGATGACTGATGAAAAATAAATACCTAAACTAAATACCTATGAAAATAGAAGAACGGAATTAACGAAAAAAGGGCAACCAGCAGTATTCGTGAGAAATACGACCCGGATAGAAGAGATAGACGACTGCTAAGTATATTTTAAAATACGACCTTAACAGTAACACAAAAAAAACAAAAACAATAAGTGAAAATACACCTTCAACACTATTTGTCACTTTTTTAACAGACACTTGAACTTTCTTTGATTAAATGAACACCTCAAATTGAAGAATAATCTCAATCCAACATTGATTCCTTATGTGAATTTATTTTAAACGTAAAAATTTACTAAACTCAGATAACCTCCAAACACTAAATCCAGTAGCTATAGTTTACCACTGTAATTATAAGTGTATCACAATTTATATGTTATTTGTAAAATTTTGTACTTTTATTAGTCCATTTGACAACATTTTCTGTAGCCCCAAGAACTTCGACCTGAGATATAAATAAAACGAAAATATCAACACCAATCCACGAGTTTTGCTAAGCAGCGGCTGGTCAGAATAGCCAACCGCTAATAATTAAACATGCCGGCGCAAAATTAAAATATATAATTTGGATGAAATTGTAGTAAAATGAACCAATTAATAACTGTTAATAAAACATAATAGAAGCATTGAACTGTATGTTTGATTTTATTTAAATTTTCTTTAAAAAACTGAGTATTCACTTATCATTAAATAAACCTTGCATTTTTGGTTTACCAAGAAGAGTTGGCAAATCCTAGTTTGAGGCAGAAAATACGAATTCGAACATCTGAACTGGTGAGTAGATACTCTCCAGTTATACAGTTATAAACATTATAACGAGATAGATTGACGTGTTATAATATTAAGGCGATATTACTTACATGTAAAAAGTTGTATGCAGACAGAAAAACAGTTTCCTAAAAATTCGGAAAACACACAAAACAGGCCATCTTCTTCATATCACTTCTTGTCATCTTCACCTCCATTCAGCCATAGGTTCCCCGTCTTCCTCACTGGAACTGTCACTATCATTGTTTAATGAAATCATCATAATCGTTTCCACTGCTTCTTCATCAATTCCGTTGTCTTCCCAAGCCTTGGATAACACTGTGATCTACAACTTTCTTCCAGTTGCTTTCCATAATCTGTTCGATAGCTTCCACAGTCAGCTTTGTAATTTCAATTAGCATATATTGAACTTTTTATTCCTTGCAACATGTACCTTAACTGGTGCCCAGATTAACTCAATGGAATTAAAATAGCAGTGATATGGAGGTAATCTTATAACTTTATGTCCATATTCCTTAGCCATTTCGTCTATTACGTATAGTGGAAAACATGGTTAGTGTAAAAAAAATAAGCTACAGTAGCTCTACCTTCTTCATATCGTCTTCAAATGAAACGTTATGATTTTGGACCCACTGAACCATTTCTGCCTTCCGTTACTACACGGTCGGTGCTTGATTCAGAATCTTGGAATGATACGATGCATTGTCCATGACGATGACTGAAGGTTTCTTCAAGTTTTTAATCAGAGAATCTTTGAACGAGTTACAAAACATATCGTGGTTCACTTCTTCATGGTACTCATGCAGAAGAAGACAGTTAGGTATAAACCCCTTGGAGTTCCCAGCATGAAGTAGGTTAATTCTGTCTCCCTTTCCTACTGGGACTGCTACAGTCCCTTCTTTCGTATTGTCTGTCCAGCCTTTTACCATGGTGTAGCTGGCAATAACAGAGGTTTCGTCAAGCCACATGATTTCGTCTAAGTTTTCCTTCCTTATTTGTTATTTGCCTTAAAACCCTGGAATGCCAAGCAGTAATATCTTCTATATCCAATAACAGTTTACGCCCACCAATCTTTTTTGTGTAAAGCCAGTTAATTTCAAAATTGCCAGAAGCAATGGCATACTGCCATAGAACAAATCAACATCTTTCAACGAGACCCAAAGTTTTCTCAGTGTTGGGTGTTCTTTCCGGTGGAAATAATCGTACATATGCCTACGAATTGTGTTAGTTTGAAACACATCAAGTTTTGTTACACGTTTTTCAATTTTTCTTTTTGTTGTTGTTGTTGGGTGTTTCTAATTTTAAACATCGTCCCTCAGCAATTTTTTCTCCCTGTAGATTTTTGTAACTGTGTTCTTGCATATTTTCAATGCCACAGACGTCCGCTCAAGAACTTTTCTTGGAGCTGAAGTGGTCCATTGTTGTCCTTCTCTCTTGTAAATTATTCCTTCACAGAACAAACAAATTCACCTGCTTGACTTCACAAAGCGACACCAAGACCAGTCCTCCAATAGGGTGACGATTTTGTGGTCATGACGTATATGAGGAAGACCACGTTTTTTACGATGTTGACTGTCATCAGACATAATTTATACCTGTTAAAATAAAAACACTTTAATGTAAATGATGCACTTCCAATTAAGTAGTCTTTAAAAAGACTATTTGAATTTAACTCCTGAAAACCATTAACTAAAACCAGCAGTAAAATCACAACTGAAACGAGCAAAATGCTACACGAATGAAAATGACAGTGGAACTGGGGCCAGGGCCAAGGTTTGAGCGACCATGTGTTCCAGGAAATAGTGGAGACACCTAACAAACGCGTGCCGATTTCCATGATGCTGATTGGACAAATCCATGTCGAGCCTCCCGCACTACGTCACGCAAAATCCCATTCGAGTTTACAATAAAGTATAAAGCTCTCTTCACTATAATTATCTAATATATTATCAGTGCCACTGAAAATTATGTTCTTAGGTATCAAAAATAATTTTCTAGAATACACAATTTTGTTGTAAAATTAAAGTTATCCAGGCTGTTTGGCCGTGGTCTATGGTTTATTGCCAAACCAAACGTTTCAACAGCTCCATTGGCTGCCATCATCAGTGGGATTTAAAAGCAATCCAAGGCCTCCTGAACGTGGGTTGTTCGCGTCAGGCCCACAGTACTGTGGTAAAGGCTCTACCACAGTACTGTGGGTCTGACGCGCCACGCTCAGGAGGCCTTGGATTGCTTTTAAATTCCAATGATGATGGCAGCCAATGGAGCTGTTGAAATGTTTGGTTTGGCAATAAACCATAGACCACGGCCAAACAGCCCGGATAACTTTAATTTTACAACTGACACCGGCCGTGAAAGCCTTAGGACAATGTTACACAATTTTGTTATTTTTGATATCTAATACATATAAAGCTAAAAGATAATCATTTATGTTATTTTATTATCTACTAGCTGTACATAAAAAATCTAGCTGTCAATAGAAAAAAATTCGTACTTGCTTTGCATGGTGAATTAGATGATATAGAGGAAATATGAAAGCTGAAATCTAAATTGCTGATAATATTTATTAATAATTATTAATTTGAACTGAAAAAGGCCATACAGTACATTTTTTACAACTTCTGTTTTCCTAAATTAATTTTACACCATGCACCTGAAAGAGGATAATTTTACTACAGGGAATCTCTCTGTACCTGAAACACACACATTAGAGATAATAAGAGGTGCTATCAGAAAGTTCCCGGACTGTACTTGGCATGGCTGTTGGACGTGACTGTACAACCTGGCGTCCCAGTGTCTGATTCTGTAATACGTAATGAGTCAGTCTGCCGAGTTTCATTGCATTGTGAGGTTGTGTTCGGTCTACGCGTTGCGTTTTGTAATCGTGTGTTAACGTTCATTTGCTAATTTTATGATGGCTGATAAATTCGAGCAATGCACGTGCATTAAGTTTTGTTTTAAACTTGGTAAATCGCCTACTGAAACTTTTGCAATGCTTCGAGAAGCTTTTGAAGAACATTCCCTACACAGAACACAGGTTTTTGAGTGGTACGCTCATTTCAAGGCCGGCAGAATGTCACTTGAAGATGATCACCGTTCAGGACGACCTTCCACGAGCAAAACGTATGAAAATGTTGAAAAAATTCGACAACTCATTCACGAAGACCATCGTCAAACAATCCATGAGTTGTGTACAAGTGCCGGAATAAGCTATGGAAGCTGTCAAGAAATTCTAACTGAAAATTTAGGCATGCGTCGTGTTGCTGTGAAATTTGTCCCTCAACTTTTGTCTGTGGATCAGAAACAGCGCCGTGTTGATGTGTGCAGTGAACTCAGAGAAACGTCTGAAAATTACCCCACCTTCATCTCCAGGGTCATAACCGGTGATGAAAGCTGGTTTTATGGTTATGATCCAGAAACAAAACAACAGTCGTCACAGTGGAAAAGTCCACAATCACCGAGACCAAAACAAGCACGGCAGGTCAGAAGTGCAACAAAAACCATGCTCATTGTGTTTTTCGACATCAAAGGCATTGTCCATCGCGAGTTCGTGCCAGCTGGTGTTACAGTGAACTCAGATTTTTATTGTGACGTTTTGAGGCGGCTGAGACAAAATGTGCGACGAAAAAGGCCTAAATTGTGGGAAGACCAAAACTGGCTGTTGCATCACGACAATGCACCTGCTCACGCTTCACTGAAAACAACAGAGTTTTTGACCAAAAACAATATGGCCACCGTCCCACACCCTCCATATTCACCAGATTTAGCCCCCTGTGATTTTTCTCTGTTCCCGAAAATAAAAATTCACATGAAAGGTCACCGTTTTGACACTGTAGAAGACATTAAGACAAAAACGCAGGAGGTGCTTGACAGCCTTCAGCAAAAGACTTTTTTTGACACTTTCCAGGCATGGAAACAACGCTGGATTCGTTGTATCAATTCGCAGGGAGACTACTTTGAAGGAGATGGGAGCCATTAATGGCCTAGGCAAGCAAAAAAAATTTATTAGACCTAGTCCGGGAACTTTCTGATAGCTGTGGTATATTACAGATAAATTGGTTGGAACTGTGATAATATGAAACTGAATAATACAATGTATTACTACCTCACAGTAGCAACTTTTTTTTGGAAAGTAGATTTTTTCTAAATTGAATTTTAATTATAAGAGTTAATTTCTACTTTGTAACTTCACAGTCTTCATCCAATCTAGTTTGAGAGCAATTTACCATTCTGGATAGCTTTGCTTGAGCAGAAGTCATTTGCATGTTTCAAATACATGCGTGTGCATCACTTCTTACGTTCATAAGCAAGGTAAGTTTGGATGTCTGCACAGATAACTGGTATCTGTGTAAGTCAGTTTACTTGACTTACTGCATTCGTCAATAAAAAATATGAAAAGTAATATTCATGTGCATGTACACATTTTGCATGTCAGTCAGTATAATCATTTGGTGAGGTTACACGCAAGATGAGCCTGTTGGTGATAGTGAAATATTGATTATATAATTTTTACTGTACTTTCTTTTATATTCAGTAATTAGTAGATGTTATGTGAATGAAGTTTATTTACAGAACTCAATTTGAAAATATATGTCAACTTTTTAAGTGTGATAAACCAAATTGTGCTACAGTATATTACAAATTTGTACATGTAATAGGTTATTATTTAGAGAAAGAAATAGGAGGCAATACAGAATGAGAAAAAGCAAACAGACGGCAGTAGTGGTTACAGAAAAAAATTACTTCAACACCAGAATTACATGAAAAAGTGCAGTTCCCAGAGACTGTACAAATGCATAGTTCCTAGTCAAAATGTGAAGACCTCAAAGTAAGAGGCAGCTGGTGTTATGGTTGCAGCGTTGCACAACCACCAATAAAGAATAACTAAACTATAAAATAATATATGAAAACATTAAGGAGCTAAAAGTGTCATAAATTTCAACGGAGAGTGTATCAGATTCTACGCAGCAACGTTTGCGTACAATTCAAATGTGGCGCGCAGGCTGGTGGTTGTAGGCATGCTTGCAACTTCAACAGTAAATGGCAGAGCTTACTACACAAACATATGGGAGAACTTGCGCTACTCTTCACAGTTGTCCTATGATCCCAATGTAAGCTTAGTGGTTGCAAAGTTTTTCTCAAAGTTGCCAATGTTCAAGAAAAGATGAAATGTGAAGTCACGTACCCTGCATGACAGAATGTATTGTTACGACGGTCTACTCGATCGTCGTAGGTACAGTGGAAACAAAATAAGTACAAGACACCAATTAAGTCACTAATCACACCTTTAATTGTTATAGTAGAACAGTTCGTAATTAACAACACAGTGTCTACAACAAATCAAATGAAATTGTTCATACGCAATAAAATGTCCACTAATATTAAAACTCAACTGTATTACAATTATACCGTCTGAATATAAAACGCAACACTTCACTAATAACTACTTGAACGTACACCGTAATAACTCGAACCGCTCTGTAAATATATCGCACTAATACTCTCGAACCGCACAGTCAAAAATCTCGCATTGAACTGAAAACTAAGGCCGCGACGCGATGTATTTATAGTTACGCTCACACACCAGAAGCTTCCAAACTGCGTCTTATCTCTCGCGAACTACGTAAATTGCTACGGCCTTGACACAGTCCGAGCGCCCGAGCGGAGCCTGGCACAGTCGAGAAAATTCTCGCAAAATGCGTTTAGTAGCACGTACACCACACGCTTACGTCGAGATCTTTCTGGCGCATTTGATAAACGCGTAGATTGTTCTGTGCTGTCGTAGCACTGCCCCCTCCTTAAGCCTGTTCATCCCGAACTGGCAAAGCGTCTCTAAATTTGTATTTAGCCAGGCGATCTAGGTGGACGACCTTGAACTTTCGCTGTCCTTCCTGTTGAATCCGATAAACAACATCGTTAATCCTTTTTTTTACAGTGTAGGGTCCTTCCCAGTTAGACTGAAGCTTAGGTGAGCGACCACGACGGCGCTTTGGATTGAACAACCAGACCTGATCTCCTTCTTGGAAACCCACACTATTGCTGCGACTGTCATACCGAGTTTTCATTTTATCACTGGCAATCTTGAGCCGTCCTCTTACCAAGCGATTCATTTCTCGCAGTTGGTTTTCTAATTGCGAGGAATAGTTCTTTGCCTCTTGGGACTGAGTCTCAGGTGATCCAAACATCAAGTCCCCAGGAAGACGAATCTCCCGCCCAAACACCAATTTTGCTGGAGTCATGCCGGTTGTGTCATGTACTGATGACCTATACGCCATAAGGAATAGTAGTATATGTTGGTCCCAGTCTGTTTGGTTCTCGTCAACAACTTTCGAAAGATGCTGCTCAAGTGTCCTGTTGAATCTCTCAACCATCCCGTCTGACTGAGGATGCAGAGGCGTTGTCCTGGTCTTTCGAATTCCCAGTAGACGGCATAATTCTTTAAACACTCCTGATTCGAAATTTCTCCCTTGATCCGTATGGATTTCCATAGGGGCTCCATAACGGCAACAGAAGTTGTGAACTAACTGCTTTGCCACAGTGGTAACCTCCTGATTTGGAATTGCGTATGCTTCCACCCACTTAGTAAAGTAGTCACCTACAACCATGATGTACCGGTTTCCATCGTCAGTAACTGGGAATGGTCCAGCAATGTCTATGGCAATTCTCTCGAAAGGTTGTCCAACGTTATACTGTCTCATTTTTCCCCTGCTTCTGGTTTGTGGGCCCTTGCTTGCAGCACATATTTCACACGTCCGAACCCATTCCTCTATGTCGTGGCGAAGATGAAGCCAATAGAATCGCTTCCGTATTTTGTCAAGGGTTTTGTTAACGCCAAGATGGCCTCCAGATGTTCCATCATGCATCTCCTTCAAAACAGACTGCACTTTACTTCGGGGAACTATCAACTGCATGACCACGTCTCGTCCATCTGCACTTTCCCAAGCCCTTTTCAGCAATCCGTTTTCTAAGGTGAGAGATTCCCATTGTGCCCAGTAGCCCTTCAGCACTTCGGAACCATGGCAGATATCTTGCCAATCCGGGCGGCGACCTTCCTCTTTTGCTGTCAAGATCGGTCCAATGTCTTCATCAGTCATCTGTTCTTGTCGACAGTCTTGTGTTGTCCAGCCATCAGCCAGGAAATCTACAGTGATGGCTTGAACATGTTCGCTTGAGTTTTGTTCTTCCTTTCTGTGGCAATGTCGGCAGTCTTCCGGGCACGGTCTTCGTGATAAGCCATCTGCATTACCGTGCAGGCGCCCCCGCCGATGTTGTACCTTGAAGTTGTACTCTTGCAGACGTTCGAGCCACCTTGCCAACTGTCCTTCCGGATTTTTAAATCTCAAGAGCCATGCAAGTGCAGCATGGTCGGTACGTAGTGAAAACTCTCTCCCATAGAGGTATTTATGGAAGTGCTCCAAAGCTCTGACAATTGCCAACAACTCTCTTCTTGTAACACAATAATTTCTCTCTGGTTTAGAAAGCGTCTTGCTGTAATACGCTATTACTCGTTCTTCACCGTTCTGCACTTGAGACAAAACTGCTCCTAGACCAGTATTGCTTGCGTCTGTGTCTACGATGTACTTCCCTTCGGAAGCTGGAAAAGCGAGAATTGGCTGCGAACATAATGCAATCTTCAACGTTCTAAATGCTTGTTCACACTCTCTCGACCATTGGAAGTTTTGTTTATTTTCCGTTAGCTCATGTAGTGGTTTAGCAATAGTAGCGAAGCCTTTCACAAAACGTCGGTAATATGAGCATAACCCCAGGAAACTCCGAACTTCGTGTTTATTCTTCGGAACTGGCCAGTCTCTTACGGTGTCTACTTTATTAGGATCCATGCTAACGCCCGCTGCCGAAACCAGATGGCCCAAATACTGTACTTCCTTCTGGAATAGAGAACACTTCTTCGGGCTCAGCTTCAGTTGTGCACCGTGAATTCTAGTTAGAACGTCCTTAAGGTTTTCCAAATGATCTTCGAAATTCCCGATCACTATGACATCGTCTAAGTAAACAAGGCAAGTTTTCCACGTCAGGCCTCGGAGTATCAGGTCCATCAATCTCTCAAATGTTGCCGGTGCATTACAGAGTCTAAATGGCATGACGTTAAATTGGAATAAGCCACTTGGGGTCGAGAAAGCGGTCTTTTCCTTGTCTTCTTGATGAAGACCCACTTGCCAATATCCACTCTTCAGGTCCAATGTGGAAAACCACTGTGCTCCGGACAACGTGTCGAGTGTATCGTCAACGCGAGGTAATGGATAGCAGTCTTTCTTTGTAACGTCATTTAACCTCCGGTAGTCTACGCAGAAACGCAATCCACCATCCTTCTTCGCTACCAGCACTACAGGGGAAGACCAAGCACTTGACGAAGGTTCAATTACTCCCTCTGTCAACATGTCCTGTACTAACCGAGACATCTCCTCTTGTTTAGATAATGGAGGCCTTCGAGGAGGTTGGCGTATCGGTGTTGTATCCCCGGTATTGATGCGATGTTGCACAAGAGAGGTTCTTCCCAGTGACTGTCCTCGAACTGCAAAACAATATTTGAATTCGTGTAAAAACTGTCCGAGTTCTTTTACCTCACCACTTGAGAGGTCGTTAGAAGATCTGTTCAATAATTCTTGCAGTTCCTCTGGTAATTTAGAAGTATCCGAAGAACTGGATCTTCGTTGCGTTATTCCGGCTACCCAGGCCACAGGAGTCAATTTGCCTAGGAGCGTATTGCTTTGTAAAGTGATAGCTTGATCCAAAATATTCGCCACTCTAATAGGTACATTTCCGGTTTCGTCAGGTTTTACTAAACTTCTGGCAATTAGTATGCCCAGTGTGCTGACTACCTGGGGTTCGAATATAGAGCACTGATTGCCCCTAGTATCTACCGCAGTTCTAACCATGATGATCTTTTTGAAGTTTGGCGGAACAGTTACGGCCACTTGGTTTATGACGTCCATCGATTTTTCTGCTGTCGTCATTGTTGATAGCATTACCTCTTCGCCTCCGATTCTCAAGACATTGTTTTTGAAGTAGACTATAAATCCGTATGCGTTCATAACGTCCACACCAAGAATTGCTTCATCCACAATGTCTGCAACAATTACTTGATGATTAAACTCAAGTCTACCGAGGCGTAGGTGTATCTCCACTTTTCCATACACTTTTACAGGCCGTCCAGTAGCTGTTCGCAAGCTGCAAGAGCACCAGATCGGCTTGAGATCTTTCACCACGTCGGGGCGCACAATAGAAACTGTTGCGCCTGTGTCAACTGTAATCGAGGTTGGCCTTTCTTGAACAAATCCAGTAACTACCAAGCTCCCGGTGTTTTTCTGAAGCGTAGAAATTGCGTATTCTCTAGGGGCTTCATTCCTCCAGTTAGTCAGCACACGCCCCTTGCACCGACTATTGCTCGTTTCCCTGCTGCTGAATTCTAACCCGACAATCTCGTTGTAGATGTCCAGGTTTCCCACATCGATAACACTTCGGTCTTCCATCCTTTCTTATTTTATTCTGTGGCGCCGACCGTCGAGTCTCTGTTCCTTGTTCTTCTTCCTCATCGTCTGTGCCGTCGCGATCTTTTAGCTCACGCACTTTATGACTTGTCCAACCAGACGCTGATTTGGCGGCCTCAAATTGCAAAGCATGTACCAGGGCGTCCGCACTGTTCTGGTGTCTTGCCATTCGTAACACTTGCTGTAGTTCGTTATCTCGGACACCGGCAGTAAATGTCTGCATCGCAAAACGCGTTCGAAAATCTTCTGGCGCTTCAGGATAGGCCAGTCTAATTAGTCTGTCGATACTTGCTTCAAACTCTTGAAGACTTTCCCCGGAATGCTGTCGCCTTGCTCTCAACTGGGTGCAGTACACATCTCGCAAATGTTTATCACCATACCGTAATTCCAGAGCTTTTATCAACTCGGCATAGGTGTTCTGGCTGTCAGGTGGCACTTTCTGTAGTAGTTCTGCCGCGGGTCCTTTTAATGCAAGAACAAGTGAAACAGCCTTGTCTTTTTCTGTCCAATTATTTGCGCATGCAGCAGCTTCAAATTGGCGGAGGTACGTTGCCCAGTGAGTGCTTCCGTCAAAGGTTGGAGCTTTGACATGAACTGTCCCTACTGGAGGCAAAGTGACTTTCTCTGTTAACTTATTTTCTGTATATTTTTCTGTCTTGATCACTGGTACAGTCTGTTCAGAAATTTGTTTTGGTTGAATCTTCATGCACTGTTCAACTTCAATTTTAATTTGTTCTCTTATGTTTGCCATTGAGTTTTCTACTGCAGATATTTTATTTGACACAGATTCTTCTATAACAGATATTTTTGTAGACATCGATTCCTCCACAGTCAAGACAGATTTTTCTACTTCAGCTATTTTTAATGTCATTGATTCTTGTACCTCCGATATTTTAGTTACTTGCTTATTAAGCTCACCTCGTAGGAGACCCAACTCTGCAGCAGTTTGTTCTTGTGTCTGCTTTTGCTGCTGTATTAACTCCTTGATGTCATCTGCTTCCTGCTTCCGTTCCTCTGCCTCCTGCAGGAGGGTTTTCTGTCTCGCTTCCGCTTTCTCGTCTTGTCGTTTTTCTGCTTCTTCCTGTGTCTGCCGCAGCAGTGTTTGTAAAGCTTCCATCATCTGACTGGGATCCATGTTTACCGATTTAATTACGAATCACACTCGTCTTGTACAAAGCGTCCACTGTTTCCACTGTTAACCGTTCTATCCCAGTTCTGACACCACTGTTACGACGGTCTACTCGATCGTCGTAGGTACAGTGGAAACAAAATAAGTACAAGACACCAATTAAGTCACTAATCACACCTTTAATTGTTATAGTAGAACAGTTCGTAATCAACAACACAGTGTCTACAACAAATCAAATGAAATTGTTCATACGCAATAAAATGTCCACTAATATTAAAACTCAACTGTATTACAATTATACCGTCTGAATATAAAACGCAACACTTCACTAATAACTACTTGAACGTACACCGTAATAACTCGAACCACTCTGTAAATATATCGCACTAATACTCTCGAACCGCACAGTCAAAAATCTCGCATTGAACTGAAAACTAAGGCCGCGACGCGATGTATTTATAGTTACGCTCACACACCAGAAGCTTCCAAACTGCGTCTTATCTCTCGCAAACTCCGTAAATTGCTACGGCCTTGACACAGTCCGAGCGCCCGAGCGGAGCCTGGCACAGTCGAGAAAATTCTCGCAAAATGCGTTTAGTAGCATGTACACCACACGCTTACGTCGAGATCTTTCTGGCGCATTCGATAAACGCGTAGATTGTTCTGTGCTGTCGTAGCAGTATGAACCTCCTTTCTTCTTTGGAGTTCTTTTGTTACCTTCCTTACAAATTTAACTTTAAATGTTTTTGCATTAACGACTTGACAATGGAATTCACATTTTAACAGTACAGCTCTAGGCCTACATTTTTACTTTGATTTGTTTATCATAGCTTTTTTAAATGGAATAAAAAGGATCTGGAGTAAGTACAAAACAATAAACATCTTTTAAAATTTACTCAACAATTTATACCAGATAGTTAATTTCAATTTCAACAAAAATGAAACACCTAAAATATAAACTTTTTAAAATTATATGTAAAGTAATTTATAAAATTAATTTCATGACAATCTAGATGTCTACCCAACAGTACAATAAAAACAAACACATTCCATACAAAAGCAAAAACATACATCTTCATCCAAACACAAGTGTACTATACAATGAATTTTTTTACTGGATACTTATCACTTACAAGTACCAAAGCAACTGTTAGCTGTATTACATACCAGTTATAACTAAGTTTAAAGAGTGATAATACAAATGAACACAACTTATTGTAATCAGAACAGCGGCCTTGAAATAAAGTACACAATGAACAACCCTCTGTGTGTGTGTGTGTGTGCGTGTGTGTGGTATTTTCTTCTCTAAACTCAATGTATCGCTCCTTTAAAAAGCATAATGAACTGATTCAATCCTTCAGATCAATAACTATAATTAATAATCTCCAATCAAGGAGTTGTCTTAAAATTCAATTGCTTTTTACAAATGTTGTCTAAAAATATATAAAAGTATTCACAGAATTTTTATCCATTTCAGTATTTGAAAATATCATAAAAACCTCTTACTTAACAATGATTTCTTAATGTATATTTACAATTATTCTCTGTATCCCTATTATATTTATTCATTAACAAAATTACTGTATATCATGATACAATTTATACTTAAAATAATAATAAGTACTCCACCAAGTTCTACCTTCACAATCTATCTTATTCTGATGGACTGATTTATGTTGATATTTAACTCAGACCGATTATAACAACTTAACTGATTTCTAAAACTGATGGACTGCTTTGCCTTGATAAATTCTTGTTAACCTAATTTCCTGATTTCTGCAGTCACTGTACTACATAATAGTGGTGGTTCACATTGTTGCCTCAGTTTTATTAAATATTAACTGACTTGGTATTACATGTTAGTACAAGAATATAAATTATTAATTAATTAAGTGTTATTTACAACAGCCTACTATACAATATGCTTCATTATATGTTTTTATATACTCCACACAAAAGTTGTAGTTTTAAGGTACATAATGTTGGATGCGTTTGCATAAGGCAGCTAATGTTTTTGCATTCTGAATACACAAACTAGTGCACTTGTGACAGATTTGTATAGTTGTGCATACCGCTAACTACTGAGTACCAAAATGTAACTTACTTTGTGCAAAGTATAAATTCACAGACAATCTGCTTGTGTTATCAAAGATTCACATACATTTTATATTATTAAATTAGACGTTATGAAATATAATATTATCAAATGCCTTGATTCTATTTAATAAAACTAGTGAACTTCCAATGTTATTTTTAGGAATCACTTTCTTTACACCTCTTAAAAACTAAAGCTTACATGGAAAATGGTTGAATTTATGAGTGTACAATACAAATACATATTCACATATAAACTTTTATATGTAAAATCAAACAATTCAATAATAATAAATTAACTATATAGGTTATTTTCCTATACCACTAAACAGCCTTGATATTTTTGTTGAATTTTCTATTAATAATTATAAATACAATATTTATTTATAATCTACTGAGGCTATAAATTCCTACAGAGTTTACTAATAAAACATATGAAACAGAAAATACTACCTATACACAAAAATATATATTTCTCTATTATGTACAATATGTTCTTAATAAAAACAAGAATAAACAATTTATGAAATTTCATCACATTTACTTCACTCTAATTTTGTTATACCCTTAAATTGGTGTTTACACAACAGTTATATCCTAGAATGCAGCATTTCTGTGATTTATCACAATCAATCCTGATCTTGCAGACACTCTAATCAGTTACTTCTTGCATCATTAACAGTTGTTGGAATCTTAACTTCTAAGCCATCTAGGTCTTTTGTTAATTGAATCTGACAACCAAGTCGAGACCTGCAAGATAAATAAAATCATATTTAAAAACATTAAACATTACAGTGATAGTCTATATTCTTCATCTCAATGTCATCATTAATATCAAATATATATGTAAGCTGTGAAGATTTCTGCAGCTGCATTATGAACAACACAATTATATATTTATATAAATATGCATACAACTTATTTTTACATCAAGGCATAAAGAGGCAACTACTACTTGGAACAAGAATAAAATAAAATAAAGTACAATGTGATTAAGTTAACAAGCTGGCATAAAGGAAATAAAAAAAAACAGAACACTGACGGTGTTACAGACATGGTGAGCAGGGACCACAGAGTTGAACCATGGTTGCACAGTTATTGACTGTTCATGTTCACAATCTCTATGTGAATGTCTCTTAATAAGACAACAGTATGTTTCTGTTAATACATAACATTTTAAAACTAACTTCAAATACCTGAAACTATATTCAAAACTTAAGAGGTCTGTACATGATGGACATTGATGCATACACAATACAGGCAGCTTACGAAGGTACCTCACCTGTACATCATATACATGCTCACTTACTTATGACACTTGTGAGAGATTTGCTATAGATAACATTTTTTTCATTTAATTATATCACAACTAGTTACAAACTATGAAGCAATTTTATTCTAACAACTATATTAGCAGTGTGTAGAATATGCTCACATTGGTGTACTCCTCACTATAGTTAACACTTTGTTCATGTGTAGATATTTCTTTAAACACTCCCCTTTCTATACCAGTTCAAATGGTTTCTGTCTCTGCAATCACTGAATACGTTCAGCATTATAAGAAATTGAAATACTTCATTATTTTGCTGTTTATGAAGCTTTGTTCATATTTAACTGCAAACCATCTGATCTCATCAATAACCATAGTGTTATTTTCAGGTCTTGACGGATGTCATCATTCCTTATATATCACAGTGCATCGACAATACTGTGAAGAGCTTTATCTTGAAAAGTTTTGATTATTTTGATGTTGGATTTCTTTGTGTAACACAAAAGTTGAACACCATAAAGGTGTTTAAAATTTTAAAATTTACTACCCACACCAGTTTCAAAACTTTCTGTTTGTGTAATAACAGTTTATTATGCTGCAACAGTTACATGTTCTTTCCATATAAGCTTAGTATCTAGAATCATGTCCAAACACTTTGCTGAATTTGCATGTGGAATTATTTAATAATTGCCTAAAATAGAATTGTCTCATTCAGTTTAATATGCCATTTTTTTGTCCATTTAGTGACATTAACTGCTATCTGTACTGCTGCTATTTCTATATTGTTACCAGCAGCTAATAGTGCAGCATCATCAGCAAATGCAACTCTTGTCACCCCATCACATTTCTGAATATCTCCAATGTACAAGTATCGAATAGGTCCACCTTGCTGGGTCCCTTGCATATCCCAGCTGAAAGATATTTTAACTCAGAATAATCATCACCATACTTTACTCTGAACTGTAGTTCTGAGATATATGATTTGAAGATTTGGCTCAGCTGGTAAGGTAATTTTTTTATCGTATTTACCAGACCCACCTGTCACAATTTATCAAAAGCTTGGGCCACATCAAAAAATAATGCTGTACATATTTTCTTTTCTTCCAGGGACTGCTCAATTGCAGTAGATAACATGAAAGCTGTTTTGAAGCATGTCAGGTGCATTGGCACACAAAAAGGCTACTTGAGCAGGTTGGCACCCCCTCCACCAAAGTGACAACACATACAGGTAACTCTGTTTGTAATCTGCTCTGTGTAGACGTGTATTTGGTTGATTTTGTTCAACTCATTTGACAATTTTGACTGAATCCAGTCAGAGCTAGTTTTTTTGTTTAATTTGTAGTATTTTGTCAAATTACATGAAGCCTGTCTACTAAATTTGATAGAAAATCAAATTTGCCACTTCATTGAAAACTATATTGACTCTGAATGTTTGTGAAATGTAGAAGTGGATTATACAAAAAAAACAGGTCCAAGAACTGTACTGGTGGAACCCATTATGCTCATGAACATTGATGGTTCTGACATTCATTAGGCTAAAAGTAATTCGCTCTATACAATATGTGGCCCATTTAGCTCTACACACTTTTTCCAACAATGTTCTAAAGCGGTTATGCCAGAAGATTAATAAGCCCATTTGTTGAGCTTACAGCATCACTGACTTGATTGCTGTCAGTAAATCTTTTCCCACCAAATCATTTTTTGAGGTAAGAATGAGGTAGAAGCCGCTCGGGACTAAATCGGGCAAATATGGTGGGCGAGTAAGCAATTTTAACTTCAATTAACTGATTTTAGCCATCGCAACAATTGACGTGTGAGATGGTACATTGTCTTGGTGAAACAGCATTTTCCCTTTTCGCTAAATGTGGCCACTTTTTCTTGATTTTGTCATTTAAAGGTGAAGTAGGTTGCATAATACTCACCGCTAATTGATTTCCTATTTTTACAGTAGTCAAGAAGATTACTCCATGTACATCCCAAAAAACTGCTGCCATAACCTTACCAACAGAAGGAATTGTCTTTGACTTCTTTAGAATTTGTTCACCTTTCGTGGTCCACTGTTTTGACTGTTGTTTGGTCTTAGGCTACACTTACACTGGACGCAGAATCTGACCCGACCCAACTTTAAACCGACTGACTCAACAGTCTGTTCTGCCACTGGTGATGTCCAGACCCATTCCGACTGTCCTGTAGTGTGCGTTCTACTGTTGAATTCACATAGATTTATTCCTATAAAAATTCTAATGAGGATGTAATAGATGTTTTACTGAGTGAAAAAAACGTTTGTCTTGAACTTGTAAAGAATAAGTGAATTTGAGTTGGACTTAATGACAACGGAGTTTTCTAAAACACGTTTACCGCTAAAAAAATTTCAATTAATTTTGGGAATACCACAGGCTGAAAATTGAGACATTTAGCTTTATTTTAGATAATGTTAAAGACAATCTGACCTCAGCCAGTAACTTCAGAGAGTGTATTTTGCCCGAAGAAAAGCTTACTGTGACGCTAATGTTACATTCGAAATATTTCTTACACGTAACTTATTAAATCCCCAAAATATGTTGCATACACATCTGCCTGTATATCTAATAAATTTTCGTGTAATTCTCAGTCACTTTTGTATATACGCGTATATTATGAAAAGGATACGCATTTTTTTAAGGCTGCATGTATTTAAAAGTTTTAAGCTATTACTTTGGAACACACTTAAATTTGTTTATCTGTCAAATCTTTATTTTTGTATTCAGTTTTTAATATATTTTTGCCACAACATAATTCAGTGTACACAATTTTGTGTAAATATCATTGATAAAGAATTACCATGTTGATTTGTTTGTTTAAATAGAAACACTATTTTCTCATGTATTGCGGAAAAAATCACGAAAAATATTATTTTCTATATATCTTACATATACAGTTGAATCTTATAGGGGAATGTGGAGAAAAAACAAAAATGTTTACATGGCAGTTCAATATTTTTATTCGTAAACACTGACAATACTCTGAATCATCTACATTACCCACATCTACATCTAAATTAGAGAGCATACCCGAATCTAGTGTATACCTGTTATAATAACATGAGTATTCTATAATACATTATACTATATAGTATATACCTTACAATACTAAATAACCAAAAACAGCAACACACTTGTACGATTGTGGTAATTAAAATGCTGGTCCCACAAATCTTTTTCACTTCGTATAGATATGTTAGCGCACTTTCATTCATCTCGAAACAGGGAAAAATCTACAAAATCTCAAAATACAAATCTATCAGCATCTGGCATAGGAGTGAAAGTCTGGCCAGACTCTGAGAAAAAAAACGAACACGTTTGGTCAGTTCAGACTAGTCGGGCATAGTCGGCTGATGTCACATCTGACCAACTAGTTGGGTCAGGTGTACTGGAACTGCTCTCATACTGCTACGTTCGTTTGTTTTTCTTCCAACTGTCAGCTCGAGTATGCTCAGACTAGTCGGTTCGGTTTCCGTGTCCAGTGTAAGTGTAACCTTAGGAGTGCTGTGGAGGATTCAAGTCCTCAATGGTTATGAATGATGCAAAAATTCGGTTGGATTATGTGTATAGAGTGCCAAACAATCAGTTGACACTTTTCAACACTGTTTTTGGTCAAGTGTCAGCAAATGCTGTATAATGGTGATTGTTTATATATTTTATTTGCATCATCATTTTATATATCTTTTTGCATCTACAGCACAGCTTTTGTCATATACATATGTTCATATAAGATATTGCACACACGTTTGTTGATATACCAACAGTCTCTACTATCTCATCACTTTCTTCTAGGTCTCCCAAAATGATTTAGTGAATTTTTCTGGTATAGTCACTTCAATGGGACATCAGTGGGATGTCAAGTGTGCTTTTCCAACCCATTTTAAATTCCGCAACCAGTGCTTAACTGTTGTATTCGATGGACAAGAGTCCCCCAACACTGAATCCAGCTCCTTTTTTATATCAGTTGCAATTAAGTCTTTCAAAAAAGGACTTAATCCTGAATTTACAATCTACCCATTGTTAAAGTGATACTTGAGATGCTTACAGTAGTGGCTTGTGAAACTAATAATAAAAAACTCATTGACCTGAAAGCATAGAAACTAAGCCTACAAAGGATGAACTCAAACAACATGATCAAAATAATGAGCATAGTGACACTTAAGATGGGAACAATAGATGTCCCAAAGCATGTTCCAATTAAGAGAAAAAACATCTTGAGGTATAGAAATTATAAGTATTAAATAAATTATATATGCATCAAGAAATAGACTGTAGCAAAAAGTGTTTGAATATTTAATATTTATTATTTAATATTATATTAAATATTAAGTGTCATTATATTTAATATTTATAATGACTTTACCTCTAAATGTTATTTGTCCCTTGAGGTAAATAAATAAATTCAATATTTTATATTTTGCATTCAGGCTATATTTAGTTTTCAGACACTAGACCTTCCCTTAGCTCCTGCAACCCCCTCCCCATCTTCACACCTCACACATGTTCAATACACACCCTAAACAGATGTCAACCCACCCTTACATCCTCTGTTTAGTGTTCACTCAGCTCTTTGACAATGGCTTAAAAAGTCAAAACAGCAGTTAGAATTAAATAAAAAAAACTGTGAAACGTACCAAGTGTTTATATATTTTTAAAAAACCTTTGAATTTCTTAAATGTTGTATCAGACATCTCAGTAAGCTTTTTATTCATTTCAGTTTGTGATTTAGCAATTGTATCATTTATATCAGACTTGAACTCTCTATAGTGTTATCTCATTGTGATCTTACTTACTTACTTACTTCTTCCTACAAGCGTCCAGCTTCAACTGTAGCCGATAGCCCGATGTCCATGGTAGATGATAGAAGCGAGAGCCCAGTACTTCTTATTGCTCATGATTTCCTGCCATCCCGACACTTGCATCCTTAAGATATCCCTTGCGGCAATCGGGTAATGACATTTTATAAGTATATGTTCAAGGTTTTCCTCTCCGTCTTTACACAATAAGCATTGTGGCATATCCGTGAGATTGAATCTAAAGAGGTATTCTTGGGTAACGATATGGCCGGTACATGCCCTCGCAGCTAACGCAGCTATCGGACGCGCGACTCCCTTGTAGATGTCTTCCTTGGCCGGCACAGGTTGTATTTGGTATAAGTTGCAACCTGTGGTTGCTGATTTCCAACTGTCCTCCCAAGAGCTCCTGAAGTGTCGGTCACCCGAGCTTCTGCACTGCAGCAGGGAGAACTTCTTTAGGTTAGTTGGATACATTGTGCACGCTTCCCTTGCGATCCCATCTGCTATTTCATTTCAGGGGACTCCACAGTGGGATGGAACCCATTGAAGGGTGATCATTTTTCCTTCGTTGTGTAGCTGGAGGAATAGTTTCTTTATTTCATTAATACGAAAGAAGTACGCACTCGTGCCAGATTTTGATAGCGCTTCTAATGATGATTTGGAGTCAGTCAAGACACAGATGAGCTTTTGCTCAATGGAAAGACAGCAGGTTAATGCCGCATTTATAGCCAATAATTCGGCGTCCATACTGGACTGTGCATTAGCCAGAATACAGTACCGTTCGCCATTACTCTGGTTGAAATACCCTGCACCTGACTTCCTGCTTTCGATGTCCACTGATCCATCTGTGAAGATCTTCGTATGATTTTTATACTGCTCGTCAATCATCTCTAGTGTTTCTGCTCTAAGTATATCTGGATGACTCATTTGCCGACTTTGTGTGGAAGATCCACGATCGCTTTTATTCCCGGCCAGCTATGTGGCGGTTCATCGTACACAGGTGGAATTTTCTCTGGCACATTATGCGATAACGTTGTCGACAGTATGTTCGTTTGATAGTTGAACGAATTTTTAATGCTTATCTGATTGCACATAAGTTGTATAATGGGTGAGTTATTGGTAATGTATTGACTTTCAAAAGTTTTGTCCACATTTGTCTTCTAATGTACATTTCGATCGGGTCAACACCTAAGTCAACTTGCATAGCAGCTATTGCAGTGGTTTTTGCACAACCCAGGCAAAGACGTAGTGCCGCTGATTGGATCACCTGAATTTTGTTTATGTGGGTTTTTGCAGCTGAACCCCAAACTTCACAACAGTAAACAGCCTTCGACCTCATGAATGCAAGATAAAACATTTTCAGCGTTGATGTGTCAGCGCCCCAGTTGCAACTGGCTACTGCTTTCAATGCGTTCAATCTTGGGGTACATGCCTTTATTACAAATTCCATATGTGCTGACCACCGAAGTTTTGGATCAAGAACCATCCCCAACAATTTTGGATTTCTGTTATGCTGAAGTATTTTGCCTTGAAGGGTAAGGAGAGGCACATAGTTTGCGAGCTTATTACGTCTGGTGAAAATTGCGTATTCAGTTTTCTGGGTTGAAATCTTTAAAGACCATTTTTTGACACCACCTGCTTATAACATTGAGGGCTAGCTGAATGGATTCCGTTGCTTTCTCGTGGTTGGTATCCGTCGCCCAAATGGTTTTATGGTCCGCAAAAGTAACACTGTGTACATCAGGTGGAAGTTCATTCGAGATATCTTGTAAGGCAATGTTGAAAAATGACGGACAGATTATTCCGCCTTGTGGTATTCCATTCTCTATTCTGTGGCTCGAAGAGTTTGTGTCATTTACTACAGTTTCTATTTGGCGGTTTTCAAGAAATTTTACGATGAACTGCAATAATTTTCCCCTAATCCCACTTTTCATACGCTGTAGGATGACTGTGGCATGTGGTATTTTGTCGAACGCGGCTTCAAAGTCAATCATGACCGCAACCGTGGACTTCTTGCATTCAAAGCCTTCGTAAACTTTATTTGTGAAGTATAGAAGGGTGTCCGTGGTACTTTGTTGAGGCCGAAATCCAAACTGATATTTGTCCAAAAGGTTATGAGACTCCAACCTCCAAGTCAACCTTTTGTTGACTAGGCACTCCATTAATTTCCCAAAACAAGAAGTTAATGAGATGGGTCTGTAGGAGGCCAATTTCGATTCGTCCTTCCCAGGTTTTAATAAGGGAATAACTCTGGCCGTTTTCCATTTTTGAGGGATTTCGCCTGTCCAGATATCGTTAAATAGGTCCAAGATCTTCGTCAACATTTCGGGGGAACAGTTACTCAACATTTCGTTGTGGATGTTGTCCGAACCTCTGAGCGTTTAAGCTTTCCCACACTATCTGTTAGCTCCGCCAGCGTGAAAGGGACATCATCGGGGTCTGCGCACCTATAGAGATGTTCCATTCGGCAAGACAGGAATGGAGGGTGATATAACCCCCGAAATGGAAGTTGCAAAACTGAGGATTAGAATTAGCAATAATGAGGCTTTCACACTCTACAATGTGTATGTACCTGGGCAAGGACTACGGAAAGAAGACCTACTGACATTGCTGCCGACGGAAAAGGAAACAGTAATTGTCGGTGACTTCAACAGCAAACATCACACTTGGAACAGTGGCTCATCAAATGGAAATGAAAAGATCCTCTATGAATGGCTGTTAGGAAGCAACCAAATTCTATTGAATAAAAATCACATAGCCACGTTCCAATCCGCCTCAACAGGTACAATCAGTACCCTGGATTTACTGATAGTCACTCCAGGTATGTGGGGGAAGGTTGTAAGCTGGCATGTGGGACAAGATCTTGGTAGTGACCACTTCCCGGTCTTCCTGGAACTCGATGCGGGAAACACTCAGACAAGGGATAACACCACAGTACACAGCAGGTATAAAATGAAGAAAGCGGACTGGGATTCCTTCAAAGATGAAACAACAAAAATTCCAACTCAAGACATAGCTATGTTGGAGGAAATAGAAACAATTATCATTACCGCAGCCGACAAAAGTATCCCAAAACAGTCAGGAAAAGCCAAGCACAAGTACATGAATAGCTGGTGGAACAACAAGCTTCAGGAGCTAAGAAGAGCGCGTAATAACACTCGGAAAAAATGGAAGAAAACAAGAATAGCTGTAAACCGAAGTCAGTTCAACAAATGCAATGCCATGCTCCGCAAAGCTATTCTTGAGGCTAAGCGAGGGTCGTGGAGGGAGTTCGTCAGCTCCATGAACACAAACACCCCTTCGAGTACAGTATGGAAAAAGTTCAGAGCAACAAATGGAGAATCCTCAAAAAGGATCTCATTGTGATTACTTAACAAAATAGATAGTAGTTCTTAAAATCACTAAACCATGCACATTTCCAGTCTCTTTCTGTTTTCTAATATCAGCTAAACGGTTATTGAACTTTGTTATTTTATTATATAACTTGCTATTAGTCTCAAGACACATCCTTATAAAGTTACCTAGTTCATCTAACTGATTATTAATACACTTTACCTCTTCAGCTAACTTGCCGTATATACCGTGCATCTCTTTACATCCTCCATAGCTTTAGGCACTTCATCCAGATTCTTGCTTATCTAGATTCTCTTTTTCACTATCTAATCAACTACTCAAAGTTGATTTGATATCCTCTATAGTCCTAGATTTCTTATCTAATCAACAACTCAAGTCATTTCTAAAATTCACTATAGTCTTCATCTTGTCAACTATTAGTTTACCTATATTCCCCATTTTGCTAGCTAATAAAGTCAATTTGAAAGTCCTTTATATTTTGACTTAGACTCTGTATTCTTTCATCAACTCTGAAGGCAACTTCATCTCCCTTAACATGGTCATCTAAATCTTCTATATTCTGAAAAATAGACTGCAAATGGATTTCTATCTCATTAACTATATCATTAGCGTATAAAACCTGCTCACCAAATACATCACACCTAAAAATATTGATTCCATCCATATTCATTATAGAGTAATTCATCTAAAATAGAATCAACGGAGACTCCTGTACTTAACTCTTTCAGAACATAAACATACAAATGTCCATATATCAGAGGATCCCTAACATTCTGAATTCTATCAACATTATAGTATATCATGAAAGAATTTAATTTATTTATTATTGAACTGTTTTTACAAATATTAACTTTCAACCATTGTACCCGCCATCTTGTTAACTACCAACTTTGAAAATTTTACTTACCGGATCCAGGGTTCGAGGTTGGACAAGCTGAAAAGCAAAATGGTTGTCTGAAATAACTCAATAATTTATTTGTTTCCCATGAATTATTTATTATTTCGGTATAACATTATTTCTTTCCATTTCAACACTAATTTTTATTTCTTTTTCTTTAATTACTTTCTTCAAAAGAAAAACAATTTTACCCTTTATTCTTATTCATAACATTTACACATTAAAACCTTCTTAAAAGAATGAAAAATCACATTTTCTTTATTCGGCCATGAGGCGCAACTCATGAAAATCAAGTTAGCATTAATTACTGCCCTTATTTTTACGCTTTACCAAAATAGAATTCATAGTAAAAAAAAATCATCAATTTTAATTTTATATATATCGCAACCCAGCACTTCTTAATTATATTCTGTACATTCACACAGACACTCACACTTTCGTACTTTACATATTTGATTTTTTTTTATAACCCCCTTTTGAGCTCATGATTATCTTAAATTTTGATTGGTCATTTATGTACAGGTTAAATGTTATAGGATCAACACCCATTACCTACTTTATATTTTACAAATTATAATTAAACTATAAAGTTTTACCTTAATTCGTCTATGTGATCGCTTAACTTTTCTTCTAACGCATTTCGGATTGTTAATCCATCATCAGAGGTTAAAATAATTCGTCGGTTAAGACTTCGTTAAACATTAAAAGTTGCGTAAAAGACATTTAAAAATTACACTAAAAGAACATTTAAAAATATAGTCCACAAACACAGCGACGTAGCGGATGTGAGTGCGCACTCAATACCGGTCAGCGACGTACTGCACAGTTTATTGGAGTTTTCATGTTATCTATTGATGTGTTGGGGTATGTATTCTATGGCTATGTTATCTATAATCTTATCGTATAGTGTATGCGATTTAAATGCCAATTGTTCGTTTAATATATTATTGGGATTATTTCTGAAGGCTCGGTAAATTTCGAACTCTTCTACCGCATCCATATATCGTCCCTTTCTGCAAATGTGTAAGGGTTTGCAATTTGTCTCAAAATTTGTATAATTATGATTTAATGTGACGAGATGTTTAGCGTAGTTTGATTTATTTATATTTGAAATGCTCGTGGGTAAGTGTTCTTTATATCTTTCGAAAAAGGTCCTGCTAGTCTGACCAATGTAATGCATGTTGCAGTCATCACATATCATTTTGTATACACCCGTTCTTTTTTCAATTGATGTACGTGTGGCATTATTTAGCATTTTACGGATATTGTTGGTTGTTCTAAATGCGATGTGGATGTTATGTTTTTTAAAGGTGTTTCTAATGAGCATTGAAAAGTTGTTAGTATAATCAATCGCCATATATATTGCGTTCGTCGTGACACGGTGAGGGTTGTTAGTTCTGCGTTTGTGTCTAAGCATCAAGCGTTCCACTAATGAACTGCGGTAACCGTTCGTAATTGCAATATGTTTAATTATATCTACTTCTTCTTTGTGGTTGGCGGGATCTAAAGGTACGCTGTATAGTCTGTGTATCATACTATTGAATGCGGCCATTTTTTGTGAGTGCGGGTGGAAAGAATCAGCATGTATAACACCATCAGTTGTGGTGGGTTTTCTGTATATTCTGTATTGAAATTTATTATTATGTTTCATAAAAGTTAAGTCCAGAAAATTTATGGCATTGTCTGATTCTATTTCAAGTGTGAATTGTATGTTTTTGGTAATGTTATTCATGTAATGTAACAACATGTTTGCCTGTCTCGTTGTCCCGTCAAATATTACAAACGTGTCATCCACGTATCTTTTATAAAATGAGATGTTACGTTGCCATTTATTGTGTGGGGATAGCAAATATGTATTTTCAAAGTTATTCAGGAAAATGTCAGCCAGCAAACCAGACAAGGGTGAACCCATTGCAAGACCCTCCTCTTGAATAAAAATTTTGAGACAAATTGCAAACCCTTACACATTTGCAGAAAGGGACGATATATGGATGCGGTAGAAGAGTTCGAAATTTACCGAGCCTTCAGAAATAATCCCAATAATATATTAAACGAACAATTGGCATTTAAATCGCATACACTATACGATAAGATTATAGATAACATAGCCATAGAATACATACCCCAACACATCAATAGATAACATGAAAACTCCAATAAACTGTGCAGTACGTCGCTGACCGGTATTGAGTGCGCACTCACATCCGCTACGTCGCTGTGTTTGTGGACTATATTTTTAAATGTTCTTTTAGTGTAATTTTTAAATGTCTTTTACGCAACTTTTAATGTTTAACGAAGTCTTAACCGACGAATTATTTTAACCTCTGATGATGGATTAACAATCCGAAACGCGTTAGAAGAAAAGAAGAAAAGTTAAGCGATCACATAGACGGATTAAGGTAAAACTTTATAGTTTAATTATAATAATTGTGACGCGGATACCAATACAATGACTTTTAATTTAGAATAGACTTCTGGTTGTTGGTTACTTATCTGCGCATTATTCCAACGGCTCCAACTGTTCACGCACTCCCGATTTCTCCTCACATTTCACTTTCTTTTCTCTTTTACTTTTAACGTTCTATTTCAAAACAAAATACTGTTAATCCACATTTATGTTAAAATTTTGTTAATTCACATTTTATACGTGCGGTGTTGGGCGCGCGCCCGTAATTTATTCCGGAACTTTTTGCGGCTGTACAGCACGACGGAATATTGTAGACTGGGCTTTTTCTGAATTTTCTGGCGAGCACGCGGCCCGCGTCTGGCGCCGATAGGTGTTAGATGACGACTGGTTTGTTCTCGGCGCAGATGGTGGCATCGCACTGCATTCCAAGTGACGTATTGCTAGGTTCGGCACTGACGTCATATGTTTTGATCGCTGAGTACATAGGTCAAAGTTCGTACTGCTAAAAATAGCTGCTTCTCTGTCATTTTGCTGTTGACCTTGACACTAATTCGCTCACTCGGCATGCTACATTTATTGTTTATTGTAAATTGAAATACAATTTACAATTATTATATCATGACCTCCTTTCCCAAATTACCCCTGGGTAGGCTAAACTGTCCCGTTACAATCATAGAGTCTTATCCAACGTACTTTATTAGCTCATTAGGAGGACTTACATCTCCAAAGGAATCAAAGTAATATACTTTACCACATTTCTTATAGTATCACATAGAATGCATACCAATTAATGAATATGATGCTAACTTTATTATCCCACACTCAATTTTATTAACCTTGTCAGGAAGCATATATCTCATAAAGGCATCTCTCAAGTTCTTAAGATTACTACATTTTCCTTCTAGTTATCTTAAAGATAATGGTTTTACTTCGTATTTGTTTGTTCAAGATTATCTTTAATATATTTTTAATTCAAACACTTTTTGCTACAGTCTGTTTCTTGATGTATAAAATATATTTAATATTTATAAAGACTTCACCTCATGGAGTAAACATCTTGAGGTAAAGTCTTTATAAATATTAAATATATTTTTAAGTATTCAAATCTAGCCCAAAACCTTTTACGTCTGCTAATTCTTTAGCTAACCAATCCAAAATATTTTTAACAATTGAAATAACACCTGTTTTAACAACCAGTGCTGCTTTTTTAATGTAGGGAATTATTTATCAACAGGAATTTCTTCACTAAAATTTAATAAATCATTTAATAATGCTCCAGCTTCTTTAATTTCTTCTAATTTTGTATGGAAATTCAATTCTAACACAATTACCACCTTTCTTATGCTACTTGAGTTTGTTATTCTGCCTATTTGCCAACAGTCTCTTATCCTTGGCATTCTTAAAGCAATCTAAAGCAAATTTAATAGTAACCCATGACTTATTTCTGAAAGCTGACTTTCACTTAGTTTTCTGGTTTTTCATCAGAGTTACTGTTGCAGATTTATACTCCATTTATATAAGATAAAATTTAAATAAAACTTAAAATCTTAATCCAGGTCCTATATATATGCCCAATCCTAATTTTCTACCTCCAGTAGTTGCTAAATCAACAATCATTCATCTAAATCAGAATATTTAGATATAACTCTATTCCATATTTTTCCTGCAACACCTCATCAGCTACCTATTGTAACTCTACCTTTTCTTGATGTAAAGGTGTTTTTATTCGGGATTCAAATAAAAACTAAACCGTAGTTTATTTTGGGTTACAGGATGTATTGTCAAGATTGAGGAGGAGAGAGATAATGCAAAACAAATATTTCAAAAGTTCCCGCAGTGCTGTCTGATAAAGAAACTGACTGTGACGTAAGCAGATCAAGTGTATGTTGACGGAGTCTTGTCGTCTGCTTCGTTAAGGTTATCTGTGTGTTGCTCCCGCTCTCACTTGGTTCTTGTAAAAATCTCTTATCCCAATTACAATTCCCCAAAAATAATACCTCCTTTTCGTAATCAATGGTTTATTATTATTTTTATTATTTGATTACTAGGACAAATTAATAGTTCAACCATACATAGCCCGCAAAAAAATATAGGATCGATCTTTGTATTGGATTCGATCTGTGCAAAAATTACAATTAAATATATTATAACTTTAATCTCTGGGCTAGGGTTCTTGAAGCTGTTCGGAAGTCAGATAATGTCAAAGAGAATACAACACATTACAATTTCTGAAATGAAACATTAATCTTACTCACTAAATTAAATAACAAAACAGAAATATAGTTAATGTCTCTATGGTGATGTGAAATTCCGTTAGAAAGGCTGTATACAAAATAACTCAAAATGGCCGACCTCACTTCGAACTACTACACGTTGTTTGCGTGTGTTCCAGTTTTAATTCAAATAAAATGTTTTACTCTATTCTTTCACTGTATCTTTGTTAAGTAGATTGTTTAATAATCTCTGATGATTATTCAAGTAGTGTCTGTGAAGCTTGGCTGAGTGTGGTGTATAACTAGTTAAAGGTTAAATCTATAGTTACGCTTCAGATGTAGTCGACATTATGCCTTCTCATTTCTGGTTAGTATTTTTGATTCTTGATCCTCCTTCAATCTTTTCGTTTTATGTTTTGTATTTTATATGATTTTAATTATATTTCTTTCTTCTTCATTTTGGTTATATATTTTTTCTTCTCAATACTGTTGTAATTACCATTTTTACTTTTAACTTCAGAGGCTTGTAAAATTGATCTTGTTTCATCTACAACTAACAAAAGACTTCTAATAATGTTTCTTTTGTGTCAATGGCTTTGACCAGCAATATCTGCCTTGCTATTGGTTGGTTTTGTGAACCTGAGGTCAACCGGCACTGCATTTGAATATAATGTTCATCCATACTCAACCAAAAAGTATTCCTTTGCTATTTTTTTATTGTGTTATAATTTAATTATACAGCGTTATGCCTAAATAAGAAATAAACATTTTGACACCTTATTTCATGTGATTGGGTGTTATAATAGGAGCTTTTACCCCTTTACAAAAGTACTACTTAAGGACCATTATTAATCTATAAAACCTATCATAGAACACTTTCATTTATCATATTGGTTTACAATACTCTATAATTACTTTACAGGATTAGGTTTACTACATACTCTGGGTCCCTAATTATTATATTATTACATTAGTTTGTTGTTTTAGACATTTCTGACCTTGCTATCCTCTGTTTTTGCAAGTTGGGATTAGGCCATACACAACCAGTTTTTATTTATATTCATGCTTAATTACATGTCTGCTTCGAACCCATTTGCCTTGTTACAATGTTTATAAATGATTATATTAATTACTTCATTTTACATTAACTAGAAGCCTTAACATTTAACATTTTAAATTGACAATATTAATATTTTAAAAGAGAAATGTTGCCTACATGGCCAATACCATGTTCCCTATCCTATAAACAACATTATGATTTAGTTTGTCATTTCAGTCCTGTCTGTCTGAATTCATAACACTCAATTAGTTTATGATCATTATCTCAATGTTTGTGTTAAACTTTGATATGGTTTATGCTGTGGCAATACTAAAATCTTGTCCTTGCCCACAAGTTCATAACAAACATCAACATTATTTATCACTCATAATGTCTATTGGGTTTAATGTTGAGACCAACATACATAAATATCATTTGACCCTTCTGCAGGGTTACCTTTCAAAATAATGTCCTTCTGATAAATCTTATGACTAGTATAGTTTATAGTATTAATAAGAAAAATAACTAATACTGACTGGGTATTAGTAGAGTTCCACGCTATGCAATTCTAATTGACATTTATTATATTCACTTATTTTGCTTATATTGCAATGGTTTGTTTTCGGCTTATTTTTTTTTACTCACTCACTAGGTATTTTAAAAGAAACAATGATTCACTTAGTCACTTCTGCTTGGTTAATAACTGGCCTTACTTCACACTATTTACAATGCTTGACTTATTCATTAAGATACAAAGGTCTTTATTTTATGCTACCTAATTGTGTTGCATTCTTTTTTTTTACATTTTACAATTTAATTTTATTTCAATAAGGTTTTCTTTCATTAACATACACAGTTAATGGGGCGTATAATGTTCATTATTTGGGGCATATTTTAGATTATATTGGGGCTCCCTTTATGTCACATTACACTATCTATCTTCTGTCTTCTTATGATCTCTGTATGAAACATCGTGTTCTTTAGCCGCCTCATCTAAAGGATTAGTTCCAATTAGATAAGTTAGATTATTCCAAGATTTAATTAGATAAGTCTCTGCATGCTTATATCTTACCTAACTTGGTTCCTGGGCATAGGAAGTTATATCCAGGCAAATGTAATTCGAAACATAATTATTTGAAATTATATTGAACAATCTGGACCTTACCTTATGATCTCTTAAGATCAATCAAGGTAATGACGCCATGAACCTTATCAAAAACTCTGTTCCCCTAGATGAATCAACTACTTCCTCCAATTTACATGAAAAGTAGTAAATTATTCCAATTTCCTCATGATGAAAGCTATTATTACCAGCTTTCTCTTGCACATAGATATAATTCTGTCTGTTCAATAGATCATTTAAGTTATCTATACATTTATACTCAATGTTTGCTTTATATTCAGTCCACCACTTTCAGATACTCTTGTGATCTTCCATATACTTCCATCTAATGTTATACACTTGTCTCCCTTAATTGATTTCGGTTTTCCAGTAGTTTGATCATTGTTCTTATGAACTGACTGTGTATCAAATAATTCCTTTATATAATTTCTCAAATCATCTGGAGTACAAAACTTCTGCTCTGGAGCATCTGGATACATTAACCCTTTGAACAGTAATCACGTATATACACGTTTTTTGTCAGGCGGGCCAAATTCAGTAATCACGTATATTTACGTTTTCAACTTCTGCTTCGTTAGTATTGCCGTCATACGTCGTTTATTGGAATGGTATTCGTGCTGCACTCTAGTGGATAGTTTCTGAAACATTTGGTATTCATTCCTTCTTAGTCTGATGTAATAATTACGTGGCTGTGGTGAATAATTTTACATGTGCTCTGCAGTGTTGTGTTTGGAGGTTACGTTCTGCGTTGTGTACAAAAGTGTAAAGTTGTGAGCAGTGTTTTTGTTTATAAATAACGTTTATTATTCGTACTATTTAAATTATAGGGCGTAAAATTTGGATTTAGTGTTGAGTATTGATTTAGTAATCTGATAAACTATCTTTGCAAAATGTCTAAATATTTGACTGAAGATGAAATTCGTGAATATATTACAAACTGTGAATCGGGTGACGAAGTGTCTATTTTTTTTTCCACACACAGAAGAACTTTTAAAGTAAGTAGAAAATTTGGTAAATTTTAATTTAACACTATTTATACATTTTTAATCAATTTGCTTATAATTGAAGTTGACAATTTTGCATTAAAATACATTTTACAAAATTTCAAAAAATTCCACTTTCAGGGGCCCGGCATACTGACCGAGTTGTCACTGTTCAAAGGGTTAATAACCTACATAGTCCATGAGTTCTGGTTAATTTTCAGTATCAATAATAATATCATTACGATCTACTCTTAATATGAAGTTAACAATCATAGGCCTAAAAGAATTCTTCTTGACTCAATACAAACCAAGTTTATCATCCTTAACTGTAGGTAAATACTTCTGAGCTATTGGACCAAAAATCTTAGTATCGGGACTAACGATAATCTCCATTAGTGTAGAATTCTGCACCTCATCTCTTTCTGGACTAGCAACTGTTTCAGGTTTATCGACAATTGATCTAAACAGCATACTTGAAGGAAGTTGAATTAGTCTTTTTCATAAAACTAAATTCCAGAATTCATATATCACCAAACTGTCTAACAGAGGGTACTAGCTGGGTTAAATTCTGATTCTGTTCCAAGACATCTACAATATCTGACTATAATATGCTCCCCATACATTTTGTTGTGGGCTCAAACTCTTCCTGATATACTTCAAAAAGCATACTTCGTTCTTCTGAGCCCGCTTGAATTTTGTAATCAACTCCTCTAGAGAATCTAGCTTTTTAGCCTCCTCGGCTCTAATGTGAAAGTTCTTTGAAGTCACCACTTATAAGACAATGTTTTTAGGTAACATGAACATGAGTGAGAACAAGAACTTGGTAACATTCACATTTTACATTTACATTAGTACGTTATAGCCTCAAACTTATGTATATACTTTGCATCAGCAGCTTTCAATGTTAGGTTGAAACTCTTAATATTAGGTAAAAAGCTCTAAATCTTTAGACCAACATCTATTGCACATCTCCATACACTTTGTTGAATGTTCTATCACTCCCTACAAAGTCATCATACATGAATCTCATGTAGCGTTCATTCACTTAAATATAATTATCATGTTTAGATTATCCCTGATAACTTTCAAGTTGACTATAGAATAACACTGACTCAATTATACGAAAAATAATTTATGCTGTCCTCTAACAAAGTACTCTTTAATTGTATCTTGATCTAAATCATCATTACTAAGGAATTAGAATAGCAATCAGTAATGCTAATCAAATCTTGATAGTTAAGAATAAAAGTAAGATATCTGCTGACCGATATATCTTCTCAGTGTTTTTATATCTTTCTTGCAACTTCTTATAAGTCCTATTATGGAGACTTTCTGTAGATGTACATATTCCTATAGGGATCCCAACCTTTATATTTTAAGTTTAATAACAAGGTCGTTTTCTCAGATAATGAACTTCCTACTATCAAACATCTTATGTGACGGTACAAACGTCCGTCTTAAGGAATTATGGTACAAGGAAATATTTTACTGTATTTTTATTCTATTTTCACATATAAAGACATGGTTAGGACAACTCTCCCAATAACTAACAGCACAACGCAGTTTCGTCAGTGCAAATCGAATCCAAGATCATGGCCTACGTGCGTTTCGTCGCATACATTATATAAAACCAATTGAAAAACAATTCTGAGACGTAGTAAAACAAGTAAAAACATCATAAGTATGACGCAAAACAAAGGCGTCAGATGTATGAAACAAAAGACGGTGACGACATGACACTACTACATACGCAGATTTTGCGTATGACCCGCTCTCAGTCTCTATCATCAACTCAGAGCGTACACACGTTCAATTGTGGGCTGGCAAATTATCGCCAGCAAAAGTGATCTAAACTTGTAAAAATGTAATCACAAAATGAAACTAAATTCAGTGAACAGTTTAAAATGAAGTAAATTAAATTCAGTGAAACCAGAAACTGACAGACTGCAAAGTTCGCCCAAACATCCGCCGCCAATCATGGAAAACGTCTGAGGCGAAGCCACCACCACCACATTTCAGGGAAGTCTTAAAATTCAAAATTCTAACCATTGATATGAGCTCAAAATTTTATTAATCAAATATGTAACAACAATCAATGTATGAGACGTAAGATTGAGAGAGTGAAAGTGGATGAGTGCCGGCATTTAAAAAGTAGAATCAGAAGGTGTTGGTTTGCGTTTTTTAAATAAGTAAAATGAGATAAGTAAATTAAATTGAATACTGCAGTTTAGAAAAATACTCTTGTGGAAAGAATAAAGCCAAGAGAAAAGCTAATAGTATAATGAGATTAATATATGGTAGAGAGGCGGAAGTCATAAAGCCGCCATTTTGTTAATTGTTTTAGTTGGGAGGTGACTCCATTTTTGTTTCATGAAAATTAATAATTGCAAATCTAAATAAAACCACAAGTTGTTTAATCCAATGCTGTGTATATTGTTATTTCGAAAGCCCAGCTGTCTCTGTCCCTCGTTTAACGACGCCCTGGACCCTAGCGATAAAAGTAATGCAGGTGGTAAAACCACGTGTTCACACCGGATGTATGGTGAGTATCATGTTATTTATAATTATTAAAATAAAAATAACTTATACAAAGAGGAGTAGAGTAACAATGGCCCCCCGAACTGGGACTTTATATAAAATCACAATTATATAAATAAGCCAGAGAACAGAGACAGTTGGTACTGAAATAATAAAACATAACACGTAAACATTGCGATAGTTAGGTTATGTGGTTACTAGATTAAGGAGACGTAAAGCAACAATTGAAAATAAACGCTAGTTTATTAGTAAATACTATTATTATTATTAAAATGGCAGAAAACAATGAAAGTGTCGGTCTAAATGACACAGCGACAGAATCAGTAATAATGAGTGGAATCGCTGCAAACACAACACCTGTCGGTAGTAAAGTATCATTAGATGACTTGTTCCAATTAATGAAAATGCAAAGTAATAAGTTGAATGAAAGATTTAACGAACTGAAAGAGCAAAAGAGCGATTTAAAAAACGATATCATTGAAATCAAAAGACAAAATTTTAAGTTCGATAAAAGAATAAGTGAAATAGAGACACGTTTAGATGAAATGGAGTTAGAGAATAATAGAGAAATAAATAAATTGAATGAAAACAAGAACGACAAGGTAAGTAGTGGGGAGAATTATAAAAATAAAAATATGGTATTAGAAAATAATGGTGAGAATATTGGTAGTGATAATGAGATTTTAATGGGAATAGAATACGATAACGATGGAATGTTAGTGTGTGATGAGTTAGAGAGAAAGTGGAGAGAAAGTATAATTGTAAAAGGGTTGCAGGGGGTAAATTTTTCCCGTGTTGGTGAAGTAAAGGCTTCACATGTGTTTAGGAAGGACGAGAGTGCCTTCAGTATATATTTGGAAGACGATATGTCTGCAAATAAAGTTCCCTGGGTTTTTTGTGCACTTCATAGGTGGTGCAGCAATTATGAGTTAGTGTCCCCTGCATATTTTAAGAGTGAGAGATATATTGAGAGAGAGAGAGAGAGAGAGAGAGAGAGAGAGAGAGGTACTGTAAGGAGAGAGAGAGAAAGAGAGAGATAGAGATTTTTTTAAAGTAAATATGAAGAGTTTGTAGAGAGGTTAGGTGGAGAGAGAAGTAATAATAATAACAAGTACTTACCTTATAGTGAAACTGAGGTAGTAGGAGATGATGATGAAAATAATGACTTTGTAACTTACCTGATTGTGACTAATCATACTGAAGGTGACAGGACCATACCGAATGTTGACAAGTTTTATGATATAGTAATGTGGAGTAATCCTGCAGAGTATTACTATGGTATAATGGATAAAACAGATTTAAATAGTTATTATATTACAAAAGATGATATAATGTACTTAATTAAAAATGAGTTGTGTATACGTAAGATAAGATTATTATTTGATGATGGTGGATAAATATTTTATTGTGTTATGAACATTTAATTATGTGATAGTGTGGTTTCAAGATGGACTGTTTTATGAACTGATTTATGGTCAATGATTAAATGATAATTTGGATTGTATATTTTTGTGTGTTGATGTCCAGGTATTGATGTACTTTTGATGTTGTGTATTACATGTATTTTTATGTAAACCATGTAGGTAATAGAAATGGCTTTAATCATACTTATAATGTTTATTTTGTTCTCAGAGGAAAATAACTGTAGAATTTTAAATAATTGAAGAATAATTAATTGTGTTGATGAATTTAAATAATTATGAGATCTAGATTCTAATGATTAGTAAATGAGTAAACATAAATATGTTCAGATATTGAGTTGTATTATTATTGTAAGGTAAGTGATGAATTTTCTAGTGTTATATTAACGGGAAATGTTGTAAAGAGGTTTGGGTGATAATGATAAATAAGGCATATGAATTAGTCAGAATTAACTTTACTGGGAGTTAGAGAGAATAAGAAGTTGAGATACAGATAATACACAAAGAGGGTGTTGGATATTTTAGGGACATAGTAGTTAGTGATTATATGTAGAGAAGATGAGTAATATGTAATTAAAGAGTAAATAGTTGATGGTGACATTTTGTAGCAAGGGTAGTGGCGTAGGGAGTCAGCAACAACAGGCGTTATGGCGGGAGGAATAGATTTAAAGAGGGTTACGGGTTACCTGAAAGGGTCAGGAACCGATAAGGGAATGAGTTGGTAGAGTTCGAGTACACACGTCCTAGTACAAAGAGGTAATAGAAATTTCACTTAAAGAAGTGAACGGTATAAATAGAATTAATGTTGAAGGGGGTTGTTATTGAGAGATTGGTGTCATATTATATAAATCTGTTAGAAATGGTTGTTAGTAGTGGTTGTTAGTAGGGAAAAAAAAGGGTGAGTAAGGTTAGATAGATAAATGCCAAAATAAGATATAGTTAATAGTGAATAATAGAGAGTCACCCAAACTAGATAAGTATTGATGAAAAGGTTAGAAAAAGAAAATTCATAGTAGAAAGGTGATGTAACAGAAAGGTTAATAATAAACTTGAAATTTTTTATAGAATCTCATTGTAACAAATGTTAAATAGTTAAATGTTAAATAATTAGAAGTTGATATAAAAGAATGGTAAAGAGTTAATAGAGAGTTGATAATAATAATAATGTTATAAAGTTTGATACAAGTTGTGTAAATGTAAATTGTTTAATGTAAATGTAACAATGTTAATGTGTAGTGTTCAGTATTTTATTATGTTGTATTGATATTGTTATTGAACATACAAATATCGTTCTGATTCTGTTGCAAAGAAATATGAGTATCAGGAAAGCTGAGTAAAGAAAGTTTAAAATATTTGAAGTGTTTGCCATAATAGTTACATTTTTTAATTTTATATAATAAAGATGAATAGTTGTTGTTGCGGTTGAAAATTAAAATTTTGTTTTATGTGTTATGTTTAGTATAAGAATATGTTTTCTTGCGATGAAGGAAGTAAGGTAATATTGACGGGAGTCAGAAAGCTTTAATAAATGTAGGAATGTTGAAAAGGGAAATGGATTTTCTATTTTAAATCTTGTTCGTTTTTATTATGAAAGAATTTTAGAGTTAAGCAAACCAATGCCTCTAAACACAACCCAATGCAGCTAAGGGGAGACATATCTGTTCCGGATATGGAAGTATATAAGGCCACTATTTTAAATGTTTGTATTTCATGTTTCAGAGTTTGATGGTGTTGTGAAGGCGGTCCTGAGCTTGCCGGTGCGTCAGAGCAGGGGCGTTAAGTGCCAATTGGCCTTACGGTGTTGGGATCTCTCATGAGAAGTCCAGTAAGGTCAGGCAGGTACGGTCACCATCATTGGACCAAGGGTAAGTAATTGTATTTTTTTTATTATATATAAACACTACAGGGGGTTGTGGCGACATATCTGGGCTGATCCCTTTAGGAAGTGTGAATGAGTCAATGAGAGTTTTTATGCTTCGGCATAAAACCTCTCATTGAGGGGTTTTGTGACGGTACAAACGTCCGTCTTAAGGAATTATGGTACAAGGAAATATTTTATTGTTTTTTCACATGGTTAGGACAACTCTCCCAATAACTAACAGCACAACGCAGTTTCGTCAGTGCAAATCGAATCCAAGGTCATGGCCTACGTGCGTTTCGTCGCATACATTATATAAAACCAATTGGAAAACAATGGTGAGACGTAGTAAAACAAGTAAAAACGTCATAAGTATGACGCAAAACAAAGGCGTCAGACGTATGAAACAAAAGACGGTGACGACATGACACTACTACATACGCAGATTTTGCATATGACCCGCTCTCAGTCTCTATCATCAACTCAGAGCGTACACACGTTCAATTGTGGGCTGGCAAATTATCGCCAGCAGAAGTGATCTAAACTTGTAAAAATGTAATCACAAAATGAAACTAAATTCAGTGAACAGTTTAAAATGAAGTAAATTAAATTCAGTGAAACCAGAAACAGACAGACTGCAAAGTTCGCCCGAACATCCGCCGCCAATCATGGAAAACGTCTGAGGCAAAGCCACCACCACCACATTTCAGGGAAGTCTTAAAATTCAAAATTCTAACCATTGATATGAGCTCAAAATTTTATTAATCAAATAAGTAACAACAATCAATGTATGAGACGTAAGATTGAGAGAGTGAAAGTGGATGAGTGCCGGCATTTAAAAAGTAGAATTAGGAGGTGTTGGTTTGTGTTTTTTAAATAAGTAAAATGAGATAAGTAAATTTAAATTGAATACTGCAGTTTAGAAAAATACTCTTGTGGAAAGAATAAAGCCAAGAGAAAAGCTAATAGTATAATGAGATTAATATATGGTAGAGAGGCGGAAGTCATAAAGCCGCCATTTTGTTAATTGTTTTAGTTGGGAGGTGACTCCATTTTTGTTTCATGAAAATTAATAATTGCAAATCTAAATAAAACCACAAGTTGTTTAACCCAATGCTGTGTATATTGTTATTTCGAAAGCCCAGCTGTCTCTGTCCTTCGTTTAACGACGCCCTGGACCCTAGCGATAAAAGTAATGCAGGTGGTAAAACCATGTGTTCACACCGGATGTATGGTGAGTATCATGTTATTTATAATTATTAAAATAAAAATTACTTATGGATCATTCCATCTCAAATGAACCAGAAAAATGGCAAAATGCAACCCATCAACTCGGATTTTCATGAAATTTGGTACACATGGTTTGTTTACATATATGACTGGTTTAAAATTTCAGACCTCTATCTTAAGCCATTTCAGAACTAGAGCAGACTGATTTTCAACACAAATACTAAAAAAATTCATCTGCGGCTGTCGCGAATTCAATAAGTAGTTTTAAATTTATTTAATTTCTTCTAAAATTGAAGTAGGAAAGATTTGAAATTTTCCATACTTATGTAAAATTTTCTGCAGAATTCAAATATTGTATCAGATTTGTTGTAATCACATTATGAAGGGTCGTTTGAGCCTTCAAAATAGAAATATTACTTTCTTTTAAATGTCCACAACTTAAATTACAAATTCCTGTGTACAGACTGTAGTTACAGTGTCCCAATATTATGGCTGGTATCATTGGAAAGAGAAGAAAATGTCCTTTAAAACAGACTTAAAAATCTTTGGGGAAATGACAACTACACTAGTAGTCATAAAAAACAATATTTAGGGCATATTAACAAATTAATCCACTTTTACACACAGAAACAAAAATTTATTCAAAATAATATCCACATTTACAAGTACAGGAATAGAAATTTATTCAACTGATTATCTAAAAATACAATTTAGGCAACAAAGTATTCTAAAAATATAAATTAGCTACAAATTATTCCATTTCCCATTTATCAATTTTTGGCACTCTACTGAAATTTGATATTGCCTGCCTGTCACTGTTGTTGGTTGTTCTATAGTACATAATATATTTTGAAATGGGATCCAACAAATATCAACCCTATCTGGCCAATAAAAAGATACTGATGGACCTGCTGGATGCATAAATCTAATTCTGGCATCTCCCTGATCTAAATTTATAATTTCAATAAGACCAATATACCATGTAGAATCGTATTTACAGCAAACAAAAGTTACTTTCAAGGAGTCTGCAATAGGTGTTTGCACACCAGAAAAGTTAAATTGTAAAGCATAGTTATTGTCACTGCTAACTCTTTTTGCAGCCAGAGTATTGGTTGATAAAGGTATGAATTGGTGGAAACTTCTGGTGCCAGCCACAGTTTTTGATTTTGTAAATCGCTGTTGCAGATTAGTTCTTGTAGAACTTACTTCTTTTTCTTCTATATAAAAAAAATGGATTTTAGAAAATTTTTCTTTGCAAAACTCGAACATTTTTTTAGGATCAGAAATTTGCTCCTTGTATGGTCTCTGTAAATTGGCCTTTGTCACCATCCGTTTCACACTGCCCCCAATACCATCACAAGGTGATTTTCCATGGCTTGTTGCAAAGAAAGACCATGTGGCAGTGATTCCAAAAATCAACCTCGTGATGGCACAAATTTAAAAAACTTTTGCAATTTTTGTATTGAGCACTGCACCCATCTGTAAAATACTCTATTTTATTAACAGTAGGACAGTGATGCTTAATTGACTCTACAATTTTTGACTGAATTTTATAGACAAAAGCAACATCATGATTTAAATCATCAGAAATATAACATAATGATAAATGGCATAGTTCTTCAGTATCAGGATTTTTGTAGTATATAACAGCAGGATGTATAGTGCACGACATGTGAGTCCAATGGTAGCTTTGTGCCGCATCTTGTAGCACAAAACCATAATTTTCAGCAAAATCCATTAATACTAATGCCTCATTTTCATTTATATTATTTTTTCTCTCTTTCAAATGCGCAGCTTGACTTTTTGCTATATAACCATGTGGAACTAAAGTTTCTAGTTTAGTTACTAACATACCAGTAAATTCATTAAATGGTAGGGTTATATCAATAAGCTGAGTTCTGTCGACTGATACCCACTGATGGAAATTTATTTCATCATCTTCCTCAAGTTGGAATTTAGTTTCAATGTAATTTGTTAAATTTGTTGAAGGAGGACATTTATCACAAATTCTTAACATGCAATACCTGTTTTCTTTACTACAAACAATTTTATCTATGAAAGAATTTATATCATCTTTCGTATTTAAATTTAGGCCACGTAAAAGCAAGTCAACATTCTGGTGTATGGTGCATACACAAACAGCATGCGTTCCTGATGAACCAGCAAGTACACACCATTTAGAATGCATTTGACAAAATTTTGAAAATCCCAATTTAATGTTAGGATGAATTTGCTTAAATGTTGCATACAACTCTTCTAAATTACTAAGTATGAAACGTTTCTGAGCATGAACATTCTTTTTTATGCTGACATAATCTTTCGTACTGGGCATCAGTCGACTGTACTCATCATCTTCATAAAAATTCCTTACAAGTAATACAGTTTCATTAGGTAACTTTCTGCCTCGCTTTCGGTCAGGCAGTGAACAGATTCCTTTTGTATTAAGAATCTCACTAGCTTCATGTACCATTCTTTGTGATACACCAAAAGTTCGTTGAATTTTTTCTCTTGTCCATGATGGAGGAGCAAAAGTAAGAATACGAATCTTTTCCCGCCTACTTACAGTTGGTAATTTTTCTTTCATTAATTCAACCAGTCTATCTAAATCATTAGCCTTTTGTTTTTCCTCACGTTTACTTGCTATACTTTCATCATCGGAACTACTGTCTTTGCGTAATTTTTCTTCTGGAACATGAAGCACACGAACCACTTTCTTTTGGAGATTTTGCCTAGCTGCCTTTATTTTACGTTTCCCATAACTTACTTTTTGGTGTGGAGCTAGAGAATGCATTTTCATTGGTGAGCATCTATACCTGTTAAACTTGTATTAAGTTTATCCAATTCTTCTGTATCTTCTGCTGCTGCCACTTCCGTACCTTCATCGGACGTAGTCTTCACTTCACTGTTGTTTTCATCACTGCTGTCTTTGTTTGCCTCCTTTTGATCTGCACTTGAAATTTCACTTAAGGCATGCTTATGGCATGTTGAACACAACTTCTGCCCTGGAATCACAGTGGGCCTAACATGTAATATCTCAAGGAACTGCTTAGCAAGATCAAGTGAAACAACTCGCAAATCACGCTTTATTGCTTTTGTGTGTCTTTAAATGTATCACAACAACGCAAATGAGCATAACTTTCATACCGATCCAGGTACTCAATTTTATGGTGATTGCAAACATTACTTAAATCACCCTGTTGCTCAATTCCTGTTCGCCAAAGCAACAGTTCTTTCTGTACATCAGTGAATGAGGTAGCCACAATGTTGGTCACAACAGGTGAATAGATAATCTTATGGCACTCTGCTTGCAGAAAAGTACCAATGCTGCATGGTGGGTAACTTGTGCCATCTACAGGTCTACTTGCCATACTCCTGTAAAAGTTAATTTTTTACAACAGGGGTTTACTTCTCCTATAAAATGAACAACAGTAAATTAATCATGCTGCTTTATAAGTATTCAATTGTAACTTACCAATGTAATGAAAATATAATGTTCAAATTGTGCACTAACTACACTAGCTGCAACTTCTCATGGCAGCCATTTTGAAAGATGCATGATCAGTAGTGACACCTGGTGTGGGAGGGAAATTTGAAAAGTCTTCTATGATGAAGTGATATTTTTTTTAACTTACCCTGTTTATTTCTATCACAGGCCTAGTTGTCATTTCCCCAAAGATTTTTTAAGTCTGTTTCAAAGGAAATTTTCTTCTCTTTCCAATTATACCAGCCATAATATTGGGACACTGTAACTACAGTCTGTACATGGGAATTTGTAATTTAAGTTGTGGACATTTAAAAGAAAGTAATATTTCTATTTTGAAGACTCAAATGACCCTTCATAATGTGATTACAACAAATCTGATACAATATTTGAATTCTGCAGAAAATTTTACATAAGTATGGAAAATTTCAAATCTTTCCTACTTCAATTTTAGGAGAAATTAAATAAATTTAAAACTACTTATTTAATTCGCGACAGCCGCGGATGAATTTTTTTAGTATTTTAGGCTGAAAATCAGGCTGCTCTAGTTCTGAAACGGCTTAAGATAGAGGTCTGAAATTTTAAACCAGTCATTATATATGTAAACAAACCATGTGTACCAAATTTCATGAAAATCTGAGTCGGTGGGTTGCATGCCGTGGTTCAGTTGATATGGAATGACCCTTATGCAAAAGAGGAAAAGAGTAACACTTACAGGATAGGGTGGAATAATAGTTTTCTCTTTAGCATTATCTTTAGAATCATATACAGTTGTCTCTAAAACTAACTTTAGACAGTCCTTAAATTTCTTCCTCATTTAAATAAGAAAATTTTAAATGAAGCTTATTAAATAAATTAACTGGTGCAAATTCTACAATGAAGTTAACCTTATATCAACCTCACGACTTCTACAAAGATGGAAAATATATGCTAGGATTAGTCAGCTTCTATAAATCCAGACATGAAGATAACAATTGAGTCTCCAAAGGATTTTTTGATTGAAAAGTTCTTATATTTGTTAGGTTTTGGAAAGAACACTATTAAATTGAAAGCAAATGGAGAAAAAACTGGTATCAAGATAACTGAAATTGAGAATATTCGATGTTATAGAAATGCACTGCAATCTAGTCGCAAAGTAAATTTGAAAAACATTTTAGGAGACACAAAATGAGACTACTTACATGAGACTCTGGGACTATATTTATCAATGGATCAGGTTTATATACTTTAACCCTTTGTAACTCTGTAATAAGTAATCACATGTGCATGTGTGTGTGTGTATAAGTTTAATATTTATAATTACTTTCCCTCAAGATGTTTTTCCCTTATGTGGAACATGTTTTGGGAAACTTATTGTTCCCATCCTCAGCCTTCTTAATTTTGGATCTTGTGGAGTATTTGTGTTTTGGTTGAGTGTTGTTATGGTTTCATGTTGGTTTTTGGTATTTTATACTGATGTTATTGTGTGTGATTGTGGTGTATATATTAGCTTTTTGTGTATTTTCGATGTTGAGTGCTTTGAAAACTTTGTCATGTTTAGTATTGATTTGTATTTGTTCAGGTATTAGTTTTCTATTTTGTTTATAGTATTTTTGTTGTATCCATTTTCATAAGGAATTTGGTAAATTATATTTCTTTCTTTGTTTGTTTCCTGTTCGTTTAGAGGTATTTTGTACAGTCTGTTAAACAGCGAATAGAAAGCTTCCATTTTATGTTGTGGTGGGTAGTCAGAATGGTTAGGTATAATGGTGTTAGTGGAGGTTGGTTTTCTGTATATTGCATATTGTAGATGGTTATGGTTTCTTGTGATGATTACGTGTAAATAGTTGATTTTGTTGTGTTTTTCTTTTTCTTCTGTGAATTGTATTTTTGGATGTATATTATTGATATGGTTATGTTGTATGTTGGATGGTTAGTTGCAATGTTATTTGTGTTGCACTCTAGTGGATTGTTTTCCAAGCATCTGGTATTCATTCTTTCTTAGTTTTATTTAATATATGTGGCTATGGTGAGAAATTTTTGTTCTCTATCACAAGTGTTTTGGGGCATGTACTGAAGTGTGCTTGGAAGTTATGTCGTGCTTAGTTTACAAAAGTATAGAGGTGTGAACAGTGTTTTCTTTTATAAATAACTCGTATTCATTTTATATAAATTATGTAATGTTGAGTAATTTTGTATTGAATGTTTCTGATAAACTACCTTTGCAAATCTCTATTTAATGTAGGACAAAATTCATGACCATGTAATGAACTGTGAATCGGGTGACAAAGTATTTACTTTGGATGAACTGGACAGTGGAGACAATCTATTAACACTTTTTATATATTTATTTTATCAGTTTCCCTGTAATTAAAGTTGACAATTTGCATTTAATTACATTTTTAAAAGTTTCAAAAATTCCGCTATCACAAGCCTAACACACTAACAGAGCTGTCACTAATCAAAGGTATAACTCTAATAGCCCCAAGATGTGGTGCCAAATATAACTCTAATTTACGTTAGCTAGGGATTACCTTCTTAAAGCCCTCTATTGGAGCGCCAAATATAATGATTTTTGCTATGTCCCGCTAGTTGCGGCATCAAATATAACGTTTTATTACTCGTTATCATTTATTATATTGTTAATTAATAGATTACGTTCTTTCAATCTAGCAACGGTAATTAAAGTTATAATGAAGTCTAGTGATGTTAATTGTAATTGTGTTGGGTTACTTATGCGTGATGAGTACAAAGAAATCTTATATGTTCAAGAATACTAATTGCTGTATCATCCCACAGGTAGTTATTAAATAATAAAACGTATACACATTTATCAGTATAATTGTTGCATTTATTATTATTATTCTTATTAAGTTACTCGTCATTCATATTAATTCCATATGATTTTAACATTTTATGATTATTCGTTAATTTATAATATATTCTATCTCAATAGACATTCATTCTAAGATCTCTATCTCAAGGCAAAATTTAATACTTATCTCTATTAAATATCATATTACACATATTTTATTTAGAAATGGATTCATGTTTAATATATGAAGTTTATCTTTAATAAGACATACGTGAGTTTTTTAAGTATGTCATATTTTATACGTAGGTTCTTTGAGTAGGACAGACAGGTGTTTTAACAATATATTAATTAATGCATAAATGTTACTCTTGGTACGTTATCCAATCTGCAGCGTGTAGAACTGTGTTGATTATCATCCCCACTCCTTAGCTCTGCCATGAAAGTGTAGATGCGCTAATCACATCGTGGTTTATTCTCGTAGTGCATGATACGTTGAACACTTTTTGATCACTACACTCTGACTAAGACACTCCGGCATCTTCCGACGTTCCACTAAATAATTACCTGTTACTAGTAATAACGTTTATTCTTTTTACATGAGTTATAGATTTCACACGACTGTTTTAGAACACATGTTGCGATCCAAATTGTTTTACAAGTTATATATTACTACAACCTTAGTTCGCACTTCTCAATATTAATTGTATTATACACATTGTTTGTGAACTTTGGTTCTACAGAATATAAGTTACAAATCTTCACAATTATTTGTACATGTTAAATATTCATACGTTTTAAGTCAATTCGCGGACTTTTCACTACCGACTAATTCTGACTTTCATTAAAGACTCTGAACTGTTAAGTTAAGACTTCACAAAACTTATAACATACTCTCGTCAACACTTACGACCGACTCCTCCGAAAGATTATTATTGACTCCACTGATCGCGCTCTCGGCTTATTTTATATACCGAATACCTCTACTTCCCTCTTAAGACTCTCTTAGTCCAACACCTTCTTTACCATTGGTTATCGTCCTTCGTTTCTCAGAAAATTCCCTCCTATTTCTTTTACACGTTCCCACGCTACGTTTCCATTCGTTTTTCGTTCTAGTTTTCTAAGAACTAGACTTCTGGAAACCCGCCTACGTTGAACTCTGGTTTCTGATAGGATATCTTACTTCCCTACTCTATTTTCCTTGCTTTTGGTTCCACCCTTAGTCTGTGACGAGAGTTCGATTTCACACGCGTCAATCATCCTGTCACTTTTTCTTATGTCCCATTCAGACACATTCTCTTAATTGACTTCTAACGCACAGCTGCATCTGGCTAATGAGTGTACAGCACTTTGTTCTAGATTTCTCAGTATATCCTTGTCTGGCCCCTCGCTGACTTTTCTATACCCAAGTGAGACCAATTCCTGCATTGTCTTCCAATGTCCAGCTGCATCCTCTGTTAGAGTTCACACACTTGGTGTGGCCTTTCTTAGTAAATTTCTCTCTGGTGTTTTTGCTACCCCTTACTCAGAACCATCCTTCTCTTTAAGCGTCCAGATGTACTCGTTACATTAGTTTAATAACCTCCTGTGTGGTTCTCTTTGTATTTATAATTGTACTTCTCGCTAGGGTGTCTCCCTATGACATTCAGCTAGAACAATCTTTGGTGTCGCTAAGCGTCCAGCTGCTCCGTTGATTAGTGCGTTCGCCTCCGACGTATTCCTTCTTAGTATTTTCTCATTGTATTTTGTTCTGGGAATTGTTCTGCCTTTCAGCCAGAACAATCCCTTAATTTTTTCACGCTTCCAGCTGCACTTGTTAACCTTGTTCACATGCCTCTGCTGTATTTCCTAGTAAATTTTCTCTCTGCCGAACCTCTGTTCTTGTTAGATTTATACCTACAGACATGAGCACGTCAACGTTGAAGGCTGTTACACACCTTTGTATTAACTCCGTTTATAGCTTCCCACATATGTCAGCTGCCACTTGCTTCAACTTCCTTTTTTTTTCTTTTTTTTTTGGCGTTTTGAGGTTACAAAGGGTTACTATTATCCCCCAAAAAGAAGAAGCAAAGTTATTTAAATGCTTTATTTAGTGGGTTACTATAGATGTCTTATCTTCTATTAGGAAGCATGGTGGTATTAGGAAAATTAAAGAAAGAAAATATCAACAAGATCACTTACTTGAACAACCTACACAGAGAAACCATTGGGATCGCAGATGATCTTATAAATGAACAAACTTATCTTACAAATACCCAGTACACTTATATTGAAACCTTAAAGTTAAACATTGTTCTGCAGAATCATAATAGAAATCTTTTAAGCATGTTCGCCCTAATTAAAACTTATGGACTGATCACTACAACTACAGTATTACATTATCAGATGTCAGAGAAGAAACTTCAACACTCAACTTGTTAGAGATATATTTCCTAATATGGCTGTTCTTATGAAGCTGACTTATTATCCAAATTCTATTAGCCTTTATAACAGAATAAAAGAGACTCTCAAAGATAAAACTGACTGAGTCAGTAACTTCTTTAACATTACAGATGAAGGCAATTATGGCAAGATATGTCTCATCGAAGACATGAAAACACTATCTAACCCTTTTAATTAACTTATATTAGTGTGATTATGATGCATTTTCTCTTAAATTTTATGTCTATCTTTTCTTCATATTTCTGTTAAACAATTTTTGTGACAAATACAACTGTAAAAAGTCAACATGGAATCTCCAGTAACTGCAACTAGCGTATTATCAGGCAATGAAGGAACTATTTAAACATTTGGCATTTATAGACTTACTCAAATGCTACTATGTCTCAGAAGATTTTCTATATTTTGCATGAGATAGATTCCACACACTTATTAAGTATCCAATAATGAAAAAATTCTTTGAGTAAACTAAACTGCTCTGAAGCTCTCTTAGATAAATTACTTCACTTAGATGAACAGAATGGGTATGGATTTCTTGGAATCATATTTTAAGTGACCATTTCATAGCAGAGTTTAAAGATAATGCTGAGGAGATAGAAAACATGCGTGGCATTGTGACACTTTACACATTCAGTGTGAGTGGCAGTCTTACAACTAATGAGATAGGCAACCTACATGACATGGAAGCATTCAGCCAGCTGGAACTATGCAAGTTTTCTTGATGCATCATCCAGAATATGATAATCTTTCTCAAACCTCCAAAATCCAGAGGGTGGCCAAGTTCAGTTTGGACCAATGACTTTTGGAGTGACTGTTACTGTGACTTGTGGTTTTCATGTCAAGTAATTACTTAGTGTGACACTGTTAATAAAGTGACATGTATTGTCTGTAACATTACTGTGTCTCAGACATTCTATAGTTTCATGAACTGTTGTATTTGAGTGTCTGTTTATTTCGAACCGTAAAGTGTAATTAGCTACTGCGTGAGGTGGCTTAATGTGTGTGTGTGTGTGTGTGTGTGTGTGTTCTCATCTGTTTCTATATTAACAGTGTTCGATATTTCGGATCGAACCGGTCATTATTTTCATTTTCCGAAGTTGGCACTATGACTTTTGTAGGGCTCATACATGCAATGAACTTGTAGCTTTTGTCACACGCCAGCCATCTTAGTGTCTACATCCACGGGTCGGGACTCCTCGGCAGGTAGAACTCCGTACATTTAACCCATCCTCTTCCCAACCAGTCTATCCTGCCTTGAGTGTCAGGATCAACCCAGTCGTGAGATACGGTAAGTCATTTTCATAGTATTTAGGTCTTGTTAGCAATTCTGCATGCTGCTGCTATAGAGCTCACCAGAGGCTATTAAATTATCAAGTAAGAAAGCCGTCGTACTTTCAATCTTTAAAATATTATCGTACATCTATTTACTACCAGAGGGTTCATGAGGTTGCTAGCTTTTCAATTAAATTGCTTGCCGTCACGACTGGGAGCACGTGTTTCGTAATTTTGTGCATGTTGCTGCTGGTGGGTCGAGTTTCAGTAATTGGGTTATAAGTCAGTTTTGGCTGCGTGATTTTTATTTTAATTACCAACGTGCCGTGCCGTTTTGTTTTTTGTGCCTGCTCGTGGTTGTTTTGCATGCCGTTAATTTTTCCAATTTCATGAATGTTCGTCATTTGCATGCTATTGCACGGAAGCACGTTGGTATAATACGTACGCATGTGAACTACGAGTTTGCGTTTCAATGCTGTTGCTTGGTGTCAGCAGTGAACGTCGTGTGTGGATGGCCAGGTGGGCAAATTTTGTGTAAAAATTTTGCACCTTGTTTTTTGGGGTAGTCGTTTAATTACTGGGTCAAGTCTGGTGAAGTGTTTCCGTCCTGTTACGGTTTGCGTTCCACGTGAAATTGTGCGCTACGTGTTTGCGACTGTCAGGCGTAAAGGGAACGGTTTTAGGTTATCCGGATTTCGGAATAGCCTGCCTTTGTATTTAATTTTTTCGGCATTGGCCATTACCTTTAGGTGCGGTTTATATTTTGCATATGCGTTATCCTGTCCATACACGCATTGACCATCAATTTTGGCATTTAATGTGTCCCAGTTATTGTGTTTGGTTCGGTAACTGGTGAATTGTTGTACATTGTACTTTGCTGTGTTTTGTGTGTATTTATTCTATTTGGTATTATACATGTTTGTTTTTGGGTGCACTTTTGTGTACCATTATTTTGCACCGTATGTGCTGTAATCTTGTGTAACTTGTGTTTTTGTTGTCGTGCTTTTGCGCTGTGTAAATCAATTTGTTGGGTGTTTAATTTATTATGTTGGGTATTATTTGCCTGTTGGATTGTGTAAGTTGTATTTTGCCTTGCACTAATTTACTTTTGTATTTATCTTGCTCGGTATTGTGTATGCAAAGTAGTTGTGTCAGATGCCTAGTTATCTCGATCACTGTTAGGTTAAGTCGGGTCGTGATTATTGTTCAATTTCTAATTCTCTTGTTAAGGGTGGTTGTCGGTTGCGTGATATTTTTTAATTCAGTATGCCTGCTAAATTGTCGCTGGCAGCTTTTGACCGGACCACTTTGGTGGGAATACTTGCGTTGCAGCATTTAATAAATAGGTTGGAAGGGTTGCCGCAATTAAGGGTCGTGGATCAACATGAAGCCGGTATCTTGGCCTCCAGGTTGTCCGAAAAATATCAAGATCTTCTCGGTAAGGTGGATCCTTACCTATCGGCAGAGTCATTGCCCGAGGGATTGGACGAGGACCACATTTTTTCCATGGTAGCGCAAATTGAGGATATTTATGTCCGGGGTAGCATTTTAGCTTAAAAACTAACAAAACCAGAGATACCGGTTGGTTCCGGTCGGGTCTCATCCGCAAGTGGCGGGCACTCAGGTGTTCTCGTTCATGAGTTGCCGAAGCTTTCGTTACCTTGTTTTGATGGCCAGGCCAAATGTTGGTCCGAGTTTTGGTCAAAGTTCACCACATTAGTGGACGAAAGTCCTGCCCTCACTCTGAAGCAGAAATTGTTATATTTATTGACTCATCTTAAGGGTGAGGCGTATGAGAAGGTTGCCGCGCTTCCCATAGTTGATGATAGTTATTCACTTGCACTGTCAACTCTTAAAAGTCGTTATCACAATCCTCGTTTGGCCGCTCGGGTTTATTGTACCAATCTGCTTCAGTTACCAGCCGCTTCTATGCGATCAGCTGCGTCTATTAGAAAATTGGTGGACAGCTTCAATGCTAACTTTTCAGTGTTGTCAGCTCTAAACATTGCTGATATATATCAAGCAATATATGCGTCTTTTGTATTGTCTAGGCTGGATCTATCATTGCGTGAACGCTTTGAGGCGTCTGTTACGGACAAAGAGAATCTCCCTGCCCTAACAGAAATTATGACATTTTTAACCGCTATGGCGGAACAGAAAGAACAGACATCTTTGGAATCGGCTTTACCTGCTCTTCCTAGCACTAGCCACCAGAAAACCCAGAAGGTTTCTTATTCTAAGGCTACTCCTCTTGCTGTGTCTACATTATCTGCGGAGGTTACGCAATGGGATGCATCTAGTTCACGTTGCCTTCATTGCGATTCCCGGACCCATGTGCTTCTCAAGTGTCCGGCGTGGCTGAGTAAGGACCCTAGGGCTCGTTTTCAAAGTCTTAAAAATAAAAAATGTTGTCTTTCATGCCTCCAACATAAACATTTGGGCTGGTGCAAAAATAGGTGCAAAATGTGTGGCTCTAAATACCACCACACTTTACTTCATTTCAAAAATGCCCGTCCGTCTCCGTCTCGTTCACAGATTTCTGACACAGCTGAACTCAAGGCTTCGGGGTCATCGCTTGTAGACCAAGTTGATCTGTCGAGCACTACTCTGACCGTGTCTCTGCCCCATCCTGCAGGGGTTCTGTTAGCCACCTGTCTAGCAGTCTTGTCGTCTCCGAATGGTGGTTATATTGTAGTTAGGGCCATCCTGGATAGCGCGTCCCATGCCTCTTTCATAACTGAAGCATGTGCATCTCGCTTAAAGTGTGCTTGTTTTGACGCTTCAGTAAGTGTCAATGGGGTAGGTGATATTGCCACCAAAGCAAAAAAGGTGTGCCATCTGTCCTTGGAAACTTTAAAACGCGAGGTTGTGGCATCTAACCATGCCTTTATAATTCTTTCTAAGATCTCGTCGGACTCACCAAGGTTCCAGGTGTTGCCTGAAGTTAAGCAGGCTACAAAAGATCTTTTGTTAGCTGACCCTACCTGCGATGTAGCAGCCCCAATTGATGCGTTGTTTGGAGCCGATATTGTAGCGGCTGTTCTTATGGAAGAGACTATTCCTTTGGGTGCAGGTTTGCCTGTTGCAGTTAGGACACGTTTTGGGTTTGTGATTATGGGGAGAGCCCCAATTTCACTTAATTGTGCATTGACTTGTGCTAGCGGTCTCACTGGCCTTCCTTTGGATCTAGTATCTGCACATCAGCTTCACTGTCATTTCCACCACTTTTATCCTTCCGTCACAACGTTATCAACGGATACAACAAACCTACTTGAGCAAGTTCATCGTTTTTGGGAGGTCGAAGAGCCTCCAGCTGTACCCCACCAATTATCTGAAGAGGATCACTTTGCTGAAAGGTTTTACATGGAGTCAACAAGTCGGTTGCCGTCGGGTCGTTACCAGGTGCGCTTGCCGTTCTTCAAAAACTCTTCTCAAATTTTGGGAAATTCCCTTAAGGGAGCCATGTCTCGGTTTTTTGCGTTAGAAAGGAAATTTGCGGCGAACAGTCAGTTTAAGAGCCAATATGTACAATTTATAACGGATTATGTCGCTCAGGGGCATATGTCATTGGTGTCTGACCCCAATTTTCCAAAAATATTTCATCCCTCATCATGGTATCTTTAAAGTTAGAGGTGATACTTCAAAAATAAGGGTGGTGTTTGACGCCAGCATGAAGACGTCCTCTGGGATTTCCTTAAATGACGTGTTATGTGTCGGCCCTAAGTTGCAGACCTTACTGTCCGACGTTTTGACTTTGTTTCGGCGATTTAGCCATGTTTTCACGTGCGACATCGAACAGATGTATCGCCAAATTGCTATGCATCCTGATGACTCGGCGTACCTGTGTATTTTATGGCGTGAGGAGGTTACCGCCCCACTAAGGGTTTTCGCTTTGCGTACCGTTACTTACGGGCTAACTTGCGCCCCTTTTCAGGCGTTGCGAACCTTGCAGTGGCTGGCTCAGGATGAGGCAGTTAATTTTCCTGCGGGAGCGGCGGTACTTAGCCGTAATATTTTTGTGGATGATATTGCTGCTGGCGCTGATTCAAAATCAGAGCTTTGCAAATTACAACGGGAATTAATTCTGTTGTTGTCTTCAGGAGGGTTCAATTTGAAAAAATGGTGCACTAATCAACCCGACTGCCTACCTGAATCAGCCGCTCCGAGTGATTCCGTCGTTGCTAAGGATAAGGATATTCTGGGTTTAAGTTGGGACCATTCAACCGATTGCTTCTCATTTCCTCCTTTGGCCTGTTGCAGCAATGCTCAGGTTCAATTTACCAAACGTGTCGTGTTATCTCAGATGGCACAATTATTTGACCCATGTGGTTGGCTTTCGCCAGTGATTTTCAGGGCCAAGGTTTTTTTCCAAAAACTCTGGGCTGAGGGCTTGGACTGGGATGCTCCTCTAAGTGATGACTTAAATGATTATTGGAGTCAATTCCTGTCCTCTTTGAATCATCTTCCGGTAATTACTATTTCCCAGCCATTCCTCCCTAAAGGTGGGCATATTGAAAGGGTTATATTGCATGCTTTCTGTGATGCTTCCCAGTTGGGTTACGCGGCCGTCCTCTATCTGTCCATTTATACTGACTCTGGTCCTCCAGTGGTTTCGTTGGTGTCATCTAAAACTAAAGTGGCACCTCTTAAAACTTTATCAATCCCACGTTTGGAGTTGCTGGGAGCTTATCTTTTAGCCAAACTTGTTCGTCATTATGTTGGCTTATTCTCGTCATGTATTCAATTGAGTCAAGTTTTCTTATGGACGGACTCGACGATTGTCTTGGATTGGCTGAATATGCCTACTTTTAAATTGAAGACGTTTATTGCTAATCGGGTGGCTGCCATTACCGAGTGGACCGATACTAAATCTTGGCGTCATGTTCATGGTGTTTCTAACCCCGCTGATTTAGCCTCTAGAGGTACGTCACTCTCCAGCCTCCGGTCGTCGACATTGTGGTGGTCAGGGCCGGATTGGTTAAAGTTTGATGCTCTGCAATGGCCCCCTATTAATTATCGCCCGAATCACGACGTGCTAGATGTTGCCTTGGAGACCAAGGTCTCTTCGTTTCTCACTCAGGAGCCCCGGGTGGAATTGTTTGAGCACTTGTCTTCGTGGCCCTTAGTGGTAGGGGTTACCTCAGTCATCTTAAGGTGGGCTATGCCTTCGCGGATTGAAGCTTCCACAGCCATGGATTGGAAGAAGTTGGCTGTTAAGTATATTTTACGCTACATTCAGCGCAGCGTGTTTGGACAGGAGCTCGCGGCTCTTCGTTTAGGTAAGCGGCTCCCGGTCCGCATTCAGCGCCTGGTCCCGTTTATAGATGATTTTGGCCTCATTCGAGTACGCGGTCGCTTGACCAACTCTGCGGTTACTAGAAATCGTTTTCCGATTTTACTGCCCAAGCATCACCACCTAGTAGGGTTGCTAATTCATCACACCCATGTGTGGTTAGGTCATGCTGGGCCCTTGCAAGTTCAATTTCAGCTTGCCCAAAATTATTGGATTTTGTCCGCACGTCAGGCAATAAGAACTATAATTTGGAAATGTCTTCCTTGTTTCAGGGCGCGTCCTCGCCCCACCAACCCGTTAATGGGGGATTTGCCAATCCCTAGGGTTAATCCGGCACCTCCATTTTATTCTTCCGGCATGGATTATGCTGGCCCCTTTTTGGTACAGGCTTACGCTGTTCGGAAGGCACCTATCGTCAAAGCCTATCTATGCATTTTCATCTGCTTAGCCACTAAAGCAGTTCACTTTGAAGTGGCTATGGATCTTTCAACGCCCCAGTTTATTGATGTGTTGAGGCGGTTTATTAGTCGTCGTGGGGCTCCAAAAACACTGTATTCGGATTGTGGTAGGAATTTTGTGGGGTCACGCTCCGAACTTAAACGGGAGCTCAAAAATGTTCTTTCCAATCCTGACCTGTCAGCTCAGATAACAGCTTTTGCTGTCAACAATAACATTGAATTTAAATTTATCCCTCCGTCTGCCCCTCATCAGGGTGGCTTGTGGGAACGGGCTGTCCAGTCGGCCAAGTTTCACATGAAACGCATGATTGGGACCAGGTCGCTGACCATAGCAGAATTTTCGTTGTTATGCATTCGCATTGAGGGAATCTTAAATTCCCGTCCTTTGACTGCCCTATCCTCAGATCCTAGTGATTACCAGGCTCTAACGCCTGGTCATTTTTTGGTTGGCTGCCCCATTACCGCGCCCCCGGAAGCTGAAGTCTCATTAAATGAAGGGACCGTCCGTCATTACAAACAAATTGCCACTCTGCTCCAAGCCTTTTGGAAAAGGTGGCGTTTGGAATACTTGACGGCACTTCATGCCAGATCGAAGTGGTCGTCTAAGTCAAGAAATTTAATGGTTGGGGACCTGGTGGTTATGGAGGAACAGAATTCTCCCCCCCTGATGTGGCCTCTTGGCCGAGTTTCAGCTGTGTTTCCGGGGAGCGACGGGGTTGTTCGTCGCGCTTCAGTTAAAACCTCCACAGGTTCTTTTGAACGACCGGCTATTAAATTATACCGGTTGCCTATATCTTCTTGATTGGGTTTATCTTGTTTTTTCGGGTGAGCAGAATTAGTTTCAATGATTGTTGAGGACTTACTTGACACTTTGCTGGGATTTCCCAGGTGATTCCTTCCAGCTGTTGTCCGCAGTGAATTTTACATTGTGGAATGTTTCTGGCATGGCATTGTGCCAGTTCATTGGGAGTTATGGATGCTCAACAAATCAACAACAACAAAATAAGTAAAAAAAAAAATGAAAAAAAAAGGGGGAATAAAGGGAACAACAACAAAAATAAAAAAGGAAAAAAAAAATGTAAAAAAAACTAGGGAACTAACTAAGTTGATTTGCTGAGTTTTACATTGTGTTTGGCTGGGCCATTGTTTATTGGATGTTATTGGGTTTGGTCTGCTCTACCCGAACCTTTCGGATTGCTCGCCTGGTCGATGCACCCGCGGCGGAGTTATTCGGCATGGTTTTCTAATTCATTGCATGTTTTCTGTATGTTTGTATTTTCTTGTGTTTGCGTGTGACCCCCTCCTATGTTGGAGGGTAATTTTCAGAGAGTGTTCCTGTTCACCAAAAGCCAAATTTTTGTAATGTATTTTGGCCATGTCTTTTGGTGTAGTTGGTGGTTGACCCATTGCGGTCAACGGGGGCCGGTGTTCGATATTTCAGATCGAACCGGTCATTATTTTCATTTTCCGAAGTTGGCACTATGGCTTTTGTAGGGCTCATACATGCAATGAACTTGTAGCTTTTGTCACACGCCAGCCATCTTAGTGTCTACATCCACGGGTCGGGACTCCTCGGTAGGTAGAACTCCGTACATTTAACCCATCCTCTTCCCAACCAGTCTATCCTGCCTTGAGTGTCAGGATCAACCCAGTCGTGAGATACGGTAAGTCATTTTCATAGTATTTAGGTCTTGTTAGCAATTCTGCATGCTGCTGCTATAGAGCTCACCAGAGGCTATTAAATTATCAAGTAAGAAAGCCGTCGTACTTTCAATCTTTAAAATATTATCGTACAAACAGTAATATATATTGCAACAGTACACAGGATATGAAGTTCATTTAAGTGGAATACTAATGCTATATAACATTTCTGATGGCCATAGATATGTTTTAAATTGATTTTGTTCTTTCTTTGTAAAGTAGTCAGAAGTTTTGAACCAAGCTATGTTTAAAAAAGTATGTTATGTCAAAATGTTCACAATTTTATTCTCTTTTATGTCATGTAAAAAATTTGTGTCCAAGTGCGCGGGTGCACGTGTAATTTACATTTTATTTAATAATTTCGAAGAAAATTAACATTTCATTCTGAAACTTGGAGAGAGTATTCTCATGGTTATAAGCTACATTTTTCATATACTCAACTCTCCACACCTATAATTTGTATACGGTTTTTTTAAGGAATTCAATCTTCTTTTATTCTCGTTATCTTCAAGAAACTAATAAAATTTGTAGATTAAATCTAGACAGGCCTTTGCAGAATCGGACAGAGTTTAAGCATGATTTCAGTCTATCTGTGTTCTCATCTGTGACGTTGCTAAAGTTTCAACCAATCAGAGGGTCTAAAATTTATTTGAGTTGGTGCTCTGTTGAGAGCACTTCGCTCAGTTTTTTCTAAGAACTTGTTATAGAAACACGTACTCGCTGTCACGAGTTTTTTGGGACAAGACAGGTCATTTTCATTTAAACTTAGAAGTTGGTTCACAGTTCGAGGTCTTCGTAACCAATACCACACGTACAGAACTCGAATAAAAAAAATAGATCATTCTAGTGCTTTTCATGTACAGTAGAAGATTTTCCGGAGTGGGGGCAAAATATCTGCCGAGATATTTTGACAGTTACGCGAGAACACTTCAAAAAAGCGGAGTTTGTGTAAGATCAATACAAGATCTATTTTACCCAGTTTTAGATCCCTGAGATTAAGTGGAATTAAAGTATAAACAATAACAGATCATATCGCACTGTGCGTGGGTGCAAAGACATAAAATGTCAGCGTTAGTGATCTTACAACGGTCGACGAGCTGAGTTCCAGCGGACCAGTCATACTGCGTGCGTGGAGCATCGATTGGCTACGCAAACCGTGGAATTCAACCCAACAAATAACATAGTTGTAAAACCAGCAAATAGACTCAATTATTGAAAGACAAATTTTAAATAAACAATTTAATATTATAAAGTAATAAGACAATAGTAAATTTTAATGTTTTAATTTAATAAATTTTCCTACCTCCAGATATAGACTCTGTTGTAATAATTTCAATATTACCTTATGCAGTTTTAATTTGTATCATTGCAATATATTGTTACAACACAAATAAGCCACCCCAATACCAGGGATAAAAAAGATGATTCTGAATATAAAATAATAATTCATATAAAATAAAATGTTTAATATACAGAAAATAAAAAGACAATGACATGACAAACGACGACATGACCTAACCCAAGTGATTGACCCAACCAAAGGAAACAAAAGAAGAAGGGAACAACAAAAAACAAACGAGAATAAAACCAAATAAGAAAGTGATTAACCAAACCAAATGAAGAAGGGAAAAAAACAGAAACCCAGCAAAATGAAACCAATTGAAGGAATTGAATAACTCAATGCCACTTATTAAAATGAACCCAAAGGAGAAGGTGGAATAACAAGATATAAAGGAAATACACCGAAGGTGAAGAAGGAGGAAAATGAAAAAGAAACAAACCTAAGATAAAGGGAAATAAATAAAAAGGAAACCCAATGATAAGACACAAACAAGTAATAAAGAAGAAAAGCAGGAGAAATGATACACTCAATGTAAGGTTGAAACAGAAACCAATAAATAACTAAAGTAATAAATAAATATTATTATCAATTAATGGATAACAAAGTAAATGACAATCGAAAGAAACCCAATTAAAGAATGTTAAATATAAAAGCAAACTAACCCACATATTAGAGTTAGAAGTAATGTTAAAATCAATAGAGACATAAAATTGTTAATATTGTTAATGATATTTGTAATGAAAGAGATAGTACGGTAGTGAGAAAGTAATTAGAGGGATGACCCATTTAGAAACACTTAAAACCAAAAACATTTTAGAAGTGCAAAAGTGGAAGTGTAAAAATTCCAAAAAGTGATAAAGAAAAAACACTAAATAAATTATAATCAACAATAAATAATTTAAAAGTGAAGGTGATGATTAAATAAGAATAATGTATTATAAAGAATGTCAGTATAGTGAAAAATAGTGAAGGATAAAAGTATAAACACTTAGTAAATCAATAAGAAACACTAAAAGGTTAACAGTGAAAAATATTAGTAATTAAGAAAGTTGTTAAGAATAGTATTAAGTGTAAACAGTTAATTAAGGTATAATGAACACTGAAAAGTGATGAAAACAATATTAATCAAGAAAGAATATTAATGTTAAGTTTAATTGAATACAGTTATAATTAAAAGGGAGAATTCCATGAAAGAGAAAACAGATAGTGTTAGCATGGAGTGAAAGTAAAGAGTATTTAAAAATTTAAGAAGTTAAAACAAATCAATAAACACCCTATGTTACCAGGGATCATTATTAAAGTACGTTCAAAAAATGTGATGTTGTTTATCACCCAAAAAAAAAATATAAAGTGAAATGAACTGTAAACAAATATTATCCAAAAAATTGCTAAATTTAACCAAGTTTATGAATAGGATATGGCTGAGAGAATTATACAGACCATAGACCTAGATGTTGTATTTTATGTGAACAAAAGTAGTAAATAATAGCCACACTGTTTTTATTGGCAAATTAAATGAGTAAGAAAGTAAAGAAATGTAAACGAGAAAACCAGATAGTAAATAATTAGCAATTCATGATGTATAAAATAATAGTAACATAATAATAACACTACAACAGAGCCAAAACACATCAATAAATAACACAACCAATTATAATAACAAAGCTAAGCTCATTAGGCTAAAAAGAGACATATTTTGTACGAAATAAGTAAATACAAATAATGACTACTTAGGCCTAGGAAAATGCCTAACTGTCAAAAACAAACAACTACAAATTGTAATAAGTTAACAAAGAAATTAGCAAATCCGAGGCGAATAACTAACCAAGGATAAATTGTAAATCATTTTTAAAGCAAAATATTATAATAAGGATTTAAATTAAAAGAGAAATGTAATTAGCAAATATTAAAATAATGGTAAAATCATAAAATTTAAAATAACCCAAACTTGTGGGGTATCAAATTAATCTATGAAAGGAAATTCAAGTAACAGTGATAATAGTTAATACTTAGGAGGGAAGATAGAGGAATAAAAGCAATCAGAAGATATACAAGGATTTTGAAAAGAATTCAAAATTTGATAACAATGGATTATGTCAATCTGAGCCAATCAAATTTAATTGGTAACCATAGCAACTGCCGTTAGGGACAGAATTACGGTTGAATATCGTTACTCGTAAAGCGTCACTCTTGCAGAACAGAAGCCGAACATTGAACGACCAATTTTTAATCAAAAAATGTAAAAATAGTAAACAAAATTCAAAACAATGATCGAATAAGAAGCAGACGAACAACTGGAACAGTCAACTGATGCCAAGGACCATTTTACCAGGAAATTACACGAAAATATGACCACATCTAATATGAAAAGGACGCCAGACCTACTTAAGCCCCAAGATTAATGAAAACAGAAAACGATTGCAGCCCACGATTGCAGCCCAATCCTCTTCCAACTCAATGATTGATAACACCAAGTCATCTGATGTGTTAAGTATCCTTAATTACCCTATTTCCAAAAAATAAACTCACTTTAAATATTTCTAAAAGTAATAAACTCTCACTGTCAACCTAATATTCTCTTTCAAAGATTAATTAAGAAAAATACCACACTGAAAATTTGTTAATATAACACATAACCTGTTGTGTGAATACGAACTTTATAAACACATTTAACGACACTACAGAACAGATTATAACCACACACCTTATTATATAAGTACACATAAAGTAAGGTAATGTACTTTTTATTGTAATCATAGGAATTATTTGTCCTGTAATCAAAAGAATCCCGATTTTGAACGAGTATATTGTAACTTAACCAAAACTGCAGCCATGCTGGAGTAAATACCTCGTTTCGGAATCGATTTCGTCAGCCTGAGAGAAAGTGTTTCATGTAAAATGTCGGTGCAAAATTATTAATCAACCAGAATAATATTAATTGTCAAACTGAAATATTACAAATCAACTATTAAAATAACTAGTACAAAGAGTAACTATTGTTTTCATTTCATAGGGAGTGTATTGTATTACTTGTGTTTGTTAACGAAAGCTAGATTTGACGACCAGCGCTCATGTTGCAATTCGAACAACTACCTACTCGATTCAGGAGGCTGAACGAGCGGGAATTATTTGAACGCCCCGGCCGTCATCGCTGAGAACACCCTATTATTAGTTAATAAGTTTAATTGTTTTAATAAACAATTTGGCGCCACCCGGGATTCACACACCCCTATTTAAAAACAGGTATGGTTACTGCTGTGTTGTACTAGTAATTACAACATCGCTACGGACATCGTTAGCGCAAGAATAGATGTAACGACCCCAGTGCGAGACGAACGCACTACACACATACACCCTATACTCGTCGTTTACAGACGCGACCACATTTTAAAAACGTTACAATATATATATATATATATATATATATATATATATATACATATAAACATATATATATAAACAGATAATTATCAAATAAATTTTCTATACACTGAGTTTCTACAGTATTCAACTTAAACAATATTCATTCAACTTACATCCCTGGAATTACTGTATTGTGTTTGCTACTTATATAACTTTCTCCATTTTTTAAGATATATCACCTGAAATGATCTTCCTAAGTGTCACCTGCATGTATAAATATATTATAAGGTTCCTCTTTGTATACCAAATTAATTTTATTGTAACAACAATTACAAAATTTTTGAAACTTAATAATCAAATGAATTTTCAGATCATACAAAACTGTAACAATCAATCAAACTATTCACTTGAATGTCATAACACCTTACAAACTTGAATTATTTTTTGATAAGTTCACCTATTTAATAGAACTTTCATGGTTACACATAATTTTTAATGAAGGGATTAACTTTGAATATCATAAGTAATGACCATTAACAATATAACATTACATACTGAAAAGAAAAATTATTATAGTATTCTAAACTTTAAAAAACTGCATTTAGGCTTGGTAGGCTATGGGCTTCAAATGTTATCTCTTCAATTTTTTTTTCTTTTAAAAGATAAAACACTGTGTGAGAGAAAACTATCTTTACTCTGGTTTTTGTCATGTTTTTACTAATGCTGTATTTTTTTATTATCTTCACCCTGTGACTTGTTATCTAATTATCTTTATTTTTATCATATTTTAAACATTTTATTTTATAAAAATATTTGAGATTTAATTTCTATAAAATATTTAGTCTTTTTTTTATAAACAATTCATCATTTCAAACCAAGAGACAGTAGACTTGTCTTTAATAAACACTTACATGAAAATAAGGCTAGATTTTCAATCTGAAGTATTAAATTATAATGGAAGAACTACGGAGGATACTAATACATTATCTTACTACTTACATCGTTATACCATATCACATTAGAAACAGTTCTATAATAAACAAATACATTTTTTATATATTTATTTTACACCAGCTAAACTAAATAAAACCACTGCCAGAATATATATATATAGCAACAATACATATATTTGCATATTTGCCCAGAGCAGTATGTTTTATATTGTAATTAGTATAAATAGAATAAGGAACAGTTTTATACAATTTTGTGCAGGAATTGACAATATCTAACCTGTCAAGAGGGACACCTGCTGTGGTAGCGTAAGTTACAGCGTGTGTGTGAGCACGCTACGACATGAAAATATGGGGTGATGCGAACAACTTATTGTTTTGTCTGTAATCATGTCTTAACAGGATTATAATAAACTAATTACTTGTGTTAAACCTGTAAGCAAAGACTTACGCCAATTATAAAAACACCACTGCATTAAGGAATTCTTAACGAATGCAGTGATATATAAAATATTGCAGAAATTTGCAATATTAAAGACGTTAAATAATTAATGTTAATTATGGGTATAATTAAAGAGTAATTAACATGTGTGTTACGTGCGTGAACAGAAAAAAATTACGCAATGATATCGCGCATGTTACAAGTGTGTTTACGAAATCGCTAAAATGAACAAAAAAGTGATTCATAATTAAAAGAACGCTTTGCATGAAAGTTACAATTTCTAACATGTCAAGAGCAATCCTGGACATGTCAGATTGAGTCCAGTATAAATACGACCGACAATTTTGGGGCATTCTCAGACTCAAGAAATCTACAGACGACGTTACGCTGCCCGTTGCGGATCGACACACACACACACACACACACACACACACACACACACACACACACACACACACACACACACACACACACTACCACACTCACACAAGACGTATGGAGGAACTCAGGAGCAACAACAACCCATAGAGACAGAGAACACAGCATCATCATCATCATAAAATTCTCAGGATTCAGGACACACACACACACACACACACACACACACACACACACACACACACAAAATGGTAACGGCAGCAGTATACAGGTGATGACTAAATATTTATAATTTTGTTGTGAAAAGAACTTTCAGAAAGACAATTTTACATGAACAGTAAGACTTAAAAATTTTTAATGTAAATAATAGTTAAAGTCAATAATTTAATTTTTATAAGAAAATTTGAAAGTTTTAAAGCTTTTGTTATATGTTAAAATTTTGGGTGTGTCAATAGAGTTAAATAATAGTTTGAAAGTAAATGTAATTAGTTTATTTTGTCTATAGCAACTAGTAATTTTATGCTTAAGTTTAATATTATTTTTGTTTCTTTTTAAATGAGTTGCTATTAGCATTTGAAGATTGAATCAAAATCAGACACACAAAAAAAATGAAAGAATTTAGATGACTTATTTAACATGTCTGTTTAGTGAATAAGAGTATATGATTGTTTAGTTTTTAGATGTTATGAACAGCCTAATATGTGTGAAACTTATAAAAGTGGATATTTGATCTATCGAATGTTTGAATTTTTTAATATTGGAATATTTTTCTATTAATGAATACATCTTAGGATGATTATTTTTAAAAGGTTTTAAATAATTATTTCATGTCAACAACATCTCACTCCTCTTTAAAATGTATTTAATTATTGTGCAACTACATATACTTGACGCAACGAGAAACAAAAATCCTGCGACCTGGCCGGTGTACTACACTTAATAGTTGCGTTGAGTACATAGTTCTGTATTTGTGTGAATTTATGAAATAATCGTAACTTTGCAAAACGCGCGCGCGCGCGCGCGCGCGTGTGTGTGTGTGTGTGTGTGTGTGTGTGTGTGTGTGTGTGTGTGTGTGTGTGTGTGTGTGTGTATATTGCAACAGAACACAGGATGATAAGCTATGCTGTTTATATCAGAGCACATGGATGACGAGCATTTTCTTGTTTAAATTTGTTTTATGTAATATTTTGTCTTTTGGTCATAAGTTTTATATTTAGAAATGGATAAGCATGTAGGGTATACCAGGTATACCAAACTCTTCATAAAAAGATGTTCTATATTGTCATGTATTTTTTGTGTGAATTTGTGCGTGTGTGTGGGTGTGATAATCTGTGATCGCTATAGCTTCAGTGGTAGTTAACCGATTGACGTGAAACTTTGACAAGGAATTATTTAGGTAAATATCTTCAATTTGGGTATACTCTGAGGTTCATAACTATTTTAGAAATATGGTTTTTTTAAGTGAAGAAAAACTCAATTGTAACTCTCATCAATTATAGGGTAATAAAATTTGTAGATAATTTCCATGCAGGACTTTGCTAAATTATACAAAGTTTTTCATGAAATTTGTATATCTGTTTGTTCCATCAATCATGTGACTTGGGCTTAGCCTATCGGAATACACTAAATTCAGTGAGATTCATACGTTGTAGAGCTAGGATGGACACAGTCTGTCTGTAGAAGTTGCAAGGGGAAGTTGTGCCCAGTGAAGAGAGTTGTTCTCTTACGAACGTCGAAATATCATATATAAAATAAACTGTGGTAATTCTTAACGAAGTTTCGCGTTAAGAACCAAGTGGGTAAAATATTTAGGTAAAATTTAAAATATAATACAGTGCTGTTTTCGTGTAAGTTCAGATATCCGCTTAGGGAATTTAAAGACACTTCAAGATATCGTCGAAGGTGTATATTAAATGCACCGCATAAGTAATACCCAGATTAATCCTGAGATTAAGAAAATATAAGATATACATTAATAATAAACTGTATGAGTGGAATTTAAAAGCATTGTGAGTGAACAATTTCTGAAGAAACTAATTAATCTTAGCAGTCAAACATAACGAGACTCATTGAAATATCGCCACTGGAGCCACCTGCCGTAGAAGAGGACGACAAGACGAAGAGGACGCCAGGACGAAGAGGTCACCAGGAAGGAGTGACGTAGTAGAAGAGGACGCCAGGACAAAGAGGACACCAGGAAGGAGTGATGCTGTAGAAGAGGACGACGAGAAGAAGAGGACGCCAGGACGGGAGCGACGAGACGAGAGGAGGATGTTGCAGCAACCAAGTAAAATCGATTTATATTATCGAACAATACACACAATTATTTATATTATCAATACATGACAATTTAAAATACATTATACATCTTTAAAACAATATTTATGTGTATAATAAATAATTTTTCATCTCCTCCATAATAGACTTGTTCGTGATTTTTACACACTCACTATATCCTTATTAGAATAATAAAGTTTGATCTGTTGCATAAGGATATTTGGCACTGGCCAACGTTGGGCTCGATTTTTGCATTAGTTTAATCAAATGAAAAAAGAAATATATATTTGAGTGTGTAGAGACTAAATTCATTGAACTATTCATATGTGTTGTTCTGTCTTATCAGGGAGTGTAGATAAAAGTTTGAATACTCTCTCTTATCAGATAGTTGAACAATAGTAGTAATTATCTATATGGAGATTGAATTATTATATGTATCTGTGTTAGATTAAGCTTGTTTACATTTGATTGAGAGACTGGACGAGAATAATAAATAAAATAAACGGACGTTATTAGTAATAATAATTAAAAACATTGACGTTACTATAAATAAAAACTAAAATAATTATTAAATTTATATAATAAATAATCAGTATGGCCGAATCACAAGAATTACAAAATACATTAGCGGCTTTAATGGCCAATATGCAAAAGATGTCCAAAGAAGCAGCAAAACAAAATAAATCACTTCATGATGAGAATACAAAAATTTATACAGCCGTTCATGACCAGGCTAAACAAAATAAACAACTTTTAGAGTCAACCGAAAAATGTGTAGCTGATAAATTAGAATTAATTCGTAGTAGTAGTAGTGAGACCACCTTAGAAAGGAATAAATCTCACAGCAGGGAATGTGACGCCAAAATTAATGAAATAGAGGAAAGTGTGTTTCAACATACTATTAATTTGGAGCATACACACAATAATATAGATCAAAGAGAGCGGAATGTAAACATACAGAAACCAGCTGGTAATCGCATAGATAAGATTGTAACGGGGCAAAAGGGAAGGTTTTCATTTTATTAAAAATTTATAATATTATATTTTCCCTCTGCACGGTCAGTCCCTATGTGAAATAAAATTGTCGTCAAAGGAACAATGAAGTGAGATTGTGAACGGTGGGTGGCAATGGAATGCGATGCCTAGTCTAAACACACGGCGGTAATTAAGCATTGAGGCACGTACAAAGACGCGCAACATAAACATGCGTGCGTAAAGACGCACAACAGACTCCAAAGGGACGCCATGAAAAATGGCGAGGAACGAAGACTTTTGTTCCATGCGGTTCGTTGCTGACGGTAATTGTGAGAGGCCACGCCTTCCACAGCCTCAACATTTTCGCCAGTCAGCCTCGTCAACACCTGTGCCCAATGCAAAACCATGCTACCTAGACAGTGACGAAAAGCTGTGTAATCGAAGTGGCCGTGTATGTGCCCGGAAACAGTCAGATAAGGTGGGGATTTAATTACCCGCCGTTTCATCAGTCGGCGAAAAAGAACTAAGTGCAGCGGACGCCGGTCGTGGTGTGCGTCGCCGACCGGGCGGGGTTGTGTTTATTAGAACAAATGGAAAAATAGTTGAAGACAGTCGGCTAACGACATCTGAACCGCGCAGTTGCGTGTACGTGCGGTTCACAAAAAATACTTTGAAATGTAATAAAATGTAGACAGACCGGCCAAAAAATTATAAAATAAAGTGGTGCAGAAAGTGTAACGTTCGTTAAGCGGCAGTAATATCAAAATCTAACAGGAGAACCGAATTCGGAGAACATTGACAAAATTGTGAAGCAGGTGGTCGGCCTGAATCATCAAAATCAAGTAAACGTATCATATATAACCTTTTACAATTGTGGAAAATTAAAAAGAAAAAATACAAAGCGCTCTAAATTAAATGGGGTAATAAAAAAAAATGAATGTGTATGAAAAGCAAGCTGGGTCGCTTTAAATTAATTAATAAATATTCTAAGGCAGATATAAGTAATGTGGTGAAATATGTTAAAATTATTGCTGGTAATAAGGGGCTTCACCTCAGTATCAAGTACAATTTAATTTAATTATGGAAATTATGGTTGAAATTATTACAATAAATTCATTACTTTATTTTATTTACTAAAAGAGTTTACAAATTATTTAAATCACCTTATTTCATTTACTGTACTGTTAAGTTCGCCGTACGAACGGGGTTAGTCCACACTTAGAGATCAGGCCAGATCAAGAATCAAAAGGTAAGTGGAAGTTTCAAGTTAATTCATTAATAAATACAAATTAATTATTAATAAAAGTTACAATTGGTGCCGTGACTGCAGGATGTAATGTAATAAAAAGTTATATTACACCGGCCTACTTTGACAGTACAGAGAATGAAATACGGTTATGAAAGCAAAATTTTATTTACGTAAAATGTACGTAATTATGGTTTAAGGTTTATTTTATGTATGTGGTAGTATAATGTTTTGAAAGGAGATTAATCAATTGTAGTTATCACGTAAGTAAAAAATAAGTTATAAATCAGTTAAAAATGTCTGAGCATACTGAACAAAGCAATGTAACGAACATAGATATGAGTGAAAGTGACCTTGGACCACAGTCACTGAATGAAAGTGAGATGCGGACAGCTGATCCGAGCGCTGTTACAGAAACATCTGTTGACGGTAATGTAATAATTCATTCTACCCCAATTGCTGCTCAAGTGCAACTAAGTGAAACATCTGTTGATTCTGGGATTCAATTAACCCCAGTTTTAACAAATAAAAATAAACAATCCGATGAAATGGATATAATGAGTTTTTTACGAAAAATTGATAGCAAGTTTGATAGTAGCTTAAACGAACTGAGAGGTGAGTTGGAAAGTCGTTGTAATTCTAGTGACGATAAAATAAATAAACGTTTTGATGCTAATGACGAGAAGTTCGATACCAAATTTGACCAATTGAGTAATGAAATTAAAGAACAAAATATTAAGTCTGAGCAGAATATAAATGTAATGTTTGATAATTTAATAAAACAAACAAAAGATGATGTAGATAATGTTACAAGAAATACCGGTAAGTGTAGTGGGAATATAATTAATAAAGTAACTGAGACCAAGGTGAGTACCGATAATTATAATGATGAAATAATATTAAATAAGAATAATGGTTGTATAGTTGAAAATGGGGTATCTAAGAATGATACGGTAAGTAATGGTGAAAATAAGAGTAGAAAGTTAGTTGGTGTTAGGAATGGAGTAATGATTAGTATTGATGAGTTGGAGAAAGAATGGAGAGATAATTTAAAGGGTGAACAGGGGGCAAATTTTTATGGGGTTAAATGTGAAGCAGAGACTTCACAAGTGTTGATTGAGGACAAGAGTTCCTCAATAGTTTTTGTAGAAGACAAAAGGTCTTCAGAATGTCATATAAGTTGTTTGTGTTTATCTGGTAGGGCCAGATGGTATTTAAAGAATGTTGTGGTATTGCCCTCTGTGTGGAATGAGAATGTGAAAGGTAGTGAGAAATATTGTGATGAAAGTAATTATTTTTTTAATTAAATCTCAAATATAAACCAATTTCATCAATCCCTAAGTATAGCACTTCTATTAACTATGAGAGAGAGAAAGAGTTAAAGTGTTTCAAGTTAAACAGAAGTTATAAAGAGTTGATGGAGAGTTTGAATATTAATATTATGGTAAATACTGTAGACATACCTTGTGCAGTAGTAAACAATGATTATATTGATGATAAATATATACCGGTAGGAAGAATTAGTGTACTTGTAGTGGAGGCATATGATGAGAAAATAATTTACCTGGGTGTAACAACAAATACTTACGGAGACAGAATGGTAATCACAACTGTAGACCGGTTTTATGAGTCAATAGGTTATAATGGTATCAAATATTATGTTGATAAGGGTTATTATAATAATAATAATAATAATAAATGGAATGTAAATAAAATTGAAAAATGTTATGTGAAACCAAGGCTAATTTTTGATGATGGAGGCTGAACATAAACTTAATAAATGGATAATTTAAATATTTTGATTTATGGTTCTGACCTTCCCGTTTTCGAAATGAAGTGTGATAAAATTGAACAATTAATGGTGAAGAATTGTAAATAATTGATAGTGAAATTAGTTGTGTGTATTGTAACAAGGATGTAATATAAACAATGTGTGTAGGTAATTGTTGTGATGATAATAATAATATTTTGCAGTCTAAATAAATAACAAAAATAATTTTGAAGAGGATAACAAATGAATTGTAATTATTGTAATTGGTGAGAGTAATTAAAAATGTTGTGTTTTCAATAATTGATTTAATTAAAATAATTGAAGATGTTTAAATATTTTTTGATTGATTTACAAGGTTATATAATTGAATTTTCTAATGAGTTTAAATTATTTTATGAGATGTGAATTGGATAATAATTAATAAATAAAAAATAAAAAATGTTAAATTGTTTAGTATGGAATAACGTTGTTGTTAAATTGTTTCAGAAGGTACAGTGATGTTTATATTTGTGTATTTAGGACAGTGTATGAGTGATATACTGTAAGTATAAATTTCCTAATACAATATGTAAAGTAAAACTTGATATAATTTTGAAATGTGTTTATAGTAAGGTCATTCACCTTGCCTAGAAAATCAGCTGATCCGCTGTAGAATGTCACGTATAAATTGATTGTAAATTTCCAATAACTAATGTTTGACTATAATGATTTTAATGTGTTAAAAGATTTTGATTTAAATGTTGGAAGTAATTTGATATAGTTAAGAATTTTAAATGATGTGTAAAAAATAAAAAAAGAAAAGGTAGATTTTGGGTGATTAATATTTTGTTAGGACATGTAGATCAGTCCATGTTGAATTTAAAGGGGTACTAGAGAGAATAATATTGTTATGAATAATGTAATGTAGAATTTGAGAAGTATTGATAGTGACACAGTACATATGGGTAAAATATGTAGAGTATTGAGTGATATATATTGATGTAATAAGTAAATGGAGATTTTGTAGTTGAAGTGATGTATTGGGAGAGTAATTAGAGTTGATGGGAATTTTGTAAGGGGGATGGGGTGGTAGGAGTCCGCAACAAAAGGTGTTGGGACATGAAGGGACCGTTTAGCGCCGGAAAGGGTTGCCTAGGAAAGTCCAGGAACCAGATAAGGGAATGAGCTTTTGGGGGGGGGGAGAAACACACATCCTGAGTACAAAGGGGTAGAGAGTATATTTTTTTTATATAAGGGTAGAATGATGTGAATCGAGTTGAGTAGTAAGTTGGGTTTAGAGATTGTTTGATAGATGTTCTTGATAGAGATGGGTGTCATATTAGTTAAAGCTGTTAGTGATATTAAAGTCAGAGGGGAAGAGATTATAAATGTATACATGCCAAGTTGTAAATCCAGTTATTGTGAATAATTAAATCACCCAAACTAATGGAGACTGAACATTTTAAAGAAAGTAAATCGTAGTTGAGATGAAAAAATTAATTGAAACAAGTGACAAATTTTAATAGAAGCTGAAACCAATTAGAGCAATAAATATGTAATTTTTAATTAATTTAAATGTCAATTTTATCGTTTATTGTAATAATAACCATGTTAATTTTGAATGTCTTATTATATTATGGTTAAGATAAAAATTTTGAAGATGTTTAATGTATTTTATGATGTAGCCTATGAATAACCTATGTAGGTCAAGGTTGTTGACTTGACACAGTTTGATCAGCTGATGGTTGATGTTATAAACTAGACCAGTTTTGGCAATGGAGTGATGCAAAATTGGTTGTTTAATTGATTTAAATAATTTTGAATTTTCTGAATATTGAGAAAAGTATATTTTAATAAATTAAAATTTTTTTTTTCGAAAACAAAAAATATGATTTTTTTTGTGCCTGCCCTCTAATTGATGTTTTGAATTTTGATTATATTATTGTTTAAGTGTATCAATAGTGTTATTGAATTATATTGTTTAGAATATGTGTAAACAAATGTTAGGATAAGTGAGTTCATGTTTTAATTATATGTTCAATTTATTTGTTTTTCTGCTTATTAATAATATTGAAGAGAACTGATAGATTTAATAGAGTCATGTAAAAGATTTTATTTTTGATTTTGAAGAGAGAAATGGTAACAGAACAGATTGATTTGGAACTTAGATGAAACTTTAACCAGATTTCATGATTGGAATTTAATTTGTTTGCTATATTGTAATTTGAAGAATCCTTTTAAAATGTTTAAGTAGTTTGTTTAGGATGTATTAACAGGTATATGTATGCGCCCAGTATTGCTGAAGGCGACCCAGTGTGCATGATAAGGGGGAACATATCGGTTGAGGATCTGACATGGACTAAGGCCAGGGATTTGGAGTTTGGGATGGCATGTTAGAGGGTTAGGTGCGCTGTGGCGCGTGTCTGTGCGATTTTATGGTGTTGGGCTCTCGAAGAGAGAAGTCCAGTAATCTCGTTCAGGTGCGGCCATAGTCTCCGAGCCAGGGGGGTAGTTTACCCATGATGTATAAGAACTAATGGGGGGTTGTTGGCACCATATCCTCACCGATCCTCTTGGGGGTTTAGCAATGAGATTTCTTCCATTTCGACAGAAGATCTCTCATTGGGGGGGGGGGGTATTATAATGGGGCAAAAGGGAAGGTTTTCATTTTATTAAAAATTTATAATATTATATTTTACCTCTGCACGGTCAGTCCCTATGTGAAATAAAATTGTCGTCAAAGGAACAATGAAGTGAGATTGTGAACGGTGAGGTGGCAATGGAATGTGATGCCTAGTCTAAACACACGGCGGTAATTAAGCATTGAGGCACGTACAAAGACGCGCAACATAAACATGCACGCGTAAAGACGCACAACAGACTCCAAAGGGACGCCATGAAAAATGGCGAGGAACGAAGACTTTTGTTCCATGCGGATCGTTGCTGACGGATACTCTGAGAGGCCACGCCTTCCACAGCCTCAACATTTTCGCCAGTCAGCCTCATCAACACCTGTGCCCAATGCAAAACCATGCTACCTAGACGGTGACGAAAAGCTGTGTAATCGAAGTGGCCGTGTATGTGTCCGGAAACAGTCAGATAAGGTGGGGATTTAATTACCCGCCGTTTCATCAGTCGGCGAAAAAGAACTAAGTGCAGCGGACGCCGGTCGTGGTGTGCGTCGCCACCCGGACGGGGTTGTGTTTATTAGAACAAATGGAAAAATAGTTGAAGACAGTCGGCTAACGACATCTGAACCGCGCAGTTGCGTGTACGCGCGGTTCGCAAAAAATACTTTGAAATGTAATAAAATGTAGACAGACCGGCCAAAAAATTATAAAATAAAGTGGTGCTGAAAGTGTAACGTTACGTTAAGCGGCAGTAATATCAAAATCTAACAGGAGAACCGAATTCGGAGAACATTGACGAAATTGTGAAGCAGGTGGTCGGCCTGAATCATCAAAATCAAGTAAACGTATCATATATAACCTTTTACAATTGTGGAAAATTAAAAAGAAAAAATACAAAGCGCTCTAAATTAAATGGGGTAATAAAAAAGAATGAATGTGTATGAAAAGCAAGCTGGGTCGCTTTAAATTAATTAATAAATATTCTAAGGCAGATATAAGTAATGTGGTGAAATATGTTAAAATTATTGCTGGTAATAAGGGCCTTCACCTCAGTATCAAGTACAATTTAATTTAATTATGGAAATTATGGTTGAAATTATTACAATAAATTCATTACTTTATTTTATTTACTAAAAGAGTTTACAAATTATTTAAATCACCTTATTTCATTTACTGTACTGTAAAGTTCGCCGTACGAACGGGGTTAGTCCACACTTAGAGATCAGGCCAGATCAAGAATCAAAAGGTAAGTGGAAGTTTCAAGTTAATTCATTAATAAATACAAATTAATTATTAATAAAAGTTACAAGATAGCGGGTAACGGTGGAGCGCCCGATAAGGAGATAACAGCTGATCAACGAAAACAATTAAATAATATTTTAAATAAATATGAAAAGAGAAATACGGAAAACTTATCACAGTGTTCGTTCACATCTATCCAGATTGGTATGATCAACGGGTAAACAGTGGAGTATTTAAATGTTATTTGCTGTACCGTGTCTGTAAGATGCAGATCCATTCTGGTAATGTTTTATCAGTCAGTAATAAAATGTATAAACACTTGAGAAGTCCATACAGTTGTAAAAATGAATATTTAAATAAGGTATTTGATGAATACTTGGGTAAACAAAGTGGTTTTGTTCCTGAAGCTGGTGCAGTTGAGGAAAAGCGCATAGGTAAGGTTAATTCTGACAGAAGATCAGAACTGTCTGAGTGTTTTCAGCCACATATGAAACGTAATGCAGGTGTTATTTATACCTTCGGAGATTCACTGTACTGCACTGTGTGTTCGTCTTTTATGAATGTGTATGCAGACAAATCCGAGACGTTAAAAAATTTTAAAGTGCACTTAGAAACTGATCACTGTGAAAACTTGATGAAAATAATCTTTGAGATGATACCAGAGAAATTTCAATCAAACAATGAGTTCATATTTTACAAAGGAGATTATATTATGTGTAGCCTGGGTAATACAACTGGCATTACATATAAACCTTTAAAAATTAGATCAAAGCAATGTATCAGCAATTACCGAAACAAATGCAAGCGAAGAGCAATCAAAAAACAAGAAAGGTTGCGCGGCATGAGTCTGTGCGATAAATTAAAAATTAAAATAAGGATAATACAAATAATTAAACTAAAATGCCAGGATATAGGTGGAATGACTGGTAGGAAATTGTATAAAATTATGTGTAAAGTAAGAATAATTGTAATCATGTTGAAAAATGTATGGATGAACTGTAGTATACATGGACTTTAGACAAATGACGTCAGAAGTGGGACATCCTTATCAGTGTTCAGGAATGTTTGGTGATATCCAGCTATATGTGGTTGTTTGTTTATAATTAGTGCTGTCAAAGTGACAGTTGGCGAAATGTTATTTGATAGAAGCTATTCAGTTATTTTGATTTTTGAACTTATTATGTTATTATTTGGATGATTATGATTATTGGGAGAAGTTATGTCAATTTAGGTTAGGAAGAAAAATAAATTTTTATTCCATATAAAAAATTTTTTTTTACATGTGGTGGGGCTAATCCTGCAACAGAACACAGGATGATAAGCTATGCTGTTTATATCAGAGCACATGGATGACGAGCATTTTCTTGTTTAAATTTGTTTTATGTAATATTTTGTCTTTTGGTCGTAAGTTTTGTATTTAGAAATGGATAAGCATGTTACCATGGATAAGTTTCTATACCATGGAAATGGATAACTTTTTATACCAAACTCTTCATAAAAAGATGTTCTATATTGTCATGTATTTTTTGTGTGAATTTGTGCGTGTGTGTGGGTGTGATAATCTGTGATCGCTATAGCTTCAGTGGTAGTTAACCGATTGACGTGAAATTTGACAAGGAATTATTTAGGTAAAATAGCTTCAATTTGGATATACTCTGAGGTTCATAACTATTTTAGAAATATGGTTTTTTTAAGTGAAGAAAAACTCAATTGTAACTCTTATCAATTATAGGGTAATAAAATTTGTAGATAATTTCCATGCAGGACTTTGCAAAATTATACAAAGTTTTTCATGAAATTTGTATATCTGTTTGTTCCATCAATCATGTGACTTGGGCTTAGCCTATCAGAATACACTAAATTCAGTGAGATTCATATGTTGTAGAGCTAGCATGGACTCAGTCTGTCTGTAGAAGTTGCTAGGGGAAGTTGTGCCCGGTGAAGAGAGTTGTTCTCTTACGAACGTCGAAATATCATATATAAAATAAAACGTGGTAATTCTTAACGAAGTTTCGCGTTAAGAACCAAGTGGGTAAAATATTTAGGTAAAATTTAAAATATAATACAGTGCTGTTTTCGTGTAAGTTAAGATATCCGCTTAGGGAATTTAAAGACACTTCAAGATATCGTGGAAGGTGTACATTAAACGCACCGCATTAAGTAATACCCAGATTAATCCTGAGATTAAGAAAATATAAGATATAAATTAATAATAAACTGTATGAGTGGAATTTATAAGCATTGTGAGTGAACATTTTATGAAGAAACTAATTAATCTTAGCAGTCAAACATAACGAGACTCGTTGAAATTTCACCGCTGGAGCCGCCTGCCGTAGTAGAGGACGACAAGACGAAGAGGACGCCAGGACGAAGAGGACGTCAGGACGAAGAGGACAACAGGAAGGAGTGACGCTGTAGAAGAGGACGCCAGGACGAAGAGGACACCAGGAAGGAGTGATGCTGTAGAAGAGGACGCCAGGACGGGAGAGACGAGACGAGAGGAGGACGTTGCAGCAACCAAGTAAAATCGATTTATATTATCGAACAATATAAACAATTATCTATATTATCAATACATGACAATTTAAAATACATTATACATCTTTAAAACAATATTTATGTGTATAATAAATAATTTTTCATCTCCTCCATAATAGACTTGTTCGTGATTTTTACACACTCACTATATCCTTATTAGAATAATAAAGTTTGATCTGTTGCATAAGGATATTTGGCGCTGGCCAACGTTGGGCTCGATTTTTGCATTAGTTTAATCAAATGAAAAAAGAAATATTTATTTGAGTGTGTAGAGACTAAATTCATTGAACTATTTATAGGTGCTGTTCTGTCTTATCAGGGAGTGTAGATAAAAGTTTGAATACTTTCTCTTATCAGATAGTTGAACAATAGTAGTAATTATCTATATGGAGATTGAATTATTATTTGTATCTGTGTTAGATTAAGCTTGTTTACATTTGATTGAGAGACTGGACGAGAAGCAGCAAAACAAAATAAATCACTTCATGATGAGAATACAAAAATTTATACAGCCGTTCATGACCAGGCTAAACAAAATAAACAACTTTTACAGTCAACCGAAAAATGTATAGCTGATAAATTAGAATTAATTCGTAGTAGTAGTGAGACCGCCATAGAAAGGAATAAATCTCACAGCAGGGAATGTGAAGCCAAAATTAATGAAATAGAGGAAAGTGTGTTTCAACATACTATTAATTTGGAGCATACACATAATAATATAGATCAAAGAGAGCGGAATGTAAACATACAGAAACCAGCTGGTAATCGCATAGATAAGATAGCGGGTAATGATGGAGCCCCCGATAAGGAGATAACAGCTGATCAACGAAAACAATTAAATAATATTTTAAATAAATATGAAAAGAGAAATACGGAAAACTTATCACAGTGTTCGTTCACATCTATCCAGATTGGTATGATCAACGGGTAAACAGTGGAGTATTTAAATGTTATTTGCTGTACCGTGTCTGTAAGATGCAGATCCATTCTGGTAATGTTTTATCAGTCAGTAATGAAATGTATAAACACTTGAGAAGTCGATACAGTTGTAAAAATGAATATTTAAATAAGGTATTTGATGAATACTTGGGTAAACAAAGTGGTTTTGTTCCTGAAGCTGGTGCAGTTGAGGAAAAGCACATAGGTAAGGTTAATTCTGACAGAAGATCAGAACTGTCTGAATGTTTTCAGCCAAATATGAAACATAACGCAGCTGTTATTTATACAGTCGGAGATTCACTGTACTGCACTGTGTGTTCGTCTGTTATGAATGTGTATGCAGACAAATCCGAGACATTAAAAAATTTTAAAGTGCACTTAGAAACTGATCACTGTGAAAACTTGATGAAAATAATCTTTGAGATGATACCAGAGAAATTTCAATCAAACAATGAGTTCATATTTTACAAAGGAGATTATATTATGTGTAGCCTGGGTAATACAACTGGCATTACATATAAACCTTTAAAAATTAGATCAAAGCAATGTATCGGCAATTACCGAAACAAATGCAAGCGAAGAGCAATCAAAAAACAAGAAAGGTTGCGCGGCATGAGTCTGTGCGATAAATTAAAAATTAAAATAAGGATAATACAAATAATTAAACTAAAATGCCAGGATATAGGTGGAATGACTGGTAGGAAATTGTATAAAATTATGTGTAAAGTAAGAATAATTGTAATCATGTTGAAAAATGTATGGATGAACTGTAGTATACATGGACTTTAGACAAATGACGTCAGAAGTGGGACATCCTTATCAGTGTTCAGGAATGTTTGGTGATATCCAGCCATATGTGGTTGTTTGTTTACAATTAGTGCTGTCAAAGTGACAGTTGGCGAAATGTTATTTGATAGAAGCTATTCAGTTATTTTGATTTTTGAACTTATTATGTTATTATTTGGATGATTATGATTATTGGGAGGAAGTTATGTCAATTTAGGTTAGGAAGAAAAATAAATTTGTATTCCATATAAAAAATTTTTTTTTACATGTGGTGGGGTTAATCCTGCAACAGAACACAGGATGATAAGCTATGCTGTTTATATCAGAGCACATGGATGACGAGCATTTTCTTGTTTAAATTTGTTTTATGTAATATTTTGTCTTTTGGTCGTAAGTTTTGTATTTAGAAATGGATAAGCATGTTACCATGGATAAGTTTTTATACCATGGAAATGGATACGTTTTTATACCAAACTCTTCATAAAAAGATGTTCTATATTGTCATGTATTTTTTGTGTGAATTTGTGCGTGTGTGCGGGTGTGATAATCTGTGATCGCTATAGCTTCAGTGGTAGTTAACCGATTGACGTGAAATTTGACAAGGAATTATTTAGGTAAAATAGCTTCAATTTGGATATACTCTGAGGTTCATAACTATTTTAGAAATATGGTTTTTTTAAGTGAAGAAAAACTCAATTGTAACTCTTATCAATTATAGGGTAATAAAATTTGTAGATAATTTCCATGCAGGACTTTGCTAAATTATACAAAGTTTTTCATGAAATTTGTATATCTGTTTGTTCCATCAATCATGTGACTTGGGCTTAGTCTATCAGAATACACTAAATTCAGTGAGATTCATATGTTGTAGAGCTAGGATGGACACAGTCTGTCTGTAGAAGTTGCAAGGGGAAGTTGTGCCCGGTGAAGAGAGTTGTTCTTTTACGAACGTCGAAATATCATATATAAAATAAAACGTGGTAATTCTTAACGAAGTTTCGCGTTAAGAACCGAGTGGGTAAAATATTTAGGTAAAATTTAAAATATAATACAGTGCTGTTTTCGTGTAAGTTAAGATATCCGCTTAGGGAATTTAAAGACACTTCAAGATATCGTGGAAGGTGTACATTAAATGCACCGCATTAAGTAATACCCAGATTAATCCTGAGATTAAGAAAATATAAGATATACATTAATAATAAACTGTATGAGTGGAATTTATAAGCATTGTGAGTGAACAATTTATGAAGAAACTAATTAATCTTAGCAGTCAAACATAACGAGACTCACTGAAATATCGCCGCTGGAGCCACCTGCTGTAGAAGAGGACGACAAGACGAAGTGGACGCCAGGACGAAGAGGTCACCAGGAAGGAGTGACGCTGAAGAAGAGGACGCCAGGACAAAGAGGACACCAGGAAGGAGTGATGCTGTAGAAGAGGACGACGAGAAGAAGAAGACGCCAGGACGGGAGCGACGAGACGAGAGGAGGATGTTGCAGCAACCAAGTAAAATCGATTTATATTATCGAACAATACACACAATTATTTATATTATCAATACATGACAATTTAAAATACATTATACATCTTTAAAACAATATTTATGTGTATAATAAATAATTTTTCATCTCCTCCATAATAGACTTGTTCGTGATTTTTACACACTCACTATATCCTTATTAGAATAATAAAGTTTGATCTGTTGCATAAGGATATTTGGCGCTGGCCAACGTTGGGCTCGATTTTTGCATTAGTTTAATCAAATGAAAAAAGAAATATTTATTTGAGTGTGTAGAGACTAAATTCATTGAACTATTCATATGTGCTGTTCTGTCTTATCAGGGAGTGTAGATAAAAGTTTGAATACTCTCTCTTATCAGATAGTTGAACAATAGTAGTAATTATCTATATGGAGATTGAATTATTATTTGTATCTGTGTTAGATTAAGCTTGTTTACATTTGATTGAGAGACTGGACGAGAATAATAAATAAAATAAACGGACGTTATTAGTAATAATAATTAAAAACATTGACGTTACCATAAATAAAAACTAAAATAATTATTAAATTTATATAATAAATAATCAGTATGGCCGAATCACAAGAATTACAAAATACATTAGCGGCTTTAATGGCCAATATGCAAAAGATGTCCAAAGAAGCAGCAAAACAAAATAAATCACTTCATGATGAGAATACAAAAATTTATACAGCCATTCATGACCAGGCTAAACAAAATAAACAACTTTTAGAGTCAACCGAAAAATGTATAGCTTATGAATTAGAATTAATTCGTAGTAGTAGTAGTGAGACCACCTTAGAAAGGAATAAATCTCACAGCAGGGAATGTGACGCCAAAATTAATGAAATAGAGGAAAGTGTATTTCAACATACTATTAATTTGGAGCATACACACAATAATACAGATCAAAGAGAGCGGAATGTAAACATACAGAAACCAGCTGGTAATCGCATAGATAAGATTGTAACGGAGCAAAAGGGAAGGTTTTCATTTTATTAAAAATTTATAATATTATATTTTCCCTCTGCACGGTCAGTCCCTATGTGAAATAAAATTGTCGTCAAAGGAACAATGAAGTGAGATTGTGAATGGTGAGGTGGCAATGGAATGCGATGCCTAGTCTAAACACACGGCGGTAATTAAGCATTGAGGCACGTACAAAGACGCGCAACATAAACATGCACGCGTAAAGACGCACAACAGACTCCAAAGGGACGCCATGAAAAATGGCGAGGAACGAAGACTTCTGTTCCATGCGGTTCGTTGCTGACGGTAATTCTGAGAGGCCACGCCTTCCACAGCCTCAACATTTTCGCCAGTCAGCCTCGTCAACACCTGTGCCCAATGCAAAACCATGCTACCTAGACGGTGACGAAAAGCTGTGTAATCGAAGTGGCCGTGTATGTGCCCGGAAACAGTCAGATAAGGTGGGGATTTAATTACCCGCCGTTTCATCAGTCGGCGAAAAAGAACTAAGTGCAGCGGACGCCGGTTGTGGTGTGCGTCGCCGACCGGGCGGGGTTGTGTTTATTAGAACAAATGGAAAAATAGTTGAAGACAGTCGGCTAACGACATCTGAACCGCGCAGTTGCGTGTACGCGCGGTTCACAAAAAATACTTTGAAATGTAATAAAATATAGACAGACCGGCCAAAAAATTATAAAATAAAGTGGTGCAGAAAGTGTAACGTTCGTTAAGCGGCAGTAATATCAAAATCTAACAGGAGAACCGAATTCGGAGAACATTGACAAAATTGTGAAGCAGGTGGTCGGCCTGAATCATCAAAATCAAGTAAACGTATCATATATAACCTTTTACAATTGTGGAAAATTAAAAAGAAAAAATACAAAGCGCTCTAAATTAAATGGGGTAATAAAAAAGAATGAATGTGTATGAAAAGCAAGCTGGGTCGCTTTAAATTAATTAATAAATATTCTAAGGCAGATATAAGTAATGTGGTGAAATATGCTAAAATTATTGCTGGTAATAAGGGGCTTCACCTCAGTATCAAGTACAATTTAATTTAATTATGGAAATTATGGTTGAAATTATTACAATAAATTCATTACTTTATTTTATTTACTAAAAGAGTTTACAAATTATTTAAATCACCTTATTTCATTTACTGTACTGTTAAGTTCGCCGTACGAACGGGGTTAGTCCACACTTAGAGATCAGGCCAGATCAAGAATCAAAAGGTAAGTGGAAGTTTCAAGTTAATTCATTAATAAATAAAAATTAATTATTAATAAAAGTTACAATTGGTGCCGTGACTGCAGGATGTAATGTAATAAAACGTTATATTACACCGGCCTACTTTGACAGTACAGAGAATGAAATACGGTTATGAAAGCAAAATTTTATTTACGTAAAATGTACGTAATTATGGTATAAGGTTTATTTTATGTATGTGGTAGTATAATGTTTTGAAAGGAGATTAATCAATTGTAGTTATCACGTAAGTAAAAAATAAGTTATAAATCAGTTAAAAATGTCTGAGCATACTGAACAAAGCAATGTAACGAACGTAGATATGAGTGAAAGTGACCTTGAACCACAGTCACTGAATGAAAGTGAGATGCGGACAGCTGATCCGAGCGCTGTTACAGAACCAGCTGTTGACGGTAATGTAATAATTCATTCTACCCCAATTGCTGCTCAAATGCAACTAAGTGAAACAGCTGTTGATTCTGGGATTCAATTAACCCCAGTTTTAACAAATAAAAATAAACAATCCGATGAAATGGATATAATGAGTTTTTTATGAAAAATTGATAGCAAGTTTGATAGTAGCTTAAACGAACTGAGAGGTGAGTTGGAAAGTCGTTTTAATTCTAGTGACGATAAAATAAATAAACGTTTTGATGCTAATGACGAGAAGTTCAATACCAAATTTGGCCAATTGAGTAATGAAATTAAAGAACAAAATATTAAGTTTGAGCAGAATATAAATGTAATGTTTGATAATTTAATAAAACAAACAAAAGATGATGTAGATAATGTTACAAGAAATACCGGTAAGTGTAGTGGGAATGTAATTAATAAAGTAACTGAGACCAAGGTGAGTACCGATAATTATAATGATGAAATAATATTAAATAAGAATAATGGTTGTATAGTTGAAAATGGGGTATCTAAGAATGATACGGTAAGTAATGGTGAAAATAAGAGTAGAAAGTTAGTTGGTGTTAGGAATGGAGTAATGATTAGTATTGATGAGTTGGAGAAAGAATGGAGAGATAATTTAAAGGGTGAACAGGGGGCAAATTTTTATGGGGTTAAATGTGAAGCAGAGACTTCACAAGTGTTGATTGAGGACAAGAGTTCCTCAATAGTTTTTGTAGAAGACAAAAGGTCTTCAGAATGTCATATAAGTTGTTTGTGTTTATCTGGTAGGGCCAGATGGTATTTAAAGAATTTTGTGGTATTGCCCTCTGTGTGGAATGAGAATGTGAAAGGTAGTGAGAAATATTGTGATGAAAGTAATTATTTTTTTAATTAAATCTCAAATATAAACCAATTTCATCAATCCCTAAGTATAGCACTTCTATTAACTATGAGAGAGAGAAAGAGTTAGAGTGTTTCAAGTTAAACAGAAGTTATAAAGAGTTGATGGAGAGTTTTAATATTAATATTATGGTAAATACTGTAGACATACCTTGTGCAGTAGTAAACAATGATTATATTGATGATAAATATATACCGGTAGGAAGAATTAGTGTACTTGTAGTGGAGGCATATGATGAGAAAATAATTTACCTGGGTGTAACAACAAATACTTACGGAGACAGAATAATAATCACAACTGTAGACCGGTTTTATGAGTCAATAGGTTATAATGGTATCAAATATTATGTTGATAAGGATTATAATAATAATAATAATAATAATAAATGGAATGTAAATAAAATTGAAAAATGTTATGTGAAACCAAGGCTAATTTTTGACGATGGAGGCTGAACATAAACTTAATAAATGGACAATTTAAATATTTTGATTTATGGTTCTGACCTTGCCGATTTTCGAAATGAAGTGTGATAAAATTGAACAATTAATGGTGAAGAATTGTAAATAATTGATAGTGAAATTAGTTGTGTGTATTGTAACAAGGATGTAATATAAACAATGTGTGTAGGTAATTGTTGTGATGATAATAATAATATTTTGCAGTCTAAATAAATAACAAAAATAATTTTGAAGATGATAACAAATGAATTGTAATTATTGTAATTGGTGAGAGTAATTAAAAATGTTGTGTTTTCAATAACTGATTTAATTAAAATAATTGAAGATGTTTAAATATTTTTTGATTGATTTACAAGGTTATATAATTGAATTTTCTAATGAGTTTAAATTATTTTATGAGATGTGAATTGGATAATAATTAATAAATAAAAAATAAAAAATGTTAAATTGTTTAGTATGGAATAACGTTGTTGTTAAATTGTTTCAGAAGGTACAGTGATGTTTATATTTGTGTATTTAGGACAGTGTATGAGTGATATACTGTAAGTATAAATTTCCTAATACAATATGTAAAGTAAAACTTGATATAATTTTGAAATGTGTTTCTAGTAAGGTCATTCACCTTGCCTAGAAAATCAGCTGATCCACTGTAGAATGTCACGTATAAATTGTTTGTAAATTTCCAAGGTAACTAATGTTTGAATATAATGATTTTAATGTGTTAAAAGATTTTGATTTAAATGTTGGAAGTAATTTGATATAGTTAAGAATTTTAAATGATGTGTAAAAAATAAAAAAAGAAAAGGTAGATTTTGGGTGATTAATATTTTGTTAGGACATGTAGATCAGTCCATGTTGAATTTAAAGGGGTACTAGAGAGAATAATATTGTTATGAATCAGTGGTGCCCATTCCCCCAAGGCCCAATGCGCAAATCCCCCCCAAAAATTCTCAGCACTCCCCCCCAATTAAAGCCTATACAAATTATTTTAGTTAAAAAAGTCATGAAAAACAAAACAAGATCCTACACTACAGTTACGATAATTATTACACTTGTTAAGTTGTTTTAAATTGTATAATTGTTTTAAAAGATAAGGCGCTACACTGGTGTGGGTGTGGATGAGAAGCAAAGACATTTGAGAGATATATTTTAAAACATATTGGTCATATTGGAATGTGGATGGCCAGTTTAGGCTTACAGAATTTTATCATTAGCCCTAATAATATTGTTTAGAAGTTTTGTATGTCATTACTTTGAACAAAACAGGCTAGATTCAAAGGGTATTGGAGTAATTAAAAACCAAGCAAATATTGTACTTAGCAAATTGTATTTAACAAATGTGTTGCTAAACTAAAAATACATTTTAAATAATTGTACTATTAAAACCAATACAATGAAATGACGCAAAAACGACGTACAATGTAGTTTAAATTATGATAGGAAAAATATGTTTGTGCAAAAATATACATTTACATTAGTTATCACCTTGTTTAAATGTCTTGTACAAAAGCAGCTTTTTTCTTTGTACATTTGTGGTTGCAAATTGGTTAATGATTTCTTCGTTTTGTATCTGGCTCAGTACGTTGTTTTCACAGGATAGAATCAACAAACTTGACAGCCAAAGTCTCCCATGCTGTTCCGAAGCCGATTGTTTACTATTTTCAAACGGCTCATCGTTCTCTCTGCAGAGCAGCTGGTCACGGCAAGAGATAACAATATTCGGTACATCACTGTCAGATTAGGTAGAGCCGAAAGGTTAAGGACATACCTGAATGGTCTAATAAATCCTCTCATTATCCATTGGTCCATCATCCTATGTTTCTCACTTTGTAAATTTCCTTCCTTTACCTCCTCATTTTTACTGCCATCTGGATCCTCTGCCCCCGCTGGGATTTGCACTTCATCCTCTATTATCTCCATCCTTTCAGCTTCAGGGGAATGTAACATGTCTGATATGTCGATGTCTGCGTGAGTGACTTTGTACACATTGCAAAACGTCTCCAATTCTGAAGCAATTAGGTCATTGTCCAGGTTGTGATACTCACAGAGCTCTTTTATCTTATCGGGGTTGAAGTCTTTTCCAGTCTCCAATTCATGTGCGATTTTCATAATTCCTCCATGAGAAAAATAAGACATTTGTTTAACCATGGCAAGCGAGCTGTCCGGGAAACAAACGATCATTCAGTTGAGACAATAATGAGTCTAAGACTAGGAAATAAACCTCAACCTTCATTTTCTTTACAGGATCATCAATTTTTTCGTCTATCGAAAGTTCGTCTATGAGGCGTTTCCATTTTCGGTTCCGCTGAGTTCGGACTTGCGAGACGTTGTGCTGATCAGAAAATTGTGTTATTGAACTTGTAAGTTTGTCCCACTCTTTTTCACTTCTTAATGTCTTCAGTTTCGCCCTCGTCTCTGAGATAACTGCTGGTATCATGCCATAATCAACTGATTTGGCTTGTAAGCAAATTGTGATTGGAGAAAGAACTTTAAATATAGTTGACGCAGTGTGCATGGCACATATATTTTCATAATCTGACATACTGTTGATCAGTCCTTTCGCAGACGCTTTAGTGTCATTGTCAGATTTCTTGTCAAGACAGATTTCTTTGAGGGTCTCTTTGATGGTTTTGTAACATGTTAGCACAGTTTTGAGAGCATCACTCTTACTTGACCATCTTGTAGTCTGCACTCGTTTTACTCTTTTCATTTTGTTTTGTGTTAGGCCCTTTTTCAAATTGTCGATAAACATGTGGTGACGTCGATGCCCAGACGTGAAAACGTACATCTCTTGAAGGAGGGAGAACATGTTTCGCATTTGAGGGCAAACATCAATAGACTTTTCTACCACTAATGCAAACCGGTGAGAACAACACCATACATAAAATGCTCGGGGACTTTCTCTAAGGACAACAGATTTTAAGCCATTGTACCGACCTCTCATGTTCCCTGCTCCGTCCATGCTTTGCCCCACCATGCCATTAGGGTTGATTCCTATGGATTTTAGAGTGTTCATTAATTCGTAGGCTAGGTTTTCCCCTGTTGTGTCGCCACTTGTGAACTCTTCGATCAACCGTTCTTCCGGTTTTACTGGATTGTTCGGAGCTCCTTGCTCATCTAGGTGCTCAACATATCGGAGCAAAACCGCTGTGCATTCTTTTTTGCTTATGTCTTGTATTGAATCCAGCATGACTGAGTAGGTGTTATTTAAATTTATATTGTTGAATATTTTTGAGACTACAATGTTACTCATAACATTAATCAAGTCAAATACATTTCGATAACTGAGAAAATTTGACCCCAATTTTCCCTTTTGGTTTCTGATTTTTTCTATCTTTTCAAGGTACACTCTGGCATCGAGATTATACTTAGCTGTCAGTGAGAACAGTTTCACCCATTTCCCTTCTGAAACATCCTTTTTTCTGAATGGTAACATTTCGTCACCTAAATACCGACAACAATCAATTATTACCGACAACACTTCTCTGTTGTGATAAACGAGTTGGTCAGATTCTTCTGCAAGTGAGGAGTCTATTCTTTTCTGCGATATCCACTGGATTCTAGCGACTTGGGAAGATAAATGCTGTTTTGACTGTTCATGCTGTTCTATGTAGCGCTCGCCTCGATGCTCAGTCCAACCTCTGCAGCTAGTTGTACCCCATACCGTTCTTTCTCCTGGCAGAGCAAATAGAGTGCAATGCAGGCAAAAAACCGCATCTTTCATCGGACTATAAACTAGCCAGTTACCGTTCTTTCTCCTGGCAGAGCAACTAGAGTGCAATGCAGGCAAAAAAACGCATCTTTCATCGGACTATAAACTAGCCAGTTTCTTACTTCTAGTCCCATCAGGTAAAGTGGTGATTTTCCAAGCTGGATTAAATTTTCTTCCGCCTGTTGAAGGGAAACTCATCGAAGACAAATCTTGATTTTCTAGTCGAAGACCCAAATTTATCTCCTCCGCCGATAGTTTGATGTTGGCAAACGATGCAGGGTCTTCTACATCATGAACACCAGGTAATGGGTCTGAATTATCTGCTTGAATGTTTTCTGGGCTCAGATCTGAGCCTGAAGGGCTACTGATTTCTAACTCTACATTTGACGGTAACGATAATTTAGTATTTAAATTTGAAGTCACAAACGAAGGAGGTGCTTCAGCTTGCATTTTGTCTTCATTTGCACCCTCCACGATATCAAATGTTGGATTTATATCTTGGGACTCGTCTGGGGGTTTTGCACTTGAAGTTGATGGTACATCTATGTCCTCAGTTGTAGGGTCATCATTAGCAACGTCACTGGTTACGTTCGATCTAAAAAAATACAACGATTTTAGAACTCTCCCCTCCCCAAAGTTTTTATTTTATTGTTTGCTTTATTTTATTTTTAATGTTTGCCGTATTAGTGGAAATAACAGAACAACAAATATAATAAAATGTTACCGGTAGTACAAAAATGTTAATAAGCCCGAATAAAAATTACGCAATAAAGCGATTCCTTTGTATCTTATATAAACATGTTTCTATTTTGGCCTATTCAAACGGTAACTGAACGAGACAAGAATAATTATATTTTACATACCTGGAATCTAAACTATGATGTTGACTGGTACTGGGGTCAGCAGAAGATTCAGCATCAGCGTATTTCACCCACGGGCCGTCACCGGACTTCACTTCAACCACTTTAAAACTAATGTTTAGGTTATGTCTAAATTTATAGGCATGTTTCTTCTTACAATGTTCTAACCACTTGTCTTTTCGATGAGTTGTGTTACACATAACCTCCATACACTTATTCTTAAACGATTGTTTCAGTTGTTTCGGCATTTTGACAACTATCAAGAAACACGAGATTACATTCCAACCCCAACTCACACAAACAAAGCACCGCATTACAGAGTAAAACTCACGGGCAGACTGCCGCTGCGCACGGCTGGTGGACCAGAGATAAGAACTGAGGACCCGCCTCCTTTATTCCACTGCCTGCCGGTCTACAAGCTTACGACACGCACACATTTTTACATTCAAGGTCACGGACTCTGACTTATTGACAGGATGTTGCTGCAGGATGCCAGGGTCAGATTTCCAAATTCCAAAACAAAATTTACTACTAGTTGTACTGGTAGAGACATTTATGCCGCCAGTTCGTTAAAACAATCATAAAGATATGCAATTGCTTTAGTTTTTTACTAATAGCTTAGTTTCTTGCACAAACACGGTAAAATTTCCATCAATGTTGGATTTAAAATGTTATTCTTGAAAAAATCCCCCCCAAAAATCCTTAAAATACACCCGAAAATCCCCCCCAAAAATTCTCAATGCGCAACTTGCGCTATGATCCCCCCCTGTGGGCACCACTGTTATGAATAATGTAATGTAGAATTTGAGAAGTATTGATAGTGACACAGTAGATATGGGTAAAATATGTAGAGTATTGAGTGATATATATTGATGTAATAAGTAAATGGAGATTTTGTAGTTGAAGTGATGTATTGGGAGAGTAATTAGAGTTGATGGGAATTTTGTAAGGGGGATGGGGTGGTAGGAGTCCGCAACAAAAGGTGTTGGGACGGGAAGGGACCGTTTAGCGCCGGAAAGGGTTGCCTAGGAAAGTCCAGGAACCAGATAAGGGAATGAGCTTTTGGGGGGGGGGGAGAAACACACATCCTGAGTACAAAGGGGTAGAGAGTATATTTTTTTTATATAAGGGTAGAATGATGTGAATCGAGTTGAGTAGTAAGTTGGGTTTAGAGATTGTTTGATAGATGTTCTTGATAGAGATGTGTGTCATATTAGTTAAAGCTGTTAGTGATATTAAAGTCAGAGGGGGAGAGATTATAAATGTATACATGCCAAGTTGTAAATCCAGTTATTGTGAATAATTAAATCACCCAAACTAATGGAGACTGAACATTTTAAAGAAAGTAAATCGTAGTTGAGATGAAAAAATTAATTGAAACAAGTGACAAATTTTAATAGAAGCTGAAACCAATTAGAGAAATAAATATGTAATTTTTAATTAATTTAAATGTCAATTTTATCGTTGATTGTAATAATAACCATGTTAATTTTGAATGTCTTATTATATTATGGTTGAAGATAAAAATTTTAAAGATGTTTAATGTATTTTATGATGTAGCCTATGAATAACCTATGTAGGTCAAGGTTGTTGACTTGACACAGTTTGATCAGCTGATGGTTGATGTTATAAACTAGACCAGTTTTGGCAATGGAGTGATGCAAAATTGGTTGTTCAATTGATTTAAATAATTTTGAATTTTCTGAATATTGAGAAAAGTATATTTTAATAAATTTAAATTTTTTTTTTTCGAAAAAAAATTTTGATTTTTTTTTGTGCCTGCCCTCTAATTGATGTTTTGAATTTTGATTATATTATTGTTTATGTGTATCAATAGTGTTATTGAATTATATTGTTTAGAATATGTGTAAACAAATGTTAGGATAAGTGAGTTCATGTTTTAATTATATGTTCAATTTATTTGTTTTTCTGCTTATTAATAATATTGAAGAGAATTGATAGATTTAATAGAGTCATGTAAAATATTTTATTTTTTATTTTGAAGAGAGAAATTGTAACAGAACAGATTGATTTGGAACTTAGATGAAACTTTAACCAGATTTCATGATTGGAATTTAATTTGTTTGCTATATTGTAATTTGAAGAATGCTTTTAAAATGTTAAGTAGTTTGTTTAGGATGTATTAACAGGTATATGTATGTGCCCAGTATTGCTGAAGGCGACCCAGTGTGCATGATAAGGGGGAACATATCGGTTGAGGATCTGACATGGACTAAGGCCAGGGATTTGGAGTTTGGGATGGCATGTTAGAGGGTTAGGTGCGCTGTGGCGCGTGTCTGTGCGATTTTATGGTGTTGGGATCTTGAAGATAGAAGTCCAGTAATCTCGCTCGGGTGCGGCCATAGTCTCCGAGCCAGGGGGGTAGTTTACCCATGATGTATAAGAACTAATGGGGGGTTGTTGGCACCATATCCTCACCGATCCTCTTGGGGGTTTAGCAATGAGATTTCTTCCGTTTCGACAGAAGATCTCTCATTGGGGGGGGTATTGTAACGGGGCAAAAGGGAAGGTTTCCATTTTATTAAAAATTTATAATATTATATTTTCCCTCTGCACGGTCAGTCCCTATGTGAAATAAAATTGTCGTCAAAGGAACAATGAAGTGAGATTGTGAACGGTGAGGTGGCAATGGAATGTGATGCCTAGTCTAAACACATGGCGGTAATTAAGCATTGAGGCACGTACAAAGACGCGCAACATAAACATGCGCGCATAAAGACGCACAACAGACTCCAAAGGGACGCCATGAAAAATGGCAAGGAACGAAGACTTTTGTTCCATGCGGTTCGTTGCTGACGGATACTCTGAGAGGCCACGCCTTCCACAGCCTCAACATTTTCGCCAGTCAGCCTCATTAACACCTGTGCCCAATGCAAAACCATGCTACCTAGACGGTGACGAAAAGCTGTGTAATCGAAGTGGCCGTGTATGTGCCCGGAAACAGTCAGATAAGGTGGGGATTTAATTACCCGCCGTTTCATCAGTCGGCAAAAAAGAACTAAGTGCAGCGGACACCGGTCGTGGTGTGCGTCGCCGACCAGACGGGGTTGTGTTTATTAGAACAAATGGAAAAATAGTTGAAGACAGTCGGCTAACGACATCTGAACCGCGCAGTTGCGTGTACGCGCGGTTCACAAAAAATACTTTGAAATGTAATAAAATGTCGACAGACCGGCCAAAAAATTATAAAATAAAGTGGTGCAGAAAGTGTAACGTTACGTTAAGCGGCAGTAATATCAAAATCTAACAGGAGAACCGAATTCGGAGAACATTGACGAAATTGTGAAGCAGGTGGTCGGCCTGATCATCAAAATCAAGTAAACGTATCATATTTACAATTGTGGAAAATTAAAAAGAAAAAATACAAAGCGCTCTAAATTAAATGGGGTAATAAAAAAGAATGAATGTGTATGAAAAGCAAGCTGGGTCGCTTTAAATTAATTAATAAATATTCTAAGGCAGATATAAGTAATGTGGTGAAATATGTTAAAATTATTGCTGGTAATAAGGGGCTTCACCTCAGTATCAAGTACAATTTAATTTAATTATGGAAATTATGGTTGAAATTATTACAATAAATTCATTACTTTATTTTATTTACTAAAAGAGTTTACAAATTATTTAAATCACCTTATTTCATTTACTGTACTGTTAAGTTCGCCGTACGAACGGGGTTAGTCCACACTTAGAGATCAGGCCAGATCAAGAATCAAAAGGTAAGTGGAAGTTTCAAGTTAATTCATTAATAAATACAAATTAATTATTAATAAAAGTTACAATTGGTGCCGTGACTGCAGGATGTAATGTAATAAAAAGTTATATTACACCGGCCTACTTTGACAGTACAGAGAATGAAATACGGTTATGAAAGCAAAATTTTATTTACGTAAAATGTACGTATTATGGTATAAGGTTTATTTTATGTATGTGGTAGTATAATGTTTTGAAAGGAGATTAATCAATTGTAGTTATCACGTAAGTAAAAAATAAGTTATAAATCAGTTAAAAATGTCTGAGCATACTGAACAAAGCAATGTAACGAATGTAGATATGAGTGAAAGTGACCTTGAACCACAGTCACTGAATGAAAGTGAGATGCAGACAGCTGATCCGAGTGCTGTTACAGAAACAGCTGTTGACGGTAATGTAATAATTCATTCTACCCCAATTGCTGCTCAAATGCAACTAAGTGAAACAGCTGTTGATTCTGGGATTCAATTAACCCCAGTTTTAACAAATAAAAATAAACAATCCGATGAAATGGATATGAGTTTTTTAGGAAAATTGATAGCAAGTTTGATAGTAGCTTAAACGAACTGAGAGGTGAGTTGGTAAACGAACTGAGAGGTGAGTTGGAAAGTCGTTTTAATTCTAGTGATGATAAAATAAATAAACGTTTTGATGCTAATGACGAGAAGTTCGATACCAAATTCGACCAATTGAGTAATGAAATTAAAGAACAAAATATTAAGTTTGAGCAGAATATAAATGTAAAGTTTGATAATTTAATAAAACAAACAAAAGATGATGTAGATAATGTTACATGAAATACCGGTAAGTGTAGTGGGAATGTAATTAATAAAGTAACTGAGACCAAGGTGAGTACCGATAATTATAATGATGAAATAATATTAAATAAGAATAATGGTTGTATAGTTGAAAATGGGGTATCTAAGAATGATACGGTAAGTAATGGTGAAAATAAGAGTAGAAAGTTAGTTGGTGTTAGGAATGGAGTAATGATTAGTATTGATGAGTTGGAGAAAGAATGGAGAGATAATTTAAAGGGTGGACAGGGGGCAAATTTTTATGGGGTTAAATGTGAAGCAGAGACTTCACAAGTGTTGATTGAGGACAAGAGTTCCTCAATAGTTTTTGTAGAAGACAAAAGGTCTTCAGAATGTCATATAAGTTGTTTGTGTTTATCTGGTAGGGCCAGATGGTATTTAAAGAATTTTGTGGTATTGCCCTCTGTGTGGAATGAGAATGTGAAATGTAGTGAGAAATATTGTGATGAAAGTAATTATTTTTTTAATTAAATCTCAAATATAATCCAATTTCATCAATCCCTAAGTATAGCACTTCTATTAACTATGAGAGAGAGAAAGAGTTAGAGTGTTTCAAGTTAAACAGAAGTTATAAAGAGTTGATGGAGAGTTTTAATATTAATATTATGGTAAATACTGTAGACATACCTTGTGCAGTAGTAAACAATGATTATATTGATGATAAATATATACCGGTAGGAAGAATTAGTGTACTTGTAGTGGAGGCATATGATGAGAAAATAATTTACCTGGGTGTAACAACAAATACTTACGGAGACAGAATGGTAATCACAACTGTAGACCGGTTTTATGAGTCAATAGGTTATAATGGTATCAAATATTATGTTGATAAGGGTTATAATAATAATAATAATAATAATAATAATAATAATAAATGGAATGTAAATAAAATTGAAAAATGTTATGTGAAACCAAGGCTAATTTTTGACAATGGAGGTGAACATAAACTTAATAAATGGACAATTTAAATATTTTGATTTATGGTTCTGACCTTGCCGATTTTCGAAATGAAGTGTGATAAAATTGAACAATTAATGGTGAAGAATTGTAAATAATTGATAGTGAAATTAGTTGTGTGTATTGTAACAAGGATGTAATATAAACAATGTGTGTAGGTAATTGTTGTGATGATAATAATAATATTTTGCAGTCTAAATAAATAACAAAAATAATTTTGAAGAGGATAACAAATGAATTGTAATTATTGTAATTGGTGAGAGTAATTAAAAATGTTGTGTTTTCAATAACTGATTTAATTAAAATAATTGAAGATGTTTAAATATTTTTTGATTGATTTACAAGGTTATATAATTGAATTTTCTAAAGAGTTTAAATTATTTTATGAGATGTGAATTGGATAATAATTAATAAATAAAAAATAAAAAATGTAAATTGTTTAGTATGGAATAACGTTGTTGTTAAATTGTTTCAGAAGGTACAGTGATGTTTATATTTGTGTATTTAGGACAGTGTATGAGTGATATACTGTAAGTATAAATTTCCTAATACAATATGTAAAGTAAAACTTGATATAATTTTGAAATGTGTTTATAGTAAGGTCATTCACCTTGCCTAGAAAATCAGCTGATCCGCTGTAGAATGTCACGTATAAATTGTTTGTAAATTTCCAAGGTAACTAATGTTTGAATATAATGATTTTAATGCGTTAAAAGATTTTGATTTAAATGTTGGAAGTAATTTGATATAGTTAAGAATTTTAAATGATGTGTAAAAAATAAAAAAAGAAAAGGTAGATTTTGGGTGATTAATATTTTGTTAGGACATGTAGATCAGTCCATGTTGAATTTAAAGGGGTACTAGAGAGAATAATATTGTTATGAATAATGTAATGTAGAATTTGAGAAGTATTGATAGTGACACAGTAGACATGGGTAAAATATGTAGAGTATTGAGTGATATATATTGATGTAATAAGTAAATGGAGATTTTGTAGTTGAAGTGATGTATTGGGAGAGTAATTAGAGTTGATGGGAATTTTGTAAGGGGGATGGGGTGGTAGGAGTCCGCAACAAAAAGTGTTGGGACGGGAAGGGACCATTTAGCGCCGGAAAGGGTTGCCTAGGAAAGTCCAGGAACCAGATAAGGGAATGAGCTTTTGGGGGGGGGGGACACACATCCTGAGTACAAAGGGGTAGAGAGTATATTTTTTTTATATAAGGGTAGAATGATGTGAATCGAGTTGAGTAGTAAGTTGGGTTTAGAGATTGTTTGATAGATGTTCTTGATAGAGATGGGTGTCATATTAGTTAAAGCTGTTAGTGATATTAAAGTCAGAGGGGGAGAGATTATAAATGTATACATGCCAAGTTGTAAATCCAGTTATTGTGAATAATTAAATCACCCAAACTAATGGAGCCTGAACATGTTAAAGAAAGTAAATCGTAGTTGAGATGAAAAAATTAATTGAAACAAGTGACAAATTTTAATAGAAGCTGAAACCAATTAGAGAAATAAATATGTAATTTTTAATTAATTTAAATGTCAATTTTATCGTTAATTGTAATAATAACCATGTTAATTTTGAATGTCTTATTATATTATGGTTGAAGATAAAAATTTTAAAGATGTTTAATGTATTTTATGATGTAGCCTATGAATAACCTATGTAGGTCAAGGTTGTTGACTTGACACAGTTTGATCAGCTGATGGTTGATGTTATAAACTATACCAGTTTTGGCAATGGAGTGATGAAAAATTGGTTGTTTAATTGATTTAAATAATTTTGAATTTTCTGAATATTGAGAAAAGTATATTTTAATAAATTTAAATTTTTTTTTTTTTCGAAAAAAAATTTTGATTTTTTTTTGTGCCTGCCCTCTAATTGATGTTTTGAATTTTGATTATATTATTGTTTATGTGTATCAATAGTGTTATTGAATTATATTGTTTAGAATATGTGTAAACAAATGTTAGGATAAGTGAGTTCATGTTTTAATTATATGTTCAATTTATTTGTTTTTCTGCTTACTAATAATATTGAAGAGAATTGATAGATTTAATAGAGTCATGTAAAAGATTTTATTTTTGATTTTGAAGAGAGAAATGGTAACAGAACAGATTGATTTGGAACTTAGATGAAACTTTAACCAGATTTCATGATTGGAATTTAATTTGTTTGCTATATTGTAATTTGAAGAATGCTTTTAAAATGTTTAAGTAGTTTGTTTAGGATGTATTAACAGGTATATGTATTCGCCCAGTATTGCTGAAGGCGATCCAATGTGCATGATAAGGGGGAACATATCGGTTGAGGATCTGACATGGACTAAGGCCAGGGATTTGGAGTTTGGGATGGCATGTTAGAGGGTTAGGTGCGCTGTGTCGTGTGTCTGTGCGATTTTATGGTGATGGAATCTCGAAGAGAGAAGTCCAGTAATCTCGCTCGGGTGCGGCCATAGTCTCCGAGCCAGGGGGGTAGTTTACCCATGATGTATAAGAACTAATGGGGGGTTGTTGGCACCATATACTCACCGATCCTCTTGGCGGTTTAGCAATGAGATTTCTTCCATTTCGACAGAAGATATCTCATTGGGGGGGGTATTGTAATGGGGCAAAAAGGAAGGTTTTCATTTTATTAAAAATTTATAATATTATATTTTCCCTCTGCACGGTCAGTCCCTATGTGAAATAAAATTGTCGTCAAAGGAACAATGAAGTGAGATTGTGTAAGGTGAGGTGGCAATGGAATGCGATGCCTAGTCTAAACACACGGCGGTAATTAAGCATTGAGGCACGTACAAAGACGCGCAACATAAACATGCACGCGTAAAGACGCACAACAGACTCCAAAGGGACGCCATGAAAAATGGCGAGGAACGAAGACTTTTATTCCATGCGGTTCGTTGCTGACGGATACTCTGAGAGGCCACGCCTTCCACAGCCTCAACATTTTCGCCAGTCAGCCTCATCAACACCTGTGCCCAATGCAAAACCATGCTACCTAGACGGTGACAAAAAGCTGTGTAATCGAAGTGGCCGTGTATGTGCCCGGAAACAGTCAGATAAGGTGGGGATTTAATTACCCGCCGTTTCCTCAGTCGGCGAAAAAGAACTAAGTGCAGCGGACGCCGGTCGTGGTGTGCGTCGCCAACCGGACGGGGTTGTGTTTATTAGAACAAATGGAAAAATAGTTGAAGACAGTCGGCTAACGACATCTGAACCGCGCAGTTACGTGTACGCGCGGTTCGCAAAAAATACTTTGAAATGTAATAAAATGTAGACAGACCGGCCAAAAAATTATAAAATAAAGTGGTGCAGAAAGTGTAACGTTACGTTAAGCGGCAGTAATATCAAAATCTAACAGGAGAACCGAATTCGGAGAACATTGACGAAATTGTGAAGCAGGTGGTCGGCCTGAATCATCAAAATCAAGTAATCGTATCATATATAACCTTTTACAATTGTGGAAAATTAAAAAGAAAAAATACAAAGCGCTCTAAATTAAATGGGGTAATAAAAAAGAATGAATGTGTATGAAAAGCAAGCTGGGTCGCTTTAAATTAATTAATAAATATTCTAAGGCAGATATAAGTAATGTGGTGAAATATGTTAAAATTATTGCTGGTAATAAGGGGCTTCACCTCAGTATCAAGTACAATTTAATTTAATTATAGAAATTATGGTTGAAATTATTACAATAAATTCATTACTTTATTTTATTTACTAAAAGAGTTTACAAATTATTTAAATCACCTTATTTCATTTACTGTACTGTTAAGTTCACCGTACTGTGCCGAATCTGTAAGATTCAGCGCGATTTCAGTAATTAACAATTGGAGGTTGGGCCGATCTCTAACGGAGAGACAGCGCAAAACAACTCAATATACGGCCTGTGGTTATAGGCAGTACGGAATTACAGTGGTGTAATTCGTGCTGCACTCTTTCCGTGAAGATAAGCCCTACCTATTAAGTCTAGACAGCGTTGATCGGTGTCGGCACCTGCCGCCTACCCGCAGTATGAAAACTCCAGGTGCTGCTTTCTGGCGACAAATGCAGTAGGCAAACGAGGAAGAAGCTGGGACTTCCATTTAATTTCGTCTCACAAAATACTCCGTGGTTGATGGTCGACTCCATTTTCACTCCGGTAGAAAATGATGATTTTCAACACCTTCAAGCCTTCATACTATGTTTAGATAATTCTCTACACGACTGCGGTAAGTCTCACTTACTTTCATATTAATAGACTATAATATTTCACTGGAGAATACTGTTTTTAATAAGCCTAAGTAAGTTGATTTCTGTTCACCTGTACGCGACCGCACGGCGGTTTTGAAATACACTTTTGAAGGTAAAAGTTTTTAAAACGTTATAAAATTATATTCATTCACGTGTGAGAACCTCGGCACTAAAAAGTAAAGTATATTGAATACAAAAAATTTAAGTTTAAAATTTATCTAAAATCGATGTAACGAGATTCGTGTTACGCACTTAAGTTATTGCACAAGGCGTAGTTGGGTTAGATAGCATACAAGTTTTACTACAATTAACAGTAAAACTTTATTAATATCTGGGAACTTACTGAGGCACGTTTTGAAAGTAAATAAAGTCCAATTTATATTAATTATGATAGTAAAGACTATGTAATTTGAAATAACTTCTCAACCACGTGGTATCTACATATTCACACTATGTATAAAGTTTATGAAATGGTACAAAGCCATAATTAATTGTCAAATTGCAAACATGGTAACCCGCATTAGGGTGAAGTTAATATTATGAAGAATTACTGTTATAAAGATTTTCAAATAGGGCATGTTGGCCATACAAATTTGTCAAGTTAAATTTAAGTGGCTCTAAAGCTATGTTAGCTTATATATGTATTTTGGGGGGTGTGCAAACTTTAGTGGGGCATTGTGTTGTGTACTCTGGCTAAAATATATAATGGTGTGTAATTAGGGTCCACCGCAATAGACGAGAACAAGACCTACTACATGGCTGAACTATTAACACCTTAAAGCTCCTCTTCGCTACTGGAGGAATATGGAGGACCACACCAACACCTATAATGTCGACCACAAGATTGTCACCTTAATAAAAAAAACCCTCATGGACGAAATCAGGTGATACAAAACCAATTACTATGTACACATAGAGTCAGCACTCAATAATACCCAGTGACCAGTTCTATATATATCTATCAACTACAACATTTCAAGTTTTAAACATTTAATTGGATCCCCAATTCATGGGAAAGTTTAGTGTGTGAACTGGGTGTAAAAATTAATTGTAGATTTTATTAAATTTCTGGTAAAAATTGTCAGCTCAGAGACTGGCATGTCTTCTTACACTGTTCTGCATTCAAACCCATAATTTTCTCTTATTTCAGCATATGTGTTTCTTTACAGATTGTAAGTCATTCTTTATATTGGTAATTTATCGCGTTCAATTTAGTAGTCCTTATATATATATTTTCTAAATTTAAAAATCAGTTTAATTCATATTGTATAGAAATTTCTGGGGTAGGCTGGTGCATTTTCCACAAGTTTCAACCAGAAGGAATGCATGTTCATTCAGTTTTTCACTTGTTGAGACAAGTTAAAAGTTGCATCAACTGGCTATTAACATGTCGGTCTCTGGCCCAAGTGTATTTTTCATAGGGTTATAATATTATGCAATATTTCTATTTTTATTACTTGGCAATGTTTCAGTATATATAAATTCTTTAAATTATTTATGATAACTGGGGGGTGTTCATTGTTTTAAATATTTTTTATTTCTCACAGTAATAGAGCCCAGAGGGGCAGAATTAGATAACAGCATTAGGCACTTAGCCAACATTTTGAAAGTTATTATGTCCTGGGGACTACTGAATGCTTAAGCATTATCTAATACACGTGAGGTGTAATCAACCAACACCATGGGGGGTAATATAAAAGTAAATTGTAATCCTAACAGGGATAATTATAAAAGAAGTAAGAATTTATATACACCATGGGGGTAATATAAAAAGGGGCGTGGCAAGAGATCCTTATGTATATTGTATTGTATAATATTGTATAATGTATTTGTATTGTGGAACATGTTATGTTTGTATATTTGTGTGTACATTTTGGGGGTTATAAGTATTATGCATTTAGTGTATTTTTGGTGGGACTTTAGATATAGGGTTTGTTTGTTCGTTTGTCTTTTTATACAAGAAAGTTAATACATGGAATTATGTAGGTATATCCTTTTCATTTTTTATAACAGGTATTCTATCTCAATTAATCATTGCTGATCATTTCTTTAAGAAAATAATTTATTTTATTTAAATTTAATAACAAGTATATGAATTGTCACCCTGTAAACTTTATTTAATTTGTTTGAGTAATTATTATTATAATTAATATTAGCAAGGAATCTATACCATTTATCTCCATTAAGTTATATGGAGCATTCTAAAAGGAACCTATAAAATAAATTTTATATTTTATTAATATTTTTATGGAAACTTTATTTCAAGGTTAGTAATGGTTTTAAATTTCAATTCATTTGTAAAGCGACATAGCAAATTATTTTCTTGGTATTAATAAATATTTTCAGGTGGCCTTGTTGAGAAAGTATACTTTATTTAATTGACTATTTAAGGGAATTATAGATTATGACTGTTGGGTTTATTTATTTTATTATTAATTTGTTTACTGAGATAGAATAATAAAAGGGATTTGTTAATTGTTTAATTCTTGAGATTTCATTGCAAGTCCCGTCTCACTGGATCCAGCACATTTTTGGCTTCTCTAGGCTTTAGCCTAGTTATAATTAACTTGTGGCCCCTCTTTACAAAAAAAAAAAAATTTTCAAAAAATTTTTTCAAAAAAAAATATTTTTTTTTACTGCTTAAGTTAAAGAGGGGTTACAGTACGAACGGGGTTAGTCCACACTTAGAGATCAGGCCAGATCAAGAATCAAAAGGTAAGTGGAAGTTTCAAGTTAATTCATTAATAAATACAAATTAATTATTAATAAAAGTTACAAGATAGCGGGTAACGGTGGAGCGCCCGATAAGGAGATAACAGCTGATCAACGAAAACAATTAAATAATATTTTAAATAAATATGAAAAGAGAAATACGGAAAACTTATCACAGTGTTGGTTCACATCTATCCAGATTGGTATGATCAACGGGTAAACAGTGGAGTATTAAAATGTTATTTGCTGTACCGTGTCTGTAAGATGCAGATCCATTCTGGTAATGTTTTATCAGTCAGTAATGAAATGTATTAACACTTGAGAAGTCCATACAGTTGTAAAAATGAATATTTAAATAAGGTATTTGATGAATACTTGGGTAAACAAAGTGGTTTTGTTCCTGAAGCTGGTGCAGTTGAGGAAAAGCACATAGGTAAGGTTAATTCTGACAGAAGATCAGAACTGTCTGAGTGTTATCAGCCACATATGAAACGTAATGCAGGTGTTATTTATACAGTCGGAGATTCACTGTACTACACTGTGTGTTCGTCTTTTATGAATGTGTATGCAGACAAATCCGAGACATTAAAAAATTTTAAAGTGCACTTAGAAACTGATCACTGTGAAAACTTGATGAAAATAATCTTTGAGATGATACCAGAGAAATTTCAATCAAACAATGAGTTCATATTTTACAAAGGAGATTATATTATGTGTAGCCTGGGTAATACAACTGGCATTACATATAAACCTTTAAAAATTAAATCAAAGCAATGTATCGGCAATTACCGAAACAAATGCAAGCGAAGAGCAATCAAAAAACAAGAAAGGTTGTGCGGCATGAGTCTGTGCGATAAATTAAAAATTAAAATAAGGATAATACAAATAATTAAACTAAAATGCCAGGATATAGGTGGAATGACTGGTAGGAAATTGTATGAAATTATGTGTAAAGTAAGAATAATTGTAATCATGTTGAAAAATGTATGGATGAACTGTAGTATACATAGACTTTAGACAAATGACGTCAGAAGTGGGACATCCTTATCAGTGTTCAGGAATGTTTGGTGATATCCAGCCATATGTGGTTGTTTGTTTACAATTAGTGGTGTCAAAGTGACAGCTGGGGAAATGTTGTTTGATAGAAGCTATTCAGTTATTTTGATTTTTGAACTTATTATGTTATTATTTGGATGATTATGATTATTGGGAGGAGTTATGTCAATTTAGGTTAGGAAGAAAAAAAAATTTGTATTCCATATAAAAAATTTTTTTTATATGTGGTGGGGTTAATCCTGCAACAGAACACAGGATGATAAGCTATGCTGTTTATATCAGAGCACATGGATGACGAGCATTTTCTTGTTTAAATTTGTTTTATGTAATATTTTGTCTTTTGGTCGTAAGTTTTGTATTTAGAAATGGATAAGCATGTTACCATGGATAAGTTTTTATACCATGGAAATGGATAAGTTTTTACACCAAACTCTTCATAAAAAGATGTTCTATATTGTCATGTATTTTTTGTGTGAATTTGTGCGCGTGCGCGGGTGTGATAATCTGTGATCTCTATAGCTTCAGTGGTAGTTAACCGATTGATGTGAAACTTTGACAAGGAATTATTTAGGTAAAATAGCTTCAATCTGGATATACTCTGAGGTTCATAACTATTTTAGAAATATGGTTTTTTTAAGTGAAGAAAAACTCAATTGTAACTCTTATCAATTATACGGTAATAAAATTTGTAGATAATTTCCATGCAGGACTTTGCTAAATTATACAAAGTTTTTCATGAAATTTGTATATCTGTTTGTTCCATCAATCATGTGACTTGGGCTTAGCCTATCAGAATACACTAAATTCAGTGAGATTCATACGTTGTAGAGCTAGCATGGACTCAGTCTGTCTGTAGAAGTTGCAAGGGGAAGTTGTGCCCGGTGAAGAGAGGTGTTCTCTTACGAACGTCGAAATATCATATATAAAATAAAATGTGGTAATTCTTAACGAAGTTTCGCGTTAAGAACTGAGTGGGTAAAATATTTAGGTAAAATTTAAAATATAATACAGTGCTGTTTTCGTGTAAGTTAAGATATCCGCTTAGGGAATTTAAAGACACTTCAAGATATCGTGGAAGGTGTACATTAAACGCACCGCATTAAGTAATACCCAGATTAATCCTGAGATTAAGAAAATATAAGATATAAATTAATAATAAACTGTATGAGTGGAATTTATAAGCATTGTGAATGAACAATTTATGAAGAAACTAATTAATCTTAGCAGTCAAACATAACGAGACTCGTTGAAAATTCGCCGCTGGAGCCGCCTGCCGTAGAAGAGGACGACAAGACGAAGAGGACGCCAGGACGAAGAGGACACCAGGAAGGAGTGACGCTGTAGAAGAGGACGCCAGGACGAAGAGGACACCATGAAGGAGTAATGCTGTAGAAGAGGACGCCAGGACGGGAGCGACGAGACGAGAGGAGGACGTTGCAGCAACCAAGTAAAATCGATTTATATTATCGAACAATACAAACAGTTATTTATATTATCAATACATGACAATTAAAAATACATTATACATCTTTAAAACAATATTTACGTTATAATAAATAATTTTTCATCTCCTCCATAATAGACTTGTTCGTGATTTTTACACACTCACTATATCCTTATTAGAATAATAAAGTTTGATCTGTTGCATAAGGATATTTGGCGCTGGCCAACGTTGGCTCGATTTTTGCATTAGTTAAATAAAATAAAAAAAGAAATATTTATTTGAGTGTGTAGAGACTAAATTCATTGAACTATTTATAGGTGCTGTTCTGTCTTATCAGGGAGTGTAGATAAAAGTTTGAATACTCTCTCTTATCAGATAGTTGAACAATAGTAGTAATTATCTATATGGAGATTAAATTATTATTTGTATCTGTGTTAGATTAAGCTTGTTTACAGTTGATTGAGAGACTGGACGAGAAGCAGCAAAACAAAATAAATCACTTCATGATGAGAATACAAAAATTTATACAGCCGTTCATGACCAGGCTAAACAAAATAAACAACTTTTACAGTCAACCGAAAAATGTATAGCTGATAAATTAGAATTAATTCGTAGTAGTAGTGAGACCGCCATAGAAAGGAATAAATCTCACAGCAGGTAATGTGAAGCCAAAATTAATGTAATAGAGGAAAGTGTGTTTCAACATACTATTAATTTGGAGCATACACACAATAATATAGATCAAAGAGAGCGGAATGTAAACATACAGAAACCAGCTGGTAATCGCATAGATAAGATAGCGGGTAACGATGGAGCGCCCGATAAGGAGATAACAGCTGATCAATGAAAACAATTAAATAATATTTTAAATAAATATGAAAAGAGAAATACGGAAAACTTATCACAGTGTTCGTTCACATCTATTCAGATTGGTATGATCAACGGGTAAACAGTGGAGTATTTAAATGTTATTTGCTGTACCGTGTCTGTAAGATGCAGATCCATTCTGGTAATGTTTTATCAGTCAGTAATGAAATGTATAAACACTTGAGAAGTCCATACAGTTGTAAAAATGAATATTTAAATAAGGTATTTGATGAATACTTGGGTAAACAAAATGGTTTTGTTCCTGAAGCTGGTGCAGTTGAGGAAAAGCACATAGGTAAGGTTAATTCTGACAGAAGATCAGAACTGTCTGAGTGTTTTCAGCCACATATGAAACGTAATGCAGGTGTTATTTATACAGTCAGAGATTCACTGTACTGCATTGTGTGTTCGTCTTTTATGAATGTGTATGCAGACAAATCCGAGACATTAAAAAATTTTAAAGTGTACTTAGAAACTGATCACTGTGAAAACTTGATGAAAATAATCTTTGAGATGATACCAGAGAAATTTCAATCAAACAATGAGTTCATATTTTACAAAGGAGATTATATTATGTGTAGCCTGGGTAATACAACTGGCATTACATATAAACCTTTAAAAATTAAATCAAAGCAATGTATCGGCAATTACCGAAACAAATGCAAGCGAAGAGCAATCAAAAAACAAGAAAGGTTGTGCGGCATGAGTCTGTGCGATAAATTAAAAATTAAAATAAGGATAATACAAATAATTAAACTAAAATGCCAGGATATAGGTGGAATGACTGGTAGGAAATTGTATGAAATTATGTGTAAAGTAAGAATAATTGTAATCATGTTGAAAAATGTATGGATGAACTGTAGTATACATAGACTTTAGACAAATGACGTCAGAAGTGGGACATCCTTATCAGTGTTCAGGAATGTTTGGTGATATCCAGCCATATGTGGTTGTTTGTTTACAATTAGTGGTGTCAAAGTGACAGCTGGGGAAATGTTGTTTGATAGAAGCTATTCAGTTATTTTGATTTTTGAACTTATTATGTTATTATTTGGATGATTATGATTATTGGGAGGAAGTTATGTCAATTTAGGTTAGGAAGAAAAAAAAATTTGTATTCCATATAAAAAATTTTTTTTATATGTGGTGGGGTTAATCCTGCAACAGAACACAGGATGATAAGCTATGCTGTTTATATCAGAGCACATGGATGACGAGCATTTTCTTCTTTAAATTTGTTTTATGTAATATTTTGTCTTTTGGTCGTAAGTTTTGTATTTAGAAATGGATAAGCATGTTACCATGGATAAGTTTTTATACCATGGAAATGGATAAGTTTTAACACCAAACTCTTCATAAAAAGATGTTCTATATTGTCATGTATTTTTTGTGTGAATTTGTGCGCGTGCGCGGGTGTGATAATCTGTGATCTCTATAGCTTCAGTGGTAGTTAACCGATTGATGTGAAACTTTGACAAGGAATTATTTAGGTAAAATAGCTTCAATCTGGTTATACTCTGAGGTTCATAACTATTTTAGAAATATGGTTTTTTTAAGTGAAGAAAAACTCAATTGTAACTCTTATCAATTATACGGTAATAAAATTTGTAGATAATTTCCATGCAGGACTTTGCTAAATTATACAAAGTTTTTCATGAAATTTGTATATCTGTTTGTTCCATCAATCATGTGACTTGGGCTTAGCCTATCAGAATACACTAAATTCAGTGAGATTCATACGTTGTAGAGCTAGCATGGACTCAGTCTGTCTGTAGAAGTTGCAAGGGGAAGTTGTGCCCGGTGAAGAGAGGTGTTCTCTTACGAACGTCGAAATATCATATATAAAATAAAATGTGGTAATTCTTAACGAAGTTTCGCGTTAAGAACTGAGTGGGTAAAATATTTAGGTAAAATTTAAAATATAATACAGTGCTGTTTTCGTGTAAGTTAAGATATCCGCTTAGGGAATTTAAAGACACTTCAAGATATCGTGGAAGGTGTACATTAAACGCACCGCATTAAGTAATACCCAGATTAATCCTGAGATTAAGAAAATATAAGATATAAATTAATAATAAACTGTATGAGTGGAATTTATAAGCATTGTGAATGAACAATTTATGAAGAAACTAATTAATCTTAGCAGTCAAACATAACGAGACTCGTTGAAAATTCGCCGCTGGAGCCGCCTGCCGTAGAAGAGGACGACAAGACGAAGAGGACGCCAGGACGAAGAGGACACCAGGAAGGAGTGACGCTGTAGAAGAGGACGCCAGGACGAAGAGGACACCATGAAGGAGTAATGCTGTAGAAGAGGACGCCAGGACGGGAGCGACGAGACGAGAGGAGGACGTTGCAGCAACCAAGTAAAATCGATTTATATTATCGAACAATACAAACAGTTATTTATATTATCAATACATGACAATTAAAAATACATTATACATCTTTAAAACAATATTTACGTTATAATAAATAATTTTTCATCTCCTCCATAATAGACTTGTTCGTGATTTTTACACACTCACTATATCCTTATTAGAATAATAAAGTTTGATCTGTTGCATAAGGATATTTGGCGCTGGCCAACGTTGGCTCGATTTTTGCATTAGTTAAATAAAATAAAAAAAGAAATATTTATTTGAGTGTGTAGAGACTAAATTCATTGAACTATTTATAGGTGCTGTTCTGTCTTATCAGGGAGTGTAGATAAAAGTTTGAATACTCTCTCTTATCAGATAGTTGAACAATAGTAGTAATTATCTATATGGAGATTAAATTATTATTTGTATCTGTGTTAGATTAAGCTTGTTTACAGTTGATTGAGAGACTGGACGAGAAGCAGCAAAACAAAATAAATCACTTCATGATGAGAATACAAAAATTTATACAGCCGTTCATGACCAGGCTAAACAAAATAAACAACTTTTACAGTCAACCGAAAAATGTATAGCTGATAAATTAGAATTAATTCGTAGTAGTAGTGAGACCGCCATAGAAAGGAATAAATCTCACAGCAGGTAATGTGAAGCCAAAATTAATGTAATAGAGGAAAGTGTGTTTCAACATACTATTAATTTGGAGCATACACACAATAATATAGATCAAAGAGAGCGGAATGTAAACATACAGAAACCAGCTGGTAATCGCATAGATAAGATAGCGGGTAACGATGGAGCGCCCGATAAGGAGATAACAGCTGATCAATGAAAACAATTAAATAATATTTTAAATAAATATGAAAAGAGAAATACGGAAAACTTATCACAGTGTTCGTTCACATCTATTCAGATTGGTATGATCAACGGGTAAACAGTGGAGTATTTAAATGTTATTTGCTGTACCGTGTCTGTAAGATGCAGATCCATTCTGGTAATGTTTTATCAGTCAGTAATGAAATGTATAAACACTTGAGAAGTCCATACAGTTGTAAAAATGAATATTTAAATAAGGTATTTGATGAATACTTGGGTAAACAAAATGGTTTTGTTCCTGAAGCTGGTGCAGTTGAGGAAAAGCACATAGGTAAGGTTAATTCTGACAGAAGATCAGAACTGTCTGAGTGTTTTCAGCCACATATGAAACGTAATGCAGGTGTTATTTATACAGTCAGAGATTCACTGTACTGCATTGTGTGTTCGTCTTTTATGAATGTGTATGCAGACAAATCCGAGACATTAAAAAATTTTAAAGTGTACTTAGAAACTGATCACTGTGAAAACTTGATGAAAATAATCTTTGAGATGATACCAGAGAAATTTCAATCAAACAATGAGTTCATATTTTACAAAGGAGATTATATTATGTGTAGCCTGGGTAATACAACTGGCATTACATATAAACCTTTAAAAATTAAATCAAAGCAATGTATCGGCAATTACCGAAACAAATGCAAGCGAAGAGCAATCAAAAAACAAGAAAGGTTGTGCGGCATGAGTCTGTGCGATAAATTAAAAATTAAAATAAGGATAATACAAATAATTAAACTAAAATGCCAGGATATAGGTGGAATGACTGGTAGGAAATTGTATGAAATTATGTGTAAAGTAAGAATAATTGTAATCATGTTGAAAAATGTATGGATGAACTGTAGTATACATAGACTTTAGACAAATGACGTCAGAAGTGGGACATCCTTATCAGTGTTCAGGAATGTTTGGTGATATCCAGCCATATGTGGTTGTTTGTTTACAATTAGTGGTGTCAAAGTGACAGCTGGGGAAATGTTGTTTGATAGAAGCTATTCAGTTATTTTGATTTTTGAACTTATTATGTTATTATTTGGATGATTATGATTATTGGGAGGAAGTTATGTCAATTTAGGTTAGGAAGAAAAAAAAATTTGTATTCCATATAAAAAATTTTTTTTATATGTGGTGGGGTTAATCCTGCAACAGAACACAGGATGATAAGCTATGCTGTTTATATCAGAGCACATGGATGACGAGCATTTTCTTCTTTAAATTTGTTTTATGTAATATTTTGTCTTTTGGTCGTAAGTTTTGTATTTAGAAATGGATAAGCATGTTACCATGGATAAGTTTTTATACCATGGAAATGGATAAGTTTTAACACCAAACTCTTCATAAAAAGATGTTCTATATTGTCATGTATTTTTTGTGTGAATTTGTGCGCGTGCGCGGGTGTGATAATCTGTGATCTCTATAGCTTCAGTGGTAGTTAACCGATTGATGTGAAACTTTGACAAGGAATTATTTAGGTAAAATAGCTTCAATCTGGTTATACTCTGAGGTTCATAACTATTTTAGAAATATGGTTTTTTTAAGTGAAGAAAAACTCAATTGTAACTCTTATCAATTATACGGTAATAAAATTTGTAGATAATTTCCATGCAGGACTTTGCTAAATTATACAAAGTTTTTCATGAAATTTGTATATCTGTTTGTTCCATCAATCATGTGACTTGGGCTTAGCCTATCAGAATACACTAAATTCAGTGAGATTCATACGTTGTAGAGCTAGCATGGACTCAGTCTGTCTGTAGAAGTTGCAAGGGGAAGTTGTGCCCGGTGAAGAGAGGTGTTCTCTTACGAACGTCGAAATATCATATATAAAATAAAATGTGGTAATTCTTAACGAAGTTTCGCGTTAAGAACTGAGTGGGTAAAATATTTAGGTAAAATTTAAAATATAATACAGTGCTGTTTTCGTGTAAGTTAAGATATCCGCTTAGGGAATTTAAAGACACTTCAAGATATCGTGGAAGGTGTACATTAAACGCACCGCATTAAGTAATACCCAGATTAATCCTGAGATTAAGAAAATATAAGATATAAATTAATAATAAACTGTATGAGTGGAATTTATAAGCATTGTGAGTGAACAATTTATGAAGAAACTAATTAATCTTAGCAGTCAAACATAACGATACTCGTTGAAAATTCGCCGCTGGAGCCGCCTGCCGTAGAAGAGGACGACAAGACGAAGAGGACGCCAGGACGAAGAGGACACCAGGAAGGAGTGACGCTGTAGAAGAGGACGCCAGGACGAAGAGGACACCATGAAGGAGTAATGCTGTAGAAGAGGACGCCAGGACGGGAGCGACGAGACGAGAGGAGGACGTTGCAGCAACCAAGTAAAATCGATTTATATTATCGAACAATACAAACAGTTATTTATATTATCAATACATGACAATTAAAAATACATTATACATCTTTAAAACAATATTTACGTTATAATAAATAATTTTTCATCTCCTCCATAATAGACTTGTTCGTGATTTTTACACACTCACTATATCCTTATTAGAATAATAAAGTTTGATCTGTTGCATAAGGATATTTGGCGCTGGCCAACGTTGGCTCGATTTTTGCATTAGTTAAATAAAATAAAAAAAGAAATATTTATTTGAGTGTGTAGAGACTAAATTCATTGAACTATTTATAGGTGCTGTTCTGTCTTATCAGGGAGTGTAGATAAAAGTTTGAATACTCTCTCTTATCAGATAGTTGAACAATAGTAGTAATTATCTATATGGAGATTAAATTATTATTTGTATCTGTGTTAGATTAAGCTTGTTTACAGTTGATTGAGAGACTGGACGAGAAGCAGCAAAACAAAATAAATCACTTCATGATGAGAATACAAAAATTTATACAGCCGTTCATGACCAGGCTAAACAAAATAAACAACTTTTACAGTCAACCGAAAAATGTATAGCTGATAAATTAGAATTAATTCGTAGTAGTAGTGAGACCGCCATAGAAAGGAATAAATCTCACAGCAGGTAATGTGAAGCCAAAATTAATGTAATAGAGGAAAGTGTGTTTCAACATACTATTAATTTGGAGCATACACACAATAATATAGATCAAAGAGAGCGGAATGTAAACATACAGAAACCAGCTGGTAATCGCATAGATAAGATAGCGGGTAACGATGGAGCGCCCGATAAGGAGATAACAGCTGATCAATGAAAACAATTAAATAATATTTTAAATAAATATGAAAAGAGAAATACGGAAAACTTATCACAGTGTTCGTTCACATCTATTCAGATTGGTATGATCAACGGGTAAACAGTGGAGTATTTAAATGTTATTTGCTGTACCGTGTCTGTAAGATGCAGATCCATTCTGGTAATGTTTTATCAGTCAGTAATGAAATGTATAAACACTTGAGAAGTCCATACAGTTGTAAAAATGAATATTTAAATAAGGTATTTGATGAATACTTGGGTAAACAAAATGGTTTTGTTCCTGAAGCTGGTGCAGTTGAGGAAAAGCACATAGGTAAGGTTAATTCTGACAGAAGATCAGAACTGTCTGAGTGTTATCAGCCACATATGAAACGTAATGCAGGTGTTATTTATACAGTCAGAGATTCACTGTACTGCATTGTGTGTTCGTCTTTTATGAATGTGTATGCAGACAAATCCGAGACATTAAAAAATTTTAAAGTGTACTTAGAAACTGATCACTGTGAAAACTTGATGAAAATAATCTTTGAGATGATACCAGAGAAATTTCAATCAAACAATGAGTTCATATTTTACAAAGGAGATTATATTATGTGTAGCCTGGGTAATACAACTGGCATTACATATAAACCTTTAAAAATTAAATCAAAGCAATGTATCGGCAATTACCGAAACAAATGCAAGCGAAGAGCAATCAAAAAACAAGAAAGGTTGTGCGGCATGAGTCTGTGCGATAAATTAAAAATTAAAATAAGGATAATACAAATAATTAAACTAAAATGCCAGGATATAGGTGGAATGACTGGTAGGAAATTGTATGAAATTATGTGTAAAGTAAGAATAATTGTAATCATGTTGAAAAATGTATGGATGAACTGTAGTATACATAGACTTTAGACAAATGACGTCAGAAGTGGGACATCCTTATCAGTGTTCAGGAATGTTTGGTGATATCCAGCCATATGTGGTTGTTTGTTTACAATTAGTGGTGTCAAAGTGACAGCTGGGGAAATGTTGTTTGATAGAAGCTATTCAGTTATTTTGATTTTTGAACTTATTATGTTATTATTTGGATGATTATGATTATTGGGAGGAAGTTATGTCAATTTAGGTTAGGAAGAAAAAAAAATTTGTATTCCATATAAAAAATTTTTTTTATATGTGGTGGGGTTAATCCTGCAACAGAACACAGGATGATAAGCTATGCTGTTTATATCAGAGCACATGGATGACGAGCATTTTCTTGTTTAAATTTGTTTTATGTAATATTTTGTCTTTTGGTCGTAAGTTTTGTATTTAGAAATGGATAAGCATGTTACCATGGATAAGTTTTTATACCATGGAAATGGATAAGTTTTAACACCAACCTCTTCATAAAAAGATGTTCTATATTGTCATGTATTTTTTGTGTGAATTTGTGCGCGTGCGCGGGTGTGATAATCTGTGATCTCTATAGCTTCAGTGGTAGTTAACCGATTGATGTGAAACTTTGACAAGGAATTATTTAGGTAAAATAGCTTCAATCTGGTTATACTCTGAGGTTCATAACTATTTTAGAAATATGGTTTTTTTAAGTGAAGAAAAACTCAATTGTAACTCTTATCAATTATACGGTAATAAAATTTGTAGATAATTTCCATGCAGGACTTTGCTAAATTATACAAAGTTTTTCATGAAATTTGTATATCTGTTTGTTCCATCAATCATGTGACTTGGGCTTAGCCTATCAGAATACACTAAATTCAGTGAGATTCATACGTTGTAGAGCTAGCATGGACTCAGTCTGTCTGTAGAAGTTGCAAGGGGAAGTTGTGCCCGGTGAAGAGAGGTGTTCTCTTACGAACGTCGAAATATCATATATAAAATAAAATGTGGTAATTCTTAACGAAGTTTCGCGTTAAGAACTGAGTGGGTAAAATATTTAGGTAAAATTTAAAATATAATACAGTGCTGTTTTCGTGTAAGTTAAGATATCCGCTTAGGGAATTTAAAGACACTTCAAGATATCGTGGAAGGTGTACATTAAACGCACCGCATTAAGTAATACCCAGATTAATCCTGAGATTAAGAAAATATAAGATATAAATTAATAATAAACTGTATGAGTGGAATTTATAAGCATTGTGAGTGAACAATTTATGAAGAAACTAATTAATCTTAGCAGTCAAACATAACGATACTCGTTGAAAATTCGCCGCTGGAGCCGCCTGCCGTAGAAGAGGACGACAAGACGAAGAGGACGCCAGGACGAAGAGGACACCAGGAAGGAGTGACGCTGTAGAAGAGGACGCCAGGACGAAGAGGACACCATGAAGGAGTAATGCTGTAGAAGAGGACGCCAGGACGGGAGCGACGAGACGAGAGGAGGACGTTGCAGCAACCAAGTAAAATCGATTTATATTATCGAACAATACAAACAGTTATTTATATTATCAATACATGACAATTAAAAATACATTATACATCTTTAAAACAATATTTACGTTATAATAAATAATTTTTCATCTCCTCCATAATAGACTTGTTCGTGATTTTTACACACTCACTATATCCTTATTAGAATAATAAAGTTTGATCTGTTGCATAAGGATATTTGGCGCTGGCCAACGTTGGCTCGATTTTTGCATTAGTTAAATAAAATAAAAAAAGAAATATTTATTTGAGTGTGTAGAGACTAAATTCATTGAACTATTTATAGGTGCTGTTCTGTCTTATCAGGGAGTGTAGATAAAAGTTTGAATACTCTCTCTTATCAGATAGTTGAACAATAGTAGTAATTATCTATATGGAGATTAAATTATTATTTGTATCTGTGTTAGATTAAGCTTGTTTACAGTTGATTGAGAGACTGGACGAGAAGCAGCAAAACAAAATAAATCACTTCATGATGAGAATACAAAAATTTATACAGCCGTTCATGACCAGGCTAAACAAAATAAACAACTTTTACAGTCAACCGAAAAATGTATAGCTGATAAATTAGAATTAATTCGTAGTAGTAGTGAGACCGCCATAGAAAGGAATAAATCTCACAGCAGGTAATGTGAAGCCAAAATTAATGTAATAGAGGAAAGTGTGTTTCAACATACTATTAATTTGGAGCATACACACAATAATATAGATCAAAGAGAGCGGAATGTAAACATACAGAAACCAGCTGGTAATCGCATAGATAAGATAGCGGGTAACGATGGAGCGCCCGATAAGGAGATAACAGCTGATCAATGAAAACAATTAAATAATATTTTAAATAAATATGAAAAGAGAAATACGGAAAACTTATCACAGTGTTCGTTCACATCTATTCAGATTGGTATGATCAACGGGTAAACAGTGGAGTATTTAAATGTTATTTGCTGTACCGTGTCTGTAAGATGCAGATCCATTCTGGTAATGTTTTATCAGTCAGTAATGAAATGTATAAACACTTGAGAAGTCCATACAGTTGTAAAAATGAATATTTAAATAAGGTATTTGATGAATACTTGGGTAAACAAAATGGTTTTGTTCCTGAAGCTGGTGCAGTTGAGGAAAAGCACATAGGTAAGGTTAATTCTGACAGAAGATCAGAACTGTCTGAGTGTTATCAGCCACATATGAAACGTAATGCAGGTGTTATTTATACAGTCAGAGATTCACTGTACTGCATTGTGTGTTCGTCTTTTATGAATGTGTATGCAGACAAATCCGAGACATTAAAAAATTTTAAAGTGTACTTAGAAACTGATCACTGTGAAAACTTGATGAAAATAATCTTTGAGATGATACCAGAGAAATTTCAATCAAACAATGAGTTCATATTTTACAAAGGAGATTATATTATGTGTAGCCTGGGTAATACAACTGGCATTACATATAAACCTTTAAAAATTAAATCAAAGCAATGTATCGGCAATTACCGAAACAAATGCAAGCGAAGAGCAATCAAAAAACAAGAAAGGTTGTGCGGCATGAGTCTGTGCGATAAATTAAAAATTAAAATAAGGATAATACAAATAATTAAACTAAAATGCCAGGATATAGGTGGAATGACTGGTAGGAAATTGTATGAAATTATGTGTAAAGTAAGAATAATTGTAATCATGTTGAAAAATGTATGGATGAACTGTAGTATACATAGACTTTAGACAAATGACGTCAGAAGTGGGACATCCTTATCAGTGTTCAGGAATGTTTGGTGATATCCAGCCATATGTGGTTGTTTGTTTACAATTAGTGGTGTCAAAGTGACAGCTGGGGAAATGTTGTTTGATAGAAGCTATTCAGTTATTTTGATTTTTGAACTTATTATGTTATTATTTGGATGATTATGATTATTGGGAGGAAGTTATGTCAATTTAGGTTAGGAAGAAAAAAAAATTTGTATTCCATATAAAAAATTTTTTTTATATGTGGTGGGGTTAATCCTGCAACAGAACACAGGATGATAAGCTATGCTGTTTATATCAGAGCACATGGATGACGAGCATTTTCTTGTTTAAATTTGTTTTATGTAATATTTTGTCTTTTGGTCGTAAGTTTTGTATTTAGAAATGGATAAGCATGTTACCATGGATAAGTTTTTATACCATGGAAATGGATAAGTTTTAACACCAACCTCTTCATAAAAAGATGTTCTATATTGTCATGTATTTTTTGTGTGAATTTGTGCGCGTGCGCGGGTGTGATAATCTGTGATCTCTATAGCTTCAGTGGTAGTTAACCGATTGATGTGAAACTTTGACAAGGAATTATTTAGGTAAAATAGCTTCAATCTGGTTATACTCTGAGGTTCATAACTATTTTAGAAATATGGTTTTTTTAAGTGAAGAAAAACTCAATTGTAACTCTTATCAATTATACGGTAATAAAATTTGTAGATAATTTCCATGCAGGACTTTGCTAAATTATACAAAGTTTTTCATGAAATTTGTATATCTGTTTGTTCCATCAATCATGTGACTTGGGCTTAGCCTATCAGAATACACTAAATTCAGTGAGATTCATACGTTGTAGAGCTAGCATGGACTCAGTCTGTCTGTAGAAGTTGCAAGGGGAAGTTGTGCCCGGTGAAGAGAGGTGTTCTCTTACGAACGTCGAAATATCATATATAAAATAAAATGTGGTAATTCTTAACGAAGTTTCGCGTTAAGAACTGAGTGGGTAAAATATTTAGGTAAAATTTAAAATATAATACAGTGCTGTTTTCGTGTAAGTTAAGATATCCGCTTAGGGAATTTAAAGACACTTCAAGATATCGTGGAAGGTGTACATTAAACGCACCGCATTAAGTAATACCCAGATTAATCCTGAGATTAAGAAAATATAAGATATAAATTAATAATAAACTGTATGAGTGGAATTTATAAGCATTGTGAGTGAACAATTTATGAAGAAACTAATTAATCTTAGCAGTCAAACATAACGATACTCGTTGAAAATTCGCCGCTGGAGCCGCCTGCCGTAGAAGAGGACGACAAGACGAAGAGGACGCCAGGACGAAGAGGACACCAGGAAGGAGTGACGCTGTAGAAGAGGACGCCAGGACGAAGAGGACACCATGAAGGAGTAATGCTGTAGAAGAGGACGCCAGGACGGGAGCGACGAGACGAGAGGAGGACGTTGCAGCAACCAAGTAAAATCGATTTATATTATCGAACAATACAAACAGTTATTTATATTATCAATACATGACAATTAAAAATACATTATACATCTTTAAAACAATATTTACGTTATAATAAATAATTTTTCATCTCCTCCATAATAGACTTGTTCGTGATTTTTACACACTCACTATATCCTTATTAGAATAATAAAGTTTGATCTGTTGCATAAGGATATTTGGCGCTGGCCAACGTTGGCTCGATTTTTGCATTAGTTAAATAAAATAAAAAAAGAAATATTTATTTGAGTGTGTAGAGACTAAATTCATTGAACTATTTATAGGTGCTGTTCTGTCTTATCAGGGAGTGTAGATAAAAGTTTGAATACTCTCTCTTATCAGATAGTTGAACAATAGTAGTAATTATCTATATGGAGATTAAATTATTATTTGTATCTGTGTTAGATTAAGCTTGTTTACAGTTGATTGAGAGACTGGACGAGAAGCAGCAAAACAAAATAAATCACTTCATGATGAGAATACAAAAATTTATACAGCCGTTCATGACCAGGCTAAACAAAATAAACAACTTTTACAGTCAACCGAAAAATGTATAGCTGATAAATTAGAATTAATTCGTAGTAGTAGTGAGACCGCCATAGAAAGGAATAAATCTCACAGCAGGTAATGTGAAGCCAAAATTAATGTAATAGAGGAAAGTGTGTTTCAACATACTATTAATTTGGAGCATACACACAATAATATAGATCAAAGAGAGCGGAATGTAAACATACAGAAACCAGCTGGTAATCGCATAGATAAGATAGCGGGTAACGATGGAGCGCCCGATAAGGAGATAACAGCTGATCAATGAAAACAATTAAATAATATTTTAAATAAATATGAAAAGAGAAATACGGAAAACTTATCACAGTGTTCGTTCACATCTATTCAGATTGGTATGATCAACGGGTAAACAGTGGAGTATTTAAATGTTATTTGCTGTACCGTGTCTGTAAGATGCAGATCCATTCTGGTAATGTTTTATCAGTCAGTAATGAAATGTATAAACACTTGAGAAGTCCATACAGTTGTAAAAATGAATATTTAAATAAGGTATTTGATGAATACTTGGGTAAACAAAATGGTTTTGTTCCTGAAGCTGGTGCAGTTGAGGAAAAGCACACAGGTAAGGTTAATTCTGACAGAAGATCAGAACTGTCTGAGTGTTTTCAGCCACATATGAAACGTAATGCAGGTGTTATTTATACAGTCAGAGATTCACTGTACTGCATTGTGTGTTCGTCTTTTATGAATGTGTATGCAGACAAATCCGAGACATTAAAAAATTTTAAAGTGTACTTAGAAACTGATCACTGTGAAAACTTGATGAAAATAATCTTTGAGATGATACCAGAGAAATTTCAATCAAACAATGAGTTCATATTTTACAAAGGAGATTATATTATGTGTAGCCTGGGTAATACAACTGGCATTACATATAAACCTTTAAAAATTAAATCAAAGCAATGTATCGGCAATTACCGAAACAAATGCAAGCGAAGAGCAATCAAAAAACAAGAAAGGTTGTGCGGCATGAGTCTGTGCGATAAATTAAAAATTAAAATAAGGATAATACAAATAATTAAACTAAAATGCCAGGATATAGGTGGAATGACTGGTAGGAAATTGTATGAAATTATGTGTAAAGTAAGAATAATTGTAATCATGTTGAAAAATGTATGGATGAACTGTAGTATACATAGACTTTAGACAAATGACGTCAGAAGTGGGACATCCTTATCAGTGTTCAGGAATGTTTGGTGATATCCAGCCATATGTGGTTGTTTGTTTACAATTAGTGGTGTCAAAGTGACAGCTGGGGAAATGTTGTTTGATAGAAGCTATTCAGTTATTTTGATTTTTGAACTTATTATGTTATTATTTGGATGATTATGATTATTGGGAGGAAGTTATGTCAATTTAGGTTAGGAAGAAAAAAAAATTTGTATTCCATATAAAAAATTTTTTTTATATGTGGTGGGGTTAATCCTGCAACAGAACACAGGATGATAAGCTATGCTGTTTATATCAGAGCACATGGATGACGAGCATTTTCTTCTTTAAATTTGTTTTATGTAATATTTTGTCTTTTGGTCGTAAGTTTTGTATTTAGAAATGGATAAGCATGTTACCATGGATAAGTTTTTATACCATGGAAATGGATAAGTTTTAACACCAAACTCTTCATAAAAAGATGTTCTATATTGTCATGTATTTTTTGTGTGAATTTGTGCGCGTGCGCGGGTGTGATAATCTGTGATCTCTATAGCTTCAGTGGTAGTTAACCGATTGATGTGAAACTTTGACAAGGAATTATTTAGGTAAAATAGCTTCAATCTGGTTATACTCTGAGGTTCATAACTATTTTAGAAATATGGTTTTTTTAAGTGAAGAAAAACTCAATTGTAACTCTTATCAATTATACGGTAATAAAATTTGTAGATAATTTCCATGCAGGACTTTGCTAAATTATACAAAGTTTTTCATGAAATTTGTATATCTGTTTGTTCCATCAATCATGTGACTTGGGCTTAGCCTATCAGAATACACTAAATTCAGTGAGATTCATACGTTGTAGAGCTAGCATGGACTCAGTCTGTCTGTAGAAGTTGCAAGGGGAAGTTGTGCCCGGTGAAGAGAGGTGTTCTCTTACGAACGTCGAAATATCATATATAAAATAAAATGTGGTAATTCTTAACGAAGTTTCGCGTTAAGAACTGAGTGGGTAAAATATTTAGGTAAAATTTAAAATATAATACAGTGCTGTTTTCGTGTAAGTTAAGATATCCGCTTAGGGAATTTAAAGACACTTCAAGATATCGTGGAAGGTGTACATTAAACGCACCGCATTAAGTAATACCCAGATTAATCCTGAGATTAAGAAAATATAAGATATAAATTAATAATAAACTGTATGAGTGGAATTTATAAGCATTGTGAGTGAACAATTTATGAAGAAACTAATTAATCTTAGCAGTCAAACATAACGATACTCGTTGAAAATTCGCCGCTGGAGCCGCCTGCCGTAGAAGAGGACGACAAGACGAAGAGGACGCCAGGACGAAGAGGACACCAGGAAGGAGTGACGCTGTAGAAGAGGACGCCAGGACGAAGAGGACACCATGAAGGAGTAATGCTGTAGAAGAGGACGCCAGGACGGGAGCGACGAGACGAGAGGAGGACGTTGCAGCAACCAAGTAAAATCGATTTATATTATCGAACAATACAAACAGTTATTTATATTATCAATACATGACAATTAAAAATACATTATACATCTTTAAAACAATATTTACGTTATAATAAATAATTTTTCATCTCCTCCATAATAGACTTGTTCGTGATTTTTACACACTCACTATATCCTTATTAGAATAATAAAGTTTGATCTGTTGCATAAGGATATTTGGCGCTGGCCAACGTTGGCTCGATTTTTGCATTAGTTAAATAAAATAAAAAAAGAAATATTTATTTGAGTGTGTAGAGACTAAATTCATTGAACTATTTATAGGTGCTGTTCTGTCTTATCAGGGAGTGTAGATAAAAGTTTGAATACTCTCTCTTATCAGATAGTTGAACAATAGTAGTAATTATCTATATGGAGATTAAATTATTATTTGTATCTGTGTTAGATTAAGCTTGTTTACAGTTGATTGAGAGACTGGACGAGAAGCAGCAAAACAAAATAAATCACTTCATGATGAGAATACAAAAATTTATACAGCCGTTCATGACCAGGCTAAACAAAATAAACAACTTTTACAGTCAACCGAAAAATGTATAGCTGATAAATTAGAATTAATTCGTAGTAGTAGTGAGACCGCCATAGAAAGGAATAAATCTCACAGCAGGTAATGTGAAGCCAAAATTAATGTAATAGAGGAAAGTGTGTTTCAACATACTATTAATTTGGAGCATACACACAATAATATAGATCAAAGAGAGCGGAATGTAAACATACAGAAACCAGCTGGTAATCGCATAGATAAGATAGCGGGTAACGATGGAGCGCCCGATAAGGAGATAACAGCTGATCAATGAAAACAATTAAATAATATTTTAAATAAATATGAAAAGAGAAATACGGAAAACTTATCACAGTGTTCGTTCACATCTATTCAGATTGGTATGATCAACGGGTAAACAGTGGAGTATTTAAATGTTATTTGCTGTACCGTGTCTGTAAGATGCAGATCCATTCTGGTAATGTTTTATCAGTCAGTAATGAAATGTATAAACACTTGAGAAGTCCATACAGTTGTAAAAATGAATATTTAAATAAGGTATTTGATGAATACTTGGGTAAACAAAATGGTTTTGTTCCTGAAGCTGGTGCAGTTGAGGAAAAGCACATAGGTAAGGTTAATTCTGACAGAAGATCAGAACTGTCTGAGTGTTATCAGCCACATATGAAACGTAATGCAGGTGTTATTTATACAGTCAGAGATTCACTGTTCTGCATTGTGTGTTCGTCTTTTATGAATGTGTATGCAGACAAATCCGAGACATTAAAAAATTTTAAAGTGTACTTAGAAACTGATCACTGTGAAAACTTGATGAAAATAATCTTTGAGATGATACCAGAGAAATTTCAATCAAACAATGAGTTCATATTTTACAAAGGAGATTATATTATGTGTAGCCTGGGTAATACAACTGGCATTACATATAAACCTTTAAAAATTAAATCAAAGCAGTGTATCGGCAATTACCGAAACAAATGCAAGCGAAGAGCAATCAAAAAACAAGAAAGGTTGTGCGGCATGAGTCTGTGCGATAAATTAAAAATTAAAATAAGGATAATACAAATAATTAAACTAAAATGCCAGGATATAGGTGGAATGACTGGTAGGAAATTGTATGAAATTATGTGTAAAGTAAGAATAATTGTAATCATGTTGAAAAATGTATGGATGAACTGTAGTATACATAGACTTTAGACAAATGACGTCAGAAGTGGGACATCCTTATCAGTGTTCAGGAATGTTTGGTGATATCCAGCCATATGTGGTTGTTTGTTTACAATTAGTGGTGTCAAAGTGACAGCTGGGGAAATGTTGTTTGATAGAAGCTATTCAGTTATTTTGATTTTTGAACTTATTATGTTATTATTTGGATGATTATGATTATTGGGAGGAAGTTATGTCAATTTAGGTTAGGAAGAAAAAAAAATTTGTATTCCATATAAAAAATTTTTTTTATATGTGGTGGGGTTAATCCTGCAACAGAACACAGGATGATAAGCTATGCTGTTTATATCAGAGCACATGGATGACGAGCATTTTCTTGTTTAAATTTGTTTTATGTAATATTTTGTCTTTTGGTCGTAAGTTTTGTATTTAGAAATGGATAAGCATGTTACCATGGATAAGTTTTTATACCATGGAAATGGATAAGTTTTAACACCAACCTCTTCATAAAAAGATGTTCTATATTGTCATGTATTTTTTGTGTGAATTTGTGCGCGTGCGCGGGTGTGATAATCTGTGATCTCTATAGCTTCAGTGGTAGTTAACCGATTGATGTGAAACTTTGACAAGGAATTATTTAGGTAAAATAGCTTCAATCTGGTTATACTCTGAGGTTCATAACTATTTTAGAAATATGGTTTTTTTAAGTGAAGAAAAACTCAATTGTAACTCTTATCAATTATACGGTAATAAAATTTGTAGATAATTTCCATGCAGGACTTTGCTAAATTATACAAAGTTTTTCATGAAATTTGTATATCTGTTTGTTCCATCAATCATGTGACTTGGGCTTAGCCTATCAGAATACACTAAATTCAGTGAGATTCATACGTTGTAGAGCTAGCATGGACTCAGTCTGTCTGTAGAAGTTGCAAGGGGAAGTTGTGCCCGGTGAAGAGAGGTGTTCTCTTACGAACGTCGAAATATCATATATAAAATAAAATGTGGTAATTCTTAACGAAGTTTCGCGTTAAGAACTGAGTGGGTAAAATATTTAGGTAAAATTTAAAATATAATACAGTGCTGTTTTCGTGTAAGTTAAGATATCCGCTTAGGGAATTTAAAGACACTTCAAGATATCGTGGAAGGTGTACATTAAACGCACCGCATTAAGTAATACCCAGATTAATCCTGAGATTAAGAAAATATAAGATATAAATTAATAATAAACTGTATGAGTGGAATTTATAAGCATTGTGAATGAACAATTTATGAAGAAACTAATTAATCTTAGCAGTCAAACATAACGAGACTCGTTGAAAATTCGCCGCTGGAGCCGCCTGCCGTAGAAGAGGACGACAAGACGAAGAGGACGCCAGGACGAAGAGGACACCAGGAAGGAGTGACGCTGTAGAAGAGGACGCCAGGACGAAGAGGACACCATGAAGGAGTAATGCTGTAGAAGAGGACGCCAGGACGGGAGCGACGAGACGAGAGGAGGACGTTGCAGCAACCAAGTAAAATCGATTTATATTATCGAACAATACAAACAGTTATTTATATTATCAATACATGACAATTAAAAATACATTATACATCTTTAAAACAATATTTACGTTATAATAAATAATTTTTCATCTCCTCCATAATAGACTTGTTCGTGATTTTTACACACTCACTATATCCTTATTAGAATAATAAAGTTTGATCTGTTGCATAAGGATATTTGGCGCTGGCCAACGTTGGCTCGATTTTTGCATTAGTTAAATAAAATAAAAAAAGAAATATTTATTTGAGTGTGTAGAGACTAAATTCATTGAACTATTTATAGGTGCTGTTCTGTCTTATCAGGGAGTGTAGATAAAAGTTTGAATACTCTCTCTTATCAGATAGTTGAACAATAGTAGTAATTATCTATATGGAGATTAAATTATTATTTGTATCTGTGTTAGATTAAGCTTGTTTACAGTTGATTGAGAGACTGGACGAGAAGCAGCAAAACAAAATAAATCACTTCATGATGAGAATACAAAAATTTATACAGCCGTTCATGACCAGGCTAAACAAAATAAACAACTTTTACAGTCAACCGAAAAATGTATAGCTGATAAATTAGAATTAATTCGTAGTAGTAGTGAGACCGCCATAGAAAGGAATAAATCTCACAGCAGGTAATGTGAAGCCAAAATTAATGTAATAGAGGAAAGTGTGTTTCAACATACTATTAATTTGGAGCATACACACAATAATATAGATCAAAGAGAGCGGAATGTAAACATACAGAAACCAGCTGGTAATCGCATAGATAAGATAGCGGGTAACGATGGAGCGCCCGATAAGGAGATAACAGCTGATCAATGAAAACAATTAAATAATATTTTAAATAAATATGAAAAGAGAAATACGGAAAACTTATCACAGTGTTCGTTCACATCTATTCAGATTGGTATGATCAACGGGTAAACAGTGGAGTATTTAAATGTTATTTGCTGTACCGTGTCTGTAAGATGCAGATCCATTCTGGTAATGTTTTATCAGTCAGTAATGAAATGTATAAACACTTGAGAAGTCCATACAGTTGTAAAAATGAATATTTAAATAAGGTATTTGATGAATACTTGGGTAAACAAAATGGTTTTGTTCCTGAAGCTGGTGCAGTTGAGGAAAAGCACATAGGTAAGGTTAATTCTGACAGAAGATCAGAACTGTCTGAGTGTTTTCAGCCACATATGAAACGTAATGCAGGTGTTATTTATACAGTCAGAGATTCACTGTACTGCATTGTGTGTTCGTCTTTTATGAATGTGTATGCAGACAAATCCGAGACATTAAAAAATTTTAAAGTGTACTTAGAAACTGATCACTGTGAAAACTTGATGAAAATAATCTTTGAGATGATACCAGAGAAATTTCAATCAAACAATGAGTTCATATTTTACAAAGGAGATTATATTATGTGTAGCCTGGGTAATACAACTGGCATTACATATAAACCTTTAAAAATTAAATCAAAGCAATGTATCGGCAATTACCGAAACAAATGCAAGCGAAGAGCAATCAAAAAACAAGAAAGGTTGTGCGGCATGAGTCTGTGCGATAAATTAAAAATTAAAATAAGGATAATACAAATAATTAAACTAAAATGCCAGGATATAGGTGGAATGACTGGTAGGAAATTGTATGAAATTATGTGTAAAGTAAGAATAATTGTAATCATGTTGAAAAATGTATGGATGAACTGTAGTATACATAGACTTTAGACAAATGACGTCAGAAGTGGGACATCCTTATCAGTGTTCAGGAATGTTTGGTGATATCCAGCCATATGTGGTTGTTTGTTTACAATTAGTGGTGTCAAAGTGACAGCTGGGGAAATGTTGTTTGATAGAAGCTATTCAGTTATTTTGATTTTTGAACTTATTATGTTATTATTTGGATGATTATGATTATTGGGAGGAAGTTATGTCAATTTAGGTTAGGAAGAAAAAAAAATTTGTATTCCATATAAAAAATTTTTTTTATATGTGGTGGGGTTAATCCTGCAACAGAACACAGGATGATAAGCTATGCTGTTTATATCAGAGCACATGGATGACGAGCATTTTCTTCTTTAAATTTGTTTTATGTAATATTTTGTCTTTTGGTCGTAAGTTTTGTATTTAGAAATGGATAAGCATGTTACCATGGATAAGTTTTTATACCATGGAAATGGATAAGTTTTAACACCAAACTCTTCATAAAAAGATGTTCTATATTGTCATGTATTTTTTGTGTGAATTTGTGCGCGTGCGCGGGTGTGATAATCTGTGATCTCTATAGCTTCAGTGGTAGTTAACCGATTGATGTGAAACTTTGACAAGGAATTATTTAGGTAAAATAGCTTCAATCTGGTTATACTCTGAGGTTCATAACTATTTTAGAAATATGGTTTTTTTAAGTGAAGAAAAACTCAATTGTAACTCTTATCAATTATACGGTAATAAAATTTGTAGATAATTTCCATGCAGGACTTTGCTAAATTATACAAAGTTTTTCATGAAATTTGTATATCTGTTTGTTCCATCAATCATGTGACTTGGGCTTAGCCTATCAGAATACACTAAATTCAGTGAGATTCATACGTTGTAGAGCTAGCATGGACTCAGTCTGTCTGTAGAAGTTGCAAGGGGAAGTTGTGCCCGGTGAAGAGAGGTGTTCTCTTACGAACGTCGAAATATCATATATAAAATAAAATGTGGTAATTCTTAACGAAGTTTCGCGTTAAGAACTGAGTGGGTAAAATATTTAGGTAAAATTTAAAATATAATACAGTGCTGTTTTCGTGTAAGTTAAGATATCCGCTTAGGGAATTTAAAGACACTTCAAGATATCGTGGAAGGTGTACATTAAACGCACCGCATTAAGTAATACCCAGATTAATCCTGAGATTAAGAAAATATAAGATATAAATTAATAATAAACTGTATGAGTGGAATTTATAAGCATTGTGAGTGAACAATTTATGAAGAAACTAATTAATCTTAGCAGTCAAACATAACGATACTCGTTGAAAATTCGCCGCTGGAGCCGCCTGCCGTAGAAGAGGACGACAAGACGAAGAGGACGCCAGGACGAAGAGGACACCAGGAAGGAGTGACGCTGTAGAAGAGGACGCCAGGACGAAGAGGACACCATGAAGGAGTAATGCTGTAGAAGAGGACGCCAGGACGGGAGCGACGAGACGAGAGGAGGACGTTGCAGCAACCAAGTAAAATCGATTTATATTATCGAACAATACAAACAGTTATTTATATTATCAATACATGACAATTAAAAATACATTATACATCTTTAAAACAATATTTACGTTATAATAAATAATTTTTCATCTCCTCCATAATAGACTTGTTCGTGATTTTTACACACTCACTATATCCTTATTAGAATAATAAAGTTTGATCTGTTGCATAAGGATATTTGGCGCTGGCCAACGTTGGCTCGATTTTTGCATTAGTTAAATAAAATAAAAAAAGAAATATTTATTTGAGTGTGTAGAGACTAAATTCATTGAACTATTTATAGGTGCTGTTCTGTCTTATCAGGGAGTGTAGATAAAAGTTTGAATACTCTCTCTTATCAGATAGTTGAACAATAGTAGTAATTATCTATATGGAGATTAAATTATTATTTGTATCTGTGTTAGATTAAGCTTGTTTACAGTTGATTGAGAGACTGGACGAGAAGCAGCAAAACAAAATAAATCACTTCATGATGAGAATACAAAAATTTATACAGCCGTTCATGACCAGGCTAAACAAAATAAACAACTTTTACAGTCAACCGAAAAATGTATAGCTGATAAATTAGAATTAATTCGTAGTAGTAGTGAGACCGCCATAGAAAGGAATAAATCTCACAGCAGGTAATGTGAAGCCAAAATTAATGTAATAGAGGAAAGTGTGTTTCAACATACTATTAATTTGGAGCATACACACAATAATATAGATCAAAGAGAGCGGAATGTAAACATACAGAAACCAGCTGGTAATCGCATAGATAAGATAGCGGGTAACGATGGAGCGCCCGATAAGGAGATAACAGCTGATCAATGAAAACAATTAAATAATATTTTAAATAAATATGAAAAGAGAAATACGGAAAACTTATCACAGTGTTCGTTCACATCTATTCAGATTGGTATGATCAACGGGTAAACAGTGGAGTATTTAAATGTTATTTGCTGTACCGTGTCTGTAAGATGCAGATCCATTCTGGTAATGTTTTATCAGTCAGTAATGAAATGTATAAACACTTGAGAAGTCCATACAGTTGTAAAAATGAATATTTAAATAAGGTATTTGATGAATACTTGGGTAAACAAAATGGTTTTGTTCCTGAAGCTGGTGCAGTTGAGGAAAAGCACATAGGTAAGGTTAATTCTGACAGAAGATCAGAACTGTCTGAGTGTTTTCAGCCACATATGAAACGTAATGCAGGTGTTATTTATACAGTCAGAGATTCACTGTACTGCATTGTGTGTTCGTCTTTTATGAATGTGTATGCAGACAAATCCGAGACATTAAAAAATTTTAAAGTGTACTTAGAAACTGATCACTGTGAAAACTTGATGAAAATAATCTTTGAGATGATACCAGAGAAATTTCAATCAAACAATGAGTTCATATTTTACAAAGGAGATTATATTATGTGTAGCCTGGGTAATACAACTGGCATTACATATAAACCTTTAAAAATTAAATCAAAGCAATGTATCGGCAATTACCGAAACAAATGCAAGCGAAGAGCAATCAAAAAACAAGAAAGGTTGTGCGGCATGAGTCTGTGCGATAAATTAAAAATTAAAATAAGGATAATACAAATAATTAAACTAAAATGCCAGGATATAGGTGGAATGACTGGTAGGAAATTGTATGAAATTATGTGTAAAGTAAGAATAATTGTAATCATGTTGAAAAATGTATGGATGAACTGTAGTATACATAGACTTTAGACAAATGACGTCAGAAGTGGGACATCCTTATCAGTGTTCAGGAATGTTTGGTGATATCCAGCCATATGTGGTTGTTTGTTTACAATTAGTGGTGTCAAAGTGACAGCTGGGGAAATGTTGTTTGATAGAAGCTATTCAGTTATTTTGATTTTTGAACTTATTATGTTATTATTTGGATGATTATGATTATTGGGAGGAAGTTATGTCAATTTAGGTTAGGAAGAAAAAAAAATTTGTATTCCATATAAAAAATTTTTTTTATATGTGGTGGGGTTAATCCTGCAACAGAACACAGGATGATAAGCTATGCTGTTTATATCAGAGCACATGGATGACGAGCATTTTCTTCTTTAAATTTGTTTTATGTAATATTTTGTCTTTTGGTCGTAAGTTTTGTATTTAGAAATGGATAAGCATGTTACCATGGATAAGTTTTTATACCATGGAAATGGATAAGTTTTAACACCAAACTCTTCATAAAAAGATGTTCTATATTGTCATGTATTTTTTGTGTGAATTTGTGCGCGTGCGCGGGTGTGATAATCTGTGATCTCTATAGCTTCAGTGGTAGTTAACCGATTGATGTGAAACTTTGACAAGGAATTATTTAGGTAAAATAGCTTCAATCTGGTTATACTCTGAGGTTCATAACTATTTTAGAAATATGGTTTTTTTAAGTGAAGAAAAACTCAATTGTAACTCTTATCAATTATACGGTAATAAAATTTGTAGATAATTTCCATGCAGGACTTTGCTAAATTATACAAAGTTTTTCATGAAATTTGTATATCTGTTTGTTCCATCAATCATGTGACTTGGGCTTAGCCTATCAGAATACACTAAATTCAGTGAGATTCATACGTTGTAGAGCTAGCATGGACTCAGTCTGTCTGTAGAAGTTGCAAGGGGAAGTTGTGCCCGGTGAAGAGAGGTGTTCTCTTACGAACGTCGAAATATCATATATAAAATAAAATGTGGTAATTCTTAACGAAGTTTCGCGTTAAGAACTGAGTGGGTAAAATATTTAGGTAAAATTTAAAATATAATACAGTGCTGTTTTCGTGTAAGTTAAGATATCCGCTTAGGGAATTTAAAGACACTTCAAGATATCGTGGAAGGTGTACATTAAACGCACCGCATTAAGTAATACCCAGATTAATCCTGAGATTAAGAAAATATAAGATATAAATTAATAATAAACTGTATGAGTGGAATTTATAAGCATTGTGAGTGAACAATTTATGAAGAAACTAATTAATCTTAGCAGTCAAACATAACGATACTCGTTGAAAATTCGCCGCTGGAGCCGCCTGCCGTAGAAGAGGACGACAAGACGAAGAGGACGCCAGGACGAAGAGGACACCAGGAAGGAGTGACGCTGTAGAAGAGGACGCCAGGACGAAGAGGACACCATGAAGGAGTAATGCTGTAGAAGAGGACGCCAGGACGGGAGCGACGAGACGAGAGGAGGACGTTGCAGCAACCAAGTAAAATCGATTTATATTATCGAACAATACAAACAGTTATTTATATTATCAATACATGACAATTAAAAATACATTATACATCTTTAAAACAATATTTACGTTATAATAAATAATTTTTCATCTCCTCCATAATAGACTTGTTCGTGATTTTTACACACTCACTATATCCTTATTAGAATAATAAAGTTTGATCTGTTGCATAAGGATATTTGGCGCTGGCCAACGTTGGCTCGATTTTTGCATTAGTTAAATAAAATAAAAAAAGAAATATTTATTTGAGTGTGTAGAGACTAAATTCATTGAACTATTTATAGGTGCTGTTCTGTCTTATCAGGGAGTGTAGATAAAAGTTTGAATACTCTCTCTTATCAGATAGTTGAACAATAGTAGTAATTATCTATATGGAGATTAAATTATTATTTGTATCTGTGTTAGATTAAGCTTGTTTACAGTTGATTGAGAGACTGGACGAGAAGCAGCAAAACAAAATAAATCACTTCATGATGAGAATACAAAAATTTATACAGCCGTTCATGACCAGGCTAAACAAAATAAACAACTTTTACAGTCAACCGAAAAATGTATAGCTGATAAATTAGAATTAATTCGTAGTAGTAGTGAGACCGCCATAGAAAGGAATAAATCTCACAGCAGGTAATGTGAAGCCAAAATTAATGTAATAGAGGAAAGTGTGTTTCAACATACTATTAATTTGGAGCATACACACAATAATATAGATCAAAGAGAGCGGAATGTAAACATACAGAAACCAGCTGGTAATCGCATAGATAAGATAGCGGGTAACGATGGAGCGCCCGATAAGGAGATAACAGCTGATCAATGAAAACAATTAAATAATATTTTAAATAAATATGAAAAGAGAAATACGGAAAACTTATCACAGTGTTCGTTCACATCTATCCAGATTGGTATGATCAACGGGTAAACAGTGGAGTATTTAAATGTTATTTGCTGTACCGTGTCTGTAAGATGCAGATCCATTCTGGTAATGTTTTATCAGTCAGTAATGAAATGTATAAACACTTGAGAAGTCCATACAGTTGTAAAAATGAATATTTAAATAAGGTATTTGATGAATACTTGGGTAAACAAAATGGTTTTGTTCCTGAAGCTGGTGCAGTTGAGGAAAAGCACATAGGTAAGGTTAATTCTGACAGAAGATCAGAACTGTCTGAGTGTTTTCAGCCACATATGAAACGTAATGCAGGTGTTATTTATACAGTCAGAGATTCACTGTACTGCATTGTGTGTTCGTCTTTTATGAATGTGTATGCAGACAAATCCGAGACATTAAAAAATTTTAAAGTGCACTTAGAAACTGATCACTGTGAAAACTTGATGAAAATAATCTTTGAGATGATACCAGAGAAATTTCAATCAAACAATGAGTTCATATTTTACAAAGGAGATTATATTATGTGTAGCCTGGGTAATACAACTGGCATTACATATAAACCTTTAAAAATTAAATCAAAGCAATGTATCGGCAATTACCGAAACAAATGCAAGCGAAGAGCAATCAAAAAACAAGAAAGGTTGCGCGGCATGAGTCTGTGCGATAAATTAAAAATTAAAATAAGGATAATACAAATAATTAAACTAAAATGCCAGGATATAGGTGGAATGACTGGTAGGAAATTGTATGAAATTATGTGTAAAGTAAGAATAATTGTAATCATGTTGAAAAATGTATGGATGAACTGTAGTATACATGGACTTTAGACAAATGACGTCAGAAGTGGGACATCCTTATCAGTGTTCAGGAATGTTTGGTGATATCCAGCCATATGTGGTTGTTTGTTTACAATTAGTGCTGTCAAAGTGACAGTTGGGGAAATGTTGTTTGATAGAAGCTATTCAGTTATTTTGATTTTTGAACTTATTATGTTATTATTTGGATGATTATGATTATTGGGAGGAAGTTATGTCAATTTAGGTTAGGAAGAAAAAAAATTTGTATTCCATATAAAAAATTTTTTTTATATGTGGTGGGGTTAATCCTGCAACAGAACACAGGATGATAAGCTATGCTGTTTATATCAGAGCACATGGATGACGAGCATTTTCTTGCTTAAATTTGTTTTATGTAATATTTTGTCTTTTGGTCGTAAGTTTTGTATTTAGAAATGGATAAGCATGTTACCATGGATAAGTTTTTATACCATGGAAATGGATAAGTTTTTACACCAAACTCTTCATAAAAAGATGTTCTATATTGTCATGTATTTTTTGTGTGAATTTGTGCGCGTGCGCGGGTGTGATAATCTGTGACCTCTATAGCTTCAGTGGTAGTTAACCGATTGACGTGAAACTTTGACAAGGAATTATTTAGGTAAAATAGCTTCAATTTGGATATACTCTGAGGTTCATAACTATTTTAGAAATATGGTTTTTTTAAGTGAAGAAAAACTCAATTGTAACTCTTATCAATTATACGGTAATAAAATTTGTAGATAATTTCCATGCAGGACTTTGCTAAATTATACAAAGTTTTTCATGAAATTTGTATATCTGTTTGTTCCATCAATCATGTGACTTGGGCTTAGCCTATCAGAATACACTAAATTCAGTGAGATTCATACGTTGTAGAGCTAGCATGGACTCAGTCTGTCTGTAGAAGTTGCAAGGGGAAGTTGTGCCCGGTGAAGAGAGTTGTTCTCTTACGAACGTCGAAATATCATATATAAAATAAAATGTAATTCTTAACGAAGTTTCGCGTTAAGAACTGAGTGGGTAAAATATTTAGGTAAAATTTAAAATATAATACAGTGCTGTTTTTGTGTAAGTTAAGATATCTGCTTAGGGAATTTAAAGACACTTCAAGATATCGTGGAAGGTGTACATTAAACACACCACATTAAGTAATACCCAGATTAATCCTGAGATTAAGAAAATATAAGATATAAATTAATAATAAACTGTATGAGTGGAATTTATAAGCATTGTGAGTGAACAATTTATGAAGAAACTAATTAATCTTAGCAGTCAAACATAACGATACTCGTTGAAAATTCGCCGCTGGAGCCGCCTGCCGTAGAAGAGGACGACAAGACGAAGAGGACGCCAGGACGAAGAGGACACCAGGAAGGAGTGACGCTGTAGAAGAGGACGCCAGGACGAAGAGGACACCATGAAGGAGTAATGCTGTAGAAGAGGACGCCAGGACGGGAGCGACGAGACGAGAGGAGGACGTTGCAGCAACCAAGTAAAATCGATTTATATTATCGAACAATACAAACAGTTATTTATATTATCAATACATGACAATTAAAAATACATTATACATCTTTAAAACAATATTTACGTTATAATAAATAATTTTTCATCTCCTCCATAATAGACTTGTTCGTGATTTTTACACACTCACTATATCCTTATTAGAATAATAAAGTTTGATCTGTTGCATAAGGATATTTGGCGCTGGCCAACGTTGGCTCGATTTTTGCATTAGTTAAATAAAATAAAAAAAGAAATATTTATTTGAGTGTGTAGAGACTAAATTCATTGAACTATTTATAGGTGCTGTTCTGTCTTATCAGGGAGTGTAGATAAAAGTTTGAATACTCTCTCTTATCAGATAGTTGAACAATAGTAGTAATTATCTATATGGAGATTAAATTATTATTTGTATCTGTGTTAGATTAAGCTTGTTTACAGTTGATTGAGAGACTGGACGAGAAGCAGCAAAACAAAATAAATCACTTCATGATGAGAATACAAAAATTTATACAGCCGTTCATGACCAGGCTAAACAAAATAAACAACTTTTACAGTCAACCGAAAAATGTATAGCTGATAAATTAGAATTAATTCGTAGTAGTAGTGAGACCGCCATAGAAAGGAATAAATCTCACAGCAGGTAATGTGAAGCCAAAATTAATGTAATAGAGGAAAGTGTGTTTCAACATACTATTAATTTGGAGCATACACACAATAATATAGATCAAAGAGAGCGGAATGTAAACATACAGAAACCAGCTGGTAATCGCATAGATAAGATAGCGGGTAACGATGGAGCGCCCGATAAGGAGATAACAGCTGATCAATGAAAACAATTAAATAATATTTTAAATAAATATGAAAAGAGAAATACGGAAAACTTATCACAGTGTTCGTTCACATCTATCCAGATTGGTATGATCAACGGGTAAACAGTGGAGTATTTAAATGTTATTTGCTGTACCGTGTCTGTAAGATGCAGATCCATTCTGGTAATGTTTTATCAGTCAGTAATGAAATGTATAAACACTTGAGAAGTCCATACAGTTGTAAAAATGAATATTTAAATAAGGTATTTGATGAATACTTGGGTAAACAAAATGGTTTTGTTCCTGAAGCTGGTGCAGTTGAGGAAAAGCACATAGGTAAGGTTAATTCTGACAGAAGATCAGAACTGTCTGAGTGTTTTCAGCCACATATGAAACGTAATGCAGGTGTTATTTATACAGTCAGAGATTCACTGTACTGCATTGTGTGTTCGTCTTTTATGAATGTGTATGCAGACAAATCCGAGACATTAAAAAATTTTAAAGTGCACTTAGAAACTGATCACTGTGAAAACTTGATGAAAATAATCTTTGAGATGATACCAGAGAAATTTCAATCAAACAATGAGTTCATATTTTACAAAGGAGATTATATTATGTGTAGCCTGGGTAATACAACTGGCATTACATATAAACCTTTAAAAATTAAATCAAAGCAATGTATCGGCAATTACCGAAACAAATGCAAGCGAAGAGCAATCAAAAAACAAGAAAGGTTGCGCGGCATGAGTCTGTGCGATAAATTAAAAATTAAAATAAGGATAATACAAATAATTAAACTAAAATGCCAGGATATAGGTGGAATGACTGGTAGGAAATTGTATGAAATTATGTGTAAAGTAAGAATAATTGTAATCATGTTGAAAAATGTATGGATGAACTGTAGTATACTTAGACTTTAGACAAATGACGTCAGAAGTGGGACATCCTTATCAGTGTTCAGGAATGTTTGGTGATATCCAGCCATATGTGGTTGTTTGTTTACAATTAGTGCTGTCAAAGTGACAGTTGGGGAAATGTTGTTTGATAGAAGCTATTCAGTTATTTTGATTTTTGAACTTATTATGTTATTATTTGGATGATTATGATTATTGGGAGGAAGTTATGTCAATTTAGGTTAGGAAGAAAAAAAAATTTGTATTCCATATAAAAAATTTTTTTTATATGTGGTGGGGTTAATCCTGCAACAGAACACAGGATGATAAGCTATGCTGTTTATATCAGAGCACATGGATGACGAGCATTTTCTTGCTTAAATTTGTTTTATGTAATATTTTGTCTTTTGGTCGTAAGTTTTGTATTTAGAAATGGATAAGCATGTTACCATGGATAAGTTTTTATACCATGGAAATGGATAAGTTTTTACACCAAACTCTTCATAAAAAGATGTTCTATATTGTCATGTATTTTTTGTGTGAATTTGTGCGCGTGCGCGGGTGTGATAATCTGTGACCTCTATAGCTTCAGTGGTAGTTAACCGATTGACGTGAAACTTTGACAAGGAATTATTTAGGTAAAATAGCTTCAATTTGGATATACTCTGAGGTTCATAACTATTTTAGAAATATGGTTTTTTTAAGTGAAGAAAAACTCAATTGTAACTCTTATCAATTATACGGTAATAAAATTTGTAGATAATTTCCATGCAGGACTTTGCTAAATTATACAAAGTTTTTCATGAAATTTGTATATCTGTTTGTTCCATCAATCATGTGACTTGGGCTTAGCCTATCAGAATACACTAAATTCAGTGAGATTCATACGTTGTAGAGCTAGCATGGACTCAGTCTGTCTGTAGAAGTTGCAAGGGGAAGTTGTGCCCGGTGAAGAGAGTTGTTCTCTTACGAACGTCGAAATATCATATATAAAATAAAATGTAATTCTTAACGAAGTTTCGCGTTAAGAACTGAGTGGGTAAAATATTTAGGTAAAATTTAAAATATAATACAGTGCTGTTTTTGTGTAAGTTAAGATATCTGCTTAGGGAATTTAAAGACACTTCAAGATATCGTGGAAGGTGTACATTAAACACACCACATTAAGTAATACCCAGATTAATCCTGAGATTAAGAAAATATAAGATATAAATTAATAATAAACTGTATGAGTGGAATTTATAAGCATTGTGAGTGAACAATTTATGAAGAAACTAATTAATCTTAGCAGTCAAACATAACGAGACTCGTTGAAAATTCGCCACTGGAGCCGCCTGCCGTAGAAGAGGACGACAAGACGAAGAGGACGCCAGGACGAAGAGGACACCAGGAAGGAGTGACGCTGTAGAAGAGGACGCCAGGACGAAGAGGACACCAGGAAGGAGTGATGCTGTAGAAGAGGACACCAGGACGGGAGCGACGAGACGAGAGGAGGATGTTGCAGCAACCAAGTAAAATCGATATATATTATCGAACAATACAAACAATTATTTATATTATCAATACATGACAATTTAAAATACATTATACATCTTTAAAACAATATTTACGTGTATAATAAATAATTTTTCATCTCCTCCATAATAGACTTGTTCGTGATTTTTACACACTCACTATATCCTTATTAGAATAATAAAGTTTGATCTGTTGCATAAGGATATTTGGCGCTGGCCAACGTTGGCTCGATTTTTGCATTAGTTAAATAAAATGAAAAAAGAAATATTTATTTGAGTGTAGAGACTAAATTCATTGAACTATTTATAGGTGCTGTTCTGTCTTATCAGGGAGTGTAGATAAAAGTTTGAATACTCTCTCTTATCAGATAGTTGAACAATAGTAGTAATTATCTATATGGAGATTAAATTATTATTTGTATCTGTGTTAGATTAAGCTTGTTTACATTTGATTGAGAGACTGGACGAGAAGCAGCAAAACAAAATAAATCACTTCATGATGAGAATACAAAAATTTATACAGCCGTTCATGACCAGGCTAAACAAAATAAACAACTTTTACAGTCAACCGAAAAATGTATAGCTGATAAATTAGAATTAATTCGTAGTAGTAGTGAGACCGCCATAGAAAGGAATAAATCTCAGAGCAGGGAATGTGAAGCCAAAATTAATGTAATAGAGGAAAGTGTGTTTCAACATACTATTAATTTGGAGCATACACACAATAATATAGATCAAAGAGAGCGGAATGTAAACATACAGAAACCAGCTGGTAATCGCATAGATAAGATAGCGGGTAACGATGGAGCACCCGATAAGGAGATAACAGCTGATCAATGAAAACAATTAAATAATATTTTAAATAAATATGAAAAGAGAAATACGGAAAACTTATCACAGTGTTCGTTCACATCTATCCAGATTGGTATGATCAACGGGTAAACAGTGGAGTATTTAAATGTTATTTGCTGTACCGTGTCTGTAAGATGCAGATCCATTCTGGTAATGTTTTATCAGTCAGTAATGAAATGTATAAACACTTGAGAAGTCCATACAGTTGTAAAAATGAATATTTAAATAAGGTATTTGATGAATACTTGGGTAAACAAAATGGTTTTGTTCCTGAAGCTGGTGCAGTTGAGGAAAAGCACATAGGTAAGGTTAATTCTGACAGAAGATCAGAACTGTCTGAGTGTTTTCAGCCACATATGAAATGTAATGCAGGTGTTATTTATACAGTCGGAGATTCACTGTACTGCACTGTGTGTTCGTCTTTTATGAATGTGTATGCAGACAAATCCGAGACATTAAAAAATTTTAAAGTGCACTTAGAAACTGATCACTGTGAAAACTTGATGAAAATAATCTTTGAGATGATACCAGAGAAATTTCAATCAAACAATGAGTTCATATTTTACAAAGGAGATTATATTATGTGTAGCCTGGGTAATACAACTGGCATTACATATAAACCTTTAAAAATTAAATCAAAGCAATGTATCGGCAATTACCGAAACAAATGCAAGCGAAGAGCAATCAAAAAACAAGAAAGGTTGCGCGGCATGAGTCTGTGCGATAAATTAAAAATTAAAATAAGGATAATACAAATAATTAAACTAAAATGCCAGGATATAGGTGGAATGACTGGTAGGAAATTGTATAAAATTATGTGTAAAGTAAGAATAATTGTAATGTTGAAAAATGTATGGATGAACTGTAGTATACATAGACTTTAGACAAATGACGTCAGAAGTGGGACATCCTTATCAGTGTTCAGGAATGTTTGGTGATATCCAGCCATATGTGGTTGTTTGTTTACAATTAGTGCTGTCAAAGTGATAGTTGGGGAAATTGTTTGATAGAAGCTATTCAGTTATTTTGATTTTTGAACTTATTATGTTATTATTTGGATGATTATGATTATTGGGAGGAAGTTATGTCAATTTAGGTTAGGAAGAAAAAAAAAATTTGTATTCCATATAAAAAATTTTTTTTTACGTGTGGTGGGGTTAATCCTGCAACAGAACACAGGATGATAAGCTATGCTGTTTATATCAGAGCACATGGATGATGAGCATTTTCTTGTTTAAATTTGTTTTATGTAATATTTTGTCTTTTGGTCATAAGTTTTGTATTTAGAAATGGATAAGCATGTTACCATGGATAAGTTATTATACCATGGAAATGGATAAGTTTTTACACCAAACTCTTCATAAAAAGATGTTCTATATTGTCATGTATTTTTTGTGTGAATTTGTGCGCGTGTGCGGGTGTGATAATCTGTGATCACTATAGCTTCAGTGGTAGTTAACCGATTGACGTGAAACTTTGACAAGGAATTATTTAGGTAAATAGCTTCAATTTGGATATACTCTGAGGTTCATAACTATTTTAGAAATATGGTTTTTTTAAGTGAAGAAAAACTCAATTGTAACTCTTATCAATTATACGGTAATAAAATTTGTAGATAATTTCCATGCAGGACTTTGCTAAATTATACAAAGTTTTTCATGAAATTTGTATATCTGTTTGTTTCATCAATCATGTGACTTGGGCTTAGTCTATCAGAATACACTAAATTCAGTGAGATTCATATGTTGCAGAGCTAGGATGGACTCAGTCTGTCTGTAGAAGTTGCAAGGGGAAGTTGTGCCCGGTGAAGAGAGGTGTTCTCTTACGAACGTCGAAATATCATATATAAAATAAAATGTGGTAATTCTTAACGAAGTTTCGCGTTAAGAACTGAGTGGATAAAATATTTAGGTAAAATTTAAAATATAATACAGTGCTGTTTTCGTGTAAGTTAAGATATCCGCTTAGGGAATTTAAAGACACTTCAAGATATCGTGGAAGGTGTACATTAAACGCACCGCATTAAGTAATACCCAGATTAATCCTGAGATTAAGAAAATATAAGATATAAATTAATAATAAACTGTATGAGTGGAATTTATAAGCATTGTGAGTGAACAATTTATGAAGAAACTAATTAATGTTAGCAGTCAAACATAACAACGAGACTCGTTGAAATATCGCCGCTGGAGCCGCCTGCCATAGAAGAGGACGACAAGACGAAGAGGCCGCCAGGACGAAGAGGACACCAGGAAGGAGTGACGCTGTAGAAGAGGACAACGAGAAGAAGAGGACGCCAGGACGGGAGCGACGAGACGAGAGGAGGACGTTGCAGCAACCAAGTAAAATCGATTTGTATTATCGAACAATACAAAAAATTATTTACATTATCAATACATGACAATTTAAAATACATTATACATCTTTAAAACAATATTTATGTGTATAATAAATAATTTTTCATCTCATCCATAATAGACTTGTTAGTGATTTTTACACACTCACTATATCCTTATTAGAATAATAAAGTTTCATCTGTTGCAATATATATATATATATATATATATATATATATATATATATATATATATATTGTAACTATCCTGAAACTTCCTCTCCTTAAAGTCCCGCGTTGGGTTCGTCAATTTGTAATAAGACGATGTGTCCGTCTATAATTTATGGTTTAAATATTATTATTATTAAATTGTCTCAGGGTTCTTTTACTGTTAACTGGGTCTTGCTCTCGGCTAATCGTGATTGTTCAATATCAAATTTTATTATTATTTTTACCGTTTAGTGACTTATTCCCCTCAATTCAACCTATTGCTGAATCCAGGATTGAATAACTCAGTACTTACTCTTTTTTCGTCGTATTAGCTGTCTGTTTAAATAATTTAATTTTGTATATTATATTTACTGTTAAAATTCTTTCACTTGACGTTCCGTTGACTCTTTGTAGATCGGCTGTCGTGAGGAGATCAGTTGTTTCTTCCTATACACTAACATACACAAACATAGATATGGTACACATAACAACTCATGTATAGTATTATTGTATAAGATTGTAAGTATGTTGGTCTGAACGGTTGTAAACAAAACAAGGAATCATTCAATTTGAATAATTCGCATTCTCAGGAAGGTACCAACCGCCTCGTTTTTCTCCTCTAAGCTGTAATTTTACTGTTACAAATAAAGTCAACTCTTTCACTGGTAAAAAACAATAATGGCAATTTATTCAAATAACACACAGTGAAATTCAATACAATAAGGAATTTTGCTCTTCTTTTTAGTTAACAATTAATATTTTTAAAGTGAACATGAGCTCTAAAACAAATGATGAGCTCTAGTTGGCATGACTGCTTCTGGTTGATAATACAATGTGTTTTGACAAATTTATAGGTTATGTCGAATTGTTCAACTTGAAAATTTAATAATGATGATAATAATAAAAGTAGTAGGTTCTTTTAAACTGCAAAATACACTTTCTTGGAATAATAGCTACGGTTAGAGTCAACATAAAAATAAAAATTCAATGATTATTAATGAAAAAATATAAAATATGAACCATTGTTCATAGTTAGGCACATGCTTTATACATAGTTTAGTGCAACCTTATTTGGTTAGAAGTAGTGAATTATTTATTAATAATTAATAGTGATTGTTATAATCCAGCATCATGTACTGCAATCATCTATGAACTTGGATACTCCCATTTCAGGTAAATGTAATTTATTTATTATAGTTATCGCACTCCGGCGAAACTATTAATGGGATTTAATAACAAAATATTTATACTTCCATCTACTGATAGTATTAGAGTACATTTACTCTTCATTGATATCACAATGCCTTTGCTTATCCTAGATATTTACAGTATACAAATAGTTAAACTGTCATTACTAAGAACGTTCAATTTCAACATTGTTCATTTGTATTTATCGGTTCCCTTCTATTAAGGATAGGGAATTGAATTGTTTCTATATTTCAATTTTAATCGCTTTTAGCGTTCAATTATTTTGCTTATAGACTAATCATGACATAATATTTGTAATTAATAATACTTGCGTCTCTCGTCGGTTGAAGATTTACACTTTATTAATTATTGACACTTTTTAATTAATTAAAATTTAATTAATTAATTATTTAAACTTTATCACAACACTGCACACACTCCTATGCGCATAAACTCCGATTAGATTACACTTGTAAATATACTGCACTGATTCTTCTGATAGATAACTTATGTCTCAATTTGAGGTTAACATGGTTGATGCTGTTTTGCTGTCAAACGCACGTTTTTCTGAGGCGTCGACTAGCGTGCAGTCCGCTTCGCTGTTGTTCAAAGACTGTCCCTGGTTCATGGGCTGGAATGATGAATTTCGGATTTTTTATGTGTTCTGATTGGTCAGTTTTTGCCAATTCGTTTATTTACGGTAGACTTCGTCAAAATAGACGCTATCATAAGCGTCAGTCTTTGGGGACAAGATTAACAAATTCTGGTTCACACGACTACGCGGAAGGGCTAAGCACAATGCAATTATTTTTAAAAGTCTAATATCTTTCTTATAATTGCACTGAGAATGTTGTGCTTACTCTCATTGTTCGTGTTTTTGACAGACGATTAATTTGAGTCCCCTTATCATATATTTCTGATAAGGGTTATCAGACTTAGCACTTAGCATTTATGCTTGGTGTCCATTAAACCATTAATTATTAACAATTCATGGTTTTTATGTTATTTTTTATAGTAATGTCTCACTCTTAAGCTACTGTACAAATTTCCCTTAAAACTATGTCCTATTATTAATACTATGTCCGTTTTCATAGCTTCCCTCTTAAACTTATGGTCATACATTTTTGGTTTGCTCATTACTCAGTAATAAGAGTATTTAATTAACTTTTAACATGTTGTAATTAAATCTCAATGGGTTAAGTCACTACTGACAGTGTTCTTTTTCCCTAAATTATTTGTTTAATGCCTTAATTATCACGTATGAATCAGGCTTGTTATGCCTATATGGCTTTACTTGGTAGTATTGTCATACATTTTGGTTTTTCTTATATCCTATTAATAACAACATTTAATTAAGTTCTAACATAGTATATTTATACCTTGGTGGGTTAAGTCACTACTGGCAGTGTTCTTTTCCCTATATTATTGGTTTAATGCCTTAATTATCACTTATGAATCAGGCTTGCTATGCCTATATGGCGTTACTTGGTAGTATGCTTAATATCATAGACATTTTAGATGTATTGTTCTCTGATTGATAACTGAACTAGTCACTAGGACCTTATAGTTATTGTGATGCAGTTCACTCTGCATTTGACTCTGTTATTAGCAAGGTTTGGTTGCTGTAAACTTTATTTGCAGCTAGTTGTCATAATGGTTGAGTTATAATTACGTTTATATAAACTATTTAAATGGTTATTTTGGTTACAATTGCTCATAGGAATAGTATTCTGTCCGACACCAAATCATTAATTGGGTTACTTGCTTTGTACAATGTGTTCATTACATAATTTTGGTTGCATAGTGTCACTTTGCCATTACAAGCATTTGGTCATACTTGTATTACTTAAATATAGCTTTTATATACTATTATACTATTAGCTATCGTGTACAAAACATTCCTTATATGTTCTATTTACTTCCTAGCTCATTACATTTTGGTCTAACATTGTTTTGGTTCGTTTTTTATCAAGTTTTATTGAAAACTGGATGCCCAGATTAGGTTATGTCATAGGTTCAGTAAACATTGAAGTGTTGTTTATGGCTGTATATTTCTATCTTAAACTATTCGATTGGTTTTCGTTTCATGTTTGTACATTGGTTATTGGTTATCAATAGTTCATATTTAGTTTACTACTGTATTATCTTATTTGTTGTTAATTAGTGGGTTTGTATGTACATCATTCCCACTGTACAATTGGTCATTCTCTATTTTGGTTGCATATTCCTCTGTTTATTCTATAACTACACATCATTTAGCTATCTTAAACTCATCTTGTCCTTATTCAGTTTGCTTGTGACTCTTTATTTACCATAGTTAATACTTATTTACAATAATGTGTTTCACATAAACAATAAATGTGTTCATTAAATGAGTTGTTGTCAATGTTGACTTTGCCATACAGCTTAGGGATTCATATCATATAATTAACTAACATTTCTTCCTTCTTCTTAATACAAATTTTCTTTCAAGGTTTATGTTAGTTTGTTTTACTTCAATTTTCTTCCCTTATTCTTCTTGTGTTTGCTCTGGTGATCTTCCTTCTTCTTTCTTCTTTCTTCACTGATCTCCTCCTCACTATTGTTCATTTTATACATGATGTGGTTTTCACTTGTCTTCTTCACACTGGTTCTTCCTTCTTCTTTCTTGAAGTTGTCCTTGTTGTGTTCTTCTTCCTGACTCTTCTTTCTTCTTTTGTTGCCTTGTCCTCCTCACTGATCTATTGGGTATAGTATGTCGGTCGTCTCGTCTTTATTCTTCTTTTCTTCTTTCTTGGTGCATTTACTAGTGAATTCCTTTCAATGATGCTTCACTTATTCTAACTTATGGTACTTTTCTTTAGTATACTTGGTGGTATTCTAGACCTTTTAATGTATTTTTTCTAGTGGTGGCCTTCAAATTAATTTTCAGTACTTAGGTGGATGTGGTAACATATGTACTGTTACATATTGCCTCCTTATTAGAATTGATCATTTCTGATATCTTTATTTTATGATTGAAGAAATTATCAATTTTTTATTTCACTCTTAAGTCACATATAATGTTTTCATATCTTGTATTTACTCTTACACTTGTCTTCAGTTCACTATATTCTCTACATCTCCTTCTTCTTCATACTCTTGGAATCTTGTTTAATTATATTCTTGGCTTGTCATGTTTTTTCCCTTAAATATTTAATTTCCCTAACATTTTTTCCCTAACTTGGTAGCTGGAATCGATTCGGGTGGGCTCTATGGCTTACCTAACTCCGTCGTCCATAACTACATTCTTTCTGAGATCAGGGGTACCTCATCCCTGCCCAGTTAAATGATTGCTGGAACTTTTCTACAGTCAATTCATCAAATAATAATACTCATAAGCAGTCTCTTTCGACTAATAATAATAAACACTCTTGGGGTTATTCATTTTCTTGCCTTTCATATTTTATTATACACTCTCTTCTGGATTCCTTCTTCACTTCTGCAGATCTTCATTAGTTAATGCTGTTGACAAATAGCATTTGTAAATATTCTTCATTTTTTCTCCTCTCCTTATCGTGACAAAATTGTTCTTCACATTGATTGGTTCTTTCTTCTTTTTTCTTGGTAAATTCTCTTCTTTTCACTATCTTTTCTACATAATATTCTCATTAATGGTCTCCTTTTCTCCTCTAGCAAATGTCATAATTTTTTAACATTTTATTTTGAATAGTACACAATTTTTCTTAAAGTGATAGTAAACATTGTTTAAAATATCTTGAGTGTGTTCACTAGTTGCTTGCTTTCGTTATGGTTTAGTCATCAGATATTAGTCTTCTTTTTTCGTGTTACATATAACATTCATTTGACAAACATATTTCATTCAATATTTAATACAATATTTGATTAATAAAATTTCTTCTTTTATATACAATATTCACTTAATAAACATTTTTCTTTTCTTCTTTCCATAAGAATAGCCTCTTCTTCTGTTGGTGAGTTATTGGGTATACAATATTTGATAATTATAATACAATGTGATAACATAATAACAACATATTAATGGATAACACTTGGTTTGATAGACACTCTGGGGTTACATTATTCATTTAATAAACATCTTTCTTTTCCTTTTCTTTCCATGATAATATCCTTCTTTTATTTTTACTCACTTTGATCTTCTTCTTCTCTACTCCTTCAAGTGATGATGGTTTTCACTTATTCTGGACGGTTATAATTTTTCGTTTTTAGTGTATACAATATTGCTAGTTATAATATTATGTGGTAATATAATAATGATACCTTCATATTTGATTTTATAGATACTCTTGGTGTTACATTAATCATTTAATACATATTGTTCTTTTCCTCTTCTTTCCATGATAATATCCTTCCTTTTATTTTTATTCACTTTGATCTTCTTCTCCTCTACTCCTTCAAGTGATGATGTCCTTCACTTATTCTGGACGGTTATAATTTTTCGTTTTTAGTGTATACAATATTGCTAGTTATAATATTATGTGGTAATATAATAATGATACCTTCATATTTCATTTTATAGATACTCTTGGTATTACATTAATCATTTAATACATATTTTTCTTTTCCTCTTCTTTCCATAATAATATCCTTCTTTTATTTTTTCTCACTTTGATCTTCTTCTTCTCTACTCCTTCAAGTGATGATCTTCTTCACGTATTCTGGATGGTTATAATTTTTCATTTTTAGTGTATACAATATTGCTAGTTATAATATTATGTGGTAATATAATAATGATACCTTCATATTTGATTTTATAGATACTCTTGGGGTTACAATAATCATTTAATACATACTTTTCTTTTCCTCTTCTTTCCATAATAATATCCTTCTTTTATTTTTTTATTCTCTTTGATCTTCTTCTTCTCTACTCCTTCAAGTGATGGTGTTCTTCACTTATTCTGGATGATTATATTTTTTCAGTGAAGCTTGATTATAGACTCCCATATAAAGTGATAACATAATAATGATACATTAATAGTTAGTATCTGACTTTATAGTTACTCTTGGTGTTACATTAATCATTTAATAAATATTTTTCTTTTCCTCTTCTTTCCATGATAATATCCTTCTTTTTATTTTTATTCACTTTGATCTTCTTCTTCTCTACTCCTTCAAGTGATGATGGTTTTCACTTATTCTGGATGATTATAATTTTTCGTTTTTAGTGTATACAATATTGCTAGTTATAATATTATGTGGTAATATAATAATGATACCTTCATATTTGATTTTATAGATACTCTTGGTGTTACATTAATCATTTAATACATATTTTTCTTTTCCTCTTCTTTCCATGATAATATCCTTCTTTTTATTTTTATTCACTTTGATCTTCTTCTCCTCTACTCCTTCAAGTGATGATGTCCTTCACTTATTCTGGATGATTATAATTTTTCGTTTTTATTGGAGTAGGTAGGGTTGTTTGATAAATATTTTTCTTCAGTATTTGTCGTTTACCCAATAGTCGTTGGTCTCGTTCTCATTTAGTTATTATTGTGGTGCACTCATATTGTATTTAGTAAAGAGTTTTGGTTTGTTTATTTTGGATTATGTGTTCCATCGGTCGGCCGTTTCCTCTTCTTCATCTATTTCGTCTCCCCCTCTCTGAGGTGTGTTGGATTGGAATCCCGTGCCTCTTAAAGGAAGCCAGCGTTCTGGTGGGTTCTGTTGATTGTAAGCCATCCGGACCCTAGTAGATGGATCGTCCTGTCCTTGGTTTCCGCGTCCGGATCTGACTCCTTCAATATGATGAATCCGTCGTACATTTTCGGCATCCTCCCTTCCTTCGGGTCTAGTCGGATTGTTGTATTGACGTCCGCTATTATTATTTCTATTTATATCTTCGCTACTGCGGCTCCTTCGTGTGTCGTACCCGGATTCGCTACTCCTTACGTCCTGACTATACGGGTTATTATCTTCATTGAAGCTTCGGCGTCCCTGATAGAAGCGTGTCCCTCCGTTTCTGTCGTCAGCACGAACGTAATTGGCTCTTCTGAAATTGCTCGGGTTGTGGTTATTCCCGTTGTTCGGTCGGTACTGGCGATTGTTATTATTTGGACGGTAGGGGTGGTTACCATTATTTGGCCGATGTTGATTTCCACTGTTATAATTAGGACGGTGGTTGTTATTAGGGGTATTCTGATTATAATTATTATTATAATTAGGCCTGTAATTCGGGCTATTTCTATCTGGCGGATGATTATTCCCGTTATTATTTGGCCTCAGGTTCTGGTCAGCATTATCTCGGTTTGAATTATTATAATTACCTCGATAATTATTTCGGTATCCGGCCTGACCGTTTCTATCAAAGTATGGGTCGGGTCCCTGTCGACTCCTCCGATAGTACTTCTCCTGCTCATAATTTTCTAATAACGCGGACATAGTTTGGATCGTTCTTATTTGTCCGTTCAGTCTCGCTCTGGCCACGCCCTCTTCGAAGTGATACGCTAATTTCGTGACGAGGCATTCTTCAGGTATCTTTGGCTCAAGATTTCTGGCCATACATACCTTGCCTAAGAAGTATGCGGTGAGTGATGCCCCTTTACTGCGGTCATACTTCCCGTTGCAGATGTCGTCCCGCACTATGTTCTGTGCCGATTCGGACCAGTATTTCATTTTAAATAACGCTTTGAACTCTGCATAATTCTGTATATCATGTCGGGTAGCCGTCCACCAGTTATCACGCACGTCCTTAAAGTACTCATCTAACATGTTTCTGATAGTAGACCATCTAGTTTCGCGTGTATGGGCGATATTTTCTTCCACTCTTTCGATGAACTCCATGGGATTCCTTTTGTAATGTTGGAAATTTATCAGTTCACGATTCTCTATGTTCGTTATTCCGGTCACTTGGATTGGTTGACTCCGGAATAAATTAATTTCTTCCCTGAAATTATTGAGTTCTCGTCGTTGAAGTTCAGCCATCTTCTCCTTATCAGTGTGTACTTGTTCCCGAACATCGTTCACGGTGGCGGTGATTTCTTCACATCTCGTCCCCAAGTCTTCTTGTTTCTTCGTCAAGACTTCGAATTTATTTAAATGGGATTCTTCGATGTTATTTACTCGGGTTTGAAGTGTCTCTTTCGTTCTCTGTATTTCTTGTTGGTTTTCTTCGCACCTCTCGCCGATTTCAGAAATTTCCCGTCTGACTTCGGTTATCTCCTCTCCTATTTTCGTATTCAATTTTTCGTGACTGTCTTCGAGTCTCTGGCTGATAATTTCAATCTTCTTATTACTATCTTCGATACTGTCATCAATCTTCTTGCTCAACTCTTGGGTGTCTTCCTTCAATGAAGCTATGATTTTATTTGTCTCTTCCGTCTTCTTGTTTAACTCCCCTTTGAAATCCTCCTTCAACGATTCGATATTTTTTGTTAATAATTCATTATTTTTCTGATTGTCATCCATCTTCTTATGAATCGACTCCATATTTTTGGTCAAAGACTCGTTATTTTTATTTAATTTCTTATTAAAATCTTCTTTTAATGACTCGATGTTTTTATTCATATTTTTATTGGTTTGTTCAAACATCGCCTTCATCCATTCCTTGAAGTCGGCGTTTTCTGCTTGTACCGGTCGGTCAGGCTGTTCCTCCTGTTGTACAGGTCGACTGGGTTCTGTAGGAGGTAATATTTCTTCTAGATCTTCGACTGGTGTCGCCTCCTTATCATCCATGTCTATCTCTTTATCTGCCTCCGCCGCACGTCTCTTAGAGGTTGCTCTCCGTTGCATTTTTGGTCCTGTGTATTGCAGCTGCCTCGAAAATTAGGTCGATGATTGTTTTGTAAATTAGGTTGGATATTTTTTCGCCTAATTTTGCTCGAACGTTGTGCGCCAATTTGTAACTATCCTGAAACTTCCTCTCCTTAAAGTCCCGCGTTGGGTTCGTCAATTTGTAATAAGACGATGTGTCCGTCTATAATTTATGGTTTAAATATTATTATTATTAAATTGTCTCAGGGTTCTTTTACTGTTAACTGGGTCTTGCTCTCGGCTAATCGTGATTGTTCAATATCAAATTTTATTATTATTTTTACCGTTTAGTGACTTATTCCCCTCAATTCAACCTATTGCTGAATCCAGGATTGAATAACTCAGTACTTACTCTTTTTTCGTCGTATTAGCTGTCTGTTTAAATAATTTAATTTTGTATATTATATTTACTGTTAAAATTCTTTCACTTGACGTTCCGTTGACTCTTTGTAGATCGGCTGTCGTGAGGAGATCAGTTGTTTCTTCCTATACACTAACATACACAAACATAGATATGGTACACATAACAACTCATGTATAGTATTATTGTATAAGATTGTAAGTATGTTGGTCTGAACGGTTGTAAACAAAACAAGGAATCATTCAATTTGAATAATTCGCATTCTCAGGAAGGTACCAACCGCCTCGTTTTTCTCCTCTAAGCTGTAATTTTACTGTTACAAATAAAGTCAACTCTTTCACTGGTAAAAAACAATAATGGCAATTTATTCAAATAACACACAGTGAAATTCAATACAATAAGGAATTTTGCTCTTCTTTTTAGTTAACAATTAATATTTTTAAAGTGAACATGAGCTCTAAAACAAATGATGAGCTCTAGTTGGCATGACTGCTTCTGGTTGATAATACAATGTGTTTTGACAAATTTATAGGTTATGTCGAATTGTTCAACTTGAAAATTTAATAATGATGATAATAATAAAAGTAGTAGGTTCTTTTAAACTGCAAAATACACTTTCTTGGAATAATAGCTACGGTTAGAGTCAACATAAAAATAAAAATTCAATGATTATTAATGAAAAAATATAAAATATGAACCATTGTTCATAGTTAGGCACATGCTTTATACATAGTTTAGTGCAACCTTATTTGGTTAGAAGTAGTGAATTATTTATTAATAATTAATAGTGATTGTTATAATCCAGCATCATGTACTGCAATCATCTATGAACTTGGATACTCCCATTTCAGGTAAGTAATTTATTTATTATAGTTATCGCACTCCGGCGAAACTATTAATGGGATTTAATAACAAAATATTTATACTTCCATCTACTGATAGTATTAGAGTACATTTACTCTTCATTGATATCACAATGTCTTTGCTTATCCTAGATATTTACAGTATACAAATAGTTAAACTGTCATTACTCAGAACGTTCAATTTCAACATTGTTCATTTGTATTTATCGGTTCCCTTCTATTAAGGATAGGGAATTGAATTGTTTCCATATTTCAATTTTAATCGCTTTTAGCGTTCAATTATTTTGCTTATAGACTAATCATGACATAATATTTGTAATTAATAATACTTGCGTCTCTCGTCGGTTGAAGATTTACACTTTATTAATTATTGACACTTTTTAATTAATTAAAATTTAATTAATTAATTATTTAAACTTTATCACAACACTGCACACACTCCTATGCGCATAAACTCCGATTAGATTACACTTGTAAATATACTGCACTGATTCTTCTGATAGATAACTTATGTCTCAATTTGAGGTTAACATGGTTGATGCTGTTTTGCTGTCAAACGCACGTTTTTCTGAGGCGTCGACTAGCGTGCAGTCCGCTTCGCTGTTGTTCAAAGACTGTCCCTGGTTCATGGGCTGGAATGATGAATTTCGGATTTTTTATGTGTTCTGATTGGTCAGTTTTTGCCAATTCGTTTATTTACGGTAGACTTCGTCAAAATAGACGCTATCATAAGCGTCAGTCTTTGGGGACAAGATTAACAAATTCTGGTTCACACGACTACGCGGAAGGACTAAGCACAATGCAATTATTTTTAAAAGTCTAATATCTTTCTTATAATTGCACTGAGAATGTTGTGCTTACTCTCATTGTTCGTGTTTTTGACAGACGATTAATTTGAGTCCCCTTATCATATATTTCTGATAAGGGTTATCAGACTTAGCACTTAGCATTTATGCTTGGTGTCCATTAAACCATTAATTATTAACAATTCATGGTTTTTATGTTATTTTTTATAGTAATGTCTCACTCTTAAGCTACTGTACAAATTTCCCTTAAAACTATGTCCTATTATTAATACTATGTCCGTTTTCATAGCTTCCCTCTTAAACTTATGGTCATACATTTTTGGTTTGCTCATTACTCAGTAATAAGAGTATTTAATTAACTTTTAACATGTTGTAATTAAATCTCAATGGGTTAAGTCACTACTGACAGTGTTCTTTTTCCCTAAATTATTTGTTTAATGCCTTAATTATCACGTATGAATCAGGCTTGTTATGCCTATATGGCTTTACTTGGTAGTATTGTCATACATTTTGGTTTTTCTTATATCCTATTAATAACAACATTTAATTAAGTTCTAACATAGTATATTTATACCTTGGTGGGTTAAGTCACTACTGGCAGTGTTCTTTTCCCTATATTATTGGTTTAATGCCTTAATTATCACTTATGAATCAGGCTTGCTATGCCTATATGGCGTTACTTGGTAGTATGCTTAATATCATAGACATTTTAGATGTATTGTTCTCTGATTGATAACTGAACTAGTCACTAGGACCTTATAGTTATTGTGATGCAGTTCACTCTGCATTTGACTCTGTTATTAGCAAGGTTTGGTTGCTGTAAACTTTATTTGCAGCTAGTTGTCATAATGGTTGAGTTATAATTACGTTTATATAAACTATTTAAATGGTTATTTTGGTTACAATTGCTCATAGGAATAGTATTCTGTCCGACACCAAATCATTAATTGGGTTACTTGCTTTGTACAATGTGTTCATTACATAATTTTGGTTGCATAGTGTCACTTTGCCATTACAAGCATTTGGTCATACTTGTATTACTTAAATATAGCTTTTATATACTATTATACTATTAGCTATCGTGTACAAAACATTCCTTATATGTTCTATTTACTTCCTAGCTCATTACATTTTGGTCTAACATTGTTTTGGTTCGTTTTTTATCAAGTTTTATTGAAAACTGGATGCCCAGATTAGGTTATGTCATAGGTTCAGTAAACATTGAAGTGTTGTTTATGGCTGTATATTTCTATCTTAAACTATTCGACTGGTTTTCGTTTCATGTTTGTACATTGGTTATTGGTTATCAATAGTTCATATTTAGTTTACTACTGTATTATCTTATTTGTTGTTAATTAGTGGGTTTGTATGTACATCATTCCCACTGTACAATTGGTCATTCTCTATTTTGGTTGCATATTCCTCTGTTTATTCTATAACTACACATCATTTAGCTATCTTAAACTCATCTTGTCCTTATTCAGTTTGCTTGTGACTCTTTATTTACCATAGTTAATACTTATTTACAATAATGTGTTTCACATAAACAATAAATGTGTTCATTAAATGAGTTGTTGTCAATGTTGACTTTGCCATACAGCTTAGGGATTCATATCATATAATTAACTAACATTTCTTCCTTCTTCTTAATACAAATTTTCTTTCAAGGTTTATGTTAGTTTGTTTTACTTCAATTTTCTTCCCTTATTCTTCTTGTGTTTGCTCTGGTGATCTTCCTTCTTCTTTCTTCTTTCTTCACTGATCTCCTCCTCACTATTGTTCATTTTATACATGATGTGGTTTTCACTTGTCTTCTTCACACTGGTTCTTCCTTCTTCTTTCTTGAAGTTGTCCTTGTTGTGTTCTTCTTCCTGACTCTTCTTTCTTCTTTTGTTGCCTTGTCCTCCTCACTGATCTATTGGGTATAGTATGTCGGTCGTCTCGTCTTTATTCTTCTTTTCTTCTTTCTTGGTGCATTTACTAGTGAATTCCTTTCAATGATGCTTCACTTATTCTAACTTATGGTACTTTTCTTTAGTATACTTGGTGGTATTCTAGACCTTTTAATGTATTTTTTCTAGTGGTGGCCTTCAAATTAATTTTCAGTACTTAGGTGGATGTGGTAACATATGTACTGTTACAATATATATATATATATATATATTGTAATGAGTAGAATGACGTCCTCGTTGTTTAAGCCCCGTGATGGAATCCAATCTGTAACGATCTGTCCTTTCGTATTCTTAAAATGTGTAAGTATCGTGTGTTCGCCTCACACTGGTGTCGTTACTTATATGTTGCGCTGATGATGTTCGTAGCGATACTTCAAATTACCAGTAGTCGAGAGTGGAAGCCTTACCTGTTCTTCAATAGGTGTTCATAAATCCCGGGTGGCGCCAAATTGTTTAATTAAAACAATTAAATTAACAAATAGGATGATTGAGCGTTCTTAGCTATGACGGTCTGGTGAATTGAATTATTCCCGCCTGTACGGGTTTATAAATCTCACTGATAGTTCACCGAGTTTCCGACGTGAGCGCTTACCATCATCTTTGCTCTTTGCTAAATAATATACAATTTATATAATGCACTTCCCTATGAAATAAAAAGCAGTGGTTACAAGTCTGTACTAGTTTCTTTAATTGCAATTTGGATTTATTCAGCAAGATATAAAATTATATTTTTGTTATTAAACAAATTTGCCCCGGCAATTATTATAAGACAAAAATCTCAAGGTTGGCGAAATGGCTTTGAACGAATTATTCAGTCAATCATGGCGACTGCAACCGTTTGTTTACAATTAGTTTCGTTCAGATTCTGGATTCTTGTGATTACGAAAAAAATATTAATAATGATTACAATAAAGTTCACTACCTTACATTAATTGTACTTAGATAATATACTGTGTAATTATAATTTGTTCCTGAAGTGTGGTAAAGTGTTTCAAAAGTTCGTAATTTTCATACAGGTTATTTTCTAGTTAACAACAGTTTAGTGTTTTATTTTTTGTATTTAATCTTTGAAAGAAATAATATCATCAGTTTATAGCGAGAGTTCGGATTGTTGTGAGAAAAATTTAAAGAGAATTTAATTCAGAAATTTGGGTAATTTAGCAATACTTATCAACTCAGTCGACTTGATGTGTACTGTCATTCAGTTGAAATGGTTTGGGGTCTTCAATAATCATCGATCTTCAATAATCTTGGGATTTAAGTAATAATCTTGGGATTTAAGTACGTCTAGCATCTTTTTCATATTAGTTGTTGAAATTTATTAATTTAGAATTTGTTAAATTGGTCCTGGGCATCAGTTGAATGTTCTATTCCTTCATCAGCTTCTTATGTCTTCATCTTTTCGAATTTAGATTACTTTTTAAATGTTTTATATTAAAATTTTGGTCATTCACGGCTTGGCGTCTATTCCTGATGCGTGTCACTTATGGAATAATAGGTTTTAACAGAAAATTCGTAACCAACAGTTCCGTTGTCATGGGAACTGATAGCTTCTGATTGGCTGAACTTGACTTAAGCCCATTGTTATATTTGAATTTTTATTCAAAATTACTGTATATCTTCTGATTGCTATTATTCTTCCGTCTTCCTTTCTATGTATGAAATATTATCACTACTGTTCGTATTTTCTTTCAAAGATCATTTTGACATCCCACAAAGCTAGGTTTTGCTAATGTATTATTTTTAGACAATGATTTGGATATTATGTAATTACATTTCTTTCTTATTTTAAGTCCTTAATTTAACATTTATCTTTTAATATGAATCACAAATTATCCTTGACTAGTTACTTGCTTTGGATTTGCTAATTTCCTTGTTAATTTTTTACAATTTGTAGTTATTGGTTTTTTACAGTTAGGCATTTCATAGGCCTAAGTAGTAATCGGCTATATTTACTTATTTTATATAAATTACTTATTAATTTACCCTCATACATATTTACATATTTTGTTTTGATATTATAAATGATTTGTTTATTTGTTGATGTGTTTTGGAACTGTTTTTATAATAATTGTATGTTCCCATTAGTTTCTATATTACAGTTTGTTAATTATTTCCTAACTGCCCTTCCAGTGTTATTAGATTTGTATTAATTTATCTTTTTATTTATTTATTCTGCCAGTGTTTATAAATTGGCTATTATCTACTATTCTCTATAACATAAAACATAACATTTAGGCTTATGGTCTGTATAATTCCTGCAGCCATATCCTATTCATAGATTTAATCAAACAATTCTTTAACAGTTATTAAGTAACGTTTGCTTACAATTCGTTTCATTCTTAATTATTTTTTGGGTGATAAACATCATCACACCATTTAAATTTACTTAATTGACTATCCCTTAAAATATAGGGTGTTTATTGATTTTGCTTTTATTTTCTTTACTATATTCTTTCTTATATAAACCTTACTCTCTAGCCATGGTAACACTAACTTTTGACCTTCCACGGGATTCCTCCCTTGAATACTATTGTATCCTTCATTTACAATTAATCTTAATACTATCATTAACAAAATTCTTAATTAATAATACTGTTCACCATTAAACCATTAGTGTTCCTCACAGATTTATTAAGTGTTTATACCTATCACTAGGGTTTCTAATTATTTTGGGGTTTTACACTTTCACTTTTCACTTCTCATCTTTTATTTAAGTGTTATTAGTGGGTAATCCCTAACATTACATTCTCTTTGTCACTTATTTATGTTTACTATCTCACTATCTCTCTCTCTCTTTACAAAGGTTATTTATACTATTAATAAGTTCCTGTCATTATAGAGTTCTTTATTACATTTAAACTCTATTTCTTTGGTTAGTGTACTTTTAATCTGTCATTACTTTATCTGGTTTCATCATTTATCATTTACATTGATCATTTAGTCGATACTAATAATTATCTTTTACATTTGTTATTTATTTGTTTCTTTTTCATTATTATATTTGAGTGTAAGATTTCTCCTTTTTTGTTCTATAGCATTCGTTGGTGTTTTATCCTTTTATTTCATTTTATTTCCTTTATACTTGGTTTGTTTCATTTTCATTTGCCTTCTTCTTCGATTTCATTTATTTCATTTTACTTTATTTTATTTCGGTTTTCCCCTTCTAATTTGGTTTTATTTTATTTGGTCAATCACTTGGGTTGGGTCATGTAGTCTTTGTCGCATCATTGTCATTTTATTTTCTTTAGTTTAAACATTTTATATAGTTGATTCATCGTTTTTTCCCTGGTATTGGGGTGGCTTGTTTGTGTTGTAACAATATATATATATATATATATATATATATATATATATATATATATATATTATTTTGCCAAACATTATGCCACTGACTTGTTATAATATTATTATATACACACCACCAAAATCAGTAAAATTCCATTTTCAAATCAACGAATAAGGCCTTTTCGAAATATTAAAATTTCATCCTCAGTTCGTACACTGTAATGTTCCTGTTATGATGTTATTCTGTAAATGTATAATTGCTGTTAACTGTGTCTACTACCTCTCACTGTACTTCATTTTGAACTTTTAATTTTTGAACGAATAAATTTCGTTCTGACTTGAACGAATAAAGAACTTTTGAATGAATAAGTTCAAAATGAAGTACATTGAGAGGTAGTAGACACAGTTAACAGCAATTATACATTTACAGAATAACATCATAACAGGAACATTACAGTGTACGAACTGAGGATGAAATTTTAATATTTCGAAAAGGCCTTATTCGTTGATTTGAAAATGGAATTTTACTGATTTTGGTGGTGTGTATATTATATATATATATATATATATATATATATATATATATATATATATTGTAATAACTCTCTCGCGTCACCTAATTAGGCCCCACGTTATGAGCGTCAATTTGTAATAGATCGAGTACATACGGTTTAAATTCCCACTGTTGTATTTGTCAATTTGTTTTGTATTACTTTAATTATATAAATCTCGGAGATATTTGGAGTTGTGGAATATATGGATGTAATTAACTAATATTAACTTAACTCTTTAATAATTATCAGTGTTAGTGTGCCTAGAACTTAAACAACTTAATCGTTATTCTACAATTTCATCCAACCCTATTATACCTTGAAGAGAGATCTGTCTAATTTCGTAATTTTACGCTCCCTCTTTGGTGTCAGATAATTCCGCTATAAGCGCTGCAGTATCGGCTCAACGAAACTTATAGGTTATTTCGATGTTTATATTAACCATTTATTCTATACTTATTCAGTTACTTTTTGTTCCCAGTTCACTAAACCATACTCCAAATAACAAGATTTGACAAATATATAAAGGTTCTTTATTTGTTTACTTAATTCACATTAAATAAGATATGTTCTAATTAACATATGCTTGGACTATAGACTTCAGGTATCGATTGTTGATTATTTTAATCCTTTATTTATATTTGGTTATATATTATGTTTTGATTTGTATTTAATTTATTTCAGGGTGTGAAGGTTCTTGTAACTGTGGGGAAGACTAAAAATACATAGATAAGAATGCAAGATTTACAAAATTTATGTGTTGTGTATTTAGTATGATTAATATAATATAATTTACCAGACTCGAACGAAGCAAATCGTGTAGGCGGTTGATCGCTAAATTTAATGTTTTGGATGATTATGCAGTACGGTTTTCTTTATTCGGTTTAATAAAAGTAATTCTTGTCCTGTCCACGTCGGAATACAGCTTCCGGATTGATCTACAGCCCGGTTGATGTTTCTTCTGCACCGCCAGGATCCAAATAAGTTCTTCCTTCGGTTGAAGCAATTAGTGTTGTTCCGTGTATTTGCAAGGTTATAATTTCTGGTGTAGTGAATATTATTAATTGTGTTATTGTTAATTCTTTCTATTTGATTAATATCTCATCAATTCCCTTCGGATATGGGACAGTTCAAGTTCTTTCTTGTAGACTTCAGTTATTTACTCTCTATTATTATTTCAGATTGTAGTGTTATTTGATTAATCTGTATTGGTGTTAGACATAACTATTGTCATGAGAATCTTGTACTTTATAATTGTATCTGATAATTATAATATTACAATTAAATAGATTATTCTTGGGTTTTTAATCTCATCACTTTTAGTTCATTCAAAGCAATTCTTGTCTTGTCTAAAAATCAACAACTTCTTTTTCTTATTTGTCGTCCCTAGCAACATATAATAATTTCTGCCTTCCACATGTTTTGAATATATAGTGTTTCTTTCATATATTTTTTATCTATTCTTTATCAATTTGCTGTCCAATCGGAATGTAACTTTACCGATAGTTGGTTTATTATTTTATACACATATTCTACTGGTTTTTTGATATAAGTCCGTTTTTTTTCCTTTTTATTATATTTAATCCATCTTCGATATTATATTTTACCAATCGATATTATGGCATTATGGTATTATTATAATTTGTATAAATTTTATTAAATATTATTATTAATTTAATGTTTTTTTTTCTAGCTCTTCATAGCGTATTTATTAATTATTATTAATTGATGCACCTAATCTTTATGTTATGAGTGTTTATATAGTAGTTTTGCCTGTTAGGCCTTTTATTGTAAACTGATCTACCTGTAGTTATGTCTGTTAGGCATCTATAGTCCCTTTTATATAAATTCATACATACAATCAAATCTTAATTATTAGCACTTATATAAACAATTATTTTTCTATATCTAATAACAATTTTATCTTGATCTCTTGATCACATACAACAAAATTCGAATTTATGAACATTGATTAACTGCCTCACACTTCATTCTACGACAGTCATTGAATAATACAACTTGTTTCATTATTTTTCATTAACTCAACACATATTTGATATAACATCACATAAACTTTATCATAACATTTTTGTCATAAAATAATACTTCTTAACACAAAATTCTTATTTGTTATTACCATAAATTAAGTCATTGTTTCATTTTTTTGCTTTGCTTTTCATTATACATATATCATTAGCTATTATTTATCTTACAGGTTCGTTTATTCTAGTCAACACTACCTTGCATCCTTATTTAATTTTGTCTATGATTATAATTGCAATTATTGGATCTCTGTTCTATTATGGGTTTAAATATCAATTTGTTTATTATTCTGTGAACCGTCTTTTATGTAACATGAATGCTAGCATTTCTGTTGCGTTACATATGCTTCCCCTCCTAAAAAAGTTTAGTTTACCTGAATGAAGTTTAGGTCAAATAAACTTGTCTTTTTCACATGCCTTTCTTCATTTCATTGTTAATGGTTGACGATGAGATTCTCAATGTAACTTCATTAGACTAGTATTAATACTTTTTTTTTTTTATTTAATAACATTTCATCATTTTAATTAACCTTCTTGATCATTTTTATTTCTGTAAACATTATTTGTTGGTAGTTGGCTACACTATTCACTGATACATTAGTTTTACATCTCTTCTATTTATAATTACTGTATTTTTCAATTATTCTTCTGTCAACTCACTTCTTTCTGTTTTCTTCGTCACATTCCTTTGGAAACTGAATTTATTCTTGCAACTATTCTAATATTCCTTAAATATTTAATTTCCCTAACAATCCCTAACACATGCGTTGGTACAGTTCAGAGAGGCACTGTTTGGCTTCATACTCTGCTGCCCACACCACATTTTAATATAGTACTGCTGGAATTCATCTACAGTCAGCTATAAAATATAATAATAATCTCCTAATAATCTCTTTAATTATTTAATAATAAATATTCGGGAAAAGATTTCTTCTTTGTTTCATTTTATATTTCTTCATTACTATTCTTCATATTTCGTAATTCCATTTTAATTCTTTAAACATTCGTTGATATTGATCTTGACAGTTATCATTTGTAGTCATTTTTGTTTTCATTTTTGTTGAGATTGTAATGTTAAGTATCTTCTTCGTTTGTTTTTTTTTTTTTCTCTGATCACAATATTTTCTAAATAGTTGTTGTGTGATGATCATTATAATTGTATTTTTGATTAAATACATTTCTTAGCCCCAACTATTCTTCTTCTTATCGTATTTCACTATTTTGGCTGTTTATTTTTCAATGAATTATGTTCATAAATACTCTTTCTTTCTTGTCTTCTTTAACATTATATTGGTTACATTCAATCGTTTACTGAAATTGTTCCATCATGTGGCAATGTAGTATATATTTTAGGTCATATGATTTTTTTTTTTTCTTTATTTTGCATATGTAAATTTGAGGTAATAACTTTTATCTTGGGGTTCCATTCTTCATTATTCACAATATTTCTTTATAAACATTTATAATAATTATCGCTTTCTTCTGTAATCTTGGGGTTTGTTATTCACATTATTTCTTTATAAACATTTAATAATAATTCTCGCCTTTTTCTGTAATCTTGGGTTTGTTATTCATTATTCACACTATTTCTTTATAAACATTAATAATAATTATCGCTTTCTTCTGTAATCTTGGGGTTTGTTATTCACACTATTTCTTTATAAACATTAATAATAATTATCGCTTTCTTCGGTAATCTTGGGGTTTGTTATTCATTATTCACACTATTTCTTTATAAACATTAATAATTATCGCTTTCTTCTGTAATCTTGGGGTTTGTTATTCACACTATTTCTTTATAAACATTTAATAATAATTCTCGCCTTTTCTGTAATCTTTAATAAGTTGTTCTTATTATTTTTAGAATTTAGTGGTAGTATTCATCTCAAATTCTTTTTTAAATTCCAAGTAATTTTCTTCAAGACTGGTAATAAGTTGTTCTTATTATTTTTAGAATTTATTCATTAAATAATATTTCCGTATCTTGTCAATTGGTTGCCTGGTCAGTTTTCATCAAATCAGTCCCATTTTTCTGGTTGACTGCTTCTTTTTCTAACCATGGTCCATTAATTCGACTGCACCCGTTGTCCGGATTACTGCAGTGTTCATACCAGTTTTTTCACTTTTTTCGTATCTCTTGTGCATGATACAAAGCCAGTACTGTAACTCGGCTGTTGCAAAATCTTTATTTAATTCAGGGTATTCAGTTATATTTAGCTCCCTTTGAATTATCAGGTATCGTATCTCCTCTATTCTAATATAATTACTTGTATATCCTATCTTTCCATTCCCTTGGATATCTGGACTATTTACTAAATGTTTTACGGGTATCTTCCGTATTAACGATATAATTGACTTGGTCAAATATTCTCTAACCGTTGATATTTTCAAATAATATTTAAATTTATTTAAAGTTTTTGTGATTGTTCTATGGTGGGTTATTTTGGTTATTTTCATAACATTTCTTTTATAATTCATGCCTTTACATAACTCCCTTCGTTCATTAATTGGGATGTTAAACGCACTAATTAATCCACCTTTCCTCATCACCGTTTCTTCTTTGGTATTGACTATTTTCTTTCTCCATATTTTCCTTATCTTCTGGATATTCTCTTCTATGGTCAGATTTATTATAATACCTTCGGAAGTGCTGCCTAGTGTTTTAGACATATTCTTTAAACACAGCTCCATTTCTTTATTAATCCCCCTCGCATTTATCCACTTCTGGGCTAAGCGTGTTATCGTTTTCAAACTTCCCTTCGAAAGTTTCCATTATCTCATTATTGAACTGCTCCTTCTTATCATTAAATCAACCTGCTTCGTTCATTTTCTCAATTCTTTCATCCATTCGCCTTAAGTTTTCTTTGTTCATTTGTAGGATTCCTTCCTTCATTTGTTTTAAACCCTCATTATTCCTATCTAATCTTTCGTTAATTTGTTTTGAGGTTTCTTTAATTTCCTCATGGGTTTTATCGTATTTTTCCTCCAGTCTCTTTGAGTTTTCCTCCTGCTGCTTTGATTTTTCCAATAGTAGTTTAAACATTTCCTGTATACTCAAGTCTTCCTTTTGGTTAGGCTTATCTGGTTGATCCCCTTGGGCAACTTCTTCAATTATTTCCTTTTCCTTGTCCGTAATAATTTCAGGTTCCGCTATTTCATCTGTCTGTTGTTCCATTTCTCTATCCGTTATTAGTTCTATTCCTGTTCTTATTCGTCTATTTCCTTCTCCGTTTCTCCTGCCCTAATCCTTGATCTACCTCTGGTATGCATGTTTACTCTCCCACAGCTGCCTGCTCTGGTTAAGTAATGTTATTATACTTATAGTTACTTAACTTAAGCCCTACACAAGTTGAGCGCCAATTTGTACTACAAATGTGTGCGGTCGCTACTGTTCAAGCCCCGCGATGGAAGCCAATTTGTAATAACTCTCTCGCGTCACCTAATTAGGCCCCACGTTATGAGCGTCAATTTGTAATAGATCAAGTACATACGGTTTAAATTCCCACTGTTGTATTTGTCAATTTGTTTTGTATTACTTTAATTATATAAATCTCGGAGATATTTGGAGTTGTGGAATGGATGTAATTAACTAATATTAACTTAACTCTTTAATAATTATCAGTGTTAGTGTGCCTAGAACTTAAACAACTTAATTGTTATTCTACAATTTCATCCAACCCTATTATACCTTGAAGAGAGATCTGTCTAATTTCGTAATTTTATGCTCCCTCTTTGGTGTCAGATAATTCCGCTATAAGCGCTGCAGTATCGGCTCAACGAAACTTATAGGTTATTTCGATGTTTATATTAACCATTTATTCTATACTTATTCAGTTACTTTTTGTTCCCAGTTCACTAAACCATACTCCAAATAACAAGATTTGACAAATATATAAAGGTTCTTTATTTGTTTACTTAATTCACATTAAATAAGATATGTTCTAATTAACATATGCTTGGACTATAGACTTCAGGTATCGATTATTGATTATTTTAATCCTTTATTTATATTTGGTTATATATTATGTTTTGATTTGTATTTAATTTATTTCAAAGTGTGAAGGTTCTTGTAACTGTGGGGAAGACTAAAAATACATAGATAAGAATGCAAGATTTACAAAATTTATGTGTTGTGTATTTAGTATGATTAATATAATATAATTTACCAGACTCGAACGAAGCAAATCGTGTAGGCGGTTGATCGCTAAATTTAATGTTTTGGATGATTATGCAGTACGGTTTTCTTTATTCGGTTTAATAAAAGTAATTCTTGTCCTGTCCACGTCGGAATACAGCTTCTGGATTGATCTACAGCCCGGTTGATGTTTCTTCTGCACCGCCAGGATCCAAATAAGTTCTTCCTTCGGTTGAAGCAATTAGTGTTGTTCCGTGTACTTGCAAGGTTATAATTTCTGGTGTAGTGAATATTATTAATTGTGTTATTGTTAATTCTTTCTATTTGATTAATATCTCATCAATTCCCTTCGGATATGGGACAGTTCAAGTTCTTTCTTGTAGACTTCAGTTATTTACTCTCTATTATTATTTCAGATTGTAGTGTTATTTGATTAATCTGTATTGGTGTTAGACGTAACTATTGTCATGAGAATCTTGTACTTTATAATCGTATCTGATAATTATAATATTGCAATTAAATAGATTATTCTTGGGTTTTTAATCTCATCACTTTTAGTTCATTCAAAGCAATTCTTGTCTTGTCTAAAAATCAACAACTTCTTTTTCTTATTTGTCGTCCCTAGCAACATATAATAATTTCTGCCTTCCACATGTTTTGAATATATAGTGTTTCTTTCATATATTTTTTTATCTATTCTTTATCAATTTGCTGTCCAATCGGAATGTAACTTTACCGATAGTTGGTTTATTATTTTATACACATATTCTACTGGTTTTTTGATATAAGTCCGTTTTTTTTCTTTTTTATTATATTTAATCCATCTTCGATATTATATTTTACCAATCGATATTATGGCATTATGGTATTATTATAATTTGTATAAATTTTATTAAATATTATTATTAATTTAATGTTTTTTTTTCTAGCTCTTCATAGCGTATTTATTAATTATTATTAATTGATGCACCTAATCTTTATGTTATGAGTGTTTATATAGTAGTTTTGCCTGTTAGGCCTTTTATTGTAAACTGATCTACCTGTGGTTATGTCTGTTAGGCATCTATAGTCCCTTTTATATAAATTCATACATACAATCAAATCTTAATTATTAGCACTTATATAAACAATTATTTTTCTATATCTAATAACAATTTTATCTTGATCTCTTGATCACATACAACAAAATTCGAATTTTTATGAACATTGATTAACTGCCTCACACTTCATTCTACGACAGTCATTGAATAATACAAATTGTTTCATTATTTTTCATTAACTCCACACATATTTGATATAACATCACATAAACTTTATCATAACATTTTTGTCATAAAATAATACTTCTTAACACAAAATTCTTATTTGTTATTACCATAAATTAAGTCATTGTTTCATTTTTTTGTTTTGCTTTTCATTAAACATATATCATTAGCTATTATTTATCTTACAGGTTCGTTTATTCTAGTCAACACTACCTTGCATCCTTATTTAATTTTGTCTATGATTATAATTGTAATTATTGGATCTCTGTTCTATTATGGGTTTAAATATCAATTTGTTTATTATTCTGTGAACCGTCTGTTATGTAACATGAATGCTAGCATTTCTGTTGTGTTACAATATATATATATATATATATATATATATACATATATATATATATTGTAACGTTACCAAATATGGTAGTTACATAATATAAGCTAATATAACGTCAAGTAAGAGAAAAGCATGGAAGTATGTCTAGATAAATAAACCTAAGTGTATAAAAGTGTGTATCTACAAATATATTAATATAAAAATCCAACGATGAAGAAGATAATATTAACATAGCAACATCAAATACAAAATGAAGAAAGAAAATGCCATGAGCCAAAACAAAATATCAGTAACCAGACCCAATAGGATCCAACAGTGAGGGGAACCGACAAAATAAGGACCAACAAACTCCAACAGCGAGGGAAATAAATAAAAATAATGACTACAACGAAAATATTGAAGAAGAAGAAAGAAGAAGGACAAGGAAGTGTACCATGAAGAGAGAAGAAGATGGATGGATCATGCAAGGACTCAACATAAACCACGTGTACTAAAGACTATATAAGTGACCAAAAGAAGTGATGATTATCAAATATGAAAAGAAAACCAGTGTTTAACATTTAAGGAACCACAAACAATTACAGTGAGTATTTAACATAGATGTGAAACCTGTAAATAGTTAACTAATTTCAACTGAATAAACCACACAAACAATCCCAGTGATGAAGTTTATAGTGTAAGAAAATATGTTAATTTCATAATGAAACAGCAAGAATTAAAATAGTCAAATAAACACAGACAATGAGTGTGACTAATTTAATAAAGGTTGTGATCAATACAGATAATCATAAGACCACCAGAATAGAATAAAATAGAACAATTATGTTATTGTTCATAGAGAACTGACAACAAATAAAAAACCTTTGTTATGTATCAAACAAAGTAACAGGAATTTGAATTCAAACAATGATCAGAAAAAGATTGTAATTAATGCAAAAAGATTTGTGTTATTGTTTAAGAAGGAGTTGTATAAACATGTGTAACAAAATAATTAAAATATTATAGTAAGATACCATACTGAAGTCATGTTAGTAGTAGGAAAATACTGCATTAAAACATGTGGTACATTTGTTACATAACCCCATAGGGAAGACACCTATGAAACAGAAAATCATACATGTTAATGTAAATAAATGATCATCAACTATGATATCAATCAAGAATTTGTTATAAATAATAATAAATCCTAAGAGACAATGTATTATATTGCAGCACAATGCAAATAAAACAAAGCAAATATGATGACACAGAGATAGTAGAGATGGAACAAGTATGCCAATTTAGTTAGACAAAATACAATATCAAAACAAATACCAATGTTAATAAAAGTATTACCAGTAGTGAGATAAATATCTGGTACTACCTTGAGAACAGATTCTGAACATAATAATAACAGCATTGTAACCAAAATATTGTAAACTAACTAACTATGTACATATAACCAGAGGTAAGCTGAACCATTGTATAACTAACTAGCTAAGAAAAATACTGTATCAAAGATTGAACACAGATTGTTAAGGTTGTTACCAGTAGTAAGAGGGAATCCCAATGCTACTTTGAGAACAGACTATGACCATAAAAACAGTCATTTTATATACAAATAATTAAAAACCAAATGACTATAATGAAAGAACCCAGATGTAAACAAACCATGAGGAGCAAGTTATTTATGAAAAATATAACATGTAAACTTGTTTAAAAGTAAATGAAAACATTATCAAGAGTCAGAATAATGTCTAACACTACTTTGGAAACCCAAACCAAGTGTAACAATAACAACTTAGTTATTGTATTAACAAAAAATAAATGACTACTATAATATGACACAACATAAACAGACCCATTACTGAAAAATTGAAGGTTCTGAACTAGCTAAAAGCTAACCATTATGTATAATGAATTAGGTACAATGTGTGTACACTAATTACAATTAGTACATGATATAATTATATAGAGAAAACCAGAAATAAGGTAACAATTGTATAAGAGAGATAGGGGGGACTAAAACAATGTAAATAGTAGAATAAACACAGTCATATACCAATATTCTAGTGTAAAATTATGTAAATAGACGTTACTAGTGTTATTAGATCGCAATATTACTGTTTTAAATAAGAAAAATTAGTTTTAAGCACATTTATAAAAAATCAAATATGGACGCCTAAAGACGCCATAACGAGATATTGTTTAGGGAACAATTATTCCCAAATTTTGAATCAAACCAATTGAGATATGGACTCAGAGTGTTTATTTAAAAAGTGTTTTAATATAAATAAGTAAAATTTGGTGTAATAGACTTATAAAAATAAGATACACCACAGATAATTAATAAAATCGTTCTAGTGATAGAAGTGATGGACGGAAAATAATCATTCTTAGACTTAAATTAAAGCACAGGATGTCCGCAATTCACTGACATCAACCATTTAACGATAGGACATAGATTAAGAAAGTTATTGTGATTTTAAACTTTTCAATTAAATTTTTGTACCAGTGCTGACGTCACAAAGCCTCAAACTCAAAACTGAATTTGTTAAAAAATTAAATATTTTAAGAAAAAATGGCTTTTGGGTCAGAGAGTATAGTTTTTTCAACCAATAGAATGAATGAACCTTAGGCAGACGAGAAAGAGACGCTTCGAGGAAGCAACACAGTTCACGATCAGTCTTTCGACGGAGAGGCCACGCCACTCGCCAACATGAAAAAGTTTTAATTTTGAATTTGTGCGCGGCAGTGACATTAAGTAAACCAACATACATAACCCTAACACTACACCAATATATACGAGTGAAATGTGCGGAGTTATTTATTTAAACAAGTACGATTAGTGTATAATGTCAATCGTACTTGCGAGTGTTGTGAAAGATAAAAAACAGGGAGTACAATTTTTATTTAAATAATATTGAAACAGAAATAATAATTTCGTAAACAACTAATTTTGATACTACGCAAGTCAGAAAAGGCGAAGTATCAAAAACTATGATTGAATTATCAGAATTAAAGGAAATATTAATTCACAATTATTAAAATATTGAAAAAATATTTTAATTATTTATCATTATTAAAAAATTATGTTTGAAGCATTTATTACTAAATACGAGTAATAACAATAGTCACTCAATTGACTAAAATTGTTTTTCTTGATTTTTCGATGTTTTAAAGTAAACATTATTAGCTTTCATACGAAAGAATAAATGTAATCCTGATAATAACACATCAATATATTACGAATAGTGTGTTTATATTTAGATTAAGAAATAATAAATATTAAGAAATAGTAAACCATTATAACAATACCCGTTATAACATAACCTTAGAATCGTAACGGTAACTTGCCAATTTCACTGTTACCAGTCTGTTCTCAAGTAAAATCCAAACCAGATGGAAATAATAACAAGAGTTTTTTTTATAAATTTTTCTCTTGCAAATAGATAATTCTCAAAGCGAATTATTAAAATAAAGTGATACATTTTAACTGTACAAGCCAACGAGCTTGATAATTGTCAGACGAGTACTAAAAGTTGTGTGCGCATTCCCGCGTACGATAGTACCATAACTATCAGATATATGGTACTCATTTTCGATTTTTATATTTGTTTGTTTATTATTAATTATTGTTCATTTTATATCATTATTAATATTACATCTTGTACCTGGTATCATGCTACCTAAAAGAACCTTACGAATATGGTAATTCACTGATACAAGAGAACATAACCTCTTGAGATTAAACTATTGTACAAATAACAGGTTTACCAGCCTTGAGGCTGAACAGAGTCTTATTTTGAATTTTTAATTGTAATTATTATCTAAAAGGTTGTTAGCTATTGATTGTTTATTGTTCAAAGATTTTATAATATCTCGAATTGTTAATAAACCTCCACTTTTATTACCAGTGAAAAAGAGTATCATTTCAATTCTAAATTAGTTCATTTATTTTTAATCAGTTCTACCAAAGGTGGCGGAAGAGTTTAAATAGATCTAATAATTCAAAATATTATTTAGATATTATTTCATTTATATTGTGTGTGATAACTATATTAAATATTCAACCTGAATATCTATCTGTATATAAAGTGTATGTATTTCAGCGGAACCGTCACTGAACAGGACTGAAATATCCACGTGTGGTAAGTGAGGGAGGTATATAACAGAGTGCGCGAAACATTTTAAATCAAAAAGTGGATTATTAATACGCACCCATTAAACAATACAATCACACTGATAACCATAATAGTTGCAATTACGACATTGTATAAAAAACAACATTATCGTAGATACCGGTGCGTATCTGCACTCACACCACTACACAACAAACAATATCAACACTTGTACTTGTACTTGTGTACTTGTAGAAAGCTTGTTACGTTACAAATTGGCGCCCAACGTCTGAGCGCGGATTAGGGAAAATATACCATAACCAGTAACCTAATCACCCCAATCCGTAAAAAGACAGCAGGTACATTACCAGCATATCAAGATGTACACCAGCAGATCAAAATCGAGATCAAAGTCGAGATCAACGTCGAGAAAGAGGGCAACAGAAGCGGAGAAGGAGGCCAGAAGGGAAGAAAAGGAGGCTATGTCGACGGAAGACGTGGAAGAAATTTTATTGGAAGTAAAGGACAAATCACTTGAACCGGCGGAGGGGGTTCAGCAGCCTATGGAGGAACCGGAAATAATATCTCAAGGAGTTCTGCCGGAAATAACACCACAAGAAATTCTACCGGAGGATAGGCAACCCGAAAAATTGATGCACACCAAAGACAGGTACATCATCGAAATGTTGATGAGAATGGAGGAATCAATAAACAACAAAATAGAATAAGCCAGCCGATCCACCAAGGAGGACAGTCAAAATTTGAAGGCGGAATTAAACAGTAAAATAGAAGAAGCCAGTCGATCCACCAACCAAAAAATAGAAGAAGGCCAGAGGGAGAGTCAGAAAAATATGGAGTTACTAAAAGAAGAATTTAATAACCAGATAAACGAGACGAACAGGAGGATGGAAGATGGGCAGAGAAAAACCGAAGAATTGTTGGAGAAGAAAATGGCCATAATGAAAGAAGATTTATCGGCAGAGTTGGGAATAAAAATCGACAAGATCAACAGGAAATTAGACCGAATGAATAAGAGAATAAAGGGAGGTGACAAGGAGATTGTGGAGTCAATAAATACGGTAGTGAAGGATGATTACAAGCAATCAGGAAAGGCAATAAAAAGATGTTGTGAAGAGGCAGAAGAGGGTGTTAAGAAGATAAGAAGAGAATTAATAGTAGACGAACAAAGGGAAGTTGAAGAAGTACCTGAAGATAAAAACATGGAACAGACGAATCCAGAGCCTAAAGATAGTGGAGAAAAGAAGATCCAAATAATTAAAGAAAAGGAAGAGGTGAAGATGGAAGAAAGAAGAACCATACGCCCAAGGAAGGCAATAGTTACAAAAGAATTAATTGAAATGACTAGAAATGGTCTGATTGATATGGTCAACTCACCAATTATTAACCATGAAGAAAGGGTCTTCAGGAAGGAGTATCGAAGGAGTATCATGGAGATGGACGAGGAGGAAGATTATGTAACAACGAAGAAGAAGATGACCAACAGAATATCTCAACCGCGTATTTCCAAAAGAAGAGTGAGATACTTTAAGAAAAAGGAAGGCTGCCAAGAGAAATGGGACCGGATTGTCGAAGGATACGCCAAAGAGATAAGAGAACTGCGGAAGAAGAGGAGCCAATTAACGGAAGTACCCAATCAGAAGATAGATGACGATACCCAAACCAAATTGAGGGAGTTACCAAACATCAGTACTGACAGCCACCAGGAGAACAATGGAAACAAATATATTGAAGAAAGAGAGAGAAAGAAGACAGAAGAATGGAAGGCAGACTCAGCCCAAATAACTTTCAAATGGAAAAACCAGATGATAGCCCGATATAGGTCAAGAACGGACAGGAGTATGGATGCTAAAGAAGTCTAATCGACAAGAAGAGAGGAGAACGATGATTACGGTTAAAATGAATAAAATATACACTGAATTATGGGACCGACTATTATGATAACCAGTAGTACTTACAATCAAACTTCAATGAAAAGATATATTGACAATTAAAATATGGGACTAAAAAGTGAAAAGATAGCGATAAGAATTATTTTATTATGGATATTATGTAAAGGATGAAAATATTTGTTATGAAAAATGAAAGTATACTTATGAATAACTGTTGACTATATCAAGATGAAAAATGAAATGTGGCCATGGAGATTATTAATATTTAAAAAGTGAAAAATGAGAATATGGTTATAAAAATAGATGTTGACTAAAGAAAAAGGATGTATTATTGTTATGAAAATTATTATGTGTTTATATTAAATGAGAAGTAATCATATAACTATGTATTGAACATTGAATATATATTGTAATTTTATAATGTGAGAAAACATGCTCTCAAAGAATTAATGTAAAGGATTCAGAACATTATATTTATGAATAATAGCATACTATTGAATGAGGAGCAACATACGAGACTGACAAATTACATCCTAGGCACATAAAATTTCCAAGAGCCACGTCAACAAGTAAAAATTTAACATCTTACCCGTACTATAATAAAGAAAAATATTTACGAGATCGACGCATAACAACCATGGCACAAATGTACTTATGATACAAATATTTCCAAGAGCCACGTCAACAAGTAAAAATTTAACATCTTACCCGTACTATAATAAAGAAAAATACATACGAGATCGACACACTACAACCATGGCACAAATGTACTTATGATACATATATTTCCAAGAGCCAAGTCAACAAGTAAATAAGAACATCCTACCCGTACTATAAAGAAGGAGCAACATACGAGACAGACAAACAACATCTACGGCAAATAAATTTCTAAGAGCCACGTCAACAAGTAAATAAGAACATCCTACCCGTACTATAAAGAAGGAGCAACATACGAGATCGACGCATACCAACCATGGCACAAATGTACTTATGATACATATATTTCCAAGAGCCAAGTCAACAAGTAAATAAGAACATCCTACCCGTACTATTGAGAAAGGAAGAAGGAGCAAATGAGAAGTTGGAAGAATAAACCAAAGAAATGTATTAATGTAGACAAACCACCACACACAACCACAATATCCTAGTGTATTTTACTAGAGAAAAGCCAATACCACATGGAATTTAAATACCAACTAAAACCATGAGAAAGAAGAAAAAAAATAATAAATGTACTTATGAATTATATCTAGAAGAATAAAACCTGAAATGAAGAATATGACGAAATGACGTTTAATGTGATACAAAATGAAGAGATTAATCAATGATGAAGAAGAATGAAAAATAATATACTAACGAAGATAATCATGAGAGTATACCAGTGAGGAAATGTAAAACAAACTATCCCTATAATATGTGAAGAATATCGTTAAGTTGAATCAAGAAAAGAGAGTATAACAATGTATAAACCGCAGATGCGTGAATTAATCCCAAGGATATTTATTATTTGTCGGAAGAACAACCACTATTATTATTTTTTGATGATTTGAGATGAATTGACTGATGAGTAATGCCAGCAATCATTTATTATTATTGAAGGAGATGATTTGCCTCCATATTTATTGAAGTTAGTATGGCCAGTAGAGTTGAATAGCCATAGTGAGCCGCTCTAAACTGCCCCAGCTAAACTTATGTTAGGGAATTAGGGAACTAAATAAACAAGGGAGATGATTACATAGAGAAGATATAAATATGATTCAAATAGAAGAAAGTGAAAGGGATATATGGAAAAAACATGTGAATCGACATGGAATGTACAACAATTGATAAATTCTTCAATGAAAAATATAGTATAATAATAATTCAGAATTAATCAATTCTTATAGGAAGGCATACGTAACGTTACCAAATATGGTAGTTACATAATATAAGCTAATATAACGTCAAGTAAGAGAAAAGCATGGAAGTATGTCTAGATAAATAAACCTAAGTGTATAAAAGTGTGTATCTACAAATATATTAATATAAAAATCCAACGATGAAGAAGATAATATTAACATAGCAACATCAAATACAAAATGAAGAAAGAAAATGCCATGAGCCAAAACAAAATATCAGTAACCAGACCCAATAGGATCCAACAGTGAGGGGAACCGACAAAATAAGGACCAACAAACTCCAACAGCGAGGGAAATAAATAAAAATAATGACTACAACGAAAATACTGAAGAAGAAGAAAGAAGAAGGACAAGGAAGCGTACCATGAAGAGAGAAGAAGATGGATGGATCATGCAAGGACTCAACATAAACCACGTGTACTAAAGACTATATAAGTGACCAAAAGAAGTGATGATTATCAAATATGAAAAGAAAACCAGTCTTTAACATTTAAGGAACCACAAACAATTACAGTGAGTACTTAACATAGATGTGAAACCTGTGAATAGTTAACTAATTTCAACTGAATAAACCACACAAACAATCCCAGTGATGAAGTTTATAGTGTAAGAAAATATGTTAATTTCATAATGAAACAGCAAGAATTAAAATAGTCAAATAAACACAGACAATGAGTGTGACTAATTTAATAAAGGTTGTGATCAATACAGATAATCATAAGACCACCAGAATAGAATAAAATAGAACAATTATGTTATTGTTCATAGAGAACTGACAACAAATAAAAAACCTTTGTTATGTATCAAACAAAGTAACAGGAATTTGAATTCAAACAATGATCAGAAAAAGATTGTAATTAATGCAAAAAGATTTGTGTTATTGTTTAAGAAGGAGTTGTATAAACATGTGTAACAAAATAATTAAAATATTATAGTAAGATACCATACTGAAGTCATGTTAGTAGTAGGAAAATACTGCATTAAAACATGTGGTACATTTGTTACATAACCCCATAGGGAAGACACCTATGAAACAGAAAATCATACATGTTAATGTAAATAAATGATCATCAACTATGATATCAATCAAGAATTTGTTATAAATAATAATAAATCCTAAGAGACAATGTATTATATTGCAGCACAATGCAAATAAAACAAAGCAAATATGATGACACAGAGATAGTAGAGATGGAACAAGTATGCCAATTTAGTTAGACAAAATACAATATCAAAACAAATACCAATGTTAATAAAAGTATTACCAGTAGTGAGATAAATATCTGGTACTACCTTGAGAACAGATTCTGAACATAATAATAACAGCATTGTAACCAAAATATTGTAAACTAACTAACTATGTACATATAACCAGAGGTAAGCTGAACCATTGTATAACTAACTAGCTAAGAAAAATACTGTATCAAAGATTGAACACAGATTGTTAAGGTTGTTACCAGTAGTAAGAGGGAATCCCAATGCTACTTTGAGAACAGACTATGACCATAAAAACAGTCATTTTATATACAAATAATTAAAAACCAAATGACTATAATGAAAGAACCCAGATGTAAACAAACCATGAGGAGCAAGTTATTTATGAAAAATATAACATGTAAACTTGTTTAAAAGTAAATGAAAACATTATCAAGAGTCAGAATAATGTCTAACACCACTTTGAAAACCCAAACCAAGTGTAACAATAACAACTTAGTTATTGTATTAACAAAAAATAAATGACTACTATAATATGACACAACATAAACAGACCCATTACTGAAAAATTGAAGGTTCTGAACTAGCTAAAAGCTAACCATTATGTATAATGAATTAGGTACAATGTGTGTACACTAATTACAATTAGTACATGATATAATTTATATAGAGAAAACCAGAAATAAGGTAACAATTGTATAAGAGAGATAGGGGGGGACTAAAACAATGTAAATAGTAGAATAAACACAGTCATATACCAATATTCTAGTGTAAAATTATGTAAATAGACGTTACTAGTGTTATTAGATCGCAATATTACTGTTTTAAATAAGAAAAATTAGTTTTAAGCACATTTATAAAAAATCAAATATGGACGCCTAAAGACGCCATAACGAGATATTGTTTAGGGAACAATTATTCCCAAATTTTGAATCAAACCACTTGAGATATGGACTCAGAGTGTTTATTTAAAAAGTGTTTTAATATAAATAAGTAAAATTTGGTGTAATAGACTTATAAAAATAAGATACACCACAGATAATTAATAAAATCGTTCTAGTGATAGAAGTGATGGACGGAAAATAATCATTCTTAGACTTAAATTAAAGCACAGGATGTCCGCAATTCACTGACATCAACCATTTAACGATAGGACATAGATTAAGAAAGTTATTGTGATTTTAAACTTTTCAATTAAATTTTTGTACCAGTGCTGACGTCACAAAGCCTCAAACTCAAAACTGAATTTGTTAAAAAATTAAATATTTTAAGAAAAAAAGGCTTTTGGGTCAGAGAGTATAGTTTTTTCAACCAATAGAATGAATGAACCTTAGGCAGACGAGAAAGAGACGCTTCGAGGAAGCAACACAGTTCACGATCAGTCTTTCGACGGAGAGGCCACGCCACTCGCCAACATGAAAAAGTTTTAATTTTGAATTTGTGCGCGGCAGTGACATTAAGTAAACCAACATACATAACCCTAACACTACACCAATATATACGAGTGAAATGTGCGGAGTTATTTATTTAAACAAGTACGATTAGTGTATAATGTCAATCGTACTTGCGAGTGTTGTGAAAGATAAAAAACAGGGAGTACAATTTTTATTTAAATAATATTGAAACAGAAATAATAATTTCGTAAACAACTAATTTTGATACTACGCAAGTCAGAAAAGGCGAAGTATCAAAAACTATGATTGAATTATCAGAATTAAAGGAAATATTAATTCACAATTATTAAAATATTGAAAAAATATTTTAATTATTTATCATTATTAAAAAATTATGTTTGAAGCATTTATTACTAAATACGAGTAATAACAATAGTCACTCAATTGACTAAAATTGTTTTTCTTGATTTTTCGATGTTTTAAAGTAAACATTATTAGCTTTCATACGAAAGAATAAATGTAATCCTGATAATAACACATCAATATATTACGAATAGTGTGTTTATATTTAGATTAAGAAATAATAAATATTAAGAAATAGTAAACCATTATAACAATACCCGTTATAACATAACCTTAGAATCGTAACGGTAACTTGCCAATTTCACTGTTACCAGTCTGTTCTCAAGTAAAATCCAAACCAGATGGAAATAATAACAAGAGTTTTTTTTATAAATTTTTCTCTTGCAAATAGATAATTCTCAAAGCGAATTATTAAAATACAGTGATACATTTTAACTGTACAAGCCAACGAGCTTGATAATTGTCAGACGAGTACTAAAAGTTGTGTGCGCATTCCCGCGTACGATAGTACCATAACTATCAGATATATGGTACTCATTTTCGATTTTTATATTTGTTTGTTTATTATTAATTATTGTTCATTTTATATCATTATTAATATTACATCTTGTACCTGGTATCATGCTACCTAAAAGAACCTTACGAATATGGTAATTCACTGATACAAGAGAACATAACCTCTTGAGATTAAACTATTGTACAAATAACAGGTTTACCAGCCTTGAGGCTGAACAGAGTCTTATTTTGAATTTTTAATTGTAATTATTATCTAAAAGGTTGTTAGCTATTGATTGTTTATTGTTCAAAGATTTTATAATATCTCGAATTGTTAATAAACCTCCACTTTTATTACCAGTGAAAAAGAGTATCATTTCAATTCTAAATTAGTTCATTTATTTTCAATCAGTTCTACCAAAGGTGGCGGAAGAGTTTAAATAGACCTAATAATTCAAAATATTATTTAGATATTATTTCATTTATATTGTGTGTGATAACTATATTAAATATTCAACCTGAATATCTATCCGTATATAAAGTGTATGTATTTCAGCGGAACCGTCACTGAACAGGACTGAAATATCCACGTGTGGTAAGTGAGGGAGGTATATAACAGAGTGCGCGAAACATTTTAAATCAAAAAGTGGATTATTAATACGCACCCATTAAACAATACAATCACACTGATAACCATAATAGTTGCAATTACGACATTGTATAAAAAACAACATTATCGTAGATACCGGTGCGTATCTGCACTCACACCACTACACAACAAACAATATCAACACTTGTACTTGTACTTGTGTACTTGTAGAAAGCTTGTTACGTTACAATATATATATATATATATATATATATATATATATACATATATATATACATATATACACATTTCTTTTACAAAAAACTATATTACATCTAAATGAATCAAAAAGAATTTGAACATCAAATTCGAATTTTATTTCTTGTAAAAATTAGTGTTTCTTGTATTTTAATTTTTTATAGGAGCTTTTAATTTTGTCTATATTCATATTTATGTCATATGTTAAAACTACGCTTAAGCACTCAGTTCACTCCGATTTTAACTTACGTTTCAGTCAGATCATACGCAAGGTCTAACATGTCAAGTTCTTCATCGCTTGGTTTATCTGGAAGACGATCAAAGTCTTCTTTTTTTAATATAACATGGCAAGTGGAGCATGTCAATGTTCCTTCACATGCACCTGCAAATAGAATAATGTAATGAAAGACAATGTATGCAAATACTAACCTTTATTTTACTACAAAGTACATAACTATTCAAGAGATTAGGCAAATACTATACACAGAATGCTAATGCAGTATATTAGAAAACAAAGCAATGATAAGCGCATACAATCAGTTTTCGTAGATCGTAATGTTTCTTTCAGCTGCATGTTCTAGTTCCTCTGATTCGAGCAATATTGCCCTTGTGTTTCCAGCAAAAGTGCTTTTTGTCATGGTTTCTCATCCTGTCGTTTTTCTGATTCTTCTGCCTCCTGTTGGTGTCTTCCCTCTGTTTGCAGTTGCAGCACTTGAAAAGCATCCAATACCTGACTAGTATCCATTTTTAAATCAATTATCACACACACTACTACTCTACAAAGTGTCCTCTGTTTCCACTGTTTAAGGTGCTATCCCACTTCTGGCACCAGATGAAGTCACTAATTACAACTTTAATTATTGTTAGAAATAAACAAAGACGCTCTAATACAACAGCTCTGTAAACTAGGGAATCTCCGTGACACAGGAATGTCATAAACAATAAATGTCACCTTAGGTAATAATAAGTGTCACACTAGGTAATACACAATACTCACTAAACCACAAGGCACAATAAGAATCACTCCGCAACACACTTTAATATCCTGGCTGCTGGTGCTTATACTTATATACCACCAAAATTCAAGAATAATCTACCATTTTCCAGCTGACACATTCAGAATAAATTGCATAGTTACAGGCACTGGGACACTCCGTAAACTATGTCAATGTACGATCTCGTACACAACGCACAAACTGAATGCTAGTAGAACAATCGACAAATGTCTAGAATGCACATCAGAGCATTGTATAATCACAATGCGTATGAAGTGTCTCATAGGTTGTTATCTATTGTCTCAATACATCAATACAATGCAATTTCATTGTAACAGAGTAAAAATTGCCTGTAATAAATAAATGCAAAATGAGATAAACAATCTACCATAACAAATTCATGAAAACTTAAATCAGAACATTGAATCTTCTTCTACACTCAAAACTTCATCCAAGCTGACCATAACTGGACAATTCTCTGATTTTTAATGAAGGCAGTTGCCTGAGAAAAGAGTCCAAAATCTATTTAATAACACAACAGTTTTAAAAGTTTGGCTCCAGGTTGGTCATGAATTTTTCACTCAACAAAACATATTGCTGCAATAAATTATGAAGAGGCACAACTTTATCAACCACTGCCTAATAAAGTTTAATTAATTAAATAATTTACTTACTTTTAGGTAAGTAACTTTATTAATTAATTCTTAATTTCATAGTGACCATCAATCAATGAATTTTAACGATGAAGGGTTTGCGAGGATCGGTCAAAATACTACAACACAAATTTTAAATTATTTGTGTCGTACAACACAAATTTTAAATTATTTGTGTCGACGTTTTGACAATATTATTGTCATCATCAGGACCTGTGTATGGATACAAGAGAAAATATCAAACACAACAGATAAATTAGTTGAGTGAATGAGTTTGTGTGAGTGTGCGCGTATGTGTGAAACAACACAAATAATTTAAAAAATGTGTTATACTTTTTTGACCAATTTTTGCAAACCCTTCATCATTAAAATTATTGATTAATAAAGGTAAAGGCCTCAGAAAAATTTTAAAAAGCTATGTTACAACAAAGATCACACACCTTACAGAATTGTTAACATCATATCTAATTGTTTTCATGTTATTCATACTGTCAAACATAGACCACACAAATCTTCAATCTCCTAAATCACAAAAATAGTTGGATTCTTTTTATACATTGTGCCTTGAATTAATAAAAAAAGAAATTCATGAAACTGATTACACTGCAATTGAAGCAGATGAAACTACGATTGGCCACTGTATCATAAATGGTGTTAATTGTCGGGTACGAATTAAATGGAAAATTATATGAGAGGTTTGTCAGTTTTATCAGTCATAAGATCATGCACCTTAAGATATTATTAATATTAATTGTAAAGAATTAGCAAAACTGGAAATTAATAAGATGCTTGGTATAAAGTTATTGTGCAAAGTTACGATGGCACAACTATAATGAGTGAAAAATTCAACAATGTTCAAGCAAAACTTTAAGCCATGTACAAGAATGCCCAGTGAATACATTGTTATTCCCATAAACTACACTTAATTATTGAGCGCGCTGTATCACAAAGAAACAAGTAAAAATATTTTTCTGCAATGTTGATGGTTTTACAACATTTATTTGAAGGTCTTCTAAATGAACTCCCACACTTGATGAAGTAGTAAAGAAATGTCTACTCCAAAAATGTTCTAGTAATAGGTGAAATTTTACCTATTGTATGACTACACTGTACTTCTTCATACAATGACATTTCCACTACTCTCGAAAAAATCATAGATGACAACGAGGGTGATAAGTTGGCTGTCTAGAAAGCATTAGGAATGAAAAACACATTAAATAATCATAATTTTAATTTTTAGTTAACATTTTTCAACACCATTATGGCAATTATTACATTTTATTTAATCAATTACAGCAAATGGAAATTGATAGTACTAAAACACACCAGTATGTTGCCTTATTCAAGTCACACGTCCAAAATGTCAGAGAATACACTGACTTTGATGTCAGTCAATCTACAACAAATGATTTTGAAGAATTATCCCAAAATCAAAAAAGGCCACACTTTGACAAAGGAAGAAGACTGCAGCTAAAGAAGTTTGTGACATAATTGTGACTACCACAGACAACAGATTTTCATTTTCAGACCATTTATCGTCAGCAGTTTTGTTGCAGCCAACCCAGTTTTTTAAACATCAGCTCGTCTTCCCAGAAACACAGTTACAAATTGCTGCTAAGAAATTTAATTTAAATACAATTGCGTTAAGACAGGAACTAGTAGCTGTATATAGGAGGCCTGACTTCGCAAAGGTAATTGGCATATTGGTTCTACTCATTTTTTATACAAAATAATCTAGTTACTGTTTTTCCTGAATTGTAAAACAATTAAAAAATAATTTATACAATTCTTATAACTACAGTAGAAAATGAACAATGTTTCTGAACCCTCATACGTCTATACTCTCTACAATGTTTACACATAATACAAAGAAAGATGACAGATTAAGTGCTCTGGAAATGTGTTCACTAAAAAAAAAGTGCTAGAAACCCACTCCAGCTTCAATGAATTAGTTATTGACCACTTTGCCAAGAAAAAGAAAAGAAGAATGGATTTCGTGTTCAAGCAAATAAAAGAATATGTGGTAGGGAACAAATATCTTTTCTTTAGTAAAGCATGCATTTAATAATGCAATTGATTTGGCAGTTAAGTTTAGAGATATGAACTGCAATAATTTTTGGGTTATAAAGTTTTTATTTCAAACACTATTTAAATGTTGGTAGTTTACAAGGTAGGTTTTTGATATTAACAATACTTTTAGTATATTTCTTCCCAGGTTCCTGTAAATTATGGAAGTATAATAATCTATTTAATAAAAAAACCAATATGTTCAATTTTATATGATTTTATGATAAACAAAATAATTTGGTTTCTGCTGTGACTGACTACTTTTGTTATGTAAGGGTCCAAAAAAACTCCCCCCCCCCCAGACAAAAAACCGACACCAGCCACCAGTGGTACAGTTTGTGACAAATATTTACATTGAAACATTATTTTTTGTGACTAAATCAGCATTAATATTTAAATGTATACATATTTTCCTATTTCCAAGTAACAATATGACTGAATTAGGTATACACAACAAACACATTAAAAATATATGTAAGAAATAAAACATTTCAGTATGTATAGGAATGTCACTGGGATCACGGAGAAAAAAAATAGCTAACAAAATGTGTAAGTGCAAAATATGTAAACTAAGTTTTACTGAACTTTTAATTAAAATACATTGTTAACAAAAACAATTTATGCCACATACAAAAAAAAATTATATTTTTCACTGACATTTTTACAAAAATGTTTCCACTGATAATTCTTTTTTTGTAGTGAAACAAGAAAATACACATGTCGGAAAAAAAATGCTTTTCATTGTATATCATCCACAAGCATATCAGAGTACAAGAAATGTTTATCATAAATTGAACCCTAAAACAATTAATTATGCACATCTCTTCCTACTATAAACATGTATTTGTATTAGGGTAAGTTTCTAAATAACTGTATTAAGGTAGAGAGTAGATCCATAGTATTATTATATTTTGTAAATAAGCAATGTGTATTAAGAAATTAATGATGTTAGAGTGTATATAAGACAATATTATGTCTGTACCACAGTCAATAGGTTTTATAATATAACATTTGTCATGACCAGTACTGATGTCAATTTATTTAATTATTAATATTATATTTAAAGTAAATAGAAATTGTTTTATAACATTAAGGGTACAGAAGGGGTACTTTTAAGCATAAAACATAAATTTGGGTCAAAATTCAAAAATGTAACAGATATAGATACTGAACTTTTAACCTATCTTGTGAGGTATCAAAATGATCAGTGAAAGAAGGGGATTTCATTGATGACACTATCATTAACATTGTATCTAGCATAAGATGGGAGTTTTGAAATTAGTATTTGGAGGTATATTTGAACTAGAAAAACTGACACCATCAAATGACAATGCCTAAGGCTTCGACCAATCGGAATTTTGCAAAGTCTGTACCGAGAAGCCAGAAAAATTGACACACGAGAGTGAGTTCGATTGTTGAACCTTGAAGAGTTAAGAACGAGATCCCTGTAACACTTGTGGGCAGTAAATTATTAGTAAGTCTCAAATGCAAGACAGGTTAGGTTACTTCAATGAACACAAGACAGGTTTTAATTCAGTGAATAATCAACCAAGTGAACTGTGAATAGTGACGTATATATATTAAATTGTGAAAATATCATACCAGAAATAGGAAAGTGTATAAAAAATCTGTGACATTAATCCAAATTACTATTTCAACATAACCCAACTGTGACACTGAATATACACTATTTAATTATTTAAACAAACACTGAAAACACTAACACTGTTGTGATTTATTAGTTGTATATAATTATTTCTTTGTATGTAGAATTAAGAAGTGAATTTGTTGTTAACCCAGAAAGTAACTGATGGTGATAGACACTAACAAAACTTTCGTTCCTTAGTTGTAAGCAATTATTTATTTTATACAATATATCGAAGAATTGTGATGTTTTGTACTTCACTGAGGACATTTTCGAAAAACTTATTGTAGTCAAAAGAACACACTTTATAATATTTAAGTTGAATTAATCTAAAAAAATATAATAAACATATTCCCTGATTTTTCAATAGTGCCAACCTCTGAGCAATTAACTGATTAGCTAGGGTAACTAATGTTCAGAAAGTATTTATTTGTTTTATATTAAAGGAATGGTTTAAGAAACCAATAAAAGAATATTGAAATAAACTGTATAAGAGCTCGTGTAATTATTTAGAATAATTAGTAAACTATCGAAAATACGAGTGCTTACGCTGACGAAAATTTGGGTATCAAGGTGAGCAACAATATTTTAATTTTAAATTATTATTAATTTCAATCAATTTTTGAATTAATTATATATTCAAGAAGCAAATATCTAACTAATTATTTTTATATTGAATATAAAATACATAATTACCTCTACACCAGTTACATAAATGAAAAATCATTGCATTCAAAACTTGGTGCCCCAACGAGAGTTGTTAATAAGAACACAGTTAAAAAGAACAATTCAAATTTAAATAAAATAATTTATTTACATATTTGGCGCTTACAACGTGAGGTGTTAAAGAAGAATTTATATACCTCAATATGAATATCTAAAATATTACACTGATAATTTTATTTACATATTTGGCGCAACAACGTGAGGCCTAAGTAATTAATTTTTAATAATGATAAAATATTTATTTACATATTTGGCTCATACAATGTGGGGCAACCAATACAAAAGAACTACATAATTGCACTTTAACAAATATATTCAATGAATGGAGCTAGAGTTTGAAATACAACCTATCTGCACTGTACTACATGACTGGTTTGCAGTTGAGAAGACTTTCACTGACATTAACTGCTGACAGGGACACCTTCTGTTAGAAATAATAGTGGAGACATTGACAAATACCTTCTCCAGTTAATGAAGCTAAAATGTACAAAAAAATAAAATATACAAAAAATAAAGGTATACTCAACATACAAGTAAACAGATGAGGAAATAAAATTAGAGACAAAAAGAAGGTTGTAAAGTGAGTAGAAGAGTTCTATAAAGAGTTAGGTACAAGGGCGGTAGGTAAATCAGTCAAACATATATACACATTAACCAAACGAAACAATAAGGAATGATAAGATTTAAAATATTTTACAAGAAAAGGACATATTTTCATCCGCCAGCAAAAAACTACCTTATAATTTTAGAGACAACTACAGTTGTTAACTGAGATAAATCTACTAACTCTACTTTATAAGAGGATATGTGTATGCTGTGTTACGGCTCTGAATATGGTACAAAAATTTAACTATTTTTACCATACAATTCTAATGTTTTACCATGAAATCAGAAGCCAATTCATAGTATTTATTATTCAAATATAACAATAATAAAATTTATTTGTATCAGTAATAACTACTTCTTTCCAAGCATAAACCAAAAATACAATCTGTTCCTAAAATCAAAATTTCACGATCTCTTATTACAAAATATAGTAGGAACTCCCCTATAACTCATCCCTTCCGAAAAATAAGCCTGCTACTGCTCAGAGGAGGTAAACAGAAATACCTTATGTGTGAGTTGAAACGTTTTGAGTTTGAGCATGTAAAAATAAATTGTGCCCGCAGTTAATCTATTAGAAAGAATTTTAATTGCTCAATTAGTAACTGCAGGCTACGTGTTTTTACTTTTCGGAAGCAACAGTATTATCAGTGTTTGTTTACAGATTGGTGTAAGCGCCAATCCTTCTACCATCTGTCTCGTTCCCTCCTGCTGTAGCAATACCATTGTACTGTAATTAGTCCATAATATCTCAGCATTGCATTAACAAGGATGTACAGTGTTTTCATACAACAGTAACTTAGTGTTTTGTGTTAAGTGTTTTAAATTGTATTCTGTATTAATGTTAACGTGAACAACCAAATTCCATGTTAATTTTAACAATTCCTGTACATCACTGTATGCACATATACAGAATGTTTCAAAAGAATGACCCAATTTTATCACCACAAAAAGTCGCATGGGGTAATGTCTGGAGATCTTGGAGGCCAAGAGTATAGGGCAGTGTCTCGGGGTCCAGTGCCCCATCCAGCTTTCAGGTAGTGTGTCATTCAGGAATTGCTGTACGTTGTTGTGCCAGTGTGGTGGGGCTCCGTCTTGTTGGAATATGAAATCATCAGAGTCCTCCTGAAGTTGTGGGAAAAGCCAGGTCTGCAGCATTTCAAGATAACTTAGTCCCGTCACTGTGTTTTCCTCAAAAAAAAAAGAATGGGCCATAAATCTTTGTTTGAGAAATTGCACAAAAAACGTTCACTTCTGGTGAATCTCGCTCATTCTCCTATGATTTCATGAGGATTCTGAAGTCGCCATATGCGTACGTTATGACGGTTACCTTTACCGCTAACACAAAATGTAGCTTCATTACTAAAAATTAATCACGGTAAAAATCTGTTGTCTTCCATGTCCATTAAGAGAGCATTGCAAAACTCCACACATTTCTTTTTATCACCAAGACGAATAGCTTGCACTAGTTGTAATCAGTATGGTTTATAGACCAAATGTTGTCTTAACACATGCCAGGCAGTCGTATGAGGAATTGTAAGTTCTCTGCTGGCATGGCGAGTAGACTTTCCTAGGCTTCGCTCAAATGCTTGTTGAATTCTTTGCACATTTTCATCAGAAGTGCGAGGTCAACCTGAACTCTTACGCTTGCACAAACATCCTGTTTCTTCAAGGTGATACCAACAACGAATGTTCTTTGGCAAAGGTCGATCAATCCCAAAACGCTTAAAAAAAGCACAATGGACTGTAATCACGGACTCAGTCTGGCTAAACTCCAGAATGCAAAATGTCTTTTGTTGAGCAGATACCATCTTGCAACAGACTGAGCTTATGGACAGGTTCAACATGCAGAGTGGCATCTAGCAGTGATTCCCTAAAACTGTAGGCTACGCTCATTCGAGCACCACACCATTCATTCATGGGAGTCTGTGGTTCCATAAATATAACTATTTAAAATTGGGTAATTCTTTTTTTTTAACACTATAGTTTTTCATTTCAGTGCATTGTATATTTTAGTTGATTTAGTTGTTTATTGAAGTAGGTTTTAAAAAATTAAGAATGGCTACCCATCATCCATCAAAATACAAATTCTTGAATTTACCAGTGAAATATGAAATCCTTCAGTGTGTAAAGAAAGATAAGCTAGTGCTATTAAACTAGCCAGTATTTATAACATCTCCCAAACATTGATAAACGATATAAAAAAGAATGGCAACAAAATAGAAAATATTATGGCCAAATGTAAGCTACTGATGGCGACATAACAAAATGGCAGAGACTAACTGAAGCTACAAACATCCAGTTACATAAAGCCATGTTTTTTGGTTTGTTCAAAAAAGAAGCTTAGGTCTTCCAATAAGTGGTCCAATTCTTATGAAAAAGCTTTAGAAAAATAACAAATGTTTGGCAATCCAGAATTTAAAGCTAGCATAGGGAGGTTGGGCTAAATGAAATTTGTCAGCTTCAGATTGTGGAGAAAAGTATGATGGTTCTTGTATTATAAATTAGAATCATAAACAATACACTTCAAAAATTGCTAGTTAGTTTACAACTGACTAAGAGATAAAATTTACTACTGTGACAAAACTGGTCTCTTTTGGAAAGCTCTGACAATTATGACACCTGTGTCTGGTTTTGAAATTTCAGCTCCATGTTTTAAACTTAAAAAAGACGGACTAACAATTATAGTTTGCTCTAGTGCAAGTGGTCAAAAGTTAACCCTAGCAGTTATTGGTAAATCAAAGAAACCGTGAGCTATAAAATACTTGATTCCTAACCTGCTACCAACAAGGCCGTAGCCAGCGGGGGGGGGTTAGGGGGTTAGAACCCCCCCCCCCGAAATGTTGAGGTAAAAATAGAAATTTTTTAGGATAAAAACAAACGTAAATAAAAATATAATGTAAAATGCTCTTATAAAAAAGGAACTGTGCAATAATTCAGTTATTTTGTGTTTCTGGTACTGCATCTACAAAAAGAAAACTGTGCGTTTGTTTCCTTCCGTGAGTACATAGCTGCCTTTGTAGGAAGGAAACCACTAGTTTCTTGGAAAACCACGTGGCTAACACTTGACAGCCCTCATCATTGTTGGCCGCCGACCTTCAAACAATGGAAAGTGAAGGTGCCGAACTTACTCTGTGAACATCTTGACCACGTGGGTTACAGTTTGTGTGTTGCCATTTGGTAATGACGTGCTCTTCATCTTCAGTAAATTAGTGAATTATTGTGCTTGCTTTAGTTGTAGAGGGACGTACAAGAAAGAGACATAAATTTAAAAAATGTTTGCATTTTTACGAGTCTTTCCATTATATGTCTAGTCTACATGTCATACAGTTGTGCTAGAGATATCAATGTATAGGCCTAGTATTATATTTTTTGTATTATATTTAATTAGAACTGGGGTTATGACTATTAACTTTACGAATTTCCTCCATAGGTTATAAAGATTTGTAATTATATAAAAAAACGTTCTTGAATGCTTAATTTAATTAAGAATCTTATTGATAGTATTTTTGACCCCGGAAATATAGTTAATTCATTTAATTGATTACACTCTTAAGCAGTGACGAGTTGTGACATGCAAAATATATCGACTGTGTTTTAGTAAAATGCTGTAACCCTAATTTATAAAATTTATTTTTCAGGAGAGACAAAAAGCATAGTGCACATAATATTTGAAACTTTTCAGGTTATTGCCTACGGTTCTATTACACACATTTGTTATGTTATTTCATACATAAAGTGTACTTAAAATGTTTACAAATTACATTTAAGGTGAAAAATGTGGGTTACAGCATTTTACTAATCAGTACATAGGCAGCACTCCTTAGATGTAACCCATTTGATGCCTTTTTCTTAACCGAAACTACAAACAGTTGAACCAGGTTTTCGGGCAATAATGCTGTAAGCCTCACTATTGACACCATACAAGACAATAAGGTACCTTATTAAACTTTTATAAAAAAAACGGAATTTCTTTTATAACGATAATAATGCTTCAAACATAGAGTAATGCAGTATGGAAATTTTTACATGATGGGAGTGTATGGAATTAGAATAAAAGTCAGTAATGTCAGATAATGACAGCAAAAATATAAGGGTTACAGCCTTTTACCAAAACACCGTCGATATAAAAAACAACTTTTACACCTTCGTGGAATACAAATACTATGCAATCGTTTTCAACAATGCTCTCTACCATGTGAAATTATTTTTTCTAGTTTCTTTTATTTATTTTTAGGAGACGTTAAACTATAATGGCTAAACGCCCAGGCTCACAACTGTCGATAAAGAACTTTCTCGCCAAGGCTAAGAAAACCAGTGACATAGAGCCCAAAGAACCTGCAGAGCCTGTTGCAAGTACTTCTACTGTAAATGAAAAAGTAATATATCAGAATTCGACTTTTATCCTACTGTAAATTCACAAACAAATCCTGAGCATGATGATTGGCATAATGTTGACGTAGGAAAATATGTCTACACTCCCGGTGATAAAATTGATCGGGAAACCAAACTAAATGTTCTTAAAAATCCATGGGTTCCTAAAATGGAATTTGAATTCCCACGTAGTGGGAAAAGAAATCTAAGATTTCAAAGACAGTGGCTACATCGTTTTCCCTGGCTTGCCTACACAAAAACTGACGGGGCTCTGTGTAAATATTGTGTGCTATTTTCAAAAGATACAGCTGGTAAAGGTGGTCATCAGAAATTGAAATCGTTATTCAAAGAACTCTATAAAAATTGGAAAGGTGCTTTAGAATTATTTAAAAGTCATGAATCCAATACATACCATAAAGAAGCAATGATTTCAGGGAGCAACTTCTTAAGTGTCTCCAAAGAGCCTAACCGTGACATAAGAAACATCGTTGATTCAACAAGGAAGAAACAGGTAAAAGAAAATCGAGACAAGTTATTTTCCATAGTTGAAACTATCAAGTTTTGTGGTCGACAAGAACTTGCTCTCAGGGGAACTAAAGATTCATATCGCTAAAAGATGAAGAGCCTTTTCATAATGATGGCAATTTTAGGGCTTTATTAAGGATGAGAATACTATGTGGTGACCGAAAATTGATCAATCACACAGAGAGTATGTCTTTAAATGCCTCTTACATGAGTCCAACAGTCCAGAACAATCTTATTCAGATATGTGGAGAAATTATTCAGAAGCAAATTGTCAATGATATAACTGAAGCCAATATGTTCTCCATTTTAGTAGATGAAACTGCAGACATTGCTGGACATGAACAGCTATCTCTCTGTGTACGATATACAAAAAAAGAAGATAATTATTATGTGTCAAAAGAGGACTTCTTAGGCTTTGTTCGTCTTCATCATACTACCGGACAAGATATAGCTAGGAATATAACTTCATATTTGGAAGATCTTGGTTTGGATTGCAAAATGATAGTTGGGCAAGGCTATGATGGTGCCTCTGTGATGAAAGGATCATTCAAAGGCGTGCAAGCACTAATCAGAAAAGATTATCCAGAAGCTCTGTATGTCCATTGCTGTTCCCACTCGTTAAATCTAGCTTTATGCCACTCGTGCAATTTACAAAGTGTAAGAAACTGTGTTGGTACAGTTAAGACTACGATCACGTTTTTGAAGAGCTCTCCTAAAAGAATGAGTGTATTGCAATCAAATAAATCTGACTCCCAGTGGAAAACTTTAACATCCATGTGCGAGACCAGATGGGTTGATAATCATAGCAGTCTTTTGAAATTCAAGGACCTTTTCAAACCCATTCTCACCACGTTAGAAGATTTAAGCGATGATCCAGAGATGGATACCTCATCCAAAGCCTCATCTTTAGTAACAGCTCTGCTTAATGGAGAGTTTGTTCTTAGTCTCTGTTTCTTATACCTTGACTTTCTGTAAGGTATTGCAGTCACCTCTCTGTGATTTGAAATCAGCAACTGATCACGTTCAAAATATTGTTGACCTCTTTCAGAATATTCGCATGAATATTGAGTGTGAATTCTCAATTATATACAAGTCTGCAAAATCCTTACTAGCTGATGTTGGCGGAGAAATCACGCTTCCCCGTTTAACTCCATCACAACGTAACCGTTGTAACATACAAACGGAAGACCCAGAAAAGTATTTTCGCATCTCTATGGCCATTCCACTTCTCGATGATTTTAACAATCAGCTAAAAATAAGATTTCTTGATCACAAAGGAGTATTTGCAAATTTAAACTCTCTTTTACCATCCGTTTGCTGTAAGCCTACTACTTTTTTAGACACTGAAAGCTTGAAGTTGTACCAAAACAAAGTTAATTTGGATCTGTTACAATCAGAGTTTGACCTATGGAGAATTTTTTGGGAGAAGAGGGATGAGACTGATCGCCCATCCTGTGCTATCGAAGCTTTAGGAGAATGTAACGAGGAGTTTTACCCGAATATCTTCATTCTGTTAAATATATTCTCCACTTTGCCAGTTACCACTTGTACACCTGAACGTACCTTTTCCACATTAAGAAGACTGAAGACCTACTTGAGAAACTCTTGTGGACAGAGTCGCCTCAGTGGATTAGCGTTGATGTCATGCACAGAAACAGGGACATTTCAACAGATGAAGTCATAAATAAATTTGCATCGAAAAAAGATAGAAGATTGGACTTTGTTTTATAAGTTTGTCTCTTTGAAGATTTTGAGACTGTTGCAATGTATTAATGCCACTGCTGTAACAAATTTAATATAAACCTTTGAACAGTAGCCTATACTCTGCAAATAAAATTAATGTTTTTGCTAAAAACACGAAAAGACGTACAGCAAACTCGATTATCCGTGTGCTGATTATCCGGTTTGTTGGTTATCTGTGCATCCCCGAGGTTTATTGTCTTATTTTATTTCCTTTATTTTCGTCACGGCATTTTGAATAATGTGAACTGCGCGCTTGGAATTCGAGCGCTCTCTCGTCTGCAAGTGACCTGGCGGCATGCTTTGTTCAAGAATTAAACACCAAACAATGTACTGTATAGCAGTTCTTTGTTGCTGTTCTGTGATAACAGTCATGGCTGATTGACGTCTTGTATAGTTTTTGTACCTCAAGTGTTTTACCAACAACAGACGTAAACAATTTTTATTTCGGCTTACCTTATTGATAACAGTGATAATTGAATGTGTTAAATGTTTGACATTATTGCATTTTCAAACAGTATTGTATGTTCCCTATTATTAAAAGTTTCGTTGTGCATTAAAAAGCACAAACTCGCATTATCCGTGTATTTAGCTATCCGTGCGCATTTGTCCGGTGATTAGCCTAGATAATCGAGAGTGTGCTGTATTTTTTTAAGAATATACCTATTTCCAGTGGAAACTTCTGGGCATCTGGGAGGTCTGACTCCTACTCCTAGAAGAATATCCATACTCCCCAAACCTCTCGGTAACCAAACAACCCCCCCCCCCCCCGAAAATTTTTTCTAGCTACGGCGTTGGCTACCAATGACTTATTATTCTCAGAACAGCACTTGGATGAATCAAGATATTTTTACTCAGTGGTTCCAAAATGTTTTTGTTCCACAAGTAAAAGCTTTTAATGATTAAAACAGTTACCAGAAAAGGCCATTTTAATCTAGGAAAATACACCAACTCATCCATTAAATGAATTAGAAAAAATAGTGAATAGTAAAAATGCAGCATGTATTTTTACTTGCAAACACTTCCTCCTTGATTCAGCCAATGGATCAAGGAGTAATTGAAAATTTAAAACGCCAATATTGAAAGACATTTCTTAGAACTTTTTTTGCGTGTGATAATTCTGAAAGTGCAGGGCTACAAGAATTCTGGAAGTAGTACACGATTAAAGACACAATTTTTAACATTGCAGAAGCATGGAAGAGTGTTAAAGTCAAAACACTGTCACGAAGTTGGAGGAAACTTATACAATCAGAAGAATCTAAAACCAGAGCTGAAAACAACGTTCATAAGTGACATGGTAGAAATTTGTGATGTTCAATTGTCTATTGGCATGTCTGACATTAACAATTAGGTTGATGTAGATGAATCAGATGCAGGTTGCAAAATTTTGAGTGACGAGATCACTGACACAGTAAATAAAGAGCATACACTTAACAGTGAAGAAGATAATTATGAGAAGAAATCTCAGTCTATGACGACACAATTCATAATAAGGACATGTTGGGAACATGTTAAGTAAATGTGTTTTGTGCTATAAGAAACAAAAAATCGACATCTCTAAACTGACTGTTATGAGACACGTGCATGATCTGGCATTCACAAAAGGAAAAAATAATCCAACGTAAAATTATGCATTTTTAAAAAGCAAAATTGTAATTTTTTAGTAACTTCTAAGTACAGTATGTTCTGTAGTTAAGTGAAACGATCATATACAGTGATGTTTTTTGTTTATAAAAATGTTGTTTGTAATGAAAGTGAAATAAAGTACAATAGGCCTATAGTAAATGATTCAATAAAATCACATTTATTTCACAAATTCCACCTCAGTAACGAAAATACTGTATAGGACCTACTTATATTTTCCTAACTCTGTAATTATGTATATAATTTTATACTGCATTTTATTGTAATTAATCATACCATTTATTATTAAGCACATGTAGGCTTAATTTCTGTTGTTCCGTAATTGACTTATTTTCCCAATTCGTCACCTCTCCTCCCACAAACATGACAAATTAGCAAGTTTCTATTGTATTTATAAATTCGGTAGGTGAATTGAAACAATAAAAATATAATATAACTACTTGTAGAAGAAATTATATTTGATGATATATATAATATTGTACAATTACTGCAAGAAACTCATCAAGTTACTTATACAGAAATGACTTATAAAATATTTGTTACTCTGCCTATATACAAATTAATGTATAAACGTTATTCTTACCATATCCATCAAAGTCTAAACTGTTATTAACAATAACATCTAACAATGTATCTCCTATCTTCCCTTTTGCAGTTATTCGTTCACCACTTGCTTTTATAAATGTTACTTTCACTCTGAAACACAAATTTTCAAAGATGAAACATGGGTCCACAAAAAAAAATTACGTTTCAACTTTATTATCAGACACTTATAGCAGTCATCTGAAATAGAAACTGAAAACAAATTCGGTAAAATTAATATTGTTTCTTGTCATTAATAATGTCATTCAACAATTATAAGTATGATAAAACTAACTAAACTCTATTTACATCCCTCTTTGTGGGCTTATTAATTAATAAAGTGAAATAATCATAAAATGATGAAATTGATGTAATATTTATGTCATTACCTGCATTAACATAAATACTAATAGTTTAGATCTCAATTTAAATTAGACTATACAGTATAAATAAATTCACATCACTCTTGTTATTTTACATGCAACATTCATGTTTATATTACAAGTTGCTGTATTCTTCCAAATGGCCAATTGTCAGGTACTTTTTTTATTATAGAAACTTCAGTCTGATGCCCATATAATATACATAATTATAAATCAATTTAATTGTAACTATCAAGAAACCTCACTTGTTACACTAAACCATATTTATTATAGACAAAATACATTTTATGTTTTTCTACGCTATGACCATTTTAAATCAGAATACATAAACATTACTTAATATAACTACTACCAACCTAGCAAAGTACCAACAACAAATCAATCCAACCACATTCCAGTTACTACTGTCCCACATTTAACATCAATTACCAATCTTCTACCAAAATTTCAAAAAAAAAACTTCCAGAAATAAATGAATCTAGTTACGAAGACTAGCCTAAGTAAGCTTAAGAACTGCATCAAACCAAACAGTTTTTTTAATTTCTAGAATTTCTAACAAAAACAAAAATTTAATAAATGTACAAACTGAATTCTGTGTTATCCCCTTTAGTTTAGTTAATTTTATATTTTCATTCAGATTATATTTAGTTTTTACAGACACTTGACCCTCCCTTAGCTCCTGCAACCCCCCTCCATCTTCATACCTCACAAATGTTCCAATACACGCCCTAAACAGATGGGCACCACCCTTACATCCTCTGTTTAGGTGTTCACTCATCTCTTTGACAATGGTTTAACAAGTCGAAATAGCTGTCAGAGTTAAATAAAACCTGTGAAACGTACCAAATGTTTATATATTTTTTAAAAACCTTTGTATTAATATGTTTCACCAAGTGCTCAACAAGTCATCAATTAATATCGTAATGTATATAATTGTGGTTACACAAGTTAGTACAACAAAACTCACAAAATGATTCAACAAGTTAACTGTTAAATTCAACTATTTGTTGAAATTAGCTCGAATGCCATTATGAGTTTGCCATCTTACATTAAAAAAACATGAAAGTAATGTGTATTTATCACGAAAACATAACACACACCTCCTTTCCCCCAAACTACAGGTGGGAAAACTCTTTGATTCAAAGAAAAATTCATCAACTACTTGACTATCTCATGCTGTACAGATAATTAGGTCTCAAGAAAATAAGCTTTTTGTTATAGTCTGTACTGCCTGCTGACAGAAAAGAAAACACAGGGCATGTAAGAAAACCAATACACGTTAAACATGTATTCAAATCAAAACATGCTACTGTCCATTACATAGTACTACTTCCTGTTAATAAAAATTTGTTTCTATGATTCTTGGGTGATTTTTCATAGGCCTACTTATTTCAGCAGCCCACTACCAACAATTTGCGATTTATCTATTACCCATACAAATATACTCACAGCTGGCTCTCATTGCTAGTACATATTTATGAAGTAACTCATGGATGAAATTTTCCTCAGATTGTCAGCTATAAGATAACCCATATGTGGCAGTCAACATGTTAAATATATCAAGGAGGCCCAAGTACAAATGGTAAATGTTTGTATTATTTTAAGATCACAATATATGACTTCAAGCCGGAGATGTACGCTGACAAACGTTTGTATAATAGGTACGCATAATTACAGACATTAACATGATAAAAAGTGCACTGTATTAAAAGAAAAAAAAAATCAAACTATACATAACCCATGTTTCTAAATGTAAACTGTATAACAGAGAAAATAAATCTGTCAAGTCTGAGTAATGAAAAATTACATCACTAAAAAGAGCTGCAGCAGTAGGAATAAGTTGCTTGACGTCTTAAAGATGAAAGATGGTAAAGGAGTCTCCTGATGTTAGAAGCCCGAGACATACGGCCAACCTCATCTACAAAAAATAATTGCCACCTTGAACTTGTTTGGTGATTACTGTACTCTAATCCTTGATCAAGATGACACGATCATGTAAACAAATTTCTGAATTGCACGCTATTCCTGGATTTCATCTCCCTCAAAAGTGTACTGACTACCCCTTTTAAATAAATTGTGTCCAAAAACCATCTAAGTTTCAACTTGAAGTTACACTGACACATCAAATGGTGCAAAACTGAAGTGTACGTACTCAGTATTTATGATTAACACTTGCACTCCTGCATACTGTCCATGGCAAACACCTGACTGTGAGAAGTTATATATGGGCAAATAGTTACCAATGAGTGCTAAATATTAACACGAACAAAATTCTTCAACTTTCTGTATTCCAAAATCTACTATATCATACAGATATCTGATTGTAAATAAATAGTAATGTTTTTAAGAGTCAAACAACTGAAATTTATGTTGAGACAAATTACTCTCTGATTAAACATTAAGGAATTAACAGTCGGAACAGTAGCTGTTTAACACGATTATTAAACTTGTACCAAAACATACAACAAATGCGATATTAAAACTCTGAAATTGTGTTTGTATATTTGTATACAGAATGTACACCAAATAGCTGTTTAATACCTAACAATTAATTTTTGTGTCCTGACTTGTAAAGAGAGTTTCCATCCTTCATGTTTCCTACAACAGAGCTCTACATGTAGCATATTATTAACGTTAATTATAAACCTCATAATACTACTTAACCCAAACTATCTTACAAATAGGCTATATGATTTTTAATGCTTATTGACACTATTTACTTACTCCTCGCTGTTGGGAAGCGGATGAGGTGAAGTATTAATACACTTTGAAAAGACTGAATTTATTCTAATTAGAGGCGACGATTTATAATTCTTTGGTAAACAAACTATGTACTTTGAGGTTAATTTTCTAACACAATTTGACAAAACGTAGTTTGCCATTGTACGTCAAATTAATACATATATGTACCTAACATACACGAAATATTTTAACTTATTTCACTATTATTAACTAAACGTTATGTGTCACAACTTTATCATATTATCAGACTAATTAAGAGACACAAAACCAAATTCCAACATCCAGAACTTTCCCAATAAATAACTTATCTTTCGATATTTCGATAGTTGGCATCGATAAGTAGTTAATATCACATATAATTACTTTTAGATAATAGAAATCGTGAATATATATTTTTGTGTATTATAAAGTAGCTTGTTTGTCGATTGCAATCGTTCCCAATTTTATATTTGGGTCTTGGGGAATAGACAGCGACAAAATGTAACTTCCGTCGCCGCGCGAGTTCTATATTTCGTTGTCCGATGTGTACATCCAACTGTTTTCTTCACAAGTAACTAATGCCAGCTTATGGAGGTTATGTACGACAATGTAACTTAAATAAAATTTCCTTACTTTGTTATTAGTGTACATTAAAAGGGTGTATTTATTGGAAGTACAGAAATTAGTTTACATTTATCGCACATAATTACGGTACAGAGACAATTTTGGGAGGTTGTGGCTACGTTTAACCAATGTAACTAGAATAATAAGGTAGGCCACTCCGGCCAATTACGCTCCCATTGGTTGCTTCGCTCTGACATCCACTGGTGGAAGAAATACGCGCGAGTCTTGATTTACCATGCAATCTTACCTGAGACAATGTCCTACTTAGCATCTCTCTGCTGTTTACACGAAATATTAACAATAATTGTAATGAGCTATTCATATAGAAAAAGGATTAAACAACAAGATTAAATGGTTTGCGGCAAAAAATAATGGTAAAATCTATTTCTACATTTAATAGAAAAGTAAGCAAGTCTGTCCACATATAACATTGACAAAATGGCACAAGATGTAAAATTAAGTCGGAAAGGAGGCGATATTTTATATATATATATATATATATATATTTCATTCACTTTCTGCTACAGTCCGTTTCTTGATGTATATAATACTATAATACTTATAACTATTTTACCTCAAGATGTATTTTTTCTTTAGGGACATGTTTCGGGAGATCCTGTTCTCCCATCTTCAACCTTCGCCATCTTGCTTCTGGTGCAGTATTTGTGTGTTGGCTTCTGGATGTTATTATGGTGGTTTGTTGGTCTTTGGTCCTTCAATGTTGCATTATTGTGTGTGGTTGTGGTATCTGTTTTTGTATTTTGTGTATTTTCGATGTTGAGTGCTTTGAATATTGTGTCATGTTTTGTATTGATTTGTATTTGTTCTGGTATTAATTTGTTTTGTGTTTTATGTTTGTAAATCTGTAAATTTTCCCAAATGTTCATTATGGTGCCTTTGTGTGGTATATGTTTTATTAGTGTTACATTGGTTATGTCTGGGAATTCATGTCCTGTGTTTATTGCATGTGTGGCTAAATTGGATTTATATATGTTTGGTTTTTTGTATGCATTTAGGTGTTCAAAATATGTATATATATATATCATTTTTTATTATTCGTTAATTTTATATTAATAGAATTATTTCGATTGTTATTAATTTACTTAGAAACCTTTGATGATACTGATATTTTTCAGTGAAACGTGCGTCAGGTGTTAAAAAGAATATACGAAATTATACTACTTCCAGAAGAAACAAATTGAAAACATCACAAATTATATATATTGTAACGTACGGTTTCTGCGAGAGGCGGGTGTTAGCGAAACGTCCTTCTCATTCAAGCCCCAAATGTTGGGTTCGCCAATTCTGTAACGTCCCGCTTTAATAGAGGCATTCACCACTTACGAGTATATTGCAATTACAGGCTTTGTTAATTCCGCCCCACAGTTGTACGCCAATTCTGTAACGTGCGTTTTCTGCGAGAGGCGGGTGTTAGCGAAACGTCCTTCTCATTCAAGCCCCAAATGTTGGGTTCGCCAATTTGTAACGTCCTGCTTATTTTTTCGTGAGGTGTAATGGAAGTGTTATTATATGCCTCACACAGTATGCGTCACTTTTGAATTATACTAACTGACGTTTTAAAAGGTATAAATAAAGGATTTTGTTTATCTTGTTTTACTCAATCTAAAAGAAATCGAGAGTGTGTGATTTGGGGTCAAGGAGGTAATTTGTTCAGCCTTATGCAGAAGAGAGAGTAAGTATCATTATTGCCCCTCAGTTGTGACGATTTCTTCTGTATGTTGTGCTGAAATTTTCATTAACTACCCACTACAATAAATTATAACACGTTATAATTCAATATTAATTTTCAATAATATTGCTTTATTGATTATTGACTTTTGTCTCCTGCCACCAAAATATAGGTATCACAATTAATCTTATTTGAAAAAAAAACATCATCTCGACTTTACCGAGTAAACATAGATCTGTCTAAGGAACAAAACATATATGTTGTTATTTACCCAATATTACGCTATAATAAAAAACATCAGTTATTACATAATTCTTAATAATTCCCCAGGGTTCAGGGTGAATTCTTTGTGTTATGAGAGTGTCAGAAATGGATAATTGCTACGCTTTACAAATATCAAAAAATTAATAAATAATTTTGTTTATTTTTCAAATATTACGTAGTTTCCGGAATTGCCGTAAGAGAGCAGCATGTATTTGTTTACTTTGAAAGAAACATATGATAAAATGAATATTTTTTTTTCTATTTCACTGTTAAAAAACGAGTTTTCTTCTGGACTTATTACGAAAAAATGTTTATATTACCTCGCTCCGTGTTGTCCTTACTGGATTGAAGTTTTATTCTGTGATGAAGTACGTCTTGCGTTATTATTTCCTTTTCGTTTGGAGTATTTTCTAATTGTCTACTGGAAGTAGGCCGAACTATATTGGATCCTCAGAATGTTTTCATCCACTGGTTTTTAATGTATATCACCATTTAATTTGGATTCCTCAGGTATAATTAGTTAGTATTCACTTTGTTTATTACTCTTGCGTGAATTTCGCCTCCTCCAACGTCCAAAAAAGGTTATTTTTTATAATTTTTGTCGCATCGTTTCTTCAACTCTCCGGTTTAGTTCAAAATTTTTATATCTTATTAACAATACTTGTTATTTTTCATCACTCTTAGTAACACATAGTATTTTTATTATGTAGGCAGTTTGTGATTATTATAAATTTATATTTTATTTATGGAAAAATAATTCCCTTCCATTCCGGTTTCTTTACTAATTTAATTTACATAATATGTTTTGGTTAAATTTTTTTTTATGACATTGTATATAAATATTTTATCATTTTATTATCATTAAATAAATTTATATATTATTTATTTAGTCTCGAATAGTGTTCATACCCGGTACTACTTCCTGTTGCCATTTCCTTCATAGGATTATTTTAATTTTATATTACCTTTGGTAGTTAAAATTTTTATGTCTTTTAAAATTAACCCTGGGTTTTCTTACAATCTAACACAATTATTTGAAACAATATAATATTAACTTGGGTATAACAAATTGTGGTTCATACAATATAAATTACAATAAATAAATAAAATAACAAAAATCAATTAGTATTATTACATACTACTTCCATAGTTTTATCCTATCCAAAACATACAGCACAGTTTAGTAATACATTAATTTCACTTTGGTTTTTCACCTCAATGGGTACACTAGAACTCACTTCGCACTATATACCACTCGAATTGTTTATTATGTTGAGTGATATAATTAAATTTTGAGCGAGCTTTAGTTTTACCCATTTCTGACTTTTATTCTCATGATTTACTTTATTGGGACCGGTTTATGTACCGTTACATAAAGCCCCCCCACTAGAACAAATTTATTTTAGTTCAACTTGTTTATAGAAATAAATTGTTAATTGTTTTAATTCTCCTAATAGTCTTGACTTTATTCTTCATCATAGTGTTTCATTTCAAACTGGTTATACTCTCTGGTAATTCCGACTGGTGGTAATTGCTGTTTTCTTACTTTACTCTCTCTCTCTTGGAGGCAAATTCATCAATTATTTCTCGGGGTTAGTGGTACTTCCACATTTTATTTAATAAGGACTGGTCACACTAATTATATTAAACTTGTTTTAACACTCATTTCTATTTACTTTTATATACTCGCTTTATCAATTAAACATCGGTCTGCTATCTTCCTTCTATTTTCTTCATCTATACTTCTGGAATCTAATATCACTCTTTACAGCTATTTTATAATTATTATCCCTTAAATATTCAATTTCCCTAACATTTTTCCCTATCCTGTGCGGTGGTTCCAGTCGGGTGGCCACTCTGGGTCCATACACCGCTGTCCATCCTTACACCTTCTGAGACCAGGGGAACATCATCCCTGCTCATAAAAATTATTGCCGGAACATTTCTACGGTCAATACATAAAAATAAAAAAATTATAAGTAGTAGTCAATTAGCGACTAGTACCAAACACTTTTGGGATTCTTCATACTGTAGCTGTTTGTATTTATTTATATATTTCTTCTTCTCCTTGATTCCTTCTTCTTTTCCATTGACTAATAGCATATAACATCATTGATATGCCTTATGTTAAAATTCTTTTGACTTTACTTCTTGTGACATATTTCTCCGTATCATTTCTTCTTATCTAATCTTCAATTCCGAGAAATTCAAATTTTTGTTGTATTAATTATCATCCTCCTTCAGTTTCATTGGAGTCATTAAATTATTCGTTATTCTTCTTATTGTACCTTCTTATCTGAGCACATTACCATTAATTGTTTATTTATTTATTCTTCTTTTGTTACCATAAAAATATTATTTTTCCTATTATTTCAGTTTAAATCAGTTATTTATAATTAAATTATATAATCTGTTCTTACATTTTCTTAGTGGTTTGTCTTTTTATTTTAAATTATATGGTTTCGAAATATCTTAAGTAAGTTGTACTTACATACTTTTATTAATTCTAATGGTTGCAAAATATCTTAAGTAAGTTGTACTTACATGCTTTTAGAATTTTGGGGTTTTAGTCTCTTCATTTTATATTATATGTTGTCGAAATAACTTGAGTAAGTTGTCCTTACATGCTTTTTTTGAATTTTGGGGTTTTATTAGTTTCTTCATTTTAAATTATTGTTCGAAATACCTTGAGTAAGTTGTCCTTACGTGCCTTTTTGAATTTTGGGTTTTCTTTACAATGGGTTGCTTGGTCCTGTATCCATAAAATCCGTCCCTTTTTTCTGGTTTGTTTGGAGTCTGTTTAACCATGGTCCATTATTTCAGGTACTCCCTTTACTCGGATTACTGGGGTGTTCGGAATTAATTCTCTCCTTGATAATCTTCTTACCATCCGGCTCTCCCACTTTGCTGCTATGAAACTTTCACTTAAGTACCAGTCTTCCGTCATAATTCGTTCCTTTTTGACTAACCAGTATTGTACCTCCTCTAACATAACATAGTTGCTCATATTTAATCTCATTTCATTCCCTTTTACCTCTGAATTATTTGCCAAATATTTGAATGTTATATTCCGTCTTGATAATCTGACTAATATCTTCTGATGCACTTCAACATCGACACATTTAACTGGGATGTAAACTTAATTAACTCCCTCTGTTCCTTAATTGGAAGGTTAAATACATTAATTAATCCACCTGTAATCATCTCCCATTCTTCCTTGGTATTTATTATTTTCTTTCTACTTGTTTTTATTATTTCCTTGGTCTTCTTTTCCACGGTTTGAACATCCTTTTTGTTGTGGCTATTTTTATTTTCCGATGGCATTACACCTTGGTATTCTGTAATTTCTATTTCCTTCCTCCTCTCTTCTGTATTCGGACTTACTTTAATACCTTCTAAAGTGCTGTCCAATGTTTCATCCAAATTATTGGAACTATGGTCCATTTGTTTATTTGTCTCCTCCTTGTATGGATACGCGTATTAACATTTTCAAACTTCTCCCCGAAAGTTTTCCATATCTCCTTATTGACATTCTCCATTTTACACTCAAATTGTTTTAAATTCTTATTATTCTCTTCAAATTTTGCATTCATCTCTTCTCTTTGCCCTTCAACCGCTTCCTTCAGTTCATGGTATCGTTCATTCATAATTTGTTTTAAGTTTTCCTCCTGTTTTCTAAAATTTTCATTAGTTTGTTTATTCTGTTCCTTCAAAGTTTCCTCCTGTTTCCTAAATTTTTTGTCTATTTTATCATTTGTTTGTTTATTGCTTTCCATAATAATTCTCAACATCTCCTGCATGCTCATATCTTCTTTTTGGGTGGATTTATCTGGTTGGTCCCCTTGGGCATCCTCTTCCACTATTTCCTTTTCCGTATCCATAACTACTTCGGTTTCTTCTATATCACCTGTCTGTTGGTCCATTTCACTGTCCGTAACTAATTCTATTTCTTGTTCCTGTCCACCTTCTTCATCTCCTCGGGTATTAGGCATTTCTTGTTTCCTCATAACTGCCAACGATAATTAGATTTTTTGATATATATTTTATATTAAATATCAAAATTCTTTTCTAATTACCGCCCTTTTACGTTGAGCGCCAATTCTGTAACGTACCGCTTCTGCGAGAGGCGGGTGTTAGCGAAACGTCCTTCTCATTCAAGCCCCAAATGTTGGGTTCGCCAATTCTGTAACGTCCCGCTTTAATAGAGGCATTCACCACTTACGAGTATATTGCAATTACAGGCTTGTTAATTCCGCCCCACAGTTGTACGCCAATTCTGTAACGTGCGTTTTCTGCGAGAGGCGGGTGTTAGCGAAACGTCCTTCTCATTCAAGCCCCAAATGTTGGGTTCGCCAATTTGTAACGTCCTGCTTATTTTTTCGTGAGGTGTTATGGAAGTGTTATTATATGCCTCACACAGTATGCGTCACTTTTGAATTATACTAACTGACGTTTTAAAAGGTATAAATAAAGGATTTTGTTTATCTTGTTTTACTCAATCTAAAAGAAATCGAGAGTGTGTGATTTGGGGTCAAGGAGGTAATTTGTTCAGCCTTATGCAGAAGAGAGAGTAAGTATCATTATTGCCCCTCAGTTGTGACGATTTCTTCTGTATGTTGTGCTGAAATTTTCATTAACTACCCACTACAATAAATTATAACACGTTATAATTCAATATTAATTTTCAATAATATTGCTTTATTGATTATTGACTTTTGTCTCCTGCCACCAAAATATAGGTATCACAATTAATCTTATTTGAAAAAAAAACATCATCTCGACTTTACCGAGTAAACATAGATCTGTCTAAGGAACAAAACATATATGTTGTTATTTACCCAATATTACGCTATAATAAAAAACATCAGTTATTACATAATTCTTAATAATTCCCCAGGGTTCAGGGTGAATTCTTTGTGTTATGAGAGTGTCAGAAATGGATAATTGCTACGCTTTACAAATATCAAAAAATTAATAAATAATTTTGTTTATTTTTCAAATATTACGTAGTTTCCGGAATTGCCGTAAGAGAGCAGCATGTATTTGTTTACTTTGAAAGAAACATATGATAAAATGAATATTTTTTTTTCTATTTCACTGTTAAAAAACGAGTTTTCTTCTGGACTTATTACGAAAAAATGTTTATATTACCTCGCTCCGTGTTGTCCTTACTGGATTGAAGTTTTATTCTGTGATGAAGTACGTCTTGCGTTATTATTTCCTTTTCGTTTGGAGTATTTTCTAATTGTCTACTGGAAGTAGGCCGAACTATATTGGATCCTCAGAATGTTTTCATCCACTGGTTTTTAATGTATATCACCATTTAATTTGGATTCCTCAGGTATAATTAGTTAGTATTCACTTTGTTTATTACTCTTGCGTGAATTTCGCCTCCTCCAACGTCCAAAAAAGGTTATTTTTTATAATTTTTGTCGCATCGTTTCTTCAACTCTCCGGTTTAGTTCAAAATTTTTATATCTTATTAACAATACTTGTTATTTTTCATCACTCTTAGTAACACATAGTATTTTTATTATGTAGGCAGTTTGTGATTATTATAAATTTATATTTTATTTATGGAAAAATAATTCCCTTCCATTCCGGTTTCTTTACTAATTTAATTTACATAATATGTTTTGGTTAAATTTTTTTTTATGACATTGTATATAAATATTTTATCATTTTATTATCATTAAATAAATTTATATATTATTTATTTAGTCTCGAATAGTGTTCATACCCGGTACTACTTCCTGTTGCCATTTCCTTCATAGGATTATTTTAATTTTATATTACCTTTGGTAGTTAAAATTTTTATGTCTTTTAAAATTAACCCTGGGTTTTCTTACAATCTAACACAATTATTTGAAACAATATAATATTAACTTGGGTATAACAAATTGTGGTTCATACAATATAAATTACAATAAATAAATAAAATAACAAAAATCAATTAGTATTATTACATACTACTTCCATAGTTTTATCCTATCCAAAACATACAGCACAGTTTAGTAATACATTAATTTCACTTTGGTTTTTCACCTCAATGGGTACACTAGAACTCACTTCGCACTATATACCACTCGAATTGTTTATTATGTTGAGTGATATAATTAAATTTTGAGCGAGCTTTAGTTTTACCCATTTCTGACTTTTATTCTCATGATTTACTTTATTGGGACCGGTTTATGTACCGTTACAATATATGTATAATATACCTGCATGGGTGGATGCGCGTACGTGCACACGCGTGCGCGCATGAGTGCGTGTATACACATTTCTATGTAGTATAATATATTTGAAACAAGCTTCCAATTATTATAATTATAATCAATATCATAATCATTTTCTTTATCTACATTTTCATTGTTATAACGTTAAAAACTGAAGCTAGTACGTTTAGTTGTAAACATAAATACTTTTGTCAACGAAATGAAAATGGTTATTTAGTTGATACATACCTTCATAGGTGACTTAAATTTTTGAAGACGAAGCTACCCAGAGCCGACTCTTTGTTGCTGCATACTTTTCAAGTGACTTGAGTTTGAGCTGTTTGTTCAGATGGCGGATTCTGATGAATGTTCTTGTCCTGACGTACAGACAAATGACTTTCTCGTCCACCTCTGGAAATTTAGATTTGAGTAAGGTGACCAAATAAGAGATAACTTTCACTTGTTTTGATACTGTACGTCCGTGGAAAGAAGTAAAAACTATCTCAACTGAATCAGTTTTTGTAACCACTCGTCTGACGGATGGGTAAGCCCCCCCTTTGATATACTGGTAATCGATATCCAGTCATGACTATGTTCCCCGGAAAGACACAATGTTTCGCCTCTCACACCTAGACTTTCATCAATGAAGCGGCACTTGAATGCGATGTACCCGGCCAGATATTTTAAGGCATCTTGAGGAACATCGTTGTCACTTGCAGACGGGGCCAAGTCCTCTATTTTTAACAATTCTGCTTCGTCGGTGTCATTATTCGGAGAACTTGGTATTAACGTATGTTCAACTATGTCTATGCGTAGTTCATTGGTAACAAACTGGATGAAATCCTCGTCAGAGTCATTTGATTCCATAACTTCGGTGGAATGAATGCTACCATCCTCAGCCACAGACGCACTTCCAGATAACGGTATATCGTCCGTGCTACCCGTTAAAAGCAAGAGCCGAATTCTGTTGCACACTTCAAAGTGAGTGAGATTATTATAAAAGACGCCTAATCCCCGAATTCGTGAAAAAAAGTTTTCAAGGCAATCTTGATTGAATCTAGCAGTCAAAATGTACGTCACCCCATGAATCATTGTCATTTGTTCATAAAGGCCGAACAATGAATTTAAAGATAAAATTGAAACCTTTCTGAAAAGGTAGTAAACTTTTTTTACTTGCTACTCGCATGTTAGTTATTACTTCCAAAACCTTTTTAAAGTATTTTCTTGGCTCCTTAAATTCATGCCGTACCCACTTCTGAGGGGCATTTTCTGGTCTTTTGGAAGTCTCGAGTTTAAAACATCAAATGCATCGTTTACCAGTTCGATGAAGCTGCTTTCGCGCTCTTTATTTGCAACATACTTCAGCGCCTTTGCTGTACGATTGAAAACTTTTTTTCAATTTGTTTCTTCTGCAAGTAGTATAATTTCGTATATTCTTTTTAACACCTGACGCACGTTTCACTGAAAAATATCAGTATCATCAGAGGTTTCTAAGTAAATTAATAACAATCGAAATAATTCTATTAATATAAAATTAACGAATAATAAAAAATGATATATATATATATAATATCGCCTCCTTTCCGACTTAATTTTACATCTTGTGCCATTTTGTCAATGTTATATGTGGACAGACTTGCTTACTTTTCTATTAAATGTAGAAATAGATTTTACCATTATTTTTTGCCGCAAACCATTTAATCTTGTTGTTTAATCCTTTTTCTATATGAATAGCTCATTACAATTATTGTTAATATTTCGTGTAAACAGCAGAGAGATGCTAAGTAGGACATTGTCTCAGGTAAGATTGCATGGTAAATCAAGGCTCGCGCGTATTTCTTCCACCAGTCGACGTCACGCGCCAACAACAGCTGATCGCTAGGTTAGCGCGGGAAGCCGGAATGGCCCCCCCTGACGTTTAACAATATAACAACCTTTTACATTTTTAAAATTAATTAGACTTAACAAACGTTCCTTAGTTAGTGTACATTCAACTGCTGTATTTATTGTATGGATAAAAGGCTGTATATAACATTAATGGCTGTATTTATTCGAAGTAAGTAATGCCAGCTTATGGAGGTTATGTACGACAGTGTAACTTAAATAAAATTTACTTTGTTCGTGTACATTAAAAGGGTGTATTTATTGGAAGTACAGAAATTAGTTTACATTTATCGCAAATAATTACGGTACAGAGACGATTTTGGGAGATTGTGGCTACGTTTAATTATTTAACTTAACCTTTTAGATTTTTAAAATTAATTAGACTTAACAGACATTTCCTTAGTTAGTGTACATTCAAAGGCTGTATTTATTCAAAGTACTGGAATTAAAACGTACTTCCAATTTAGAACCTAGTACAATCTAATAACCAAACAAGTACAATAAAATCCTTTTTTCAACATAATGCAATAAAAAACAATGTTCAGTTCCTGTTAACATGCAAATGATTAAGTATTAATAATGGGTTACAGTGGAATTTAATGTTACTACGGTCTGAATTAATGCAAATAAAATTTGGGAGAATCTCGTAAATATATTAAAGAATGCTTGTATATTACACACAAAATTATTACAGTACGGACCTTTGTTAATAAATAGAAACAAATTTGACTCTGTACTTTAGTATGTACCAATAAAATTCACCTTTTTTCAAATACCAATATCTGTTGTTTTTTTTCATACCCTTAAAAAAAGGTCATTAACAACATACATTATGAGAAAACGTGATTACAAATAACCAGCCATTAGTTACTTGTGAAGAAAATAGATATAGCATTTACAAACATCAAATCTTCAATTCTCTCCCTATTTGTTTTATAAAAACTGGAGTTTCTACTGCAGGTTTTAAGTCCACTAACTACTTAATTAAATATACATAATTGTTCCTGTATCTTGTTGGGTAACATATTATATTAATACATCTGCTTCCTACTCATATGTGCAAACAATGTTTTTAATGTACGGTCCTAAAATCTTTATCAACACTTTATATCTTTAAAATTTAGACAAAGTCTAATGAGCAACTTGGCCTAACCCGAATTTACATGACCTGGCCCAGAACAACTTTATTTTGGCAGATACAAAGATGAAGACTGGTTGCAATTTCTTCAGGGCTCACACCTGCTGCCAGGCTTAGTTCTATAACATGATAAGGAAGAAAGAAATCAGCCCAAACCTGCAACCGCTGTGGGAAGGCTTTTACACCATTACCAATAAGATTAATGATGTCATCTAAGAATAACTCATTAGCTTCTTTATTTATACATTTAATGCATCTTAATTAGTACACTAACAGCACTGCTCTGTCTTACAGTAACAAAACACGTTACCGTACACTAACGCAAAAGAATTTCTTGTTTTCAGTTTAAGAAAGTTGAAATCGTGTATTTATTTTCTTTTCCATTCACTATTTGTAAAACATGCTTAAAATTAATATGTGTACGCTTACTATATTGAAATCCAATGTTCACTATCCAATAATTACAAATTTTGTGGAATTGTGAAATTAGTAACACTATGTACTAATGTGTGATTATCAGTTGAATTTCTGAATTCCTTTGATTCATTAATAAATCTTACTAATTTGTTTCTTTATGTCTATAATGATTTCTTATTAGTTTTTAATCTTTGTGTTTTCATTATTCATTTGTAAATTTTTGCATTTTGTTGTCCATGACATGTTCATTGATTAACTAATTATCATTAAAACACACGGAGGACTGATCCTCTTTTGCAAGATCACAATATGTTTCAAGTATGTTTTTAAATGTATGCAATGTGGACACATACAGAGGAGCGTCAGTTTTTTTATGTTTTTTCAATAAATACAATGAGAGGGGGAGAGAGAGAGAGAGAGACCAAAAATAACACATACAGAAATTACATCAGAACTTTTCCTGACAGTAAAAAATAGCTAAATAATGAATGGTAAAGAACATTAACTAAATTAATGGAAATTATAGTTATTATTTGTTGTCTAATGAACAGGTACTAGTAAAGGCTTCATATACTTCACATCTTAAATTATAAACCTATTACAAACATATTTGGTATATTCAGCTTGAAACAAACGTTCAGACCAATAAAAATGGTTTAAATTTTGCCATGCTGCATTATTAGTACTGTTGAAACAGCAGTTTGATTATAATTGTTTTTAGAACAGACTTCTGGAATGATGTGTGCAAAACGATTAAAACATACCTCCTTACAGTGTGCCTTAATAAGTTGTTGATTATTCTAACTGATACACTGTCATCCCATTATCATATGACGGTTCTCAGAGCTTCAGTAATAGTCATCTTTGCTGTTAACATGGACACATGTCTCTTTTTTAAAAAGACTTTTTATTAGTAAAGTTACTTATAAGTAGGCATACATTTGTACTCATAATATGAGGTTAAGAATTAAGAAAATTAAAGAATGATATTTACTTACTAACCATTGAGTGTAACATTATTTACAGTAATTAATAATGTCCCAATTTATAAAAGTCATGTTTGGCTAACTAGGCATAACCCAACCTGTGTTCCTGACATCCTAATTCTCTTTCTTCTAATAATATTACTTAACTTTATTGTGATATAACTGATCACAATTGTTCCTTATAACTCCCTACAACTTTTACAACAATACTAATGACAAAAATCAATAATAATTTCTTACAATTAACATACATAACTTTGATAATTAACATACAATTACAATATTCAGTCTTACCGTGGGGGCGTTCCTGTGCAGGTTTGTTTGCGGCCGCGTGTTTTTATATTTCGTTGTTGTATTGTTGTTTTGTTATGATATATTTTTTTTATTATTTGTGTAATGTATGTGTTGTTTTTAATTTTTTAATATCTGACGAGATGTATATACATCAATAATGTTTTGACCTAATTCATATCCGATCTGATGATGACACCATTGGTGTCGAAACTCGAGTTATCCCGAAAAGGATTTTAAGAAATGTTGACAGAAGGTAATTAACCTATTTTATAGTCTTAACCGTTTCTGGAGGCAAGAAAAATGTTTAAATATATAATTTGTCTACGCATATTGGCCTATTATAGTTTGAACATTATTTTTTCATATTTTAACAATTCTTGTTTTTAATACAAGACAACTATTCTAAATTGTTCTTGATCCTTGGCTTTCACTTTTGTTACACTAATAATGACAATTATTAGCAATAATTGTTTACAAATAGTAGAAATACCGGTAAGTTATTCAGGTATAGGGCCTACTGGCCCATTGTAGTGGACACCTTAGTTTCTTTCGTACATTTAAAATAATTACTTTTGCTATCAGACAATTACTTTACATTGTTCTTGATACCCTTATTCAACTTTCACTACAATAATAATGACATAACTTAACAATTATTTACTATGAATAACATACAAATGTTGTAGGCTCATTTGCCTATGATATTGACCCTGAATTTCATTCATACCTTGAAAATACATGTTTCTTCCTATTACATCATTATTCTAAAACATTCTTCACAATTTACTGAAGCTTTGACAACATAGTTTGTCCTTTAATATTGCTTTTCTTACTTATTCTAGTTGTTATTATCTTCAGTATCAGTATTCTGAAGGTTTAGTCCATGTATCTTGTTTCATTATTTACTTTGTTTATACTTATTGGTTAATCATATCTTCCTTACTAGAATATTATTCTAATAATAACGATTCTAGTATTATTTATACAGTATAGTTTGTTTAATAAGTTTACATTAAAACTGTTCTTTTTACATACAATTATTGACAAGTTTTAGTTTCTCATATTTCTTCTTCTTCATGTTATAATTCAAATTATAACCATTATTATCTAGCCATTATAAGTTTATTGACTACTTCATCAGTAGTTTTCACCTTCTGTTTATAATTCATGGATTTTACAATGCTTTTTTGTTCTTTCTGTTGTTTAAAACATTATAATGTTACATAACCTTACTTGTAGGCTCTATTGTTTTTTAGCTCTATTGTTGTTTTATTATTACATTTTTGTAATACTGTTTTTTTATTTACATTATTCTATTCATAATCATAAATAAAATTTGATTTCATTATTTTAGTACTTAGAAACTAATTATTGAATTAATAAATTTTCTTTATTGAGTATCCAGTTTATTACTGCAGTATGGAGTATAGGTTTTATCTTTTTTAACAATTTTTAATGCAGTTTACTGGAGTAAAATCTTCTTATTGATAATGTTCTTATCAGTTTCATTACATTATTCTTATCTCTTTTTATTATCTCAGACAATATTTATAGTATACAATTTAGTTAATGACTTAGTATTTTGTTCTTCATGTATCATGGTCATGAAATGGTTTAAGTTGGGGCCTATTTTATGTAAGGGGAAAACATAACGTTACAATATTGTAATTACTTTTATTTATATAATTATTTATAAGTATTACTTGTACAAACAAAACTGGCTTAGAAATGGGTCTACTTAGGAAATTATGGAATTCTGCTGAAATTTTGAATAGTTCTGGAGGGGAATTGATCCCCTGATAACCCCCCTCCGAAAGTTACTCCACTGATCCCACTCTACACAGTTCCAAGAAATCCTGTATTTAGAAGTTCAAAAGAAAGTGATACAGACTCTAAAGATCTCATTGTAGCATTCACTACTGGGAGAGTTTATTGTTTAGAGCTTCCCTTATGTCCCTGGTAAGTGAAGGAGAAGGGATCTATTTAACGTGCAAGTTGAAGAATATACTTAATTATTGCACTTAAATTGATATAAGTACTGATTACATTTCAGGATTATTATTTTCAGAAATAATGTATGTAAACCAGTTTTCCCCATATAAAGTTAATTAAAATTCTTTAATGCATAGCATTCCAGGCATTTACAGTAGTAGATTCGTATTACTAAATTTGAATTTACACAAATAATTCTCTTTGATTAACCAGAGTTACACACACAAACTAAATGCTGAGTGTCCTCCTAGTGTATAAATTCAGCTAAAACAGTATTCCAAACCTTACCTTGTTACTAGAATATGTGACATGATGAACTTTTCATCATGTGTTCAACTTTGTGTTGGGAGTTAAGCATTTTAATAATTTTTATTTATGCAGGCGTATATCAAAATCTGATCATCATTGTTATATGTATGAATAAATGTACAGTTACACGGTTATTAAATATAATAAAAAGATTTATTATACAGCTACAATAGTGAATACATCGTGAGCGTGTTGCTCTTATGGCGATCGCCATGTGACTCACTCACATGCCCCGCTATACATATGTCATGGCGTATCCCCACTCTTATAACTTATGGTACTACTCACAACATCTCCCCTTTTCTAGTTTTTCAAAATTAAATTACAATATTATTACATAACATTTATTAAACATACATAACCTTTTAGGTACTCTGGTTTCTTTATCGTACGACCTGATCTAGTCGTAATTACCGGAGCATCATTCGCAGTCACATTAACAATAGGATTATTATTACAGATATTATTTGCATGATTCACATTATTATTTACAGTATTTGTATTGTTCGAAACTCTTCTTTGCGTGGGTTCTTCTTCAAATGGTATATCTAAACTATATTGGATTTCATTATGTTTAAAAGGAATAAATCCAAAATGTTTAGTACCAAGCCACGTGTTGTTCAATCAAATACAATGATTTCATTAAATTGTGTACCTTTGGATAGATCTTCGATTACGTGTTACAATAGTATTTTGCTCTGTTTTTACTTTATAAGATCTAGGATTTTGATGTTTTTCAATAATAATCCCACTTTGATGAGGTAAGGTTTCCTTTCCTTCATCATGAATTTTAACTTTATCTCCCACATTAAATTCTGCAAGAGCTTTCAAACCTTTATTAAAATAGAACTTTTGTTTATTTTGACGTTCTTGCAAAATAGTACTAAATTTATTTGACTCTACTTTGCCTTCATTTGAATTTGGTATTATTTTTCTTACTTTCCTACCATATATTAATTCCGCTGGCGTAATGCCACTATTATCAATAGGCATATTTCTTAATTGTAATAGAGCCATTTCTTTATCCTTTCCTTCCTGAATAATTTTTTTCAAAATATGTTTGAGAGTCTGTATATGTCTCTCTGCTAAACCATTTGACTGGTGATGTTTTGGAGTAGTTATCACATGTTTAAAACCCCATTGATCTGAAAATTTTTTAAATTTAAAACTCGTGTATTGAGTACCTGAATCTGAATATAAAACTTTAGGTACCCCATACCGTGCAAAAAATTCCTTTAAAGACTGTATAGTAGACTCAGCGCTTAAATCACTTAAATGTTGCAAATCAACGAATTTACTATACGTATCTACTACAATTATAAACCTTTTACCACGTAAATAAAAAATATCAGAAGCTACAATTTCCCAAGGATTTTTAGGTATTGGTTTTTCAATCACTGGTTCTTTACTATTATCCCTTTGATAACTACAACAAATATCACAATTGCTTACCAAGTCATCAATTTGCTTCGACATGCCTGGCCAAAACAATGTTTTTCTAGCTAACATTTTGCATTTTTCACTACCAAAATGAGCATAATGTATTTTAGCAAGCATTACTTTTCTCATGGATTTTAGTACAACTATACAAGTATTTTTCAACAATAAACCCTTACACTCTGAAAGTTCTTCTTTGAAAGAAAAATATGGTTTGACAGTTTCAGAAATGGATGATTTGTTTACAGGCCATCCATCTTTACATATTTTAGAACTTCTTGCAGTTCTTTATCATTGCTAGTTTCATTTTTTAATTCATTCATTCTTATATCAGTCGTAAAATACAAATACAAAATATGTGTAAAAATATATGCGTGGTGCATAATCATAGACAATAGATGCGGGTACAATAATATGTTTTACATAGATACAAAATACATGAATACAAGGCATAAAATACAATATAATAGTATAAGTGACAAATACAGTAAGTGTGTTCATACAAAAATGTAATGCATGTGTTGAGCAATTACAAGTAACACATAAAATTGTAACGGGGCGAAAAGGGGTATTATATTTTGTTGTACTTTTATTTTTGTTTTATTCAATTTATATGGTCCCAAAACAGCAAGTCACCTACATGAAACGATTGTAGTCAAGCAGAGCAAAGTTTTGAAAGCAATCGGGGCATTGGGATGCGGCGTGTTGTCCACAACAGTTTAATTCCAAGAACTTCAGTGCGGTGTGACACACTCGTGCGCGCAACAACAACCAGGCGCGCGGACGGGACGCCAAGCATCTTCAACAGACTTTGTGAAAAAATGGCAAAACGATGAAAGTTTTGTGCCATGCGCTTGGTAGCAGGCGGAAATAAAATTAAAATACGCCTATCTTAGTGACATAACCAGTGGCAGTGAGATTTCATCGACGTCAGACACACTTAAATAGCACATACTGTGTGAGCAGTGACGAAGACTTTAACAGCAAAGGCATTGAAATTTCCGCTCTGTCCGAACGTTTGGAGGGAGCTGCGTTGATAACTCTCTTCCCAGTCGACACACAATATAGGCCACGCGTGGTACCTATCAGTCTTCTGCCCGGGCAAAATTTTCATTTTTTTAGGTCGGCCGACCAACCAAGTTTGTATCGGAGTTTGTAAAGCAGTATAAAAAAAGTTGAGATTAATATGTAACACCATAAAATCAAGTGAGTGCGTAGTAATAATGAACTAACAACTGTTTGGACATAGCGCAAGAAATTTACAGGACGCGCCATGTGGTCGACAGTGACGCCGTTTCAGAAAGTAACAATAATCCTTTACACCTATTCTTATGTTCTATAAAAAGGGGGTTTTAAAAGTCTGAATGTGAGAGTGTGGCAAGCTGGGTTCGCCTTGATTAATTAAAAGTATATTAGAATAAGAAAAATGTTTAAATAAATGTGCATGTTGTATCTGTCTTAAAAAGGAGAGAAAAGTTGAGTTTTAATTAAAATTTTATTTAAAATGAAATAATTATATAATAAAATTTTGAATTCCATCAAACAAATGAGTGTAGCGTATGTTTGTTATGTAACCTTATAATCACACTTGCATTACACCGTTTGTGTGACGTAACCCTGGGCTGGAGGAAGATTAAAAGGTAAGTGGGAGAGAAATATTTTTATGATTTAAATGTGTTAAAAATATATAACATCACACATGGCGCCACGAACTGGAACGAATTTTATTAAATAAATGTTATATATGAAATTCCGCACCTACGGAAATGCAAGTGTGGTTGAGGGGTTGAAAAAATTACAGTACGCAAAAATTACGTAAAGTACATAATGTTGTAGGTATATGGTGTATATGTAAATTAAAGAGTGGTTAAACAAAATCAGTAAATTTATAAAAATGGCAGGAAATGATGAAAGCATTGTGAATGAAATAATTAATTTTGACGAATCAGCTGTTATAAACAGCCCCGAAGTACATTCAACACCTAATGTAGGTAAAGATGATAAAAATATAAATATAAATGTTACAAGTGAAACAAATATTACAAATGATTCGGGGATTCAAACAACCCCAAAATTCAGTAGGGAGAGTAAAATTAATGATGATGAAGTCAGGCTCACTGACAATAAAACTGAAAGTCAGTAGATACCGATCCAAAGTAAAAGGTTGGACGATAGTAATGAAATGTTAAAAATGATACAAGTAATGTTAGAAAAGCATACCATAAACATAAATAGTCGTTTTGATAGTAATGAGGAAAAGTTTGACAGTAAATTTGATAAATTGAGCAGTGACGTTAGCGAAATCAAGAGTAGTTTCGAAGTACAAAATAATAAATTTGATGAGTTAAAAAAACCAGATGAATGAAATTAATAAGCATTTAGACGAAACTAATGAAATAATAGAAACTAACTTTAACAAATTAGAACAGAGTGTTGAGAAAGTGGTAGAGTCAGTAGGGAAACAAAGTAAAAGTAAAGTAAATCAAATAATTAATAACAAGGTGAGTAATAATGATAATTGTAATGATAAAGTAACAAGTGATAACAATGATGTTGAAAGGGGTAATATAATTGAAAATATAAAGTATTGAGTAGTGATGATAATGATGTTAATCGCAATTCTGAGAATATAGTGGGAGTAGTATGTGATAATGAAATAGTAGAAACAAATGTTTGTCAGTTAGCGAGAGAGTGTGATGAAAGTTTAGAGGGGTTACAAAGGGCAAAATTTTCCTGTAGTATGAGTGGAGTACAGACGTCACATGTGTTTTATGAGGACAAAGGTTCCTCCAATGGTTATGTGGGAGACATGGTGTCTCTAAAGGGTCCCTTAAGTTGTTGTAGTGATGTATTTGTATGTGGTAAAGCCAGAAAGTATTGTAGTGGTTTTATGTTGCCCTTTGCATGGAATGAGATAGTTCAGGGGGGTTGTGAGAAGTATTGTGAGAGAGAGAGAATAATAGAGTTGTTTATGTTGAGAAGTAGTTATAAAAGGTTGAAAGAGAAGTTAGAAGTGGTGAAGATAAATGATATAAAATACTTACCTTGTAAAATAGAGATTGATAATTATTTTGATGATACCTTTATAAATGATAATAACTTACCTGAGGTTTTAATGAATGTAGTAGAAGAATATAATGATAAAATAACTTACCCGATGTTAACCAAAAATACTGATGGAGACTGGACCAAAATAACTAATATTGACAAGGTTTATGAAATAATAAAAGGGAATAATCCTATAAATTAGAATGGTACAATGAATGACATAGAGTTAATGGGTTATAATAATAATAATAATAATAATAAATTGAGTGTGAGTAAGAATGAGAAGTGTTATAAAAAAGTAAGACTATTATACAACGATGGCGGTTAGATAAGAAATCAATAAATGAACATTTTAAATATTTTAATTTGTGGTTATGACCTTGCTGACTTAGAAAATGAAGTGTGGTAAACTGAAAGAGAATGACAAAGATTTGTAAATAAATTTTAATGAAATTAATTGTGTTTGTATTGTAACAAGTATGTGAGGTAAACAATGTGTATGTAGTAGAAATTGTTGTGATAATAATAATAATATTTTTGCAGACTAAATAAATACCGTAATGAGTTTATAATAAATAAATTGTAATTGTTTTGGAAGTAATATAATTAAAATGTTGTGTTTTCGATACTGGTTGGAATTAAAATAATTTGAGATGTTTAAATATTTTTGATTGATTTAAAATGTTATATCATTGAATTTTGATGAGGAATGTAAATTATTTTATGAGATTTAAATTTGATAATAATAAATAAATAAATAAATGTTAAACTGTGTTTAGTTTGTGGAATAACATGGTTGTTAAAATGTTTCAGAAGGTACATGGAGTTATTGGTGGTTGGTGTTTATATTTGTGTGTCTATGATAATATGTGAGTGATGGTACTGTAAGTATGAATTTTATAACGCAATTTAAATAAAGTAAAATGTTCAGTGTCTAAATAGCAAATTTTAAATGAAATGTTATGTAAAAGGAAAGTTGATAACAAAGAAAAAATTTTGGAAAAGTTAATGATAGAGTAAATGAGAAATAATTGATAACTAATTAATAAAAGTTCAATTGAAATTAAAATATAATGATTATAATTTTATATGCAAATGTAAGGATGTAAGGTGTGTAATTTCTGATCAACCTTAAATACGAATTGTTTGTTTTAATGGAATAATCGCAATGTTAATTATGAGTGTATTGTATGTATTATGTTAAGAATGAAAAAACAATTAAATATACCCAAACATATAAGAGTTGACCTCCCGTGAATTGCAGCAACGGTGTCAGTGTGAGCCTTATATGTCTTTTGGTAGTTTCCCCACTTTTCGGGCAGTCACGGTTTCACCAGGCCCTGGCCGTGGAATTATGTAAGTAGTTACAAAATTGGTGAATTTTGAAATTGAACCAGGGGGATAACAGGGGAAACTACATAACTATGGAACAGTGGCTATCGTCAAAGGTGTCGATAGTGCCATGATTAAGGGTGTGTGAATCATTTTAGTAGGATTACTGGTGTCCTCGGACATCAGTAATACCGAATTTTTATGTAACGCTGAACCAAGAACGCTATAGTCAGCGATTACATCTTATACATGTAACTTCAGTTCTTGGGAAAGCAAATGGACGCCACAGTCCAACATCAATAAACAATAGTGTGTGTGGAAAAGGAGCTGGCCGTTACAAGCCAGGGGCACAGATATAGCATCTGTGCATAAGGCAAACGCTCGATCCGGTTCATCCAGCGGGTGGTTACCTAATTGTAACTGGGAAAAAGGGGGGACTTTAAGTAACGATGTAATGGGAGTGTAGCTGTAAATGCAGTGAGAGGGTGATGACCTCTGTAAACAGCGGGCGGTCAGCTTATAACACGACTCTATAGAGAGGGTTGGGGGTTGACAATCCATAGAGCTGTTCAGTAACTGTTGCTATGACTATGTCTCAATGAGTAGCGATTTATGTCCCTATAAGAGCAAAATGATTTTAAGTACCAGATGTAACTTGTAATGAATTCAAATAACAGTGTAGGATAACTATATAATTTTGTGTATGTGTATTAATTGTATGTAGGATGTTAGGTATAAGGATTATAAAAATATGTATTGTATATAATTGTGTAATGGTATCTACAGTAAGGTCAATCACATTGCCAAGAAAATCAGCTGATTGCTGGAATTGTAAATGTAGTATGTCACTTACAAATAATTTGCAAATTTTTCAATGTAATTAAATGTTTGAATGTGATTAGTGATTGAAAAATAGATTTTCAATGTGGTTAAAAGATTTTGATTTAAATGAGGAAATGTATTTAAGATAGTTTTGAATTTTCAAGAGTTAAAATGTAGAATGTGGTAAATATTAGAATTTGGGTGATTATTATTTGGTTGGGACATATAGATCAGTCCAAGTTAAGTTTAGAAGGGGAGTGGAACAAAATAATATTGTTGTGAATAAACGTAATGTAGAATTTGAGTATTGATAGTGACACAGTAGCTATGGGGAAAATATGTAGAGTAATGATTGATATATTGAGGTAATAAATAAATGGAGATATTTTGTAGATGAAAGTGATGTATTGGGAGAGTAATTAGTTGATGGGTAATTTTGTAAGGGGGGTGGTGTGATAAGGAGTCCTCAACGAAAAGCGTTGTGGCGGGAGGGGAACCGATTAGTGCCGGAAAGGGTTACCTAGGGGGAGTCCAGGACCAACATAAGGGAATGAGCAGTGGGAAGGGAAAACACATCCTGAGTACAAAGGGGCAGAGAGTAATTTTTTATATAAGGGTAGAATGATGCGATACGAGTTGAGTAGTAAGTTGGGGTTAGAGAATGGTTGGTAGATGTTTTGATAGATGGGTGTCATACTAGGTAAAATCGTTAGTGAATATTAGAGTCATATGGGGGGTAAGATTATATATAAATGCCCAGTTAGTAAATCAAAAGTATTATGAATAATTGAGTCACCCAAACTAACTGAGAATGAAAATGTTAAGGAAAGAAAATCATAGTCAAAATATAAAATTAATTGAAACAAGTGACAGATTTTAATAGAAGTTGAAAATAATTAAAGCTATAAATGTGTAATTTTTGGTCAATTTAAATGAAAATTTTATTGTTTATTGCAATAATAACCATGTTAATTTTAAATGTCTTATTTTATTATGTTGTACTATGTTTGAAGGTAAAAAGTTTTAAAGATGTTTCATGTATTTTACAATGTAGCTTTGTGTAACATATGTATGTCAAGGTCGTTGACTTGACCCAGAGAGATCAGCTGATGGTTGATGTTATAGATAAGACTAGTTTCTAGCAATTGATTGATGCAATTTGGTCGTTTAATTGAATTAAATGATTTTAAATGTTTCTGAATATTGAGAAAAGTATATTGTGATAAATTTAAATTTTTTTTGGAAAAAAAAAATTTATTTTTCCATCTGCCATATAAGTGATGTTTGAGTTTTAAGTATACTATTGTTTATGTGTATTACTAGTGTTTGTATGGAATTACATTGTTTAATATATATGTGTAACTAAGTGTTAGGATAAGTAAGTTTATGAGTTAATAAGATGTTCAATGTTTTTTTTATCTTTATGAGTATTAGGAGTAGTGAAGAAAATTAATAGAGTTGATGGATTCGTGTAACAGATTTTGTTTTTTGTTTTTTTGTTTTTTTTTGATTGAGGAAGTAACTTAAATGAATTTTTTAAATTTAACGATAAATATTTTGGGAATTTTAAAGGATGAGTTTGTTTAGAAAGTAGTCATGAGTATGTGTACGCGCCCAGTACTTGCTAAAGGCAGCCCAGTATGCATGACAAGCAGGAACATATCGGTTGAGGATCTGGCATGGTATAAGACCAAGGGTTTGGATTTTGGGGTGTAATGTTAGAAGGCTAGGTGCACTGTGGTGTGTGTCTGTTCGATTTTATGGTGTTGGGATCTTGTATAGAGAAGTCCAGTAATCTCGTTCAGGTGCAGCCATAGTCGCCGAGCTAGGGGGGTAGTTTACCCATGAAGCGTTAAGAAATTAACGGGGGGTGGTTGGCACCATATCCTCACTGATCCTCTTAGGGGTTTAGCAATGAGATTTCTTCTGTTTCGGCAGAAGATCTCTCATTGGAGGGGTATTGTAATGGGGCGAAAAGGGGTATTATATTTTGTTGTACTTTTATTTTTGTTTTATTCAATTTATATGGTCCCAAAACAGTGAGTCACCTACAAGAAACGATTGTAGTCAAGCAGAGCAAAGTTTTGAAAGTAATCGGGGCATTGGAATGCGGCGTGTTGTCCACAACAGTTTAATTCCAAGAACTTCAGTGCGGTGTGACACACTCGTGCGCGCAACAACAACCAGGCGCGCGGACGGGACGCCAAGCATCTTCAACAGACTTTGTGAAAAAATGGCAAAACAATGAAAGTTTTGTGCCATGCGCTCGGTAGCAGGCGGAAATAAAATTAAAATACGCCTATCTTAGTGACATAACCAGTGGCAGTGAGATTTCGTCGATGTCAGACACACCTAAATAGCACATACTGTGTGAGCAGTGATGAAGACTTTAACAGCAAAGGCATTGAAATTTCCGCTCTGTCCGAACGTTTGGAGGGAGCTGCGTTGATAACTCTCTTCCCAGTCGACACACAATATAGGCCACGCGTGGTACCTATCAGTCTTCTGCCCGGGTAAAATTTTTATTTTTTTAGGTTGGCCGACCAACCAAGTTTGTATCGGAGTTTGTAAAGCAGTATAAAAAAAAGTTGAGATTAATATGTAAAGCCATAAAATCAAGTGAGTGCATAGTAAAAATGAACTAACAACTGTTTGGACATAGTGCAAGAAATTTACAGGACGCGCCATGTGGTCGACAGTGACACCGTTTCAGAAAGTAACAATATCCCTTTACACCTGTTCTTATGTTCTATAAAAAGGGGGTTTTAAAAGTCTGAATGTGAGAGTGTGGCAAGCTGGGTTCGCCTTGATTAATTAAAAGTATATTAGAATAAGAAAAATGTTTAAATAAATGTGCATGTTGTATCTGTCTTAAAAAGGAGAGAAAAGTTGAGTTTTAATTAAAATTTTATTTAAAATGAAATAATTATATAATAAAATTTTGAATTCCATCAAACAAATGAGTGTAGCGTATGTTTGTTATGTAACCTTATAATCACACTTGCATTACACCGTTTGTGTGACGTAACCCTGGGCTGGAGGAAGATTAAAAGGTAAGTGGGAGAGAAATATTTTTATGATTTAAATGTGTTAAAAATATATAACATCACAAAATTTATAGAATAGTGAAATAGCAATGAACAAGTATCAATAAAAAATGTGCAGCAAATATGCATAGGGCCTACATGGTTTGTATAGCTCCAAATCCATGTGAATATTATATAACAAATCTATAACATAAGAACCAATAACACCAATAGACATGACACATAAATCAAATGTTGTATACAAGAAAATACATAAAATAATTGAAGCTTTACATATTAAATAAATTGACTCTTGCTTAAGTAAAACAAAGCAATTTCTGAATTGAAAAGATACAAACCTTTGCTCATGGTAAAAATAAACGTGCGTATATAACTAACATAATCCTCTTAAAACATTAACATGTGTTTGATAAATACATACATTTAATTTTAAAAGGAAAATAAATGACATCCTTTAATTTATATAAAGAAAATATCCTCTAAAACTGACTCAATATAGTAATACAATGATAGAGACATAATAGCAAATACAATAAAGAAAGAACATAATAATATACATGCATAGTATTGACTGCATAGTATTGATACAATGACTTAACACAACACTTAATACTTGTGTTAAGTAGCTACACTGATGTAGTGTTTACTGTTCGTCCCTAGCTGGCACCAAACATAACTTGTGAATTGGTCTGTGAAAGGTGCCAACAGGAGTACGAACGTCAACTACCCTGATTAAATTGTCTGGTCCGGGAAATGTGGCTGTGATTACCCCAAATTTCCATGCTAATGGAGGCAAGTTATCCTCGATTAGCAGGACCAGGTCACCAATGGAAACGTTTTCTTTAGCGAACTTCCATTTGTGACGCTGTTGCAATTGGTGTAGGTAGTCGCGCGACCATGCTTTCCAAATAGCTTGGACAAACTTCTGGAGAAGTTGCCAACGGCCGAGACAAGAGCTAGGAACATGTGACAAGTCAGGATCAGGTATTGCCGTTAATGGTGCACAAATTAAAAAATGGCCAGGGGTAAGTGGCACTGGATCGTTTACATCCGATGAAACGGCAAATAATGGACGTGAGTTTAGACAGGCCTCTACCTGTGACAAAACCGTAGTTAACTCCTCGAACGTGAGTATGGATTTGCCGACAACGCGGCGCAAATGATACTTCAAACTTTTTATACCGCTCTCCCATAGACCACCAAAATGAGGTGACGATGGAGGAATGAATGACCACTTAATACCATGAGAAGTTGCAATGATTGAATTGTTAAGGTGGCATCCTTGTTATGCCAGAGATTGTAAAGGTCATGCAAGACGTTGCAGGCCTTCCTAAAGTTCGTGCCATTGTCAGAATATAACTGGCTAGGTATACCCCTACGGGCCATGAAGCGACGTAAGGCAGCTATAAACGCATTGGCCGTGAGGTCGGAAACCAATTCCAAATGAATGGCCCTAGTGGCTAAGCAAATGAATAAAGACACATATGACTTGGACAAAGTCCTAGATCTCTGCTCGCCATGACGGATCATGAAGGGACCACCATAATCCACTGCGCAGAATAAAAACGGCCTGGAAGGATGGCAAAACACCAAGCCTTTGAGCTTGATATTTGGTATTAAATCTGAGACATTTGACGCATCTACGAATGATGGAACGAATCACTATCTTGGCGTTAATGATCCACCAGCGTTGACGAAGTGAATGATAGACAAGTTGAGCACCAGCGTGGAGAAGTCGAATATGCTCACTCTCGATTATAAGGCGAGTGATGTGAGCCGAAGGATGCAAGACAGTAGGATGCTTATTATCATAGGGTAGTTGCGACTGCTGTAGACGTCCGCCGACACGTATGATGCCAAACTCATCAAGAAATGGGTCCAGAGAAGACAGTTTACTCCTAATAGAGACAGAAGCCCCATTTCGAAGGCAATTAAGCTCAGTAGCGAAATGGATCGACTGGGATTGCTTTATGAAAAAGTTAAGAGTAGAATGAATTTCGGTAGGGGTAAGAACTCCCGAAATTTTCTCTGCCTTTCAGGGTCTAGCATTTTTGATAAATCGAAAGCAATAAGTGTACACGCGGGTCAGTCGGTGCAATGAGGAAAAGTCCTTAGAGAGATCAATAGGGAAGGTAGAAATTAGAGAAAGCTTGGGGGTTTGTTTCTCCTCAACGGAGCATTCAGGAAGCGGCACATTAGAAGGTGAAAAAACATTGGGTTCAGAAGATTGAGACAGACAAGCGGGACCATGCCACCAAAGCGAACAATCGCGCAAAACGTCAGGGTGACATCCTCTAGAAATAATGTCAGCAGGATTATGTTGCGAATCAATATCATGCCATGTGTGGGTTTCAGTGAGACGCTGAATCTCAGCAACATGATTAGCGACGTAAGTCTTCCACCTAGAAGACTGAGCATGAATCCAATAGAGAGATACCATGGAGTCGGAGTATAGGTGTACGCTATTGACAAAGGAATGGAGAGCAGGGGTGACCTTGAATAGAAGGCGCGATAACAACAAACAAGCACAGAGCTCATTGCGGGGTAATGACACCTGTCGTAGTGGAGCCACACGAGATTTAGAACACAAAAGGTGACAAGAGGCCATTACATCTTGATAAATAACTCTAAAGTAAATGCAACATCCATAACCCTTTTCAGAGGCATCCGCGAAACCATGTAATTCAACTAGCTTGGTCTCATACTTGCTACTAATAGAGCGTGGAACAATAATTTTACCAATTAAATACAACTTATCGCATAATGAACGCCAATACGAATATAATTGCTCAGAAATTGGCTCATCCCAACTGGACGGTAGCGCGATTATTTTATTTTCTAGGTTGGCTAATCTGATTTATATCGCGCATCAATTTTCGCGTGGTTGTACCTTGCACAGTGCATAGCTAGCTTCCTCGGCGTTCGGTTCGCCGAATCCTTCGCTGTCAATTAGTGTCGACATTAAATGTAGGCTTTAGGCCTTTGTATTCACGATTATGGCCGACTAGGCCCTCTTCATAATTAGCATATCAATTAAATAATACAGTGCATAGCTAGCTTCCTCGGCGTTCGGTTCGCCGAATCCTTCGCTGTCAATTAGTGTCGACATTAAATGTAGGCTTTAGGCCTTTGTATTCTCGATTATGGCCGACTAGGCCCTCTTCATGATTAGCTAAATTCATACTAATTCGCAACATGCAGTATTAGCCAGCCTCATTCAAATTTACAGCTGTAATGTAATTATTCAAAATATTAAAATGATTCGTATACAGTCCACTTCTTGTTATTTCTTAATGCAGAATTAATTCATTTTACACATCATCTCAATCACTATGGAAGACCAGCCAACAGAATATTTAATTCAAGAAGCATACATTTAGCCCACTTGGGCCCAATTAATTAACACTTCCTGTCCACGCTTGTGGAACATTATTTCATTCAACAGTTTCGGTCCACTTGGACCGGGACTAATCATTTTTTGGTCACTCCGGACCTGGATTTCCACTTAATATCTTTATATCTGTTTCTGGCCATCACGGGCGGATTAGCGCGTCAGCTAATGCGACCGTGGCGTGATTTGCGTCGCCATTTCGCTCGTCATCTTCGGACAACGTAATAGCAAGTTCCTGCCGGCTGCAGTGCTTCAAAGTGGTCATCTCTGCCAGCTGTTCACCATCGTCACCAAGGAGCCGACGCTGTGGGACGTCGCCAACCAGGTACCACCAGCAACAGTAAAAAGGTGCGTAAAAAATGTCTGAAGAAGGCCTCAAGGTGCTGACCAGAAAGAGAGGCGGATTAAAGTCCGCGATAGTGCGGATACAATCCGCGGTAAATTCGTTTGATATTAAATTAAGCACAAAACATTTTCTGACTGTAAGATTAGAAAGTCTTAAGAGCTTAGCCTCGAAGTACGACGAGGTACAGTCTGAGATAGAGCTTATCAGTAAAGACACGAGCGCTGCTCAGGCAGACCGAGTCGAGGTTGAGGAAATGATATACTCAACTGAGGCAAACATTTTACAACTTCTTGACACTTTTAATACTCAGACTGTGCCTCCTGTACTATCGACGCCTATGCATTTAAAGCCGATAAGTTTGCCCTGCTTCTCAGGCAACATACTTGAGTGGCAACACTTCTATTCAATTTTCAATGATCTAGTGCATTCAAGATCCGACTTAACACCAGTACAGAAACTGCATTATTTGCATTCCTCGGTGAAGTGTGAACCATTAGACTTAATTAAATCATTACCCATTTGTCAAGAAAATTATGTAATAGCGTTGAACTTGCTGTCCGAGAGGTATAATAATCCGTTTATATTAGCCAAATATTATGTACAAAACCTACTTCAGGTTAAGTCCACAATAAAGGACTCAGTCCAAAGCTTGGCGGAGTTTACGAATACAATAACGTCTTCCGTTAATTCACTGGCGGCAATGAAGCTGTCCGTAAATTCATTTGAGTTTATTACCATACAGTTGCTCTCCACCAAACTTGACCCTATTACTTTAAAACTTTGGAAGGAGTCAATAGACCCTGACAACTTGCCCAGTTTTCAAGACTTTACGCATTTTTTAAACTTGCGCCGACAGCTTTTAGAAAATACAATGCCAATTGAATCCGGACAGCAATTCAACAAACCTAGCGTAAAACCAAACAATAAATTTGAGAAATATAGCTTAAGAAATACTGCTGGCAGCAATACCTTTAAGAGTTATCACGCAGCGGCAAGGCATTATTTATGCGTGTGTTGTAAATCTGACCACCCGCTTTACATGTGTAACAATTTTCGTATATTAAGTGCCGCTGAGCGGGGGCAATTGGTTGCAAATCATAAATGCTGTATTAACTGCCTTAGAGCAGGTCATTTGATAACAAATTGTAAAAGTAAACAGGTCTGTAAAATTTGTTCGAAGGGTCACCACACCTTGCTGCACGCTAATTACGTGCCGAAATCACCAGCTACCAGCAGCAATTATTGCTCATTTAAATTACAGTGTAAAAACAATGTTCTTTTATCCACAGCGGTTGTATATGTCGTTGATCAGGCTGGCAACAGGCATGAAGCTCGGGCACTCCTAGACGCCGGTTCCCAGATCAATTTTTGTACGAAATCATTTGCGAAAAGGTTGCATCTTAAACTAACCCGATCTAATATTCCAATTACAGGAATAAACAATACAGCGTGTTGCGCTACTGACATTGTTTCTATGCGTATTATTTCTCGCTATCAGAGACATAGTTTTGAGGCCAAATGTGCCGTCCTATCTAACTTAACTCATAATCTGCCTTCAATCTCGTTTGACATCAACCGGTTCCACATTCCAAACAAAATTTTTCTCGCCGACCCAGATTTTAATATATCTTCACAGATCGACATACTATTAGGGGCACAATTTTATCTGGATTTAATATTAGCCAATAAATACACACGCGGACCCAACTTCCCTATCATTCAGGAAACAAAACTGGGTTACATTCTGGCCGGCAATCTGCCCAAACACTGCCACACCCAGGGTCCTGCGGTTTCGTTCCTGGCAAGGAACAATGACAGTCAAATTCTGCAATCTCTCGAGAGATTTTGGGAGGCAGAAACAATCCCTGGCGATACCCCTGACGGCGAGTAGGCTTGCGAAGAGCATTTTGTGCGCTCTACTCAGCGCAACCGCGAGGGTAGATTTATAGTGTCGCTCCCATTCAAGTCTGATAATCCCCACTTGGGGGAATCTTACACAAGTGCCGAATCAAGATTTTTAAGCTTGGAGCGTCGATTCAGGCGCGATGCCAAGCTCGCTCGCGACTACGCGGACTTTATCAGGGAATATATGGATCTTGGGCACATGACACTCATCGATCATGGCGCTATCAATTCAAGAGCGTCAAATATTTACTACTTGCCTCACCATGCCGTGTTTAAACATTCTAGCTTGACCACAAAACTGCGCATTGTTTTTGATGGTTCGTCCAAGACTACTAATGGTCTTTCGTTAAATGACATATTATTAGTAGGCCCCAATGTTCAGCAGGATCTCTTCTCTATTCTGTTGCGTTTTCGCATACATAAGTATGTCCTGATTGCCGACATCGAAAAAATGTATCGTCAGATTCGCGTAGCTGAAGGAGATTGTCACTATCAACGCATTTTGTGGCGTGACTCTCCCCTCGAACCACTTAAGCATTTCGCGCTGCAAACAGTAACCTACGGCACGGCTAGCGCCTCTTTTTTGGCCACTCGGTGCCTTCTACAAATTGCTAGAGACAATCAAACTTCCTTTCCCCAAGCGGCTTTAGCCATAACTAACGATTTTTATGTCGACGATCTACTTACCGGTTCGGACACTATCCCCGATCTAACCAAGCTGAAATCCGACCTAGGTGCGTTATTTGCTCAATATGGTTTCACGTTGCACAAATGAGCATCAAATGAACCCACAGCGGTCGCAAATCATCACAACTTTTCACTACCCCTAAATAAACAGGACAACGTGCGTACCCTGGGCATTCTTTGGAACAACACTGCCGATTCATTTTTGTTTAATGTCAAACTATCTCCGGTTGACCATAGCATATCCAAGAGAAAGATTCTTTCAATTATCGCCGGAATATATGATCCGCTGGGTTTAATCGGACCAGTTGTCTTTTTGTATAAACACTTTATGCAGCGACTTTGGCTTTGTAAGCTTGGTTGGGATGAACCGATTTCCGGTCAGTCACTTTCGGATTGGCATTCTTTGTGTAACAAATTGAGTCTGATTGGTAGAATAGTAGTCCCGCGATCTATTCGTCGCAACCGTGAGGCGGTTACGGTTCAGTTGCATGGGTTTTCGGATGCCTCGGAGAAAGGGTTCGGCTGTTGTATATATATCCGAGTCATTTATCAAGATTCCACTGCTTCCTGTCGTCTCTTGTGTTCCAAGTCTCGCGTGGCTCCCCTACGCCAAGTGTCATTACCTCGCATCGAGCTCTGCGCTTGTTTGTTATTATCGCGACTCGTATCTAAGGTTATTCCTGCTCTTTATTCGTTTATTGATAATGTACATTTGTATTCTGATTCTATGGTGGCTCTTTACTGGATTCATGCGCAGTCTACGCGTTGGAAGACATACGTCGCTAATCGGGTTGCTGAAATTCAGCGTCGCACGCAAGCTTATACCTGGCATCACATTGATTCGCGACGCAATCCTGCTGATATTATATCTAGGGGGTGTTTCCCTGACGTTTTGCGCGATTGCTCGCTTTGGTGGCACGGTCCTAGCTGTCTGTCTCAATCGTCAGAGTCTAATCCTGTCCCATCCTTCGTACCGACCACTCCATCGTCTTCGGAAGTCACCGCGGAAGAGAAAACTGCACACAACCGGTCTCTAATGTCTACCCTGGCTGTTGACTTGTCGTTGGACTTTTCCTCGTTGCACCGGCTGACACGTGTATACGCTTACTGTTTTCGTTTCATCAGAAATATTAGGCACTCATGTGCGGACAAACTTTCGGGCGGTCTGACCCCTGTAGAAATTCATCAGTCTCTCAATTTCTTCATAAAACAATCTCAGTCGATCCACTTCGCAACCGAAATTAATTGTCTTCGGAACGGATCTTCTGTTTCCATTAGGAGCAAGTTGGCTTCTCTCGACCCGTTTCTTGACGACTCTGGAGTGATACGCGTGGGCGGACGTTTGCAGCATTCCCAGTTACTTTACGATTCGAGACATCCTATCGTATTACCCCCATCGGCGCATATTACACGCCTTATCATCGAACGTGAACACATTCGTTTACTTCATGCTGCTGGTGCTCAGCTCGTGCATCATTCACTGCGTCAACGTTGGTGGATTGTTAATGCCCGGCTAGTCATCCGTTCCATTATTCGTAAGTGTCTCAAGTGTATCAGGTTTAGTGCCACACAGCAGGTCCAGAGACTTGGCATTTTGCCATCCCCTAGAGTCACTCCTTCAAGGCCGTTTCTATTTTGCGCGGTTGATTATGGTGGTCCCTTCATGATTCGTCATGGCGGGCAGAAGTCTAGAACCTTTACTAAGGCATACGTATCTCTGTTTGTTTGCTTAGCAACTAGGGCTATTCACCTGGAATTGGTGTCCGACCTTACTGCCAGCGCATTTGTAGCTGCTTTACGTCGTTTTATGGCACGTCGGGGTATACCTAGTCAGCTGTACTCCGACAACGGCACGAACTTCAGGAAGGCCCGCACCATCTTACATGACATTTACAACTTTTGGCACAATAAGAGTGCCATCACCTCGATTAAGTCATTCACATCCTCTCAGGGGATATCATGGTCATTTATTCCGCCCTCCTCACCTCACTTCGGTGGCCTTTGGGAGAGCGGCATAAAGAGTTTGAAATTTCATCTGCGGCGCGTGGTAGGCAAATCTATATTAAACTTCGAAGAGTTCACGACCGTTTTGTCTCAGATAGAGGCATGTCTGAACTCTCGACCTTTATTTGCTATTTCTTCGGATGTTAACGACCCGGTGCCACTTACACCTGGCCATTTTTTGATTTGCACGCCCCTAACTGCGATTCCTGACCCAGACCTTTCTCACGTTCCTGTTTCTCGTCTTGGTCGTTGGCAACTACTTCAGAGGTTTGTCCGGGACATTTGGAAGGCGTGGTCTCGCGATTATTTGCACCAGCTGCAACAGCGTCACAAGTGGAAGTTTGCAAAGATAATGTTTCCATTGGTGACTTAGCTTTGCTTATTGAGGATAACTTGCCTCCATTAGCCTGGAAATTTGGCGTGATCATCGCCACATTTCCCGGCCCAGATAACTTGGTTCGCGTCGTAGACATTCGCACGCCTACGGGTGTTTTGCGGAAACCAATACATAAATTATGTCTGTTGCCAGCGCGAGACGAGATTTGACATTATGATTATAGCACAATGCTGTTTTATTCAGCCATTGGCTTATTATTTGTTACGACCATTTGGTCAACATAATTGTGATGAATTGTCACAATATTTTTGTCAATTTTGCGTCGTGGCACGCTTCTAATTATCACAGTTCTGTGGTATCTTGATATTTGTATTGTATGTTAATTTTTGTGGCATACTATGTCTCACATTTTCATTGATGTTATGGGGTGTATTGCATGTCTTTGGGTGGTCTTATTTATGAAATGTTATTACATAATATTCGCATGTTTTGCCGTTAGGTAACCATGCATTCATTTCTTTATATTGTTGCTGATAAATGTGTACTATTCTGTGAATGTCTTTAAATTGTTAAATTGTTTCTGTAATTTCAGTATTGTATTGTTCTTTGACATTGCAATTATTTATCTTGTAATTATTCAAATTATTGTTGTTGTATTCACATAAATTGTGTCTATGTAAAACTATTGTAAGCGTCTGCCGTATGTAACTGCCTCGTCTAATTTATTCATATTGTATTTTATATTTTATTCATTTTGTAAGTAAGCATGCACAATTCTTTATTTAAAATTATGACATACATGTCATAGCTGGGCTGCATTCAGCATCTGGTTTGCTCATACATTGTTACATATTGTAAATTCCTGAAACTTCAGGAATAGCATGTCTAGGTCAATACATGCCGCCCTGCTGAATATACAATAGAACATGCAACTACAACATGTTCAACAACAATTTTGTTCATGATGAACTTCCGTTCATGCATTAAACATTGTATAATTATGTATTTTTCTTTCATGTTTTATAATGTTACATACTGCACACACTTGTGTCAGAAATATTGTTAACCAGACTTATTCGTATATGAAACAGCTGTTCGCCAACCTTGGCCTACAATCGCCTATCTACAGGCTTATCTTATGCATGCTTATCTCTAAACTAGCGGCAGACTGCCGTTATCTAATCTCAATTCAAGGTTCAACTTAGCCTTGAAGCTAACCATCGTTAGTAAGAACTGCACTCTTTAAATTAAATTGTAAATGTATTCTAATTTATTAAAAAATGTATTAAAAAATCTTTTTGATTTTTGACGGGCAGCTTATGGACGGTAGCGCGATTATTTTATTTTCTAGGTTGGCTAATCTGATTTATATCGCGCATCAATTTTCGCGTGGTTGTACCTTGCACAGTGCATAGCTAGCTTCCTCGGCGTTCGGTTCGCCGAATCCTTCGCTGTCAATTAGTGTCGACATTAAATGTAGGCTTTAGGCCTTTGTATTCACGATTATGGCCGACTAGGCCCTCTTCATAATTAGCATATCAATTAAATAATACAGTGCATAGCTAGCTTCCTCGGCGTTCGGTTCGCCGAATCCTTCGCTGTCAATTAGTGTCGACATTAAATGTAGGCTTTAGGCCTTTGTATTCTCGATTATGGCCGACTAGGCCCTCTTCATGATTAGCTAAATTCATACTAATTCGCAACATGCAGTATTAGCCAGCCTCATTCAAATTTACAGCTGTAATGTAATTATTCAAAATATTAAAATTATTCGTATACAGTCCACTTCTTGTTATTTCTTAATGCAGAATTAATTCATTTTACACATCATCTCAATCACTATGGAAGACCAGCCAACAGAATATTTAATTCAAGAAGCATACATTTAGCCCACTTGGGCCCAATTAATTAACACTTCCTGTCCACGCTTGTGGAACATTATTTCATTCAACAGTTTCGGTCCACTTGGACCGGGACTAATCACCAACCAAGATTGCACAACCACAGTTGCTACATAAACTGTTTATAAAGGAAAACAATTGGACCAATGGGTCCCAATGGGTCGTAGATACCCGCTATAATTGACAGGATTCTCCTCTTAGAAATACTTGACTCAACTGGAAATGACTTGATGTCAAACAAGAATGAATCTGCAGAGTTGTTCCAAAGAATACCCAAAGTACGCACATTGCCTTGTTTGTTTAATGGAAGTGATAAATTACTATGCTCAGTGACCACATTTGGTTCATTTGATGCCCATTTATGTAGAGTAAAGCCATATTGACTCAACAACGTACTTAAGTCAGATTTTAACTTGATCAGATTAGAAATGGTGTTTGCACCGGTCAACAAATCATCGACATAAAAATCATTAATTATAGCTAAAGCAGCGTCAGGAAAGGAAGCTTCATTATCCTTACCAATCTGAATAAGGCAGCGAGTTGCCATGAATGAAGCGCTAGCAGTACCGTATGTTACAGTTCGCAGCACGAAATGTTTAAATTGTTCAAGCGAAGAATCACGCCACAGAATACGTTGGTAATGACAATCGTTATCAGACACTAGAATTTGTCGATACATCTTCTCGATGTCAGCGATTAGAACATAATTGTGTATACAAAATCGCAAAAGAATGGAGAAAAGATCTTGTTGGACATTTGGGCCCACTAACAAAATATCATTGAGAGATAGACCATTGGTAGTTTTAGCCGAACCATCAAAAACGACGCGAAGCTTTGTCGTGGAACTAGAATGTTTAAAAACGGCATGATGAGGCAAATAGTAGGTATTTGAAACCTTGGAATTAACAGAACAATCGTCAACCAGCGTCATGTGGCCAAGATCCCTATATTCCTGAATAAAATTTGCATATTCACGCGCAAGCTCAGAATCACGCTTGAACCTGCGTTCTAAAAAATCTCGCTTCAGCGGTAGCATAGGACTCACCCAACTGGGCATTATCAGACACGAATGGCAGTGAGACGACAAATCTACCTTCATTATTACGATGAGTAGACTTAACAAAATGTTCTTCGCAAACTGAATCGTTAATAATGGGTGCATTATCAAGGACGGTTTCAGTCTCCCAAAACGTCTCAAGAGACGCTAGAATTTGATCATCGTTGTTTCTTGCCAAGAACGAAACAGCAGGACCCTTTGAATTACAATGCTTTGGCAAATTGCCTGCTATAATATAGCTAACTTAGTTTCTTGTATAACAGGAAAGTTAGGACCACGAACATATTTGTTAGCTTGAATCAAGTCTAAATGAAACTGCGCTCCCAACAGTATGTCTGTGTCAGCTGATACATTAAAATGTGGGTCAGCAAGGAAAATATTATCTGGGATATTAAAATGTTTTACGTCAAAAGATTGTGCTGGAAGTTTGTGGGTCAACGTAGATAAGACTGTGCATGGAGCATTAAAAGTAAACCTTTGATAACGAGAAAAAATACGAACTGGTACCAAATTAGTAGCGCAACATGTTGCATTATTAATACCTGAGATTGGTATATTAGATTTAGTTAAGTTAAGTTGCAATTTTTTTGCAAATGATGCAGTACAAAAATTAACTTGAGATCCTGCATCCAACAAAATTCGTGCAAGTTGCCTGTTACCAGCGCGGGCGATGACGAACACGACGGCTGTAGATAAGATAACATTGTTTGCTGATTGCAGTTTAAATGAATAGTAATTACTACTGCTTGCAGAACTCTGTTTTAACCCATTATTTATATGAAGCAATGTATGGTGTCGTCTGGAACAGATCTTACATGACTGTTTGACCTTGCAATTAGGTGAAAAATGATCTGGTCTCAAACAATTAGTGCAGCATTTATGCTTTAATATAAATTGCCCTCGTTCCGATACGCTCAAATCGCGAAATTTGTCACACATATAAATTGGGTGACTTGCCTTGCAGCATGGGCATGAATAATTATTTGAAATAGAATGATAACTTTTAAATGCAGTGCTGCCAGCAGAGTTTCGTAACTTAGGTTTTTCAGACTTATTATTAAATTTTAAAATTGGTTTGTTAAGCTGCTGTCCAGCTTCTATCGGTAACGTGTTTTCTAATAATTGTTTACGGGCATTTAGAAACTGTATCAAACTCTGAAAATTAGGAAGATTTTCAGAATCTATAGATTCTTTCCATAATTTAAATGTGGAATGATCAAGTTTTGTTGACAATAGCTGTATAACAATGAATTCAAATGAATCCACTGACAATTGCATGGCTGTCAGAGAATTGACAGAAGACGTTATTGTATTTATAAATTCTGCTAAGCTCTGTACAGAGTCCTTGGTTGTAGACTTCACTTCTAATAAATTTTTAATGTAATATTTAGCTAATATGAATTTATTGTCATATCTAGCAGACAGCAAACTTAACGCTATTGAATAATTTTCATTACAAATAGGCAAAGCCTTGATTAAATCTAGTGGTTCATTTTTGAGAAATGAATATAAGTAATGTAATTTTTGCACTGCAGTTAAGTCAGATCTAGCATGTACCAAGTCTAAAAATATCGAGTAAAAGTGCTGCCATTCGAAAATGTTGCCTGTGAAGCAAGGCAAACTTATAGGTTTTAATTGAATGTTACTGCTTAATGTTTGAGATTCAGTCTGGATGTTGACAGTGTCTATTAGTTGTAAGATGTTAGCCTCGGTTGAATATAAAACCATAACATTGAGCGTTGATGCTTCCAGTGAGGGACTTGGATGTGTATTGATACAAGATGGAAGACCAGTGGCATATGGTTCCCGTGCTTTAACAGAGACTGAAGTAATGTACAGTCAAATTGAAAAAGAGTGTTTAGCAATTGTTTTTGGTTGTCATAAATTCTATCAATATTAGTTTGGTCAAAAATTTATCGTAGAGACTGACCATAATCCACTGATCTCGATCTTTAAAAAACCAATGAATAAAATCCCTCCAAGATTACAAAGGATGAGAATAAGTTTACATAATTTTGATTTAGAACTTAAGTATGTACCAGGTAAAAAATTATTACTGGCTGATCATTTGAGCAGAATTTATTTGCAAACTACAGAGTCCTCTGATGAAGAAAAAATTAAAGCATATGTTATGATGGTTGAGAAAAGTCTTAGTGTATCTGATTGGATAGTAATGTTGGTATTTAATGTGGGAATTGTATAATTGAAAGGTTGGCTAATCTGATCATAGTCTAACTATGCTTGCTTCGGCAAACATGACGTTAGAGTGCTCCGAGCGTCCAAACGCAGCAGACGTGTTTTACGCTTGTTGCTTCGGCTGTCATCTTAATTCTTTAATGCCGTGACTTATTATGTAGGCCTTAGGCTCTAAATCATTTCATTTATCTAGCTTCAAGTGTTGCGTAATGGCGCCTCACTTCTATAATATATAACATTTTTTGACCTAATGTGATTTCCCAGACTTCATGATGCGTACAAGGCTTAGCTAACCTTCCAATTCTAAATTAAATTGTAACATTTATGCACAATAAATGTATTAAATTACAGTCCGCTTACTCATCATTATTTTCTCCATCCTGGAAAATTTAATCCACTACAATATTAAATTTTCAAACACTAATTCTTAACAATACATTGTTGAATAGTTACAAGTATATAAACGTAATAACATGTATGTCATAATCACAAACATGAATAATAATAAATGTGCAATACACATATATCCGGCCCGGAGGACCATTTTTTTGGTTACTCCGCGCCTGGATTCATCATTTTAACCTTCTTTCACAACTTTATACCTTACCGAGCGGCTTCTCATCATTTTTTTACTCCAATTTCTGGCCATCACGGGCGATTCAGTATGTTCACTGATCCGACCGTGTCGGAATTTATTCAACATTTCTTTCGTCGTCGTCATTGAGCTTCATAGACAACACCAGTACATAAAAATCCACGTGTTAACGCCTACACGCCAGGTTTTGAGCAGTTCCAAGTTGAGAGCAGTCTACCATCTGCTCCACGGCCTCAACGCTGCAAGACATCTCACCGAAGGTACGACATCAACGCCATCCGTAAAAGGTGCGTAAAATGACGGAAGAAGGCTTAAGAGTGTTGGTTAAAAAGAGAGGCGGCTTAAAGTCTGCCATAGTGAGAATCAATTCCGCAGTACTTAATTTTGATAAAAATAGTAATACCAAACATTTTCTAACTGTGAGACTAGAAAGTTTAAAGAGTTTATCAATAAAATATGATGAGGTCCAGTCTGAGATCGAATTAATTGCTAAAGACATAAATGCTGCCCAAGAGGACAGAGTCGAGGTTGAAGAGCTTTTATATTCAACCGAGGCTAACATCTTACAACTAATAGACACTGTCAACATCCAGACTGAATCTCAAACATTAAGCAGTAACATTCAATTAAAACCTATAAGTTTGCCTTGCTTCACAGGCAACATTTTCGAATGGCAGCATTTTTACTCGATATTTTTAGACTTGGTACATGCTAGATCTGACTTAACTTCAGTGCAAAAATTACATTACTTATATTCATTTCTCAAAAATGAACCACTAGATTTAATCAAGGCTTTGCCTATTTGTAATGAAAATTATTCAATAGCGTTAAGTTTGCTGTCTGCTAGATATGACAATAAATTCATATTAGCTAAATATTACATTAAAAATTTATTAGAAACGTTTGCACTCATTGTCAGGTTTACGTTCTCTCGTTCACGAGTTTTCGACTCGTCGTTAAACTCCGCTGACTTTATTCATAAAGTATTACTGATTCTTGGATTTCGTTGTCCATGACGTGTCCGTTACTTAACTAAATACAACTATTTCATTAACGACTCGGAACACAAAGTTTTTTATGAGTAAAAACATAAAGTTTTACCTTACAACCTAAACCGGTTTTCACTTTTAAAAAGCTTCTTCAGAGGTTGCCGCTGGTAGCGCTGTCCGTCCTGTTGTGGGCGACGGAATCGAATTTCGAAAGATCGATGTTATGTGTGTGGGGTGAGATATGTTCGAATAATGCGTGCGATTTGAATTGTGTTTGTTCGTTTAGCATGTTGTTTTTATTTGTTTACGTGTGTTTGTATATTTCCAATTGTTCTAGAGTGTCTAGTTTTCGGCCTTTTGTGTGTACATGTAGAATGTTCATGTTATTGTCGATGTTTTTGTATGTGTGGTTTGCTTCAATGAGGTGGTTTGCAAAGGTGGATTCTGTAGTGGAGTGGAGTGCCTTTGTGCGTTCAATGTATCTTTGTTTGAAGCTACGTCCTGTCTGGCCTATGTAGAATTTGTTGCAATTTGAGCAATTTAGTTTGTAAACACCAGGTAGATCGAATTTGTTTTGTGCTTTGTGTGTGTGTTCTGTTTTGTTAGTAGTTTTGTAAACGATTCTGTATCCTGCTTTTTTTGAACTTGTGGGCTATTTTTTCAGTTTGTTTGTTGATGTATGTTAGTGTTATGAATTTGTTGTTTTCTGTATTTGTCTGTTGTTTGTTTTGTGTTTTGTGTCAAGGATCAAGAACAAGAAACTCCAGTTTTTATAAAACAAATAGGGAGAGAATTGAAGATTTGATGTTTGTAAATGTTATATCTATTTTCTTCACAAGTAACTAATGGCTGGTTATTTGTAATCACGTTTTCTCATAATGTATGTTGTTAATGACCTTTTTTTAAGGGTATGAAAAAGAACAACAGATATTGGTATTTGAAAAAAGGTGAATTTTATTGGTACATACTAAAGTATAGAGTCAAATTTGTTTCTATTCATTAACAAATGTCCGTACTATAATAATTTTGTGTGTAATATACAAGCATTCTTTAATATGTTTACGAGAGTCTCCCAATTTTATTTGCATTAATTCAGACCGTAGTAACATTAAATTCCACTGTAACCCATTATTAATACTTAATCATTTGCATGTTAACAGAAACTGCACATTGCTTTTTATTGCATTATGTTGAAAAAAGGATTTTATTGTAGGCTACTTGTTTGGTTATTAGATTGTACTAGGTTCTAAATTGGAAGTACGTTTTAATTCCGGTACTTGGAATAAATACAGCCTTTGAATGTACACTAACTAAGGAAATGTCTGTTAAGTCTAATTAATTTAAAAAATCTAAAAGGTTAAGTTAAATAATTAAACGTAGCCACAACCTCCCAAAATCGTCCCTGTACCGTAATTATGTGCGATAAATGTAAACTAATTTCTGTACTTCCAATAAATACACCCTTTTAATGTACACGAACAAAGTAAATTTTATTTAAGTTACATTGTCGTACATAACCTCCATAAGCTGGCATTACTTACTTCGAATAAATACAGCCGTTAATGTTATATACAGCCTTTTATCCATACAATAACTACAGCCTTTGAATGTACACTAACTAAGGAAATGTCTGTTAAGTCTAATTAATTTTAAAAATCTAAAAGGTTAAGTTAAATAATTAAACGTAGCCACAACCTCCCAAAATCGTCTCTGTACTCTAATTATGTGCGATAAATGTAAACTAATTTCGGTACTTCCAATAAATACACCCTTTTAATGTGCACGAACAAAGTAAATTTTATTTAAGTTACATTGTCGTACATAACCTCCATAAGCTGGCATTAGTTACTTGTGAAGAAAACAGTTGGATGTACACATCAGACACCGAAATATAGTACACGCGCGGCGATGGAAGCTAGATTTTGTCGCTGACGGGTCCGCTGACTATTCCCCAAGACCCTTAAATTTGTATTACGAAAAATGTTTTTAGCGATAATGTAACTTTGATCTCCGATTGTGACGCCAAAATAAAAGTACACATAAAAACCATATGCATTTAAAATAATACTCACTTTTTTCTGTGAAAACCACGTAAAAAATCTCGAAGTAAGGTTTCTATAGGCCCACCATTTCTCCCTTATTGTAATAGATAACATAACCTCCATAAGCTGGCATTAGTTACTTGTGAAGAAAACAGTTGGATGTACACATCGGACACCGAAATATAGTACACGCGCGGCGATGTAGGTTGTCTGTGGAGATGATTACAGTGGTGTTGCCTTTGTCTGTTTTTACAAATGTGATGTTGTGTTTGTGTGCCTTTTCCCTCAGTTTGATGGCTGTGTGTATTTCTGAGTTGTGGTTCTTGTTGTCTTGTGTCTTATGTGCTCCTATTAGCCTATATTGTTTACGCTATGTCTTAGTGTGTCTTGATGTTCTGTTGCTAAGATATAATGTAAGACATCACAGAACATAACAAGACACGCTTCGTCTTCAAAAATTTAAGTCGCTTATGAAGGTATGTATAAACTAAATATCTATTTTCATTTCGTTAACAAAGGTATTTATGTTTTCAACTAAACGTACTAGCTTCAGTTTTTAACGTTATAACAGTGACAAAGAAAATGATTATGATATTGATTATAATTATGATAATTGGAAGCTTGTTTCAAATATAGTATAATACATAGAAATGTTTACACACGCACTTGCGCTCGCGCATGTGCACATACACACAGGTCTATAATATTGCCTCCTTTCTGACTTATTTTTTACATCTTGTGCCATTTTGTCAATATTATATGTGGACAGACTTGCTTACTTTTCTATTAAATGTAGAAATAGATTTTACCATTATTTTTTGCCACAAACCATCACAACCATCCTTTTTCTATATGAATAGCTCTTTACAATTATTGTTAATATTATTTCGTGTAAACAGCAGAGAGATGCTAAATAGGACAGTGTTTCAGGTAAGATTGCGTTGGTAAATCAAGGCTCGCGCGAATTTCATCCACGCGGTGATGTCAGAGCGAAGCAACCAATGGGAGCGTATTAGGCCGGTGTGGCCTACCTTATACATTACTCTAGATACATTAACGACGTTGTAAAGAAGTGTACTATTATCTGTAAATGACTATTACTCGAAAAATTCGAAAAAACGTTGTGTTAATGCGAGGTTAGGTGAGGTTTCGGTTTTTAAGTAGCCTATATTGTTTAAAGTAAACAAAACTCATGGTTGGCAAAATTAAACATTTGATAAGTAAAAACAATTATTGTAACACATTGACACTTGATGACAATCTCAGCATGTCTTAAAAAAATATTTTATAAAGAATTTCGACGAAACCGAAACATGATAATGTTTTTAGGCTATTGAAACGTATAATGTGCATAAACTGCAGACTCTCCTGTTCAGCGATGTTCGTACGGATTTCTGACTACAGACCGGACACGTTGTTGGAGATCCTGTGCTGGTGCCTGAAGCATTACCTTCCAACAAGACATACAGAAACGGAATATTTCTAGACTGTGGGGAATTGAAAGTGTGGAAAAACAAAGAATTTCGACGAAACCGAAACATCGAAGCTTGATAATGTTTTTAGGCTTTTGAAACGTATAAAGATTTCTAGATTGTGGGGAATCGACAGTGTGGAAAATGATTACGTCATACAGCGTGACGGTAAATAAAATGTTACAGAAAGTTTCAAACGATGTCCAGCTAAAAGACATTATCATGTCAAAAAATATAGTGTTAACATCACCTGGAGCGTTACATTTTTCGATGATGTTACACATTTTGTGGAATGACCCCCAGCCTAAAAACATTATAATATTAACAAACTGAACTAAGCATGGTTGTGACATTCAAGGGTTTTCTTCTTCTCCATTTTACACTTAAAATATTCTTAATGGATTTGTTTTATTACTATGGGATTATATTTAAGCCTCATCTAATGAACCAAACCTTGCAACGAAAACTTTACTAAATATCACTATTAACTATTACATTAACGACTCGGAACACTAGGTTTTTTATAAGTAAAAGCATAAGGTTTTACCTTACAGCCTGGACCGGTTTTCTCCTTTAAAAGGCTTCTTCAGAGGCCTCTTAAAAAACCTAGTGTTGCGAGTCGTTAATGTAATAGTGATATTTAGTTAAGTAACGGACACGTCGTGGACAACGAAATCCAAGAAAACTTTACGTTATTTGCAACAGTGTTGGGATTAAAACAGATTTGGCTACTGTAACCGTATACATGGTATATGTAAATATAAAAAATAATAGAAAATGTAGTATGGGGCAAGAGAAAAATGACAATTACAAATAGATTTCGGTGACCAAAAAATACACGTTTAAAATTTACGGTCCATTGCGAAAAGCGAGTTCTATTACAATAAGGGAGAAATGGTGGGCCTATAGAAACCTTACTTCGAGATTTTTTACGTGGTTTTCACAGAAAAAAGTGAGTATTATTTTAAATGCATATGGTTTTTATGTGTACTTTTATTTTGGCGTCACAATCGGAGATCAAAGTTACATTATCGCTAAAAACATTTTTCGTAATACAAATTTAAGGGTCTTGGGGAATAGTCAGCGGACCCGTCAGCGACAAAATCTAGCTTCCATCGCCGCGCGTGTACTATATTTCGGTGTCTGATGTGTACATCCAACTGTTTTCTTCACAAGTAACTAATGCCAGCTTATGGAGGTTATGTACGACAATGTAACTTAAATAAAATTTACTTTGTTCGTGTACATTAAAAGGGTGTATTTATTGGAAGTACCGAAATTAGTTTACATTTATCGCACATAATTAGAGTACAGAGACGATTTTGGGAGGTTGTGGCTACGTTTAATTATTTAACTTAACCTTTTAGATTTTTAAAATTAATTAGACTTAACAGACATTTCCTTAGTTAGTGTACATTCAAAGGCTGTAGTTATTGTATGGATAAAAGGCTGTATATAACATTAACGGCTGTATTTATTCGAAGTAAGTAATGCCAGCTTATGGAGGTTATGTACGACAATGTAACTTAAATAAAATTTACTTTGTTCGTGTACATTAAAAGGGTGTATTTATGGTAAATGTTTACCTGTGCTACACCATACGCCATATTAACTGAGTAGTTAGTGGGATCACCACTACATTTTGCCTTAACGAAATTCAATTGCCTACAACGCAAAGCATTACATTTCAGACTCGTGGGTGGCCGACTCATCAGTTTCCTACAGTATCCACCGCTGAGAGCGATTTTGGGTAGCCGGCTCACCGCACATGCTTTAGTCTACGGCGCCTTCGGCGCCTCCGAGGTTACTAATAATAAACTCGCGGTGGGCTCAACGCAAAGCTTTAAACCGCCGTTTGGGCTCAACGCAATTTTGAACATGTAAGAATCATGTAAATTTTGTTTTGGAAACGCATCAACATGATTTCCAGTCAAATTCGGCTCACCGTCTACACAGTCAATATGGCGATCATTCACTTGTGCATGCATCCTTATGGGAGTATTTATTTTATTTTTTTTCTTCGTAAATAGCTTTGACCCCCGTTTAAAATTAATTTTCGCGTGTTTATATAACATAGAAGAATAAAAAAAAAAATATTTCACTTCAAGATTGTATGGTGGAGCACAGGTAAATATTAACCGTATTTATTGGAAGTACAGAAATTAGTTTACATTTATCGCACATAATTACGGTACAGGGACGATTTTGGGAGGTTGTGGCTACGTTTAATTATTTAACTTAACCTTTTAGATTTTTTAAATTAATTAGACTTAACAGACATTTCCTTAGTTAGTGTACATTCAAAGGCTGTATTTATTCCAAGTACCGGAATTAAAACGTACTTCCAATTTAGAACCTAGTACAATCTAATAACCAAACAAGTAGCCTACAATAAAATCCTTTTTTCAACATAATGCAATAAAAAGCAATGTGCAGTTTCTGTTAACATGCAAATGATTAAGTATTAATAATGGGTTACAGTGGAATTTAATGTTACTACGGTCTGAATTAATGCAAATAAAATTGGGAGACTCTCGTAAACATATTAAAGAATGCTTGTATATTACACACAAAATTATTATAGTACGGACATTTGTTAATGAATAGAAACAAATTTGACTCTATACTTTAGTATGTACCAATAAAATTCACCTTTTTTCAAATACCAATATCTGTTGTTTTTTTTCATACCCTTAAAAAAAGGTCATTAACAACATACATTATGAGAAAACGTGATTACAAATAACCAGCCATTAGTTACTTGTGAAGAAAATAGATATAACATTTACAAACATCAAATCTTCAATTCTCTCCCTATTTGTTTTATAAAAACTGGAGTTTCTTGTTCTTGATCCTTGACACAAAACACAAAACAAACAACAGACAAAGACAGAAAACAACAAATTCATAACACTAACATACATCAACAAACAAACTGAAAAAATAGCCCACAAGTTCAAAAAAAGCAGGATACAGAATCGTTTACAAAACTACTAACAAAACAGAACACACACACAAAGCACAAAACAAATTCGATCTACCTGGTGTTTACAAACTAAATTGCTCAAATTGCAACAAATTCTACATAGGCCAGACAGGACGTAGCTTCAAACAAAGATACATTGAACGCACAAAGGCACTCCACTCCACTACAGAATCCACCTTTGCAAACCACCTCATTGAAGCAAACCACACATACAAAAACATCGACAATAACATGAACATTCTACATGTACACACAAAAGGCCGAAAACTAGACACTCTAGAACAATTGGAAATATACAAACACACGTAAACAAATAAAAACAACATGCTAAACGAACAAACACAATTCAAATCGCACGCATTATTCGAACATATCTCACCCCACACACATAACAACGATCTTTCGAAATTCGATTCCGTCGCCCACAACAGGACGGACAGCGCTACCAGCGGCAACCTCTGAAGAAGCTTTTTAAAAGTGAAAACCGGTTTAGGTTGTAAGTTAAAACTTTATGTTTTTACTCATAAAAAACTTTGTGTTCCGAGTCGTTAATGAAATAGTTGTATTTAGTTAAGTAACGGACACGTCATGGACAACGAAATCCAAGAATCAGTCTTTGAATGGACAACGAAACTTTATGAATAAAGTCAGCGGAGTTTAACGAAGAGTCGAAAACTCGTGAACGAGAGAACGTAAACCTGACAATGAGTGCAAACATTCCTAGTCATCATTTGAAGGCAATCGCCGTATCTTTAGATTAGGTCTAGTGTGCGTGAATGTGTTCAGATTTGAAATAGGGAGGGGGGTCGCCACTCATAAATACTGCACAGAGCGGCAGAAGCGCTGGGGCCGGCTCTGACTCTCACACCTAGGCTTTCATCAATGAAGCGGCACTTGAATGCGATGTACCCAGCCAGATGTTTTAAGGCATCTTGAGGAACATCACCGTCACTTGCACACTGGGTCAAATCCTCTGTTTTTAACAATTCTGCTTCGTTGGTGTCACTATTCGGCGTAGTTGGTATTAATGTATGTTCAACTATGTATATGCATAGTTCACTGGTAACAAATTACATGAAGTCCTCGTCAGAGTCATTTGATTCCATAACTTCGGTAGAATGAATGCTACCATCCTCAGCCACAGACACTTCAAGATAACGGTATATCGTCCATGCTACCTGTTAAAAGCAAGAACCGAATTCTGTTGCGCACTTCAAAGGGAGTGGGATTATTATAAAAGACCCCTAATCCCCGAATTCGAGAAAAAAAGTTTTCTAGGCAATCGTGATTGAATCTAGCAGTCAAAATTTACGTCACCCCATGAATCATTGTCATTTGTTCATAAAGGCCTAGCAATGAATTTCAGGACATAACACCTTTCTGAAAAGGTAGTAAACTGTTTTTACTTGCTACTCGCATGTTAGTTATTACTTCCAAAATTCGTTTGAAAGTATTTTCTTGGCTCCTTAAATTCATGCCATATCCACTTCTGAGGGGCGTAGTCTGGTCTTTTGGAAGTCTCGAGTTTAAAACATCAGTGCATCGTTCATCGTTACCAGTTCGATGAAGCTGCTTTCACGCTCTTGCGTTGAAATAATTTGCAACATATTTCAGCGTCTTTGCTGTACGATTGTGAAGCAAATCTTAAATTTTGACGAGATCGACCAGTTACGTTAAGGTGTATCTGACTAATGTTGGGTAAAATCGTCTGGTCTCCTTTCTGTTACTGTAGCACATTTTCTATTGTATCCTTTTTAAGCTCAGTGTCGTCGCAAAGTAACAACCCATCGTCTAGAAAATGATTTCTAAGTAGCTTCAAAAGATGAGGTACATGACAGAAAAACCCACACCTTATCGTTTGTAGTTGGGTTAATGAAGAAAGTTTTGTCTGTGTTTACGGCCTAATTCCTTCCAGACTTTTGAATTCCTTCCCCCCATATCACATGTCACAGCCGCTACATGAATATTACTGCTCTCAGCGGCACTGATAATACTTTTAAGCAATTCATCTGTCATGGTGACATCAAAATCATAATAAATGGGTTGCTTCCACTTGGCAAACAGACCTCTAATCATGACCACCTGCACATTACTGCGGGCCTCAGAATTACGTCATCAGATGAATCATAGCACACACGTCCATTAATATTCATTTCATCGAAAGAAAGGACACAGATTTTCTCAAGTTCTGTAAAATTTGTAGCTTTAGCTTTCATTAAAGACAAAACTTCCTGAAGGATGGCTCGCCTGCATTTAAACTGTCGTGTCCACTTTTGGAGAGTAGAACGAGCAGGTAAGGCGAAATTGTGCTTTCCTAAGTATTCATAGGTTTTCTTTGAAAGTGCTCTTAGCGTGAGCCCATTCGCGATATCTTCTTATGACCATTTAACCCTCTTGTCTTGTAAAAGACATCAAATCTGGCCTGGAGTGAAGCACTTAGACAGGACATCTTTTACATCTTGATTTAATTTTCCCCGTGTTGTTTTCACTGTAATGCCTTCTTGAAAGACGCTACATATCTTGCTCTTTTGAGTGTTCTTAGACCAGCTTGTGTTTGTTTTAGCGCGAGTAGATTTAGGGAATTTTTCTTTTTTAGCTGTAAGATTTCTTCCGAAGTTTTGCCATTCCTATATCTTTTTCTGTGTCCTGATTTGTCTTTTCTTTGGGGGCAAAGTACAAAGTACTTATTGTTGCTAGCGCTCGTTTACTCACAGATCTAACTTCCATGCGGATCATTCAATCACTGAAGACTTATAGAGGGTAAACAATTGCTTAAATTTGTATGATTCGGTTCGGGAGTGAAACACTAAAAACAATTAGGCAAGGGTGACATTCAGTGGAGGTAAATTAACTAATAAATTATCTGAGATGCATAATTCTCTAAACGTTTTTAAACGAAAACCTCTTCAGTCATAATTCCTAAATGACAAATAGTTTATTTTTAGTTTTTAAATTTATTTATACTTAAAAAAACACTCACGCGCGCGCGCACACACACACACACACACACACACACACACACTGTAATGGGTCTAAATTTACATAAATATTATTTTCAAATTTTATGAATTCTATAACATGTGCAGATGAGGCCCCTTAAGGTGAGACGATTGCCAGTAAATGTTTTCAGGACCATATATGGTTATGCACCAAATCTCGAGTTTATTTGCAGTCAGTGATTAATAACAAAGGAATGCTGTTGACGAAAATCAGCTCGTGGGGAGTTAAAAAGGTGATACTAAGTTCAGCGAAACTTTTCAATACTGCGGACAAGACGTATGGCGGGGAGCGGAGTGAACCAGTTTAGAGACGACACAAACGGAAATTTATAACACTAAAAGTCAGTCGGCAAACAATATATAAATAAAGCGGACGTGGGCAGTTTCGCTATCCGCCGGCTGAGTACCATTTTCGCCCGCATAAACAGCATAAAACGCAAATCAAAAAATGTTAAATTTAATTAGTATTGGAATTTAAAACAATATAAATAATGTAATAATCAGTGATCAGTATAACTAAATTGACAGATCGGCCATAAGATATAAAAGTGAAAACAACAAAAAGTGTACGCAACAGGAGATGTCTCGTAGGATTAAACCATACGCAACATTAAAGGGAAGTAGACAATTTAACAATAATTAACTACTGGCTTTTCACTATATTTTAAAGTTGAGCTCAACAAAATCTAAAAATATGTAAAATGGTATGATTGTGTGAGTGAAGAATATGAATATAGGCCTAACAAGAAGCGTTGAGTTTGCGTAATCTTGATATACGTATTAGTATTTTGATGTAATAGTTATTGGAAATCAGTTTTACGCCTTAGGCGGAATAAATGTGTTCATGATCTTTTTATGTTATCAAAAGAAAATAAATAATGTTATTTTACTTGATATATGCATTTTGTTATTTGTATTTGCCCACTGTTCTCTGCCGAAGTACACTAAACGAATTCCTGGACCAAACCTTACAGATAAAATCTATATTAAATTAATAATTAATTACTGAATAATACTTCAGTTGTTTCGCCCGAACAGGGACAATTTAATTATCAATAACTGAATATACTTCAGTTGGCGCCCGAATTTACAGGGACATTGTAAATTAAAGTTGATTTACAATTTAGTCGAAAAATGGCAGAGAAAGACGCAAATACAAATTTAGATGAAAGCGCAGATGTGGGGTCAGTGTTGAATGTTACGAAAGATAGTGTGGTAACCATGAATGAAAATGTCGAGAGCGTATGCGAAATAGTGAATGTAAATGAAACGTTCGAAGTTGAGGGTACTAGAAGTAACGAGATAAATATATTTAATCAATTAGCGTTGATTATGGAAGTGATGAATAGTAAGTTTGAACAACAAAATAAGAATACTGATAAGAATATGGAAATGACGAATAATAAGTTTGAAGTAATGAATAATAAGTTTGACCAACAAAATAAGAATAATGATAATTTGAACACGAGTTTAAATGAATTTAACACTGAAATGAGTCAGATATTGATAATTTGAACACGAATTTGAATGAATTCAAAACTGAAATCAAAACAGAGATAAATGAAATGAATAATAAACTTGAAAAACCAGACAAGAAATTAGGAGACATGAATAGCGAATTCATGAGTATAAGAAGCGAAATAGAAATGAGTAAATTAAGTATGAATAACCAATTTAAAAGTATAAGTGAGAGTTTTAATGGAGTGAGTGGGAAGTTTGTTGAAATAAATAATAAACTAGAGAATATAGAAGTTGAAGTAAAACAAATAAGCGGGTGTAGTGGTATCGAAAATGATGACGACACGGGTGAGTGTGACGAAAATGAAAATAACGAAGTAACAGACGACCATGGCGTCAATACAGGTGAGAATAATGGTGGTAAAATAATGAAAAATTATGAAGAAATAATTAACAAGATAAGTGTTAGTTATAAAAATGAATTAACAAGTAGTAGCGGTAAGATAGTTGAAAACGAGATATATAAAAGTGATAGAGTGAAAATAAATAGTGATGATGATAATATAGAAACAGTGGGGTGTAGTGAGAGAGTAGAAATCAGTATTTGTAAATTGGAGAGGGAATATGAAGAGAATTATTTTGTAAATATTTTAACGTAACAAAGTTAAGGTCCCATACGTTACACAAAAACTTCATCGCTATCAAAATAAAACAATACCCAATGTGTGCAATAATTAAGGTCAGGAAGGTAAACTTTCATATAATAAACAGATTAATAATACCTAGTAAGGTTACTAGGTAATAGAAAAATAAAATGTCTATAATTACAAACTATAAAGTGATCAGTGGAAGGTGTCAGCTATAAAAAGTGTTAATCAATATAAAAATACTATAGACAGATTCATTCCATAGATAATTGGTAGAATTATATACTAAAGAGGAGACTAATTAATTGTTATTTAAAATGTTATGATGATGTGCATGTTATTATATTTTGTCATGTTATTTTGTTTGCATTATATTTATTCTGTATTTTGTATGTAGCAGGAGTAAAGCAATTGCTTTGAAAAAGCAGCAATTCATGGATGTTAATTTCATTTATGTTAAATTTATAAGAGTAAATATTAGGATACTGACTTTTAATAAATAATAGAGATATTATTGGATTGTATTTGTAAACTTGTCCATGAAGGGAATAATTGTTAATAAATTGCCAAGGGGTCATTGTAATTATATTATAAAAAGATGAAGGGTTCAATACTAAAATAAATAATAATAAATTGAAATCAGGATGAAATAAAATTAGAATAATTGGCCATAAGCCAGTGACTCATTGTATAGTAGGTCAGGTCAGAAAAGTTAAAATATAAAAACTATAACACATGTAATAAAACAAATAGGCCTAAAGCTAGTATTTTGTAAAGGGAAAATAATACCTTTTAAACTAAGTCGATCAAGAAGAAAATGTAGTAAAATGTATACAGTTTAATAATGCACATTATGTGAAAGTTTTATATGATGTAATGTAATTTTAATAAGGGAGTATTTTATTAAGTAAGTGCAAGAATATTTTCTAATTACGGCTCTAGGATAACAAATATTATCCAATAACAGAAGAAGAAATGGTTGTCAAGGACTACAAAATAGGAGATATCTTGTTGATTCAGACTCAATTGTTATATGTGAATGAGTTGAGTTCAGTTGATAAAAATTTAGAAAAGAAACCAAAAAACCTAACGAAAAAAATCAATATAAATGAAATTTCATAAATAGTAATCCATTAAAAAGGACAGTGGATCAACTTCCGAGGCTATCACTCAACAAATATAATTCGATCTACCAACAAAGTTAACGAATTTCTAAAAAATAAATTAACCAACCTATTAACTGCAAATGAGTAATAATGAAGATTAACTGTAAATAAATGAAGACGATCCATAGCCTGGAGATGCCAAATTAATTAAATATATTAAAAACAAACAAAGAAATTTAAAATAACGTCCAAAACCTCACTTTCCACAACCGAACGAAGTCTTAATACTACACAAATTCCATTGGGACCTGTAACCACCAGAACCGTGAAGATTCACGAAGATCAGAACTGAAATTTCTACTACATCCTGGGACATCAATACCAAACTTTTATTGAGAAGCTGGAGGCTGATATTTTCCAGACATTGAATCAACATTCTGTTCTCGTCTCTGCGTAGCGAAACACGGCCATATTAAGTATCTTGTCAACGTACGGTAAAAAACCAGCTTATGTTTGAACTTTATATAATAAGATTTTATAACTAAATTGTAATACCTAGTAACCTTAAATTGCATTACCTGACCTTACTAATAGTCACAAGAATTCCATGTACCCTGAGATAAAAACAAATTAAAAAATATAATTAAATTTTAAAACATCTAAATCCGAATTCAATGACGAATCGATTCAATCCTGTGTAATCGATGTGTTGTATCTGTGGCATGAGGAAGCACCTGTTTTGAATTAAAAAATATATAAAATAAAGAATCCTTCTTGAATTTGACGATTTCTTGTTATTTGTAGAGTAATTAGTGCATTTCGAATAAGTTGTAATTTACAGAGAAAGGAACGTGAGAAATACAGCAAGCGGAACAACTTAACCTATAATAACAGGCCGATCGTAAACAACAGCGCTCGTCTGCGGACAGCTGGTGAACACGGGAGAATAGAAAACTAATTCGCTTTATCCGCTCTCCTCTCTTCCCTCTCTCGATAGTGGATGGAGACTAGGCTTGAAGAATAACGATTGAATTACCCTATATATTAACTGGTGTAGAGCGTTATTCTTTTGTAAAGCACTTAAATACTATCTAAAATAGAGGTATTATCAATAATTGAATAATATAACCCACATAAAATATTGTCCCCTTATAAATAGATTGATATTGCAGTATTTAAGAGAGACCACTTACAACTTCATAAATAAGAAACACACACCTTGAAAAATTATATTACAAATTGGCGTTTCCAACGTGGAGCGTATTTAAACATTGTTCTACTTCATATTGATTATATTACAAATTGACGAACCCAACAGTGGGGCTTAATTAGGCGAGAGTTTCGAAGAGTATAAGGAGTCTCATTTATATTACAAATTGACGCCGACAACGTTGGGGCTTTTGAACATTATTTAATTTAATTAGAAAATCAATAGAGAGATTACTCGACTTAAGCTCCATTTATATTACAAATTGGCGCTCAACTAGTGGGCTTTAGTTAAGTAAAAAAATCGACTACATCGCTATTATTTAACTTGAGCAGGCGACTGTTAGAGGCACAGGAATGCATACGAGAGGTGTTTCTAAAAGGATAGCGAAGGGCCAGGAAACGGAAGAAGATAGACGGGAAGAAGAAGCAGAGATAATTACAGACACCGAAATGGAACAACAGGCGGGTGACAAGGAGGAAGCCAGAGGAGGCATGGATCTACTAAAACTATGGGAATTAATTAAAGAAGATTCCAAGAAACAGAAGGAAGAATTAAATAAAAAATTTGAAGAAAACTCAGAAAAACTAGAAAATAAAATAGACAGTATTAAAGAAGATTCCAAGAAACAGAAGGAAGAATTAGATAAAAAATTTGAAGAAAACTCAGAAAAAATAGACAGTATAAACGAAAACTCAAAGAAACAGAACGAAATTTTGGGTGAGAACTTAATCAAACTAATGAACGAGAAGTTTGACAAGAATAAAGAGGAAACTAATGAGAACAACCGACTAATCAATGAAAAAATAGACAGTATTAAGGAAAGTACTAGTGAAACCTTAAGACAAACTATAAATGAAAATAATGAACAATTGAAGGCCGATTTTAGACAAATAAATGAGAAAATCGACAGTTCCAATGAAAGGACTAAAGAAGAGTTTAGAGAAATACATGAGAAAATAAATCGTATAAGTGAAAGTATAAACAATAGGATAGACAAAATTAACGATAATACAGATGAGAAAATAAAGAATATTAACGAAACAATCAGTCAAAGAGTCGACCAAACAAAAGAGGAACTTATAGGGTTCAAGGAAGAGTTGACTACCCGAATAAATAACATGGAAATCAATAACAAAATTAGTGTAACGGAGGTACAAACAGAAACACAAGAAAAATTAGACGAGGTACAAATTAACATAGCTGGAAAAATAGAGCTAGTTAACAATGAAATAACACAAATAAAAACCCAAGTGGTTCAAAATAAAGGGACCGTTGTAAATATACAAAATCAGGAGTTGATTAATATGAAGGAGTCCATAGAAAATTTACAAAATAGACCAATGTACCTGGCACATCACATAGCGCCTGATCAAAAAGAAAACATTAATTTCAAAATTTATAGAGGAAACCCCATAGAATTTTTAGAGAGAATAGATGAATGGTTTGGTAGAATTAAAGTGACCCGATGGAACATAATCAAGAATTTGTTGGATAACTGTTTTAAAAACATAAATGATAATTGGTGGTCGGTGGTTCGAAACGAGATGAGTAATTATGAAGAGTTTAAGAAGGTTTTTAGGTCAAAATACTGGTCGGATTCCGTACAGAACATGATTAGGGACAACATTACCAATGGAAGATTCAACGTTAATCAAGAACAGTCCCCAACTACCTACTTTTTGGGAAAAGTGTGTTTGGCGCGTCATTTGGAACCATGAATACCAGAGGAGTGTTTGGTGAACAAACTATCATACCATTTCGAAGAAGAAATAGTTCGTGCTAGACGCAGTGGGTAAGTGAAGACAGTAGGAGCGATGGAAACATTGTTAGCCAGCTATGAAATGGAAGACTATTCTCAGAGGTCTCGAAGACAAAATGACTATTCAAACAATAGGAGAGAGGAGCAAAATCGAGAACCGCATCAGGGAATGAATAGGTATAACCATAATAATTATAACCAAAATGTTAATGACAATTATATGAATAACCGCTACCGCAATAATAATTACCAAAACAATAATCATTATAATAACCCTAATAATAACCGATACAGCCCAGGCCGCAGGAATTTTGACAATGGAAGAGACTATTGGAATAGTAATCGAGGGAACATTGACCGACGAAATCAAAACAGTAATAGAAGTCGAGAGGATTGCCTACCTAGGAACCAAGAAAATAATAGAGAATTCAGACCAGATGATGGCAACCCAGGAAACACTGCTAGAGACGATCGTCCGCAGGATAGGGTGGAAAACTAAATTCAGCAGTGGAAGTATCAAGTAACCCCTCACTGCTGGGATTGAAAGGGTATACACAAACAAAAAAAGACAATAACAAAATTATAATCATTACGGAAAACAATTATTTAAAAAATATATGAGAAGATCTAACTGAAGAAGGGTTACCGTCAGAAAATAAAAAGGACAATCAAATACTATATATAATGGCAGAATTGCAAGGAGTTATGACAGATATGGTGATTGATACTGGAGTGAACGTGTCACTTCTAGACAAAGTAGAATATAACAGAATAAAAGAAGGGTATAAGAAAAATATACCAACATTACCAGTCAATAACATGGTAATAATAGGTGCCACTGGCAGGCCAAACAAAACGATAAGGCAACAAGTAATGATGGAAGTATCCAGCGGAGGTAAAACTATTCCTATGGTGTTTATGGTAGCGCAAGGATTACCATTTAAAGCGATGCTAGGGTGTGATATGCTGCGGCGCCACTCAGCTATTATTGATATGGGCAGAGGGAAAATAACCCTGTACCATGAAAATGGAGAATGGTCAAGTGAAATAGTGGATCGTAAAAATACCACTGACCACCGACATTCTTTTACCCTAATACGTGATGACGGAACGGAGTATAAAACACCTTTTGAGGAGTTAGCCTGTGTTAAGGATGATGAATGGAAGGAAAAATTACAAGAAATTTATTCATTTAAAGCTACCAATACGAACGAAGTGACACCGGAACAAAAAAATCAGTTAGTAAAAATCTATAACAAATATAAAAAAGTATTTTCAGTTTGCCAGGAAAGGCTAAGAATTTTATTTGTGAATTGTCATTTAAACAACCCATTAATTTTAACAGGAAATCATATCCCATACCTCAATCCCTAAAACCAGCAGTGAGAAGGGAAATACAGAGTATGATGGAACAGGACATAATTGAGTATAGCTCATCACCATACACTAGCCCTATAGTAGCCATAAAGAAAAAGGACGGTACCGTACGCTTATGTTTAGATGCCCGGAAGATTAACAAAAATATAATTAATGATAGGACTTCACCAGGGGAAATTGAGGAATAAATGAAGAAATTTAAGGATTGTAAGTATATGAGCATTTGGGATGCCGTTTGTGGATACTGGCAGGTGGAGTTGCATCCCAACAGTAGAAATTACGTCGCCTTTATATTTGAGGGTAGAAATTACCATTTTAAACGTCTTCCTTTTGGATTAGTAAACTCTGTGGCGGTTTTCATCAAATGCATGGACCAGGTCCTGGGTAGGGAAGTGTTAGACTTCACAACGGTGTATGTAGATGATATATTGGTAACTTCAACCACATGGGAAGAACATTGTCAATGTGTGGAAATGATATTAAGCAAATTAGAAAGAAGCAACATTACTCTGAAATTGAATAAATCAAAATTAATAACCAATCAATTACAATTCCTTGGTTTCATACTCTCTGAAAATGGGATATCCACATCCCCTGAAAAAGTGGAAGCCATTCAAAACTTCCCCAGACCAAAAAACATTCGACAGTTGCAATCATTTCTAGGAGTGTGCAACTACTACCGCAAATTCCAAAGGAATTAGTCCCAATTAACAACGAGGTTTAAACACTTACTATCATATGGAATTCTTACAATGTATTATACTTAGACTAAGTATTCAACCATGTGTAGGATGGATCTAAAAAAAAAAAAAACTCAGTACTTCTTAACGCAAACCAACACAGCTAAGGGGAACCAGATCAGTTAGAGATGTGTTATTATACCAGGCCACTATTTGATATTTTTGATTTCATGTTTCAGTGTCTGGTGATGCTGTGGCGTTGGCCCTGTGCTGGCCTGCGTGCCAGAGCAGGAGCGTCAAGTGCCTGTCTGGCCTTGCGGTGTTGGGATCTCGAAAGAGAAGTCCAGTAAGGTCATTCAGGTGCGGTCACAGTCACTGGACCTGGGGTAAGTTAACCACAATTTTGAATAAAACGTAGAGGGGATTGTGGCGACATATCTTGGCTGATCCCTTTAGAAAGTATGAGAGTGTCAATGAGAGCTTTTGTGCTTCAGCATAAAACCTCTCATTGGGGGGTATTGTAATGGGTCTAAATTTACGTAAATATTATTTTCAAATTTTATGAGTTCTATAACATGTGCAGATGAGGCCCCTTAAGGTGAGACGATTGCCAGTAAAGGTTTTCAGGACCATATATGGTTATGCAGCAAATCTCGAGTTATTTGAAGTCAGTGATTAATAACGAAAGAATGTTGTTGACGAAAATCAGTTCGTGGCGAGTTAAAAAGGTGATACTAAGTTCAGCGAAACTTTTCAATACTGAGGACGAGACGTATGGCGGGCAGCGGAGTGAACCAGTTTAGAGACGACACAAACAGAAATTTTTAACACTAAAATTCAGTCGGCAAACAATATCTAAATAAAACGGACGTGGGCAGTTTCGCTCGCCGCCAGCTGAGTACCGTTTTCGCCCGCATAAACAGCATAAAACGCAAATTTAAAAATGTTAAATTTCATTAGTATTGGAATTTAAAACAATATAAATAATATATTAATCAGTGATCAGTAAAACTAAATTGACAGATCGGCCGTAAGATATAAAAGTGAAAACAACAAAAAGTGCACGCAACAGGAGACGTCTCGTAGGATGAAACCATACGCAACATTAAAGGGAAGTAGACATTTCAACAATAATTAACTACTGGCTTTTCACTATATTTTAAAGTTGAGCTCAACAAAATCTAAAAATATGTAAAATGGTATGATTGTGTGGGTGAAGAATATGAATATAGGCCTAACAAGAAGCGTTGAGTTTGCGTAATCTTGATATACGTACTAGTATTTTGATGTAATAGTTATTGGAAATCAGTTTTACGCCTTAAGGCGGAATAAATTTGTTCATGATCTTTTTATGTTATCAAAAGGAAATAAATAATGTTATATTTTACTTGATATATGCATTTTGTTATTTGTATTTGCCCACTGTTCTCTGCCGAAGTACACTAAACGAATTCCTGGACCAAACCTTACAGATAAAATCTATATTAAATTAATAAGTAATTACTGGATAATACTTCAGTTGTTTCGCCCGAACAGGGACAATTTAATTATCAATAACTGAACATACTTCAGTTGGCGCCCGAATTTACAGGGACATTGTAAATTAAAGTTGATTTACAAATTAGTCGAAAAATGACAGGGAAAGACGCAAATACAAATTTAGATGAAAGTGCAGATGTGGGGTCAGTGTTGAATGTTACGCAAGATTGTATGGTAACCACGAATGAAAATGTCGAGAGCGTAGGCGAAATAGTGAATGTAAATGAAACGTTCGAAGTTGAGGGTACTAGAAGTAACGAGATAAATATATTTAATCAATTAGCGTTGATTATGGAAGAGATAAATAATAAGTTTCAACAACAAAATAAGAATAATGATAAGAATATGGAAATGATGAATAATAAGTTTGAAGTAATGAATATTAAGTTTGACCAACAAAATAAGAATAATGATAATTTGAACACGAGTTTAAATGAATTTAAAACTGAAATGAAGTCAGATATTGATAATTTGAACACGAATTTGAATGAATTCAAAACTGAAATCAAATCAGAGATAAATGAAATGAATAATAAACTTGACAAACAAGACGAGAAATTAGGAGACATGAATAACGAATTCGTGAGTATAAGAAGCGAAATAGAAATGAGTAAATTAAGTATGAATAACCAATTTAAAAGTATAAGTGAGAGTTTTAATGGAGTGAGTGAGAAGTTTGTTGAATAAATAATAAACTAGAGAATATAGAAGGTGAATTAAAACAAATAAGTGGGTGTAGTGGTATCGAAAATGATGACGACACGGGTGAGTGTGACGAAAATGAAAATAACGAAGTAACAGACGACCATGGCGTCAATACAGGTGAGAATAATGGTGGTAAAATAATGAAAAATTACGAAGAAATAATTAAGAAGGTAAGTGTTAGTTATAAAAATGAATTAACAAGTAGTAGCGGTAAGATAGTTGAAAACGAGATATATAAAAGTGATACAGTGAAAATAAATAGTGATGATGATAATATAGAAAGAGTGGGGTGTAGTGAGAGAGTAGAAATCAGTATTTGTAAATTAGAGAGAGAATATGAACAGAATTATTTTGTGAATATAGGACAGAGGGTAACGTTTCCCCAGGTTTATTGTGAACCAAGATGTTTACAAAGGTTTTTGAAGGGCAAGAGTCCCTTAGAGGAAAACAATGTGTTTTCTAGTAGTCCCTTAATTTTTAGTAAGTGTTTTTATGATTTAGTACCCTCTGTATGGAACGATAGAAAAAGTACGAAATGGTGTTATGATGAAAGGTAGTGTTGTTTGAGGTTAACAGAGCTTATAACGAATTAGTAGAGAGGTTACATATTGACAGAGTTAGTGATATTAAGTACTTACCTTGCGAAATAGTTAGTGCAGCAAATGATGATAAGGTTGATGATATTGATTACTTACCTTGTGTCGAAACTGGCATAGCAGCAGATGATAATAATGATGAAATTATAATTGACCTAATTGTGACAAATTATACTCAGGGTGACTTGACTATACTCGATGGTGACAAGTTATATGATGTAATAATATGTAATAATCCTGTTGATAATGTGGAAAAATATGAGAATTTAAACAGTCTTTATATTGATGGAGATAATATAATGAATTTAATAAATAATGAGTTGTGTATACGTAAGTCCAGGTCATTATACGATGATGGGGGGTAAACAATTAATGTTTATGAACGTTTAACTATGTGACTAGGGTGTTTTGAACTGAACTGTTTTGTGAAATGATTTGTGGTAAACAGATAATAATGAGGATTGTAAATACTTTTGTGTTGATATTAAATATAATATAATACAAAATGTAATAATGTAGCAAAGGTAAAGTATACTCAACTTTGTGAATATTTTTAAAGTAATGAAATGTGTTCGATAAAATAATTGAATTAATTTGAAGGGAGATAATAAATGAAATATTGTATAAGATGAATATTGATAACAAATTAAAAAATTCTTGAGAATTGAATGGTATAGTAAATGTTAAATAATTGATGATTGATTAGTAAAATGTTCCATTGAAATTAAAGCGTAATGTCTACAATTTTATATGCAAATATAAAGGTGTATTGTTTATTTTCAGGCAACAATCGCAATGTTTAATAAATAAAATGTTATGTAAAATGAATGTTGATAATAAATTTGAACTTTTTGGAGAAGTGGTAAATAATTAAAGGTTGAGTATTAACAGGTTCAATTGAAATTAAAGTTTTGGAATGTTTGGAAATTTTATTCAGATGCAACTGAGATGTTTATTTTAATGTAATGAGGTTTATGTTCATTGTGCGTGTTTACTATGTTTTATTATGTTGTATTATGTTAGTGTGTGTGGAAGGTGGAATTTAACATAAATTCATATTTTCATCAATTATGTGATGATGGAGAAGGTGGTTACTAGGGTGTTAGTAACGAAATATTAAATATTAAAATGGGTTACATCAATAATGTAGAGTATGTAATTGATTTTCTGATGTAAATGAATGATGTGTTGACGAGGAGTATATTATTTTGATGTATTAAGGAGTAATATGAAGATGCTTAACGATTGTTAAGTAAGTAATTTGTTCTAATGTAGTTGATTTAATGTGTTTTACTCTATATAAGGAGTTTGTTAATTTCGAATTGTGAATAGAATATTTATAATGGGAGGTATGTGTACGTTGTAATGGAAAAGGTTTATTTAAATTTTGATGGGAATCAGAGCGATCATTTTGAATTTTGGGGTAAGAGTTAACGAGAGAAGGTTATACAGAATGTTGGTATGGAATTCTTACAATGTATTGTACTTAGACTAAGTATTCAACCATGTGTAGGACGGATCTAAAAAAAAAAAAACTCAGTACTTCTTAACGCAAACCAACACAGCTAAGGGGAACCAGATCAGTTAGAGATATGTTATTATACCAGGCCACTATTTGATATTATTGATTTCATGTTTCAGTGTCTGGTGATGCTGTGGCGTTGGCCCTGTGCTGGCCTGCGTGCCAGAGCAGGAGCGTCAAGTGCCTGTCTGGCCTTGCGGTGTTGGGATCTCGAAAGAGAAGTCCAGTAAGGTCATTCAGGTGCGGTCATAGTCACTGGACCTGGGGTAAGTTAACCACAATTTTGAATAAAACGTAGAGGGGGTTGTGGCGACATATCTTGGCTGATCCCTTTAGAAAGTATGAGAGTGTCAATGAGAGCTTTTGTGCTTCAGCATAAAACCTCTCATTGGGGGGTATTGTAATGGGTCTAAATTTACATAAATATTATTTTCAAATTTTATGAGTTCTATAACATGTGCAGATGAGGCCCCTTAAGGTGAGACGATTGCCAGTAAAGGTTTTCAGGACCATATATGGTTATGCAGCAAATCTCGAGTTATTTGCAGTCAGTGATTAATAACGAAAGAATGTTGTTGACGAAAATCAGTTCGTGGCGAGTTAAAAAGGTGATACTAAGTTCAGCGAAACTTTTCAATACTGAGGACGAGACGTATGGCGGGGAGCGGAGTGAACCAGTTTAGAGACGACACAAACAGAAATTTTTAACACTAAAATTCAGTCGGCAAACAATATCTAAATAAAACGGACGTGGGCAGTTTCGCTCGCCGCCAGCTGAGTACCGTTTTCGCCCGCATAAACAGCATAAAACGCAAATTTTAAAATGTTAAATTTCATTAGTATTGGAATTTAAAACAATATAAATAATATATTAATCAGTGATCAGTAAAACTAAATTGACAGATCGGCCGTAAGATATAAAAGTGAAAACAACAAAAAGTGCACGCAACAGGAGACGTCTCGTAGGATGAAACCATACGCAACATTAAAGGGAAGTAGACATTTCAACAATAATTAACTACTGGCTTTTCACTATATTTTAAAGTTGAGCTCAACAAAATCTAAAAATATGTAAAATGGTATGATTGTGTGGGTGAAGAATATGAATATAGGCCTAACAAGAAGCGTTGAGTTTGCGTAATCTTGATATACGTACTAGTATTTTGATGTAATAGTTATTGGAAATCAGTTTTACGCCTTAAGGCGGAATAAATGTGTTCATGATCTTTTTATGTTATCAAAAGGAAATAAATAATGTTATATTTTACTTGATATATGCATTTTGTTATTTGTATTTGCCCACTGTTCTCTGCCGAAGTACACTAAACGAATTCCTGGACCAAACCTTACAGATAAAATCTATATTAAATTAATAATTAATTACTGGATAATACTTCAGTTGTTTCGCCCGAACAGGGACAATTTAATTATCAATAACTGAACATACTTCAGTTGGCGCCCGAATTTACAGGGACATTGTAAATTAAAGTTGATTTACAATTTAGTCGAAAAATGACAGAGAAAGACGCAAATACAAATTTAGATGAAAGTGCAGATGTGGGGTCAGTGTTGAATGTTACGCAAGATAGTATGGTAACCACGAATGAAAATGTCGAGAGCGTAGGCGAAATAGTGAATGTAAATGAAACGTTCGAAGTTGAGGGTACTAGAAGTAACGAGATAAATATATTTAATCAATTAGCGTTGATTATGGAAGAGATAAATAATAAGTTTGAACAACAAAATAAGAATAATGATAAGAATATGGAAATGATGAATAATAAGTTTGAAGTAATGAATATTAAGTTTGACCAACAAAATAAGAATAATGATAATTTGAACACGAGTTTAAATGAATTTAAAACTGAAATGAAGTCAGATATTGATAATTTGAACACGAATTTGAATGAATTCAAAACTGAAATCAAATCAGAGATAAATGAAATGAATAATAAACTTGACAAACAAGACGAGAAATTAGGAGACATGAATAACGAATTCGTGAGTATAAGAAGCGAAATAGAAATGAGTAAATTAAGTATGAATAACCAATTTAAAAGTATAAGTGAGAGTTTTAATGGAGTGAGTGAGAAGTTTGTTGAATAAATAATAAACTAGAGAATATAGAAGGTGAATTAAAACAAATAAGTGGGTGTAGTGGTATCGAAAATGATGACGACACGGGTGAGTGTGACGAAAATGAAAATAACGAAGTAACAGACGACCATGGTGTCAATACAGGTGAGAATAATTGTGGTAAAATAATGAAAAATTACGAAGAAATAATTAACAAGGTAAGTGTTAGTTATAAAAATGAATTAACAAGTAGTAGCGGTAAGATAGTTGAAAACGAGATATATAAAAGTGATACAGTGAAAATAAATAGTGATGATGATAATATAGAAAGAGTGGGGTGTAGTGAGAGAGTAGAAATCAGTATTTGTAAATTAGAGAGAGAATATGAAGAGAATTATTTTGTGAATATAGGACAGAGGGTAACGTTTCCCCAGGTTTATTGTGAACCAAGATGTTTACAAAGGTTTTTGAAGGGCAAGAGTCCCTTAGAGGAAAACAATGTGTTTTCTAGTAGTCCCTTAATTTTTAGTAAGTGTTTTTATGATTTAGTACCCTCTGTATGGAACGATAGAAAAAGTACGAAATGGTGTTATGATGAAAGGTAGTGTTGTTTGAGGTTAACAGAGCTTATAACGAATTAGTAGAGAGGTTACATATTGACAGAGTTAGTGATATTAAGTACTTACCTTGCGAAATAGTTAGTGCAGCAAATGATGATAAGGTTGATGATATTGACTACTTACCTTGTGTCGAAACTGGCATAGCAGCAGATGATAATAATGATGAAATTATAATTGACCTAATTGTGACAAATTATACTCAGGGTGACTTGACTATACTCGATGGTGACAAGTTATATGATGTAATAATATGTAATAATCCTGTTGATATTGTGGAAAAATATGAGAATTTAAACAGTCTTTATATTGATGGAGATAATATAATGAATTTAATAAATAATGAGTTGTGTATACGTAAGTCCAGGTCATTATACGATAATGGGGGGTAAACAATGTTTATGAACGTTTAACTATGTGAGTAGGGTGTTTTGAAATGAACTGTTTTATGAAATGATTTGTGGTAAACAGATAATAATGAGGATTGTAAATACTTTTGTGTTGATACTAAATATAATATAATATAAAATGTAATAATGTAGCAAAGGTAAAGTATACTCAACTTTGTGAATATTGTTAAAGTAATGAAATGTGTTCGATAAAATAATTGAATTAAATTGAAGGGAGATAATAAATGAAATATTGTATAAGATGAATATTGATAACAAATTAAAAAATTCTTGAGAATTGAATGGTATAGTAAATGCTAAATAATTGATGATTGATTAGTAAAATGTTCAATTGAAATTAAAGTGTAATGTCTACAATTTTATATGCAAATATAAAGGTGTATTGTTTATTTTCAGGCAACAATCGCAATGTTTAATAAATAAAATGTTATGCAAAATGAATGTTGATAATAAATTTGAACTTTTTGGAGAAGTGGTAAATAATTAAAGGTAGAGTATTAACAGGTTCAATTGAAATTAAAGTTTTGGAAAGTTTGGAAATTTTATTCAGATGCAACTGAGATGTTTATTTTAATGTAATGAGGTTTATGTTCATTGTGCGTGTTTACTATGTTTTATTATGTTGTATTATGTTAGTGTGTGTGGAAGGTGGAATTTAAAATAAATTCATATTTTTATCAATTATGTGAGGATGGAGAAGGTGGTTACTAGGGTGTTAGTAACGAAATATTAAATATTAAAATGGGTTACATCAATAATGTAGAGTATGTAATTGATTTTCTGATGTAAATGAATGATGTGTTGACGAGGAGTATATTATTTTGATGTATTAAGGAGTAATATGAAGATGCTTAACGATTGTTAAGTAAGTAATTTGTTCTAATGTAGTTGATTTAATGTGTTTTACTCTATATAAGGAGTTTGTTAATTTCGAATTGTGAATAGAATATTTATAATGGGAGGGATGTGTACGTTGTAATGGAAAAGGTTTATTTAAATTTTGATGGGAATCAGAGCGATCATTTTGAATTTTGGGGTAAGAGTTAACGAGAGAAGGTTATACAGAATGTTGGTATGGAATTCTTACAATGTATTGTACTTAGACTAAGTATTCAACCATGTGTAGGACGGATCTAAAAAAAAAAAACTCAGTACTTCTTAACGCAAACCAACACAGCTAAGGGGAACCAGATCAGTTAGAGATATGTTATTATACCAGGCCACTATTTGATATTTTTGATTTCATGTTTCAGTGTCTGGTGATGCTGTGGCGTTGGCCCTGTGCTGGCCTGCGTGCCAGAGCAGGAGCGTCAAGTGCCTGTCTGGCCTTGCGGTGTTGGGATCTCGAAAGAGAAGTCCAGTAAGGTCATTCAGGTGCGGTCATAGTCACTGGACCTGGGGTAAGTTAACCACAATTTTGAATAAAACGTAGAGGGGGTTGTGGCGACATATCTTGGCTGATCCCTTTAGAAAGTATGAGAGTTTCAATGAGAGCTTTTGTGCTTCAGCATAAAACCTCTCATTGGGGGGTATTGTAATGGGTCTAAATTTACATAAATATTATTTTCAAATTTTATGAGTTCTATAACATGTGCAGATGAGGCCCCTTAAGGTGAGACGATTGCCAGTAAAGGTTTTCAGGACCATATATGGTTATGCAGCAAATCTCGAGTTATTTGCAGTCAGTGATTAATAACGAAAGAATGTTGTTGACGAAAATCAGCTCGTGGCGAGTTAAAAAGGTGATACTAAGTTCAGCGAAACTTTTCAATACTGAGGACGAGACGTATGGCGGGGAGCGGAGTGAACCAGTTTAGAGACGACACAAACAGAAATTTTTAACACTAAAATTCAGTCGGCAAACAATATCTAAATAAAACGGACGTGGGCAGTTTCGCTCGCCGCCAGCTGAGTACCGTTTTCGCCCGCATAAACAGCATAAAACGCAAATTTAAAAATGTTAAATTTCATTAGTATTGGAATTTAAAACAATATAAATAATATATTAATCAGTGATCAGTAAAACTAAATTGACAGATCGGCCGTAAGATATAAAAGTGAAAACAACAAAAAGTGCACGCAACAGGAGACGTCTCGTAGGATGAAACCATACGCAACATTAAAGGGAAGTAGACATTTCAACAATAATTAACTACTGGCTTTTCACTATATTTTAAAGTTGAGCTCAACAAAATCTAAAAATATGTAAAATGGTATGATTGTGTGGGTGAAGAATATGAATATAGGCCTAACAAGAAGCGTTGAGTTTGCGTAATCTTGATATACGTACTAGTATTTTGATGTAATAGTTATTGGAAATCAGTTTTACGCCTTAAGGCGGAATAAATGTGTTCATGATCTTTTTATGTTATCAAAAGGAAATAAATAATGTTATATTTTACTTGATATATGCATTTTGTTATTTGTATTTGCCCACTGTTCTCTGCCGAAGTACACTAAACGAATTCCTGGACCAAACCTTACAGATAAAATCTATATTAAATTAATAATTAATTACTGGATAATACTTCAGTTGTTTCGCCCGAACAGGGACAATTTAATTATCAATAACTGAACATACTTCAGTTGGCGCCCGAATTTACAGGGACATTGTAAATTAAAGTTGATTTACAATTTAGTCGAAAAATGACAGAGAAAGACGCAAATACAAATTTAGATGAAAGTGCAGATGTGGGGTCAGTGTTGAATGTTACGCAAGATAGTATGGTAACCACGAATGAAAATGTCGAGAGCGTAGGCGAAATAGTGAATGTAAATGAAACGTTCGAAGTTGAGGGTACTAGAAGTAACGAGATAAATATATTTAATCAATTAGCGTTGATTATGGAAGAGATAAATAATAAGTTTGAACAACAAAATAAGAATAATGATAAGAATATGGAAATGATGAATAATAAGTTTGAAGTAATGAATATTAAGTTTGACCAACAAAATAAGAATAATGATAATTTGAACACGAGTTTAAATGAATTTAAAACTGAAATGAAGTCAGATATTGATAATTTGAACACGAATTTGAATGAATTCAAAACTGAAATCAAATCAGAGATAAATGAAATGAATAATAAACTTGACAAACAAGACGAGAAATTAGGAGACATGAATAACGAATTCGTGAGTATAAGAAGCGAAATAGAAATGAGTAAATTAAGTATGAATAACCAATTTAAAAGTATAAGTGAGAGTTTTAATGGAGTGAGTGAGAAGTTTGTTGAATAAATAATAAACTAGAGAATATAGAAGGTGAATTAAAACAAATAAGTGGGTGTAGTGGTATCGAAAATGATGACGACACGGGTGAGTGTGACGAAAATGAAAATAACGAAGTAACAGACGACCATGGTGAGAATAATGGTGGTAAAATAACGAAAAATTACGAAGAAATAATTAAGAAGGTAAGTGTTAGTTATAAAAATGAATTAACAAGTAGTAGCGGTAAGATAGTTGAAAACGAGATATATAAAAGTGATACAGTGAAAATAAATAGTGATGATGATAATACAGAAAGAGTGGGGTGTAGTGAGAGAGTAGAAATCAGTATTTGTAAATTAGAGAGAGAATATGAAGAGAATTATTTTGTGAATATAGGACAGAGGGTAACGTTTCCCCAGGTTTATTGTGAACCAAGATGTTTACAAAGGTTTTTGAAGGGCAAGAGTCCCTTAGAGGAAAACAATGTGTTTTCTAGTAGTCCCTTAATTTTTAGTAAGTGTTTTTATGATTTAGTACCCTCTGTATGGAACGATAGAAAAAGTACGAAATGGTGTTATGATGAAAGGTAGTGTTGTTTGAGGTTAACAGAGCTTATAACGAATTAGTAGAGAGGTTAGATATTGACAGAGTTAGTGATATTAAGTACTTACCTTGCGAAATAGTTAGTGCAGCAAATGATGATAAGGTTGATGATATTCATTACTTACATTGTGTCGAAACTGGCATAGCAGCAGATGATAATAATGATGAAATTATAATTGACCTAATTGTGACATATTATACTCAGGGTGACTTGACTATACTCGATGGTGACAAGTTATATGATGTAATAATATGTAATAATCCTGTTGATATTGTGGAAAAATATGAGAATTTAAACAGTCTTTATATTGATGGAGATAATATAATGAATTTAATAAATAATGAGTTGTGTATACGTAAGTCCAGGTCATTATACGATGATGGGGGGTAAACAATTAATGTTTATGAACGTTTAACTATGTGAGTAGGGTGTTTTGAAATGAACTGTTTTGTGAAATGATTTGTGGTAAACAGATAATAATGAGGATTGTAAATACTTTTGTGTTGATATTAAATATAATATAATAAAATATAAAATGTAATAATGTAGCAAAGGTAAAGTATACTCAACTTTGTGAATATTGTTAAAGTAATGAAATGTGTTCGATAAAATAATTGAATTAATTTGAAGGGAGATAATAAATGAAATATTGTATAAGATGAATATTGATAACAAATTAAAAAATTCTTGAGAATTGAATGGTATAGTAAATGCTAAATAATTGATGATTGATTAGTAAAATGTTCAATTGAAATTAAAGTGTAATGTCTACAATTTTATATACAAATATAAAGGTGTATTGTTTATTTTCAGGCAACAATCGCAATGTTTAATAAATAAAATGTTATGTAAAATGAATGTTGATAATAAATTTGAACTTTTAGGAGAAGCGGTAAATAATTAAAGGTTGAGTATTAACAGGTTCAATTGAAATTAAAGTTTTGGAATGTTTGGAAATTTTATTCAGATGCAACTGAGATGTTTATTTTAATGTAATGAGGTTTATGTTCATTGTGCGTGTTTACTATGTTTTATTATGTTGTATTATGTTAGTGTGTGTGGAAGGTGGAATTTAAAATAAATTCATATTTTTATCAATTATGTGAGGATGGAGAAGGTGGTTACTAGGGTGTTAGTAACGAAATATTAAATATTAAAATGGGTTACATCAATAATGTAGAGTATGTAATTGATTTTCTGATGTAAATGAATGATGTGTTGACGAGGAGTATATTATTTTGATGTATTAAGGAGTAATATGAAGATGCTTAACGATTGTTAAGTAAGTAATTTGTTCTAATGTAGTTGATTTAATGTGTTTTACTCTATATAAGGAGTTTGTTAATTTCGAAATGTGAATGGAATATTTATAATGGAAGGTATTTGTACGTTGTAATGGAAATGTTTATTTAAATTTTGATGGGAATCAGAGCGATCATTTTGAATTTTGGGGTAAGAGTTAACGAGAGAAGGTTATACAGAATGTTGGTATGGAATTCTTACAATGTATTATACTTAGACTAAGTATTCAACCATGTGTAGGATGGATCTAAAAAAAAAAAAAACTCAGTACTTCTTAACGCAAACCAACACAGCTAAGGGGAACCAGATCAGTTAGAGATATGTTATTATACCAGGCCACTATTTGATATTTTTGATTTCATGTTTCAGTGTCTGGTGATGCTGTGGCGTTGGCCCTGTGCTGGCCTGCGTGCCAGAGCAGGAGCGTCAAGTGCCTGTCTGGCCTTGCGGTGTTGGGATCTCGAAAGAGAAGTCCAGTAAGGTCATTCAGGTGCGGTCACAGTCACTGGACCTGGGGTAAGTTAACCACAGTTTTGAATAAAACGTAGAGGGGGTTGTGGCGACATATCTTGGCTGATCCCTTTAGAAAGTATGAGAGTGTCAATGAGAGCTTTTGTGCTTCAGCATAAAACCTCTCATTGGGGGGTATTGTAATGGGTCTAAATTTACATAAATATTATTTTCAAATTTTATGAGTTCTATAACATGTGCAGATGAGGCCCCATAAGGTGAGACGATTGCCAGTAAAGGTTTTCAGGACCATATATGGGTATGCAGCAAATCTCGAGTTATTTGCAGTCAGTGATTAATAACGAAAGAATGTTGTTGACGAAAATCAGTTCGTGGCGAGTTAAAAAGGTGATACTAAGTTCAGCGAAACTTTTCAATACTGAGGACGAGACGTATGGCGGGGAGCGGAGTGAACCAGTTTAGAGACGACACAAACAGGAATTTTTAACACTAAAATTCAGTCGGCAAACAATATCTAAATAAAACGGACGTGGGCAGTTTCGCTCGCCGCCAGCTGAGTACCGTTTTCGCCCGCATAAACAGCATAAAACGCAAATTTTAAAATGTTAAATTTCATTAGTATTGGAATTTAAAACAATATAAATAATATATTAATCAGTGATCAGTAAAACTAAATTGACAGATCGGCCGTAAGATATAAAAGTGAAAACAACAAAAAGTGCACGCAACAGGAGACGTCTCGTAGGATGAAACCATACGCAACATTAAAGGGAAGTAGACATTTCAACAATAATTAACTACTGGCTTTTCACTATATTTTAAAGTTGAGCTCAACAAAATCTAAAAATATGTAAAATGGTATGATTGTGTGAATGAAGAATATGAATATAGGCCTAACAAGAAGCGTTGAGTTTGCGTAATCTTGATATACGTACTAGTATTTTGATGTAATAGTTATTGGAAATCAGTTTTACGCCTTAAGGCGGAATAAATGTGTTCATGATCTTTTTATGTTATCAAAAGGAAATAAATAATGTTATATTTTACTTGATATATGCATTTTGTTATTTGTATTTGCCCACTGTTCTCTGCCGAAGTACACTAAACGAATTCCTGGACCAAACCTTACAGATAAAATCTATATTAAATTAATAATTAATTACTGGATAATACTTCAGTTGTTTCGCCCGAACAGGGACAATTAAATTATCAATAACTGAACATACTTCAGTTGGCGCCCGAATTTACAGGAACATTGTAAATAAAAGTTGATTTACAATTTAGTCGAAAAATGGCAGAGAAAGACGCAAATACAAATTTAGATGAAAGTGCAGATGTGGGGTCAGTGTTGAATGTTACGCAAGATAGTATGGTAACCACGAATGAAAATGTCGAGAGCGTAGGCGAAATAGTGAATGTAAATGAAACGTTCGAAGTTGAGGGTACTAGAAATAACGAGATAAATATATTTTATCAATTAGCGTTGATTATGGAAGAGATAAATAATAAGTTTGAACAACAAAATAAGAATAATGATAAGAATATGGAAATGATGAATAATAACTTTGAAGTAATGAATATTAAGTTTGACCAACAAAATAAGAATAATGATAATTTGAACACGAGTTTAAATAAATTTAAAACTGAAATGAAGTCAGATATTGATAATTTGAACACGAATTTGAATGAATTCAAAACTGAAATCAAATCAGAGATAAATGAAATGAATAATAAACTTGACAAACAAGACGAGAAATTAGGAGACATGAATAACGAATTCGTGAGTATAAGAAGCGAAATAGAAATGAGTAAATTAAGTATGAATAACCAATTTAAAAGTATAAGTGAGAGTTTTAATGGAGTGAGTGAGAAGTTTGTTGAATAAATAATAAACTAGAGAATATAGAAGGTGAATTAAAACAAATAAGTGGGTGTAGTGGTATCGAAAATGATGACGACACGGGTGAGTGTGACGAAAATGAAAATAACGAAGTAACAGACGACCATGGCGTCAATACAGGTGAGAATAATGGTGGTAAAATAATGAAAAAATACGAAGAAATAATTAACAAGGTAAGTGTTAGTTATAAAAATGAATTAACAAATAGTAGCGGTAAGATAGTTGAAAACGAGATATATAAAAGTGATACAGTGAAAATAAATAGTGATGATGATAATATAGAAAGAGTGGGGTGTAGTGAGAGAGTAGAAATCAGTATTTGTAAATTAGAGAGAGAATATGAACAGAATTATTTTGTGAATATAGGACAGAGGGTAACGTTTCCCCAGGTTTATTGTGAACCAAGATGTTTACAAAGGTTTTTGAAGGGCAAGAGTCCCTTAGAGGAAAACAATGTGTTTTCTAGTAGTCCCTTAATTTTTAGTAAGTGTTTTTATGATTTAGTACCCTCTGTATGGAACGATAGAAAAAGTACGAAATGGTGTTATGATGAAAGGTAGTGTTGTTTGAGGTTAATAAAGCTTATAACGAATTAGTAGAGAGGTTACATATTGACAGAGTTAGTGATATTAAGTACTTACCTTGCGAAATAGTTAGTGCAGCAAATGATGATAAGGTTGATGATATTGATTACTTACCTTGTGTCGAAACTGGCATAGCAGCAGATGATAATAATGATGAAATTATAATTGACCTAATTGTGACAAATTATACTCAGGGTGACTTGACTATACTCGATGGTGACAAGTTATATGATGTAATAATATGTAATAATCCTGTTGATATTGTGGAAAAATATGAGAATTTAAACAGTCTTTATATTGATGGAGATAATATAATGAATTTAATAAATAATGAGTTGTGTATACGTAAGTCCAGGTCATTATACGATGATGGGGGGGAAACAATTAATGTTTATGAACGTTTAACTATGTGAGTAGGGTGTTTTGAAATGAACTGTTTTGTGAAATGATTTGTGGTAAACAGATAATAATGAGGATTGTAAATACTTTTGTGTTGATATTAAATATAATATAATATAAAATGTAATAATGTAGCAAAGGTAAAGTATACTCAACTTTGTGAATTTTGTTAAAGTAATGAAATGTGTTCGATAAAATAATTGAATTCATTTGAAGGGAGATAATAAATTAAATATTGTATAAGATGAATATTGATAACAAATTAAAAAATTCTTGAGAATTGAATGGTATAGTAAATGCTAAATAATTGATGATTGATTAGTAAAATGTTCAATTGAAATTAAAGTGTAATGTCTACAATTTTATATGCAAATATAAAGGTGTATTGTTTATTTTCAGGCAACAATCGCAATGTTTAATAAATAAAATGTTATGTAAAATGAATGTTGATAATAAATTTGAACTTTTTGGAGAAGTGGTAAATAATTAAAGGTTGAGTATTAACAGGTTCAATTGAAATTAAAGTTTTGGAATGTTTGGAAATTTTATTCAGATGCAACTGAGATGTTTATTTTAATGTAATGAGGTTTATGTTCATTGTGCGTGTTTACTATGTTTTATTATGTTGTATTATGTTAGTGTGTGTGGAAGGTGGAATTTAAAATAAATTCATATTTTAATAAATTATGAGAGGATGGAGAAGGTGGTTACTAGGGTGTTAGTAACGAAATATTAAATATTAAAATGGGTTACATCAATAATGTAGAGTATGTAATTGATTTTCTGATGTAAATGAATGATGTGTTGACGAGGAGTATATTATTTTGATGTATTAAGGAGTAATATGAAGATGCTTAACGATTGTTAAGTAAGTAATTTGTTCTAATGTAGTTGATTTAATGTGTTTTACTCTATATAAGGAGTTTGTTAATTTCGAAATGTGAATGGATTATTTATAATGGAAGGTATTTGTACGTTGTAATGGAAATGTTTATTTAAATTTTGATGGGAATCAGAGCGATCATTTTGAATTTTGGGGTAAGAGTTAACGAGAGAAGGTTATACAGAATGTTGGTATGGAATTCTTACAATGTATTATACTTAGACTAAGTATTCAACCATGTGTAGGATGGATCTAAAAAAAAAAAAAACTCAGTACTTCTTAACGCAAACCAACACAGCTAAGGGGAACCAGATCAGTTAGAGATATGTTATTATACCAGGCCACTATTTGATATTTTTGATTTCATGTTTCAGTGTCTGGTGATGCTGTGGCGTTGGCCCTGTACTGGCCTGCGTGCCAGAGCAGGAGCGTCAAGTGCCTGTCTGGCCTTGCGGTGTTGGGATCTCGAAAGAGAAGTCCAGTAAGGTCAATCAGGTGCGGTCACAGTCACTGGACCTGGGGTAAGTTAACCACAATTTTGAATAAAACGTAGAGGGGGTTGTGGCGACATATCTTGGCTGATCCCTTTAGAAAGTATGAGAGTGTCAATGAGAGCTTTTGTGCTTCAGCATAAAACCTCTCACTGGGGGGTATTGTAATGGGTCTAAATTTACATAAATATTATTTTCAAATTTTATGAGTTCTATAACATGTGCAGATGAGGCCCCTTACAGTGAGACGATTGCCAGTAAAGGTTTTCAGGACCATATATGGTTATGCAGCAAATCTCGAGTTATTTGCAGTCAGTGATTAATAACGAAAGAATGTTGTTGACGAAAATCAGTTCGTGGCGAGTTAAAAAGGTGATACTAAGTTCAGCGAAACTTTTCAATACTGAGGACGAGACGTATGGCGGGGAGCGGAGTGAACCAGTTTAGAGACGACACAAACAGAAATTTTTAACACTAAAATTCAGTCGGCAAACAATATCTAAATAAAACGGACGTGGGCAGTTTCGCTCGCCGCCAGCTGAGTACCGTTTTCGCCCGCATAAACAGCATAAAACGCAAATTTAAAAATGTTAAATTTCATTAGTATTGGAATTTAAAACAATATAAATAATATATTAATCAGTGATCAGTAAAACTAAATTGACAGATCGGCCGTAAGATATAAAAGTGAAAACAACAGAAAGTGCACGCAACAGGAGACGTCTCGTAGGAAGAAACCATACGCAACATTAAAGGGAAGTAGACATTTCAACAATAATTAACTACTGGCTTTTCACTATATTTTAAAGTTGAGCTCAACAAAATCTAAAAATATGTAAAATGGTATGATTGTGTGGGTGAAGAATATGAATATAGGCCTAACAAGAAGCGTTGAGTTTGCGTAATCTTGATATACGTACTAGTATTTTGATGTAATAGTTATTGGAAATCAGTTTTACGCCTTAAGGCGGAATAAATTTGTTCATGATCTTTTTATGTTATCAAAAGGAAATAAATAATGTTATATTTTACTTGATATATGCATTTTGTTATTTGTATTTGCCCACTGTTCTCTGCCGAAGTACACTAAACGAATTCCTGGACCAAACCTTACAGATAAAATCTATATTAAATTAATAATTAATTACTGGATAATACTTCAGTTGTTTCGCCCGAACAGGGACAATTAAATTATCAATAACTGAACATACTTCAGTTGGCGCCCGAATTTACAGGGACATTGTAAATAAAAGTTGATTTACAATTTAGTCGAAAAATGGCAGAGAAAGACGCAAATACAAATTTAGATGAAAGTGCAGATGTGGGGTCAGTGTTGAATGTTACGCAAGATAGTATGGTAACCACGAATGAAAATGTCGAGAGCGTAGGCGAAATAGTGAATGTAAATGAAACGTTCGAAGTTGAGGGTACTAGAAGTAACGAGATAAATATATTTAATCAATTAGCGTTGATTATGGAAGAGATAAATAATAAGTTTGAACAACAAAATAAGAATAATGATAATTTGAACACGAGTTTAAATGAATTTAAAACTGAAATGAAGTCAGATATTGATAATTTGAACACGAATTTGAATGAATTCAAAACTGAAATCAAATCAGAGATAAATCAAATGAATAATAAACTAGACAAACAAGACGAGAAATTAGGAGACATGAATAACGAATTCGTGAGTATAAGAAGCGAAATAGAAATGAGTAAATTAAGTATGAATAACCAATTTAAAAGTATAAGTGAGAGTTTTAATGGAGTGAGTGAGAAGTTTGTTGAATAAATAATAAACTAGAGAATATAGAAGGTGAATTAAAACAAATAAGTGGGTGTAGTGGTATCGAAAATGATGACGACACGGGTGAGTGTGACGAAAATGAAAATAACGAAGTAACAGACGACCATGGTGAGAATAATGGTGGTAAAATAACGAAAAATTACGAAGAAATAATTAACAAGGTAAGTGTTAGTTATAAAAATGAATTAACAAGTAGTAGCGGTAAGATAGTTGAAAACGAGATATATAAAAGTGATACAGTGAAAATATATAGTGATGATGATAATATAGAAACAGTGGGGTGTAGTGAGAGAGTAGAAATCAGTATTTGTAAATTAGAGAGAGAATATGAAGAGAATTATTTTGTGAATATAGGACAGAGGGTAACGTTTCCCCAGGTTTATTGTGAACCAAGATGTTTACAAAGGTTTTTGAAGGGCAAGAGTCCCTTAGAGGAAACCAATGTGTTTTCTAGTAGTCCCTTAATTTTTAGTAAGTGTTTTTATGATTTAGTACCCTCTGTATGGAACGATAGAAAAAGTACGAAATGGTGTTATGATGAAAGGTAGTGTTGTTTGAGGTTAACAGAGCTTATAACGAATTAGTAGAGAGGTTACATATTGACAGAGTTAGTGATATTAAGTACTTACCTTGCGAAATAGTTAGTGCAGCAAATGATGATAAGGTTGATGATATTCATTACTTACCTTGTGTCGAAACTGGCATAGCAGCAGATGATAATAATGATGAAATTATAATTGACCTAATTGTGACAAATTATACTCAGGGTGACTTGACTATACTCGATGGTGACAAGTTATATGATGTAATAATATGTAATAACCCTGTTGATATTGTGGAAAAATATGAGAATTTAAACAGTCTTTATATTGATGGAGATAATATAATGAATTTAATAAATAATGAGTTGTGTATACGTAAGTCCAGGTCATTATACGATGATGGGGGGTAAACAATTAATGTTTATGAACGTGTAACTATGTGAGTAGGGTGTTTTGAAATGAACTGTTTTGTGAAATGATTTGTGGTAAACAGATAATAATGAGGATTGTAAATACTTTTGTGTTGATATTAAATATAATATAATATAAAATGTAATAATGTAGCAAAGGTAAAGTATACTCAACTTTGTGAATATTGTTAAAGTAATGAAATGTGTTCGATAAAATAATTGAATTAATTTGAAGGGAGATAATAAATGAAATATTGTATAAGATGAATATTGATAACAAATTAAAAAATTCTTGAAAATTGAATGGTATAGTAAATGCTAAATAATTGATGATTGATTAGTAAAATGTTCAATTGAAATTAAAGTGTAATGTCTACAATTTTATATGCAAATATAAAGGTGTATTGTTTATTTTCAGGCAACAATCGCAATGTTTAATAAATAAAATGTTATGTAAAATGAATGTTGATAATAAATTTGAATTTTTTGGAGAAGTGGTAAATAATTAAAGGTTGAGTATTAACAGGTTCAATTGAAATTATAGTTTTGGAATGTTTGGAAATTTTATTCAGATGCAACTGAGATATTTTGAAACCCCTACTTCATTTTGAGTAGTTAAAACAAAAAGAATATTTCTTTTTGTAAAGAGGGGTTACAAGTTAATTAAAACTAGGCTAAGGCCTAGAGAAGCTAAAAATTGCGCTGGATCCAGTAAGACGGGACTTGCAATAAAAACTCAAGAATTAAATAATTAACAATCCCATTTTATTATTCTATCTCATAATATTAATAACAAAAAAACAACAGTGATTTATAATTCCCCTTTTAAATGGTTAACTAAAGAAGTATACCCTCTCAACAAGGCCACCTGAAAAAATATTAACTGAATCCACGATAATAATTGCTATGTCACCATCAATGAATTGAAAATTTAAAATAATCATTAACCTCAAAATAAAACTCCCATTAAACTATTTATTAAAATATAAAATTTATATCATATGTTCCTTTTAAAATGCAGTATATAAATTGATGAAGGTAAATGATTTCATTCCCAGTTACTATTAATAATTAAAATAATTACTCATCCAATTTAAATGAACTTTAAAGGTGACACTTACTATACTTGTTAAATAAAATAATTAATTTAAAGAAATGATCAGCCACGATTATTGAGATAGAATACTCGTCTACTGGTGTATATAAATTCTAATAATAAATCCCTATATCCCACCAAAATGTACAGCAATGCATAATATTTATATATATATATATATATATATATATCCCCCAAAATGTACACAGAAATATACAGACATAACATGTTCCACAAGACAAATTACATATACAATAGTATACAAATACATAAAGGTCTCTTGCCACGCCCTTTTTTATATTACCCTTCTGGTGTATATAAATTCTAAACTTCTTCTTTATAGGAATCCCAATTAGGATTAAAGATTTATTTCTATAAATGTACCCCCATGGTGTGGGTTAATTGCACGTCATGTGTATCATAAAGTATTGCATACAAATGTCCCCAGGACATTAAAATTTAAAACCAAGTGCCTAAGTGGCTAAGTGCTAAAATACTTAATTAAGGTGAGAAATAAAAATTGTTTAAAATAATTAACGCCCCCCAGTTACCATGATTAATATAAAGAATTTATATAGACTAAAATAGGGCCAATTAATGAAAAGAGAAAAATTGCACAATATTAGCACCTTATATAAAAAAAATACATTTGTGTGTCAGAGACGGACATGTTTCTTCAACTTATAACCAGTCTCAACAACCTTGTTTCGACAAACAAGTTGAAAAGTGTTTCGACAGGCACAGCTTGGTTCAAACTAATTTAAAATAACACCTACCTCCCCAGTAATCTTTTTATACAAATGACATAACCTGAATTTAAAAATAAGAGAAAATATATGTTTTTATGCCTAGTAAATTAAACTTGAGAAAATTACTAATAACAAAACTGACTTTAAATCTGTAGCGAAAGCTCTATAAAGAAATGAGTGGAAATCTAAGTTGGATGCTGTGTTGTAGACATGTCAGTCTCTGAACTGACAATTTACTATACATGTATTGAAATTTTACAATTAATTCTTAGTGTTCACACTAAACTGTCCCATCAGTTGGGGATCCAAATGAATGTATACTTGAACGGTAAAAACTGATGATTATGTATAACTGGTGCCATGTTGATTCTACGTGTGAATAATAAATGGATATTTTTCAACTCCTTATATGTGCCCAGAAGGATGATCTCTTATTTGTAGCGTGGCGATCTCATGATTGGCATGTTGTTGTGGTCTTATTCTCTTCGGTGTCGAGTGTGGAGCTTTTAGGATGTCATTCTTTCAGTCGTGTAGCAGGACTTGTCTCTATTCGGTGAACCCTGTTCACACATTACATTTTTAGTGAGAGACCACACACAAATGCCCCCACTGTTTGGACACCCTCCAAAATACATAAATAAAAACAACACCTAGTTATGTTGTACATATTAAAACTTGGTAACATTATTTTGGCCAACATGCCTTACTTAAAAAAGTTCTCTAACAATGATTCTTTATAACGCTTTATAACTTGAACCTCACTGAATGTGAGTTGCTTTTGCAATATAATAATTTATCTTGGCTCTGTAACATCTTATGAACTTATTACTTTGAGTGAAATTGAGGTTACCACGTGGCGAAGAATTTATTTAAAACACCTAGTTTTTTACTCCATAGAATCTGAGAATACTACTACTTTGAATGAGACACGATTTACGTTTAAAACGTGCCTGAGTAAGTTCCCAATTATATATGTATAAAGTTTTACTGTCATTGTAGCAAAACTTTATACCACTTAATGACGACACATTGTGTAACAGGTTAAGTGCTCAACCGAATCTCGTTACATCAGTGTTAATGAAAGTGCAAAATTAAATATATTGTGGTTATTGTACTTTAGGTATTAAAGCCGAGATTCTGACACTCCAATAATCAAGTTTTATTGGTTTATAAAAACTTTACGAACAATTACGTCTCTCACCATGCATGATTCAACAAGTGGGCACGCTTACTCAAGCTTACTAAAAAAACGTTTTCTCCTTTAAAAATTTAGTATATAATTAATATTATGAAATCAAAACTCACCGCAGTGGTTAAGAAACTTATCTCATAGCTATAAGATGTAGATGCTAGATTTTCACACTTCTCTCCACCGAAGAAATTTTCCACGAGCCCACGAGTTAGGCTTCCATGTTGAGGCAAAAAAAAAGGAACGCCGTACTCGTTTGGGTAACGATAATCTCACCAAGCTGCAGCACTGTTTAAAACTGCTGCAAAAACTCAGCAGATGGAAACACCGATCAAACAATGAAAAATCGAAAACGGCAGCCTCTCCCATCCGCGGGTAGAGAGCAGCACTCATTATTACTTTAAATTTCGTACTGCCAATAACGTCAAAACTGCCGAAAAAAATTTACTGAACTCGCGCTGAATCTTTTGACTCAGCACAGTTTATTTTAATGTAATGAGGTTTATGTTCATTGTGCGTGTTTACTATGTTTTATTATGTTGTATTATGTTAGTGTGTGTGGAAGGTGGAATTTAAAATAAATTCATATTTTAATAAATTATGTGAGGATGGAGAAGGTGGTTACTAGGGTGTTAGTAACGAAATATTAAATATTAAAATGGGTTACATCAATAATGTAGAGTATGTAATTGATTTTCTGATGTAAATGAATGATGTGTTGACGAGGAGTATATTATTTTGATGTATTAAGGAGTAATATGAAGATGCTTAACGATTGTTAAGTAAGTAATTTGTTCTAATGTAGTTGATTTAATGTGTTTTACTCTATATAAGGAGTTTGTTAATTTCGAAATGTGAATGGAATATTTATAATGGAAGGTATTTGTACGTTGTAATGGAAATGTTTATTTAAATTTTGATGGGAATCAGAGCGATCATTTTGAATTTTGGGGTAAGAGTTAACGAGAGAAGGTTATACAGAATGTTGGTATGGAATTCTTACAATGTATTATACTTAGACTAAGTATTCAACCATGTGTAGGATGGATCTAAAAAAAAAAAAACTCAGTACTTCTTAACGCAAACCAACACAGCTAAGGGGAACCAGATCAGTTAGAGATATGTTAATATACCAGGCCACTATTTGATATTTTTGATTTCATGTTTCAGTGTCTGGTGATGCTGTGGCGTTGGCCCTGTACTGGCCTGCGTGCCAGAGCAGGAGCGTCAAGTGCCTGTCTAGCCTTGCGGTGTTGGGATCTCGAAAGAGAAGTCCAGTAAGGTCATTCAGGTGCGGTCACAGTCACTGGACCTGGGGTAAGTTAACCACAATTTTGAATAAAACGTAGAGGGGGTTGTGGCGACATATCTTGGCTGATCCCTTTAGAAAGTATGAGAGTGTGTCAATGAGAGCTTTTGTGCTTCAGCATAAAACCTCTCATTGGGGGGTATTGTAATGGGTCTAAATTTACATAAATATTATTTTCAAATTTTATGAGTTCTATAACATGTGCAGATGAGGCCCCTTAAGGTGAGACGATTGCCAGTAAAGGTTTTCAGGACCATATATGGTTATGCAGCAAATCTCGAGTTATTTGCAGTCAGTGATTAATAACGAAAGAATGTTGTTGACGAAAATCAGTTCGTGGCGAGTTAAAAAGGTGATACTAAGTTCAGCGAAACTTTTCAATACTGAGGACGAGACGTATGGCGGGGAGCGGAGTGAACCAGTTTAGAGACGACACAAACAGAAATTTTTAACACTAAAATTCAGTCGGCAAACAATATCTAAAAAAACGGACGTGGGCAGTTTCGCTCGCCGCCAGCTGAGTACCGTTTTCGCCTGCATAAACAGCATAAAACGCAAATTTTAAAATGTTAAATTTCATTAGTATTGGAATTTAAAACAATATAAATAATATATTAATCAGTGATCAGTAAAACTAAATTGACAGATCGGCCGTAAGATATAAAAGTGAAAACAACAAAAAGTGCACGCAACAGGAGACGTCTCGTAGGATGAAACCATACGCAACATTAAAGGGAAGTAGACATTTCAACAATAATTAACTACTGGCTTTTCCCTATTTTTTAAAGTTGAGCTCAACAAAATCTAAAAATATGTAAAATGGTATGATTGTGTGGGTGAAGAATATGAATATAGGCCTAACAAGAAGCGTTGAGTTTGCGTAATCTTGATATACGTACTAGTATTTTGATGTAATAGTTATTGGAAATCAGTTTTACGCCTTAAGGTGGAATAAATTTGTTCATGATCTTTTTATGTTATCAAAAGGAAATAAATAATGTTATATTTTACTTGATATATGCATTTTGTTATTTGTATTTGCCCACTGTTCTCTGCCGAAGTACACTAAACGAATTCCTGGACCAAACCTTACAGATAAAATCTATATTAAATTAATAATTAATTACTGGATAATACTTCAGTTGTTTCGCCCGAACAGGGACAATTTAATTATCAATAACTAAACGTACTTCAGTTGGCGCCCGAATTTACAGGGACATTGTAAATAAAAGTTGATTTACAATTTAGTCGAAGAATGACAGAGAAAGACGCAAATACAAATTTAGATGAAAGTGCAGATGTGGGGTCAGTGTTGAATGTTACGCAAGATAGTATGGTAACCACGAATGAAAATGTCGAGAGCGTAGGCGAAATAGTGAATGTAAATGAAACGTTCGAAGTTGAGGGTACTAGAAGTAACGAGATAAATATATTTAATCAATTAGCGTTGATTATGGAAGAGATAAATAATAAGTTTGAACAACAAAATAAGAATAATGATAAGAATATGGAAATGATGAATAATAAGTTTGAAGTAATGAATATTAAGTTTGACCAACAAAATAAGAATAATGATAATTTGAACACGAGTTTAAATGAATTTAAAACTGAAATGAAGTCAGATATTGATAATTTGAACACGAATTTGAATGAATTCAAAACTGAAATCAAATCAGAGATAAATGAAATGAATAATAAACTAGACAAACAAGACGAGAAATTAGGAGACATGAATAACGAATTCGTGAGTATAAGAAGCGAAATAGAAATGAGTAAATTAAGTATGAATAACCAATTTAAAAGTATAAGTGAGAGTTTTAATGGAGTGAGTGAGAAGTTTGTTGAATAAATAATAAACTAGAGAATATAGAAGGTGAATTAAAACAAATAAGTGGGTGTAGTGGTATCGAAAATGATGACGACACGGGTGAGTGTGACGAAAATGAAAATAACGAAGTAACAGACGACCATGGCGTCAATACAGGTGAGAATAATGGTGGTAAAATAACGAAAAATTACGAAGAAATAATTAACAAGGTAAGTGTTAGTTATAAAAATGAATTAACAAGTAGTAGCGGTAAGATAGTTGAAAACGAGATATATAAAAGTGATACAGTGAAAATAAATAGTGATGATGATAATATAGAAAGAGTGGGGTGTAGTGAGAGAGTAGAAATCAGTATTTGTAAATTAGAGAGAGAATATGAAGAGAATTATTTTGTGAATATAGGACAGAGGGTAACGTTTCCCCAGGTTTATTGTGAACCAAGATGTTTACAAAGGTTTTTGAAGGGCAAGAGTCCCTTAGAGGAAAACAATGTGTTTTCTAGTAGTCCCTTAATTTTTAGTAAGTGTTTTTATGATTTAGTACCCTCTGTATGGAACGATAGAAAAAGTACGAAATGGTGTTATGATGAAAGGTAGTGTTGTTTGAGGTTAACAGAGCTTATAACGAATTAGTAGAGAGGTTACATATTGACAGAGTTAGTGATATTAAGTACTTACCTTGCGAAATAGTTAGTGCAGCAAATGATGATAAGGTTGATGATATTGATTACTTACCTTGTGTCGAAACTGGCATAGCAGCAGATGATAATAATGATAAAATTATAATTGACCTAATTGTGACAAATTATACTCAGGGTGACTTGACTATACTCGATGGTGACAAGTTATATGATGTAATAATATGTAATAATCCTGTTGATATTGTGGAAAAATATGAGAATTTAAACAGTCTTTATATTGATGGAGATAATATAATGAATTTAATAAATAATGAGTTGTGTATACGTAAGTCCAGGTCATTATACGATGATGGGGGGGAAACAATTAATGTTTATGAACGTTTAACTATGTGAGTAGGGTGTTTTGAAATGAACTGTTTTGTGAAATGATTTGTGGTAACCAGATAATAATGAGGATTGTAAATACTTTTGTGTTGATATTAAATATAATATAATATAAAATGTAATAATGTAGAAAAGGTAAAGTATACTCAACTTTGTGAATATTGTTAAAGTAATGAAATGTGTTCGATAAAATAATTGAATTCATTTGAAGGGAGATAATAAATGAAATATTGTATAAGATGAATATTGATAACAAATTAAAAAATTCTTGAGAATTTAATGGTGTAGTAAATGTTAATAATTGATGATTGATTAGTAAAATGTTCAATTGAAATTAAAGTGTAATGTCTACAATTTTATATGCAAATATAAAGGTGTATTGTTTATTTTCAGGCAACAATCGCAATGTTTAATAAATAAAATGTTATGTAAAATGAATGTTGATAATAAATTTGAACTTTTTGGAGAAGTGGTAAATAATTAAAGGTTGAGTATTAACAGGTTCAATTGAAATTAAAGTTTTGGAATGTTTGGAAATTTTATTCAGATGCAACTGAGATGTTTATTTTAATGTAATGAGGTTTATGTTCATTGTGCGTGTTTACTATGTTTTATTATGTTGTATTATGTTAGTGTGTGTGGAAGGTGGAATTTAAAATAAATTCATATTTTTATCAATTATGTGAGGATGGAGAAGGTGGTTACTAGGGTGTTAGTAACGAAATATTAAATATTAAAATGGGTTACATCAATAATGTAGAGTATGTAATTGATTTTCTGATGTAAATGAATGATGTGTTGACGAGGAGTATATTATTTTGATGTATTAAGGAGTAATATGAAGATGCTTAACGATTGTTAAGTAAGTAATTTGTTCTAATGTAGTTGATTTAATGTGTTTTACTCTATATAAGGAGTTTGTTAATTTCGAAATGTGAATAGAATATTTATAATGGAAGGTATTTGTACGTTGTAATGGAAATGTTTATTTAAATTTTGATGGGAATCAGAGCGATCATTTTGAATTTTGGGGTAAGAGTTAACGAGAGAAGGTTATACAGAATGTTGGTATGGAATTCTTACAATGTATTATACTTAGACTAAGTATTCAACCATGTGTAGGATGGATCTAAAAAAAAAAAAACTCAGTACTTCTTAACGCAAACCAACACAGCTAAGGGGAACCAGATCAGTTAGAGATATGTTAATATACCAGGCCACTATTTGATATTTTTGATTTCATGTTTCAGTGTCTGGTGATGCTGTGGCGTTGGCCCTGTACTGGCCTGCGTGCCAGAGCAGGAGCGTCAAGTGCCTGTCTAGCCTTGCGGTGTTGGGATCTCGAAAGAGAAGTCCAGTAAGGTCATTCAGGTGCGGTCACAGTCACTGGACCTGGGGTAAGTTAACCACAATTTTGAATAAAACGTAGAGGGGGTTGTGGCGACATATCTTGGCTGATCCCTTTAGAAAGTATGAGAGTGTGTCAATGAGAGCTTTTGTGCTTCAGCATAAAACCTCTCATTGGGGGGTATTGTAATGGGTCTAAATTTACATAAATATTATTTTCAAATTTTATGAGTTCTATAACATGTGCAGATGAGGCCCCTTAAGGTGAGACGATTGCCAGTAAAGGTTTTCAGGACCATATATGGTTATGCAGCAAATCTCGAGTTATTTGCAGTCAGTGATTAATAACGAAAGAATGTTGTTGACGAAAATCAGTTCGTGGCGAGTTAAAAAGGTGATACTAAGTTCAGCGAAACTTTTCAATACTGAGGACGAGACGTATGGCGGGGAGCGGAGTGAACCAGTTTAGAGACGACACAAACAGAAATTTTTAACACTAAAATTCAGTCGGCAAACAATATCTAAATAAAACGGACGTGGGCAGTTTCGCTCGCCGCCAGCTGAGTACCGTTTTCGCCCGCATAAACAGCATAAAACGCAAATTTTAAAATGTTAAATTTCATTAGTATTGGAATTTAAAACAATATAAATAATATATTAATCAGTGATCAGTAAAACTAAATTGACAGATCGGCCGTAAGATATAAAAGTGAAAACAACAAAAAGTGCACGCAACAGGAGACGTCTCGTAGGATGAAACCATACGCAACATTAAAGGGAAGTAGACATTTCAACAATAATTAACTACTGGCTTTTCCCTATTTTTTAAAGTTGAGCTCAACAAAATCTAAAAATATGTAAAATGGTATGATTGTGTGGGTGAAGAATATGAATATAGGCCTAACAAGAAGCGTTGAGTTTGCGTAATCTTGATATACGTACTAGTATTTTGATGTAATAGTTATTGGAAATCAGTTTTACGCCTTAAGGTGGAATAAATTTGTTCATGATCTTTTTATGTTATCAAAAGGAAATAAATAATGTTATATTTTACTTGATATATGCATTTTGTTATTTGTATTTGCCCACTGTTCTCTGCCGAAGTACACTAAACGAATTCCTGGACCAAACCTTACAGATAAAATCTATATTAAATTAATAATTAATTACTGGATAATACTTCAGTTGTTTCGCCCGAACAGGGACAATTTAATTATCAATAACTAAACGTACTTCAGTTGGCGCCCGAATTTACAGGGACATTGTAAATAAAAGTTGATTTACAATTTAGTCGAAGAATGACAGAGAAAGACGCAAATACAAATTTAGATGAAAGTGCAGATGTGGGGTCAGTGTTGAATGTTACGCAAGATAGTATGGTAACCACGAATGAAAATGTCGAGAGCGTAGGCGAAATAGTGAATGTAAATGAAACGTTCGAAGTTGAGGGTACTAGAAGTAACGAGATAAATATATTTAATCAATTAGCGTTGATTATGGAAGAGATAAATAATAAGTTTGAACAACAAAATAAGAATAATGATAAGAATATGGAAATGATGAATAATAAGTTTGAAGTAATGAATATTAAGTTTGACCAACAAAATAAGAATAATGATAATTTGAACACGAGTTTAAATGAATTTAAAACTGAAATGAAGTCAGATATTGATAATTTGAACACGAATTTGAATGAATTCAAAACTGAAATCAAATCAGAGATAAATGAAATGAATAATAAACTAGACAAACAAGACGAGAAATTAGGAGACATGAATAACGAATTCGTGAGTATAAGAAGCGAAATAGAAATGAGTAAATTAAGTATGAATAACCAATTTAAAAGTATAAGTGAGAGTTTTAATGGAGTGAGTGAGAAGTTTGTTGAATAAATAATAAACTAGAGAATATAGAAGGTGAATTAAAACAAATAAGTGGGTGTAGTGGTATCGAAAATGATGACGACACGGGTGAGTGTGACGAAAATGAAAATAACGAAGTAACAGACGACCATGGCGTCAATACAGGTGAGAATAATGGTGGTAAAATAACGAAAAATTACGAAGAAATAATTAACAAGGTAAGTGTTAGTTATAAAAATGAATTAACAAGTAGTAGCGGTAAGATAGTTGAAAACGAGATATATAAAAGTGATACAGTGAAAATAAATAGTGATGATGATAATATAGAAAGAGTGGGGTGTAGTGAGAGAGTAGAAATCAGTATTTGTAAATTAGAGAGAGAATATGAAGAGAATTATTTTGTGAATATAGGACAGAGGGTAACGTTTCCCCAGGTTTATTGTGAACCAAGATGTTTACAAAGGTTTTTGAAGGGCAAGAGTCCCTTAGAGGAAAACAATGTGTTTTCTAGTAGTCCCTTAATTTTTAGTAAGTGTTTTTATGATTTAGTACCCTCTGTATGGAACGATAGAAAAAGTACGAAATGGTGTTATGATGAAAGGTAGTGTTGTTTGAGGTTAACAGAGCTTATAACGAATTAGTAGAGAGGTTACATATTGACAGAGTTAGTGATATTAAGTACTTACCTTGCGAAATAGTTAGTGCAGCAAATGATGATAAGGTTGATGATATTGATTACTTACCTTGTGTCGAAACTGGCATAGCAGCAGATGATAATAATGATAAAATTATAATTGACCTAATTGTGACAAATTATACTCAGGGTGACTTGACTATACTCGATGGTGACAAGTTATATGATGTAATAATATGTAATAATCCTGTTGATATTGTGGAAAAATATGAGAATTTAAACAGTCTTTATATTGATGGAGATAATATAATGAATTTAATAAATAATGAGTTGTGTATACGTAAGTCCAGGTCATTATACGATGATGGGGGGGAAACAATTAATGTTTATGAACGTTTAACTATGTGAGTAGGGTGTTTTGAAATGAACTGTTTTGTGAAATGATTTGTGGTAACCAGATAATAATGAGGATTGTAAATACTTTTGTGTTGATATTAAATATAATATAATATAAAATGTAATAATGTAGAAAAGGTAAAGTATACTCAACTTTGTGAATATTGTTAAAGTAATGAAATGTGTTCGATAAAATAATTGAATTCATTTGAAGGGAGATAATAAATGAAATATTGTATAAGATGAATATTGATAACAAATTAAAAAATTCTTGAGAATTTAATGGTGTAGTAAATGTTAATAATTGATGATTGATTAGTAAAATGTTCAATTGAAATTAAAGTGTAATGTCTACAATTTTATATGCAAATATAAAGGTGTATTGTTTATTTTCAGGCAACAATCGCAATGTTTAATAAATAAAATGTTATGTAAAATGAATGTTGATAATAAATTTGAACTTTTTGGAGAAGTGGTAAATAATTAAAGGTTGAGTATTAACAGGTTCAATTGAAATTAAAGTTTTGGAATGTTTGGAAATTTTATTCAGATGCAACTGAGATGTTTATTTTAATGTAATGAGGTTTATGTTCATTGTGCGTGTTTACTATGTTTTATTATGTTGTATTATGTTAGTGTGTGTGGAAGGTGGAATTTAAAATAAATTCATATTTTAATAAATTATGTGAGGATGGAGAAGGTGGTTACTAGGGTGTTAGTAACGAAATATTAAATATTAAAATGGGTTATATCAATAATGTAGAGTATGTAATTGATTTTCTGATGTAAATGAATGATGTGTTGACGAGGAGTATATTATTTTGATGTATTAAGGAGTAATATGAAGATGCTTAACGATTGTTAAGTAAGTAATTTGTTCTAATGTAGTTGATTTAATGTGTTTTACTCTATATAAGGAGTTTGTTAATTTCGAAATGTGAATGGAATATTTATAATGGAAGGTATTTGTACGTTGTAATGGAAATGTTTATTTAAATTTTGATGGGAATCAGAGCGATCATTTTGAATTTTGGGGTAAGAGTTAACGAGAGAAGGTTATACAGAATGTTGGTATGGAATTCTTACAATGTATTATACTTAGACTAAGTATTCAACCATGTGTAGGATGGATCTAAAAAAAAAAAAACTCAGTACTTCTTAACGCAAACCAACACAGCTAAGGGGAACCAGATCAGTTAGAGATATGTTATTATACCAGGCCACTATTTGATATTTTTGATTTCATGTTTCAGTGTCTGGTGATGCTGTGGCGTTGGCCCTGTGCTGGCCTGCGTGCCAGAGCAGGAGCGTCAAGTGCCTGTCTGGCCTTGCGGTGTTGGGATCTCGAAAGAGAAGTCCAGTAAGGTCATTCAGGTGCAGTCACAGTCACTGGACCTGGGGTAAGTTAACCACAATTTTGAATAAAACGTAGAGGGGGTTGTGGCGACATATCTTGGCTGATCCCTTTAGAAAGTATGAGAGTGTCAATGAGAGCTTTTGTGCTTCAGCATAAAACCTCTCATTGGGGGGTATTGTAATGGGTCTAAATTTACATAAATATTATTTTCAAATTTTATGAGTTCTATAACATGTGCAGATGAGGCCCCTTAAGGTGAGACGATTGCCAGTAAAGGTTTTCAGGACCATATATGGTTATGCAGCAAATCTCGAGTTATTTGCAGTCAGTGATTAATAACGAAAGAATGTTGTTGACGAAAATCAGTTCGTGGCGAGTTAAAAAGGTGATACTAAGTTCAGCGAAACTTTTCAATACTGAGGACGAGACGTATGGCGGGGAGCGGAGTGAACCAGTTTAGAGACGACACAAACAGAAATTTTTAACACTAAAATTCAGTCGGCAAACAATATCTAAATAAAACGGACGTGGGCAGTTTCGCTCGCCGCCAGCTGAGTACCGTTTTCGCCCGCATAAACAGCATAAAACGCAAATTTAAAAATGTTAAATTTCATTAGTATTGGAATTTAAAACAATATAAATAATATATTAATCAGTGATCAGTAAAACTAAATTGACAGATCGGCCGTAAGATATAAAAGTGAAAACAACAAAAAGTGCACGCAACAGGAGACGTCTCGTAGGATGAAACCATACGCAACATTAAAGGGAAGTAGACATTTCAACAATAATTTACTACTGGCTTTTCACTATATTTTAAAGTTGAGCTCAACAAAATCTAAAAATATGTAAAATGGTATGATTGTGTGGGTGAAGAATATGAATATAGGCCTAACAAGAAGCGTTGAGTTTGCGTAATCTTGATATACGTACTAGTATTTTGATGTAATAGTTATTGGAAATCAGTTTTACGCCTTAAGGCGGAATAAATGTGTTCATGATCTTTTTATGTTATCAAAAGGAAATAAATAATGTTATATTTTACTTGATATATGCATTTTGTTATTTGTATTTGCCCACTGTTCTCTGCCGAAGTACACTAAACGAATTCCTGGACCAAACCTTACAGATAAAATCTATATTAAATTAATAATTAATTACTGGATAATACTTCAGTTGTTTCGCCCGAACAGGGACAATTTAATTATCAATAACTGAACATACTTCAGTTGGCGCCCGAATTTACAGGAACATTGTAAATAAAAGTTGATTTACAATTTAGTCGAAAAATGGCAGAGAAAGACGCAAATACAAATTTAGATGAAAGTGCAGATGTGGGGTCAGTGTTGAATGTTACGCAAGATAGTATGGTAACCACGAATGAAAATGTCGAGAGCGTAGGCGAAATAGTGAATGTAAATGAAACGTTCGAAGTTGAGGGTACTAGAAGTAAGGAGATAAATATATTTAATCAATTAGCGTTGATTATGGAAGAGATAAATAATAAGTTTCAACAACAAAATAAGAATAATGATAAGAATATGGAAATGATGAATAATAAGTTTGAAGTAATGAATATTAAGTTTGACCAACAAAATAAGAATAATGATAATTTGAACACGAGTTTAAATGAATTTAAAACTGAAATGAAGTCAGATATTGATAATTTGAACACGAATTTGAATGAATTCAAAACTGAAATCAAATCAGAGATAAATGAAATGAATAATAAACTTGACAAACAAGACGAGAAATTAGGAGACATGAATAACGAATTCGTGAGTATAAGAAGCGAAATAGAAATGAGTAAATTAAGTATGAATAACAAATTTAAAAGTATAAGTGAGAGTTTTAATGGAGTGAGTGAGAAGTTTGTTGAATAAATAATAAACTAGAGAATATAGAAGGTGAATTAAAACAAATAAGTGGGTGTAGTGGTATCGAAAATGATGACGACACGGGTGAGTGTGACGAAAATGAAAATAACGAAGTAACAGACGACCATGGCGTCAATACAGGTGAGAATAATGGTGGTAAAATAATGAAAAATTACGAAGAAATAATTAACAAGGTAAGTGTTAGTTATAAAAATGAATTAACAAGAAGTAGCGGTAAGATAGTTGAAAACGAGATATATAAAAGTGATACAGTGAAAATAAATAGTGATGATGATAATATAGAAAGAGTGGGGTGTAGTGAGAGAGTAGAAATCAGTATTTGTAAATTAGAGAGAGAATATGAAGAGAATTATTTTGTGAATATAGGACAGAGGGTAACGTTTCCCCAGGCTTATTGTGAACCAAGATGTTTACAAAGGTTTTTGAAGGGCAAGAGTCCCTTAGAGGAAAACAATGTGTTTTCTAGTAGTCCCTTAATTTTTAGTAAGTGTTTTTATGATTTAGTACCCTCTGTATGGAATGATAGAAAAAATACGAAATGGTGTTATGATGAAAGGTAGTGTTGTTTGAGGTTAATAAAGCTTATAACGAATTAGAAGAGAGGTTACATATTGACAGAGTTAGTGATATTAAGTACTTACCTTGCGAAATAGTTAGTGCAGCAAATGATGATAAGGTTGATGATATTGATTACTTACCTAGTGTCGAAACTGGCATAGCAGCAGATGATAATAATGATGAAATTATAATTGACCTAATTGTGACAAATTATACTCAGGGTGACTTGACTATACTCGATGGTGACAAGTTATATGATGTAATAATATGTAATAATCCTGTTGATAATGTGGAAAAATATGAGAATTTAAACAGTCTTTATATTGATGGAGATAATATAATGAATTTAATAAATAATGAGTTGTGTATACGTAAGTCCAGGTCATTATACGATGATGGGGGGTAAACAATTAATGTTTTTAAACGTTTAACTATGGGAGTAGGGTGTTTTGAAATGAACTGTTTTGTGAAAAGATTTGTGGTAAACAGATAATAATGAGGATTGTAAATACTTCTGTGTTGATATTAAATATAATTTAATATAAAATGTAATAATGTAGCACAGGTAAAGTATACTCAACTTTGTGAATATTGTTGAAGTAATGAAATGTGTTCGATAAAATAATTGAATTCATTTGAAGGGAGATAATAAATGAAATATTGTATAAGATGAATATTGATAACAAATTAAAAAATTCTTGAGAATTGAATGGTATAGTAAATGCTAAATAATTGATGATTGATTAGTAAAATGTTCAATTGAAATTAAAGTGTAATGTCTACAATTTTATATGCAAATATAAAGGTGTATTGTTTATTTTCAGGCAACAATCGCAATGTTTAATAAATAAAATGTTATGTAAAATGAATGTTGATAATAAATTTGAACTTTTTGGAGAAGTGGTAAATAATTAAAGGTTGAGTATTAACAGGTTCAATTGAAATTAAAGTTTTGGAATGTTTGGAAATTTTATTCAGATGCAACTGAGATGTTTATTTTAATGTAATGAGGTTTATGTTCATTGTGCGTGTTTACTATGTTTTATTATGTTGTATTATGTTAGTGTGTGTGGAAGGTGGAATTTAAAATAAATTCATATTTTAATAAATTATGTGAGGATGGAGAAGGTGGTTACTAGGGTGTTAGTAACGAAATATTAAATATTAAAATGGGTTACATCAATAATGTAGAGTATGTAATTGATTTTCTGATGTAAATGAATGATGTGTTGACGAGGAGTATATTATTTTGATGTATTAAGGAGTAATATGAAGATGCTTAACGATTGTTAAGTAAGTAATTTGTTCTAATGTAGTTGATTTAATGTGTTTTACTCTATATAAGGAGTTTGTTAATTTCGAAATGTGAATGGAATATTTATAATGGAAGGTATTTGTACGTTGTAATGGAAATGTTTATTTAAATTTTGATGGGAATCAGAGCGATCATTTTGAATTTTGGGGTAAGAGTTAACGAGAGAAGGTTATACAGAATGTTGGTATGGAATTCTTACAATGTATTATACTTAGACTAAGTATTCAACCATGTGTAGGATGGATCTAAAAAAAAAAAAACTCAGTACTTCTTAACGCAAACCAACACAGCTAAGGGGAACCAGATCAGTTAGAGATATGTTATTATACCAGGCCACTATTTGATATTTTTGATTTCATGTTTCAGTGTCTGGTGATGCTGTGGCGTTGGCCCTGTGCTGGCCTGCGTGCCAGAGCAGGAGCGTCAAGTGCCTGTCTGGCCTTGCGGTGTTGGGATCTCGAAAGAGAAGTCCAGTAAGGTCATTCAGGTGCGGTCACAGTCACTGGACCTGGGGTAAGTTAACCACAATTTTGAATAAAACGTAGAGGGGGTTGTGGCGACATATCTTGGCTGATCCCTTTAGAAAGTATGAGAGTGTCAATGAGAGCTTTTGTGCTTCAGCATAAAACCTCTCATTGGGGGGTATTGTAATGGGTCTAGATTTACATAAATAATATTTTCAAATTTTATGAGTTCTATAACATGTGCAGATGAGGCCCCTTAAGGTGAGACGATTGCCAGTAAAGGTTTTCAGGACCATATATGGTTATGCAGCAAATCTCGAGTTATTTGCAGTCAGTGATTAATAACGAAAGAATGTTGTTGACGAAAATCAGTTCGTGGCGAGTTAAAAAGGTGATACTAAGTTCAGCGAAACTTTTCAATACTGATGACGAGACGTATGGCGGGGAGCGGAGTGAACCAGTTTAGAGACGACACAAACAGAAATTTTTAACACTAAAATTCAGTCGGCAAACAATATCTAAATAAAACGGATGTGGGCAGTTTCGCTCGCCGCCAGCTGAGTACCGTTTTCGCCCGCATAAACAGCATAAAACGCAAATTTAAAAATGTTAAATTTCATTAGTATTGGAATTTAAAACAATATAAATAATATATTAAACAGTGATCAGTAAAACTAAATTGACAGATAGGCCGTGAGATATAAAAGTGAAAACAAAAAAAAGTGCACGCAACAGGAGACGTCTCGTAGGATGAAACCATACGCAACATTAAAGGGAAGTAGACATTTCAACAATAATTAACTACTGGCTTTTCACTATATTTTAAAGTTGAGCTCAACAAAATCTAAAAATATGTAAAATGGTATGATTGTGTGGGTGAAGAATATGAATATAGGCCTAACAAGAAGCGTTGAGTTTCCGTAATCTTGATATACGTACTAGTATTTTGATGTAATAGTTATTGGAAATCAGTTTTACGCCTTAAGGCGGAATAAATGTGTTCATGATCTTTTTATGTTATCAAAAGGAAATAAATAATGTTATATTTTACTTGATATATGCATTTTGTTATTTGTATTTGCCCACTGTCCTCTGCCGAAGTACACTAAACGAACTCCTAGACCAAACCTTACAGATAAAATCTATATTAAATTAATAATTAATTACTGGATAATACTTCAGTTGTTTCGCCCGAACAGGGACAATTTAATTATCAATAACTGAACATACTTCAGTTGGCGCCCGAATTTACAGGGACATTGTAAATTAAAGTTGATTTACAATTTAGTCGAAAAATGGCAGAGAAAGACGCAAATACAAATTTAGATGAAAGTGCAGATGTGGGGTCAGTGTTGAATGTTACGCAAGATAGTATGGTAACCACGAATGAAAATGTCGAGAGCGTAGGCGAAATAGTGAATGTAAATGAAACGTTCGAAGTTGAGGGTACTAGAAGTAACGAGATAAATATATTTAATCAATTAGCGTTGATTATGGAAGAGATAAATAATAAGTTTGAATAACAAAATAAGAATAATGATAAGAATATAGAAATGATGAATAATAAGTTTGAAGTAATGAATATTAAGTTTGACCAACAAAATAAGAATAATGATAATTTGAACACGAGTTTAAATGAATTTAAAACTGAAATGAAGTCAGATATTGATAATTTGAACACGAATTTGAATGAATTCAAAACTGAAATCAAATCAGAGATAAATGAAATGAATAATAAACTTGACAAACAAGACGAGAAATTAGGAGACATGAATAACGAATTCGTGAGTATAAGAAGCGAAATAGAAATGAGTAAATTAAGTATGAATAACCAATTTAAAAGTATAAGTGAGAGTTTTAATGGAGTGAGTGAGAAGTTTGTTGAATAAATAATAAACTAGAGAATATAGAAGGTGAATTAAAACAAATAAGTGGGTGTAGTGGTATCGAAAATGATGACGACACGGGTGAGTGTGACGAAAATGAAAATAACGAAGTAACAGACGACCATGGCGTCAATACAGGTGAGAATAATGGTGGTAAAATAACGAAAAATTACGAAGAAATAATTAACAAGGTAAGTGTTAGTTATAAAAATGAATTAACAAGTAGTAGCGGTAAGATAGTTGAAAACGAGATATATAAAAGTGATACAGTGAAAATAAATAGTGATGATGATAATATAGAAACAGTGGGGTGTAGTGAGAGAGTATAAATCAGTATTTGTAAATTAGAGAGAGAATATGAAGAGAATTATTTTGTGAATATAGGACAGAGGGTAACGTTTCCCCAGGTTTATTGTGAACCAAGATGTTTACAAAGGTTTTTGAAGGGCAAGAGTCCCTTAGAGGAAAACAATGTGTTTTCTAGTAGTCCCTTAATTTTTAGTAAGTGTTTTTATGATTTAGTACCCTCTGTATGGAACGATAGAAAAAGTACGAAATGGTGTTATGATGAAAGGTAGTGTTGTTTGAGGTTAACAGAGCTTATAACGAATTAGTAGAGAGGTTACATATTGACAGAGTTAGTGATATTAAGTACTTACCTTGCGAAATAGTTAGTGCAGCAAATGATGATAAGGTTGATGATATTGATTACTTACCTTGTGTCGAAACTGGCATAGCAGCAGATGATAATAATGATGAAATTATAATTGACCTAATTGTGACAAATTATACTCAGGGTGACTTGACTATACTCGATGGTGACAAGTTATATGATGTAATAATATGTAATAATCCTGTTGATATTGTGGAAAAATATGAGAATTTAAACAGTCTTTATATTGATGGAGATAATATAATGAATTTAATAAATAATGAGTTGTGTATACGTAAGTCCAGGTCATTATACGATAATGGGGGGTAAACAATGTTTATGAACGTTTAACTATGTGAGTAGGGTGTTTTGAAATGTACTGTTTTATGAAATGATTTGTTGTAAACAGATAATAATGAGGATTGTAAATGCTTTTGTGTTGATATTAAATATAATATAATATAAAATGTAATAATGTAGCAAAGGTAAAGTATACTCAACTTTGTGAATATTGTTAAAGTAATGAAATGTGTTCGATAAAATAATTGAATTAATTTGAAGGGAGATAATAAATGAAATATTGTATAAGATGTATATTGATAACAAATTAAAAAATTCTTGAGAATTGAATGGTATAGTAAATGCTAAATAATTGATGATTGATTAGTAAAATGTTCAATTGAAATTAAAGTGTAATGTCTACAATTTTATATGCAAATATAAAGGTGTATTGTTTATTTTCAGGCAACAATCGCAATGTTTAATAAATAAAATGTTATGTAAAATGAATGTTGATAATAAATTTGAACTTTTTGGAGAAGTGGTAAATAATTAAAGGTTGAGTATTAACAGGTTCAATTGAAATTAAAGTTTTGGAATGTTTGGAAGTTTTATTCAGATGCAACTGAGATGTTTATTTTAATGTAATGAGGTTTATGTTCATTGTGCGTGTTTACTATGTTTTATTATGTTGTATTATGTTAGTGTGTGTGGAAGGTGGAATTTAAAATAAATTCATATTTTAATAAATTATGTGAGGATGGAGAAGGTGGTTACTAGGATGTTAGTAACGAAATATTAAATATTAAAATGGGTTACATCAATAATGTAGAGTATGTAATTGATTTTCTGATGTAAATGAATGATGTGTTGACGAGGAGTATATTATTTTGATGTATTAAGGAGTAATATGAAGATGCTTAACGATTGTTAAGTAAGTAATTTGTTCTAATGTAGTTGATTTAATGTGTTTTACTCTATATAAGGAGTTTGTTAATTTCGAAATGTGAATGGAATATTTATAATGGAAGGTATTTGTACGTTGTAATGGAAATGTTTATTTAAATTTTGATGGGAATCAGAGCGATCATTTTGAATTTTGGGGTAAGAGTTAACGAGAGAAGGTTATACAGAATGTTGGTATGGAATTCTTACAATGTATTATACTTAGACTAAGTATTCAACCATGTGTAGGATGGATCTAAAAAAAAAAAAACTCAGTACTTCTTAACGCAAACCAACACAGCTAAGGGGAACCAGATCAGTTAGAGATATGTTATTATACCAGGCCACTATTTGATATTTTTGATTTCATGTTTCAGTGTCTGGTGATGCTGTGGCGTTGGCCCTGTGCTGGCCTGCGTGCCAGAGCAGGAGCGTCAAGTGCCTGTCTGGCCTTGCGGTGTTGGGATCTCGAAAGAGAAGTCCAGTAAGGTCATTCAGGTGCGGTCACAGTCACTGGACCTGGGGTAAGTTAACCACAATTTTGAATAAAACGTAGAGGGGGTTGTGGCGACATATCTTGGCTGATCCCTTTAGAAAGTATGAGAGTGTCAATGAGAGCTTTTGTGCTTCAGCATAAAACCTCTCATTGGGGGGTATTGTAATGGGTCTAGATTTACATAAATATTATTTTCAAATTTTATGAGTTCTATAACATGTGCAGATGAGGCCCCTTAAGGTGAGACGATTGCCAGTAAAGGTTTTCAGGACCATATATGGTTATGCAGCAAATCTCGAGTTATTTGCAGTCAGTGATTAATAACGAAAGAATGTTGTTGACGAAAATCAGTTCGTGGCGAGTTAAAAAGGTGATACTAAGTTCAGCGAAACTTTTCAATACTGATGACGAGACGTATGGCGGGGAGCGGAGTGAACCAGTTTAGAGACGACACAAACAGAAATTTTTAACACTAAAATTCAGTCGGCAAACAATATCTAAATAAAACGGACGTGGGCAGTTTCGCTCGCCGCCAGCTGAGTACCGTTTTCGCCCGCATAAACAGCATAAAACGCAAATTTAAAAATGTTAAATTTCATTAGTATTGGAATTTAAAACAATATAAATAATATATTAATCAGTGATCAGTAAAACTAAATTGACAGATAGGCCGTGAGATATAAAAGTGAAAACAACAAAAAGTGCACGCAACAGGAGACGTCTCGTAGGATGAAACCATACGCAACATTAAAGGGAAGTAGACATTTCAACAATAATTAACTACTGGCTTTTCACTATATTTTAAAGTTGAGCTCAACAAAATCTAAAAATATGTAAAATGGTATGATTGTGTGGGTGAAGAATATGAATATAGGCCTAACAAGAAGCGTTGAGTTTCCGTAATCTTGATATACGTACTAGTATTTTGATGTAATAGTTATTGGAAATCAGTTTTACGCCTTAAGGCGGAATAAATGTGTTCATGATCTTTTTATGTTATCAAAAGGAAATAAATAATGTTATATTTTACTTGATATATGCATTTTGTTATTTGTATTTGCCCACTGTCCTCTGCCGAAGTACACTAAACGAATTCCTAGACCAAACCTTACAGATAAAATCTATATTAAATTAATAATTAATTACTGGATAATACTTCAGTTGTTTCGCCCGAACAGGGACAATTTAATTATCAATAACTGAACATACTTCAGTTGGCGCCCGAATTTACAGGGACATTGTAAATTAAAGTTGATTTACAATTTAGTCGAAAAATGGCAGAGAAAGACGCAAATACAAATTTAGATGAAAGTGCAGATGTGGGGTCAGTGTTGAATGTTACGCAAGATAGTATGGTAACCACGAATGAAAATGTCGAGAGCGTAGGCGAAATAGTGAATGTAAATGAAACGTTCGAAGTTGAGGGTACTAGAAGTAACGAGATAAATATATTTAATCAATTAGCGTTGATTATGGAAGAGATAAATAATAAGTTCGAACAACAAAATAAGAATAATGATAAGAATATAGAAATGATGAATAATAAGTTTGAAGTAATGAATATTAAGTTTGACCAACAAAATAAGAATAATGATAATTTGAACACGAGTTTAAATGAATTTAAAACTGAAATGAAGTCAGATATTGATAATTTGAACACGAATTTGAATGAATTCAAAACTGAAATCAAATCAGAGATAAATGAAATGAATAATAAACTTGACAAACAAGACGAGAAATTAGGAGACATGAATAACGAATTCGTGAGTATAAGAAGCGAAATAGAAATGAGTAAATTAAGTATGAATAACCAATTTAAAAGTATAAGTGAGAGTTTTAATGGAGTGAGTGAGAAGTTTGTTGAATAAATAATAAACTAGAGAATATAGAAGGTGAATTAAAACAAATAAGTGGGTGTAGTGGTATCGAAAATGATGACGACACGGGTGAGTGTGACGAAAATGAAAATAACGAAGTAACAGACGACCATGGCGTCAATACAGGTGAGAATAATGGTGGTAAAATAACGAAAAATTACGAAGAAATAATTAACAAGGTAAGTGTTAGTTATAAAAATGAATTAACAAGTAGTAGCGGTAAGATAGTTGAAAACGAGATATATAAAAGTGATACAGTGAAAATAAATAGTGATGATGATAATATAGAAACAGTGGGGTGTAGTGAGAGAGTAGAAATCAGTATTTGTAAATTAGAGAGAGAATATGAAGAGAATTATTTTGTGAATATAGGACAGAGGGTAACGTTTCCCCAGGTTTATTGTGAACCAAGATGTTTACAAAGGTTTTTGAAGGGCAAGAGTCCCTTAGAGGAAAACAATGTGTTTTCTAGTAGTCCCTTAATTTTTAGTAAGTGTTTTTATGATTTAGTACCCTCTGTATGGAACGATAGAAAAAGTACGAAATGGTGTTATGATGAAAGGTAGTGTTGTTTGAGGTTAACAGAGTTTATAACGAATTAGTAGAGAGGTTACATATTGACAGAGTTAGTGATATTAAGTACTTACCTTGCGAAATAGTTAGTGCAGCAAATGATGATAAGGTTGATGATATTGATTACTTACCTTGTGTCGAAACTGGCATAGCAGCAGATGATAATAATGATGAAATTATAATTGACCTATTTGTGACAAATTATACTCAGGGTGACTTGACTATACTCGATGGTGACAAGTTATATGATGTAATAATATGTAATAATCCTGTTGATATTGTGGAAAAATATGAGAATTTAAACAGTCTTTATATTGATGGAGATAATATAATGAATTTAATAAATAATGAGTTGTGTATACGTAAGTCCAGGTCATTATACGATAATGGGGGGTAAACAATGTTTATGAACGTTTAACTATGTGAGTAGGGTGTTTTGAAATGTACTGTTTTATGAAATGATTTGTTGTAAACAGATAATAATGAGGATTGTAAATACTTTTGTGTTGATATTAAATATAATATAATATAAAATGTAATAATGTAGCAAAGGTAAAGTATACTCAACTTTGTGAATATTGTTAAAGTAATGAAATGTGTTCGATAAAATAATTGAATTCATTTGAAGGGAGATAATAAATGAAATATTGTATAAGATGTATATTGATAATAAATTAACAAATTCTTGAGAATTGAATGGTATAGTAAATGCTAAATAATTGATGATTGATTAGTAAAATGTTCAATTGAAATTAAAGTGTAATGTCTACAATTTTATATGCAAATATAAATGTGTATTGTTTATTTTCAGGCAACAATCGCAATGTTTAATAAATAAAATGTTATGTAAAATGAATGTTGATAATAAATTTGAACTTTTTGGAGAAGTGGTAAATAATTAAAGGTTGAGTATTAACAGGTTCAATTGAAATTAAAGTTTTGGAATGTTTGGAAATTTTATTCAGATGCAACTGAGATGTTTATTTTAATGTAATGAGGTTTATGTTCATTGTGCGTGTTTACTATGTTGTATTATGTTAGTGTGTGTGGAAGGTGGAATTTAAAATAAATTCATATTTTAATAAATTATGTGAGGATGGAGAAGGTGGTTACTAGGATGTTAGTAACGAAATATTAAATATTAAAATGGGTTACATCAATAATGTAGAGTATGTAATTGATTTTCTGATGTAAATGAATGATGTGTTGACGAGGAGTATATTATTTTGATGTATTAAGGAGTAATATGAAGATGCTTAACGATTGTTAAGTAAGTAATTTGTTCTAATGTAGTTGATTTAATGTGTTTTACTCTATATAAGGAGTTTGTTAATTTCGAAATGTGAATGGAATATTTATAATGGAAGGTATTTGTACGTTGTAATGGAAATGTTTATTTAAATTTTGATGGGAATCAGAGCGATCATTTTGAATTTTGGGGTAAGAGTTAACGAGAGAAGGTTATACAGAATGTTGGTATGGAATTCTTACAATGTATTATACTTAGACTAAGTATTCAACCATGTGTAGGATGGATCTAAAAAAAAAAAAAACTCAGTACTTCTTAACGCAAACCAACACAGCTAAGGGGAACCAGATCAGTTAGAGATATGTTATTATACCAGGCCACTATTTGATATTTTTGATTTCATGTTTCAGTGTCTGGTGATGCTGTGGCGTTGGCCCTGTGCTGGCCTGCGTGCCAGAGCAGGAGCGTCAAGTGCCTGTCTGGCCTTGCGGTGTTGGGATCTCGAAAGAGAAGTCCAGTAAGGTCATTCAGGTGCGGTCACAGTCACTGGACCTGGGGTAAGTTAACCACAATTTTGAATAAAACGTAGAGGGGGTTGTGGCGACATATCTTGGCTGATCCCTTTAGAAAGTATGAGAGTGTCAATGAGAGCTTTTGTGCTTCAGCATAAAACCTCTCATTGGGGGGTATTGTAATGGGTCTAGATTTACATAAATATTATTTTCAAATTTTATGAGTTCTATAACATGTGCAGATGAGGCCCCTTAAGGTGAGACGATTGCCAGTAAAGGTTTTCAGGACCATATATGGTTATGCAGCAAATCTCGAGTTATTTGCAGTCAGTGATTAATAACGAAAGAATGTTGTTGACGAAAATCAGTTCGTGGCGAGTTAAAAAGGTGATACTAAGTTCAGCGAAACTTTTCAATACTGATGACGAGACGTATGGCGGGGAGCGGAGTGAACCAGTTTAGAGACGACACAAACAGAAATTTTTAACACTAAAATTCAGTCGGCAAACAATATCTAAATAAAACGGACGTGGGCAGTTTCGCTCGCCGCCAGCTGAGTACCGTTTTCGCCCGCATAAACAGCATAAAACGCAAATTTAAAAATGTTAAATTTCATTAGTATTGGAATTTAAAACAATATAAATAATATATTAATCAGTGATCAGTAAAACTAAATTGACAGATAGGCCGTGAGATATAAAAGTGAAAACAACAAAAAGTGCACGCAACAGGAGACGTCTCGTAGGATGAAACCATACGCAACATTAAAGGGAAGTAGACATTTCAACAATAATTAACTACTGGCTTTTCACTATATTTTAAAGTTGAGCTCAACAAAATCTAAAAATATGTAAAATGGTATGATTGTGTGGGTGAAGAATATGAATATAGGCCTAACAAGAAGCGTTGAGTTTCCGTAATCTTGATATACGTACTAGTATTTTGATGTAATAGTTATTGGAAATCAGTTTTACGCCTTAAGGCGGAATAAATGTGTTCATGATCTTTTTATGTTATCAAAAGGAAATAAATAATGTTATATTTTACTTGATATATGCATTTTGTTATTTGTATTTGCCCACTGTCCTCTGCCGAAGTACACTAAACGAATTCCTAGACCAAACCTTACAGATAAAATCTATATTAAATTAATAATTAATTACTGGATAATACTTCAGTTGTTTCGCCCGAACAGGGACAATTTAATTATCAATAACTGAACATACTTCAGTTGGCGCCCGAATTTACAGGGACATTGTAAATTAAAGTTGATTTACAATTTAGTCGAAAAATGGCAGAGAAAGACGCAAATACAAATTTAGATGAAAGTGCAGATGTGGGGTCAGTGTTGAATGTTACGCAAGATAGTATGGTAACCACGAATGAAAATGTCGAGAGCGTAGGCGAAATAGTGAATGTAAATGAAACGTTCGAAGTTGAGGGTACTAGAAGTAACGAGATAAATATATTTAATCAATTAGCGTTGATTATGGAAGAGATAAATAATAAGTTCGAACAACAAAATAAGAATAATGATAAGAATATAGAAATGATGAATAATAAGTTTGAAGTAATGAATATTAAGTTTGACCAACAAAATAAGAATAATGATAATTTGAACACGAGTTTAAATGAATTTAAAACTGAAATGAAGTCAGATATTGATAATTTGAACACGAATTTGAATGAATTCAAAACTGAAATCAAATCAGAGATAAATGAAATGAATAATAAACTTGACAAACAAGACGAGAAATTAGGAGACATGAATAACGAATTCGTGAGTATAAGAAGCGAAATAGAAATGAGTAAATTAAGTATGAATAACCAATTTAAAAGTATAAGTGAGAGTTTTAATGGAGTGAGTGAGAAGTTTGTTGAATAAATAATAAACTAGAGAATATAGAAGGTGAATTAAAACAAATAAGTGGGTGTAGTGGTATCGAAAATGATGACGACACGGGTGAGTGTGACGAAAATGAAAATAACGAAGTAACAGACGACCATGGCGTCAATACAGGTGAGAATAATGGTGGTAAAATAACGAAAAATTACGAAGAAATAATTAACAAGGTAAGTGTTAGTTATAAAAATGAATTAACAAGTAGTAGCGGTAAGATAGTTGAAAACGAGATATATAAAAGTGATACAGTGAAAATAAATAGTGATGATGATAATATAGAAACAGTGGGGTGTAGTGAGAGAGTAGAAATCAGTATTTGTAAATTAGAGAGAGAATATGAAGAGAATTATTTTGTGAATATAGGACAGAGGGTAACGTTTCCCCAGGTTTATTGTGAACCAAGATGTTTACAAAGGTTTTTGAAGGGCAAGAGTCCCTTAGAGGAAAACAATGTGTTTTCTAGTAGTCCCTTAATTTTTAGTAAGTGTTTTTATGATTTAGTACCCTCTGTATGGAACGATAGAAAAAGTACGAAATGGTGTTATGATGAAAGGTAGTGTTGTTTGAGGTTAACAGAGTTTATAACGAATTAGTAGAGAGGTTACATATTGACAGAGTTAGTGATATTAAGTACTTACCTTGCGAAATAGTTAGTGCAGCAAATGATGATAAGGTTGATGATATTGATTACTTACCTTGTGTCGAAACTGGCATAGCAGCAGATGATAATAATGATGAAATTATAATTGACCTATTTGTGACAAATTATACTCAGGGTGACTTGACTATACTCGATGGTGACAAGTTATATGATGTAATAATATGTAATAATCCTGTTGATATTGTGGAAAAATATGAGAATTTAAACAGTCTTTATATTGATGGAGATAATATAATGAATTTAATAAATAATGAGTTGTGTATACGTAAGTCCAGGTCATTATACGATAATGGGGGGTAAACAATGTTTATGAACGTTTAACTATGTGAGTAGGGTGTTTTGAAATGTACTGTTTTATGAAATGATTTGTTGTAAACAGATAATAATGAGGATTGTAAATACTTTTGTGTTGATATTAAATATAATATAATATAAAATGTAATAATGTAGCAAAGGTAAAGTATACTCAACTTTGTGAATATTGTTAAAGTAATGAAATGTGTTCGATAAAATAATTGAATTCATTTGAAGGGAGATAATAAATGAAATATTGTATAAGATGTATATTGATAATAAATTAACAAATTCTTGAGAATTGAATGGTATAGTAAATGCTAAATAATTGATGATTGATTAGTAAAATGTTCAATTGAAATTAAAGTGTAATGTCTACAATTTTATATGCAAATATAAATGTGTATTGTTTATTTTCAGGCAACAATCGCAATGTTTAATAAATAAAATGTTATGTAAAATGAATGTTGATAATAAATTTGAACTTTTTGGAGAAGTGGTAAATAATTAAAGGTTGAGTATTAACAGGTTCAATTGAAATTAAAGTTTTGGAATGTTTGGAAATTTTATTCAGATGCAACTGAGATGTTTATTTTAATGTAATGAGGTTTATGTTCATTGTGCGTGTTTACTATGTTGTATTATGTTAGTGTGTGTGGAAGGTGGAATTTAAAATAAATTCATATTTTAATAAATTATGTGAGGATGGAGAAGGTGGTTACTAGGATGTTAGTAACGAAATATTAAATATTAAAATGGGTTACATCAATAATGTAGAGTATGTAATTGATTTTCTGATGTAAATGAATGATGTGTTGACGAGGAGTATATTATTTTGATGTATTAAGGAGTAATATGAAGATGCTTAACGATTGTTAAGTAAGTAATTTGTTCTAATGTAGTTGATTTAATGTGTTTTACTCTATATAAGGAGTTTGTTAATTTCGAAATGTGAATGGAATATTTATAATGGAAGGTATTTGTACGTTGTAATGGAAATGTTTATTTAAATTTTGATGGGAATCAGAGCGATCATTTTGAATTTTGGGGTAAGAGTTAACGAGAGAAGGTTATACAGAATGTTGGTATGGAATTCTTACAATGTATTATACTTAGACTAAGTATTCAACCATGTGTAGGATGGATCTAAAAAAAAAAAAAACTCAGTACTTCTTAACGCAAACCAACACAGCTAAGGGGAACCAGATCAGTTAGAGATATGTTATTATACCAGGCCACTATTTGATATTTTTGATTTCATGTTTCAGTGTCTGGTGATGCTGTGGCGTTGGCCCTGTGCTGGCCTGCGTGCCAGAGCAGGAGCGTCAAGTGCCTGTCTGGCCTTGCGGTGTTGGGATCTCGAAAGAGAAGTCCAGTAAGGTCATTCAGGTGCGGTCACAGTCACTGGACCTGGGGTAAGTTAACCACAATTTTGAATAAAACGTAGAGGGGGTTGTGGCGACATATCTTGGCTGATCCCTTTAGAAAGTATGAGAGTGTCAATGAGAGCTTTTGTGCTTCAGCATAAAACCTCTCATTGGGGGGTATTGTAATGGGTCTAAATTTACATAAATATTATTTTCAAATTTTATGAGTTCTATAACATGTGCAGATGAGGCCCCTTAAGGTGAGACGATTGCCAGTAAAGGTTTTCAGGACCATATATGGTTATGCAGCAAATCTCGAGTTATTTGCAGTCAGTGATTAATAACGAAAGAATGTTGTTGACGAAAATCAGTTCGTGGCGAGTTAAAAAGGTGATACTAAGTTCAGCGAAACTTTTCAATACTGAGGACGAGACGTATGGCGGGGAGCGGAGTGAACCAGTTTAGAGACGACACAAACAGAAATTTTTAACACTAAAATTCAGTCGGCAAACAATATCTAAATAATGCGGACGTGGGCAGTTTCGCTCGCCGCCAGCTGAGTACCGTTTTCGCCCGCATAAACAGCATAAAACGCAAATTTAAAAATGTTAAATTTCATTAGTATTGGAATTTAAAACAATATAAATAATATATTAATCAGTGATCAGTAAAACTAAATTGACAGATCGGCCGTAAGATATAAAAGTGAAAACAACAAAAAAAAAGTGCACGCAACAGGAGACGTCTCGTAGGATGAAACCATACGCAACATTAAAGGGAAGTAGACATTTCAACAATAATTAACTACTGGCTTTTCACTATATTTTAAAGTTGAGCTCAACAAAATCTAAAAATATGTAAAATGGTATGATTGTGTGGGTGAAGAATATGAATATAGGCCTAACAAGAAGCGTTGAGTTTGCGTAATCTTGATGTACGTACTAGTATTTTGATGTAATAGTTATTGGAAATCAGTTTTACGCCTTAAGGGGGAATAAATGTGTTCATGATCTTTTTATGTTATCAAAAGGAAATAAATAATGTTATATTTTACTTGATATATGCATTTTGTTATTTGTATTTGCACACTGTTCTCTGCCGAAGTACACTAAACGAATTCCTAGACCAAACCTTACAGATAAAATCTATATTAAATTAATAATTAATTACTGGATAATACTTCAGTTGTTTCGCCCGAACAGGGACAATTTAATTATCAATAACTGAACATACTTCAGTTGGCGCCCGAATTTACAGGGACATTGTAAATTAAAGTTGATTTACAATTTAGTCGAAAAATGGCAGAGAAAGACGCAAATACAAATTTAGATGAAAGTGCAGATGTGGGGTCAGTGTTGAATGTTACGCAAGATAGTATGGTAACCACGAATGAAAATGTCGAGAGCGTAGGCGAAATAGTGAATGTAAATGAAACGTTCGAAGTTGAGGGTACTAGAAGTAACGAGATAAATATGTTTAATCAATTAGCGTTGATTATGGAAGAGATAAATAATAAGTTTCAACAACAAAATAAGAATAATGATAAGAATATGGAAATGATGAATAATAAGTTTGAAGTAATGAATATTAAGTTTGACCAACAAAATAAGAATAATGATAATTTGAACACGAGTTTAAATGAATTTAAAACTGAAATGAAGTCAGATATTGATAATTTGAACACGAATTTGAATGAATTCAAAACTGAAATCAAATCAGAGATAAATGAAATGAATAATAAACTTGACAAACAAGACGAGAAATTAGGAGACATGAATAACGAATTCGTGAGTATAAGAAGCGAAATAGAAATGAGTAAATTAAGTATGACTAACCAATTTAAAAGTATAAGTGAGAGTTTTAATGGAGTGAGTGAGAAGTTTGTTGAATTAATAATAAACTAGAGAATATAGAAGGTGAATTAAAACAAATAAGTGGGTGTAGTGGTATCCAAAATGATGACGACACGGGTGAGTGTGACGAAAATGAAAATAACGAAGTAACAGACGGCCATGGCGTCAATACAGGTGAGAATAATGGTGGTAAAATAACGAAAAATTACGAAGAAATAATTAACAAGGTAAGTGTTAGTTATAAAAATGAATTAACAAGTAGTAGCGGTAAGATAGTTGAAAACGAGATATATAAAAGTGATACAGTGAAAATAAATAGTGATGATGATAATATAGAAACAGTGGGGTGTAGTGAGAGAGTAGAAATCAGTATTTGTAAATTAGAGAGAGAATATGAAGAGAATTATTTTGTGAATATAGGACAGAGGGTAACGTTTCCCCAGGTTTATTGTGAACCAAGATGTTTACAAAGGTTTTTGAAGGGCAAGAGTCCCTTAGAGGAAACCAATGTGTTTTCTAGTAGTCCCTTAATTTTTAGTAAGTGTTTTTATGATTTAGTACCCTCTGTATGGAACGATAGAAAAAGTACGAAATGGTGTTATGATGAAAGGTAGTGTTGTTTGAGGTTAACAGAGCTTATAACGAATTAGTAGAGAGGTTACATATTGACAGAGTTAGTGATATTAAGTACTTACCTTGCGAAATAGTTAGTGCAGCAAATGATGATAAGGTTGATGATATTGATTACTTACCTTGTGTCGAAACTGGCATAGCAGCAGATGATAATAATGATGAAATTATAATTGACCTAATTCTGACAAATTATACTCAGGGTGACTTGACTATACTCGATGGTGACAAGTTATATGATGTAATAATATGTAATAATCCTGTTGATATTGTGGAAAAATATGAGAATTTAAACAGTCTTTATATTGATGGAGATAATATAATGAATTTAATAAATAATGAGTTGTGTATACGTAAGTCCAGGTCATTATACGATGATGGGGGGTAAACAACGTTTATGAACGTTTAACTATGTGAGTAGGGTGTTTTGAAATGAACTGTTTTATGAAATGATTTGTGGTAAACAGATAATAATGAGGATTGTAAATACTTTTGTGTTGATATTAAATTTAATATAATATAAAATGTAATAAGGTAGCAAAGGTAAAGTATACTCAACTTTGTGAATATTGTTAAAGTAATGAAATGTGTTCGATAAAATAATTGAATTCATTTGAAGGGAGATAATAAATGAAATATTGTATAAGATGAATATTGATAACAAATTAAAAAATTCTTGAGAATTGAATGGTATAGTAAATGCTAAATAATTGATGATTGATTAGTAAAATGTTCAATTGAAATTAAAGTGTAATGTCTACAATTTTATATGCAAATATAAAGGTGTATTGTTTATTTTCAGGCAACAAACGCAATGTTTAATAAATAAAATGTTATGTAAAATGAATGTTGATAATAAATTTGAACTTTTTGGAGAAGTGGTAAATAATTAAAAGTTGAGTATTAAAAGGTTCAATTGAAATTAAAGTTTTGGAATGTTTGGAAATTTTATTCAGATGCAACTGAGATGTTTATTTTAATGTAATGAGGTTTATGTTCATTGTGCGTGTTTACTATGTTTTATTATGTTGTATTATGTTAGTGTGTGTGGAAGGTGGAATTTAAAATAAATTCATATTTTAATAAATTATGTGAGGATGGAGAAGGTGGTTACTAGGATGTTAGTAACGAAATATTAAATATTAAAATGGGTTACATCAATAATGTAGAGTATGTAATTGATTTTCTGATGTAAATGAATGATGTGTTGACGAGGAGTATATTATTTTGATGTATTAAGGAGTATAATGAAGATGCTTAACGATTGTTAAGTAAGTAATTTGTTCTAATGTAGTTGATTTAATGTGTTTTACTCTATATAAGGAGTTTGTTAATTTCGAAATGTGAATGGAATATTTATAATGGAAGGTATTTGTACGTTGTAATGGAAATGTTTATTTAAATTTTCATGGGAATCAGAGCGATCATTTTGAATTTTGGGGTAAGAGTTAACGAGAGAAGGTTATACAGAATGTTGGTATGGAATTCTTACAATGTATTATACTTAGACTAAGTATTCAACCATGTGTAGGATGGATCTAAAAAAAAAAAAAACTCAGTACTTCTTAACGCAAACCAACACAGCTAAGGGGAACCAGATCAGTTAGAGATATGTTATTATACCAGGCCACTATTTGATATTTTTGATTTCATTTTTCAGTGTCTGGTGATGCTGTGGCGTTGGCCCTGTGCTGGCCTGCGTGCCACAGCAGGAGCGTTAAGTGCCTGTCTGGCCTTGCGGTGTTGGGATCTCGAAAGAGAAGTCCAGTAAGGTCATTCAGGTGCGGTCACAGTCACTGGACCTGGGGTAAGTTAACCACAATTTTGAATAAAACGTAGAGGGGGTTGTGGCGACATATCTTGGCTGATCCCTTTAGCAAGTATGAGAGTGTCAATGAGAGCTTTTGTGCTACAGCATAAAACCTCTCATTGGGGGGTATTTTAATGGGTCTAAATTTACATAAATATTATTTTCAAATTTTATGAGTTCTATAACATGTGCAGATGAGGCCCCTTAAGGTGAGACGATTGCCAGTAAAGGTTTTCAGGACCATATATGGTTATGCAGCAAATCTCGAGTTATTTGCAGTCAGTGATTAATAACGAAAGAATGTTGTTGACGAAAATCAGTTCGTGGCGAGTTAAAAAGGTGATACTAAGTTCAGCGAAACTTTTCAATACTGAGGACGAGACGTATGGCGGGGAGCGGAGTGAACCAGTTTAGAGACGACACAAACAGAAATTTTTAACACTAAAATTCAGTCGGCAAACAATATCTAAATAATGCGGACGTGGGCAGTTTCGCTCGCCGCCAGCTGAGTACCGTTTTCGCCCGCATAAACAGCATAAAACGCAAATTTAAAAATGTTAAATTTCATTAGTATTGGAATTTAAAACAATATAAATAATACATTAATCAGTGATCAGTAAAACTAAATTGACAGATCGGCCGTAAGATATAAAAGTGAAAACAACAAAAAGTGCACGCAACAGGAGACGTCTCGTAGGATGAAACCATACGCAACATTAAAGGGAAGTAGACATTTCAACAATAATTAACTACTGGCTTTTCACTATATTTTAAAGTTGAGCTCAACAAAATCTAAAAATATGTAAAATGGTATGATTGTGTGGGTGAAGAATATGAATATAGGCCTAACAAGAAGCGTTGTGTTTGCGTAATCTTGATATACGTACTAGTATTTTGATGTAATAGTTATTGGAAATCAGTTTTACGCCTTAAGGCGGAATAAATGTGTTCATGATCTTTTTATGTTATCAAAAGGAAATAAATAATGTTATATTTTACTTGATATATGCATTTTGTTATTTGTATTTGCCCACTGTCCTCTGCCGAAGTACACTAAACGAATTCCTAGACCAAACCTTACAGTTAAAATCTATATTAAATTAATAATTAATTACTGGATAATACTTCAGTTGTTTCGCCCGAACAGGGACAATTTAATTATCAATAACTGAACATACTTCAGTTGGCGCCCGAATTTACAGGGACATTGTAAATTAAAGTTGATTTACAATTTAGTCGAAAAATGGCAGAGAAAGACGCAAATACAAATTTAGATGAAAGTGCAGATGTGGGGTCAGTGTTGAATGTTACGCAAGATAGTATGGTAACCACGAATGAAAATGTCGAGAGCGTAGGCGAAATAGTGAATGTAAATGAAACGTTCGAAGTTGAGGGTACTAGAAGTAACGAGATAAATATATTTAATCAATTAGCGTTGATTATGGAAGAGATAAATAATAAGTTCGAACAACAAAATAAGAATAATGATAAGAATATAGAAATGATGAATAATAAGTTTGAAGTAATGAATATTAAGTTTGACCAACAAAATAAAAATAATGATAATTTGAACACGAGTTTAAATGAATTTAAAACTGAAATGAAGTCAGATATTGATAATTTGAACACGAATTTGAATGAATTCAAAACTGAAATCAAATCAGAGATAAATGAAATGAATAATAAACTTGACAAACAAGACGAGAAATTAGGAGACATGAATAACGAATTCGTGAGTATAAGAAGCGAAATAGAAATGAGTAAATTAAGTATGAATAACCAATTTAAAAGTATAAGTGAGAGTTTTAATGGAGTGAGTGAGAAGTTTGTTGAATAAATAATAAACTAGAGAATATAGAAGGTGAATTAAAACAAATAAGTGGGTGTAGTGGTATCGAAAATGATGACGACACGGGTGAGTGTGACGAAAATGAAAATAACGAAGTAACAGACGACCATGGCGTCAATACAGGTGAGAATAATGGTGGTAAAATAACGAAAAATTACGAAGAAATAATTAACAAGGTAAGTGTTAGTTATAAAAATGAATTAACAAGTAGTAGCGGTAAGATAGTTGAAAACGAGATATATAAAAGTGATACAGTGAAAATAAATAGTGATGATGATAATATAGAAACAGTGGGGTGTAGTGAGAGAGTAGAAATCAGTATTTGTAAATTAGAGAGAGAATATGAAGAGAATTATTTTGTGAATATAGGACAGAGGGTAACGTTTCCCCAGGTTTATTGTGAACCAAGATGTTTACAAAGGTTTTTGAAGGGCAAGAGTCCCTTAGAGGAAAACAATGTGTTTTCTAGTAGTCCCTTAATTTTTAGTAAGTGTTTTTATGATTTAGTACCCTCTGTATGGAACGATAGAAAAAGTACGAAATGGTGTTATGATGAAAGGTAGTGTTGTTTGAGGTTAACAGAGTTTATAACGAATTAGTAGAGAGGTTACATATTGACAGAGTTAGTGATATTAAGTACTTACCTTGCGAAATAGTTAGTGCAGCAAATGATGATAAGGTTGATGATATTGATTACTTACCTTGTGTCGAAACTGGCATAGCAGCAGATGATAATAATGATGAAATTATAATTGACCTATTTGTGACAAATTATACTCAGGGTGACTTGACTATACTCGATGGTGACAAGTTATATGATGTAATAATATGTAATAATCCTGTTGATATTGTGGAAAAATATGAGAATTTAAACAGTCTTTATATTGATGGAGATAATATAATGAATTTAATAAATAATGAGTTGTGTATACGTAAGTCCAGGTCATTATACGATAATGGGGGGTAAACAATGTTTATGAACGTTTAACTATGTGAGTAGGGTGTTTTGAAATGTACTGTTTTATGAAATGATTTGTTGTAAACAGATAATAATGAGGATTGTAAATACTTTTGTGTTGATATTAAATATAATATAATATAAAATGTAATAATGTAGCAAAGGTAAAGTATACTCAACTTTGTGAATATTGTTAAAGTAATGAAATGTGTTCGATAAAATAATTGAATTCATTTGAAGGGAGATAATAAATGAAATATTGTATAAGATGTATATTGATAATAAATTAACAAATTCTTGAGAATTGAATGGTATAGTAAATGCTAAATAATTGATGATTGATTAGTAAAATGTTCAATTGAAATTAAAGTGTAATGTCTACAATTTTATATGCAAATATAAATGTGTATTGTTTATTTTCAGGCAACAATCGCAATGTTTAATAAATAAAATGTTATGTAAAATGAATGTTGATAATAAATTTGAACTTTTTGGAGAAGTGGTAAATAATTAAAGGTTGAGTATTAACAGGTTCAATTGAAATTAAAGTTTTGGAATGTTTGGAAATTTTATTCAGATGCAACTGAGATGTTTATTTTAATGTAATGAGGTTTATGTTCATTGTGCGTGTTTACTATGTTGTATTATGTTAGTGTGTGTGGAAGGTGGAATTTAAAATAAATTCATATTTTAATAAATTATGTGAGGATGGAGAAGGTGGTTACTAGGATGTTAGTAACGAAATATTAAATATTAAAATGGGTTACATCAATAATGTAGAGTATGTAATTGATTTTCTGATGTAAATGAATGATGTGTTGACGAGGAGTATATTATTTTGATGTATTAAGGAGTAATATGAAGATGCTTAACGATTGTTAAGTAAGTAATTTGTTCTAATGTAGTTGATTTAATGTGTTTTACTCTATATAAGGAGTTTGTTAATTTCGAAATGTGAATGGAATATTTATAATGGAAGGTATTTGTACGTTGTAATGGAAATGTTTATTTAAATTTTGATGGGAATCAGAGCGATCATTTTGAATTTTGGGGTAAGAGTTAACGAGAGAAGGTTATACAGAATGTTGGTATGGAATTCTTACAATGTATTATACTTAGACTAAGTATTCAACCATGTGTAGGATGGATCTAAAAAAAAAAAAAACTCAGTACTTCTTAACGCAAACCAACACAGCTAAGGGGAACCAGATCAGTTAGAGATATGTTATTATACCAGGCCACTATTTGATATTTTTGATTTCATGTTTCAGTGTCTGGTGATGCTGTGGCGTTGGCCCTGTGCTGGCCTGCGTGCCAGAGCAGGAGCGTCAAGTGCCTGTCTGGCCTTGCGGTGTTGGGATCTCGAAAGAGAAGTCCAGTAAGGTCATTCAGGTGCGGTCACAGTCACTGGACCTGGGGTAAGTTAACCACAATTTTGAATAAAACGTAGAGGGGGTTGTGGCGACATATCTTGGCTGATCCCTTTAGAAAGTATGAGAGTGTCAATGAGAGCTTTTGTGCTTCAGCATAAAACCTCTCATTGGGGGGTATTGTAATGGGTCTAGATTTACATAAATATTATTTTCAAATTTTATGAGTTCTATAACATGTGCAGATGAGGCCCCTTAAGGTGAGACGATTGCCAGTAAAGGTTTTCAGGACCATATATGGTTATGCAGCAAATCTCGAGTTATTTGCAGTCAGTGATTAATAACGAAAGAATGTTGTTGACGAAAATCAGTTCGTGGCGAGTTAAAAAGGTGATACTAAGTTCAGCGAAACTTTTCAATACTGATGACGAGACGTATGGCGGGGAGCGGAGTGAACCAGTTTAGAGACGACACAAACAGAAATTTTTAACACTAAAATTCAGTCGGCAAACAATATCTAAATAAAACGGACGTGGGCAGTTTCGCTCGCCGCCAGCTGAGTACCGTTTTCGCCCGCATAAACAGCATAAAACGCAAATTTAAAAATGTTAAATTTCATTAGTATTGGAATTTAAAACAATATAAATAATATATTAATCAGTGATCAGTAAAACTAAATTGACAGATAGGCCGTGAGATATAAAAGTGAAAACAACAAAAAGTGCACGCAACAGGAGACGTCTCGTAGGATGAAACCATACGCAACATTAAAGGGAAGTAGACATTTCAACAATAATTAACTACTGGCTTTTCACTATATTTTAAAGTTGAGCTCAACAAAATCTAAAAATATGTAAAATGGTATGATTGTGTGGGTGAAGAATATGAATATAGGCCTAACAAGAAGCGTTGAGTTTCCGTAATCTTGATATACGTACTAGTATTTTGATGTAATAGTTATTGGAAATCAGTTTTACGCCTTAAGGCGGAATAAATGTGTTCATGATCTTTTTATGTTATCAAAAGGAAATAAATAATGTTATATTTTACTTGATATATGCATTTTGTTATTTGTATTTGCCCACTGTCCTCTGCCGAAGTACACTAAACGAATTCCTAGACCAAACCTTACAGATAAAATCTATATTAAATTAATAATTAATTACTGGATAATACTTCAGTTGTTTCGCCCGAACAGGGACAATTTAATTATCAATAACTGAACATACTTCAGTTGGCGCCCGAATTTACAGGGACATTGTAAATTAAAGTTGATTTACAATTTAGTCGAAAAATGGCAGAGAAAGACGCAAATACAAATTTAGATGAAAGTGCAGATGTGGGGTCAGTGTTGAATGTTACGCAAGATAGTATGGTAACCACGAATGAAAATGTCGAGAGCGTAGGCGAAATAGTGAATGTAAATGAAACGTTCGAAGTTGAGGGTACTAGAAGTAACGAGATAAATATATTTAATCAATTAGCGTTGATTATGGAAGAGATAAATAATAAGTTCGAACAACAAAATAAGAATAATGATAAGAATATAGAAATGATGAATAATAAGTTTGAAGTAATGAATATTAAGTTTGACCAACAAAATAAGAATAATGATAATTTGAACACGAGTTTAAATGAATTTAAAACTGAAATGAAGTCAGATATTGATAATTTGAACACGAATTTGAATGAATTCAAAACTGAAATCAAATCAGAGATAAATGAAATGAATAATAAACTTGACAAACAAGACGAGAAATTAGGAGACATGAATAACGAATTCGTGAGTATAAGAAGCGAAATAGAAATGAGTAAATTAAGTATGAATAACCAATTTAAAAGTATAAGTGAGAGTTTTAATGGAGTGAGTGAGAAGTTTGTTGAATAAATAATAAACTAGAGAATATAGAAGGTGAATTAAAACAAATAAGTGGGTGTAGTGGTATCGAAAATGATGACGACACGGGTGAGTGTGACGAAAATGAAAATAACGAAGTAACAGACGACCATGGCGTCAATACAGGTGAGAATAATGGTGGTAAAATAACGAAAAATTACGAAGAAATAATTAACAAGGTAAGTGTTAGTTATAAAAATGAATTAACAAGTAGTAGCGGTAAGATAGTTGAAAACGAGATATATAAAAGTGATACAGTGAAAATAAATAGTGATGATGATAATATAGAAACAGTGGGGTGTAGTGAGAGAGTAGAAATCAGTATTTGTAAATTAGAGAGAGAATATGAAGAGAATTATTTTGTGAATATAGGACAGAGGGTAACGTTTCCCCAGGTTTATTGTGAACCAAGATGTTTACAAAGGTTTTTGAAGGGCAAGAGTCCCTTAGAGGAAAACAATGTGTTTTCTAGTAGTCCCTTAATTTTTAGTAAGTGTTTTTATGATTTAGTACCCTCTGTATGGAACGATAGAAAAAGTACGAAATGGTGTTATGATGAAAGGTAGTGTTGTTTGAGGTTAACAGAGTTTATAACGAATTAGTAGAGAGGTTACATATTGACAGAGTTAGTGATATTAAGTACTTACCTTGCGAAATAGTTAGTGCAGCAAATGATGATAAGGTTGATGATATTGATTACTTACCTTGTGTCGAAACTGGCATAGCAGCAGATGATAATAATGATGAAATTATAATTGACCTATTTGTGACAAATTATACTCAGGGTGACTTGACTATACTCGATGGTGACAAGTTATATGATGTAATAATATGTAATAATCCTGTTGATATTGTGGAAAAATATGAGAATTTAAACAGTCTTTATATTGATGGAGATAATATAATGAATTTAATAAATAATGAGTTGTGTATACGTAAGTCCAGGTCATTATACGATAATGGGGGGTAAACAATGTTTATGAACGTTTAACTATGTGAGTAGGGTGTTTTGAAATGTACTGTTTTATGAAATGATTTGTTGTAAACAGATAATAATGAGGATTGTAAATACTTTTGTGTTGATATTAAATATAATATAATATAAAATGTAATAATGTAGCAAAGGTAAAGTATACTCAACTTTGTGAATATTGTTAAAGTAATGAAATGTGTTCGATAAAATAATTGAATTCATTTGAAGGGAGATAATAAATGAAATATTGTATAAGATGTATATTGATAATAAATTAACAAATTCTTGAGAATTGAATGGTATAGTAAATGCTAAATAATTGATGATTGATTAGTAAAATGTTCAATTGAAATTAAAGTGTAATGTCTACAATTTTATATGCAAATATAAATGTGTATTGTTTATTTTCAGGCAACAATCGCAATGTTTAATAAATAAAATGTTATGTAAAATGAATGTTGATAATAAATTTGAACTTTTTGGAGAAGTGGTAAATAATTAAAGGTTGAGTATTAACAGGTTCAATTGAAATTAAAGTTTTGGAATGTTTGGAAATTTTATTCAGATGCAACTGAGATGTTTATTTTAATGTAATGAGGTTTATGTTCATTGTGCGTGTTTACTATGTTGTATTATGTTAGTGTGTGTGGAAGGTGGAATTTAAAATAAATTCATATTTTAATAAATTATGTGAGGATGGAGAAGGTGGTTACTAGGATGTTAGTAACGAAATATTAAATATTAAAATGGGTTACATCAATAATGTAGAGTATGTAATTGATTTTCTGATGTAAATGAATGATGTGTTGACGAGGAGTATATTATTTTGATGTATTAAGGAGTAATATGAAGATGCTTAACGATTGTTAAGTAAGTAATTTGTTCTAATGTAGTTGATTTAATGTGTTTTACTCTATATAAGGAGTTTGTTAATTTCGAAATGTGAATGGAATATTTATAATGGAAGGTATTTGTACGTTGTAATGGAAATGTTTATTTAAATTTTGATGGGAATCAGAGCGATCATTTTGAATTTTGGGGTAAGAGTTAACGAGAGAAGGTTATACAGAATGTTGGTATGGAATTCTTACAATGTATTATACTTAGACTAAGTATTCAACCATGTGTAGGATGGATCTAAAAAAAAAAAAAACTCAGTACTTCTTAACGCAAACCAACACAGCTAAGGGGAACCAGATCAGTTAGAGATATGTTATTATACCAGGCCACTATTTGATATTTTTGATTTCATGTTTCAGTGTCTGGTGATGCTGTGGCGTTGGCCCTGTGCTGGCCTGCGTGCCAGAGCAGGAGCGTCAAGTGCCTGTCTGGCCTTGCGGTGTTGGGATCTCGAAAGAGAAGTCCAGTAAGGTCATTCAGGTGCGGTCACAGTCACTGGACCTGGGGTAAGTTAACCACAATTTTGAATAAAACGTAGAGGGGGTTGTGGCGACATATCTTGGCTGATCCCTTTAGAAAGTATGAGAGTGTCAATGAGAGCTTTTGTGCTTCAGCATAAAACCTCTCATTGGGGGGTATTGTAATGGGTCTAAATTTACATAAATATTATTTTCAAATTTTATGAGTTCTATAACATGTGCAGATGAGGCCCCTTAAGGTGAGACGATTGCCAGTAAAGGTTTTCAGGACCATATATGGTTATGCAGCAAATCTCGAGTTATTTGCAGTCAGTGATTAATAACGAAAGAATGTTGTTGACGAAAATCAGTTCGTGGCGAGTTAAAAAGGTGATACTAAGTTCAGCGAAACTTTTCAATACTGAGGACGAGACGTATGGTGGGGAGCGGAGTGAACCAGTTTAGAGACGACACAAACAGAAATTTTTAACACTAAAATTCAGTCGGCAAACAATATCTAAATAATGCGGACGTGGGCAGTTTCGCTCGCCGCCAGCTGAGTACCGTTTTCGCCCGCATAAACAGCATAAAACGCAAATTTAAAAATGTTAAATTTCATTAGTATTGGAATTTAAAACAATATAAATAATATATTAATCAGTGATCAGTAAAACTAAATTGACAGATCGGCCGTAAGATATAAAAGTGAAAACAACAAAAAAAAAGTGCACGCAACAGGAGACGTCTCGTAGGATGAAACCATACGCAACATTAAAGGGAAGTAGACATTTCAACAATAATTAACTACTGGCTTTTCACTATATTTTAAAGTTGAGCTCAACAAAATCTAAAAATATGTAAAATGGTATGATTGTGTGGGTGAAGAATATGAATATAGGCCTAACAAGAAGCGTTGAGTTTGCGTAATCTTGATGTACGTACTAGTATTTTGATGTAATAGTTATTGGAAATCAGTTTTACGCCTTAAGGGGGAATAAATGTGTTCATGATCTTTTTATGTTATCAAAAGGAAATAAATAATGTTATATTTTACTTGATATATGCATTTTGTTATTTGTATTTGCACACTGTTCTCTGCCGAAGTACACTAAACGAATTCCTAGACCAAACCTTACAGATAAAATCTATATTAAATTAATAATTAATTACTGGATAATACTTCAGTTGTTTCGCCCGAACAGGGACAATTTAATTATCAATAACTGAACATACTTCAGTTGGCGCCCGAATTTACAGGGACATTGTAAATTAAAGTTGATTTACAATTTAGTCGAAAAATGGCAGAGAAAGACGCAAATACAAATTTAGATGAAAGTGCAGATGTGGGGTCAGTGTTGAATGTTACGCAAGATAGTATGGTAACCACGAATGAAAATGTCGAGAGCGTAGGCGAAATAGTGAATGTAAATGAAACGTTCGAAGTTGAGGGTACTAGAAGTAACGAGATAAATATGTTTAATCAATTAGCGTTGATTATGGAAGAGATAAATAATAAGTTTCAACAACAAAATAAGAATAATGATAAGAATATGGAAATGATGAATAATAAGTTTGAAGTAATGAATATTAAGTTTGACCAACAAAATAAGAATAATGATAATTTGAACACGAGTTTAAATGAATTTAAAACTGAAATGAAGTCAGATATTGATAATTTGAACACGAATTTGAATGAATTCAAAACTGAAATCAAATCAGAGATAAATGAAATGAATAATAAACTTGACAAACAAGACGAGAAATTAGGAGACATGAATAACGAATTCGTGAGTATAAGAAGCGAAATAGAAATGAGTAAATTAAGTATGACTAACCAATTTAAAAGTATAAGTGAGAGTTTTAATGGAGTGAGTGAGAAGTTTGTTGAATTAATAATAAACTAGAGAATATAGAAGGTGAATTAAAACAAATAAGTGGGTGTAGTGGTATCCAAAATGATGACGACACGGGTGAGTGTGACGAAAATGAAAATAACGAAGTAACAGACGGCCATGGCGTCAATACAGGTGAGAATAATGGTGGTAAAATAACGAAAAATTACGAAGAAATAATTAACAAGGTAAGTGTTAGTTATAAAAATGAATTAACAAGTAGTAGCGGTAAGATAGTTGAAAACGAGATATATAAAAGTGATACAGTGAAAATAAATAGTGATGATGATAATATAGAAACAGTGGGGTGTAGTGAGAGAGTAGAAATCAGTATTTGTAAATTAGAGAGAGAATATGAAGAGAATTATTTTGTGAATATAGGACAGAGGGTAACGTTTCCCCAGGTTTATTGTGAACCAAGATGTTTACAAAGGTTTTTGAAGGGCAAGAGTCCCTTAGAGGAAACCAATGTGTTTTCTAGTAGTCCCTTAATTTTTAGTAAGTGTTTTTATGATTTAGTACCCTCTGTATGGAACGATAGAAAAAGTACGAAATGGTGTTATGATGAAAGGTAGTGTTGTTTGAGGTTAACAGAGCTTATAACGAATTAGTAGAGAGGTTACATATTGACAGAGTTAGTGATATTAAGTACTTACCTTGCGAAATAGTTAGTGCAGCAAATGATGATAAGGTTGATGATATTGATTACTTACCTTGTGTCGAAACTGGCATAGCAGCAGATGATAATAATGATGAAATTATAATTGACCTAATTCTGACAAATTATACTCAGGGTGACTTGACTATACTCGATGGTGACAAGTTATATGATGTAATAATATGTAATAATCCTGTTGATATTGTGGAAAAATATGAGAATTTAAACAGTCTTTATATTGATGGAGATAATATAATGAATTTAATAAATAATGAGTTGTGTATACGTAAGTCCAGGTCATTATACGATGATGGGGGGTAAACAACGTTTATGAACGTTTAACTATGTGAGTAGGGTGTTTTGAAATGAACTGTTTTATGAAATGATTTGTGGTAAACAGATAATAATGAGGATTGTAAATACTTTTGTGTTGATATTAAATTTAATATAATATAAAATGTAATAAGGTAGCAAAGGTAAAGTATACTCAACTTTGTGAATATTGTTAAAGTAATGAAATGTGTTCGATAAAATAATTGAATTCATTTGAAGGGAGATAATAAATGAAATATTGTATAAGATGAATATTGATAACAAATTAAAAAATTCTTGAGAATTGAATGGTATAGTAAATGCTAAATAATTGATGATTGATTAGTAAAATGTTCAATTGAAATTAAAGTGTAATGTCTACAATTTTATATGCAAATATAAAGGTGTATTGTTTATTTTCAGGCAACAAACGCAATGTTTAATAAATAAAATGTTATGTAAAATGAATGTTGATAATAAATTTGAACTTTTTGGAGAAGTGGTAAATAATTAAAAGTTGAGTATTAAAAGGTTCAAATGAAATTAAAGTTTTGGAATGTTTGGAAATTTTATTCAGATGCAACTGAGATGTTTATTTTAATGTAATGAGGTTTATGTTCATTGTGCGTGTTTACTATGTTGTATTATGTTAGTGTGTGTGGAAGGTGGAATTTAAAATAAATTCATATTTTAATAAATTATGTGAGGATGGAGAAGGTGGTTACTAGGATGTTAGTAACGAAATATTAAATATTAAAATGGGTTACATCAATAATGTAGAGTATGTAATTGATTTTCTGATGTAAATGAATGATGTGTTGACGAGGAGTATATTATTTTGATGTATTAAGGAGTATAATGAAGATGCTTAACGATTGTTAAGTAAGTAATTTGTTCTAATGTAGTTGATTTAATGTGTTTTACTCTATATAAGGAGTTTGTTAATTTCGAAATGTGAATGGAATATTTATAATGGAAGGTATTTGTACGTTGTAATGGAAATGTTTATTTAAATTTTCATGGGAATCAGAGCGATCATTTTGAATTTTGGGGTAAGAGTTAACGAGAGAAGGTTATACAGAATGTTGGTATGGAATTCTTACAATGTATTATACTTAGACTAAGTATTCAACCATGTGTAGGATGGATCTAAAAAAAAAAAAAACTCAGTACTTCTTAACGCAAACCAACACAGCTAAGGGGAACCAGATCAGTTAGAGATATGTTATTATACCAGGCCACTATTTGATATTTTTGATTTCATTTTTCAGTGTCTGGTGATGCTGTGGCGTTGGCCCTGTGCTGGCCTGCGTGCCACAGCAGGAGCGTTAAGTGCCTGTCTGGCCTTGCGGTGTTGGGATCTCGAAAGAGAAGTCCAGTAAGGTCATTCAGGTGCGGTCACAGTCACTGGACCTGGGGTAAGTTAACCACAATTTTGAATAAAACGTAGAGGGGGTTGTGGCGACATATCTTGGCTGATCCCTTTAGAAAGTATGAGAGTGTCAATGAGAGCTTTTGTGCTACAGCATAAAACCTCTCATTGGGGGGTATTTTAATGGGTCTAAATTTACATAAATATTATTTTCAAATTTTATGAGTTCTATAACATGTGCAGATGAGGCCCCTTAAGGTGAGACGATTGCCAGTAAAGGTTTTCAGGACCATATATGGTTATGCAGCAAATCTCGAGTTATTTGCAGTCAGTGATTAATAACGAAAGAATGTTGTTGACGAAAATCAGTTCGTGGCGAGTTAAAAAGGTGATAGGTTCAGCGAAACTTTTCAATACTGAGGACGAGACGTATGGCGGGGAGCGGAGTGAACCAGTTTAGAGACCACACAAACAGAAATTTTTAACACTAAAATTCAGTTGGCAAACAATATCTAAATAAAACGGACGTGGGCAGTTTCGCTCGCCGCCAGCTGAGTACCGTTTTCGCCCGCATAAACAGCATAAAACGCAAATTTAAAAATGTTAAATTTCATTAGTATTGGAATTTAAAACAATATAAATAATATATTAATCAGTGATCAGTAAAACTAAATTGACAGATCGGCCGTAAGATATAAAAGTGAAAACAACAAAAAGTGCACGAAACAGGAGACGTCTCGTAGGATGAAACCATACGCAACATTAAAGGGAAGTAGACATTTCAACAATAATTAACTACTGGCTTTTCACTATATTTTAAAGTTGAGCTCAACAAAATCTAAAAATATGTAAAATGGTATGATTGTGTGGGTGAAAAATATGAATATAGGCCTAACAAGAAGCGTTGAGTTTGCGTAATCTTGATATACGTACTAGTATTTTGATGTAATAGTTATTGGAAATCAGTTTTACGCCTTAAGGCGGAATAAATGTGTTCATGATCTTTTTATGTTATCAAAAGGAAATAAATAATGTTATATTTTACTTGATATATGCATTTTGTTATTTGTATTTGCCCACTGTTCTCTGCCGAAGTACACTAAACGAATTCCTGGACCAAACCTTACAGATAAAATCTATATTAAATTAATAATTAATTACTGGATAATACTTTAGTTGTTTCGCCCGAACAGGGACAATTTAATTATCAATAACTGAACATACTTCAGTTGGCGCCCGAATTTACAGGGACATTGTAAATTAAAGTTGATTTACAATTTAGTCGAAAAATGGCAGAGAAAGACGCAAATACAAATTTAGATGAAAGTGCAGATGTGGGGTCAGTGTTGATTGTTACGCAAGATAGTATGGTAACCACGAATGAAAATGTCGAGAGCGTAGGCGAAATAGTGAATGTAAATGAAACGTTCGAAGTTGAGGGTACTAGAAGTAACGAGATAAATATATTTAATCAATTAGCGTTGATTATGGAAGAGATAAATAATAAGTTTCAACAACAAAATAAGAATAATGATAAGAATATGGAAATGATGAATAATAAGTTTGAAGTAATGAATATTAAGTTTGACCAACAAAATAAGAATAATGATAATTTGAACACGAGTTTAAATGAATTTAAAACTGAAATGAAGTCAGATATTGATAATTTGAACACGAATTTGAATGAATTCAAAACTGAAATCAAATCAGAGATAAATGAAATGAATAATAAACTTGACAAACATGACGAGAAATTAGGAGACATGAATAACGAATTCGTGAGTATAAGAAGCGAAATAGAAATGAGTAAATTAATTATGAATAACCAATATAAAAGTATAAGTGAGAGTTTTAATGGAGTGAGTGAGAAGTTTGTTGAATAAATAATAAACTAGAGAATATAGAAGGTGAATTAAAACAAATAAGTGGGTGTAGTGGTATCGAAAATTATGACGACACGGGTGAGTGTGACGAAAATGAAAATAACGAAGTAACAGACGACCATGGCGTCAATACAGGTGAGAATAATGGTGGTAAAATAACGAAAAATTACGAAGAAATAATTAACAAGGTAAGTGTTAGTTATAAAAATGAATTAACAAGTAGTAGCGGTAAGATAGTTGAAAACGAGATATATAAAAGTGATACAGTGAAAATAAATAGTGATGATGATAATATAGAAACAGTGGGGTGTAGTGAGAGAGTAGAAATCAGTATTTGTAAATTAGAGAGAGAATATGAAGAGAATTATTTTGTGAATATAGGACAGAGGGTAACGTTTCCCCAGGTTTATTGTGAACCAAGATGTTTACAAAGGTTTTTGAAGGGCAAGAGTCCCTTAGAGGAAACCAATGTGTTTTCTAGTAGTCCCTTAATTTTTAGTAAGTGTTTTTATGATTTAGTACCCTCTGTATGGAACGATAGAAAAAGTACGAAATGGTGTTATGATGAAAGGTAGTGTTGTTTGAGGTTAACAGAGCTTATAACGAATTAGTAGAGAGGTTACATATTGACAGAGTTAGTGATATTAAGTACTTACCTTGCGAAATAGTTAGTGCAGCAAATGATGATAAGGTTGATGATATTGATTACTTACCTTGTGTCGAAACTGGCATAGCAGCAGATGATAATAATGATAAAATTATAATTGACCTAATTGTGACAAATTATACTCAGGGTGACTTGACTATACTCGATGGTGACAAGTTATATGATGTAATAATATGTAATAATCCTGTTGATATTGTGGAAAAATATGAGAATTTAAACAGTCTTTATATTGATGGAGATAATATAATGAATTTAATAAATAATGAGTTGTGTATACGTAAGTCCAGGTCATTATACGATGATGGGGGGTAAACAACGTTTATGAACGTTTAACTATGTGAGTAGGGTGTTTTGAAATGAACTGTTTTATGAAATGATTTGTGGTAAACAGATAATAATTAGGATTGTAAATACTTTTGTGTTGATACTAAATATAATATAATATAAAATGTAATAATGTAGCACAGGTAAAGTATACTCAACTTTGTGAATATTGTTAAAGTAATGAAATGTGTTCGATAAAATAATTGAATTAATTTGAAGGGAGATAATAAATGAAATATTGTATAAGATGAATATTGATAACAAATTAAAAAATTCTTGAGAATTGAATGGTATAGTAAATGCTAAATAATTGATGATTGATTAGTAAAATGTTCAATTGAAATTAAAGTGTAATGTCTACAATTTTATATGCAAATATAAAGGTGTATTGTTTATTTTCAGGCAACAATCGCAATGTTTAATAAATAAAATGTTATGTAAAATGAATGTTGATAATAAATTTGAACTTTTTGGAGAAGTGGTAAATAATTAAAGGTTGAGTATTAACAGGTTCAATTGAAATTAAAGTTTTGGAATGTTTGGAAATTTTATTCAGATGCAACTGAGATGTTTATTTTAATGTAATGAGGTTTATGTTCATTGTGCGTGTTTACTATGTTTTATTATGTTGTATTATGTTAGTGTGTGTGGAAGGTGGAATTTAAAATAAATTCATATTTTAATAAATTATGAGAGGATGGAGAAGGTGGTTACTAGGGTGTTAGTAACGAAATATTAAATATTAAAATGGGTTACATCAATAATGTAGAGAATGTAATCGATTTTCTGATGTAAATGAATGATGTGTTGACGAGAAGTATATTATTTTGATGTATTAAGGAGTAATATGAAGATGCTTAACGATTGTTAAGTAAGTAATTTGTTCTAATGTAGTTGATTTAATGTGTTTTACTCTATATAAGGAGTTTGTTAATTTCGAAATGTGAATGGAATATTTATAATGGAAGGTATTTGTACGTTGTAATGGAAATGTTTATTTAAATTTTGATGGGAATCAGAGCGATCATTTCGAATTTTGGGGTAAGAGTTAACGAGAGAAGGTTATACAGAATGTTGGTATGGAATTCTTACAATGTATTATACTTAGACTAAGTATTCAACCATGTGTAGGATGGATCTAAAAAAAAAAAAAAACTCAGTACTTCTTAACGCAAACCAACACAGCTAAGGGGAACCAGATCAGTTAGAGATATGTTATTATACCAGGCCACTATTTGATATTTTTGATTTCATGTTTCAGTGTCTGGTGATGCTGTGGCGTTGGCCCTGTGCTGGCCTGCGTGCCAGAGCAGGAGCGTCAAGTGCCTGTCTGGCCTTGCGGTGTTGGGATCTCGAAAGAGAAGTCCAGTAAGGTCATTCAGGTGCGGTCACAGTCACTGGACCTGGGGTAAGTTAACCACAATTTTGAATAAAACGTAGAGGGGGTTGTGGCGACATATCTTGGCTGATCCCTTTAGAAAGTATGAGAGTGTCAATGAGAGCTTTTGTGCTTCAGCATAAAACCTCTCATTGGGGGGTATTGTAATGGGTCTAAATTTACATAAATATTATTTTCAAATTTTATGAGTTCTATAACATGTGCAGATGAGGCCCCTTAAGGTGAGACGATTGCCAGTAAAGGTTTTCAGGACCATATATGGTTATGCAGCAAATCTCGAGTTATTTGCAGTCAGTGATTAATAACGAAAGAATGTTGTTGACGAAAATCAGTTCGTGGCGAGTTAAAAAGGTGATAGGTTCAGCGAAACTTTTCAATACTGAGGACGAGACGTATGGCGGGGAGCGGAGTGAACCAGTTTAGAGACGACACAAACAGAAATTTTTAACACTAAAATTCAGTCGGCAAACAATATCTAAATAAAACGGACGTGGGCAGTTTCGCTCGCCGCCAGCTGAGTACCGCTTTCGCCCGCATAAACAGCATAAAACGCAAATTTAAAAATGTTAAATTTCATTAGTATTGGAATTTAAAACAATATAAATAATATTTTAATCAGTGATCAGTAAAACTAAATTGACAGATCGGCCGTAAGATATAAAAGTGAAAACAACAAAAAGTGCACGCAACAGGAGACGTCTCGTAGGATGAAACCATACGCAACATTAAAGGGAAGTAGACATTTCAACAATAATTAACTACTGGCTTTTCACTATATTTTAAAGTTGAGTTCAACAAAATCTAAAAATATGTAAAATGGTATGATTGTGTGGGTGAAAAATATGAATATAGGCCTAACAAGAAGCGTTGAGTTTGCGTAATCTTGATATACGTACTAGTATTTTGATGTAATAGTTATTGGAAATCAGTTTTACGCCTTAAGGCGGAATAAATGTGTTCATGATCTTTTTATGTTATCAAAAGGAAATAAATAATGTTATATTTTACTTCATATATGCATTTTGTTATTTGTATTTGCCCACTGTTCTCTGCCGAAGTACACTAAACGAATTCCTGGACCAAACCTTACAGATAAAATCTATATTAAATTAATAATTAATTACTGGATAATACTTCAGTTGTTTCGCCCGAACAGGGACAATTTAATTATCAATAACTGAACATACTTCAGTTGGCGCCCGAATTTACAGGAACATTGTAAATAAAAGTTGATTTACAATTTAGTCGAAAAATGGCAGAGAAAGACGCAAATACAAATTTAGATGAAAGTGCAGATGTGGGGTCAGTGTTGAATGTTACGCAAGATAGTATGGTAACCACGAATGAAAATGTCGAGAGCGTAGGCGAAATAGTGAATGTAAATGAAACGTTCGAAGTTGAAGGTACTAGAAGTAACGAGATAAATATATTTAATCAATTAGCGTTGATTATGGAAGAGATAAATAATAAGTTTCAACAACAAAATAAGAATAATGAGAAGAATATGGAAATGATGAATAATAAGTTTGAAGTAATGAATATTAAGTTTGACCAACAAAATAAGAATAATGATAATTTGAACACGAGTTTAAATGAATTTAAAACTGAAATGAAGTCAGATATTGATAATTTGAACACGAATTTGAATGAATCCAAAACTGAAATCAAATCAGAGATAAATGAAATGAATAATAAACTTGACAAACTAGACGAGAAATTAGGAGACATGAATAACGAATTCGTGAGTATAAGAAGCGAAATAGCAATGAGTAAATTAAGTATGAATAACCAATTTAAAAGTATAAGTGAGAGTTTTAATGGAGTGAGTGAGAAGTTTGTTGAATAAATAATAAACTAGAGAATATAGAAGGTGAATTAAAACAAATAAGTGGGTGTAGTGGTATCGAAAATGATGACGACACGGGTGAGTGACGAAAATGAAAATAACGAAGTAACAGACGACCATGGTGAGAATAATGGTGGTAAAATAACGAAAAATTACGAAGAAATAATTAACAAGGTAAGTGTTAGTTATAAAAATGAATTAACAAGTAGTAGCGGTAAGATAGTTGAAAACGAGATATATAAAAGTGATACAGTGAAAATAAATAGTGATGATGATAATATAGAAACAGTGGGGTGTAGTGAGAGAGTAGAAATCAGTATTTGTAAATTAGAGAGAGAATATGAAGAGAATTATTTTGTGAATATAGGACAGAGGGTAACGTTTCCCCAGGTTTATTGTGAACCAAGATGTTTACAAAGGTTTTTGAAGGGCAAGAGTCCCTTAGAGGAAACCAATGTGTTTTCTAGTAGTCCCTTAATTTTTAGTAAGTGTTTTTATGATTTAGTACCCTCTGTATGGAACGATAGAAAAAGTACGAAATGGTGTTATGATGAAAGGTAGTGTTGTTTGAGGTTAACAGAGCTTATAACGAATTAGTAGAGAGGTTACATATTGACAGAGTTAGTGATATTAAGTACTTACCTTGCGAAATAGTTAGTGCAGCAAATGATGATAAGGTTGATGATATTGATTACTTACCTTGTGTCGAAACTGGCATAGCAGCAGATGATAATAATGATAAAATTATAATTGACCTAATTGTGACAAATTATACTCAGGGTGACTTGACTATACTCGATGGTGACAAGTTATATGATGTAATAATATGTAATAATCCTGTTGATATTGTGGAAAAATATGAGAATTTAAACAGTCTTTATATTGATGGAGATAATATAATGAATTTAATAAATAATGAGTTGTGTATACGTAAGTCCAGGTCATTATACGATGATGGGGGGTAAACAACGTTTATGAACGTTTAACTATGTGAGTAGGGTGTTTTGAAATGAACTGTTTTATGAAATGATTTGTGGTAAACAGATAATAATTAGGATTGTAAATACTTTTGTGTTGATACTAAATATAATATAATATAAAATGTAATAATGTAGCACAGGTAAAGTATACTCAACTTTGTGAATATTTTTAAAGTAATGAAATGTGTTCGATAAAATAATTGAATTAATTTGAAGGGAGATAATAAATGAAATATTGTATAAGATGAATATTGATAACAAATTAAAAAATTCTTGAGAATTGAATGGTATAGTAAATGCTAAATAATTGATGATTGATTAGTAAAATGTTCAATTGAAATTAAAGTGTAATGTCTACAATTTTATATGCAAATATAAAGGTGTATTGTTTATTTTCAGGCAACAATCGCAATGTTTAATAAATAAAATGTTATGTAAAATGAATGTTGATAATAAATTTGAACTTTTTGGAGAAGTGGTAAATAATTAAAGGTTGAGTATTAACAGGTTCAATTGAAATTAAAGTTTTGGAATGTTTGGAAATTTTATTCAGATGCAACTGAGATGTTTATTTTAATGTAATGAGGTTTATGTTCATTGTGCGTGTTTACTATGTTTTATTATGTTGTATTATGTTAGTGTGTGTGGAAGGTGGAATTTAAAATAAATTCATATTTTAATAAATTATGAGAGGATGGAGAAGGTGGTTACTAGGGTGTTAGTAACGAAATATTAAATATTAAAATGGGTTACATCAATAATGTAGAGAATGTAATCGATTTTCTGATGTAAATGAATGATGTGTTGACGAGAAGTATATTATTTTGATGTATTAAGGAGTAATATGAAGATGCTTAACGATTGTTAAGTAAGTAATTTGTTCTAATGTAGTTGATTTAATGTGTTTTACTCTATATAAGGAGTTTGTTAATTTCGAAATGTGAATGGAATATTTATAATGGAAGGTATTTGTACGTTGTAATGGAAATGTTTATTTAAATTTTGATGGGAATCAGAGCGATCATTTCGAATTTTGGGGTAAGAGTTAACGAGAGAAGGTTATACAGAATGTTGGTATGGAATTCTTACAATGTATTATACTTAGACTAAGTATTCAACCATGTGTAGGATGGATCTAAAAAAAAAAAAAAACTCAGTACTTCTTAACGCAAACCAACACAGCTAAGGGGAACCAGATCAGTTAGAGATATGTTATTATACCAGGCCACTATTTGATATTTTTGATTTCATGTTTCAGTGTCTGGTGATGCTGTGGCGTTGGCCCTGTGCTGGCCTGCGTGCCAGAGCAGGAGCGTCAAGTGCCTGTCTGGCCTTGCGGTGTTGGGATCTCGAAAGAGAAGTCCAGTAAGGTCATTCAGGTGCGGTCACAGTCACTGGACCTGGGGTAAGTTAACCACAATTTTGAATAAAACGTAGAGGGGGTTGTGGCGACATATCTTGGCTGATCCCTTTAGAAAGTATGAGAGTGTCAATGAGAGCTTTTGTGCTTCAGCATAAAACCTCTCATTGGGGGGTATTGTAATGGGTCTAAATTTACATAAATATTATTTTCAAATTTTATGAGTTCTATAACATGTGCAGATGAGGCCCCTTAAGGTGAGACGATTGCCAGTAAAGGTTTTCAGGACCATATATGGTTACGCAGCAAATCTCGAGTTATTTTCAGTCAGTGATTAATAACAAAAGAATGTTGTTGACGAAAATCAGTTCGTGGCGAGTTAAAAAGGTGATAGGTTCAGCGAAACTTTTCAATACTGAGGACGAGACGTATGGCGGGGAGCGGAGTGAACCAGTTTAGAGACGACACAAACAGAAATTTTTAACACTAAAATTCAGTCGGCAAACAATATCTAAATAAAACGGACGTGGGCAGTTTCGCTCGCCGCCAGCTGAGTACCGTTTTCGCCCGCATAAACAGCATAAAACGCAAATTTAAAAATGTTAAATTTCATTAGTATTGGAATTTAAAACAATATAAATAATATTTTAATCAGTGATCAGTAAAACTAAATTGACAGATCGGCCGTAAGATATAAAAGTGAAAACAACAAAAAGTGCACGCAACAGGAGACGTCTCGTAGGATGAAACCATACGCAACATTAAAGGGAAGTAGACATTTCAACAATAATTAACTACTGGCTTTTCACTATATTTTAAAGTTGAGTTCAACAAAATCTAAAAATATGTAAAATGGTATGATTGTGTGGGTGAAAAATATGAATATAGGCCTAACAAGAAGCGTTGAGTTTGCGTAATCTTGATATACGTACTAGTATTTTGATGTAATAGTTATTGGAAATCAGTTTTACGCCTTAAGGCGGAATAAATGTGTTCATGATCTTTTTATGTTATCAAAAGGAAATAAATAATGTTATATTTTACTTCATATATGCATTTTGTTATTTGTATTTGCCCACTGTTCTCTGCCGAAGTACACTAAACGAATTCCTGGACCAAACCTTACAGATAAAATCTATATTAAATTAATAATTAATTACTGGATAATACTTCAGTTGTTTCGCCCGAACAGGGACACTTTAATTATCAATAACTGAACATACTTCAGTTGGCGCCCGAATTTACAGGAACATTGTAAATAAAAGTTGATTTACAATTTAGTCGAAAAATGGCAGAGAAAGACGCAAATACAAATTTAGATGAAAGTGCAGATGTGGGGTCAGTGTTGAATGTTACGCAAGATTTTATGGTAACCACGAATGAAAATGTCGAGAGCGTAGGCGAAATAGTGAATGTAAATGAAACGTTCGAAGTTGAAGGTACTAGAAGTAACGAGATAAATATATTTAATCAATTAGCGTTGATTATGGAAGAGATAAATAATAAGTTTCAACAACAAAATAAGAATAATGAGAAGAATATGGAAATGATGAATAATAAGTTTGAAGTAATGAATATTAAGTTTGACCAACAAAATAAGAATAATGATAATTTGAACACGAGTTTAAATGAATTTAAAACTGAAATGAAGTCAGATATTGATAATTTGAACACGAATTTGAATGAATCCAAAACTGAAATCAAATCAGAGATAAATGAAATGAATAATAAACTTGACAAACAAGACGAGAAATTAGGAGACATGAATAACGAATTCGTGAGTATAAGAAGCGAAATAGCAATGAGTAAATTAAGTATGAATAACCAATTTAAAAGTATAAGTGAGAGTTTTAATGGAGTGAGTGAGAAGTTTGTTGAATAAATAATAAACTAGAGAATATAGAAGGTGAATTAAAACAAATAAGTGGGTGTAGTGGTATCGAAAATGATGACGACACGGGTGAGTGACGAAAATGAAAATAACGAAGTAACAGACGACCATGGTGAGAATAATGGTGGTAAAATAACGAAAAATTACGAAGAAATAATTAACAAGGTAAGTGTTAGTTATAAAAATGAATTAACAAGTAGTAGCGGTAAGATAGTTGAAAACGAGATATATAAAAGTGATACAGTGAAAATAAATAGTGATGATGATAATATAGAAACAGTGGGGTGTAGTGAGAGAGTAGAAATCAGTATTTGTAAATTAGAGAGAGAATATGAAGAGAATTATTTTGTGAATATAGGACAGAGGGTAACGTTTCCCCAGGTTTATTGTGAACCAAGATGTTTACAAAGGTTTTTGAAGGGCAAGAGTCCCTTAGAGGAAACCAATGTGTTTTCTAGTAGTCCCTTAATTTTTAGTAAGTGTTTTTATGATTTAGTACCCTCTGTATGGAACGATAGAAAAAGTACGAAATGGTGTTATGATGAAAGGTAGTGTTGTTTGAGGTTAACAGAGCTTATAACGAATTAGTAGAGAGGTTACATATTGACAGAGTTAGTGATATTAAGTACTTACCTTGCGAAATAGTTAGTGCAGCAAATGATGATAAGGTTGATGATATTGATTACTTACCTTGTGTCGAAACTGGCATAGCAGCAGATGATAATAATGATAAAATTATAATTGACCTAATTGTGACAAATTATACTCAGGGTGACTTGACTATACTCGATGGTGACAAGTTATATGATGTAATAATATGTAATAATCCTGTTGATATTGTGGAAAAATATGAGAATTTAAACAGTCTTTATATTGATGGAGATAATATAATGAATTTAATAAATAATGAGTTGTGTATACGTAAGTCCATGTCATTATACGATGATGGGGGGTAAACAACGTTTATGAACGTTTAACTATGTGAGTAGGGTGTTTTGAAATGAACTGTTTTATGAAATGATTTGTGGCAAACAGATAATAATTAGGATTGTAAATACTTTTGTGTTGATACTAAATATAATATAATATAAAATGTAATAATGTAGCACAGGTAAAGTATACTCAACTTTGTGAATATTGTTAAAGTAATGAAATGTGTTCGATAAAATAATTGAATTAATTTGAAGGGAGATAATAAATGAAATATTGTATAAGATGAATATTGATAACAAATTAAAAAATTCTTGAGAATTGAATGGTATAGTAAATGCTAAATAATTGATGATTGATTAGTAAAATGTTCAATTGAAATTAAAGTGTAATGTCTACAATTTTATATGCAAATATAAAGGTGTATTGTTTATTTTCAGGCAACAATCGCAATGTTTAATAAATAAAATGTTATGTAAAATGTATGTTGATAATAAATTTGAACTTTTTGGAGAAGTGGTAAATAATTAAAGGTTGAGTATTAACAGGTTCAATTGAAATTAAAGTTTTGGAATGTTTGGAAATTTTATTCAGATGCAACTGAGATGTTTATTTTAATGTAATGAGGTTTATGTTCATTGTGCGTGTTTACTATGTTTTATTATGTTGTATTATGTTAGTGTGTGTGGAAGGTGGAATTTAAAATAAATTCATATTTTAATAAATTATGAGAGGATGGAGAAGGTGGTTACTAGGGTGTTAGTAACGAAATATTAAATATTAAAATGGGTTACATCAATAATGTAGAGAATGTAATCGATTTTCTGATGTAAATGAATGATGTGTTGACGAGAAGTATATTATTTTGATGTATTAAGGAGTAATATGAAGATGCTTAACGATTGTTAAGTAAGTAATTTGTTCTAATGTAGTTGATTTAATGTGTTTTACTCTATATAAGGAGTTTGTTAATTTCGAAATGTGAATGGAATATTTATAATGGAAGGTATTTGTACGTTGTAATGGAAATGTTTATTTAAATTTTGATGGGAATCAGAGCGATCATTTCGAATTTTGGGGTAAGAGTTAACGAGAGAAGGTTATACAGAATGTTGGTATGGAATTCTTACAATGTATTATACTTAGACTAAGTATTCAACCATGTGTAGGATGGATCTAAAAAAAAAAAAAAACTCAGTACTTCTTAACGCAAACCAACACAGCTAAGGGGAACCAGATCAGTTAGAGATATGTTATTATACCAGGCCACTATTTGATATTTTTGATTTCATGTTTCAGTGTCTGGTGATGCTGTGGCGTTGGCCCTGTGCTGGCCTGCGTGCCAGAGCAGGAGCGTCAAGTGCCTGTCTGGCCTTGCGGTGTTGGGATCTCGAAAGAGAAGTCCAGTAAGGTCATTCAGGTGCGGTCACAGTCACTGGACCTGGGGTAAGTTAACCACAATTTTGAATAAAACGTAGAGGGGGTTGTGGCGACATATCTTGGCTGATCCCTTTAGAAAGTATGAGAGTGTCAATGAGAGCTTTTGTGCTTCAGCATAAAACCTCTCATTGGGGGGTATTGTAATGGGTCTAAATTTACATAAATATTATTTTCAAATTTTATGAGTTCTATAACATGTGCAGATGAGGCCCCTTAAGGTGAGACGATTGCCAGTAAAGGTTTTCAGGACCATATATGGTTACGCAGCAAATCTCGAGTTATTTGCAGTCAGTGATTAATAACGAAAGAATGTTGTTGACGAAAATCAGTTCGTGGCGAGTTAAAAAGGTGATAGGTTCAGCGAAACTTTTCAATACTGAGGACGAGACGTATGGCGGGGAGCGGAGTGAACCAGTTTAGAGACGACACAAACAGAAATTTTTAACACTAAAATTCAGTCGGCAAACAATATCTAAATAAAACGGACGTGGGCAGTTTCGCTCGCCGCCAGCTGAGTACCGTTTTCGCCCGCATAAACAGCATAAAACGCAAATTTAAAAATGTTAAATTTCATTAGTATTGGAATTTAAAACAATATAAATAATATTTTAATCAGTGATCAGTAAAACTAAATTGACAGATCGGCCGTAAGATATAAAAGTGAAAACAACAAAAAGTGCACGCAACAGGAGACGTCTCGTAGGATGAAACCATACGCAACATTAAAGGGAAGTAGACATTTCAACAATAATTAACTACTGGCTTTTCACTATATTTTAAAGTTGAGTTCAACAAAATCTAAAAATATGTAAAATGGTATGATTGTGTGGGTGAAAAATATGAATATAGGCCTAACAAGAAGCGTTGAGTTTGCGTAATCTTGATATACGTACTAGTATTTTGATGTAATAGTTATTGGAAATCAGTTTTACGCCTTAAGGCGGAATAAATGTGTTCATGATCTTTTTATGTTATCAAAAGGAAATAAATAATGTTATATTTTACTTCATATATGCATTTTGTTATTTGTATTTGCCCACTGTTCTCTGCCGAAGTACACTAAACGAATTCCTGGACCAAACCTTACAGATAAAATCTATATTAAATTAATAATTAATTACTGGATAATACTTCAGTTGTTTCGCCCGAACAGGGACACTTTAATTATCAATAACTGAACATACTTCAGTTGGCGCCCGAATTTACAGGAACATTGTAAATAAAAGTTGATTTACAATTTAGTCGAAAAATGGCAGAGAAAGACGCAAATACAAATTTAGATGAAAGTGCAGATGTGGGGTCAGTGTTGAATGTTACGCAAGATAGTATGGTAACCACGAATGAAAATGTCGAGAGCGTAGGCGAAATAGTGAATGTAAATGAAACGTTCGAAGTTGAAGGTACTAGAAGTAACGAGATAAATATATTTAATCAATTAGCGTTGATTATGGAAGAGATAAATAATAAGTTTCAACAACAAAATAAGAATAATGAGAAGAATATGGAAATGATGAATAATAAGTTTGAAGTAATGAATATTAAGTTTGACCAACAAAATAAGAATAATGATAATTTGAACACGAGTTTAAATGAATTTAAAACTGAAATGAAGTCAGATATTGATAATTTGAACACGAATTTGAATGAATCCAAAACTGAAATCAAATCAGAGATAAATGAAATGAATAATAAACTTGACAAACAAGACGAGAAATTAGGAGACATGAATAACGAATTCGTGAGTATAAGAAGCGAAATAGCAATGAGTAAATTAAGTATGAATAACCAATTTAAAAGTATAAGTGAGAGTTTTAATGGAGTGAGTGAGAAGTTTGTTGAATAAATAATAAACTAGAGAATATAGAAGGTGAATTAAAACAAATAAGTGGGTGTAGTGGTATCGAAAATGATGACGACACGGGTGAGTGACGAAAATGAAAATAACGAAGTAACAGACGACCATGGTGAGAATAATGGTGGTAAAATAACGAAAAATTACGAAGAAATAATTAACAAGGTAAGTGTTAGTTATAAAAATGAATTAACAAGTAGTAGCGGTAAGATAGTTGAAAACGAGATATATAAAAGTGATACAGTGAAAATAAATAGTGATGATGATAATATAGAAACAGTGGGGTGTAGTGAGAGAGTAGAAATCAGTATTTGTAAATTAGAGAGAGAATATGAAGAGAATTATTTTGTGAATATAGGACAGAGGGTAACGTTTCCCCAGGTTTATTGTGAACCAAGATGTTTACAAAGGTTTTTGAAGGGCAAGAGTCCCTTAGAGGAAACCAATGTGTTTTCTAGTAGTCCCTTAATTTTTAGTAAGTGTTTTTATGATTTAGTACCCTCTGTATGGAACGATAGAAAAAGTACGAAATGGTGTTATGATGAAAGGTAGTGTTGTTTGAGGTTAACAGAGCTTATAACGAATTAGTAGAGAGGTTACATATTGACAGAGTTAGTGATATTAAGTACTTACCTTGCGAAATAGTTAGTGCAGCAAATGATGATAAGGTTGATGATATTGATTACTTACCTTGTGTCGAAACTGGCATAGCAGCAGATGATAATAATGATAAAATTATAATTGACCTAATTGTGACAAATTATACTCAGGGTGACTTGACTATACTCGATGGTGACAAGTTATATGATGTAATAATATGTAATAATCCTGTTGATATTGTGGAAAAATATGAGAATTTAAACAGTCTTTATATTGATGGAGATAATATAATGAATTTAATAAATAATGAGTTGTGTATACGTAAGTCCAGGTCATTATACGATGATGGGGGGTAAACAACGTTTATGAACGTTTAACTATGTGAGTAGGGTGTTTTGAAATGAACTGTTTTATGAAATGATTTGTGGCAAACAGATAATAATTAGGATTGTAAATACTTTTGTGTTGATACTAAATATAATATAATATAAAATGTAATAATGTAGCACAGGTAAAGTATACTCAACTTTGTGAATATTGTTAAAGTAATGAAATGTGTTCGATAAAATAATTGAATTAATTTGAAGGGAGATAATAAATGAAATATTGTATAAGATGAATATTGATAACAAATTAAAAAATTCTTGAGAATTGAATGGTATAGTAAATGCTAAATAATTGATGATTGATTAGTAAAATGTTCAATTGAAATTAAAGTGTAATGTCTACAATTTTATATGCAAATATAAAGGTGTATTGTTTATTTTCAGGCAACAATCGCAATGTTTAATAAATAAAATGTTATGTAAAATGAATGTTGATAATAAATTTGAACTTTTTGGAGAAGTGGTAAATAATTAAAGGTTGAGTATTAACAGGTTCAATTGAAATTAAAGTTTTGGAATGTTTGGAAATTTTATTCAGATGCAACTGAGATGTTTATTTTAATGTAATGAGGTTTATGTTCATTGTGCGTGTTTACTATGTTTTATTATGTTGTATTATGTTAGTGTGTGTGGAAGGTGGAATTTAAAATAAATTCATATTTTAATAAATTATGAGAGGATGGAGAAGGTGGTTACTAGGGTGTTAGTAACGAAATATTAAATATTAAAATGGGTTACATCAATAATGTAGAGAATGTAATCGATTTTCTGATGTAAATGAATGATGTGTTGACGAGAAGTATATTATTTTGATGTATTAAGGAGTAATATGAAGATGCTTAACGATTGTTAAGTAAGTAATTTGTTCTAATGTAGTTGATTTAATGTGTTTTACTCTATATAAGGAGTTTGTTAATTTCGAAATGTGAATGGAATATTTATAATGGAAGGTATTTGTACGTTGTAATGGAAATGTTTATTTAAATTTTGATGGGAATCAGAGCGATCATTTCGAATTTTGGGGTAAGAGTTAACGAGAGAAGGTTATACAGAATGTTGGTATGGAATTCTTACAATGTATTATACTTAGACTAAGTATTCAACCATGTGTAGGATGGATCTAAAAAAAAAAAAAAACTCAGTACTTCTTAACGCAAACCAACACAGCTAAGGGGAACCAGATCAGTTAGAGATATGTTATTATACCAGGCCACTATTTGATATTTTTGATTTCATGTTTCAGTGTCTGGTGATGCTGTGGCGTTGGCCCTGTGCTGGCCTGCGTGCCAGAGCAGGAGCGTCAAGTGCCTGTCTGGCCTTGCGGTGTTGGGATCTCGAAAGAGAAGTCCAGTAAGGTCATTCAGGTGCGGTCACAGTCACTGGACCTGGGGTAAGTTAACCACAATTTTGAATAAAACGTAGAGGGGGTTGTGGCGACATATCTTGGCTGATCCCTTTAGAAAGTATGAGAGTGTCAATGAGAGCTTTTGTGCTTCAGCATAAAACCTCTCATTGGGGGGTATTGTAATGGGTCTAAATTTACATAAATATTATTTTCAAATTTTATGAGTTCTATAACATGTGCAGATGAGGCCCCTTAAGGTGAGACGATTGCCAGTAAAGGTTTTCAGGACCATATATGGTTATGCAGCAAATCTCGAGTTATTTGCAGTCAGTGATTAATAACGAAAGAATGTTGTTGACGAAAATCAGTTCGTGGCGAGTTAAAAAGGTGATAGGTTCAGCGAAACTTTTCAATACTGAGGACGAGACGTATGGCGGGGAGCGGAGTGAACCAGTTTAGAGACGACACAAACAGAAATTTTTAACACTAAAATTCAGTCGGCAAACAATATCTAAATAAAACGGACGTGGGCAGTTTCGCTCGCCGCCAGCTGAGTACCGTTTTCGCCCGCATAAACAGCATAAAACGCAAATTTAAAAATGTTAAATTTCATTAGTATTGGAATTTAAAACAATATAAATAATATTTTAATCAGTGATCAGTAAAACTAAATTGACAGATCGGCCGTAAGATATAAAAGTGAAAACAACAAAAAGTGCACGCAACAGGAGACGTCTCGTAGGATGAAACCATACGCAACATTAAAGGGAAGTAGACATTTCAACAATAATTAACTACTGGCTTTTCACTATATTTTAAAGTTGAGTTCAACAAAATCTAAAAATATGTAAAATGGTATGATTGTGTGGGTGAAAAATATGAATATAGGCCTAACAAGAAGCGTTGAGTTTGCGTAATCTTGATATACGTACTAGTATTTTGATGTAATAGTTATTGGAAATCAGTTTTACGCCTTAAGGCGGAATAAATGTGTTCATGATCTTTTTATGTTATCAAAAGGAAATAAATAATGTTATATTTTACTTCATATATGCATTTTGTTATTTGTATTTGCCCACTGTTCTCTGCCGAAGTACACTAAACGAATTCCTGGACCAAACCTTACAGATAAAATCTATATTAAATTAATAATTAATTACTGGATAATACTTCAGTTGTTTCGCCCGAACAGGGACACTTTAATTATCAATAACTGAACATACTTCAGTTGGCGCCCGAATTTACAGGAACATTGTAAATAAAAGTTGATTTACAATTTAGTCGAAAAATGGCAGAGAAAGACGCAAATACAAATTTAGATGAAAGTGCAGATGTGGGGTCAGTGTTGAATGTTACGCAAGATAGTATGGTAACCACGAATGAAAATGTCGAGAGCGTAGGCGAAATAGTGAATGTAAATGAAACGTTCGAAGTTGAAGGTACTAGAAGTAACGAGATAAATATATTTAATCAATTAGCGTTGATTATGGAAGAGATAAATAATAAGTTTCAACAACAAAATAAGAATAATGAGAAGAATATGGAAATGATGAATAATAAGTTTGAAGTAATGAATATTAAGTTTGACCAACAAAATAAGAATAATGATAATTTGAACACGAGTTTAAATGAATTTAAAACTGAAATGAAGTCAGATATTGATAATTTGAACACGAATTTGAATGAATCCAAAACTGAAATCAAATCAGAGATAAATGAAATGAATAATAAACTTGACAAACAAGACGAGAAATTAGGAGACATGAATAACGAATTCGTGAGTATAAGAAGCGAAATAGCAATGAGTAAATTAAGTATGAATAACCAATTTAAAAGTATAAGTGAGAGTTTTAATGGAGTGAGTGAGAAGTTTGTTGAATAAATAATAAACTAGAGAATATAGAAGGTGAATTAAAACAAATAAGTGGGTGTAGTGGTATCGAAAATGATGACGACACGGGTGAGTGTGACGAAAATGAAAATAACGAAGTAACAGACGACCATGGTGAGAATAATGGTGGTAAAATAACGAAAAATTACGAAGAAATAATTAACAAGGTAAGTGTTAGTTATAAAAATGAATTAACAAGTAGTAGCGGTAAGATAGTTGAAAACGAGATATATAAAAGTGATACAGTGAAAATAAATAGTGATGATGATAATATAGAAACAGTGGGGTGTAGTGAGAGAGTAGAAATCAGTATTTGTAAATTAGAGAGAGAATATGAAGAGAATTATTTTGTGAATATAGGACAGAGGGTAACGTTTCCCCAGGTTTATTGTGAACCAAGATGTTTACAAAGGTTTTTGAAGGGCAAGAGTCCCTTAGAGGAAACCAATGTGTTTTCTAGTAGTCCCTTAATTTTTAGTAAGTGTTTTTATGATTTAGTACCCTCTGTATGGAACGATAGAAAAAGTACGAAATGGTGTTATGATGAAAGGTAGTGTTGTTTGAGGTTAACAGAGCTTATAACGAATTAGTAGAGAGGTTACATATTGACAGAGTTAGTGATATTAAGTACTTACCTTGCGAAATAGTTAGTGCAGCAAATGATGATAAGGTTGATGATATTGATTACTTACCTTGTGTCGAAACTGGCATAGCAGCAGATGATAATAATGATAAAATTATAATTGACCTAATTGTGACAAATTATACTCAGGGTGACTTGACTATACTCGATGGTGACAAGTTATATGATGTAATAATATGTAATAATCCTGTTGATATTGTGGAAAAATATGAGAATTTAAACAGTCTTTATATTGATGGAGATAATATAATGAATTTAATAAATAATGAGTTGTGTATACGTAAGTCCAGGTCATTATACGATGATGGGGGGTAAACAACGTTTATGAACGTTTAACTATGCGAGTAGGGTGTTTTGAAATGAACTGTTTTATGAAATGATTTGTGGTAAACAAATAATAATTAGGATTGTAAATACTTTTGTGTTGATACTAAATATAATATAATATAAAATGTAATAATGTAGCACAGGTAAAGTATACTCAACTTTGTGAATATTGTTAAAGTAATGAAATGTGTTCGATAAAATAATTGAATTAATTTGAAGGGAGATAATAAATGAAATATTGTATAAGATGAATATTGATAACAAATTAAAAAATTCTTGAGAATTGAATGGTATAGTAAATGCTAAATAATTGATGATTGATTAGTAAAATGTTCAATTGAAATTAAAGTGTAATGTCTACAATTTTATATGCAAATATAAAGGTGTATTGTTTATTTTCAGGCAACAATCGCAATGTTTAATAAATAAAATGTTATGTAAAATGTATGTTGATAATAAATTTGAACTTTTTGGAGAAGTGGTAAATAATTAAAGGTTGAGTATTAACAGGTTCAATTGAAATTAAAGTTTTGGAATGTTTGGAAATTTTATTCAGATGCAACTGAGATGTTTATTTTAATGTAATGAGGTTTATGTTCATTGTGCGTGTTTACTATGTTTTATTATGTTGTATTATGTTAGTGTGTGTGGAAGGTGGAATTTAAAATAAATTCATATTTTAATAAATTATGAGAGGATGGAGAAGGTGGTTACTAGGGTGTTAGTAACGAAATATTAAATATTAAAATGGGTTACATCAATAATGTAGAGAATGTAATCGATTTTCTGATGTAAATGAATGATGTGTTGACGAGAAGTATATTATTTTGATGTATTAAGGAGTAATATGAAGATGCTTAACGATTGTTAAGTAAGTAATTTGTTCTAATGTAGTTGATTTAATGTGTTTTACTCTATATAAGGAGTTTGTTAATTTCGAAATGTGAATGGAATATTTATAATGGAAGGTATTTGTACGTTGTAATGGAAATGTTTATTTAAATTTTGATGGGAATCAGAGCGATCATTTCGAATTTTGGGGTAAGAGTTAACGAGAGAAGGTTATACAGAATGTTGGTATGGAATTCTTACAATGTATTATACTTAGACTAAGTATTCAACCATGTGTAGGATGGATCTAAAAAAAAAAAAAAACTCAGTACTTCTTAACGCAAACCAACACAGCTAAGGGGAACCAGATCAGTTAGAGATATGTTATTATACCAGACCACTATTTGATATTTTTGATTTCATGTTTCAGTGTCTGGTGATGCTGTGGCGTTGGCCCTGTGCTGGCCTGCGTGCCAGAGCAGGAGCGTCAAGTGCCTGTCTGGCCTTGCGGTGTTGGGATCTCGAAAGAGAAGTCCAGTAAGGTCATTCAGGTGCGGTCACAGTCACTGGACCTGGGGTAAATTAACCACAATTTTGAATAAAACGTAGAGGGGGTTGTGGCGACATATCTTGGCTGATCCCTTTAGAAAGTATGAGAGTGTCAATGAGAGCTTTTGTGCTTCAGCATAAAACCTCTCATTGGGGGGTATTGTAATGGGTCTAAATTTACATAAATATTATTTTCAAATTTTATGAGTTCTATAACATGTGCAGATGAGGCCCCTTAAGGTGAGACGATTGCCAGTAAAGGTTTTCAGGACCATATATGGTTATGCAGCAAATCTCGAGTTATTTGCAGTCAGTGATTAATAACGAAAGAATGTTGTTGACGAAAATCAGTTCGTGGCGAGTTAAAAAGGTGATAGGTTCAGCGAAACTTTTCAATACTGAGGACGAGACGTATGGCGGGGAGCGGAGTGAACCAGTTTAGAGACGACACAAACAGAAATTTTTAACACTAAAATTCAGTCGGCAAACAATATCTAAATAAAACGGACGTGGGCAGTTTCGCTCGCCGCCAGCTGAGTACCGTTTTCGCCCGCATAAACAGCATAAAACGCAAATTTAAAAATGTTAAATTTCATTAGTATTAGAATTTAAAACAATATAAATAATATTTTAATCAGTGATCAGTAAAACTAAATTGACAGATCGGCCGTAAGATATAAAAGTGAAAACAACAAAAAGTGCACGCAACAGGAGACGTCTCGTAGGATGAAACCATACGCAACATTAAAGGGAAGTAGACATTTCAACAATAATTAACTACTGGCTTTTCACTATATTTTAAAGTTGAGTTCAACAAAATCTAAAAATATGTAAAATGGTATGATTGTGTGGGTGAAAAATATGAATATAGGCCTAAGAAGAAGCGTTGAGTTTGCGTAATCTTGATATACGTACTAGTATTTTGATGTAATAGTTATTGGAAATCAGTTTTACGCCTTAAGGCGGAATAAATGTGTTCATGATCTTTTTATGTTATCAAAAGGAAATTAATAATGTTATATTTTACTTCATATATGCATTTTGTTATTTGTATTTGCCCACTGTTCTCTGCCGAAGTACACTAAACGAATTCCTGGACCAAACCTTACAGATAAAATCTATATTAAATTAATAATTAATTACTGGATAATACTTCAGTTGTTTCGCCCGAACAGGGACACTTTAATTATCAATAACTGAACATACTTCAGTTGGCGCTCGAATTTACAGGAACATTGTAAATAAAAGTTGATTTACAATTTAGTCGAAAAATGGCAGAGAAAGACGCAAATACAAATTTAGATGAAAGTGCAGATGTGGGGTCAGTGTTGAATGTTACGCAAGATAGTATGGTAACCACGAATGAAAATGTCGAGAGCGTAGGCGAAATAGTGAATGTAAATGAAACGTTCGAAGTTGACGGTACTAGAAGTAACGAGATAAATATATTTAATCAATTAGCGTTGATTATGGAAGAGATAAATAATAAGTTTCAACAACAAAATAAGAATAATGAGAAGAATATGGAAATGATGAATAATAAGTTTGAAGTAATGAATATTAAGTTTGACCAACAAAATAAGAATAATGATAATTTGAACACGAGTTTAAATGAATTTAAAACTGAAATGAAGTCAGATATTGATAATTTGAACACGAATTTGAATGAATCCAAAACTGAAATCAAATCAGAGATAAATGAAATGAATAATAAACTTGACAAACAAGACGAGAAATTAGGAGACATGAATAACGAATTCGTGACTATAAGAAGCGAAATAGCAATGAGTAAATTAAGTATGAATAACCAATTTAAAAGTATAAGTGAGAGTTTTAATGGAGTGAGTGAGAAGTTTGTTGAATAAATAATAAACTAGAGAATATAGAAGGTGAATTAAAACAAATAAGTGGGTGTAGTGGTATCGAAAATGATGACGACACGGGTGAGTGTGACGAAAATGAAAATAACGAAGTAACAGACGACCATGGTGAGAATAATGGTGGTAAAATAACGAAAAATTACGAAGAAATAATTAACAAGGTAAGTGTTAGTTATAAAAATGAATTAACAAGTAGTAGCGGTAAGATAGTTGAAAACGAGATATATAAAAGTGATACAGTGAAAATAAATAGTGATGATGATAATATAGAAACAGTGGGGTGTAGTGAGAGAGTAGAAATCAGTATTTGTAAATTAGAGAGAGAATATGAAGAGAATTATTTTGTGAATATAGGACAGAGGGTAACGTTTCCCCAGGTTTATTGTGAACCAAGATGTTTACAAAGGTTTTTGAAGGGCAAGAGTCCCTTAGAGGAAACCAATGTGTTTTCTAGTAGTCCCTTAATTTTTAGTAAGTGTTTTTATGATTTAGTACCCTCTGTATGGAACGATAGAAAAAGTACGAAATGGTGTTATGATGAAAGGTAGTGTTGTTTGAGGTTAACAGAGCTTATAACGAATTAGTAGAGAGGTTACATATTGACAGAGTTAGTGATATTAAGTACTTACCTTGCGAAATAGTTAGTGCAGCAAATGATGATAAGGTTGATGATATTGATTACTTACCTTGTGTCGAAACTGGCATAGCAGCAGATGATAATAATGATAAAATTATAATTGACCTAATTGTGACAAATTATACTCAGGGTGACTTGACTATACTCGATGGTGACAAGTTATATGATGTAATAATATGTAATAATCCTGTTGATATTGTGGAAAAATATGAGAATTTAAACAGTCTTTATATTGATGGAGATAATATAATGAATTTAATAAATAATGAGTTGTGTATACGTAAGTCCAGGTCATTATACGATGATGGGGGGTAAACAACGTTTATGAACGTTTAACTATGCGAGTAGGGTGTTTTGAAATGAACTGTTTTATGAAATGATTTGTGGTAAACAGATAATAATTAGGATTGTAAATACTTTTGTGTTGATACTAAATATAATATAATATAAAATGTAATAATGTAGCACAGGTAAAGTATACTCAACTTTGTGAATATTGTTAAAGTAATGAAATGTGTTCGATAAAATAATTGAATTAATTTGAAGGGAGATAATAAATGAAATATTGTATAAGATGAATATTGATAACAAATTAAAAAATTCTTGAGAATTGAATGGTATAGTAAATGCTAAATAATTGATGATTGATTAGTAAAATGTTCAATTGAAATTAAAGTGTAATGTCTACAATTTTATATGCAAATATAAAGGTGTATTGTTTATTTTCAGGCAACAATCGCAATGTTTAATAAATAAAATGTTATGTAAAATGTATGTTGATAATAAATTTGAACTTTTTGGAGAAGTGGTAAATAATTAAAGGTTGAGTATTAACAGGTTCAATTGAAATTAAAGTTTTGGAATGTTTGGAAATTTTATTCAGATGCAACTGAGATGTTTATTTTAATGTAATGAGGTTTATGTTCATTGTGCGTGTTTACTATGTTTTATTATGTTGTATTATGTTAGTGTGTGTGGAAGGTGGAATTTAAAATAAATTCATATTTTAATAAATTATGAGAGGATGGAGAAGGTGGTTACTAGGGTGTTAGTAACGAAATATTAAATATTAAAATGGGTTACATCAATAATGTAGAGAATGTAATCGATTTTCTGATGTAAATGAATGATGTGTTGACGAGAAGTATATTATTTTGATGTATTAAGGAGTAATATGAAGATGCTTAACGATTGTTAAGTAAGTAATTTGTTCTAATGTAGTTGATTTAATGTGTTTTACTCTATATAAGGAGTTTGTTAATTTCGAAATGTGAATGGAATATTTATAATGGAAGGTATTTGTACGTTGTAATGGAAATGTTTATTTAAATTTTGATGGGAATCAGAGCGATCATTTCGAATTTTGGGGTAAGAGTTAACGAGAGAAGGTTATACAGAATGTTGGTATGGAATTCTTACAATGTATTATACTTAGACTAAGTATTCAACCATGTGTAGGATGGATCTAAAAAAAAAAAAAACTCAGTACTTCTTAACGCAAACCAACACAGCTAAGGGGAACCAGATCAGTTAGAGATATGTTATTATACCAGGCCACTATTTGATATTTTTGATTTCATGTTTCAGTGTCTGGTGATGCTGTGGCGTTGGCCCTGTGCTGGCCTGCGTGCCAGAGCAGGAGCGTCAAGTGCCTGTCTGGCCTTGCGGTGTTGGGATCTCGAAAGAGAAGTCCAGTAAGGTCATTCAGGTGCGGTCACAGTCACTGGACCTGGGGTAAATTAACCACAATTTTGAATAAAACGTAGAGGGGGTTGTGGCGACATATCTTGGCTGATCCCTTTAGAAAGTATGAGAGTGTCAATGAGAGCTTTTGTGCTTCAGCATAAAACCTCTCATTGGGGGGTATTGTAATGGGTCTAAATTTACATAAATATTATTTTCAAATTTTATGAGTTCTATAACATGTGCAGATGAGGCCCCTTAAGGTGAGACGATTGCCAGTAAAGGTTTTCAGGACCATATATGGTTATGCAGCAAATCTCGAGTTATTTGCAGTCAGTGATTATTAACGAAAGAATGTTGTTGACGAAAATCAGTTCGTGGCGAGTTAAAAAGGTGATAGGTTCAGCGAAACTTTTCAATACTGAGGACGAGACGTATGGCGGGGAGCGGAGTGAACCAGTTTAGAGACGACACAAACAGAAATTTTTAACACTAAAATTCAGTCGGCAAACAATATCTAAATAAAACGGACGTGGGCAGTTTCGCTCGCCGCCAGCTGAGTACCGTTTTCGCTCGCATAAACAGCATAAAACGCAAATTTAAAAATGTTAAATTTCATTAGTATTGGAATTTAAAACAATATAAATAATATTTTAATCAGTGATCAGTAAAACTAAATTGACAGATCGGCCGTAAGATATAAAAGTGAAAACAACAAAAAGTGCACGCAACAGGAGACGTCTCGTAGGATGAAACCATACGCAACATTAAAGGGAAGTAGACATTTCAACAATAATTAACTACTGGCTTTTCACTATATTTTAAAGTTGAGTTCAACAAAATCTAAAAATATGTAAAATGGTATGATTGTGTGGGTGAAAAATATGAATATAGGCCTAACAAGAAGCGTTGAGTTTGCGTAATCTTGATATACGTACTAGTATTTTGATGTAATAGTTATTGGAAATCAGTTTTACGCCTTAAGGCGGAATAAATGTGTTCATGATCTTTTTATGTTATCAAAAGGAAATAAATAATGTTATATTTTACTTCATATATGCATTTTGTTATTTGTATTTGCCCACTGTTCTCTGCCGAAGTACACTAAACGAATTCCTGGACCAAACCTTACAGATAAAATCTATATTAAATTAATAATTAATTACTGGCTAATACTTCAGTTGTTTCGCCCGAACAGGGACAATTTAATTATCAATAACTGAACATACTTCAGTTGGCGCCCGAATTTACAGGAACATTGTAAATAAAAGTTGATTTACAATTTAGTCGAAAAATGGCAGAGAAAGACGCAAATACAAATTTAGATGAAAGTGCAGATGTGGGGTCAGTGTTGAATGTTACGCAAGATAGTATGGTAACCACGAATGAAAATGTCGAGAGCGTAGGCGAAATAGTGAATGTAAATGAAACGTTCGAAGTTGAAGGTACTAGAAGTAACGAGATAAATATTTTTAATCAATTAGCGTTGATTATGGAAGAGATAAATAATAAGTTTCAACAACAAAATAAGAATAATGAGAAGAATATAGAAATGATGAATAATAAGTTTGAAGTAATGAATATTAAGTTTGACCAACAAAATAAGAATAATGATAATTTGAACACGAGTTTAAATGAATTTAAAACTGAAATGAAGTCAGATATTGATAATTTGAACACGAATTTGAATGAATCCAAAACTGAAATCAAATCAGAGATAAATGAAATGAATAATAAACTTGACAAACAAGACGAGAAATTAGGAGACATGAATAACGAATTCGTGAGTATAAGAAGCGAAATAGCAATGAGTAAATTAAGTATGAATAACCAATTTAAAAGTATAAGTGAGAGTTTTAATGGAGTGAGTGAGAAGTTTGTTGAATAAATAATAAACTAGAGAATATAGAAGGTGAATTAAAACAAATAAGTGGGTGTAGTGGTATCGAAAATGATGACGACACGGGTGAGTGACGAAAATGAAAATAACGAAGTAACAGACGACCATGGTGAGAATAATGGTGGTAAAATAACGAAAAATTACGAAGAAATAATTAACAAGGTAAGTGTTAGTTATAAAAATGAATTAACAAGTAGTAGCGGTAAGATAGTTGAAAACGAGATATATAAAAGTGATACAGTGAAAATAAATAGTGATGATGATAATATAGAAACAGTGGGGTGTAGTGAGAGAGTAGAAATCAGTATTTGTAAATTAGAGAGAGAATATGAAGAGAATTATTTTGTGAATATAGGACAGAGGGTAACGTTTCCCCAGGTTTATTGTGAACCAAGATGTTTACAAAGGTTTTTGAAGGGCAAGAGTCCCTTAGAGGAAACCAATGTGTTTTCTAGTAGTCCCTTAATTTTTAGTAAGTGTTTTTATGATTTAGTACCCTCTGTATGGAACGATAGAAAAAGTACGAAATGGTGTTATGATGAAAGGTAGTGTTGTTTGAGGTTAACAGAGCTTATAACGAATTAGTAGAGAGGTTACATATTGACAGAGTTAGTGATATTAAGTACTTACCTTGCGAAATAGTTAGTGCAGCAAATGATGATAAGGTTGATGATATTGATTACTTACCTTGTGTCGAAACTGGCATAGCAGCAGATGATAATAATGATAAAATTATAATTGACCTAATTGTGACAAATTATACTCAGGGTGACTTGACTATACTCGATGGTGACAAGTTATATGATGTAATAATATGTAATAATCCTGTTGATATTGTGGAAAAATATGAGAATTTAAACAGTCTTTATATTGATGGAGATAATATAATGAATTTAATAAATAATGAGTTGTGTATACGTAAGTCCAGGTCATTATACGATGATGGGGGGTAAACAACGTTTATGAACGTTTAACTATGCGAGTAGGGTGTTTTGAAATGAACTGTTTTATGAAATGATTTGTGGTAAACAGATAATAATTAGGATTGTAAATACTTTTGTGTTGATACTAAATATAATATAATATAAAATGTAATAATGTAGCACAGGTAAAGTATACTCAACTTTGTGAATATTGTTAAAGTAATGAAATGTGTTCGATAAAATAATTGAATTAATTTGAAGGGAGATAATAAATGAAATATTGTATAAGATGAATATTGATAACAAATTAAAAAATTCTTGAGAATTGAATGGTATAGTAAATGCTAAATAATTGATGATTGATTAGTAAAATGTTCAATTGAAATTAAAGTGTAATGTCTACAATTTTATATGCAAATATAAAGGTGTATTGTTTATTTTCAGGCAACAATCGCAATGTTTAATAAATAAAATGTTATGTAAAATGTATGTTGATAATAAATTTGAACTTTTTGGAGAAGTGGTAAATAATTAAAGGTTGAGTATTAACAGGTTCAATTGAAATTAAAGTTTTGGAATGTTTGGAAATTTTATTCAGATGCAACTGAGATGTTTATTTTAATGTAATGAGGTTTATGTTCATTGTGCGTGTTTACTATGTTTTATTATGTTGTATTATGTTAGTGTGTGTGGAAGGTGGAATTTAAAATAAATTCATATTTTAATAAATTATGAGAGGATGGAGAAGGTGGTTACTAGGGTGTTAGTAACGAAATATTAAATATTAAAATGGGTTACATCAATAATGTAGAGAATGTAATCGATTTTCTGATGTAAATGAATGATGTGTTGACGAGAAGTATATTATTTTGATGTATTAAGGAGTAATATGAAGATGCTTAACGATTGTTAAGTAAGTAATTTGTTCTAATGTAGTTGATTTAATGTGTTTTACTCTATATAAGGAGTTTGTTAATTTCGAAATGTGAATGGAATATTTATAATGGAAGGTATTTGTACGTTGTAATGGAAATGTTTATTTAAATTTTGATGGGAATCAGAGCGATCATTTCGAATTTTGGGGTAAGAGTTAACGAGAGAAGGTTATACAGAATGTTGGTATGGAATTCTTACAATGTATTATACTTAGACTAAGTATTCAACCATGTGTAGGATGGATCTAAAAAAAAAAAAAACTCAGTACTTCTTAACGCAAACCAACACAGCTAAGGGGAACCAGATCAGTTAGAGATATGTTATTATACCAGGCCACTATTTGATATTTTTGATTTCATGTTTCAGTGTCTGGTGATGCTGTGGCGTTGGCCCTGTGCTGGCCTGCGTGCCAGAGCAGGAGCGTCAAGTGCCTGTCTGGCCTTGCGGTGTTGGGATCTCGAAAGAGAAGTCCAGTAAGGTCATTCAGGTGCGGTCACAGTCACTGGACCTGGGGTAAATTAACCACAATTTTGAATAAAACGTAGAGGGGGTTGTGGCGACATATCTTGGCTGATCCCTTTAGAAAGTATGAGAGTGTCAATGAGAGCTTTTGTGCTTCAGCATAAAACCTCTCATTGGGGGGTATTGTAATGGGTCTAAATTTACATAAATATTATTTTCAAATTTTATGAGTTCTATAACATGTGCAGATGAGGCCCCTTAAGGTGAGACGATTGCCAGTAAAGGTTTTCAGGACCATATATGGTTATGCAGCAAATCTCGAGTTATTTGCAGTCAGTGATTATTAACGAAAGAATGTTGTTGACGAAAATCAGTTCGTGGCGAGTTAAAAAGGTGATAGGTTCAGCGAAACTTTTCAATACTGAGGACGAGACGTATGGCGGGGAGCGGAGTGAACCAGTTTAGAGACGACACAAACAGAAATTTTTAACACTAAAATTCAGTCGGCAAACAATATCTAAATAAAACGGACGTGGGCAGTTTCGCTCGCCGCCAGCTGAGTACCGTTTTCGCCCGCATAAACAGCATAAAACGCAAATTTAAAAATGTTAAATTTCATTAGTATTGGAATTTAAAACAATATAAATAATATTTTAATCAGTGATCAGTAAAACTAAATTGACAGATCGGCCGTAAGATATAAAAGTGAAAACAACAAAAAGTGCACGCAACAGGAGACGTCTCGTAGGATGAAACCATACGCAACATTAAAGGGAAGTAGACATTTCAACAATAATTAACTACTGGCTTTTCACTATATTTTAAAGTTGAGTTCAACAAAATCTAAAAATATGTAAAATGGTATGATTGTGTGGGTGAAAAATATGAATATAGGCCTAACAAGAAGCGTTGAGTTTGCGTAATCTTGATATACGTACTAGTATTTTGATGTAATAGTTATTGGAAATCAGTTTTACGCCTTAAGGTGGAATAAATTTGTTCATGATCTTTTTATGTTATCAAAAGGAAATAAATAATGTTATATTTTACTTGATATATGCATTTTGTTATTTGTATTTGCCCACTGTTCTCTGCCGAAGTACACTAAACGAATTCCTGGACCAAACCTTACAGATAAAATCTATATATCACTATAATATTGACGACTCGGAACACAAAGTTTTTTATAAGTAAAAACGTAAAGTTTTACCTTACAGCCTAAACCGGCTTTCACCTATAGAAGGCTTCATCAGAGGCTGTCGCTAGTAGCGCTGCTCGTCTTGTTGTTGGCGACGAGAAAGTGTTTCGAAAGATTGAAGCTGTGTGTGTGTGGTGAGATGTGTTCGAATAATGCGTGCGATTTGAATTGTGTCTGTTCGTTTAGGATGTCGTTTTTATTTTTTTTTGTCTGTTTGTATATTTCTAATTGTTCTAGAGTGTCTAGTTTTCGGCCTTTTGTGTGTACGTGTAGTATGTTCATGTTATTGTCGATGTTTTTATATGTGTGGTTTGCTTCAATGAGCAAACCACACATATAAAAACATCGACAATAACATGAACATACTACACGTACACACAAAAGGCCGAAAACTAGACACTCTAGAACAATTAGAAATATACAAACAGACAAAAACAAATAAAAACGACATCCTAAACGAACAGACACAATTCAAATCGCACGCATTATTCGAACACATCTCACCACACACACACAGCTTCAATCTTTCGAAACACTTTCTCGTCGCCAACAACAAGACGAGCAGCGCTACTAGCGACAGCCTCTGATGAAGCCTTCTATAGGTGAAAGCCGGTTTAGGCTGTAAGGTAAAACTTTACGTTTTTACTTATAAAAAACTTTGTGTTCCGAGTCGTCAATATTATAGTGATATTTAGTTAAGTAACGGACACGTCATGGACAACGAAATCCAAGAATAAAATCTATATTAAATTAATAATTAATTACTGGATAATACTTCAGTTGTTTCGCCCGAACAGGGACAATTTAATTATCAATAACTAAACGTACTTCAGTTGGCGCCCGAATTTACAGGGACATTGTAAATAAAAGTTGATTTACAATTTAGTCGAAGAATGACAGAGAAAGACGCAAATACAAATTTAGATGAAAGTGCAGATGTGGGGTCAGTGTTGAATGTTACGCAAGATAGTATGGTAACCACGAATGAAAATGTCGAGAGCGTAGGCGAAATAGTGAATGTAAATGAAACGTTCGAAGTTGAGGGTACTAGAAGTAACGAGATAAATATATTTAATCAATTAGCGTTGATTATGGAAGAGATAAATAATAAGTTTGAACAACAAAATAAGAATAATGATAAGAATATGGAAATGATGAATAATAAGTTTGAAGTAATGAATATTAAGTTTGACCAACAAAATAAGAATAATGATAATTTGAACACGAGTTTAAATGAATTTAAAACTGAAATGAAGTCAGATATTGATAATTTGAACACGAATTTGAATGAATCCAAAACTGAAATCAAATCAGAGATAAATGAAATGAATAATAAACTTGACAAACAAGACGAGAAATTAGGAGACATGAATAACGAATTCGTGAGTATAAGAAGCGAAATAGCAATGAGTAAATTAAGTATGAATAACCAATTTAAAAGTATAAGTGAGAGTTTTAATGGAGTGAGTGAGAAGTTTGTTGAATAAATAATAAACTAGAGAATATAGAAGGTGAATTAAAACAAATAAGTGGGTGTAGTGGTATCGAAAATGATGACGACACGGGTGAGTGACGAAAATGAAAATAACGAAGTAACAGACGACCATGGTGAGAATAATGGTGGTAAAATAACGAAAAATTACGAAGAAATAATTAACAAGGTAAGTGTTAGTTATAAAAATGAATTAACAAGTAGTAGCGGTAAGATAGTTGAAAACGAGATATATAAAAGTGATACAGTGAAAATAAATAGTGATGATGATAATATAGAAACAGTGGGGTGTAGTGAGAGAGTAGAAATCAGTATTTGTAAATTAGAGAGAGAATATGAAGAGAATTATTTTGTGAATATAGGACAGAGGGTAACGTTTCCCCAGGTTTATTGTGAACCAAGATGTTTACAAAGGTTTTTGAAGGGCAAGAGTCCCTTAGAGGAAACCAATGTGTTTTCTAGTAGTCCCTTAATTTTTAGTAAGTGTTTTTATGATTTAGTACCCTCTGTATGGAACGATAGAAAAAGTACGAAATGGTGTTATGATGAAAGGTAGTGTTGTTTGAGGTTAACAGAGCTTATAACGAATTAGTAGAGAGGTTACATATTGACAGAGTTAGTGATATTAAGTACTTACCTTGCGAAATAGTTAGTGCAGCAAATGATGATAAGGTTGATGATATTGATTACTTACCTTGTGTCGAAACTGGCATAGCAGCAGATGATAATAATGATAAAATTATAATTGACCTAATTGTGACAAATTATACTCAGGGTGACTTGACTATACTCGATGGTGACAAGTTATATGATGTAATTATATGTAATAATCCTGTTGATATTGTGGAAAAATATGAGAATTTAAACAGTCTTTATATTGATGGAGATAATATAATTAATTTAATAAATAATGAGTTGTGTATACGTAAGTCCAGGTCATTATACGATGATGGGGGGTAAACAACGTTTATGAACGTTTAACTATGTGAGTAGGGTGTTTTGAAATGAACTGTTTTATGAAATGATTTGTGGTAAACAGATAATAATTAGGATTGTAAATACTTTTGTGTTGATACTAAATATAATATAATATAAAATGTAATAATGTAGCACAGGTAAAGTATACTCAACTTTGTGAATATTGTTAAAGTAATGAAATGTGTTCGATAAAATAATTGAATTAATTTGAAGGGAGATAATAAATGAAATATTGTATAAGATGAATATTGATAACAAATTAAAAAATTCTTGAGAATTGAATGGTATAGTAAATGCTAAATAATTGATGATTGATTAGTAAAATGTTCAATTGAAATTAAAGTGTAATGTCTACAATTTTATATGCAAATATAAAGGTGTATTGTTTATTTTCAGGCAACAATCGCAATGTTTAATAAATAAAATGTTATGTAAAATGTATGTTGATAATAAATTTGAACTTTTTGGAGAAGTGGTAAATAATTAAAGGTTGAGTATTAACAGGTTCAATTGAAATTAAAGTTTTGGAATGTTTGGAAATTTTATTCAGATGCAACTGAGATGTTTATTTTAATGTAATGAGGTTTATGTTCATTGTGCGTGTTTACTATGTTTTATTATGTTGTATTATGTTAGTGTGTGTGGAAGGTGGAATTTAAAATAAATTCATATTTTAATAAATTATGAGAGGATGGAGATGGTGGTTACTAGGGTGTTAGTAACGAAATATTAAATATTAAAATGGGTTACATCAATAATGTAGAGAATGTAATCGATTTTCTGATGTAAATGAATGATGTGTTGACGAGAAGTATATTATTTTGATGTATTAAGGAGTAATATGAAGATGCTTAACGATTGTTAAGTAAGTAATTTGTTCTAATGTAGTTGATTTAATGTGTTTTACTCTATATAAGGAGTTTGTTAATTTCGAAATGTGAATGGAATATTTATAATGGAAGGTATTTGTACGTTGTAATGGAAATGTTTATTTAAATTTTGATGGGAATCAGAGCGATCATTTTGAATTTTGGGGTAAGAGTTAACGAGAGAAGGTTATACAGAATGTTGGTATGGAATTCTTACAATGTATTATACTTAGAATAAGTATTCAACCATGTGTAGAATGGATCTAAAAAAAAAAAAAAAAAAACTCGGTACTTCTTAACGCAAACCAACACACTAAGGGGAACCAGATCAGTTAGAGATATGTTATTATACCAGGCCACTATTTGATATTTTTGATTTCATGTTTCAGTGTCTGGTGATGCTGTGGCGTTGGCCCTGTGCTGGCCTGCGTGCCAGAGCAGGAGCGTCAAGTGCCTGTCTGGCCTTGCGGTGTTGGGATCTCGAAAGAGAAGTCCAGTAAGGTCATTCAGGTGCGGTCACAGTCACTGGACCTGGGGTAAGTTAACCACAATTTTGAATAAAACGTAGAGGGGGTTGTGGCGACATATCTTGGCTGATCCCTTTAGAAAGTATGAGAGTGTCAATGAGAGCTTTTGTGCTTCAGCATAAAACCTCTCATTGGGGGGTATTGTAATGGGTCTAAATTTACATAAATATTATTTTCAAATTTTATGAGTTCTATAACATGTGCAGATGAGGCCCCTTAAGGTGAGACGATTGCCAGTAAAGGTTTTCAGGACCATATATGGTTATGCAGCAAATCTCGAGTTATTTGCAGTCAGTGATTATTAACGAAAGAATGTTGTTGACGAAAATCAGTTCGTGGCGAGTTAAAAAGGTGATAGGTTCAGCGAAACTTTTCAATACTGAGGACGAGACGTATGGCGGGGAGCGGAGTGAACCAGTTTAGAGACGACACAAACAGAAATTTTTAACACTAAAATTCAGTCGGCAAACAATATCTAAATAAAACGGACGTGGGCAGTTTCGCTCGCCGCCAGCTGAGTACCGTTTTCGCCCGCATAAACAGCATAAAACGCAAATTTAAAAATGTTAAATTTCATTAGTATTGGAATTTAAAACAATATAAATAATATTTTAATCAGTGATCAGTAAAACTAAATTGACAGATCGGCCGTAAGATATAAAAGTGAAAACAACAAAAAGTGCACGCAACAGGAGACGTCTCGTAGGATGAAACCATACGCAACATTAAAGGGAAGTAGACATTTCAACAATAATTAACTACTGGCTTTTCACTATATTTTAAAGTTGAGTTCAACAAAATCTAAAAATATGTAAAATGGTATGATTGTGTGGGTGAAAAATATGAATATAGGCCTAAGAAGAAGCGTTGAGTTTGCGTAATCTTGATATACGTACTAGTATTTTGATGTAATAGTTATTGGAAATCAGTTTTACGCCTTAAGGCGGAATAAATGTGTTCATGATCTTTTTATGTTATCAAAAGGAAATAAATAATGTTATATTTTACTTCATATATGCATTTTGTTATTTGTATTTGCCCACTGTTCTCTGCCGAAGTACACTAAACGAATTCCTGGACCAAACCTTACAGATAAAATCTATATTAAATTAATAATTAATTACTGGATAATACTTCAGTTGTTTCGCCCGAACAGGGACAATTTAATTATCAATAACTGAACATACTTCAGTTGGCGCCCGAATTTACAGGAACATTGTAAATAAAAGTTGATTTACAATTTAGTCGAAAAATGGCAGAGAAAGACGCAAATACAAATTTAGATGAAAGTGCAGATGTGGGGTCAGTGTTGAATGTTACGCAAGATAGTATGGTAACCACGAATGAAAATGTCGAGAGCGTAGGCGAAATAGTGAATGTAAATGAAACGTTCGAAGTTGAAGGTACTAGAAGTAACGAGATAAATATATTTAATCAATTAGCGTTGATTATGGAAGAGATAAATAATAAGTTTCAACAACAAAATAAGAATAATGAGAAGAATATGGAAATGATGAATAATAAGTTTGAAGTAATGAATATTAAGTTTGACCAACAAAATAAGAATAATGATAATTTGAACACGAGTTTAAATGAATTTAAAACTGAAATGAAGTCAGATATTGATAATTTGAACACGAATTTGAATGAATCCAAAACTGAAATCAAATCAGAGATAAATGAAATGAATAATAAACTTGACAAACAAGACGAGAAATTAGGAGACATGAATAACGAATTCGTGAGTATAAGAAGCGAAATAGCAATGAGTAAATTAAGTATGAATAACCAATTTAAAAGTATAAGTGAGAGTTTTAATGGAGTGAGTGAGAAGTTTGTTGAATAAATAATAAACTAGAGAATATAGAAGGTGAATTAAAACAAATAAGTGGGTGTAGTGGTATCGAAAATGATGACGACACGGGTGAGTGACGAAAATGAAAATAACGAAGTAACAGACGACCATGGTGAGAATAATGGTGGTAAAATAACGAAAAATTACGAAGAAATAATTAACAAGGTAAGTGTTAGTTATAAAAATGAATTAACAAGTAGTAGCGGTAAGATAGTTGAAAACGAGATATATAAAAGTGATACAGTGAAAATAAATAGTGATGATGATAATATAGAAACAGTGGGGTGTAGTGAGAGAGTAGAAATCAGTATTTGTAAATTAGAGAGAGAATATGAAGAGAATTATTTTGTGAATATAGGACAGAGGGTAACGTTTCCCCAGGTTTATTGTGAACCAAGATGTTTACAAAGGTTTTTGAAGGGCAAGAGTCCCTTAGAGGAAACCAATGTGTTTTCTAGTAGTCCCTTAATTTTTAGTAAGTGTTTTTATGATTTAGTACCCTCTGTATGGAACGATAGAAAAAATACGAAATGGTGTTATGATGAAAGGTAGTGTTGTTTGAGGTTAACAGAGCTTATAACGAATTAGTAGAGAGGTTACATATTGACAGAGTTAGTGATATTAAGTACTTACCTTGCGAAATAGTTAGTGCAGCAAATGATGATAAGGTTGATGATATTGATTACTTACCTTGTGTCGAAACTGGCATAGCAGCAGATGATAATAATGATAAAATTATAATTGACCTAATTGTGACAAATTATACTCAGGGTGACTTGACTATACTCGATGGTGACAAGTTATATGATGTAATAATATGTAATAATCCTGTTGATATTGTGGAAAAATATGAGAATTTAAACAGTCTTTATATTGATGGAGATAATATAATGAATTTAATAAATAATGAGTTGTGTATACGTAAGTCCAGGTCATTATACGATGATGGGGGGTAAACAACGTTTATGAACGTTTAACTATGTGAGTAGGGTGTTTTGAAATGAACTGTTTTATGAAATGATTTGTGGTAAACAGATAATAATTAGGATTGTAAATACTTTTGTGTTGATACTAAATATAATATAATATAAAATGTAATAATGTAGCACAGGTAAAGTATACTCAACTTTGTGAATATTGTTAAAGTAATGAAATGTGTTCGATAAAATAATTGAATTAATTTGAAGGGAGATAATAAATGAAATATTGTATAAGATGAATATTGATAACAAATTAAAAAATTCTTGAGAATTGAATGGTATAGTAAATGCTAAATAATTGATGATTGATTAGTAAAATGTTCAATTGAAATTAAAGTGTAATGTCTACAATTTTATATGCAAATATAAAGGTGTATTGTTTATTTTCAGGCAACAATCGCAATGTTTAATAAATAAAATGTTATGTAAAATGTATGTTGATAATAAATTTGAACTTTTTGGAGAAGTGGTAAATAATTAAAGGTTGAGTATTAACAGGTTCAATTGAAATTAAAGTTTTGGAATGTTTGGAAATTTTATTCAGATGCAACTGAGATGTTTATTTTAATGTAATGAGGTTTATGTTCATTGTGCGTGTTTACTATGTTTTATTATGTTGTATTATGTTAGTGTGTGTGGAAGGTGGAATTTAAAATAAATTCATATTTTAATAAATTATGAGAGGATGGAGAAGGTGGTTACTAGGGTGTTAGTAACGAAATATTAAATATTAAAATGGGTTACATCAATAATGTAGAGAATGTAATCGATTTTCTGATGTAAATGAATGATGTGTTGACGAGAAGTATATTATTTTGATGTATTAAGGAGTAATATGAAGATGCTTAACGATTGTTAAGTAAGTAATTTGTTCTAATGTAGTTGATTTAATGTGTTTTACTCTATATAAGGAGTTTGTTAATTTCGAAATGTGAATGGAATATTTATAATGGAAGGTATTTGTACGTTGTAATGGAAATGTTTATTTAAATTTTGATGGGAATCAGAGCGATCATTTCGAATTTTGGGGTAAGAGTTAACGAGAGAAGGTTATACAGAATGTTGGTATGGAATTCTTACAATGTATTATACTTAGACTAAGTATTCAACCATGTGTAGGATGGATCTAAAAAAAAAAAAAAACTCAGTACTTCTTAACGCAAACCAACACAGCTAAGGGGAACCAGATCAGTTAGAGATATGTTATTATACCAGGCCACTATTTGATATTTTTGATTTCATGTTTCAGTGTCTGGTGATGCTGTGGCGTTGGCCCTGTGCTGGCCTGCGTGCCAGAGCAGGAGCGTCAAGTGCCTGTCTGGCCTTGCGGTGTTGGGATCTCGAAAGAGAAGTCCAGTAAGGTCATTCAGGTGCGGTCACAGTCACTGGACCTGGGGTAAGTTAACCACAATTTTGAATAAAACGTAGAGGGGGTTGTGGCGACATATCTTGGCTGATCCCTTTAGAAAGTATGAGAGTGTCAATGAGAGCTTTTGTGCTTCAGCATAAAACCTCTCATTGGGGGGTATTGTAATGGGTCTAAATTTACATAAATATTATTTTCAAATTTTATGAGTTCTATAACATGTGCAGATGAGGCCCCTTAAGGTGAGACGATTGCCAGTAAAGGTTTTCAGGACCATATATGGTTATGCAGCAAATCTCGAGTTATTTGCAGTCAGTGATTAATAACGAAAGAATGTTGTTGACGAAAATCAGTTCGTGGCGAGTTAAAAAGGTGATAGGTTCAGCGAAACTTTTCAATACTGAGGACGAGACGTATGGCGGGGAGCGGAGTGAACCAGTTTAGAGACGACACAAACAGAAATTTTTAACACTAAAATTCAGTCGGCAAACAATATCTAAATAAAACGGACGTGGGCAGTTTCGCTCGCCGCCAGCTGAGTACCGTTTTCGCCCGCATAAACAGCATAAAACGCAAATTTAAAAATGTTAAATTTCATTAGTATTGGAATTTAAAACAATATAAATAATATTTTAATCAGTGATCAGTAAAACTAAATTGACAGATCGGCCGTAAGATATAAAAGTGAAAACAACAAAAAGTGCACGCAACAGGAGACGTCTCGTAGGATGAAACCATACGCAACATTAAAGGGAAGTAGACATTTCAACAATAATTAACTACTGGCTTTTCACTATATTTTAAAGTTGAGTTCAACAAAATCTAAAAATATGTAAAATGGTATGATTGTGTGGGTGAAAAATATGAATATAGGCCTAACAAGAAGCGTTGAGTTTGCGTAATCTTGATATACGTACTAGTATTTTGATGTAATAGTTATTGGAAATCAGTTTTACGCCTTAAGGCGGAATAAATGTGTTCATGATCTTTTTATGTTATCAAAAGGAAATAAATAATGTTATATTTTACTTGATATATGCATTTTGTTATTTGTATTTGCCCACTGTTCTCTGCCGAAGTACACTAAACGAATTCCTGGACCAAACCTTACAGATAAAATCTATATTAAATTAATAATTAATTACTGGATAATACTTCAGTTGTTTCGCCCGAACAGGGACAATTTAATTATCAATAACTGAACATACTTCAGTTGGCGCCCGAATTTACAGGAACATTGTAAATAAAAGTTGATTTACAATTTAGTCGAAAAATGGCAGAGAAAGACGCAAATACAAATTTAGATGAAAGTGCAGATGTGGGGTCAGTGTTGAATGTTACGCAAGATAGTATGGTAACCACGAATGAAAATGTCGAGAGCGTAGGCGAAATAGTGAATGTAAATGAAACGTTCGAAGTTGAAGGTACTAGAAGTAACGAGATAAATATATTTAATCAATTAGCGTTGATTATGGAAGAGATAAATAATAAGTTTCAACAACAAAATAAGAATAATGAGAAGAATATGGAAATGATGAATAATAAGTTTGAAGTAATGAATATTAAGTTTGACCAACAAAATAAGAATAATGATAATTTGAACACGAGTTTAAATGAATTTAAAACTGAAATGAAGTCAGATATTGATAATTTGAACACGAATTTGAATGAATCCAAAACTGAAATCAAATCAGAGATAAATGAAATGAATAATAAACTTGACAAACAAGACGAGAAATTAGGAGACATGAATAACGAATTCGTGAGTATAAGAAGCGAAATAGCAATGAGTAAATTAAGTATGAATAACCAATTTAAAAGTATAAGTGAGAGTTTTAATGGAGTGAGTGAGAAGTTTGTTGAATAAATAATAAACTAGAGAATATAGAAGGTGAATTAAAACAAATAAGTGGGTGTAGTGGTATCGAAAATGATGACGACACGGGTGAGTGACGAAAATGAAAATAACGAAGTAACAGACGACCATGGTGAGAATAATGGTGGTAAAATAACGAAAAATTACGAAGAAATAATTAACAAGGTAAGTGTTAGTTATAAAAATGAATTAACAAGTAGTAGCGGTAAGATAGTTGAAAACGAGATATATAAAAGTGATACAGTGAAAATAAATAGTGATGATGATAATATAGAAACAGTGGGGTGTAGTGAGAGAGTAGAAATCAGTATTTGTAAATTAGAGAGAGAATATGAAGAGAATTATTTTGTGAATATAGGACAGAGGGTAACGTTTCCCCAGGTTTATTGTGAACCAAGATGTTTACAAAGGTTTTTGAAGGGCAAGAGTCCCTTAGAGGAAACCAATGTGTTTTCTAGTAGTCCCTTAATTTTTAGTAAGTGTTTTTATGATTTAGTACCCTCTGTATGGAACGATAGAAAAAATACGAAATGGTGTTATGATGAAAGGTAGTGTTGTTTGAGGTTAACAGAGCTTATAACGAATTAGTAGAGAGGTTACATATTGACAGAGTTAGTGATATTAAGTACTTACCTTGCGAAATAGTTAGTGCAGCAAATGATGATAAGGTTGATGATATTGATTACTTACCTTGTGTCGAAACTGGCATAGCAGCAGATGATAATAATGATAAAATTATAATTGACCTAATTGTGACAAATTATACTCAGGGTGACTTGACTATACTCGATGGTGACAAGTTATATGATGTAATAATATGTAATAATCCTGTTGATATTGTGGAAAAATATGAGAATTTAAACAGTCTTTATATTGATGGAGATAATATAATGAATTTAATAAATAATGAGTTGTGTATACGTAAGTCCAGGTCATTATACGATGATGGGGGGTAAACAACGTTTATGAACGTTTAACTATGTGAGTAGGGTGTTTTGAAATGAACTGTTTTATGAAATGATTTGTGGTAAACAGATAATAATTAGGATTGTAAATACTTTTGTGTTGATACTAAATATAATATAATATAAAATGTAATAATGTAGCACAGGTAAAGTATACTCAACTTTGTGAATATTGTTAAAGTAATGAAATGTGTTCGATAAAATAATTGAATTAATTTGAAGGGAGATAATAAATGAAATATTGTATAAGATGAATATTGATAACAAATTAAAAAATTCTTGAGAATTGAATGGTATAGTAAATGCTAAATAATTGATGATTGATTAGTAAAATGTTCAATTGAAATTAAAGTGTAATGTCTACAATTTTATATGCAAATATAAAGGTGTATTGTTTATTTTCAGGCAACAATCGCAATGTTTAATAAATAAAATGATATGTAAAATGTATGTTGATAATAAATTTGAACTTTTTGGAGAAGTGGTAAATAATTAAAGGTTGAGTATTAACAGGTTCAATTGAAATTAAAGTTTTGGAATGTTTGGAAATTTTATTCAGATGCAACTGAGATGTTTATTTTAATGTAATGAGGTTTATGTTCATTGTGCGTGTTTACTATGTTTTATTATGTTGTATTATGTTAGTGTGTGTGGAAGGTGGAATTTAAAATAAATTCATATTTTAATAAATTATGAGAGGATGGAGAAGGTGGTTACTAGGGTGTTAGTAACGAAATATTAAATATTAAAATGGGTTACATCAATAATGTAGAGAATGTAATCGATTTTCTGATGTAAATGAATGATGTGTTGACGAGAAGTATATTATTTTGATGTATTAAGGAGTAATATGAAGATGCTTAACGATTGTTAAGTAAGTAATTTGTTCTAATGTAGTTGATTTAATGTGTTTTACTCTATATAAGGAGTTTGTTAATTTCGAAATGTGAATGGAATATTTATAATGGAAGGTATTTGTACGTTGTAATGGAAATGTTTATTTAAATTTTGATGGGAATCAGAGCGATCATTTCGAATTTTGGGGTAAGAGTTAACGAGAGAAGGTTATACAGAATGTTGGTATGGAATTCTTACAATGTATTATACTTAGACTAAGTATTCAACCATGTGTAGGATGGATCTAAAAAAAAAAAAAAACTCAGTACTTCTTAACGCAAACCAACACAGCTAAGGGGAACCAGATCAGTTAGAGATATGTTATTATACCAGGCCACTATTTGATATTTTTGATTTCATGTTTCAGTGTCTGGTGATGCTGTGGCGTTGGCCCTGTGCTGGCCTGCGTGCCAGAGCAGGAGCGTCAAGTGCCTGTCTGGCCTTGCGGTGTTGGGATCTCGAAAGAGAAGTCCAGTAAGGTCATTCAGGTGCGGTCACAGTCACTGGACCTGGGGTAAGTTAACCACAATTTTGAATAAAACGTAGAGGGGGTTGTGGCGACATATCTTGGCTGATCCCTTTAGAAAGTATGAGAGTGTCAATGAGAGCTTTTGTGCTTCAGCATAAAACCTCTCATTGGGGGGTATTGTAATGGGTCTAAATTTACATAAATATTATTTTCAAATTTTATGAGTTCTATAACATGTGCAGATGAGGCCCCTTAAGGTGAGACGATTGCCAGTAAAGGTTTTCAGGACCATATATGGTTATGCAGCAAATCTCGAGTTATTTGCAGTCAGTGATTAATAACGAAAGAATGTTGTTGACGAAAATCAGTTCGTGGCGAGTTAAAAAGGTGATAGGTTCAGCGAAACTTTTCAATACTGAGGACGAGACGTATGGCGGGGAGCGGAGTGAACCAGTTTAGAGACGACACAAACAGAAATTTTTAACACTAAAATTCAGTCGGCAAACAATATCTAAATAAAACGGACGTGGGCAGTTTCGCTCGCCGCCAGCTGAGTACCGTTTTCGCCCGCATAAACAGCATAAAACGCAAATTTAAAAATGTTAAATTTCATTAGTATTGGAATTTAAAACAATATAAATAATATTTTAATCAGTGATCAGTAAAACTAAATTGACAGATCGGCCGTAAGATATAAAAGTGAAAACAACAAAAAGTGCACGCAACAGGAGACGTCTCGTAGGATGAAACCATACGCAACATTAAAGGGAAGTAGACATTTCAACAATAATTAACTACTGGCTTTTCACTATATTTTAAAGTTGAGTTCAACAAAATCTAAAAATATGTAAAATGGTATGATTGTGTGGGTGAAAAATATGAATATAGGCCTAACAAGAAGCGTTGAGTTTGCGTAATCTTGATATACGTACTAGTATTTTGATGTAATAGTTATTGGAAATCAGTTTTACGCCTTAAGGCGGAATAAATGTGTTCATGATCTTTTTATGTTATCAAAAGGAAATAAATAATGTTATATTTTACTTCATATATGCATTTTGTTATTTGTATTTGCCCACTGTTCTCTGCCGAAGTACACTAAACGAATTCCTGGACCAAACCTTACAGATAAAATCTATATTAAATTAATAATTAATTACTGGATAATACTTCAGTTGTTTCGCCCGAACAGGGACAATTTAATTATCAATAACTGAACATACTTCAGTTGGCGCCCGAATTTACAGGAACATTGTAAATAAAAGTTGATTTACAATTTAGTCGAAAAATGGCAGAGAAAGACGCAAATACAAATTTAGATGAAAGTGCAGATGTGGGGTCAGTGTTGAATGTTACGCAAGATAGTATGGTAACCACGAATGAAAATGTCGAGAGCGTAGGCGAAATAGTGAATGTAAATGAAACGTTCGAAGTTGAAGGTACTAGAAGTAACGAGATAAATATATTTAATCAATTAGCGTTGATTATGGAAGAGATAAATAATAAGTTTCAACAACAAAATAAGAATAATGAGAAGAATATGGAAATGATGAATAATAAGTTTGAAGTAATGAATATTAAGTTTGACCAACAAAATAAGAATAATGATAATTTGAACACGAGTTTAAATGAATTTAAAACTGAAATGAAGTCAGATATTGATAATTTGAACACGAATTTGAATGAATCCAAAACTGAAATCAAATCAGAGATAAATGAAATGAATAATAAACTTGACAAACAAGACGAGAAATTAGGAGACATGAATAACGAATTCGTGAGTATAAGAAGCGAAATAGCAATGAGTAAATTAAGTATGAATAACCAATTTAAAAGTATAAGTGAGAGTTTTAATGGAGTGAGTGAGAAGTTTGTTGAATAAATAATAAACTAGAGAATATAGAAGGTGAATTAAAACAAATAAGTGGGTGTAGTGGTATCGAAAATGATGACGACACGGGTGAGTGACGAAAATGAAAATAACGAAGTAACAGACGACCATGGTGAGAATAATGGTGGTAAAATAACGAAAAATTACGAAGAAATAATTAACAAGGTAAGTGTTAGTTATAAAAATGAATTAACAAGTAGTAGCGGTAAGATAGTTGAAAACGAGATATATAAAAGTGATACAGTGAAAATAAATAGTGATGATGATAATATAGAAACAGTGGGGTGTAGTGAGAGAGTAGAAATCAGTATTTGTAAATTAGAGAGAGAATATGAAGAGAATTATTTTGTGAATATAGGACAGAGGGTAACGTTTCCCCAGGTTTATTGTGAACCAAGATGTTTACAAAGGTTTTTGAAGGGCAAGAGTCCCTTAGAGGAAACCAATGTGTTTTCTAGTAGTCCCTTAATTTTTAGTAAGTGTTTTTATGATTTAGTACCCTCTGTATGGAACGATAGAAAAAGTACGAAATGGTGTTATGATGAAAGGTAGTGTTGTTTGAGGTTAACAGAGCTTATAACGAATTAGTAGAGAGGTTACATATTGACAGAGTTAGTGATATTAAGTACTTACCTTGCGAAATAGTTAGTGCAGCAAATGATGATAAGGTTGATGATATTGATTACTTACCTTGTGTCGAAACTGGCATAGCAGCAGATGATAATAATGATAAAATTATAATTGACCTAATTGTGACAAATTATACTCAGGGTGACTTGACTATACTCGATGGTGACAAGTTATATGATGTAATTATATGTAATAATCCTGTTGATATTGTGGAAAAATATGAGAATTTAAACAGTCTTTATATTGATGGAGATAATATAATTAATTTAATAAATAATGAGTTGTGTATACGTAAGTCCAGGTCATTATACGATGATGGGGGGTAAACAACGTTTATGAACGTTTAACTATGTGAGTAGGGTGTTTTGAAATGAACTGTTTTATGAAATGATTTGTGGTAAACAGATAATAATTAGGATTGTAAATACTTTTGTGTTGATACTAAATATAATATAATATAAAATGTAATAATGTAGCACAGGTAAAGTATACTCAACTTTGTGAATATTGTTAAAGTAATGAAATGTGTTCGATAAAATAATTGAATTTATTTGAAGGGAGATAATAAATGAAATATTGTATAAGATGAATATTGATAACAAATTAAAAAATTCTTGAGAATTGAATGGTATAGTAAATGCTAAATAATTGATGATTGATTAGTAAAATGTTCAATTGAAATTAAAGTGTAATGTCTACAATTTTATATGCAAATATAAAGGTGTATTGTTTATTTTCAGGCAACAATCGCAATGTTTAATAAATAAAATGTTATGTAAAATGAATGTTGATAATAAATTTGAACTTTTTGGAGAAGTGGTAAATAATTAAAGGTTGAGTATTAACAGGTTCAATTGAAATTAAAGTTTTGGAATGTTTGGAAATTTTATTCAGATGCAACTGAGATGTTTATTTTAATGTAATGAGGTTTATGTTCATTGTGCGTGTTTACTATGTTTTATTATGTTGTATTATGTTAGTGTGTGTGGAAGGTGGAATTTAAAATAAATTCATATTTTAATAAATTATGAGAGGATGGAGAAGGTGGTTACTAGGGTGTTAGTAACGAAATATTAAATATTAAAATGGGTTACATCAATAATGTAGAGAATGTAATCGATTTTCTGATGTAAATGAATGATGTGTTGACGAGAAGTATATTATTTTGATGTATTAAGGAGTAATATGAAGATGCTTAACGATTGTTAAGTAAGTAATTTGTTCTAATGTAGTTGATTTAATGTGTTTTACTCTATATAAGGAGTTTGTTAATTTCGAAATGTGAATGGTATATTTATAATGGAAGGTATTTGTACGTTGTAATGGAAATGTTTATTTAAATTTTGATGGGAATCAGAGCGATCATTTCGAATTTTGGGGTAAGAGTTAACGAGAGAAGGTTATACAGAATGTTGGTATGGAATTCTTACAATGTATTATACTTAGACTAAGTATTCAACCATGTGTAGGATGGATCTAAAAAAAAAAAAAAACTCAGTACTTCTTAACGCAAACCAACACAGCTAAGGGGAACCAGATCAGTTAGAGATATGTTATTATACCAGGCCACTATTTGATATTTTTGATTTCATGTTTCAGTGTCTGGTGATGCTGTGGCGTTGGCCCTGTGCTGGCCTGCGTGCCAGAGCAGGAGCGTCAAGTGCCTGTCTGGCCTTGCGGTGTTGGGATCTCGAAAGAGAAGTCCAGTAAGGTCATTCAGGTGCGGTCACAGTCACTGGACCTGGGGTAAGTTAACCACAATTTTGAATAAAACGTAGAGGGGGTTGTGGCGACATATCTTGGCTGATCCCTTTAGAAAGTATGAGAGTGTCAATGAGAGCTTTTGTGCTTCAGCATAAAACCTCTCATTGGGGGGTATTGTAATGGGTCTAAATTTACATAAATATTATTTTCAAATTTTATGAGTTCTATAACATGTGCAGATGAGGCCCCTTAAGGTGAGACGATTGCCAGTAAAGGTTTTCAGGACCATATATGGTTATGCAGCAAATCTCGAGTTATTTGCAGTCAGTGATTAATAACGAAAGAATGTTGTTGACGAAAATCAGTTCGTGGCGAGTTAAAAAGGTGATAGGTTCAGCGAAACTTTTCAATACTGAGGACGAGACGTATGGCGGGGAGCGGAGTGAACCAGTTTAGAGACGAAACAAACAGAAATTTTTAACACTAAAATTCAGTTGGCAAACAATATCTAAATAAAACGGACGTGGGCAGTTTCGCTCGCCGCCAGCTGAGTACCGTTTTCGCCCGCATAAACAGCATAAAACGCAAATTTAAAAATGTTAAATTTCATTAGTATTGGAATTTAAAACAATATAAATAATATTTTAATCAGTGATCAGTAAAACTAAATTGACAGATCGGCCGTAAGATATAAAAGTGAAAACAACAAAAAGTGCACGCAACAGGAGACGTCTCGTAGGATGAAACCATACGCAACATTAAAGGGAAGTAGACATTTCAACAATAATTAACTACTGGCTTCTCACTATATTTTAAAGTTGAGTTCAACAAAATCTAAAAATATGTAAAATGGTATGATTGTGTGGGTGAAAAATATGAATATAGGCCTAACAAGAAGCGTTGAGTTTGCGTAATCTTGATATACGTACTAGTATTTTGATGTAATAGTTATTGGAAATCAGTTTTACGCCTTAAGGCGGAATAAATGTGTTCATGATCTTTTTATGTTATCAAAAGGAAATAAATAATGTTATATTTTACTTCATATATGCATTTTGTTATTTGTATTTGCCCACTGTTCTCTGCCGAAGTACACTAAACGAATTCCTGGACCAAACCTTACAGATAAAATCTATATTAAATTAATAATTAATTACTGGATAATACTTCAGTTGTTTCGCCCGAACAGGGACAATTTAATTATCAATAACTGAACATACTTCAGTTGGCGCCCGAATTTACAGGAACATTGTAAATAAAAGTTGATTTACAATTTAGTCGAAAAATGGCAGAGAAAGACGCAAATACAAATTTAGATGAAAGTGCAGATGTGGGGTCAGTGTTGAATGTTACGCAAGATAGTATGGTAACCACGAATGAAAATGTCGAGAGCGTAGGCGAAATAGTGAATGTAAATGAAACGTTCGAAGTTGAAGGTACTAGAAGTAACGAGATAAATATATTTAATCAATTAGCGTTGATTATGGAAGAGATAAATAATAAGTTTCAACAACAAAATAAGAATAATGAGAAGAATATGGAAATGATGAATAATAAGTTTGAAGTAATGAATATTAAGTTTGACCAACAAAATAAGAATAATGATAATTTGAACACGAGTTTAAATGAATTTAAAACTGAAATGAAGTCAGATATTGATAATTTGAACACGAATTTGAATGAATCCAAAACTGAAATCAAATCAGAGATAAATGAAATGAATAATAAACTTGACAAACAAGACGAGAAATTAGGAGACATGAATAACGAATTCGTGAGTATAAGAAGCGAAACAGCAATGAGTAAATTAAGTATGAATAACCAATTTAAAAGTATAAGTGAGAGTTTTAATGGAGTGAGTGAGAAGTTTGTTGAATAAATAATAAACTAGAGAATATAGAAGGTGAATTAAAACAAATAAGTGGGTGTAGTGGTATCGAAAATGATGACGACACGGGTGAGTGACGAAAATGAAAATAACGAAGTAACAGACGACCATGGTGAGAATAATGGTGGTAAAATAACGAAAAATTACGAAGAAATAATTAACAAGGTAAGTGTTAGTTATAAAAATGAATTAACAAGTAGTAGCGGTAAGATAGTTGAAAACGAGATATATAAAAGTGATACAGTGAAAATAAATAGTGATGATGATAATATAGAAACAGTGGGGTGTAGTGAGAGAGTAGAAATCAGTATTTGTAAATTAGAGAGAGAATATGAAGAGAATTATTTTGTGAATATAGGACAGAGGGTAACGTTTCCCCAGGTTTATTGTGAACCAAGATGTTTACAAAGGTTTTTGAAGGGCAAGAGTCCCTTAGAGGAAACCAATGTGTTTTCTAGTAGTCCCTTAATTTTTAGTAAGTGTTTTTATGATTTAGTACCCTCTGTATGGAACGATAGAAAAAGTACGAAATGGTGTTATGATGAAAGGTAGTGTTGTTTGAGGTTAACAGAGCTTATAACGAATTAGTAGAGAGGTTACATATTGACAGAGTTAGTGATATTAAGTACTTACCTTGCGAAATAGTTAGTGCAGCAAATGATGATAAGGTTGATGATATTGATTACTTACCTTGTGTCGAAACTGGCATAGCAGCGGATGATAATAATGATGAAATTATAATTGACCTAATTGTGACAAATTATACTCAGGGTGACTTGACTATACTCGATGGTGACAAGTTATATGATGTAATAATATGTAATAATCCTGTTGATATTGTGGAAAAATATGAGAATTTAAACAGTCTTTATATTGATGGAGATAATATAATGAATTTAATAAATAATGAGTTGTGTATACGTAAGTCCAGGTCATTATACGATGATGGGGGGTAAACAACGTTTATGAACGTTTAACTATGTGAGTAGGGTGTTTTGAAATGAACTGTTTTATGAAATGATTTGTGGTAAACAGATAATAATTAGGATTGTAAATACTTTTGTGTTGATACTAAATATAATATAATATAAAATGTAATAATGTAGCACAGGTAAAGTATACTCAACTTTGTGAATATTGTTAAAGTAATGAAGTGTGTTCGATAAAATAATTGAATTCATTTGAAGGGAGATAATAAATTAAATATTGTATAAGATGAATATTGATAACAAATTAAAAAATTCTTGAGAATTGAATGGTATAGTAAATGCTAAATAATTGATGATTGATTAGTAAAATGTTCAATTGAAATTAAAGTGTAATGTCTACAATTTTATATGCAAATATAAAGGTGTCTTGTTTATTTTCAGGCAACAATCGCAATGTTTAATAAATAAAATATTATGTAAAATGAATGTTGATAATAAATTTGAACTTTTTGGAGAAGTGGTAAATAATTAAAGGTTGAGTTTTAACAGGTTCAATTGAAATTAAAGTTTTGGAATGTTTGGAAATTTTATTCAGTTGCAACTGAGATGTTTATTTTAATGTAATGAGGGTTATGTTCATTGTGCGTGTTTACTATGTTTTATTATGTTGTATTATGTTAGTGTGTGTGGAAGGTGGAATTTAAAATAACTTCATATTTTAATAAATTATGTGAGGATGGAGAAGGTGGTTACTAGGGTGTTAGTAACGACATATTAAATATTAAAATGGGTTACATCAATAATGTAGAGTATGTAATTGATTTTCTGATGTAAATGAATGATGTGTTGACGAGGAGTATATTATTTTGATGTATTAAGGAGTAATATGAAGATGCTTAACGATTGTTAAGTAAGTAATTTGGTCTAATGTAGTTGATTTAATGTGTTTTACTCTATATAAGGAGTTTGTTAATTTCGAAATGTGAATGGAATATTTATAATGGAAGGTATTTGTACGTTGTAATGGAAATGTTTATTTAAATTTTGATGGGAATCAGAGCGATCATTTTGAATTTTGGGGTAAGAGTTAACGAGAGAAGGTTATACAGAATGTTGGTATGGAATTCTTACAATGTATTATACTTAGACTAAGTATTCAACCATGTGTAGGATGGATCTAAAAAAAAAAAAAACTCAGTACTTCTTAACGCAAACCAACACAGCTAAGGGGAACCAGATCAGTTAGAGATATGTTATTATACCAGGCCACTATTTGATATTTTTGATTTCATGTTTCAGTGTCTGGTGATGCTGTGGCGTTGGCCCTGTGCTGGCCTGCGTGCCAGAGCAGGAGCGTCAAGTGCCTGTCTGGCCTTGCGGTGTTGGGATCTCGAAAGAGAAGTCCAGTAAGGTCATTCAGGTGCGGTCACAGTCACTGGACCTGGGGTAAGTTAACCACAATTTTGAATAAAACGTAGAGGGGTTGTGGCGACATATCTTGGCTGATCCCTTTAGAAAGTATGAGAGTGTCAATGAGAGCTTTTGTGCTTCAGCATAAAATCTCATTGGGGGGTATTGTAATGGGTCTAAATTTACATAAATATTATTTTCAAATTTTATGAGTTCTATAACATGTGCAGATGAGGCCCCTTAAGGTGAGACGATTGCCAGTAAAGGTTTTCAGGACCATATATGGTTATGCAGCAAACCTCGAGTTATTTGCAGTCAGTGATTAATAACGAAAGAATGTTGTTGACGAAAATCAGTTCGTGGCGAGTTAAAAAGGTGATAGGTTCAGCGAAACTTTTCAATACTGAGGACGAGACGTATGGCGGGGAGCGGAGTGAACCAGTTTAGAGACGACACAAACAGAAATTTTTAACACTAAAATTCAGTCGGCAAACAATATCTAAATAAAACGGACGTGGGCAGTTTCGCTCGCCGCCAGCTGAGTACCGTTTTCGCCCGCATAAACAGCATAAAACGCAAATTTAAAAATGTTAAATTTCATTAGTATTGGAATTTAAAACAATATAAATAATATATTAATCAGTGATCAGTAAAACTAAATTGACAGATCGGCCGTAAGATATAAAAGTGAAAACAACAAAAAGTGCACGCAACAGGAGACGTCTCGTAGGATGAAACCATACGCAACATTAAAGGGAAGTAGACATTTCAACAATAATTAACTACTGGCTTTTCACTATATTTTAAAGCTGAGCTCAACAAAATCTAAAAATATGTAAAATGGTATGATTGTGTGCGTGAAGAATATGAATATAGGCCTAACAAGAAGCGTTGAGTTTGCGTAATCTTGATATACGTACTAGTATTTTGATGTAATAGTTATTGGAAATCAGTTTTACGCCTTAAGGCGGAATAAATGTGTTCATGATCTTTTTATGTTATCAAAAGGAAATAAATAATGTTATATTTTACTTGATATATGCATTTTGTTATTTGTATTTGCCCACTGTTCTCTGCCGAAGTACACTAAACGAATTCCTGGACCAAACCTTACAGATAAAATCTATATTAAATTAATAATTAATTACTGGATAATACTTCAGTTGTTTCGCCCGAACAGGGACAATTTAATTATCAATAACTGAACATACTTCAGTTGGCGCCCGAATTTACAGGAACATTGTAAATTAAAGTTGATTTACAATTTAGTCGAAAAATGGCAGAGAAAGACGCAAATACAAATTTAGATGACAGTGCAGATGTGGGGTCAGTGTTGAATGTTACGCAAGATAGTATGGTAACCACGAATGAAAATGTCGAGAGCGTAGGCGAAATAGTGAATGTAAATGAAACGTTCGAAGTTGAGGGTACTAGAAGTAACGAGATAAATATATTTAATCAATTAGCGTTGATTATGGAAGAGATAAATAATAAGTTTCAACAACAGAATAAGAATAATGATAAGAATATGCAAATGATGAATAATAAGTTTGAAGTAATGAATATTAAGTTTGACCAACAAAATAAGAATAATGATAATTTGAACACGAGTTTAAATGAATTTAAAACTGAAATGAAGTCAGATATTGATAATTTGAACACGAATTTGAATGAATTCAAAACTGAAATCAAATCAGAGATAAATGAAATGAATAATAAACTTGACAAACATGACGAGAAATTAGGAGACATGAATAACGAATTCGTGAGTATAAGAAGCGAAATAGAAATGAGTAAATTAATTATGAATAACCAATTTAAAAGTATAAGTGAGAGTTTTAATGGAGTGAGTGAGAAGTTTGTTGAATAAATAATAAACTAGAGAATATAGAAGGTGAATTAAAACAAATAAGTGGGTGTAGTGGTATCGAAAATTATGACGACACGGGTGAGTGTGACGAAAATGAAAATAACGAAGTAACAGACGACCATGGCGTCAATACAGGTGAGAATAATGGTGGTAAAATAACGAAAAATTACGAAGAAATAATTAACAAGGTAAGTGTTAGTTATAAAAATGAATTAACAAGTAGTAGCGGTAAGATAGTTGAAAACGAGATATATAAAAGTGATACAGTGAAAATAAATAGTGATGATGATAATATAGAAACAGTGGGGTGTAGTGAGAGAGTAGAAATCAGTATTTGTAAATTAGAGAGAAAATATGAAGAGAATTATTTTGTGAATATAGGACAGAGGGTAACGTTTCCCCAGGTTTATTGTGAACCAAGATGTTTACAAAGGTTTTTGAAGGGCAAGAGTCCCTTAGAGGAAACCAATGTGTTTTCTAGTAGTCCCTTAATTTTTAGTAAGTGTTTTTATGATTTAGTACCCTCTGTATGGAACGATAGAAAAAGTACGAAATGGTGTTATGATGAAAGGTAGTGTTGTTTGAGGTTAACAGAGCTTATAACGAATTAGTAGAGAGGTTACATATTGACAGAGTTAGTGATATTAAGTACTTACCTTGCGAAATAGTTAGTGCAGCAAATGATGATAAGGTTGATGATATTGATTACTTACCTTGTGTCGAAACTGGCATAGCAGCAGATGATAATAATGATGAAATTATAATTGACCTAATTGTGACAAATTATACTCAGGGTGACTTGACTATACTCGATGGTGACAAGTTATATGATGTAATAATATGTAATAATCCTGTTGATATTGTGGAAAAATATGAGAATTTAAACAGTCTTTATATTGATGGAGATAATATAATGAATTTAATAAATAATGAGTTGTGTATACGTAAGTCCAGGTCATTATACGATGATGGGGGTAAACAACGTTTATGAACGTTTAACTATGTGAGTAGGGTGTTTTGAAATGAACTGTTTTATGAAATGATTTGTGGTAAACAGATAATAATTAGGATTGTAAATACTTTTGTGTTGATACTAAATATAATATAATATAAAATGTAATAATGTAGCAAAGGTAAAGTATACTCAACTTTGTGAATATTGTTAAAGTAATGAAGTGTGTTCGATAAAATAATTGAATTCATTTGAAGGGAGATAATAAATTAAATATTGTATAAGATGAATATTGATAACAAATTAAAAAATTCTTGAGAATTGAATGGTATAGTAAATGCTAAATAATTGATGATTGATTAGTAAAATGTTCAATTGAAATTAAAGTGTAATGTCTACAATTTTATATGCAAATATAAAGGTGTCTTGTTTATTTTCAGGCAACAATCGCAATGTTTAATAAATAAAATGTTATGTAAAATGAATGTTGATAATAAATTTGAACTTTTTGGAGAAGTGGTAAATAATTAAAGGTTGAGTTTTAACAGGTTCAATTGAAATTAAAGTTTTGGAATGTTTGGAAATTTTATTCAGTTGCAACTGAGATGTTTATTTTAATGTAATGAGGTTTATGTTCATTGTGCGTGTTTACTATGTTTTATTATGTTGTATTATGTTAGTGTGTGTGGAAGGTGGAATTTAAAATAACTTCATATTTTAATAAATTATGTGAGGATGGAGAAGGTGGTTACTAGGGTGTTAGTAACGACATATTAAATATTAAAATGGGTTACATCAATAATGTAGAGTATGTAATTGATTTTCTGATGTAAATGAATGATGTGTTGACGAGGAGTATATTATTTTGATGTATTAAGGAGTAATATGAAGATGCTTAACGATTGTTAAGTAAGTAATTTGGTCTAATGTAGTTGATTTAATGTGTTTTACTCTATATAAGGAGTTTGTTAATTTCGAAATGTGAATGGAATATTTATAATGGAAGGTATTTGTACGTTGTAATGGAAATGTTTATTTAAATTTTGATGGGAATCAGAGCGATCATTTTGAATTTTGGGGTAAGAGTTAACGAGAGAAGGTTATACAGAATGTTGGTATGGAATTCTTACAATGTATTATACTTAGACTAAGTATTCAACCATGTGTAGGATGGATCTAAAAAAAAAAAAAACTCAGTACTTCTTAACGCAAACCAACACAGCTAAGGGGAACCAGATCAGTTAGAGATATGTTATTATACCAGGCCACTATTTGATATTTTTGATTTCATGTTTCAGTGTCTGGTGATGCTGTGGCGTTGGCCCTGTGCTGGCCTGCGTGCCAGAGCAGGAGCGTCAAGTGCCTGTCTGGCCTTGCGGTGTTGGGATCTCGAAAGAGAAGTCCAGTAAGGTCATTCAGGTGCGGTCACAGTCACTGGACCTGGGGTAAGTTAACCACAATTTTGAATAAAACGTAGAGGGGGTTGTGGCGACATATCTTGGCTGATCCCTTTAGAAAGTATGAGAGTGTCAATGAGAGCTTTTGTGCTTCAGCATAAAATCTCATTGGGGGGTATTGTAATGGGTCTAAATTTACATAAATATTATTTTTAAATTTTATGAGTTCTATAACATGTGCAGATGAGGCCCCTTAAGGTGAGACGATTGCCAGTAAAGGTTTTCAGGACCATATATGGTTATGCAGCAAACCTCGAGTTATTTGCAGTCAGTGATTAATAACGAAAGAATGTTGTTGACGAAAATCAGTTCGTGGCGAGTTAAAAAGGTGATAGGTTCAGCGAAACTTTTCAATACTGAGGACGAGACGTATGGCGGGGAGCGGAGTGAACCAGTTTAGAGACGACACAAACAGAAATTTTTAACACTAAAATTCAGTCGGCAAACAATATCTAAATAAAACGGACGTGGGCAGTTTCGCTCGCCGCCAGCTGAGTACCGTTTTCGCCCGCATAAACAGCATAAAACGAAAATTTAAAAATGTTAAATTTCATTAGTTTTGGAATTTAAAACAATATAAATAATATATTAATCAGTGATCAGTAAAACTAAATTGACAGATCGGCCGTAAGATATAAAAGTGAAAACAACAAAAAGTGCACGCAACAGGAGACGTCTCGTAGGATGAAACCATACGCAACATTAAAGGGAAGTAGACATTTCAACAATAATTAACTACTGGCTTTTCACTATATTTTAAAGTTGAGCTCAACAAAATCTAAAAATATGTAAAATGGTATGATTGTGTGGGTGAAGAATATGAATATAGGCCTAACAAGAAGCGTTGAGTTTGCGTAATCTTGATATACGTACTAGTATTTTGATGTAATAGTTATTGGAAATCAGTTTTACGCCTTAAGGCGGAATAAATGTGTTCATGATCTTTTTATGTTATCAAAAGGAAATAAATAATGTTATATTTTACTTGATATATGCATTTTGTTATTTGTATTTGCCCACTGTTCTCTGCCGAAGTACACTAAACGAATTCCTGGACCAAACTTTACAGATAAAATCTATATTAAATTAATAATTAATTACTGGATAATACTTCAGTTGTTTCGCCCGAACAGGGACAATTTAATTATCAATAACTGAACATACTTCAGTTGGCGCCCGAATTTACAGGAACATTGTAAATTAAAGTTGATTTACAATTTAGTCGAAAAATGGCAGAGAAAGACGCAAATACAAATTTAGATGACAGTGCAGATGTGGGGTCAGTGTTGAATGTTACGCAAGATAGTATGGTAACCACGAATGAAAATGTCGAGAGCGTAGGCGAAATAGTGAATGTAAATGAAACGTTCGAAGTTGAGGGTACTAGAAGTAACGAGATAAATATATTTAATCAATTAGCGTTGATTATGGAAGAGATAAATAATAAGTTTCAACAACAAAATAAGAATAATGATAAGAATATGCAAATGATGAATAATAAGTTTGAAGTAATGAATATTAAGTTTGACCAACAAAATAAGAATAATGATAATTTGAACACGAGTTTAAATGAATTTAAAACTGAAATGAAGTCAGATATTGATAATTTGAACACGAATTTGAATGAATTCAAAACTGAAATCAAATCAGAGATAAATGAAATGAATAATAAACTTGACAAACATGACGAGAAATTAGGAGACATGAATAACGAATTCGTGAGTATAAGAAGCGAAATAGAAATGAGTAAATTAATTATGAATAACCAATTTAAAAGTATAAGTGAGAGTTTTAATGGAGTGAGTGAGAAGTTTGTTGAATAAATAATAAACTAGAGAATATAGAAGGTGAATTAAAACAAATAAGTGGGTGTAGTGGTATCGAAAATTATGACGACACGGGTGAGTGTGACGAAAATGAAAATAACGAAGTAACAGACGACCATGGCGTCAATACAGGTAAGAATAATGGTGGTAAAATAACGAAAAATTACGAAGAAATAATTAACAAGGTAAGTGTTAGTTATAAAAATGAATTAACAAGTAGTAGCGGTAAGATAGTTGAAAACGAGATATATAAAAGTGATACAGTGAAAATAAATAGTGATGATGATAATATAGAAACAGTGGGGTGTAGTGAGAGAGTAGAAATCAGTATTTGTAAATTAGAGAGAGAATATGAAGAGAATTATTTTGTGAATATAGGACAGAGGGTAACGTTTCCCCAGGTTTATTGTGAACCAAGATGTTTACAAAGGTTTTTGAAGGGCAAGAGTCCCTTAGAGGAAACCAATGTGTTTTCTAGTAGTCCCTTAATTTTTAGTAAGTGTTTTTATGATTTAGTACCCTCTGTATGGAACGATAGAAAAAGTACGAAATGGTGTTATGATGAAAGGTAGTGTTGTTTGAGGTTAACAGAGCTTATAACGAATTAGTAGAGAGGTTACATATTGACAGAGTTAGTGATATTAAGTACTTACCTTGCGAAATAGTTAGTGCAGCAAATGATGATAAGGTTGATGATATTGATTACTTACCTTGTGTCGAAACTGACATAGCAGCAGATGATAATAATGATGAAATTATAGTTGACCTAATTGTGACAAATTATACTCAGGGTGACTTGACTATACTCGATGGTGACAAGTTATATGATGTAATAATATGTAATAATCCTGTTGATATTGTGGAAAAATATGAGAATTTAAACAGTCTTTATATTTATGGAGATAATATAATGAATTTAATAAATAATGAGTTGTGTATACGTAAGTCCAGGTCATTATACGATGATGGGGGGTAAACAACGTTTATGAACGTTTAACTATGTGAGTAGGGTGTTTTGAAATGAACTGTTTTGTGAAATGATTTGTGGTAAACAGATAATAATGAGGATTGTAATTACTTTTGTGTTGATATTAAATATAATATAATATAAAATGTAATAATGTAGCAAAGGTAAAGTATACTCAACTTTGTGAATATTGTTAAAGTAATGAAATGTGTTCAATAAAATAATTGAATTAATTTGAAGAGAGATAATAAATTAAATATTGTATAAGATGAATATTGATAACAAATTAAAAAATTCTTGAGAATTGAATGGTATAGTAAATGCTAAATAATTGATGATTGATTAGTAAAATGTTCAATTGAAATTAAAGTGTAATGACTACAATTTTATATGCAAATATAAAGGTGTATTGTTTATTTTCAGGCAACAATCGCAATGTTTAATAAATAAAATGTTATGTAAAATGAATGTTGATAATAAATTTGAACTTTTTGGAGAAGTGGTAAATAATTAAAGGTTGAGTTTTAACAGGTTCAATTGAAATTAAAGTTTTGGAATGTTTGGAAATTTTATTCAGATGCAACTGAGATGTTTATTTTAATGTAATGAGGTTTATGTTCATTGTGCGTGTTTACAATGTTTTATTATGTTGTATTATGTTAGTGTGTGTGGAAGGTGGAATTTAAAATAACTTCATATTTTAATAAATTATGTGAGGATGGAGAAGGTGGTTACTAGGGTGTTAGTAACGACATATTAAATATTAAAATGGGTTACATCAATAATGTAGAGTATGTAATTGATTTTCTGATGTAAATGAATGATGTGTTGACGAGGAGTATATTATTTTGATGTATTAAGGAGTAATATGAAGATGCTTAACGATTGTTAAGTAAGTAATTTGGTCTAATGTAGTTGATTTAATGTGTTTTACTGTATATAAGGAGTTTGTTAATTTCGAAATGTGAATGGAATATTTATAATGGAAGGTATTTGTACGTTGTAATGGAAATGTTTATTTAAATTTTGATGGGAATCAGAGCGATCATTTTGAATTTTGGGGTAAGAGTTAACGAGAGAAGGTTATACAGAATGTTGGTATGGAATTCTTACAATGTATTATACTTAGACTAAGTATTCAACCATGTGTAGGATGGATCTAAAAAAAAAAAAAACTCAGTACTTCTTAACGCAAACCAACACAGCTAAGGGGAACCAGATCAGTTAGAGATATGTTATTATACCAGGCCACTATTTGATTTCATGTTTCAGTGTCTGGTGATGCTGTGGCGTTGGCCCTGTGCTGGCCTGCGTGCCAGAGCAGGAGCGTCAAGTGCCTGTCTGGCCTTGCGGTGTTGGGATCTCGAAAGAGAAGTCCAGTAAGGTCATTCAGGTGCGGTCACAGTCACTGGACCTGGGGTAAGTTAACCACAATTTTGAATAAAACGTAGAGGGGGTTGTGGCGACATATCTTGGCTGATCCCTTTAGAAAGTATGAGAGTGTCAATGAGAGCTTTTGTGCTTCAGCATAAAATCTCATTGGGGGGTATTGTAATGGGTCTAAATTTACATAAATATTATTTTTAAATTTTATGAGTTCTATAACATGTGCAGATGAGGCCCCTTAAGGTGAGACGATTGCCAGTAAAGGTTTTCAGGACCATATATGGTTATGCAGCAAACCTCGAGTTATTTGCAGTCAGTGATTAATAACGAAAGAATGTTGTTGACGAAAATCAGTTCGTGGCGAGTTAAAAAGGTGATAGGTTCAGCGAAACTTTTCAATACTGAGGACGAGACGTATGGCGGGGAGCGGAGTGAACCAGTTTAGAGACGACACAAACAGAAATTTTTAACACTAAAATTCAGTCGGCAAACAATATCTAAATAAAACGGACGTGGGCAGTTTCGCTCGCCGCCAGCTGAGTACCGTTTTCGCCCGCATAAACAGCATAAAACGCAAATTTAAAAATGTTAAATTTCATTAGTTTTGGAATTTAAAACAATATAAATAATATATTAATCAGTGATCAGTAAAACTAAATTGACAGATCGGCCGTAAGATATAAAAGTGAAAACAACAAAAAGTGCACGCAACAGGAGACGTCTCGTAGGATGAAACCATACGCAACATTAAAGGGAAGTAGACATTTCAACAATAATTAACTACTGGCTTTTCACTATATTTTAAAGTTGAGCTCAACAAAATCTAAAAATATGTAAAATGGTATGATTGTGTGGGTGAAGAATATGAATATAGGCCTAACAAGAAGCGTTGAGTTTGCGTAATCTTGATATACGTACTAGTATTTTGATGTAATAGTTAGTGGAAATCAGTTTTACGCCTTAAGGCGGAATAAATGTGTTCATGATCTTTTTATGTTATCAAAAGGAAATAAATAATGTTATATTTTACTTGATATATGCATTTTGTTATTTGTATTTGCCCACTGTTCTCTGCCGAAGTACACTAAACGAATTCCTGGACCAAACTTTACAGATAAAATCTATATTAAATTAATAATTAATTACTGGATAATACTTCAGTTGTTTCGCCCGAACAGGGACAATTTAATTATCAATAACTGAACATACTTCAGTTGGCGCCCGAATTTACAGGAACATTGTAAATTAAAGTTGATTTACAATTTAGTCGAAAAATGGCAGAGAAAGACGCAAATACAAATTTAGATGACAGTGCAGATGTGGGGTCAGTGTTGAATGTTACGCAAGATAGTATGGTAACCACGAATGAAAATGTCGAGAGCGTAGGCGAAATAGTGAATGTAAATGAAACGTTCGAAGTTGAGGGTAGCCTACTAGAAGTAACGAGATAAATATATTTAATCAATTAGCGTTGATTATGGAGGTGATGAATAATAAGTTGGAACAACAAAATAAGACTAATGATAAGAATATGCAAATGATGAATAATAAGTTTGAAGTAATGAATATTAAGTTTGACCAACAAAATAAGAATAATGATAATTTGAACACGAGTTTAAATGAATTTAAAACTGAAATGAAGTCAGATATTGATAATTTGAACACGAATTTGAATGAATTCAAAACTGAAATCAAATCAGAGATAAATGAAATGAATAATAAACTTGACAAACATGACGAGAAATTAGGAGACATGAATAACGAATTCGTGAGTATAAGAAGCGAAATAGAAATGAGTAAATTAATTATGAATAACCAATTTAAAAGTATAAGTGAGAGTTTTAATGGAGTGAGTGAGAAGTTTGTTGAATAAATAATAAACTAGAGAATATAGAAGGTGAATTAAAACAAATAAGTGGGTGTAGTGGTATCGAAAATTATGACGACACGGGTGAGTGTGACGAAAATGAAAATAACGAAGTAACAGACGACCATGGCGTCAATACAGGTAAGAATAATGGTGGTAAAATAACGAAAAATTACGAAGAAATAATTAACAAGGTAAGTGTTAGTTATAAAAATGAATTAACAAGTAGTAGCGGTAAGATAGTTGAAAACGAGATATATAAAAGTGATACAGTGAAAATAAATAGTGATGATGATAATATAGAAACAGTGGGGTGTAGTGAGAGAGTAGAAATCAGTATTTGTAAATTAGAGAGAGAATATGAAGAGAATTATTTTGTGAATATAGGACAGAGGGTAACGTTTCCCCAGGTTTATTGTGAACCAAGATGTTTACAAAGGTTTTTGAAGGGCAAGAGTCCCTTAGAGGAAACCAATGTGTTTTCTAGTAGTCCCTTAATTTTTAGTAAGTGTTTTTATGATTTAGTACCCTCTGTATGGAACGATAGAAAAAGTACGAAATGGTGTTATGATGAAAGGTAGTGTTGTTTGAGGTTAACAGAGCTTATAACGAATTAGTAGAGAGGTTACATATTGACAGAGTTAGTGATATTAAGTACTTACCTTGCGAAATAGTTAGTGCAGCAAATGATGATAAGGTTGATGATATTGATTACTTACCTTGTGTCGAAACTGACATAGCAGCAGATGATAATAATGATGAAATTATAGTTGACCTAATTGTGACAAATTATACTCAGGGTGACTTGACTATACTCGATGGTGACAAGTTATATGATGTAATAATATGTAATAATCCTGTTGATATTGTGGAAAAATATGAGAATTTAAACAGTCTTTATATTTATGGAGATAATATAATGAATTTAATAAATAATGAGTTGTGTATACGTAAGTCCAGGTCATTATACGATGATGGGGGGTAAACAACGTTTATGAACGTTTAACTATGTGAGTAGGGTGTTTTGAAATGAACTGTTTTGTGAAATGATTTATGGTAAACAGATAATAATGAGGATTGTAATTACTTTTGTGTTGATATTAAATATAATATAATATAAAATGTAATAATGTAGCAAAGGTAAAGTATACTCAACTTTGTGAATATTGTTAAAGTAATGAAATGTGTTCAATAAAATAATTGAATTAATTTGAAGAGAGATAATAAATTAAATATTGTATAAGATGAATATTGATAACAAATTAAAAAATTCTTGAGAATTGAATGGTATAGTAAATGCTAAATAATTGATGATTGATTAGTAAAATGTTCAATTGAAATTAAAGTGTAATGACTACAATTTTATATGCAAATATAAAGGTGTATTGTTTATTTTCAGGCAACAATCGCAATGTTTAATAAATAAAATGTTATGTAAAATGAATGTTGATAATAAATTTGAACTTTTTGGAGAAGTGGTAAATAATTAAAGGTTGAGTTTTAACAGGTTCAATTGAAATTAAAGTTTTGGAATGTTTGGAAATTTTATTCAGATGCAACTGAGATGTTTATTTTAATGTAATGAGGTTTATGTTCATTGTGCGTGTTTACAATGTTTTATTATGTTGTATTATGTTAGTGTGTGTGGAAGGTGGAATTTAAAATAACTTCATATTTTAATAAATTATGTGAGGATGGAGAAGGTGGTTACTAGGGTGTTAGTAACGACATATTAAATATTAAAATGGGTTACATCAATAATGTAGAGTATGTAATTGATTTTCTGATGTAAATGAATGATGTGTTGACGAGGAGTATATTATTTTGATGTATTAAGGAGTAATATGAAGATGCTTAACGATTGTTAAGTAAGTAATTTGGTCTAATGTAGTTGATTTAATGTGTTTTACTGTATATAAGGAGTTTGTTAATTTCGAAATGTGAATGGAATATTTATAATGGAAGGTATTTGTACGTTGTAATGGAAATGTTTATTTAAATTTTGATGGGAATCAGAGCGATCATTTTGAATTTTGGGGTAAGAGTTAACGAGAGAAGGTTATACAGAATGTTGGTATGGAATTCTTACAATGTATTATACTTAGACTAAGTATTCAACCATGTGTAGGATGGATCTAAAAAAAAAAAAAACTCAGTACTTCTTAACGCAAACCAACACAGCTAAGGGGAACCAGATCAGTTAGAGATATGTTATTATACCAGGCCACTATTTGATTTCATGTTTCAGTGTCTGGTGATGCTGTGGCGTTGGCCCTGTGCTGGCCTGCGTGCCAGAGCAGGAGCGTCAAGTGCCTGTCTGGCCTTGCGGTGTTGGGATCTCGAAAGAGAAGTCCAGTAAGGTCATTCAGGTGCGGTCACAGTCACTGGACCTGGGGTAAGTTAACCACAATTTTGAATAAAACGTAGAGGGGGTTGTGGCGACATATCTTGGCTGATCCCTTTAGAAAGTATGAGAGTGTCAATGAGAGCTTTTGTGCTTCAGCATAAAATCTCATTGGGGGGTATTGTAATGGGTCTAAATTTACATAAATATTATTTTCAAATTTTATGAGTTCTATAACATGTGCAGATGAGGCCCCTTAAGGTGAGACGATTGCCAGTAAAGGTTTTCAGGACCATATATGGTTATGCAGCAAACCTCGAGTTATTTGCAGTCAGTGATTAATAACGAAAGAATGTTGTTGACGAAAATCATTTCGTGGCGAGTTAAAAAGGTGATAGGTTCAGCGAAACTTTTCAATACTGAGGACGAGACGTATGGCGGGGAGCGGAGTGAACCAGTTTAGAGACGACACAAACAGAAATTTTTAACACTAAAATTCAGTCGGCAAACAATATCTAAATAAAACGGACGTGGGCAGTTTCGCTCGCCGCCAGCTGAGTACCGTTTTCGCCCGCATAAACAGCATAAAACGCAAATTTAAAAATGTTAAATTTCATTAGTTTTGGAATTTAAAACAATATAAATAATATATTAATCAGTGATCAGTAAAACTAAATTGACAGATCGGCCGTAAGATATAAAAGTGAAAACAACAAAAAGTGCACGCAACAGGAGACGTCTCGTAGGATGAAACCATACGCAACATTAAAGGGAAGTAGACATTTCAACAATAATTAACTACTGGCTTTTCACTATATTTTAAAGTTGAGCTCAACAAAATCTAAAAATATGTAAAATGGTATGATTGTGTGGGTGAAGAATATGAATATAGGCCTAACAAGAAGCGTTGAGTTTGCGTAATCTTGATATACGTACTAGTATTTTGATGTAATAGTTATTGGAAATCAGTTTTACGCCTTAAGGCGGAATAAATGTGTTCATGATCTTTTTATGTTATCAAAAGGAAATAAATAATGTTATATTTTACTTGATATATGCATTTTGTTATTTGTATTTGCCCACTGTTCTCTGCCGAAGTACACTAAACGAATTCCTGGACCAAACCTTACAGATAAAATCTATATTAAATTAATAATTAATTACTGGATAATACTTCAGTTGTTTCGCCCGAACAGGGACAATTTAATTATCAATAACTGAACATACTTCAGTTGGCGCCCGAATTTACAGGAACATTGTAAATTAAAGTTGATTTACAATTTAGTCGAAAAATGGCAGAGAAAGACGCAAATACAAATTTAGATGACAGTGCAGATGTGGGGTCAGTGTTGAATGTTACGCAAGATAGTATGGTAACCACGAATGAAAATGTCGAGAGCGTAGGCGAAATAGTGAATGTAAATGAAACGTTCGAAGTTGAGGGTACTAGAAGTAACGAGATAAATATATTTAATCAATTAGCGTTGATTATGGAAGAGATAAATAATAAGTTTCAACAACAAAATAAGAATAATGATAAGAATATGCAAATGATGAATAATAAGTTTGAAGTAATGAATATTAAGTTTGACCAACAAAATAAGAATAATGATAATTTGAACACGAGTTTAAATGAATTTAAAACTGAAATGAAGTCAGATATTGATAATTTGAACACGAATTTGAATGAATTCAAAACTGAAATCAAATCAGAGATAAATGAAATGAATAATAAACTTGACAAACATGACGAGAAATTAGGAGACATGAATAACGAATTCGTGAGTATAAGAAGCGAAATAGAAATGAGTAAATTAATTATGAATAACCAATTTAAAAGTATAAGTGAGAGTTTTAATGGAGTGAGTGAGAAGTTTGTTGAATAAATAATAAACTAGAGAATATAGAAGGTGAATTAAAACAAATAAGTGGGTGTAGTGGTATCGAAAATTATGACGACACGGGTGAGTGTGACGAAAATGAAAATAACGAAGTAACAGACGACCATGGCGTCAATACAGGTGAGAATAATGGTGGTAAAATAACGAAAAATTACGAAGAAATAATTAACAAGGTAAGTGTTAATTATAAAAATGAATTAACAAGTAGTAGCGGTAAGATAGTTGAAAACGAGATATATAAAAGTGATACAGTGAAAATAAATAGTGATGATGATAATATAGAAAGAGTGGGGTGTAGTGAGAGAGTAGAAATCAGTATTTGTAAATTAGAGAGAGAATATGAAGAGAATTATTTTGTGAATATAGGACAGAGGGTAACGTTTCCCCAGGTTTATTGTGAACCAAGATGTTTACAAAGGTTTTTGAAGGGCAAGAGTCCCTTAGAGGAAAACAATGTGTTTTCTAGTAGTCCCTTAATTTTTAGTAAGTGTTTTTATGATTTAGTACCCTCTGTATGGAACGATAGAAAAAGTACGAAATGGTGTTATGATGAAAGGTAGTGTTGTTTGAGGTTAACAGAGCTTATAACGAATTAGTAGAGAGGTTACATATTGACAGAGTTAGTGATATTAAGTACTTACCTTGCGAAATAGTTAGTGCAGCAAATGATGATAAGGTTGATGATATTGATTACTTACCTTGTGTCGAAACTGACATAGCAGCAGATGATAATAATGATGAAATTATAGTTGACCTAATTGTGACAAATTATACTCAGGGTGACTTGACTATACTCGATGGTGACAAGTTATATGATGTAATAATATGTAATAATCCTGTTGATATTGTGGAAAAATATGAGAATTTAAACAGTCTTTATATTTATGGAGATAATATAATGAATTTAATAAATAATGAGTTGTGTATACGTAAGTCCAGGTCATTATACGATGATGGGGGGTAAACAACGTTTATGAACGTTTAACTATGTGAGTAGGGTGTTTTGAAATGAACTGTTTTGTGAAATGATTTGTGGTAAACAGATAATAATGAGGATTGTAATTACTTTTGTGTTGATATTAAATATAATATAATATAAAATGTAATAATGTAGCAAAGGTAAAGTATACTCAACTTTGTGAATATTGTTAAAGTAATGAAATGTGTTCAATAAAATAATTGAATTAATTTGAAGAGAGATAATAAATTAAATATTGTATAAGATGAATATTGATAACAAATTAAAAAATTCTTGAGAATTGAATGGTATAGTAAATGCTAAATAATTGATGATTGATTAGTAAAATGTTCAATTGAAATTAAAGTGTAATGACTACAATTTTATATGCAAATATAAAGGTGTATTGTTTATTTTCAGGCAACAATCGCAATGTTTAATAAATAAAATGTTATGTAAAATGAATGTTGATAATAAATTTGAACTTTTTGGAGAAGTGGTAAATAATTAAAGGTTGAGTTTTAACAGGTTCAATTGAAATTAAAGTTTTGGAATGTTTGGAAATTTTATTCAGATGCAACTGAGATGTTTATTTTAATGTAATGAGGTTTATGTTCATTGTGCGTGTTTACAATGTTTTATTATGTTGTATTATGTTAGTGTGTGTGGAAGGTGGAATTTAAAATAACTTCATATTTTAATAAATTATGTGAGGATGGAGAAGGTGGTTACTAGGGTGTTAGTAACGACATATTAAATATTAAAATGGGTTACATCAATAATGTAGAGTATGTAATTGATTTTCTGATGTAAATGAATGATGTGTTGACGAGGAGTATATTATTTTGATGTATTAAGGAGTAATATGAAGATGCTTAACGATTGTTAAGTAAGTAATTTGGTCTAATGTAGTTGATTTAATGTGTTTTACTGTATATAAGGAGTTTGTTAATTTCGAAATGTGAATGGAATATTTATAATGGAAGGTATTTGTACGTTGTAATGGAAATGTTTATTTAAATTTTGATGGGAATCAGAGCGATCATTTTGAATTTTGGGGTAAGAGTTAACGAGAGAAGGTTATACAGAATGTTGGTATGGAATTCTTACAATGTATTATACTTAGACTAAGTATTCAACCATGTGTAGGATGGATCTAAAAAAAAAAAAACTCAGTACTTCTTAACGCAAACCAACACAGCTAAGGGGAACCAGATCAGTTAGAGATATGTTATTATACCAGGCCACTATTTGATTTCATGTTTCAGTGTCTGGTGATGCTGTGGCGTTGGCCCTGTGCTGGCCTGCGTGCCAGAGCAGGAGCGTCAAGTGCCTGTCTGGCCTTGCGGTGTTGGGATCTCGAAAGAGAAGTCCAGTAAGGTCATTCAGGTGCGGTCACAGTCACTGGACCTGGGGTAAGTTAACCACAATTTTGAATAAAACGTAGAGGGGGTTGTGGCGACATATCTTGGCTGATCCCTTTAGAAAGTATGAGAGTGTCAATGAGAGCTTTTGTGCTTCAGCATAAAATCTCATTGGGGGGTATTGTAATGGGTCTAAATTTACATAAATATTATTTTCAAATTTTATGAGTTCTATAACATGTGCAGATGAGGCCCCTTAAGGTGAGACGATTGCCAGTAAAGGTTTTCAGGACCATATATGGTTATGCAGCAAACCTCGAGTTATTTGCAGTCAGTGATTAATAACGAAAGAATGTTGTTGACGAAAATCAGTTCGTGGCGAGTTAAAAAGGTGATAGGTTCAGCGAAACTTTTCAATACTGAGGACGAGACGTATGGCGGGGAGCGGAGTGAACCAGTTTAGAGACGACACAAACAGAAATTTTTAACACTAAAATTCAGTCGGCAAACAATATCTAAATAAAACGGACGTGGGCAGTTTCGCTCGCCGCCAGCTGAGTACCGTTTTCGCCCGCATAAACAGCATAAAACGCAAATTTAAAAATGTTAAATTTCATTAGTATTGGAATTTAAAACAATATAAATAATATTTTAATCAGTGATCAGTAAAACTAAATTGACAGATCGGCCGTAAGATATAAAAGTGAAAACAACAAAAAGTGCACGCAACAGGAGACGTCTCGTAGGATGAAACCATACGCAACATTAAAGGGAAGTAGACATTTCAACAATAATTAACTACTGGCTTTTCACTATATTTTAAAGTTGAGCTCAACAAAATCTAAAAATATGTAAAATGGTATGATTGTGTGCGTGAAGAATATGAATATAGGCCTAACAAGAAGCGTTGAGTTTGCGTAATCTTGATATACGTACTAGTATTTTGATGTAATAGTTATTGGAAATCAGTTTTACGCCTTAAGGCGGAATAAATGTGTTCATGATCTTTTTATGTTATCAAAAGGAAATAAATAATGTTATATTTTACTTGATATATGCATTTTGTTATTTGTATTTGCCCACTGTTCTCTGCCGAAGTACACTAAACGAATTCCTGGACCAAACCTTACAGATAAAATCTATATTAAATTAATAATTAATTACTGGATAATACTTCAGTTGTTTCGCCCGAATAGGGACAATTTAATTTGTCAATAACTGAACATACTTCAGTTGGCGCCCGAATTTACAGGGACATTGTAAATTAAAGTTGATTTACAATTTAGTCGAAAAATGGCAGAGAAAGACGCAAATACAAATTTAGATGAAAGTGCAGATGTGGGGTCTGTGTTGAATGTTACGCAAGATAGTATGGTAACCACGAATGAAAATGTCGAGAGCGTAGGCGAAATAGTGAATGTAAATGAAACGTTCGAAGTTGAGGGTACTAGAAGTAACGAGATAAATATATTTAATCAATTAGCGTTGATTATGGAAGAGATGAATAATAAGTTTGAACAACAAAATAAGAATAATGCTAAGAACATGGAAATGATGAATAATAAGTTTGAAGTAATGATTATTAAGTTTGACCAACAAAATAAGAATAATGATAATTTGAACACGAGTTTAAATGAATTTAAAACTGAAATGAAGTCAGATATTGATAATTTGAACACGAATTTGAATGAATTCAAAACTGAAATCAAATCAGAGATAAATGAAATGAATAATAAACTTGACAAACAAGACGAGAAATTAGGAGACATGAATAACGAATTCGTGAGTATATGAAGCGAAATAGAAATGAGTAAATTATGTATGAATAACCAATTTAAAAGTATAAGAGAGATTTTTAATGGAGTGAGTGAGAAGTTTATTGAATAAATAATAAACTAGAGAATATAGAAGGTGAATTAAAACAAATAAGTGGGTGTAGTGGTATCGAAAATGATGACGACACGGGTGAGTGTGGCGAAAATGAAAATAACGAAGTAACAGACGACCATGGTGAGAATAATGGTGGTAAAATAACGAAAAATTACGAAGAAATAATTAACAAGGTAAGTGTTAGTTATAAAAATGAATTAACAAGTAGTAGCGGTAAGATAGTTGAAAACGAGATATATAAAAGTGATACAGTGAAAATAAATAGTGATGATGATAATATAGAAACAGTGGGGTGTAGTGAGAGAGTAGAAATCAGTATTTGTAAATTAGAGAGAGAATATGAAGAGAATTATTTTGTGAATATAGGACAGAGGGTAACGTTTCCCCAGGTTTATTGTGAACCAAGATGTTTACAAAGGTTTTTGAAGGGCAATAGTCCCTTAGAGGAAAACAATGTGTTTTCTAGTAGTCCCTTAATTTTTAGTAAGTGTTTTTATGATTTAGTACCCTCTGTATGGAACGATAGAAAAAGTACGAAATGGTGTTATGATGAAAGGTAGTGTTGTTTGAGGTTAACAGAGCTTATAACGAATTAGTAGAGAGGTTACATATTGACAGAGTTAGTGATATTAAGTACTTACCTTGCGAAATAGTTAGTGCAGCAAATGATGATAAGGTTGATGATATTGATTACTTACCTTGTGTCGAAACTGGCATAGCAGCAGATGATAATAATGATAAAATTATAATTGACCTAATTGTGACAAATTATACTCAGGGTGACTTGACTATACTCGATGGTGACAAGTTATATGATGTAATAATATGTAATAATCCTGTTGATATTGTGGAAAAATATGAGAATTTAAACAGTCTTTATATTGATGGAGATAATATAATGAATTTAATAAATAATGAGTTGTGTATACGTAAGTCCAGGTCCTTATACGAAGATGGGGGGTAAACAATTAATGTTTATGAACGTTTAACTATGTGAGTAGGGTGTTTTGAAATGAACTGTTTTGTGAAATGATTTGTGGTAAACAGATAATAATGAGGATTGTAAATACTTTTGTGTTGATATTAAATATAATATAATATAAAATGTAATAATGTAGCAAAGGTAAAGTATACTCAACTTTGTGAATATTGTTAAAGTAATGAAATGTGTTCGATAAAATAATTGAATTAATTTGAAGGGAGATAATAAATTAAATATTGTATAAGATGAATATTGATAACAAATTAAAAAGTTCTTGAGAATTGAATGGTATAGTAAATGCTAAATAATTGATGATTGATTAGTAAAATGTTCAATTGAAATTAAAGTGTAATGTCTACAATTTTATATGCAAATATAAAGGTGTATTGTTTATTTTCAGGCAACAATCGCAATGTTTAATAAATAAAATGTTATGTAAAATGAATGTTGATAATAAATTTGAACTTTTTGGAGAAGTGGTAAATAATTAAAGGTTGAGTATTAACAGGTTCAATTGAAATAAAAGTTTTGGAATGTTTGGAAATTTTATTCAGATGCAACTGAGATGTTTATTTTAATGTAATGAGGTTTATGTTCATTGTGCGTGTTTACTATGTTTTATTATGTTGTATTATGTTAGTGTGTGTGGAAGGTGGAATTTAAAATAAATTCATATTTTAATAAATTATGTGAGGACGGAGAAGGTGGTTACTAGGATGTTAGTAACGAAATATTAAATATTAAAATGGGTTACATCAATAATATAGAGTATGTAATTGATTTTCTGATGTAAATGAATGATGTGTTGACGAGGAGTATATTATTTTGATGTATTAAGGAGTAATATGAAGATGCTTAACGATTGTTAAGTAAGTAATTTGTTCTAATGTAGTTGATTTAATGTGTTTTACTCTATATAAGGAGTTTGTTAATTTCGAAATGTGAATGGAATATTTATAATGGAAGGTATTTGTACGTTGTAATGGAAATGTTTATTTAAATTTTGATGGGAATCAGAGCGATCATTTTGAATTTTGGGGTAAGAGTTAACGAGAGAAGGTTATACAGAATGTTGGTATGGAATTCTTACAATGTATTATACTTAGACTAAGTATTCAACCATGTGTAGGATGGATCTAAAAAAAAAAAAACTCAGTACTTCTTAACGCAAACCAACACAGCTAAGGGGAACCAGATCAGTTAGAGATATGTTATTATACCAGGCCACTATTTGATATTTTTGATTTCATGTTTCAGTGTCTGGTGATGCTGTGGCGTTGGCCCTGTGCTGGCCTGCGTGCCAAAGCAGGCGCGTCAAGTGCCTGTCTGGCCTTGCGGTGTTGGGATCTCGAAAGAGAAGTCCAGTAAGGTCATTCAGGTGCGGTCACAGTCACTGGACCTGGGGTAAGTTAACCACAATTTTGAATAAAACGTAGAGGGGGTTGTGGCGACATATCTTGGCTGATCCCTTTAGAAAGTATGAGAGTGTCAATGAGAGCTTTTGTGCTTCAGCATAAAACCTCTCATTGGGGGGTATTTTAATGGGTCTAAATTTACATAAATATTATTTTCAAATTTTATGAGTTCTATAACATGTGCAGATGAGGCCCCTTAAGGTGAGACGATTGCCAGTAAAGGTTTTCAGGACCATATATGGTTATGCAGCAAATCTCGAGTTATTTGCAGTCAGTGATTAATAACGAAAGAATGTTGTTGACGAAAATCAGTTCGTGGCGAGTTAAAAAGGTGATACTAAGTTCAGCGAAACTTTTCAATACTGAGGACGAGACGTATGGCGGGGAGCGGAGTGAACCAGTTTAGAGACCACACAAACAGAAATTTTTAACACTAAAATTCAGTCGGCAAACAATATCTAAATAAAGCGGACGTGGGCAGTTTCGCTCGCCGCCAGCTGAGTACCGTTTTCGCCCGCATAAACAGCATAAAACGCAAAATTAAAAATGTTAAATTTCATTAGTATTGGAATTTAAAACAATATAAATAATATATTAATCAGTGATCAGTAAAACTAAATTGACAGATCGGCCGTAAGATATAAAAGTGAAAACAACAAAAAGTGCACGCAACAGGAGACGTCTCGTAGGATGAAACCATACGCAACATTAAAGGGAAGTAGACATTTCAACAATAATTAACTACTGGCTTTTCACTATATTTTAAAGTTGAGCTCAACAAAATCTAAAAATATGTAAAATTGTATGATTGTGTGGGTGAAGAATATGAATATAGGCCTAACAAGAAGCGTTGAGTTTGCGTAATCTTGATATACGTACTAGTATTTTGATGTAATAGTTATTGGTAATCAGTTTTACGCCTTAAGGCGGAATAAATGTGTTCATGATCTTTTTATGTTATCAAAAGGAAATAAATAATGTTATATTTTACTTGATATATGCATTTTGTTATTTGTATTTGCCCACTGTTCTCTGCCGAAGTACACTAAACGAATTCCTGGTCCAAACTTTACAGATAAAATCTATATTAAATTAATAATTAATTACTGGATAATACTTCAGTTGTTTCGCCCGAACAGGGACAATTTAATTATCAATAACTGAACATACTTCAGTTGGCGCCCGAATTTACATGAACATTGTAAATAAAAGTTGATTTACAATTTAGTCGAAAAATGGCAGAGAAAGACGCAAATACAAATTTAGATGAAAGTGCAGATGTGGGGTCAGTGTTGAATGTTACGCAAGATAGTATGGAAACACGAATGAAAATGTCGAGAGCGTAGGCGAAATAGTGAATGTAAATGAAACGTTCGAAGTTGAGGGTAGCCTACTAGAAGTAACGAGATAAATATATTTAATCAATTAGCGTTGATTATGGAGGTGATGAATAATAAGTTGGAACAACAAAATAAGACTAATGATAAGAATATGGAAATGATGAATTATAAGTTTGAAGTAATGAATATTAAGTTTGACCAACAAAATAAGAATAATGATAATTTGAACACGAGTTTAAATGAATTTAAAACTGAAATGAAGTCAGATATTGATAATTTGAACACGAATTTGAATGAATCCAAAACTGAAATCAAATCAGAGATAAATGAAATGAATAATAAACTTGACAAACAAGACGAGAAATTAGGAGACATGAATAACGAATTCGTGAGTATAAGAAGCGAAATAGAAATGAGTAAATTAAGTATGAATAACCAATTTAAAAGTATAAGTGAGAGTTTTAATGGAGTGAGTGAGAAGTTTGTTGAATAAATAATAAACTAGAGAATATAGAAGGTGAATTAAAACAAATAAGTGGGTGTAGTGGTATCGAAAATGATGACGACACGGGTGAGTGTGACGAAAATGAAAATAACGAAGTAACAGACGACCATGGTGAGAATAATGGTGGTAAAATAACGAAACATTACGAAGAAATAATTAACAAGGTAAGTGTTAGTTATAAAAATGAATTAACAAGTAGTAGCGGTAAGATAGTTGAAAACGAGATATATAAAAGTGATACAGTGAAAATAAATAGTGATGATGATAATATAGAAACAGTGGGGTGTAGTGAGAGAGTAGAAATCAGTATTTGTAAATTAGAGAGAGAATATGAAGAGAATTATTTTGTGAATATAGGACAGAGGGTAACGTTTCCCCAGGTTTATTGTGAACCAAGATGTTTACAAAGGTTTTTGAAGGGCAAGAGTCCCTTAGAGGAAAACAATGTGTTTTCTAGTAGTCCCTTAATTTTTAGTAAGTGTTTTTATGATTTAGTACCCTCTGTATGGAACGATAGAAAAAGTACGAAATGGTGTTATGATGAAAGGTAGTGTTGTTTGAGGTTAACAGAGCTTATAACGAATTAGTAGAGAGGTTACATATTGACAGAGTTAGTGATATTAAGTACTTACCTTGCGAAATAGTTAGTGCAGCAAATGATGATAAGGTTGATGATATTGATTACTTACCTTGTGTCGAAACTGGCATAGCAGCAGATGATAATAATGATAAAATTATAATTGACCTAATTGTGACAAATTATACTCAGGGTGACTTGACTATACTCGATGGTGACAAGTTATATGATGTAATAATATGTAATAATCCTGTTGATATTGTGGAAAAATATGAGAATTTAAACAGTCTTTATATTGATGGAGATAATATAATGAATTTAATAAATAATGAGTTGTGTATACGTAAGTCCAGGTCCTTATACGAAGATGGGGGGTAAACAATTAATGTTTACGAACGTTTAACTATGTGAGTAGGGTGTTTTGAAATGAACTGTTTTGTGAAATGATTTGTGGTAAACAGATAATAATGAGGATTGTAAATACTTTTGTGTTGATATTAAATATAATATAATATAAAATGTAATAATGTAGCAAAGGTAAAGTATACTCAACTTTGTGAATATTGTTAAAGTAATGAAATGTGTTCGATAAAATAATTGAATTAATTTGAAGGGAGATAATAAATTAAATATTGTATAAGATGAATATTGATAACAAATTAAAAAATTCTTGAGAATTGAATGGTATAGTAAATGCTAAATAATTGATGATTGATTAGTAAAATGTTCAATTGAAATTAAAGTGTAATGTCTACAATTTTATATGCAAATATAAAGGTGTATTGTTTATTTTCAGGCAACAATCGCAATGTTTAATAAATAAAATGTTATGTAAAATGAATGTTGATAATAAATTTGAACTTTTTGGAGAAGTGGTAAATAATTAAAGGTTGAGTATTAACAGGTTCAATTGAAATTAAAGTTTTGGAATGTTTGGAAATTTTATTCAGATGCAACTGAGATGTTTATTTTAATGTAATGAGGTTTATGTTCATTGTGCGTGTTTACTATGTTTTATTATGTTGTATTATGTTAGTGTGTGTGGAAGGTGGAATTTAAAATAAATTCATATTTTAATAAATTATGTGAGGACGGAGAAGGTGGTTACTAGGATGTTAGTAACGAAATATTAAATATTAAAATGGGTTACATCAATAATGTAGAGTATGTAACTGATTTTCTGATGTAAATGAATGATGTGTTGACGAGGAGTATATTATTTTGATGTATTAAGGAGTAATATGAAGATGCTTAACGATTGTTAAGTAAGTAATTTGTTCTAATGTAGTTGATTTAATGTGTTTTACTCTATATAAGGAGTTTGTTAATTTCGAAATGTGAATGGAATATTTATAATGGAAGGTATTTGTACGTTGTAATGGAAATGTTTATTTAAATTTTGATGGGAATCAGAGCGATCATTTTGAATTTTGGGGTAAGAGTTAACGAGAGAAGGTTATACAGAATGTTGGTATGGAATTCTTACAATGTATTATACTTAGACTAAGTATTCAACCATGTGTAGGATGGATCTAAAAAAAAAAAAACTCAGTACTTCTTAACGCAAACCAACACAGCTAAGGGGAACCAGATCAGTTAGAGATATGTTATTATACCAGGCCACTATTTGATATTTTTGATTTCATGTTTCAGTGTCTGGTGATGCTGTGGCGTTGGCCCTGTGCTGGCCTGCGTGCCAAAGCAGGCGCGTCAAGTGCCTGTCTGGCCTTGCGGTGTTGGGATCTCGAAACAGAAGTCCAGTAAGGTCATTCGGGTGCGGTCACAGTCACTGGTCCTGGGGTAAGTTAACCACAATTTTGAATAAAACGTAGAGGGGGTTGTGGCGACATATCTTGGCTGATCCCTTTAGAAAGTATGAGAGTGTCAATGAGAGCTTTTGTGCTTCAGCATAAAACCTCTCATTGGGGGGTATTGTAATGGGTCTAAATTTACATAAATATTATTTTCAAATTTTATGAGTTCTATAACATGTGCAGATGAGGCCCCTTAAGGTGAGACGATTGCCAGTAAAGGTTTTCAGGACCATATATGGTTATGCAGCAAATCTCGAGTTATTTGCAGTTAGTGATTAATAACGAAAGAATGTTGTTGACGAAAATCAGTTCGTGGCGAGTTAAAAAGGTGATACTAAGTTCAGCGAAACTTTTCAATACTGAGGACGAGACGTATGGCGGGGAGCGGAGTGAACCAGTTTAGAGACCACACAAACAGAAATTTTTAACACTAAAATTCAGTCGGCAAACAATATCTAAATAAAGCGGACGTGGGCAGTTTCGCTCGCCGCCAGCTGAGTACCGTTTTCGCCCGCATAAACAGCATAAAACGCAAATTTAAAAATGTTAAATTTCATTAGTATTGGAATTTAAAACAATATAAATAATATATTAATCAGTGATCAGTAAAACTAAATTGACAGATCGGCCGTAAGATATAAAAGTGAAAACAACAAAAAGTGCACGCAACAGGAGACGTCTCGTAGGATGAAACCATACGCAACATTAAAGGGAAGTAGACATTTCAACAATAATTAACTACTGGCTTTTCACTATATTTTAAAGTTGAGCTCAACAAAATCTAAAAATATGTAAAATTGTATGATTGTGTGGGTGAAGAATATGAATATAGGCCTAACAAGAAGCGTTGAGTTTGCGTAATCTTGATATACGTACTAGTATTTTGATGTAATAGTTATTGGAAATCAGTTTTACGCCTTAAGGCGGAATAAATGTGTTCATGATCTTTTTATGTTATCAAAAGGAAATAAATGATGTTATATTTTACTTGATATATGCATTTTGTTATTTGTATTTGCCCACTGTTCTCTGCCGAAGTACACTAAACGAATTCCTGGACCAAACTTTACAGATAAAATCTATATTAAATTAATAATTAATTACTGGATAATACTTCAGTTGTTTCGCCCGAACAGGGACAATTTAATTATCAATAACTGAACATACTTCAGTTGGCGCCCGAATTTACAGGAACATTGTAAATAAAAGTTGATTTACAATTTAGTCGAAAAATGGCAGAGAAAGACGCAAATACAAATTTAGATGAAAGTGCAGATGTGGGGTCAGTGTTGAATGTTACGCAAGATAGTATGGTAACCACGAATGAAAATGTCGAGAGCGTAGGCGAAATAGTGAATGTAAATGAAACGTTCGAAGTTGAGGGTAGCCTACTAGAAGTAACGAGATAAATATATTTAATCAATTAGCGTTGATTATGGAAGAGATAAATAATAAGTTTCAACAACAAAATAAGAATAATGATAAGAATATGGAAATGATGAATAATAAGTTTCAAGTAATGAATATTAAGTTTGACCAACAAAATAAGAATAATGATAATTTGAACACGAGTTTAAATGAATTTAAAACTGAAATGAAGTCAGATATTGATAATTTGAACACGAATTTGAATGAATTCAAAACTGAAATCAAATCAGAGATAAATGAAATGAATAATAAACTTGACAAACAAGACGAGAAATTAGGAGACATGAATAACGAATTCGTGAGTATAAGAAGCGAAATAGAAATGAGTAAATTAAGTATGAATAACCAATTTAAAAGTATAAGTGAGAGTTTTAATGGAGTGAGTGAGAAGTTTGTTGAATAAATAATAAACTAGAGAATATAGAAGGTGAATTAAAACAAATAAGTGGGTGTAGTGGTATCGAAAATGATGACGACACGGGTGAGTGTGACGAAAATGAAAATAACGAAGTAACAGACGACCATGGTGAGAATAATGGTGGTAAAATAACGAAAAATTACGAAGAAATAATTAACAAGGTAAGTGTTAGTTATAAAAATGAATTAACAAGTAGTAGCGGTAAGATAGTTGAAAACGAGATATATAAAAGTGATACAGTGAAAATAAATAGTGATGATGATAATATAGAAACAGTGGGGTGTAGTGAGAGAGTAGAAATCAGTATTTGTAAATTAGAGAGAGAATATGAAGAGAATTATTTTGTGAATATAGGACAGAGGGTAACGTTTCCCCAGGTTTATTGTGAACCAAGATGTTTACAAAGGTTTTTGAAGGGCAAGAGTCCCTTAGAGGAAACCAATGTGTTTTCTAGTAGTTCCTTAATTTTTAGTAAGTGTTTTTATGATTTAGTACCCTCTGTGTGGAACGATAGAAAAAGTACGAAATGGTGTTATGATGAAAGGTAGTGTTGTTTGAGGTTAACAGAGCTTATAACGAATTAGTAGAGAGGTTACATATTGACAGAGTTAGTGATATTAAGTACTTACCTTGCGAAATAGTTAGTGCAGCAAATGATGATAAGGTTGATGATATTGATTACTTACCTTGGGTCGAAACTGGCATAGCAGCGGATGATAATAATGATGAAATTATAATTGACCTAATTGTGACAAATTATACTCAGGGTGACTTGACTATACTCGATGGTGACAAGTTATATGATGTAATAATATGTAATAATCCTGTTGATATTGTGGAAAAATATGAGAATTTAAACAGTCTTTATATTGATGGAGATAATATAATGAATTTAATAAATAATGAGTTGTATATACGTAAGTCCAGGTCATTATACGATGATGGGGGGTAAACAATTAAAGTTTATGATCGTTTAACTATGTGAGTAGGGTGTTTTGAAATGAACTGTTTTGTGAAATGATTTGTGGTAAACAGATAATAATGAGGATTGTAATCACTTTTGTGTTGATATTAAATATAATATATTATAAAATGTAATAATGTAGCAAAGGTAAAGTATACTCAACTTTGTGAATATTGTTAAAGTAATGAAATGTGTTCGATAAAATAATTGAATTAATTTGAAGGGAGATAATAAATTAAATATTGTATAAGATGAATATTGATAACAAATTAAAAAATTCTTGAGAATTGAATGGTATAGTAAATGCTAAATAATTGATGATTGATTAGTAAAATGTTCAATTGAAATTAAAGTGTAATGTCTACAATTTTATATGCAAATATAAAGGTGTATTGTTTATTTTCAGGCAACAATCGCAAAGTTTAATAAATAAAATGTTATGTAAAATGAATGTTGATAATAAATTTGAACTTTTTGGAGAAGTGGTAAATAATTAAAGGTTGAGTATTAACAGGTTCAATTGAAATTAAAGTTTTGGAATGTTTGGAAATTTTATTCAGATGCAACTGAGATGTTTATTTTAATGTAATGAGGTTTATGTTCATTGTGCGTGTTTACTATGTTTTATTATGTTGTATTATGTTAGTGTGTGTGGAAGGTGGAATTTAAAATAAATTCATATTTTAATAAATTATGTGAGGATGGAGAAGGTGGTTACTAGGGTGTTAGTAACGAAATATTAAATATTAAAATGGGTAACATCAATAATGTAGAGTATGTAATTGATTTTCTGATGTAAATGAATGATGTGTTGACGAGGAGTATATTATTTTGATGTATTAAGAAGTAATATGAAGATGCTTAACGATTGTTAAGTAAGTAATTTGTTCTAATGTAGTTGATTTAATGTGTTTTACTCTATATAAGAAGTTTGTTAATTTCGAAATGTGAATGGAATATTTATAATGGAAGGTATTTGTACGTTGTAATGGAAATGTTTATTTAAATTTTGATGGGAATCAGAGCGATCATTTTGAATTTTGGGGTAAGAGTTAACGAGAGAAGGTTATACAGAATGTTGGTATGGAATTCTTACAATGTATTATACTTAGACTAAGTATTCAACCATGTGTAGAATGGATCTAAAAAAAAAAAAAAAAAACTCGGTACTTCTTAACGCAAACCAACACACTAAGGGGAACCAGATCAGTTAGAGATATGTTATTATACCAGGCCACTATTTGATATTTTTGATTTCATGTTTCAGTGTCTGGTGATGCTGTGGCGTTGGCCCTGTGCTGGCCTGCGTGCCAGAGCAGGAGCGTCAAGTGCCTGTCTGGCCTTGCGGTGTTGGGATCTCGAAAGAGAAGTCCAGTAAGGTCATTCAGGTGCGGTCACAGTCACTGGACCTGGGGTAAGTTAACCACAATTTTGAATAAAACGTAGAGGGGGTTGTGGCGACATATCTTGGCTGATCCCTTTAGAAAGTATGAGAGTGTCAATGAGAGCTTTTGTGCTTCAGCATAAAACCTCTCATTGGGGGGTATTTTAATGGGTCTAAATTTACATAAATATTATTTTCAAATTTTATGAGTTCTATAACATGTGCAGATGAGGCCCCTTAAGGTGAGACGATTGCCAGTAAAGGTTTTCAGGACCATATATGGTTATGCAGCAAATCTCGAGTTATTTGCAGTCAGTGATTAATAACGAAAGAATGTTGTTGACGAAAATCAGTTCGTGGCGAGTTAAAAAGGTGATACTAAGTTCAGCGAAACTTTTCAATACTGAGGACGAGACGTATGGCGGGGAGCGGAGTGAACCAGTTTAGAGACCACACAAACAGAAATTTTTAACACTAAAATTCAGTCGGCAAACAATATCTAAATAAAGCGGACGTGGGCAGTTTCGCTCGCCGCCAGCTGAGTACCGTTTTCGCCCGCATAAACAGCATAAAACGCAAAATTAAAAATGTTAAATTTCATTAGTATTGGAATTTAAAACAATATAAATAATATATTAATCAGTGATCAGTAAAACTAAATTGACATATCGGCCGTAAGATATAAAAGTGAAAACAACAAAAAGTGCACGCAACAGGAGACGTCTCGTAGGATGAAACCATACGCAACATTAAAGGGAAGTAGACATTTCAACAATAATTAACTACTGGCTTTTCACTATATTTTAAAGTTGAGCTCAACAAAATCTAAAAATATGTAAAATTGTATGATTGTGTGGGTGAAGAATATGAATATAGGCCTAACAAGAAGCGTTGAGTTTGCGTAATCTTGATATACGTACTAGTATTTTGATGTAATAGTTATTGGTAATCAGTTTTACGCCTTAAGGCGGAATAAATGTGTTCATGATCTTTTTATGTTATCAAAAGGAAATAAATAATGTTATATTTTACTTGATATATGCATTTTGTTATTTGTATTTGCCCACTGTTCTCTGCCGAAGTACACTAAACGAATTCCTGGTCCAAACTTTACAGATAAAATCTATATTAAATTAATAATTAATTACTGGATAATACTTCAGTTGTTTCGCCCGAACAGGGACAATTTAATTATCAATAACTGAACATACTTCAGTTGGCGCCCGAATTTACAGGAACATTGTAAATAAAAGTTGATTTACAATTTAGTCGAAAAATGGCAGAGAAAGACGCAAATACAAATTTAGATGAAAGTGCAGATGTGGGGTCAGTGTTGAATGTTACGCAAGATAGTATGGAAACACGAATGAAAATGTCGAGAGCGTAGGCGAAATAGTGAATGTAAATGAAACGTTCGAAGTTGAGGGTAGCCTACTAGAAGTAACGAGATAAATATATTTAATCAATTAGCGTTGATTATGGAGGTGATGAATAATAAGTTGGAACAACAAAATAAGACTAATGATAAGAATATGGAAATGATGAATTATAAGTTTGAAGTAATGAATATTAAGTTTGACCAACAAAATAAGAATAATGATAATTTGAACACGAGTTTAAATGAATTTAAAACTGAAATGAAGTCAGATATTGATAATTTGAACACGAATTTGAATGAATCCAAAACTGAAATCAAATCAGAGATAAATGAAATGAATAATAAACTTGACAAACAAGACGAGAAATTAGGAGACATGAATAACGAATTCGTGAGTATAAGAAGCGAAATAGAAATGAGTAAATTAAGTATGAATAACCAATTTAAAAGTATAAGTGAGAGTTTTAATGGAGTGAGTGAGAAGTTTGTTGAATAAATAATAAACTAGAGAATATAGAAGGTGAATTAAAACAAATAAGTGGGTGTAGTGGTATCGAAAATGATGACGACACGGGTGAGTGTGACGAAAATGAAAATAACGAAGTAACAGACGACCATGGTGAGAATAATGGTGGTAAAATAACGAAACATTACGAAGAAATAATTAACAAGGTAAGTGTTAGTTATAAAAATGAATTAACAAGTAGTAGCGGTAAGATAGTTGAAAACGAGATATATAAAAGTGATACAGTGAAAATAAATAGTGATGATGATAATATAGAAACAGTGGGGTGTAGTGAGAGAGTAGAAATCAGTATTTGTAAATTAGAGAGAGAATATGAAGAGAATTATTTTGTGAATATAGGACAGAGGGTAACGTTTCCCCAGGTTTATTGTGAACCAAGATGTTTACAAAGGTTTTTGAAGGGCAAGAGTCCCTTAGAGGAAAACAATGTGTTTTCTAGTAGTCCCTTAATTTTTAGTAAGTGTTTTTATGATTTAGTACCCTCTGTATGGAACGATAGAAAAAGTACGAAATGGTGTTATGATGAAAGGTAGTGTTGTTTGAGGTTAACAGAGCTTATAACGAATTAGTAGAGAGGTTACATATTGACAGAGTTAGTGATATTAAGTACTTACCTTGCGAAATAGTTAGTGCAGCAAATGATGATAAGGTTGATGATATTGATTACTTACCTTGTGTCGAAACTGGCATAGCAGCAGATGATAATAATGATAAAATTATAATTGACCTAATTGTGACAAATTATACTCAGGGTGACTTGACTATACTCGATGGTGACAAGTTATATGATGTAATAATATGTAATAATCCTGTTGATATTGTGGAAAAATATGAGAATTTAAACAGTCTTTATATTGATGGAGATAATATAATGAATTTAATAAATAATGAGTTGTGTATACGTAAGTCCAGGTCCTTATACGAAGATGGGGGGTAAACAATTAATGTTTACGAACGTTTAACTATGTGAGTAGGGTGTTTTGAAATGAACTGTTTTGTGAAATGATTTGTGGTAAACAGATAATAATGAGGATTGTAAATACTTTTGTGTTGATATTAAATATAATATAATATAAAATGTAATAATGTAGCAAAGGTAAAGTATACTCAACTTTGTGAATATTGTTAAAGTAATGAAATGTGTTCGATAAAATAATTGAATTAATTTGAAGGGAGATAATAAATTAAATATTGTATAAGATGAATATTGATAACAAATTAAAAAATTCTTGAGAATTGAATGGTATAGTAAATGCTAAATAATTGATGATTGATTAGTAAAATGTTCAATTGAAATTAAAGTGTAATGTCTACAATTTTATATGCAAATATAAAGGTGTATTGTTTATTTTCAGGCAACAATCGCAATGTTTAATAAATAAAATGTTATGTAAAATGAATGTTGATAATAAATTTGAACTTTTTGGAGAAGTGGTAAATAATTAAAGGTTGAGTATTAACAGGTTCAATTGAAATTAAAGTTTTGGAATGTTTGGAAATTTTATTCAGATGCAACTGAGATGTTTATTTTAATGTAATGAGGTTTATGTTCATTGTGCGTGTTTACTATGTTTTATTATGTTGTATTATGTTAGTGTGTGTGGAAGGTGGAATTTAAAATAAATTCATATTTTAATAAATTATGTGAGGACGGAGAAGGTGGTTACTAGGATGTTAGTAACGAAATATTAAATATTAAAATGGGTTACATCAATAATGTAGAGTATGTAATTGATTTTCTGATGTAAATGAATGATGTGTTGACGAGGAGTATATTATTTTGATGTATTAAGGAGTAATATGAAGATGCTTAACGATTGTTAAGTAAGTAATTTGTTCTAATGTAGTTGATTTAATGTGTTTTACTCTATATAAGGAGTTTGTTAATTTCGAAATGTGAATGGAATATTTATAATGGAAGGTATTTGTACGTTGTAATGGAAATGTTTATTTAAATTTTGATGGGAATCAGAGCGATCATTTTGAATTTTGGGGTAAGAGTTAACGAGAGAAGGTTATACAGAATGTTGGTATGGAATTCTTACAATGTATTATACTTAGACTAAGTATTCAACCATGTGTAGGATGGATCTAAAAAAAAAAAAACTCAGTACTTCTTAACGCAAACCAACACAGCTAAGGGGAACCAGATCAGTTAGAGATATGTTATTATACCAGGCCACTATTTGATATTTTTGATTTCATGTTTCAGTGTCTGGTGATGCTGTGGCGTTGGCCCTGTGCTGGCCTGCGTGCCAAAGCAGGCGCGTCAAGTGCCTGTCTGGCCTTGCGGTGTTGGGATCTCGAAACAGAAGTGCAGTAAGGTCATTCGGGTGCGGTCACAGTCACTGGTCCTGGGGTAAGTTAACCACAATTTTGAATAAAACGTAGAGGGGGTTGTGGCGACATATCTTGGCTGATCCCTTTAGAAAGTATGAGAGTGTCAATGAGAGCTTTTGTGCTTCAGCATAAAACCTCTCATTGGGGGGTATTGTAATGGGTCTAAATTTACATAAATATTATTTTCAAATTTTATGAGTTCTATAACATGTGCAGATGAGGCCCCTTAAGGTGAGACGATTGCCAGTAAAGGTTTTCAGGACCATATATGGTTATGCAGCAAATCTCGAGTTATTTGCAGTTAGTGATTAATAACGAAAGAATGTTGTTGACGAAAATCAGTTCGTGGCGAGTTAAAAAGGTGATACTAAGTTCAGCGAAACTTTTCAATACTGAGGACGAGACGTATGGCGGGGAGCGGAGTGAACCAGTTTAGAGACCACACAAACAGAAATTTTTAACACTAAAATTCAGTCGGCAAACAATATCTAAATAAAGCGGACGTGGGCAGTTTCGCTCGCCGCCAGCTGAGTACCGTTTTCGCCCGCATAAACAGCATAAAACGCAAATTTAAAAATGTTAAATTTCATTAGTATTGGAATTTAAAACAATATAAATAATATATTAATCAGTGATCAGTAAAACTAAATTGACAGATCGGCCGTAAGATATAAAAGTGAAAACAACAAAAAGTGCACGCAACAGGAGACGTCTCGTAGGATGAAACCATACGCAACATTAAAGGGAAGTAGACATTTCAACAATAATTAACTACTGGCTTTTCACTATATTTTAAAGTTGAGCTCAACAAAATCTAAAAATATGTAAAATTGTATGATTGTGTGGGTGAAGAATATGAATATAGGCCTAACAAGAAGCGTTGAGTTTGCGTAATCTTGATATACGTACTAGTATTTTGATGTAATAGTTATTGGAAATCAGTTTTACGCCTTAAGGCGGAATAAATGTGTTCATGATCTTTTTATGTTATCAAAAGGAAATAAATAATGTTATATTTTACTTGATATATGCATTTTGTTATTTGTATTTGCCCACTGTTCTCTGCCGAAGTACACTAAACGAATTCCTGGACCAAACTTTACAGATAAAATCTATATTAAATTAATAATTAATTACTGGATAATACTTCAGTTGTTTCGCCCGAACAGGGACAATTTAATTATCAATAACTGAACATACTTCAGTTGGCGCCCGAATTTACAGGAACATTGTAAATAAAAGTTGATTTACAATTTAGTCGAAAAATGGCAGAGAAAGACGCAAATACAAATTTAGATGAAAGTGCAGATGTGGGGTCAGTGTTGAATGTTACGCAAGATAGTATGGTAACCACGAATGAAAATGTCGAGAGCGTAGGCGAAATAGTGAATGTAAATGAAACGTTCGAAGTTGAGGGTAGCCTACTAGAAGTAACGAGATAAATATATTTAATCAATTAGCGTTGATTATGGAAGAGATAAATAATAAGTTTCAACAACAAAATAAGAATAATGATAAGAATATGGAAATGATGAATAATAAGTTTCAAGTAATGAATATTAAGTTTGACCAACAAAATAAGAATAATGATAATTTGAACACGAGTTTAAATGAATTTAAAACTGAAATGAAGTCAGATATTGATAATTTGAACACGAATTTGAATGAATTCAAAACTGAAATCAAATCAGAGATAAATGAAATGAATAATAAACTTGACAAACAAGACGAGAAATTAGGAGACATGAATAACGAATTCGTGAGTATAAGAAGCGAAATAGAAATGAGTAAATTAAGTATGAATAACCAATTTAAAAGTATAAGTGAGAGTTTTAATGGAGTGAGTGAGAAGTTTGTTGAATAAATAATAAACTAGAGAATATAGAAGGTGAATTAAAACAAATAAGTGGGTGTAGTGGTATCGAAAATGATGACGACACGGGTGAGTGTGACGAAAATGAAAATAACGAAGTAACAGACGACCATGGTGAGAATAATGGTGGTAAAATAACGAAAAATTACGAAGAAATAATTAACAAGGTAAGTGTTAGTTATAAAAATGAATTAACAAGTAGTAGCGGTAAGATAGTTGAAAACGAGATATATAAAAGTGATACAGTGAAAATAAATAGTGATGATGATAATATAGAAACAGTGGGGTGTAGTGAGAGAGTAGAAATCAGTATTTGTAAATTAGAGAGAGAATATGAAGAGAATTATTTTGTGAATATAGGACAGAGGGTAACGTTTCCCCAGGTTTATTGTGAACCAAGATGTTTACAAAGGTTTTTGAAGGGCAAGAGTCCCTTAGAGGAAACCAATGTGTTTTCTAGTAGTTCCTTAATTTTTAGTAAGTGTTTTTATGATTTAGTACCCTCTGTGTGGAACGATAGAAAAAGTACGAAATGGTGTTATGATGAAAGGTAGTGTTGTTTGAGGTTAACAGAGCTTATAACGAATTAGTAGAGAGGTTACATATTGACAGAGTTAGTGATATTAAGTACTTACCTTGCGAAATAGTTAGTGCAGCAAATGATGATAAGGTTGATGATATTGATTACTTACCTTGGGTCGAAACTGGCATAGCAGCGGATGATAATAATGATGAAATTATAATTGACCTAATTGTGACAAATTATACTCAGGGTGACTTGACTATACTCGATGGTGACAAGTTATATGATGTAATAATATGTAATAATCCTGTTGATATTGTGGAAAAATATGAGAATTTAAACAGTCTTTATATTGATGGAGATAATATAATGAATTTAATAAATAATGAGTTGTATATACGTAAGTCCAGGTCATTATACGATGATGGGGGGTAAACAATTAAAGTTTATGATCGTTTAACTATGTGAGTAGGGTGTTTTGAAATGAACTGTTTTGTGAAATGATTTGTGGTAAACAGATAATAATGAGGATTGTAATCACTTTTGTGTTGATATTAAATATAATATATTATAAAATGTAATAATGTAGCAAAGGTAAAGTATACTCAACTTTGTGAATATTGTTAAAGTAATGAAATGTGTTCGATAAAATAATTGAATTAATTTGAAGGGAGATAATAAATTAAATATTGTATAAGATGAATATTGATAACAAATTAAAAAATTCTTGAGAATTGAATGGTATAGTAAATGCTAAATAATTGATGATTGATTAGTAAAATGTTCAATTGAAATTAAAGTGTAATGTCTACAATTTTATATGCAAATATAAAGGTGTATTGTTTATTTTCAGGCAACAATCGCAAAGTTTAATAAATAAAATGTTATGTAAAATGAATGTTGATAATAAATTTGAACTTTTTGGAGAAGTGGTAAATAATTAAAGGTTGAGTATTAACAGGTTCAATTGAAATTAAAGTTTTGGAATGTTTGGAAATTTTATTCAGATGCAACTGAGATGTTTATTTTAATGTAATGAGGTTTATGTTCATTGTGCGTGTTTACTATGTTTTATTATGTTGTATTATGTTAGTGTGTGTGGAAGGTGGAATTTAAAATAAATTCATATTTTAATAAATTATGTGAGGATGGAGAAGGTGGTTACTAGGGTGTTAGTAACGAAATATTAAATATTAAAATGGGTAACATCAATAATGTAGAGTATGTAATTGATTTTCTGATGTAAATGAATGATGTGTTGACGAGGAGTATATTATTTTGATGTATTAAGAAGTAATATGAAGATGCTTAACGATTGTTAAGTAAGTAATTTGTTCTAATGTAGTTGATTTAATGTGTTTTACTCTATATAAGAAGTTTGTTAATTTCGAAATGTGAATGGAATATTTATAATGGAAGGTATTTGTACGTTGTAATGGAAATGTTTATTTAAATTTTGATGGGAATCAGAGCGATCATTTTGAATTTTGGGGTAAGAGTTAACGAGAGAAGGTTATACAGAATGTTGGTATGGAATTCTTACAATGTATTATACTTAGACTAAGTATTCAACCATGTGTAGAATGGATCTAAAAAAAAAAAAAAAAAACTCGGTACTTCTTAACGCAAACCAACACACTAAGGGGAACCAGATCAGTTAGAGATATGTTATTATACCAGGCCACTATTTGATATTTTTGATTTCATGTTTCAGTGTCTGGTGATGCTGTGGCGTTGGCCCTGTGCTGGCCTGCGTGCCAGAGCAGGAGCGTCAAGTGCCTGTCTGGCCTTGCGGTGTTGGGATCTCGAAAGAGAAGTCCAGTAAGGTCATTCAGGTGCGGTCACAGTCACTGGACCTGGGGTAAGTTAACCACAATTTTGAATAAAACGTAGAGGGGGTTGTGGCGACATATCTTGGCTGATCCCTTTAGAAAGTATGAGAGTGTCAATGAGAGCTTTTGTGCTTCAGCATAAAACCTCTCATTGGGGGGTATTGTAATGGGTCGAAATTTACATAAATATTATTTTCAAATTTTATGAGTTCTATAACATGTGCAGATGAGGCCCCTTAAGGTGAGACGATTGCCAGTAAAGGTTTTCAGGACCATATATGGTTATGCAGCAAATCTCGAGTTATTTGCAGTCAGTGATTAATAACGAAAGAATGTTGTTGACGAAAATCAGTTCGTGGCGAGTTAAAAAGGTGATACTAAGTTCAGCGAAACTTTTCAATACTGAGGACGAGACGTATGGCGGGGAGCGGAGTGAACCAGTTTAGAGACCACACAAACAGAAATTTTTAACACTAAAATTCAGTCGGCAAACAATATCTAAATAAAGCGGACGTGGGCAGTTTCGCTCGCCGCCAGCTGAGTACCGTTTTCGCCCGCATAAACAGCATAAATCGCAAATTTAAAAATGTTAAGTTTCATTAGTATTGGAATTTAAAACAATATAAATAATATATTAATCAATGATCAGTAAAACTAAATTGACAGATCGGCCGGAAGATATAAAAGTGAAAACAAGAAAAAGTGCACGCAACAGGAGACGTCTCGTAGGATGAAACCATACGCAACATTAAAGGGAAGTAGACATTTCAACAATAATTAACTACTGGCTTTTCACTATATTTTAAAGTTGAGCTCAACAAAATCTAAAAATATGTAAAATGGTATGATTGTATGGGTGAAGAATATGAATATAGGCCTAACAAGAAGCGTTGAGTTTGGTTATCTTGATATACGTACTAGTATTTTGATGTAATAGTTATTGGAAATCAGTTTTACGCCTTAAGGCGGAATAAATGTGTTCATGATCTTTTTATGTTATCAAAAGGAAATAAATAATGTTATATTTTACTTGATATATGCATTTTGTTATTTGTATTTGCCCACTGTTCTCTGCCGAAGTACACTAAACGAATTCCTGGACCAAACCTTACAGATAAAATCTATATTAAATTAATAATTAATTACTGGATAATACTTCAGTTGTTTCGCCCGAACAGGGACAATTTAATTATCAATAACTGAACATACTTCAGTTGGCGCCCGAATTTACAGGAACATTGTAAATAAAAGATGATTTACAATTTAGTCGAAAAATGGCAGAGAAAGACGCAAATACAAATTTAGATGAAAGTGCAGATGTGGGGTCAGTGTTGAATGTTACGCAAGATAGTATGGTAACCACGAATGAAAATGTCGAGAGCGTAGGCGAAATAGTGAATGTAAATGAAACGTTCGAAGTTGAGGGTACTAGAAGTAACGAGATAAATATATTTAATCAATTAGCGTTGATTATGGAAGAGATAAATAATAAGTTTCAACAACAAAATAAGAATAATGATAAGAATATGGAAATGATGAATAATAAGTTTGAAGTAATGAATATTAAGTTTGACCAACAAAATAAGAATAATGATAAATTGAACACGAGTTTAAATGAATTTAAAACTGAAATGAAGTCAGATATTGATAATTTGAACACGAATTTGAATGAATTCAAAACTGAAATCAAATCAGAGATAAATGAAATGAATAATAAACTTGACAAACAATACGAGAAATTAAGAGACATGAATAACGAATTCGTGAGTATAAGAAGCGAAATAGAAATGAGTAAATTAAGTATGAATAACCAATTTAAAAGTATAAGTGAGAGTTTTAATGGAGTGAGTGAGAAGTTTGTTGAATAAATAATAAACTAGAGAATATAGAAGGTGAATTAAAACAAAAAAATGGGTGTAGTGGTATCGAAAAAGATGACGACACGGGTGAGTGTGACGAAAATGAAAATAACGAAGTAACAGACAACCATGGTGAGAATAATGGTGGTAAAATAACGAAAAATTACGAAGAAATAATTAACAAGGTAAGTGTTAGTTATAAAAATGTATTAACAAGTAGTAGCGGTAAGATAGTTGAAAACGAGATATATAAAAGTGATACAGTGAAAATAAATAGTGATGATGATAATATAGAAACAGTGGGGTGTAGTGAGAGAGTAGAAATCAGTATTTGTAAATTAGAGAGAGAATATGAAGAGAATTATTTTGTGAATATAGGACAGAGGGTAACGTTTCCCCAGGTTTATTGTGAACCAAGATGTTTACAAAGGTTTTTGAAGGGCAAGAGTCCCTTAGAGGAAACCAATGTGTTTTCTAGTAGTTCCTTAATTTTTAGTAAGTGTTTTTATGATTTAGTACCCTCTGTATGGAACGATAGAAAAAGTACGAAATGGTGTTATGATGAAAGGTAGTGTTGTTTGAGGTTAACAGAGCTTATAACGAATTAGTAGAGAGGTTACATATTGACAGAGTTAGTGATATTAAGTACTTACCTTGCGAAATAGTTAGTGCAGCAAATGATGATAAGGTTGATGATATTGATTACTTACCTTGTGTCGAAACTGGCATAGCAGCGGATGATAATAATGATGAAATTATAATTGACTTAATTGTGACAAATTATACTCAGGGTGACTTGACTATACTCGATGGTGACAAGTTATATGATGTAATAATATGTAATAATCCTGTTGATATTGTGGAAAAATATGAGAATTTAAACATTTCTTTATATTGATGGAGATAATATAATGAATTTAATAAATAATGAGTTGTATATACGTAAGTCCAGGTCATTATACGATGATGGGGGGTAAACAATTAAAGTTTATGATCGTTTAACTATGTGAGTAGGGTGTTTTGAAATGAACTGTTTTGTGAAATGATTTGTGGTAAAGAGATAATAATGAGGATTGTAATCACTTTTGTGTTGATATTAAATATAATATAATATAAAATGTAATAATGTAGCAAAGGTAAAGTATACTCAACTTTGTGAATATTGTTAAAGTAATGAAATGTGTTCGATAAAATAATTGAATTAATTTGAAGGGAGATAATAAATTAAATATTGTATAAGATGAATATTGATAACAAATTAAAAAATTCTTGAGAATTGAATGGTGTAGTAAATGCTAAATAATCGATGATTGATTAGTAAAATGTTCAATTGAAATTAAAGTGTAATGTCTACAATTTTATATGCAAATATAAAGGTGTATTGTTTATTTTCAGGCAACAATCGCAAAGTTTAATAAATAAAATGTTATGTAAAATGAATGTTGATAATAAATTTGAACTTTTTGGAGAAGTGGTAAATAATTAAAGGTTGAGTATTAACAGGTTCAATTGAAATAAAAGTTTTGGAATGTTTGGAAATTTTATTCAGATGCAACTGAGATGTTTATTTTAATGTAATGAGGTTTATGTTCATTGTGCGTGTTTACTATGTTTTATTATGTTGTATTATGTTAGTGTGTGTGGAAGGTGGAATTTAAAATAAATTCATATTTTAATAAATTATGTGAGGATGGAGAAGGTGGTTACTAGGGTGTTAGTAACGAAATATTAAATATTAAAATGGGTAACATCAATAATGTAGAGTATGTAATTGATTTTCTGATGTAAATGAATGATGTGTTGACGAGGAGTATATTATTTTGATGTATTAAGAAGTAATATGAAGATGCTTAACGATTGTTAAGTAAGTAATTTGTTCTAATGTAGTTGATTTAATGTGTTTTACTCTATATAAGAAGTTTGTTAATTTCGAAATGTGAATGGAATATTTATAATGGAAGGTATTTGTACGTTGTAATGGAAATGTTTATTTAAATTTTGATGGGAATCAGAGCGATCATTTTGAATTTTGGGGTAAGAGTTAACGAGAGAAGGTTATACAGAATGTTGGTATGGAATTCTTACAATGTATTATACTTAGACTAAGTATTCAACCATGTGTAGAATGGATCTAAAAAAAAAAAAAAAAAAACTCGGTACTTCTTAACGCAAACCAACACACTAAGGGGAACCAGATCAGTTAGAGATATGTTATTATACCAGGCCACTATTTGATATTTTTATTTCATGTTTCAGTGTCTGGTGATGCTGTGGCGTTGGCCCTGTGCTGGCCTGCGTGCCAGAGCAGGAGCGTCAAGTGCCTGTCTGGCCTTGCGGTGTTGGGATCTCGAAAGAGAAGTCCAGTAAGGTCATTCAGGTGCGGTCACAGTCACTGGACCTGGGGTAAGTTAACCACAATTTTGAATAAAACGTAGAGGGGGTTGTGGCGACATATCTTGGCTGATCCCTTTAGAAAGTATGAGAGTGTCAATGAGAGCTTTTGTGCTTCAGCATAAAACCTCTCATTGGGGGGTATTGTAATGGGTCGAAATTTACATAAATATTATTTTCAAATTTTATGAGTTCTATAACATGTGCAGATGAGGCCCCTTAAGGTGAGACGATTGCCAGTAAAGGTTTTCAGGACCATATATGGTTATGCAGCAAATCTCGAGTTATTTGCAGTCAGTGATTAATAACGAAAGAATGTTGTTGACGAAAATCAGTTCGTGGCGAGTTAAAAAGGTGATACTAAGTTCAGCGAAACTTTTCAATACTGAAGACGAGACGTATGGCGGGGAGCGGAGTGAACCAGTTTAGAGACCACACAAACAGAAATTTTTAACACTAAAATTCAGTCGGCAAACAATATCTAAATAAAGCGGACGTGGGCAGTTTCGCTCGCCGCCAGCTGAGTACCGTTTTCGCCCGCATAAACAGCATAAATCGCAAATTTAAAAATGTTAAGTTTCATTAGTATTGGAATTTAAAACAATATAAATAATATATTAATCAATGATCAGTAAAACTAAATTGACAGATCGGCCGTAAGATATAAAAGTGAAAACAAGAAAAAGTGCACGCAACAGGAGACGTCTCGTAGGATGAAACCATACGCAACATTAAAGGGAAGTAGACATTTCAACAATAATTAACTACTGGCTTTTCACTATATTTTAAAGTTGAGCTCAACAAAATCTAAAAATATGTAAAATGGTATGATTGTATGGGTGAAGAATATGAATATAGGCCTAACAAGAAGCGTTGAGTTTGGTTATCTTGATATACGTACTAGTATTTTGATGTAATAGTTATTGGAAATCAGTTTTACGCCTTAAGGCGGAATAAATGTGTTCATGATCTTTTTATGTTATCAAAAGGAAATAAATAATGTTATATTTTACTTGATATATGCATTTTGTTATTTGTATTTGCCCACTGTTCTCTGCCGAAGTACACTAAACGAATTCCTGGACCAAACCTTACAGATAAAATCTATATTAAATTAATAATTAATTACTAGATAATACTTCAGTTGTTTCGCCCGAACAGGGACAATTTAATTATCAATAACTGAACATACTTCAGTTGGCGCCCGAATTTACAGGAACATTGTAAATAAAAGATGATTTACAATTTAGTCGAAAAATGGCAGAGAAAGACGCAAATACAAATTTAGATGAAAGTGCAGATGTGGGGTCAGTGTTGAATGTTACGCAAGATAGTATGGTAACCACGAATGAAAATGTCGAGAGCGTAGGCGAAATAGTGAATGTAAATGAAACGTTCGAAGTTGAGGGTACTAGAAGTAACGAGATAAATATATTTAATCAATTAGCGTTGATTATGGAAGAGATAAATAATAAGTTTCAACAACAAAATAAGAATAATGATAAGAATATGGAAATGATGAATAATAAGTTTGAAGTAATGAATATTAAGTTTGACCAACAAAATAAGAATAATGATAATTTGAACACGAGTTTAAATGAATTTAAAACTGAAATGAAATCAGATATTGATAATTTGAACACGAATTTGAATGAATTCAAAACTGAAATCAAATCAGAGATAAATGAAATGAATAATAAACTTGACAAACAATACGAGAAATTAGGAGACATGAATAACGAATTCGTGAGTATAAGAAGCGAAATAGAAATGAGTAAATTAAGTATGAATAACCAATTTAAAAGTATAAGTGAGAGTTTTAATGGAGTGAGTGAGAAGTTTGTTGAATAAATAATAAACTAGAGAATATAGAAGGTGAATTAAAACAAAAAAATGGGTGTAGTGGTATCGAAAATGATGACGACACGGGTGAGTGTGACGAAAATGAAAATAACGAAGTAACAGACAACCATGGTGAGAATAATGGTGGTAAAATAACGAAAAATTACGAAGAAATAATTAACAAGGTAAGTGTTAGTTATAAAAATGAATTAACAAGTAGTAGCGGTAAGATAGTTGAAAACGAGATATATAAAATTGATACAGTGAAAATAAATAGTGATGATGATAATATAGAAACAGTGGGGTGTAGTGAGAGAGTAGAAATCAGTATTTGTAAATTAGAGAGAGAATATGAAGAGAATTATTTTGTGAATATAGGACAGAGGGTAACGTTTCCCCAGGTTTATTGTGAACCAAGATGTTTACAAAGGTTTTTGAAGGGCAAGAGTCCCTTAGAGGAAACCAATGTGTTTTCTAGTAGTTCCTTAATTTTTAGTAAGTGTTTTTATGATTTAGTACCCTCTGTATGGAACGATAGAAAAAGTACGAAATGGTGTTATGATGAAAGGTAGTGTTGTTTGAGGTTAACAGAGCTTATAACGAATTAGTAGAGAGGTTACATATTGACAGAGTTAGTGATATTAAGTACTTACCTTGCGAAATAGTTAGTGCAGCAAATGATGATAAGGTTGATGATATTGATTACTTACCTTGTGTCGAAACTGGCATAGCAGCGGATGATAATAATGATGAAATTATAATTGACCTAATTGTGACAAATTATACTCAGGGTGACTTGACTATACTCGATGGTGACAAGTTATATGATGTAATAATATGTAATAATCCTGTTGATATTGTGGAAAAATATGAGAATTTAAACAGTCTTTATATTGATGGAGATAATATAATGAATTTAATAAATAATGAGTTGTGTATACGTAAGTCCAGGTCATTATACGATGATGGGGGGTAAACAATTAAAGTTTATGATCGTTTAACTATGTGAGTAGGGTGTTTTGAAATGAACTGTTTTGTGAAATGATTTGTGGTAAACAGATAATAATGAGGATTGTAATTACTTTTGTGTTGATATTAAATATAATATAATATAAAATGTAATAATGTAGCAAAGGTAAAGTATACTCAACTTTGTGAATATTGTTAAAGTAATGAAATGTGTTCGATAAAATAATTGAATTAATTTGAAGGGAGATAATAAATTAAATATTGTATAAGATGAATATTGATAACAAATTAAAAAATTCTTGAGAATTGAATGGTATAGTAAATGCTAAATAATTGATGATTGATTAGTAAAATGTTCAATTGAAATTAAAGTGTAATGTCTACAATTTTATATGCAAATATAAAGGTGTATTGTTTATTTTCAGGCAACAATCGCAAATTTTAATAAATAAAATGTTATGTAAAATGAATGTTGATAATAAATTTGAACTTTTTGGAGAAGTGGTAAATAATTAAAGGTTGAGTATTAACAGGTTCAATTGAAATTAAAGTTTTGGAATGTTTGGAAATTTTATTCAGATGCAACTGAGATGTTTATTTTAATGTAATGAGGTTTATGTTCATTGTGCGTGTTTACTATGTTTTATTATGTTGTATTATGTTAGTGTGTGTGGAAGGTGGAATTTAAAATAAATTCATATTTTAATAAATTATGTGAGGATGGAGAAGGTGGTTACTAGGGTGTTTGTAACGAAATATTAAATATTAAAATGGGTTACATCAATAATGTAGAGTATGTAATTGATTTTCTGATGTAAATGAATGATGTGTTGACGAGGAGTATATTATTTTGATGTATTAAGGAGTAATATGAAAATGCTTAACGATTGTTAAGTAAGTAATTTGTTCTAATGTAGTTGATTTAATGTGTTTTACTCTATATAAGAAGTTTGTTAATTTCGAAATGTGAATGGAATATTTATAATGGAAGGTATTTGTACGTTGTAATGGAAATGTTTATTTAAATTTTGATGGGAATCAGAGCGATCATTTTGAATTTTGGGGTAAGAGTTAACGAGAGAAGGTTATACAGAATGTTGGTATGGAATTCTTACAATGTATTATACTTAGACTAAGTATTCAACCATGTGTAGAATGGATCTAAAAAAAAAAAAAAAAAACTCGGTACTTCTTAACGCAAACCAACACACTAAGGGGAACCAGATCAGTTAGAGATATGTTATTATACCAGGCCACTATTTGATATTTTTGATTTCATGTTTCAGTGTCTGGTGATGCTGTGGCGTTGGCCCTGTGCTGGCCTGCGTGCCAGAGCAGGAGCGTCAAGTGCCTGTCTGGCCTTGCGGTGTTGGGATCTCGAAAGAGAAGTCCAGTAAGGTCATTCAGGTGCGGTCACAGTCACTGGACCTGGGGTAAGTTAACCACAATTTTGAATAAAACGTAGAGGGGGTTGTGGCGACATATCTTGGCTGATCCCTTTAGAAAGTATGAGAGTGTCAATGAGAGCTTTTGTGCTTCAGCATAAAACCTCTCATTGGGGGGTATTGTAATGGGTCTAAATTTACATAAATATTATTTTCAAATTTTATGAGTTCTATAACATGTGCAGATGAGGCCCCTTAAGGTGAGACGATTGCCAGTAAAGGTTTTCAGGACCATATATGGTTATGCAGCAAATCTCGAGTTATTTGAAGTCAGTGATTAATAACGAAAGAATGTTGTTGACGAAAATCAGTTCGTGGCGAGTTAAAAAGGTGATACTAAGTTCAGCGAAACTTTTCAATACTGAGGACGAGACGTATGGCGGGGAGCGGAGTGAACCAGTTTAGAGACCACACAAACAGAAATTTTTAACACTAAAATTCAGTCGGCAAACAATATCTAAATAAAGCGGACGTGGGCAGTTTCGCTCGCCGCCAGCTGAGTACCGTTTTCGCCCGCATAAACAGCATAAATCGCAAATTTAAAAATGTTAAGTTTCATTAGTATTGGAATTTAAAACAATATAAATAATATATTAATCAATGATCAGTAAAACTAAATTGACAGATCGGCCGGAAGATATAAAAGTGAAAACAAGAAAAAGTGCACGCAACAGGAGACGTCTCGTAGGATGAAACCATACGCAACATTAAAGGGAAGTAGACATTTCAACAATAATTAACTACTGGCTTTTCACTATATTTTAAAGTTGAGCTCAACAAAATCTAAAAATATGTAAAATGGTATGATTGTGTGGGTGAAGAATATGAATATAGGCCTAACAAGAAGCGTTGAGTTTGCGTAATCTTGATATACGTACTAGTATTTTGATGTAATAGTTATTGGAAATCAGTTTTACGCCTTAAGGCGGAATAAATGTGTTCATGATCTTTTTATGTTATCAAAAGGAAATAAATAATGTTATATTTTACTTGATATATGCATTTTGTTATTTGTATTTGCCCACTGTTCTCTGCCGAAGTACACTAAACGAATTCCTGGACCAAACCTTACAGATAAAATCTATATTAAATTAATAATTAATTACTGGATAATACTTCAGTTGTTTCGCCCGAACAGGGACAATTTAATTATCAATAACTGAACATACTTCAGTTGGCGCCCGAATTTACAGGAACATTGTAAATAAAAGTTGATTTACAATTTAGTCGAAAAATGGCAGAGAAAGACGCAAATACAAATTTAGATGAAAGTGCAGATGTGGGGTCAGTGTTGAATGTTACGCAAGATCAACAACATTCGGTAACCACGAATGAAAATGCCGAGAGCGTAGGCGAAATAGTGAATGTAAATGAAACGTTCGAAGTTGAGGGTACTAGAAGTAACGAGATAAATATATTTAATCAATTAGCGTTGATTATGGAAGAGATAAATAATAAGTTTCAACAACAAAATAAGAATAATGATAAGAATATGGAAATGATGAATAATAAGTTTGAAGTAATGAATATTAAGTTTGACCAACAAAATAAGAATAATGATAATTTGAACACGAGTTTAAATGAATTTAAAACTGAAATGAAGTCAGATATTGATAACTTGAACACGAATTTGAATGAATTCAAAACTGAAATCAAATCAGAGATAAATGAAATGAATAATAAACTTGACAAACAAGACGAGAAATTAGGAGACATGAATAACGAATTCGTGAGTATAAGAAGCGAAATAGAAATGAGTAAATTAAGTATGAATAACCAATTTAAAAGTATAAGTGAGAGTTTTAATGGAGTGAGTGAGAAGTTTGTTGAATAAATAATAAACTAGAGAATATAGAAGGTGAATTAAAACAAATAAGTGGGTGTAGTGGTATCGAAAATGATGACGACACGGGTGAGTGTGACGAAAATGAAAATAACGAAGTAACAGACAACCATGGTGAGAATAATGGTGGTAAAATAACGAAAAATTACGAAGAAATAATTAACAAGGTAAGTGTTAGTTATAAAAATGAATTAACAAGTAGTAGCGGTAAGATAGTTGAAAACGAGATATATAAAAGTGATACAGTGAAAATAAATAGTGATGATGATAATATAGAAACAGTGGGGTGTAGTGAGAGAGTAGAAATCAGTATTTGTAAATTAGAGAGAGAATATGAAGAGAATTATTTTGTGAATATAGGACAGAGGGTAACGTTTCCCCAGGTTTATTGTGAACCAAGATGTTTACAAAGGTTTTTGAAGGGCAAGAGTCCCTTAGAGGAAACCAATGTGTTTTCTAGTAGTTCCTTAATTTTTAGTAAGTGTTTTTATGATTTAGTACCCTCTGTATGGAACGATAGAAAAAGTACGAAATGGTGTTATGATGAAAGGTAGTGTTGTTTGAGGTTAACAGAGCTTATAACGAATTAGTAGAGAGGTTACATATTGACAGAGTTAGTGATATTAAGTACTTACCTTGCGAAATAGTTAGTGCAGCAAATGATGATAAGGTTGATGATATTGATTACTTACCTTGTGTCGAAACTGGCATAGCAGCGGATGATAATAATGATGAAATTATAATTGACCTAATTGTGACAAATTATACTCAGGGTGACTTGACTATACTCGATGGTGACAAGTTATATGATGTAATAATATGTAATAATCCTGTTGATATTGTGGAAAAATATGAGAATTTAAACAGTCTTTATATTGATGGAGATAATATAATGAATTTAATAAATAATGAGTTGTGTATACGTAAGTCCAGGTCATTATACGATGATGGGGGGTAAACAATTAAAGTTTATGATCGTTTAACTATGTGAGTAGGGTGTTTTGAAATGAACTGTTTTGTGAAATGATTTGTGGTAAACAGATAATAATGAGGATTGTAATTACTTTTGTGTTGATATTAAATATAATATAATATAAAATGTAATAATGTAGCAAAGGTAAAGTATACTCAACTTTGTGAATATTGTTAAAGTAATGAAATGTGTTCGATAAAATAATTGAATTAATTTGAAGGGAGATAATAAATTAAATATTGTATAAGATGAATATTGATAACAAATTAAAAAATTCTTGAGAATTGAATGGTATAGTAAATGCTAAATAATTGATGATTGATTAGTAAAATGTTCAATTGAAATTAAAGTGTAATGTCTACAATTTTATATGCAAATATAAAGGTGTATTGTTTATTTTCAGGCAACAATCGCAAAGTTTAATAAATAAAATGTTATGTAAAATGAATGTTGATAATAAATTTGAACTTTTTGGAGAAGTGGTAAATAATTAAAGGTTGAGTATTAACAGGTTCAATTGAAATTAAAGTTTTGGAATGTTTGGAAATTTTATTCAGATGCAACTGAGATGTTTATTTTAATGTAATGAGGTTTATGTTCATTGTGCGTGTTTACTATGTTTTATTATGTTGTATTATGTTAGTGTGTGTGGAAGGTGGAATTTAAAATAAATTCATATTTTAATAAATTATGTGAGGATGGAGAAGGTGGTTACTAGGGTGTTAGTAACGAAATATTAAATATTAAAATGGGTTACATCAATAATGTAGAGTATGTAATTGATTTTCTGATGTAAATGAATGATGTGTTGACGAGGAGTATATTATTTTTATGTATTAAGGAGTAATATGAAGATGCTTAACGATTGTTAAGTAAGTAATTTGTTCTAATGTAGTTGATTTAATGTGTTTTACTCTATATAAGAAGTTTGTTAATTTCGAAATGTGAATGGAATATTTATAATGGAAGGTATTTGTACGTTGTAATGGAAATGTTTATTTAAATTTTGATGGGAATCAGAGTGATCATTTTGAATTTTGGGGTAAGAGTTAACGAGAGAAGGTTATACAGAATGTTGGTATGGAATTCTTACAATGTATTATACTTAGACTAAGTATTCAACCATGTGTAGAATGGATCTAAAAAAAAAAAAAAAAAAACTCGGTACTTCTTAACGCAAACCATCACACTAAGGGGAACCAGATCAGTTAGAGATATGTTATTATACCAGGCCACTATTTGATATTTTTGATTTCATGTTTCAGTGTCTGGTGATGCTGTGGCGTTGGCCCTGTGCTGGCCTGCGTGCCAGAGCAGGAGCGTCAAGTGCCTGTCTGGCCTTGCGGTGTTGGGATCTCGAAAGAGAAGTCCAGTAAGGTCATTCAGGTGCGGTCACAGTCACTGGACCTGGGGTAAGATAACCACAATTTTGAATAAAACGTAGAGGGGGTTGTGGCGACATATCTTGGCTGATCCCTTTAGAAAGTATGAGAGTGTCAATGAGAGCTTTTGTGCTTCAGCATAAAACCTCTCATTGAGGGGTATTGTAATGGGTCCAAATTTACATAAATATTATTTTCAAATTTTATGAGTTCTATAACATGTGCAGATGAGGCCCCTTAAGGTGAGACGATTGCCAGTAAAGGTTTTCAGGACCATATATGGTTATGCAGCAAATCTCGAGTTATTTGCAGTCAGTGATTAATAACGAAAGAATGTTGTTGACGAAAATCAGTTCGTGGCGAGTTAAAAAGGTGATACTAAGTTCAGCGAAACTTTTCAATACTGAGGACGAGACGTATGGCGGGGAGCGGAGTGAACCAGTTTAGAGACCACACAAACAGAAATTTTTAACACTAAAATTCAGTCGGCAAACAATATCTAAATAAAGCGGACGTGGGCAGTTTCGCTCGCCGCCAGCTGAGTACCGTTTTCGCCCGCATAAACAGCATAAATCGCAAATTTAAAAATGTTAAGTTTCATTAGTATTGGAATTTAAAACAATATAAATAATATATTAATCAATGATCAGTAAAACTAAATTGACAGATCGGCCGGAAGATATAAAAGTGAAAACAAGAAAAAGTGCACGCAACAGGAGACGTCTCGTAGGATGAAACCATACGCAACATTAAAGGGAAGTAGACATTTCAACAATAATTAACTACTGGCTTTTCACTATATTTTAAAGTTGAGCTCAACAAAATCTAAAAATATGTAAAATGGTATGATTGTGTGGGTGAAGAATATGAATATAGGCCTAACAAGAAGCGTTGAGTTTGCGTAATCTTGATATACGTACTAGTATTTTGATGTAATAGTTATTGGAAATCAGTTTTACGCCTTAAGGCGGAATAAATGTGTTCATGATCTTTTTATGTTATCAAAAGGAAATAAATAATGTTATATTTTACTTGATATATGCATTTTGCTATTTGTATTTGCCCACTGTTCTCTGCCGAAGTACACTAAACGAATTCCTGGACCAAACCTTACAGATAAAATCTTTATTAAATTAATAATAATTACTGGATAATACTTCAGTTGTTTCGCCCGAACAGGGACAATTTAATTATCAATAACTGAACATACTTCAGTTGGCGCCCGAATTTACAGGAACATTGTAAATAAAAGTTGATTTACAATTTAGTCGAAAAATGGCAGAGAAAGACGAAAATACAAATTTAGATGAAAGTGCAGATGTGGGGTCAGTGTTGAATGTTACGCAAGATAGTATGGTAACCACGAATGAAAATGCCGAGAGCGTAGGCGAAATAGTGAATGTAAATGAAACGTTCGAAGTTGAGGGTACTAGAAGTAACGAGATAAATATATTTAATCAATTAGCGTTGATTATGGAAGAGATAAATAATAAGTTTCAACAACAAAATAAGAATAATGATAAGAATATGGAAATGATGAATAATAAGTTTGAAGTAATGAATATTAAGTTTGACCAACAAAATAAGAATAATGATAATTTGAACACGAGTTTAAATGAATTTAAAACTGAAATGAAGTCAGATATTGATAATTTGAACACGAATTTGAATGAATTCAAAACTGAAATCAAATCAGAGATAAATGAAATGAACAATAAACTTGACAAACAAGACGAGAAATTAGGAGACATGAATAACGAATTCGTGAGTATAAGAAGCGAAATAGAAATGAATAAATTAAGTATGAATAACCAATTTAAAAGTATAAGTGAGAGTTTTAATGGAGTGAGTGAGAAGTTTGTTGAATAAATAATAAACTAGAGAATATAGAAGGTGAATTAAAACAAATAAGTGGGTGTAGTGGTATCGAAAATGATGACGACACGGGTGAGTGTGACGAAAATGAAAATAACGAAGTAACAGACAACCATGGTGAGAATAATGGTGGTAAAATAACGAAACATTACGAAGAAATAATTAACAAGGTAAGTGTTAGTTATAAAAATGAATTAACAAGTAGTAGCGGTAAGATAGTTGAAAACGAGATATATAAAAGTGATACAGTGAAAATAAATAGTGATGATGATAATATAGAAACAGTGGGGTGTAGTGAGAGAGTAGAAATCAGTATTTGTAAATTAGAGAGAGAATATGAAGAGAATTATTTTGTGAATATAGGACAGAGGGTAACGTTTCCCCAGGTTTATTGTGAACCAAGATGTTTACAAAGGTTTTTGAAGGGCAAGAGTCCCTTAGAGGAAACCAATGTGTTTTCTAGTAGTTCCTTAATTTTTAGTAAGTGTTTTTATGATTTAGTACCCTCTGTATGGAACGATAGAAAAAGTACGAAATGGTGTTATGATGAAAGGTAGTGTTGTTTGAGGTTAACAGAGCTTATAACGAATTAGTAGAGAGGTTACATATTGACAGAGTTAGTGATATTAAGTACTTACCTTGCGAAATAGTTAGTGCAGCAAATGATGATAAGGTTGATGATATTGATTACTTACCTTGTGTCGAAACTGGCATAGCAGCGGATGATAATAATGATGAAATTATAATTGACCTAATTGTGACAAATTATACTCAGGGTGACTTGACTATACTCGATGGTGACAAGTTATATGATGTAATAATATGTAATAATCCTGTTGATATTGTGGAAAAATATGAGAATTTAAACAGTCTTTATATTGATGGAGATAATATAATGAATTTAATAAATAATGAGTTGTGTATACGTAAGTCCAGGTCATTATACGATGATGGGGGGTAAACAATTAAAGTTTATGATCGTTTAACTATGTGAGTAGGGTGTTTTGAAATGAACTGTTTTGTGAAATGATTTGTGGTAAACAGATAATAATGAGGATTGTAATTACTTTTGTGTTGATATTAAATATAATATAATATAAAATGTAATAATGTAGCAAAGGTAAAGTATACTCAACTTTGTGAATATTGTTAAAGTAATGAAATGTGTTCGATAAAATAATTGAATTAATTTGAAGGGAGATAATAAATTAAATATTGTATAAGATGAATATTGATAACAAATTAAAAACTTCTTGAGAATTGAATGGTATAGTAAATGCTAAATAATTGATGATTGATTAGTAAAATGTTCAATTGAAATTAAAGTGTAATGTCTACAATTTTATATGCAAATATAAAGGTGTATTGTTTATTTTCAGGCAACAATCGCAATGTTTAATAAATAAAATGTTATGTAAAATGAATGTTGATAATAAATTTGAACTTTTTGGAGAAGTGGTAAATAATTAAAGGTTGAGTATTAACAGGTTCAATTGAAATTAAAGTTTTGGAATGTTTGGAAATTTTATTCAGATGCAACTGAGATGTTTTTTTAATGTAATGAGGTTTATGTTCATTGTGCGTGTTTACTATGTTTTATTATGTTGTATTATGTTAGTGTGTGTGGAAGGTGGAATTTAAAATAAATTCATATTTTAATAAATTATGTGAGGATGGAGAAGGTGGTTACTACGGTGTTAGTAACGAAATATTAAATATTAAAATGGGTTACATCAATAATGTAGAGTATGTAATTGATTTTCTGATGTAAATGAATGATGTGTTGACGAGGAGTATATTATTTTGATGTATTAAGGAGTAATATGAAGATGCTTAACGATTGTTAAGTAAGTAATTTGTTCTAATGTAGTTGATTTAATGTGTTTTACTCTATATAAGAAGTTTGTTAATTTCGAAATGTGAATGGAATATTTATAATGGAAGGTATTTGTACGTTGTAATGGAAATGTTTATTTAAATTTTGATGGGAATCAGAGCGATCATTTTGAATTTTGGGGTAAGAGTTAACGAGAGAAGGTTATACAGAATGTTGGTATGGAATTCTTACAATGTATTATACTTAGAATAAGTATTCAACCATGTGTAGAATGGATCTAAAAAAAAAAAAAAAAAAAACTCGGTACTTCTTAACGCAAACCAACACACTAAGGGGAACCAGATCAGTTAGAGATATGTTATTATACCAGGCCACTATTTGATATTTTTTATTTCATGTTTCAGTGTCTGGTGATGCTGTGGCGTTGGCCCTGTGCTGGCCTGCGTGCCAGAGCAGAAGCGTCAAGTGCCTGTCTGGCCTTGCGGTGTTGGGATCTCGAAAGAGAAGTCCAGTAAGGTCATTCAGGTGCGGTCACAGTCACTGGACCTGGGGTAAGTTAACCACAATTTTGAATAAAACGTAGAGGGGGTTGTGGCGACATATCTTGGCTGATCCCTTTAGAAAGTATGAGAGTGTCAATGAGAGCTTTTGTGCTTCAGCATAAAACCTCTCATTGGGGGGTATTGTAATGGGTCGAAATTTACATAAATATTATTTTCAAATTTTATGAGTTCTATAACATGTGCAGATGAGGCCCCTTAAGGTGAGACGATTGCCAGTAAAGGTTTTCAGGACCATATATGGTTATGCAGCAAATCTCGAGTTATTTGCAGTCAGTGATTAATAACGAAAGAATGTTGTTGACGAAAATCAGTTCGTGGCGAGTTAAAAAGGTGATACTAAGTTCAGCGAAACTTTTCAATACTGAGGACGAGACGTATGGCGGGGAGCGGAGTGAACCAGTTTAGAGACCACACAAACAGAAATTTTTAACACTAAAATTCAGTCGGCAAACAATATCTAAATAAAGCGGACGTGGGCAGTTTCGCTCGCCGCCAGCTGAGTACCGTTTTCGCCCGCATAAACAGCATAAAACGCAAATTTAAAAATGTTAAGTTTCATTAGTATTGGAATTTAAAACAATATAAATAATATATTAATCAATGATCAGTAAAACTAAATTGACAGATCGGCCGTAAGATATAAAAGTGAAAACAAGAAAAAGTGCACGCAACAGGAGACGTCTCGTAGGATGAAACCATACGCAACATTAAAGGGAAGTAGACATTTCAACAATAATTAACTACTGGCTTTTCACTATATTTTAAAGTTGAGCTCAACAAAATCTAAAAATATGTAAAATGGTATGATTGTGTGGGTGAAAAATATGAATATAGGCCTAACAAGAAGCGTTGAGTTTGCGTAATCTTGATATACGTACTAGTATTTTGATGTAATAGTTATTGGAAATCAGTTTTACGCCTTAAGGCGGAATAAATGTGTTCATGATCTTTTTATGTTATCAAAAGGAAATAAATAATGTTATATTTTACTTGATATATGCATTTTGTTATTTGTATTTGCCCACTGTTCTCTGCCGAAGTACACTAAACGAATTCCTGGACCAAACCTTACAGATAAAATCTATATTAAATTAATAATTAATTACTGGATAATACTTCAGTTGTTTCGCCCGAACAGGGACAATTTAATTATCAATAACTGAACATACTTCAGTTGGCGCCCGAATTTACAGGGACATTGTAAATAAAAGATGATTTACAATTTAGTCGAAAAATGGCAGAGAAAAGCAAATACAAATTTAGATGAAAGTGCAGATGTGGGGTCAGTGTTGAATGTTACGCAAGATAGTATGGTAACCACGAATGAAAATGTCGAGAGCGTAGGCGAAATAGTGAATGTAAATGAAACGTTCGAAGTTGAGGGTACTAGAAGTAACGAGATAAATATGTTTAATCAATTAGCGTTGATTATGGAGGTGATGAATAATAAGTTTCAACAACAAAATAAGAATAATGATAAGAATATGGAAATGATGAATAATAAGTTTGAAGTAATGAATATTAAGTTTGACCAACAAAATAAGAATAATGATAATTTGAACACGAGTTTAAATGAATTTAAAACTGAAATGAAGTCAGATATTGATAATTTGAACACGAATTTGAATGAATTCAAAACTGAAATCAAATCAGAGCTAAATGAAATGAATAATAAACTTGACAAACAAGACGAGAAATTAGGAGACATGAATAACGAATTCGTGAGTATAAGAAGCGAAATAGAAATAAGTAAATTAAGTATGAATAACCAATTTAAAAGTATAAGTGAGAGTTTTAATGGAGTGAGTGAGAAGTTTGTTGAATAAATAATAAACTAGAGAATATAGAAGGTGAATTAAAACAAATAAGTGGGTGTAGTGGTATCGAAAATGATGACGACACGGGTGAGTGTGACGAAAATGAAAATAACGAAGTAACAGACGACCATGGCGTCAATACAGGTGAGAATAATGGTGGTAAAATAATGAAAAATTACGAAGAAATAATTAACAAGGTACGTGTTAGTTATAAAAATGAATTAACAAGTAGTAGCGGTAAGATAGTTGAAAACGAGATATATAAAAGTGATACAGTGAAAATAAATAGTGATGATGATAATATAGAAACAGTGGGGTGTAGTGAGAGAGTAGAAATCAGTATTTGTAAATTAGAGAGAGAATATGAAGAGAATTATTTTGTGAATATAGGACAGAGGGTAACGTTTCCCCAGGTTTATTGTGAACCAAGATGTTTACAAAGGTTTTTGAAGGGCAAGAGTCCCTTAGAGGAAAACAATGTGTTTTCTAGTAGTTCCTTAATTTTTAGTAAGTGTTTTTATGATTTAGTACCCTCTGTATGGAACGATAGAAAAAGTACGAAATGGTGTTATGATGAAAGGTAGTGTTGTTTGAGGTTAACAGAGCTTATAACGAATTAGTAGAGAGGTTACATATTGACAGAGTTAGTGATATTAAGTACTTACCTTGCGAAATAGTTAGTGCAGCAAATGATGATAAGGTTGATGATATTGATTACTTACCTTGTGTCGAAACTGGCATAGCAGCAGATGATAATAATGATGAAATTATAATTGACCTAATTGTGACAAATTATACTCAGGGTGACTTGACTATACTCGATGGTGACAAGTTATATGATGTAATAATATGTAATAATCCTGTTGATATTGTGGAAAAATATGAGAATTTAAACAGTCTTTATATTGATGGAGATAATATAATGAATTTAATAAATAATGAGTTGTGTATACGTAAGTCCAGGTCATTATACGATGATGGGGGGTAAACAATTAACGTTTATGATCGTTTAACTATGTGAGTAGGGTGTTTTGAAATGAACTGTTTTGTGAAATGATTTGTGGTAAACAGATAATAATGAGGATTGTAATTACTTTTGTGTTGATATTAAATATAATATAATATAAAATGTAATAATGTAGCAAAGGTAAAGTATACTCAACTTTGTGAATAATGTTAAAGTAATGAAATGTGTTCGATAAAATAATTGAATTAATTTGAAGGGAGATAATAAATTAAATATTGTATAAGATCAATATTGATAACAAATTAAAAAATTCTTGAGAATTGAATGGTATAGTAAATGCTAAATAATTGATGATTGATTAGTAAAATGTTCAATTGAAATTAAAGTGTAATGTCTACAATTTTATATGCAAATATAAAGGTGTATTGTTTATTTTCAGGCAACAATCGCAAAGTTTAATAAATAAAATGTTATGTAATATGAATGTTGATAATAAATTTGAACTTTTTGGAGAAGTGGTAAATAATTAAAGGTTGAGTATTAACAGGTTCAATTGAAATTAAAGTTTTGGAATGTTTGGAAATTTTATTCAGATGCAACTGAGATGTTTATTTTAATGTAATGAGGTTTATGTTCATTGTGCGTGTTTACTATGTTTTATTATGTTGTATTATGTTAGTGTGTGTGGAAGGTGGAATTTAAAATAAATTCATATTTTAATAAATTATGTGAGGATGGAGAAGGTGGTTACTACGGTGTTAGTAACGAAATATTAAATATTAAAATGGGTTACATCAATAATGTAGAGTATGTAATTGATTTTCTCATGTAAATGAATGATGTGTTGACGAGGAGTATATTATTTTGATGTATTAAGGAGTAATATGAAGATGCTTAACGATTGTTAAGTAAGTAATTTGTTCTAATGTAGTTGATTTAATGTGTTTTACTCTATATAAGAAGTTTGTTAATTTCGAAATGTGAATGGAATATTTATAATGGAAGGTATTTGTACGTTGTAATGGAAATGTTTATTTAAATTTTGATGGGAATCAGAGCGATCATTTTGAATTTTGGGGTAAGAGTTAACGAGAGAAGGTTATACAGAATGTTGGTATGGAATTCTTACAATGTATTATACTTAGACTAAGTATTCAACCATGTGTAGAATGGATCTAAAAAAAAAAAAAAAAAAAAACTCGGTACTTCTTAACGCAAACCAACACACTAAGGGGAACCAGATCAGTTAGAGATATGTTATTATACCAGGCCACTATTTGATATTTTTGATTTCATGTTTCAGTGTCTGGTGATGCTGTGGCGTTGGCCCTGTGCTGGCCTGCGTGCCAGAGCAGGAGCGTCAAGTGCCTGTCTGGCCTTGCGGTGTTGGGATCTCGAAAGAGAAGTCCAGTAAGGTCATTCAGGTGCGGTCACAGTCACTGGACCTGGGGTAAGTTAACCACAATTTTGAATAAAACGTAGAGGGGGTTGTGGCGACATATCTTGGCTGATCCCTTTAGAAAGTATGAGAGTGTCAATGAGAGCTTTTGTGCTTCAGCATAAAACCTCTCATTGGGGGGTATTGTAATGGGTCTAAATTTACATAAATATTATTTTCAAATTTTATGAGTTCTATAACATGTGCAGATAAGGCCCCTTAAGGTGAGACGATTGCCAGTAAAGGTTTTCAGGACCATATATGGTTATGCAGCAAATCTCGAGTTATTTGCAGTCAGTGATTAATAACGAAAGAATGTAGTTGACGAAAATCAGTTCGTGGCGAGTTAAAAAGGTGATACTAAGTTCAGCGAAACTTTTCAATACTGAGGACGAGACGTATGGCGGGGAGCGGAGTGAACCAGTTTAGAGACCACACAAACAGAAATTTTTAACACTAAAATTCAGTCGGCAAACAATATCTAAATAAAGCGGACGTGGGCAGTTTCGCTCGCCGCCAGCTGAGTACCGTTTTCGCCCGCATAAACAGCATAAAACGCAAATTTTAAAATGTTAAGTTTCATTAGTATTGGAATTTAAAACAATATAAATAATATATTAATCAATGATCAGTAAAACTAAATTGACAGATCGGCCGTAAGATATAAAAGTGAAAACAAAAAAGTGCACACAACAGGAGACGTCTCGTAGGATGAAACCATACGCAACATTAAAGGGAAGTAGACATTTCAACAATAATTAACTACTGGCTTTTCACTATATTTTAAAGTTGAGCTCAACAAAATCTAAAAATATGTAAAATGGTATGATTGTGTTGGTGAAGAATATGAATATAGGCCTAACAAGAAGCGTTGAGTTTGCGTAATCTTGATATACGTACTAGTATTTTGATGTAATAGTTATTGGAAATCAGTTTTACGCCTTAAGCCGGAATAAATGTGTTCATGATCTTTTTATGTTATCAAAAGGAAATAAATAATGTTATATTTTACTTGATATATGCATTTTGTTATTTGTATTTGCCCACTGTTCTCTGCCGAAGTACACTAAACGAATTCCTGGACCAAACCTTACAGATAAAATCTATATTAAATTAATAATTAATTACTGGATAATACTTCAGTTGTTTCGCCCGAACAGGGACAATTTAATTATCAATAACTGAACATACTTCAGTTGTCGCCCGAATTTACAGGAACATTGTAAATAAAAGTTTATTTACAATTTAGTCGAAAAATGGCAGAGAAAGACGCAAATACAAATTTAGATGAAAGTGCAGATGTGGGGTCAGTGTTGAATGTTACGCAAGATAGTATGGTAACCACGAATGAAAATGTCGAGAGCGTAGGCGAAATAGTGAATGTAAATGAAACGTTCGAAGTTGAGGGTAGCCTACTAGAAGTAACGAGATAAATATGTTTAATCAATTAGCGTTGATTATGGAGGTGATGAATAATAAGTTTCAACAACAAAATAAGAATAATGATAAGAATATGGAAATGATGAATAATAAGTTTGAAGTAATGAATATTAAGTTTGACCAACAAAATAAGAATAATGATAATTTGAACACGAGTTTAAATGAATTTAAAACTGAAATGAAGTCAGATATTGATAATTTGAACACGAATTTGAATGAATTCAAAACTGAAATCAAATCAGAGATAAATGAAATGAATAATAAACTTGACAAACAAGACGAGAAATTAGGAGACATGAATAACGAATTCGTGAGTATAAGAAGCGAAATAGCAATGAGTAAATTAAGTATGAATAACCAATTTAAAAGTATAAGTGAGAGTTTTAATGGAGTGAGTGAGAAGTTTGTTGAATAAATAATAAACTAGAGAATATAGAAGGTGAATTAAAACAAAAAAATGGGTGTAGTGGTATCGAAAATGATGACGACACGGGTGAGTGTGACGAAAATGAAAATAACGAAGTAACAGACGACCATGGTGAGAATAATGGAGGTAAAATAACGAAAAATTACGAAGAAATAATTAACAAGGTAAGTGTTAGTTATAAAAATGTATTAACAAGTAGTAGCGGTAAGATAGTTGAAAACGAGATATATAAAAGTGATACAGTGAAAATAAATAATGATGATGATAATATAGAAACAGTGGGGTGTAGTGAGAGAGTAGAAATCAGTATTTATAAATTAGAGAGAGAATATGAAGAGAATTATTTTGTGAATATAGGACAGAGGGTAACGTTTCCCCAGGTTTATTGTGAACCAAGATGTTTACAAAGGTTTTTGAAGGGCAAGAGTCCCTTAGAGGAAAACAATGTGTTTTCTAGTAGTCCCTTAATTTTTAGTAAGTGTTTTTATGATTTAGTACCCTCTGTATGGAACGATAGAAAAAGTACGAAATGGTGTTATGATGAAAGGTAGTGTTGTTTGAGGTTAACAGAGCTTATAACGAATTAGTAGAGAGGTTACATATTGACAGAGTTAGTGATATTAAGTACTTACCTTGCGAAATAGTTAGTGCAGCAAATGATGATAAGGTTGATGATATTGATTACTTACCTTGTGTCGAAACTGGCATAGCAGCAGATGATAATAATGATGAAATTATAATTGACCTAATTGTGACAAATTATACTCAGGGTGACTTGACTATACTCGATGGTGACAAGTTATATGATGTAATAATATGTAATAATCCTGTTGATATTGTGGAAAAATATGAGAATTTAAACAGTTTTTATATTGATGGAGATAATATAATGAATTTAATAAATAATGAGTTGTCTATACGTAAGTCCAGGTCATTATACGATGATGGGGGGTAAACAATTAACGTTTATGAACGTTTAACTATGTGAGTAGGGTGTTTTGAAATGAACTGTTTTGTGAAATGATTTGTGGTAAACAGATAATAATGAGGATTGTAAATACTTTTGTGTTGATATTAAATATAATATAATATAAAATGTAATAACGTAGCAAAGGTAAAGTATACTCAACTTTGTGAATATTGTTAAAGTAATGAAATGTGTTCGATAAAATAATTGAATTAATTTGAAGGGAGACAATAAATTAAATATTGTATAAGATGAATATTGATAACAAATTAAAAAATTCTTGAGAATTGAATGGTATAGTAAATGCTAAATAATTGATGATTGATTAGTAAAATGTTCAATTGAAATTAAAGTGTAATGTCTACAATTTTATATGCAAATATAAAGGTGTATTGTTTATTTTCAGGCAACAATCGCAAAGTTTAATAAATAAAATGTTATGTAAAATGAATGTTGATAATAAATTTGAACTTTTTGGAGAAGTGGTAAATAATTAAAGGTTGAGTATTAACAGGTTCAATTGAAATTAAAGTTTTGGAATGTTTGGAAATTTTATTCAGATGCAACTGAGATGTTTATTTTAATGTAATGAGGTTTATGTTCATTGTGCGTGTTAAACTATGTTTTATTATGTTGTATTATGTTAGTGTGTGTGGAAGGTGGAATTTAAAATAAATTCATATTTTAATAAATTATGTGAGGATGGAGAAGGTGGTTACTAGGGTGTTAGTAACGAAATATTAAATATTAAAATGGGTTACATCAATAATGTAGAGTATGTAATTGATTTTCTGATGTAAATGAATGATGTGTTGACGAGGAGTATATTATTTTGATGTATTAAGGAGTAATATGAAGATGCTTAACGATTGTTAAGTAAGTAATTTGTTCTAATGTAGTTGATTTAATGTGTTTTACTCTATATAAGAAGTTTGTTAATTTCGAAATGTGAATGGAATATTTATAATGGAAGGTATTTGTACGTTGTAATGGAAATGTTTATTTAAATTTTGATGGGAATCAGAGCGATCATTTTGAATTTTGGGGTAAGAGTTAACGAGAGAAGGTTATACAGAATGTTGGTATGGAATTCTTACAATGTATTATATTTAGACTAAGTATTCAACCATGTGTAGGATGGATCTAAAAAAAAAAAAACTCAGTACTTCTTAACGCAAACCAACACAGCTAAGGGGAACCAGATCAGTTAGAGATATGTTATTATACCAGGCCACTATTTGATATTTTTGATTTCATGTTTCAGTGTCTGGTGATGCTGTGGCGTTGGCCCCGTGCTGGCCTGCGTGCCAGAGCAGGCGCGTCAAGTGCCTGTCTGGCCTTCCGGTGTTGGGATCTCGAAAGAGAAGTCCAGTAAGGTCATTCAGGTGCGGTCACAGTCACTGGACCTGGAGTAAGTTAACCACAATTTTGAATAAAACGTAGAGGGGGTTGTGGCGACATATCTTGGCTGATCCCTTTAGAAAGTATGAGAGTTTCAATGAGAGCTTTTGTGCTTCAGCATAAAACCTCTCATTGTGGGGTATTGTAATGGGTCTAAATTTACATAAATATTATTTTCAAATTTTATGAGTTCTATAACATGTGCAGATGAGGCCCCTTAAGGTGAGACGATTGCCAGTAAAGGTTTTCAGGACCATATATGGTTATGCAGCAAATCTCGAGTTATTTGCAGTCAGTGATTAATAACGAAAGAATGTTGTTGACGAAAATCAGTTCGTGGCGAGTTAAAAAGGTGATACTAAGTTCAGCGAAACTTTTCAATACTGAGGACGAGACGTATGGCGGGGAGCGGAGTAAACCAGTTTAGAGACGACACAAACAGAAATTTTTAACACTAAAATTCAGTCGGCAAACAATATCTAAATAAAGCGGACGTAGGCAGTTTCGCTCGCCGCCAGCTGAGTACCGTTTTCGCCCGCATAAACAGCATAAAACGCAAATTTAAAAATGTTAAGTTTCATTAGTATTGGAATTTAAAACAATATAAATAATATATTAATCAATGATCAGTAAAACTAAATTGACAGATCGGCCGTAAGATATAAAAGTGAAAACAACAAAAAGTGCACGCAACAGGAGACGTCTCGTAGGATGAAACCATACGCAACATTAAAGGGAAGTAGACATTTCAACAATAATTAACTACTGGCTTTTCACTATATTTTAAAGTTGAGCTCAACAAAATCTAAAAATATGTAAAATGGTATGATTGTGTGGGTGAAGAATATGAATATAGGCCTAACAAGAAGCGTTGAGTTTGCGTAATCTTCATATACGTACTAGTATTTTGATGTAATAGTTATTGGAAATCAGTTTTACGCCTTAAGGCGGAATAAATGTGTTCATGATCTTTTTATGTTATCAAAAGGAAATAAATAATGTTATATTTTACTTGATATATGCATTTTGTTATTTGTATTTGCTCACTGTTCTCTGCCGAAGTACACTAAACGAATTCCTGGACCAAACCTTACAGATAAAATCTATATTAAATTAATAATTAATTACTGGATAATACTTCAGTTGTTTCGCCCGAACAGGGAAAATTTAATTATCAATAACTGAACATACTTCAGTTGGCGCCCGAATTTACAGGAACATTGTAAATAAAAGTAGATTTACAATTTAGTCGAAAAATGGCAGAGAAAAGCAAATACAAATTTAGATGAAAGTGCAGATGTGGGGTCAGTGTTGAATGTTACGCAAGATAGTATGGTAACCACGAATGAAAATGTCGAGAGCGTAGGCGAAATAGTGAATGTAAATGAAACGTTCGAAGTTGAGGGTAGCCTACTAGAAGTAACGAGATAAATATATTTAATCAATTAGCGTTGATTATGGAAGAGATAAATAATAAGTTTCAACAACAAAATAAGAATAATGATAAGAATATGGAAATGATGAATAATAAGTTTGAAGTAATGAATATTAAGTTTGACCAACAAAATAAGAATAATGATAATTTGAACACGAGTTTAAATGAATTTAAAACTGAAATGAAGTCAGATATTGATAATTTGAACACTAATTTGAATGAATTCAAAACTGAAATCAAATCAGAGATAAATGAAATGAATAATAAACTTGACAAACAAGACGAGAAATTAGGAGACATGAATAACGAATTCGTGAGTATAAGAAGCGAAATAGAAATTAGTAAATTAAGTATGAATAACCAATTTAAAAGTATAGGTGAGAGTTTTAATGGAGTGAGTGAGAAGTTTGTTGAATAAATAATAAACTAGAGAATATAGAAGGTGAATTAAAACAAATAAGTGGGTGTAGTGGTATCGAAAATGATGACGACACGGGTGAGTGTGACGAAAATGAAAATAACGAAGTAACAGACGACCATGGTGAGAATAATGGTGGTAAAATAACGAAAAATTACGAAGAAATAATTAACAAGGTACGTGTTAGTTATAAAAATGAATTAACAAGTAGTAGCGGTAAGATAGTTGAAAACGAGATATATAAAAGTGATACAGTGAAAATAAATAATGATGATGATAATATAGAAACAGTGGGGTGTAGTGAGAGAGTAGAAATCAGTATTTATAAATTAGAGAGAGAATATGAAGAGAATTATTTTGTGAATATAGGACAGAGGGTAACGTTTCCCCAGGTTTATTGTGAACCAAGATGTTTACAAAGGTTTTTGAAGGGCAAGAGTCCCTTAGAGGAAAACAATGTGTTTTCTAGTAGTCCCTTAATTTTTAGTAAGTGTTTTTATGATTTAGTACCCTCTGTATGGAACGATAGAAAAAGTACGAAATGGTGTTATGATGAAAGGTAGTGTTGTTTGAGGTTAACAGAGCTTATAACGAATTAGTAGAGAGGTTACATATTGACAGAGTTAGTGATATTAAGTACTTACCTTGCGAAATAGTTAGTGCAGCAAATGATGATAAGGTTGATGATATTGATTACTTACCTTGTGTCGAAACTGGCATAGCAGCAGATGATAATAATGATGAAATTATAATTGACCTAATTGTGACAAATTATACTCAGGGTGACTTGACTATACTCGATGGTGACAAGTTATATGATGTAATAATATGTAATAATCCTGTTGATATTGTGGAAAAATATGAGAATTTAAACAGTTTTTATATTGATGGAGATAATATAATGAATTTAATAAATAATGAGTTGTCTATACGTAAGTCCAGGTCATTATACGATGATGGGGGGTAAACAATTAACGTTTATGAACGTTTAACTATGTGAGTAGGGTGTTTTGAAATGAACTGTTTTGTGAAATGATTTGTGGTAAACAGATAATAATGAGGATTGTAAATACTTTTGTGTTGATATTAAATATAATATAATATAAAATGTAATAACGTAGCAAAGGTAAAGTATACTCAACTTTGTGAATATTGTTAAAGTAATGAAATGTGTTCGATAAAATAATTGAATTAATTTGAAGGGAGACAATAAATTAAATATTGTATAAGATGAATATTGATAACAAATTAAAAAATTCTTGAGAATTGAATGGTATAGTAAATGCTAAATAATTGATGATTGATTAGTAAAATGTTCAATTGAAATTAAAGTGTAATGTCTACAATTTTATATGCAAATATAAAGGTGTATTGTTTATTTTCAGGCAACAATCGCAAAGTTTAATAAATAAAATGTTATGTAAAATGAATGTTGATAATAAATTTGAACTTTTTGGAGAAGTGGTAAATAATTAAAGGTTGAGTATTAACAGGTTCAATTGAAATTAAAGTTTTGGAATGTTTGGAAATTTTATTCAGATGCAACTGAGATGTTTATTTTAATGTAATGAGGTTTATGTTCATTGTGCGTGTTAAACTATGTTTTATTATGTTGTATTATGTTAGTGTGTGTGGAAGGTGGAATTTAAAATAAATTCATATTTTAATAAATTATGTGAGGATGGAGAAGGTGGTTACTAGGGTGTTAGTAACGAAATATTAAATATTAAAATGGGTTACATCAATAATGTAGAGTATGTAATTGATTTTCTGATGTAAATGAATGATGTGTTGACGAGGAGTATATTATTTTGATGTATTAAGGAGTAATATGAAGATGCTTAACGATTGTTAAGTAAGTAATTTGTTCTAATGTAGTTGATTTAATGTGTTTTACTCTATATAAGAAGTTTGTTAATTTCGAAATGTGAATGGAATATTTATAATGGAAGGTATTTGTACGTTGTAATGGAAATGTTTATTTAAATTTTGATGGGAATCAGAGCGATCATTTTGGATTTTGGGGTAAGAGTTAACGAGAGAAGGTTATACAGAATGTTGGTATGGAATTCTTACAATGTATTATACTTAGACTAAGTATTCAACCATGTGTAGGATGGATCTAAAAAAAAAAAAAAACTTGGTACTTCTTAACGCAAACCAACACACTAAGGGGAACCAGATCAGTTAGAGATATGGTTATTATACCAGGCCACTATTTGATATTTTTGATTTCATGTTTCAGTGTCTGGTGATGCTGTGGCGTTGGCCCTGTGCTGGCGTGCGTGCCAGAGCAGGAGCGTCAAGTGCCTGTCTGGCCTTGCGGTGTTGGGATCTCAAAAGAGAAGTCCAGTAAGGTCATTCAGGTGCGGTCACAGTCACTGGACCTGGGGTAAGTTAACCACAATTTTGAATTAAACGTAGAGGGGGTTGTGGCGACATATCTTGGCTGATCCCTTTAGAAAGTATGAGAGTGTCAATGAGAGCTTTTGTGCTTCAGCATAAAACCTCTCATTGGGGGGTATTGTAATGGGTCTAAATTTACATAAATATTATTTTCAAATTTTATGAGTTCTATAACATGTGCAGATGAGGCCCCTTAAGGTGAGACGATTGCCAGTAAAGGTTTTCAGGACCATATATGGTTATGCAGCAAATCTCGAGTTATTTGCAGTCAGTGATTAATAACGAAAGAATGTTGTTGACGAAAATCAGTTCGTGGCGAGTTAAAAAGGTGATACTAAGGTCAGCGAAACTTTTCAATACTGAGGACGAGACGTATGGCGGGGAGCGGAGTGAACCAGTTGAGACGACACAAACAGAAATTTTTAACACTAAAATTCAGTCGGCAAACAATATCTAAATAAAGCGGACGTGGGCAGTTTCGCTCGCCGCCAGCTGAGTACCGTTTTCGCCCGCATAAACAGCATAAAACGCAAATTTAAAAATGTTAAATTTCATTAGTATTGGAATTTAAAACAATATAAATAATATATTAATCAATGATCAGTAAAACTAAATTGACAGATCGGCCGTAAGATATAAAAGTGAAAACAACAAAAAGTGCACGCAACAGGAGACGACTCGTAGGATGAAACCATACGCAACATTAAAGGGAAGTAGACATTTCAACAATAATTAACTACTGGCTTTTCACTATATTTTAAAGTTGAGCTCAACAAAATCTAAAAATATGTAAAATGGTATGATTGTGTGGGTGAAGAATATGAATATAGGCCTAACAAGAAGCGTTGAGTTTGCGTAATCTTGATATACGTACTAGTATTTTGATGTAATAGTACGCCTTAAGGAGGAATAAATGTGTTAATGATCTTTTTATGTTATCAAAAGGAAATAAATAATGTTATATTTTACTTGATATATGCATTTTGTTATTTGTATTTGCCCACTGTTCTCTGCCGAAGTACACTAAACGAATTCCTGGACCAAACCTTACAGATAAAATCTGTATTAAATTAATAATTAATTACTGGATAATACTTCAGTTGTTTCGCCCGAACAGGGACAATTTAATTATCAATAACTGAACATACTTTAGTTGGCGCCCGAATTTACAGGGACATTTAGTTGATTTACAATTTAGTCGAAAAATGGCAGAGAAAGACGCAAATACAAATTTAGATGAAAGTGCAGATGTGGGGTCAGTGTAGAATGTTACGCAAGACAGTATGGTAACCACGAATGAAAATGTCGAGAGCGTAGGCGAAATAGTGAATGTAAATGAAACGTTCGAAGTTGAGGGTAGCCTACTAGAAGTAACGAGATAAATCTATTTAATCAATTAGCGTTGATTATGGAAGAGATAAATAATAAGTATCAACAACAAAATAAGAATAATGATAAGAATATGGAAATGATGAATAATAAGTTTGAAGTAATGAATATTAAGTTTGACCAACAAAATAAGAATAATGATAATTTGAACACGAGTTTAAATGAATTTAAAACTGAAATGAAGTCAGATATTGATAATTTGAACACGAATTTGAATGAATTCAAAACTGAAATCAAATCAGAGATAAATGAAATGAATAATAAACTTGACAAACAAGACGAGAAATTAGGAGACATAAATAACGAATTCGTGAGTATAAGAAGCGAAATAGAAATGAGTAAATTAAGTATGAATAACCAATTTAAAAGTATAAGTGAGAGTTTTAATGGAGTGAGTGAGAAGTTTGTTGAATAAATAATAAACTAGAGAATATAGAAGGTGAATTAAAACAAATAAGTGGGTGTAGTGGTATCGAAAATGATGACGACGCGGGTGAGTGTGACGAAAATGAAAATAACGAAGTAACAGACGACCATGGCGTCAATACAGGTGAGAATAATGGTGGTAAAATAACGAAAAATTACGAAGAAATAATTAACAAGGTAAGTGTTAGTTATAAAAATGAATTAACAAGTAGTAGCGGTAAGATAGTTGAAAACGAGATATATAAAAGTGATACAGTGAAAATAAATAGTGATGATGATAATATAGAAACAGTGGGGTGTAGTAAGAGAGTAGAAATCAGTATTTGTAAATTAGAGAGAGAATATGAAGAGAATTATTTTGTGAAAATAGGACAGAGGGTAACGTTTCCCCAGGTTTATTGTGAACCAAGATGTTTACAAAGGTTTTTGAAGGGCAAGAGTCCCTTAGAGGAAACCAATGTGTTTTCTAGTAGTCCCTTAATTTTTAGTAAGTGTTTTTATGTTTTAGTACCCTCTGTATGGAACGATAGAAAAAGTACGAAATGGTGTTATGATGAAAGGTAGTGTTGTTTGAGGTTAACAGAGCTTATAACGAATTAGTAGAGAGGTTACATATTGACAGAATTAGTGATATTAAGTACTTACCTTGCGAAATAGTTAGTGCAGCAAATGATGATAAGGTTGATGATATTGATTACTTACCTTGTGTCGAAACTGGCATAGCAGCAGATGATAATAATGATGAAATTATAATTGACCTAATTGTGACAAATTATACTCAGGGTGACTTGACTATACTCGATGGTGACAAGTTATATGATGTAATAATATGTAATAATCCTGTTGATATTGTGGAAAAATATGAGAATTTAAACAGTCTTTATATTGATGGAGATAATATAATGAATTTAATAAATAATGAGTTGTGTATACGTAAGTCCAGGTCATTATACGATGATGGGGGGTAAACAATTAATGTTTATGAACGTTTAACTATGTGAGTAGGGTGTTTTGAAATGAACTGTTTTGTGAAATGATTTGTGGTAAACAGATAATAATGAGGATTGTAAATACTTTTGTGTTGATATTAAATATAATATAATATAAAATGTAATAATGTAGCAAAGGTAAAGTATACTCAACTTTGTGAATATTGTTAAAGTAATGAAATGTGTTCAATAAAATAATTGAATTAATTTGAAGGGAGATAATAAATTAAATATTGTATAAGATGAATATTGATAACAAATTAAAAAATTCTTGAGAATTGAATGGTATAGTAAATGCTAAATAATTGATGATTAATTAGTAAAATGTTCAATTGAAATTAAAGTGTAATGTCTACAATTTTATATGCAAATATAAAGGTGTATTGTTTATTTTCAGGCAACAATCGTAAAGTTTAATAAATAAAATGTTATGTAAAATGAATGTTGATAATAAATTTGAACTTTTTGGAGAGGTGGTAAATAATTAAAGGTTGAGTATTAACAGGTTCAATTGAAATTAAAGTTTTGGAATTTTTGGAAATTTTATTCAGATGCAACTGAGATGTTTATTTTAATGTAATGAGGTTTATGTTCATTGTGCGTGTTTACTATGTTTTATTATGTTGTATTATGTTAGTGTGTGTGGAAGGTGGAATTTAAAATAAATTCATATTTTAATAAATTATGTGAGGATGGAGAAGGTGGTTACTAGGGTGTTAGTAACGAAATATTAAATATTAAAATGGGTTACATCAATAATGTAGAGTATGTAATTGATTTTCTGATGTAAATGAATGATGTGTTGACGAGGAGTATATTATTTTGATGTATTAAGGAGTAATATGAAGATGCTTAACGATTGTTAAGTAAGTAATTTGTTCTAATGTAGTTGATTTAATGTGTTTTACTCTATATAAGAAGTTTGTTAATTTCGAAATGTGAATGGAATATTTATAATGGAAGGTATTTGTACGTTGTAATGGAAATGTTTATTTAAATTTTGATGGGAATCAGAGCGATCATTTTGAATTTTGGGGTAAGAGTTAACGAGAGAAGGTTATACAGAATGTTGGTATGGAATTCTTACAATGTATAATACTTAGACTAAGTATTCAACCATGTGTAGGATGGATCTAAAAAAAACTCGGTACTTCTCAACGCAAACCAACACAGCTAAGGGGAACCAGATCAGTTAGAGATATGGTTATTATACCAGGCCACTATTTGATATTTTTGATTTCATGTTTCAGTGTCTGGTGATGCTGTGGCGTTGGCCCTGTGCTGGCGTGCGTGCCAGAGCAGGAGCGTCAAGTGCCTGTCTGGCCTTGCGGTGTTGGGATCTCGAAAGAGAAGTCCAGTAAGGTCATTCAGGTGCGGTCACAGTCACTGGACCTGGGGTAAGTTAACCACAATTTTGAATAAAACGTAGAGGGTGTTGTGGCGACATATCTTGGCTGATCCCTTTAGAAAGTATGAGAGTGTCAATGAGAGCTTTTGTGCTTCAGCATAAAACCTCTCATTGGGGGGTATTGTAATGGGTCTAAATTTACATAAATATTATTTTCAAATTTTATGAGTTCTATAACATGTGCAGATGAGGCCCCTTAAGGTGAGACGATTGCCAGTAAAGGTTTTCAGGACCATATATGGTTATGCAGCAAATCTCGAGTTATTTGCAGTCAGTGATTAATAACAAAAGAATGTTGTTGACGAAAATCAGTTTGTGGCGAGTTAAAAAGGTGATACTAAGTTCAGCGAAACTTTTCAATACTGAGGACGAGACGTATGGCGGGGAGCGGAGTGAACCAGTTTAGAGACGACACAAACAGAAATTTTTAACACTACAATTCAGTCGGCAAACAATATCTAAATAAAGCGGACGTGGGCAGTTTCGCTCGCCGCCAGCTGAGTACCGTTTTCGCCCGCATAAACAGCATAAAACGCAAATTTAAAAATGTTAAATTTCATTAGTATTGGAATTTAAAACAATATAAATAATATATTAATCAGTGATCAGTAAAACTAAATTGACAGATCGGCCGTAAGATATAAAAGTGAAAACAACAAAAAGTGCACGCAACAGGAGACGTCTCGTAGGATGAAACCATACGCAACATTAAAGGGAAGTAGACATTTCAACAATAATTAACTACTGGCTTTTCACTATATTTTAAAGTTGAGCTCAACAAAAACTAAAAATATGTAAAATGGTATGATTGTGTGGGTGAAGAATATGAATATAGGCCTAACAAGAAGCGTTGAGTTTGCGTAATCTTGATATACGTACTAGTATTTTGATGTAATAGTTATTGGAAATCAGTTTTACGCCTTAAGGCGGAATAAATTTGTTCATGATCTTTTTATGTTATCAAAAGGAAATAAATAATGTTATATTTTACTTGATATATGCATTTTGTTATTTGTATTTGCCCACTGTTCTCTGCCGAAGTACACTAAACGAATTCCTGGACCAAACCTTTCAGATAAAATCTATACTAAATTAATAATTAATTACTGGATAATACTTCAGTTGTTTCGCCCGAACAGGGACAATTTAATTATCAATAACTGAACATACTTCAGTTGGCGCCCGAATTTACAGGGACATTGTAAATTAAAGTTGATTTACAATTTAGTCGAAAAATGACAGAGAAAGACGCAAATACAAATTTAGATGAAAGTGCAGAAGTGGGGTCAGTGTTGAATGTTACGCAAGATAGTATGGTAACCACGAATGAAAATGTCGAGAGCGTAGGCGAAATAGTGAATGTAAATGAAACGTTCGAAGTTGAGGGTACTAGAAGTAACGAGATAAATATATTTAATCAATTAGCGTTGATTATGGAAGTGATGAATAATAAGTTTGAACAACAAAATAAGAATAATGATAAGAATATGGAAATGATGAATAATAAGTTTGAAGTAATGAATATTAAGTTTGACCAACAAAATAAGAATAATGATAATTTGAACACGAGTTTAAATGAATTTAAAACTGAAAAGAAGTCAGATATTGATAATTTGAACACGAATTTGAATGAATTCAAAACTGAAATCAAATCAGAGTTAAAGGAAATGAATAATAAAATTGACAAACAAGACGAGAAATTAGGAGACATGAATAACGAATTCGTGAGTATAAGAAGCGAAATAGAAATGAGTAAATTAAGTATGAATAACAAATTTAAAAGTATAAGTGAGAGTTTTAATGGAGTGAGTGAGAAGTTTGTTGAATAAATAATAAACTAGAGAATATAGAAGGTGAATTAAAACAAATAAGTGGGTGTAGTGGTATCGAAAATGATGACGACGCGGGTGAGTGTGACGAAAATGAAAATAACGAAGTAACAGACGACCATGGCGTCAATACAGGTGAGAATAATGGTGGTAAAATAACGAAAAATTACGAAGAAATAATTAACAAGGTAAGTGTTAGTTATAAAAATGAATTAACAAGTAGTAGCGGTAAGATAGTTGAAAACGAGATATATAAAAGTGATACAGTGAAAATAAATAATGATGATGATAATATAGAAACAGTGGGGTGTAGTGAGAGAGTAGAAATCAGTATTTGTAAATTAGAGAGAGAATATGAAGAGAATTATTTTGTGAATATAGGACAGAGGGTAACGTTTCCCCAGGTTTATTGTGAACCAAGATGTTTACAAAAGTTTTTGAAGGGCAAGAGTCCCTTAGAGGAAAACAATGTGTTTTCTAGTAGTCCCTTAATTTTTAGTAAGTGTTTTTATGATTTAGTACCCTCTGTATGGAACGATAGAAAAAGTACGAAATGGTGTTATGATGAAAGGTAGTGTTGTTTGAGGTTAACAGAGCTTATAACGAATTAGTAGAGAGGTTACATATTGACAGAGTTAGTGATATTAAGTACTTACCTTGCGAAATAGTTAGTGCAGCAAATGATGATAAGGTTGATGATATTGATTACTTACCTTGTGTCGAAACTGGCATAGCAGCAGATGATAATAATGATGAAATTATAATTGACCTAATTGTGACAAATTATACTCAGGGTGACTTGACTATACTCGATGGTGACAAGTTATATGATGTAATAATATGTAATAATCCTGTTGATATTGTGGAAAAATATGAGAATTTAAACAGTCTTTATATTGATGGAGATAATATAATGAATTTAATAAATAATGAGTTGTCTATACGTAAGTCCAGGTCATTATACGATGATGGGGGGTAAACAATTAATGTTTATCAACGTTTAACTATGTGAGTAGGGTGTTTTGAAATGAACTGTTTTGTGAAATGATTTGTGGTAAACAGATAATAATGAGGATTGTAAATACTTTTGTGTTGATATTAAATATAATATAATATAAAAAATATTATGTAGCAAAGGTAAAGTATACTCAACTTTGTGAATATTGTTAAAGTAATGAAATGTGTTCGATAAAATAATTGAATTAATTTGAAGGGAGATAATAAATTAAATATTGCATAAGATGAATATTGATAACAAATTAAAAAATTCTTGAGAATTGAATGGTATAGTAAATGCTAAATAATTGATGATTGATTAGTAAAATGTTCAATTGAAATTAAAGTGTAATGTCTACAATTTTATATGCAAATATAAAGGTGTATTGTTTATTTTCAGGCAACAATCGCAAAGTTTAATAAATAAAATGTTATGTAAAATGAATGTTGATAATAAATTTGAACTTTTTGGAGAAGTGGTAAATAATTAAAGGTTGAGTATTAACAGGTTCAATTGAAATTAAAGTTTTGGAATGTTTGGAAATTTTATTCAGATGCAACTGAGATGTTTATTTTAATGTAATGAGGTTTATGTTCATTGTGCGTGTTTACTATGTTTTATTATGTTGTATTATGTTAGTGTGTGTGGAAGGTGGAATTTAAAATAAATTCATATTTTAATAAATTATGTGAGGATGGAGAAGGTGGTTACTAGGGTGTTAGTAACGAAATATTAAATATTAAAATGGGTTACATCAATAATGTAGAGTATGTAATTGATTTTCTGATGTAAATGAATGATGTGTTGACGAGGAGTATATTATTTTGATGTATTAAGGAGTAATATGAAGATGCTTAACGATTGTTAAGTAAGTAATTTGTTCTAATGTAGTTGATTTAATGTGTTTTACTCTATATAAGAAGTTTGTTAATTTCGAAATGTGAATGGAATATTTATAATGGAAGGTATTTGTACGTTGTAATGGAAATGTTTATTTAAATTTTGATGGGAATCAGAGCGATCATTTTGAATTTTGGGGTAAGAGTTAACGAGAGAAGGTTATACAGAATGTTGGTATGGAATTCTTACAATGTATTATACTTAGACTAAGTATTCAACCATGTGTAGAATGGATCTAAAAAAAACTCGGTACTTCTTAACGCAAACCAACACAGCTAAGGGGAACCAGATCAGTTAGAGGTATGTTATTATACCAGGCCACTATTTGATATTTTTGATTTCATGTTTCAGTGTCTGGTGATGCTGTGGCGTTGGCCCTGTGCTGGCCTGCGTGCCAGAGCAGGAGCGTCAAGTGCCTGTCTGGCCTTGCGGTGTTGGGATCTCGAAAGAGAAGTCCAGTAAGGTCATTCAGGTGCGGTCACAGTCACTGGACCTGGGGTAAGTTAACCACAATTTTGAATAAAACGTAGAGGGTGTTGTGGCGACATATCTTGGCTGATCCCTTTAGAAAGTATGAGTGTCAATGAGAGCTTTTGTGCTTCAGCATAAAACCTCTCATTGGGGGGTATTGTAATGGGTCTAAATTTACATAAATATTATTTTCAAATTTTATGAGTTCTATAACATGTGCAGATAAGGCCCCTTAAGGTGAGACGATTGCCAGTAAAGGTTTTCAGGACCATATATGGTTATGCAGCAAATCTCGAGTTATTTGCAGTCAGTGATTAATAACGAAAGAATGTTGTTGACGAAAATCAGTTCGTGGCGAGTTAAAAAGGTGATACTAAGTTCAGCGAAACTTTTCAATACTGAGGACGAGACGTATGGCGGGGAGCGGAGTGAACCAGTTTAGAGACGACACAAACAGAAATTTTTAACACTAAAATTCAGTCGGCAAACAATATCTAAATAAAGCGGACGTGGGCAGTTTCGCTCGCCGCCAGCTGAGTACCGTTTTCGCCCGCATAAACAGCATAAAACATAAATTTATAAATGTTAAATTTCATTAGTATTGGAATTTAAAACAATATAAATAATATATTAATCAGTGATCAGTAAAACTAAATTGACAGATCGGCCGTAAGATATAAAAGTGAAAACAACAAAAAGTGCACGCAACAGGAGACGTCTCGTAGGATGAAACCATACGCAACATTAAAGGGAAGTAGACATTTCAACAATAATTAACTACTGGCTTTTCACTATATTTTAAAGTTGAGCTCAACAAAATCTAAAAATATGTAAAATGGTATGATTGTGTGGGTGAAGAATATGAATATAGGCCTAACAAGAAGCGTTGAGTTTGCGTAATCTTGATATACGTACTAGTATTTTGATGTAATAGTTATTGGAAATCAGTTTTACGCCTTAAGGCGGAATAAATGTGTTCATGATCTTTTTATGTTATCAAAAGGAAATAAATAATGTTATATTTTACTTGATATATGCATTTTGTTATTTGTATTTGCCCACTGTTCTCTGCCGAAGCACACTAAACGAATTCCTGGACCAAACCTTAAAGATAAAATCTGTATTAAATTAATAATTAATTACTGGATAATACTTCAGTTGTTTCGCCCGAACAGGGACAATTTAATTATCAATAACTGAACATACTTCAGTTGGCGCCCGAATTTACAGGAACATTGTAAATTAAAGTTGATTTACAATTTAGTCGAAAAATGGCAGAGAAAGACGCAAATACAAATTTAGATGAAAGTGCAGATGTGGGGTCAGTGTTGAATGTTACGCAAGATAGTATGGTAACCACGAATGAAAATGTCGAGAGCGTAGGCGAAATAGTGAATGTAAATGAAACGTTCGAAGTTGAGGGTACTAGAAGTAACGAGATAAATATATTTAATCAATTAGCGTTGATTATGGAAGAGATAAATAATAAGTTTCAACAACAAAATAAGAATAATGATAAGAATATGGAAATGATGAATAATAAGTTTGAAGTAATGAATATTACGTTTCACCAACAAAATAAGAATAATGATAATTTGAACACGAGTTTAAATGAATTTAAAACTGAAATGAAGTCAGATATTGATAATTTGAACACGAATTTGAATGAATTCAAAACTGAAATCAAATCAGAGATAAATGAAATGAATAATAAACTTGACAAACAAGACGAGAAATTAGGAGACATGAATAACGAATTCGTGAGTATAAGAAGCGAAATAGAAATGAGTAAATTAAGTATGAATAACCAATTTAAAAGTATAAGTGAGAGTTTTAATGGAGTGAGTGAGAAGTTTGTTGAATAAATAATAAACTAGAGAATATAGAAGGTGAATTAAAACAAATAAGTGGGTGTAGTGGTATCGAAAATGATGACGACACGGGTGAGTGTGACGAAAATGAAAATAACGAAGTAACAGACGACCATGGCGTCAATACAGGTGAGAATAATGGTGGTAAAATAACGTAAAATTACTAAGAAATAATTAACAAGGTAAGTGTTAGTTATAAAAATGAATTAACAAGTAGAAGCGGTAAGATATTTGAAAACGAGATATATAAAAGTGATACAGTGAAAATAAATAGTGATGATGATAATATAGAAACAGTGGGGTGTAGTGAGAGAGTAGTATTTGTAAATTAGAGAGAGAATATGAAGAGAATTATTTTGTGAATATAGGACAGAGGGTAACGTTTCCCCAGGTTTATTGTGAACCAAGATGTTTACAAAGGTTTTTGAAGGGCAAGAGTCCCTTAGAGGAAAACAATGTGTTTTCTAGTAGTCCCTTAATTTTTAGTAAGTGTTTTTATGATTTAGTACCCTCTGTATGGAACGATAGAAAAAGTACGAAATGGTGTTATGATGAAAGGTAGTGTTGTTTGAGGTTAACAGAGCTTATAACGAATTAGTAGAGAGGTTACATATTGACAGAGTTAGTGATATTAAGTACTTACCTTGCGAAATAGTTAATGCAGCAAATGATGATAAGGTTGATGATATTGATTACTTACCTTGTGTCGAAACTGGCATAGCAGCAGATGATAATAATGATGAAATTATAATTGACCTAATTGTGACAAATTATACTCAGGGTGACTTGACTATACTCGATGGTGACAAGTTATATGATGTAATAATATGTAATAATCCTGTTGATATTGTGGAAAAATATGAGAATTTAAACAGTCTTTATATTGATGGAGATAATATAATGAATTTAATAAATAATGAGTTGTCTATACGTAAGTCCAGGTCATTATACGATGATGGGGGGTAAACAATTAATGTTTATCAACGTTTAACTATGTGAGTAGGGTGTTTTGAAATGAACTGTTTTGTGAAATGATTTGTGGTAAACAGATAATAATGAGGATTGTAAATACTTTTGTGTTGATATTAAATATAATATAATATAAAATGTAATAATGTAGCAAAGGTAAGGTATACTCAACTTTGTGAATATTGTTAAAGTAATGAAATGTGTTCGATAAAATAATTGAATTAATTTGAAGGGAGATAATAAATTAAATATTGTATAAGATGAATATTGATAACAAATTAAAAAATTCTTGAGAATTGAATGGTATAGTAAATGCTAAATAATTGATGATTGATTAGTAAAATGTTCAATTGAAATTAAAGTGTAATGTCTACAATTTTATATGCAAATATAAAGGTGTATTGTTTATTTTCAGGCAACAATCGCAAAGTTTAATAAATAAAATGTTATGTAAAATGAATGTTGATAATAAATTTGAACTTTTTGGAGAAGTGGTAAATAATTAAAGGTTGAGTATTAACAGGTTCAATTGAAATTAAAGTTTTGGAATGTTTGGAAATTTTATTCAGATGCAACTGAGATGTTTATTTTAATGTAATGAGGTTTATGTTCATTGTGCGTGTTTACTATGTTTTATTATGTTGTATTATGTTAGTGTGTGTGGAAGGTGGAATTTAAAATAAATTCATATTTTAATAAATTATGTGAGGATGGAGAAGGTGGTTACTAGGGTGTTAGTAACGAAATATTAAATATTAAAATGGGTTACATCAATAATGTAGAGTATGTAATTGATTTTCTGATGTAAATGAATGATGTGTTGACGAGGAGTATATTATTTTGATGTATTAAGGAGTAATATGAAGATGCTTAACGATTGTTAAGTAAGTAATTTGTTCTAATGTAGTTGATTTAATGTGTTTTACTCTATATAAGAAGTTTGTTAATTTCGAAATGTGAATGGAATATTTATAATGGAAGGTATTTGTACGTTGTAATGGAAATGTTTATTTAAATTTTGATGGGAATCAGAGCGATCATTTTGAATTTTGGGTAAGAGTTAACGAGAGAAGGTTATACAGAATGTTGGTATGGAATTCTTACAATGTATTATACTTAGACTAAGTATTCAACCATGTGTAGGATGGATCTAAAAAAAACTCGGTACTTCTTAACGCAAACCAACACAGCTAAGGGGAACCAGATCAGTTAGAGATATGTTATTATACCAGGCCACTATTTGATATTTTTGATTTCATGTTTCAGTGTCTGGTGATGCTGTGGCGTTGGCCTTGTGCTGGCCTGCGTGCCAGAGCAGGAGCGTCAAGTGCCTGTCTGGCCTTGCGGTGTTGGGATCTCGAAAGAGAAGTCCAGTAAGGTCATTCAGGTGCGGTCACAGTCACTGGACCTGGGGTAAGTTAACCACAATTTTGAATAAAACGTAGAGGGGGTTGTGGCGACATATCTTGGCTGATCCCTTTAGAAAGTATGAGTGTCAATGAGAGCTTTTGTGCTTCAGCATAAAACCTCTCATTGGGGGGTATTGTAATGGGTCTAATTTTACATAAATATTATTTTCAAATTTTATGAGTTCTATAACATGTGCAGATGAGGCCCCTTAAGGTGAGACGATTGCCAGTAAAGGTTTTCAGGACCATATATGGTTATGCAGCAAATCTCGAGTTATTTGCAGTCAGTGATTAATAACGAAAGAATGTTGTTGACGAAAATCAGTTTGTGGCGAGTTAAAAAGGTGATACTAAGTTCAGCGAAACTTTTCAATACTGAGGACGAGACTTATGGCGGGGAGCGGAGTGAACCAGTTTAGAGACGACACAAACAAAAATTTTTAACACTAAAATTCAGTCGGCAAACAATATCTAAATAAAGCGGACGTGGGCAGTTTCGCTCGCCGCCAGCTGAGTACCGTTTTCGCCCGCATAAACAGCATAAAACGCAAATTTAAAAATGTTAAATTTCATTAGTATTGGAATTTAAAACAATATAAATAATATATTAATCAGTGATCAGTAAAACTAAATTGACAGATCGGCCGTAAGATATAAAAGTGAAAACAACAAAAAGTGCACGCAACAGGAGACGTCTCGTAGGATGAAACCATACGCAACATTAAAGGGAAGTAGACATTTCAACAATAATTAACTACTGGCTTTTCACTATATTTTAAAGTTGAGCTCAACAAAATCTAAAAATATGTAAAATGGTATGATTGTGTGGGTGAAGAATATGAATATAGGCCTAACAAGAAGCGTTGAGTTTGCGTAATCTTGATATACGTACTAGTATTTTGATGTAATAGTTATTGGAAATCAGTTTTACGCCTTAAGGCGGAATAAATGTGTTCATGATCTTTTTATGTTATCAAAAGGAAATAAATAATGTTATATTTTACTTGATATATGCATTTTGTTATTTGTATTTGCCCACTGTTCTCTGCCGAAGTACACTAAACGAATTCCTGGACCAAACCTTACAGATAAAATCTATACTAAATTAATAATTAATTACTGGATAATACTTCAGTTGTTTCGCCCGAACAGGGACAATTTAATTATCAATAACTGAACATACTTCAGTTGGCGCCCGAATTTACAGGAACATTGTAAATTAAAGTTGATTTACAATTTAGTCGAAAAATGGCAGACAAAGACGCAAATACAAATTTAGATGAAAGTGGAGATGTGGGGTCAGTGTTGAATGTTACGCAAGATAGTATGGTAACCACGAATGAAAATGTCGAGAGCGTAGGCGAAATAGTGAATGTAAATGAAACGTTCGAAGTTGAGGGTACTAGAAGTAACGAGATAAATATATTTAATCAATTAGCGTTGATTATGGAAGAGATAAATAATAAGTTTCAACAACAAAATAAGAATAATGATAAGAATATGGAAATGATGAATAATAAGTTTGAAGTAATGAATATTACGTTTCACCAACAAAATAAGAATAATGATAATTTGAACACGAGTTTAAATGAATTTAAAACTGAAATGAAGTCAGATATTGATAATTTGAACACGAATTTGAATGAATTCAAAACTGAAATCAAATCAGAGATAAATGAAATGAATAATAAACTTGACAAACAAGACGAGAAATTAGGAGACATGAATAACGAATTCGTGAGTATAAGAAGCGAAATAGAAATGAGTAAATTAAGTATGAATAACCAATTTAAAAGTATAAGTGAGAGTTTTAATGGAGTGAGTGAGAAGTTTGTTGAATAAATAATAAACTAGAGAATATAGAAGGTGAATTAAAACAAATAAGTGGGTGTAGTGGTATCGAAAATGATGACTACACGGGTGAGTGTGACGAAAATGAAAATAACGAAGTAACAGACGACCATGGCGTCAATACAGGTGAGAATAATGGTGGTAAAATAACGTAAAATTACTAAGAAATAATTAACAAGGTAAGTGTTAGTTATAAAAATGAATTAACAAGTAGTAGCGGTAAGATATTTGAAAACGAGATATATAAAAGTGATACAGTGAAAATAAATAGTGATGATGATAATATAGAAACAGTGGGGTGTAGTGAGAGAGTAGTATTTGTAAATTAGAGAGAGAATATGAAGAGAATTATTTTGTGAATATAGGACAGAGGGTAACGTTTCCCCAGGTTTATTGTGAACCAAGATGTTTACAAAGGTTTTTGAAGGGCAAGAGTCCCTTAGAGGAAAACAATGTGTTTTCTAGTAGTCCCTTAATTTTTAGTAAGTGTTTTTATGATTTAGTACCCTCTGTATGGAACGATAGAAAAAGTACGAAATGGTGTTATGATGAAAGGTAGTGTTGTTTGAGGTTAACAGAGCTTATAACGAATTAGTAGAGAGGTTACATATTGACAGAGTTAGTGATATTAAGTACTTACCTTGCGAAATAGTTAGTGCAGCAAATGATGATAAGGTTGATGATATTGATTACTTACCTTGTGTCGAAACTGGCATAGCAGCAGATGATAATAATGATGAAATTATAATTGACCTAATTGTGACAAATTATACTCAGGGTGACTTGACTATACTCGATGGTGACAAGTTATATGATGTAATAATATGTAATAATCCTGTTGATATTGTGGAAAAATATGAGAATTTAAACAGTCTTTATATTGATGGAGATAATATAATGAATTTAATAAATAATGAGTTGTCTATACGTAAGTCCAGGTCATTATACGATGATGGGGGGTAAACAATTAATGTTTATGAACGTTTAACTATGTGAGTAGGGTGTTTTGAAATGAACTGTTTTGTGAAATGATTTGTGGTAAACAGATAATAATGAGGATTGTAAATACTTTTGTGTTGATATTAAATATAATATAATATAAAATGTAATAATGTAGCAAAGGTAAAGTATACTCAACTTTGTGAATATTGTTAAAGTAATGAAATGTGTTCGATAAAATAATTGAATTAATTTGAAGGGAGGTAATAAATTAAATATTGTATAAGATGAATATTGATAACAAATTAAAAAATTCTTGAGAATTGAATGGTATAGTAAATGCTAAATAATTGATGATTGATTAGTAAAATGTTCAATTGAAATTAAAGTGTAATGTCTACAATTTTATATGCAAATATAAAGGTGTATTGTTTATTTTCAGGCAACAATCGCAAAGTTTAATAAATAAAATGTTATGTAAAATGAATGTTGATAATAAATTTGAACTTTTTGGAGAAGTGGTAAATAATTAAAGGTTGAGTATTAACAGGTTCAATTGAAATTAAAGTTTTGGAATGTTTGGAAATTTTATTCAGATGCAACTGAGATGTTTATTTTAATGTAATGAGGTTTATGTTCATTGTGCGTGTTTACTATGTTTTATTATGTTGTATTATGTTAGTGTGTGTGGAAGGTGGAATTTAAAATAAATTCATATTTTAATAAATTATGTGAGGATGGAGAAGGTGGTTACTAGGGTGTTAGTAACGAAATATTAAATATTAAAATGGGTTACATCAATAATGTAGAGTATGTAATTGATTTTCTGATGTAAATGAATGATGTGTTGACGAGGAGTATATTATTTTGATGTATTAAGGAGTAATATGAAGATGCTTAACGATTGTTAAGTAAGTAATTTGTTCTAATGTAGTTGATTTAATGTGTTTTACTCTATATAAGAAGTTTGTTAATTTCGAAATGTGAATGGAATATTTATAATGGAAGGTATTTGTACGTTGTAATGGAAATGTTTATTTAAATTTTGATGGGAATCAGAGCGATCATTTTGAATTTTGGGTAAGAGTTAACGAGAGAAGGTTATACAGAATGTTGGTATGGAATTCTTACAATGTATTATACTTAGACTAAGTATTCAACCATGTGTAGGATGGATCTAAAAAAAACTCGGTACTTCTTAACGCAAACCAACACAGCTAAGGGGAACCAGATCAGTTAGAGATATGTTATTATACCAGGCCACTATTTGATATTTTTGATTTCATGTTTCAGTGTCTGGTGATGCTGTGGCGTTGGCCTTGTGCTGGCCTGCGTGCCAGAGCAGGAGCGTCAAGTGCCTGTCTGGCCTTGCGGTGTTGGGATCTCGAAAGAGAAGTCCAGTAAGGTCATTCAGGTGCGGTCACAGTCACTGGACCTGGGATAAGTTAACCACAATTTTGAATAAAACGTAGAGGGGGTTGTGGCGACATATCTTGGCTGATCCCTTTAGAAAGTATGAGTGTCAATGAGAGCTTTTGTGCTTCAGCATAAAACCTCTCATTGGGGGGTATTGTAATGGGTCTAAATTTACATAAATATTATTTTCAAATTTTATGAGTTCTATAACATGTGCAGATGAGGCCCCTTAAGGTGAGACAATTGCCAGTAAAGGTTTTCAGGACCATATATGGTTATGCAGCAAATCTCGAGTTATTTGCAGTCAGTGATTAATAACGAAAGAATGTTGTTGACGAAAATCAGTTTGTGGCGAGTTAAAAAGGTGATACTAAGTTCAGCGAAACTTTTCAATACTGAGGACGAGACTTATGGCGGGGAGCGGAGTGAACCAGTTTAGAGACGACACAAACAAAAATTTTTAACACTAAAATTCAGTCGGCAAACAATATCTAAATAAAGCGGACGTGGGCAGTTTCGCTCGCCGCCAGCTGAGTACAGTTTTCGCCCGCATAAACAGCATAAAACGCAAATTTAAAAATGTTAAATTTCATTAGTATTGGAATTTAAAACAATATAAATAATATATTAATCAGTGATCAGTAAAACTAAATTGACAGATCGGCCGTCAGATATAAAAGTGAAAACAACAAAAAGTGCACGCAACAGGAGACGTCTCGTAGGATGAAACCATACGCAACATTAAAGGGAAGTAGACATTTCAACAATAATTAACTACTGGCTTTTCACTATATTTTAAAGTTGAGCTCAACAAAATCTAAAAATATGTAAAATGGTATGATTGTGTGGGTGAAGAATATGAATATAGGCCTAACAAGAAGCGTTGAGTTTGCGTAATCTTGATATACGTACTAGTATTTTGATGTAATAGTTATTGGAAATCAGTTTTACGCCTTAAGGCGGAATAAATGTGTTCATGATCTTTTTATGTTATCAAAAGGAAATAAATAATGTTATATTTTACTTGATATATGCATTTTGTTATTTGTATTTGCCCACTGTTCTCTGCCGAAGTACACTAAACGAATTCCTGGACCAAACCTTACAGATAAAATCTATACTAAATTAATAATTAATTACTGGATAATACTTCAGTTGTTTCGCCCGAACAGGGACAATTTAATTATCAATAACTGAAAATACTTCAGTTGGCGCCCGAATTTACAGGGACATTGTAAATTAAAGTTGATTTACAATTTAGTCGAAAAATGACAGAGAAAGACGCAAATACAAATTTAGATGAAAGTGCAAAAGTGGGGTCAGTGTTGAATGTTACGCAAGATAGTATGGTAACCACGAATGAAAATGTCGAGAGCGTAGGCGAAATAGTGAATGTAAATGAAACGTTCGAAGTTGAGGGTACTAGAAGTAACGAGATAAATATATTTAATCAATTAGCGTTGATTATGGAAGTGATGAATAATAAGTTTGAACAACAAAATAAGAATAATGATAAGAATATGGAAATGATGAATAATAAGTTTGAAGTAATGAATATTAAGTTTGACCAACAAAATAAGAATAATGATAATTTGAACACGAGTTTAAATGAATTTAAAACTGAAAAGAAGTCAGATATTGATAATTTGAACACGAATTTGAATGAATTCAAAACTGAAATCAAATCAGAGTTAAAGGAAATGAATAATAAACTTGACAAACAAGACGAGAAATTAGGAGACATGAATAACGAATTCGTGAGTATAAGAAGCGAAATAGAAATGAGTAAATTAAGTATGAATAACAAATTTAAAAGTATAAGTGAGAGTTTTAATGGAGTGAGTGAGAAGTTTGTTGAATAAATAATAAACTAGAGAATATAGAAGGTGAATTAAAACAAATAAGTGGGTGTAGTGTTATCGAAAATGATGACGACACGGGTGAGTGTGACGAAAATGAAAATAACGAAGTAACAGACGACCATGGCGTCAATACAGGTGAGAATAATGGTGGTAAAATAACGAAAAATTGCGAAGAAATAATTAACAAGGTAAGTGTTAGTTATAAAAATGAATTAACAAGTAGTAGCGGTAAGATAGTTGAAAACGAGATATATAAAAGTGATACAGTGAAAATAAATAGTGATGATGATAATATAGAAACAGTGGGGTGTAGTGAGAGAGTAGTATTTGTAAATTAGAGAGAGAATATGAAGAGAATTATTTTGTGAATATAGGACAGAGGGTAACGTTTCCCCAGGTTTATTGTGAACCAAGATGTTTACAAAGGTTTTTGAAGGTCAAGAGTCCCTTAGAGGAAAACAATGTGTTTTCTAGTAGTCCCTTAATTTTTAGTAAGTGTTTTTATGATTTAGTACCCTCTGTATGGAACGATAGAAAAAGTACGAAATGGTGTTATGATGAAAGGTAGTGTTGTTTGAGGTTAACAGAGCTTATAACGAATTAGTAGAGAGGTTACATATTGACAGAGTTAGTGATATTAAGTACTTACCTTGCGAAATAGTTAGTGCAGCAAATGATGATAAGGTTGATGATATTGATTACTTACCTTGTGTCGAAACTGGCATAGCAGCAGATGATAATAATGATGAAATTATAATTGACCTAATTGTGACAAATTATACTCAGGGTGACTTGACTATACTCGATGGTGACAAGTTATATGATGTAATAATATGTAATAATCCTGTTGATATTGTGGAAAAATATGAGAATTTAAACAGTCTTTATATTGATGGAGATAATATAATGAATTTAATAAATAATGAGTTGTCTATACGTAAGTCCAGGTCATTATACGATGATGGGGGGTAAACAATTAATGTTTATGAACGTTTAACTATGTGAGTAGGGTGTTTTGAAATGAACTGTTTTGTGAAATGATTTGTGGTAAACAGATAATAATGAGGATTGTAAATACTTTTGTGTTGATATTAAATATAATATAATATAAAATGTAATAATGTAGCAAAGGTAAAGTATACTCAACTTTGTGAATATTGTTAAAGTAATGAAATGTGTTCGATAAAATAATTGAATTAATTTGAAGGGAGATAATAAATTAAATATTGTATAAGATGAATATTGATAACAAATTAAAAAATTCTTGAGAATTGAATGGTATAGTAAATGCTAAATAATTGATGATTGATTAGTAAAATGTTCAATTGAAATTAAAGTGTAATGTCTACAATTTTATATGCAAATATAAAGGTGTATTGTTTATTTTCAGACAACAATCGCAAAGTTTAATAAATAAAATGTTATGTAAAATGAATGTTGATAATAAATTTGAACTTTTTGGAGAAGTGGTAAATAATTAAAGGTTGAGTATTAACAGGTTCAATTGAAATTAAAGTTTTGGAATGTTTGGAAATTTTATTCAGATGCAACTGAGATGTTTATTTTAATGTAATGAGGTTTATGTTCATTGTGCGTGTTTACTATGTTTTATTATGTTGTATTATGTTAGTGTGTGTGGAAGGTGGAATTTAAAATAAATTCATATTTTAATAAATTATGTGAGGATGGAGAAGGTGGTTACTAGGGTGTTAGTAACGAAATATTAAATATTAAAATGGGTTACATCAATAATGTAGAGTATGTAATTGATTTTCTGATGTAAATGAATGATGTGTTGACGAGGAGTATATTATTTTGATGTATTAAGGAGTAATATGAAGATGCTTAACGATTGTTAAGTAAGTAATTTGTTCTAATGTAGTTGATTTAATGTGTTTTACTCTATATAAGAAGTTTGTTAATTTCGAAATGTGAATGGAATATTTATAATGGAAGGTATTTGTACGTTGTAATGGAAATGTTTATTTAAATTTTGATGGGAATCAGAGCGATCATTTTGAATTTTGGGTAAGAGTTAACGAGAGAAGGTTATACAGAATGTTGGTATGGAATTCTTACAATGTATTATACTTAGACTAAGTATTCAACCATGTGTAGGATGGATCTAAAAAAAACTCGGTACTTCTTAACGCAAACCAACACAGCTAAGGGGAACCAGATCAGTTAGAGATATGTTATTATACCAGGCCACTATTTGATATTTTTGATTTCATGTTTCAGTGTCTGGTGATGCTGTGGCGTTGGCCTTGTGCTGGCCTGCGTGCCAGAGCAGGAGCGTCAAGTGCCTGTCTGGCCTTGCGGTGTTGGGATCTCGAAAGAGAAGTCCAGTAAGGTCATTCAGGTGCGGTCACAGTCACTGGACCTGGGATAAGTTAACCACAATTTTGAATAAAACGTAGAGGGGGTTGTGGCGACATATCTTGGCTGATCCCTTTAGAAAGTATGAGTGTCAATGAGAGCTTTTGTGCTTCAGCATAAAACCTCTCATTGGGGGGTATTGTAATGGGTCTAAATTTACATAAATATTATTTTCAAATTTTATGAGTTCTATAACATGTGCAGATGAGGCCCCTTAAGGTGAGACGATTGCCAGTAAAGGTTTTCAGGACCATATATGGTTATGCAGCAAATCTCGAGTTATTTGCAGTCAGTGATTAATAACGAAAGAATGTTGTTGACGAAAATCAGTTTGTGGCGAGTTAAAAAGGTGATACTAAGTTCAGCGAAACTTTTCAATACTGAGGACGAGACTTATGGCGGGGAGCGGAGTGAACCAGTTTAGAGACGACACAAACAAAAATTTTTAACACTAAAATTCAGTCGGCAAACAATATCTAAATAAAGCGGACGTGGGCAGTTTCGCTCGCCGCCAGCTGAGTACCGTTTTCGCCCGCATAAACAGCATAAAACGCAAATTTAAAAATGTTAAATTTCATTAGTATTGGAATTTAAAACAATATAAATAATATATTAATCAGTGATCAGTAAAACTAAATTGACAGATCGGCCGTCAGATATAAAAGTGAAAACAACAAAAAGTGCACGCAACAGGAGACGTCTCGTAGGATGAAACCATACGCAACATTAAAGGGAAGTAGACATTTCAACAATAATTAACTACTGGCTTTTCACTATATTTTAAAGTTGAGCTCAACAAAATCTAAAAATATGTAAAATGGTATGATTGTGTGGGTGAAGAATATGAATATAGGCCTAACAAGAAGCGTTGAGTTTGCGTAATCTTGATATACGTACTAGTATTTTGATGTAATAGTTATTGGAAATCAGTTTTACGCCTTAAGGCGGAATAAATGTGTTCATGATCTTTTTATGTTATCAAAAGGAAATAAATAATGTTATATTTTACTTGATATATGCATTTTGTTATTTGTATTTGCCCACTGTTCTCTGCCGAAGTACACTAAACGAATTCCTGGACCAAACCTTACAGATAAAATCTATACTAAATTAATAATTAATTACTGGATAATACTTCAGTTGTTTCGCCCGAACAGGGACAATTTAATTATCAATAACTGAACATACTTCAGTTGGCGCCCGAATTTACAGGAACATTGTAAATTAAAGTTGATTTACAATTTAGTCGAAAAATGGCAGACAAAGACGCAAATACAAATTTAGATGAAAGTGCAGATGTGGGGTCAGTGTTGAATGTTACGCAAGATAGTATGGTAACCACGAATGAAAATGTCGAGAGCGTAGGCGAAATAGTGAATGTAAATGAAACGTTCGAAGTTGAGGGTACTAGAAGTAACGAGATAAATATATTTAATCAATTAGCGTTGATTATGGAAGAGATAAATAATAAGTTTCAACAACAAAATAAGAATAATGATAAGAATATGGAAATGATGAATAATAAGTTTGAAGTAATGAATATTACGTTTCACCAACAAAATAAGAATAATGATAATTTGAACACGAGTTTAAATGAATTTAAAACTGAAATGAAGTCAGATATTGATAATTTGAACACGAATTTGAATGAATTCAAAACTGAAATCAAATCAGAGATAAATGAAATGAATAATAAACTTGACAAACAAGACGAGAAATTAGGAGACATGAATAACGAATTCGTGAGTATAAGAAACGAAATAGAAATGAGTAAATTAAGTATGAATAACCAATTTAAAAGTATAAGTGAGAGTTTTAATGGAGTGAGTGAGAAGTTTGTTGAATAAATAATAAACTAGAGAATATAGAAGGTGAATTAAAACAAATAAGTGGGTGTAGTGGTATCGAAAATGATGACGACACGGGTGAGTGTGACGAAAATGAAAATAACGAAGTAACAGACGACCATGGCGTCAATACAGGTGAGAATAATGGTGGTAAAATAACGAAAAATTGCGAAGAAATAATTAACAAGGTAAGTGTTAGTTATAAAAATGAATTAACAAGTAGTAGCGGTAAGATAGTTGAAAACGAGATATATAAAATTGATACAGTGAAAATAAAAAGTGATGATGATAATATAGAAACAGTGGGGTGTAGTGAGAGAGTAGTATTTGTAAATTAGAGAGAGAATATGAAGAGAATTATTTTGTGAATATAGGACAGAGGGTAACGTTTCCCCAGGTTTATTGTGAACCAAGATGTTTACAAAGGTTTTTGAAGGGCAAGAGTCCCTTAGAGGAAAACAATGTGTTTTCTAGTAGTCCCTTAATTTTTAGTAAGTGTTTTTATGATTTAGTACCCTCTGTATGGAACGATAGAAAAAGTACGAAATGGTGTTATGATGAAAGGTAGTGTTGTTTGAGGTTAACAGAGCTTATAACGAATTAGTAGAGAGGTTACATATTGACAGAGTTAGTGATATTAAGTACTTACCTTGCGAAATAGTTAGTGCAGCAAATGATGATAAGGTTGATGATATTGATTACTTACCTTGTGTCGAAACTGGCATAGCAGCAGATGATAATAATGATGAAATTATAATTGACCTAATTGTGACAAATTATACTCAGGGTGACTTGACTATACTCGATGGTGACAAGTTATATGATGTAATAATATGTAATAATCCTGTTGATATTGTGGAAAAATATGAGAATTTAAACAGTCTTTATATTGATGGAGATAATATAATGAATTTAATAAATAATGAGTTGTGTATACGTAAGTCCAGGTCATTATACGATGATGGGGGGTAAACAATTAATGTTTATGAACGTTTAACTATGTGAGTAGGGTGTTTTGAAATGAACTGTTTTGTGAAATGATTTGTGGTAAACAGATAATAATGAGGATTGTAAATACTTTTGTGTTGATATTAAATATAATATAATATAAAATGTAATAATGTAGCAAAGGTAAAGTATACTCAACTTTGTGAATATTGTTAAAGTAATGAAATGTGTTCGATAAAATAATTGAATTAATTTGAAGGGAGATAATAAATTAAATATTGTATAAGATCAATATTGATAACAAATTAAAAAATTCTTGAGAATTGAATGGTATAGTAAATGCTAAACAATTGTTGATTGATTAGTAAAATGTTCAATTGAAATTAAAGTGTAATGTCTACAATTTTATATGCAAATATAAAGATGTATTGTTTATTTTCAGGCAACAATCGCAATGTTTAATAAATAAAATGTTATGTAAAATGAATGTTGATAATAAATTTGAACTTTTTGGAGAAGTGGTAAATAATTAAAGGTTGAGTATTAACAGGTTCAATTGAAATTAAAGGTTTGGAATGTTTGGAAATTTTATTCAGATGCAACTGAGATGTTTATTTTAATGCAATGAGGTTTATGTTCATTGTGCGTGTTTACTATGTTTTATTATGTTGTATTATGTTAGTGTGTGTGGAAGGTGGAATTTAAAATAAATTCATATTTTAATAAATTATGTGAGGATGGAGAAGGTGGTTACTAGTGTGTTAATAACGAAATATTAAATATTAAAATGGGTTACATCAATAATGTAGAGTATGTAATTGATTTTCTGATGTAAATGAATGATGTGTTGACGAGGAGTATATTATGTTGATGTATTAAGGAGTAATATGAAGATGCTTAACGATTGTTAAGTAAGTAATTTGTTCTAATGTAGTTGATTTAATGTGTTTTACTCTATATAAGAAGTTTGTTAATTTCGAAATGTGAATGGAATATTTATAATGGAAGGTATTTGTACGTTGTAATGGAAATGATTATTTAAATTTTGATGGGAATCAGAGCGATCATTTTGAATTTTGGGGTAAGAGTTAACGAGAGAAGGTTATACAGAATGTTGGTATGGAATTCTTACAATGTATTATACTTAGACTAAGTATTCAACCATGTGTAGGATGGATCTAAAAAAAACTCGGTACTTCTTAACGCAAACCAACACAGCTAAGGGGAACCAGATCAGTTAGAGATATGTTATTATACCAGGCCACTATTTGATATTTTTGAATTCATGTTTCAGTGTCTGGTGATGCTGTGGCGTTGGCCCTGTGCTGGCCTGCGTGCCAGAGCAGGAGCGTCAAGTGCCTGTCTGGCCTTGCGGTGTTGGGATCTCGAAAGAGAAGTCCAGTAAGGTCATTCAGGTGCGGTCACAGTCACTGGACCTGGGGTAAGTTAACCACAGTTTTGAATAAAACGTAGAGGGGGTTGTGGCGACATAGCTTGGCTGATCCCTTTAGAAAGTATGAGTGTGTCAATGAGAGCTTTTGTGCTTCAGCATAAAACCTCTCATTGGGGGGTATTGTAATGGGTCTAAATTTACATAAATATTATTTTCAAATTTTATGAGTTCTATAACATGTGCAGGTGAGGCCCCTTAAGGTGAGACGATTGCCAGTAAAGGTTTTCAGGACCATATATGGTTATGCAGCAAATCTCGAGTTATTTGCAGTCAGTGATTAATAGCGAAAGAATGTTGTTGACGAAAATCAGTTCGTGGCGAGTTAAAAAGGTGATACTAAGTTCAGCGAAACTTTTCAATACTGAGGACGAGACGTATGGCGGGGAGCGGAGTGAACCAGTTTAGAGACGACACAAACAGAAATTTTTAACACTAAAATTCAGTCGGCAAACAATATCTAAATAAAGCGGACGTGGGCAGTTTCGCTCGCCGCCAGCTGAGTACCGTTTTCGCCCGCATAAACAGCATAAAACGCAAATTTAAAAATGTTAAATTTCATTAGTATTGGAATTTAAAACAATATAAATAATATATTAATCAGTGATCAGTAAAACTAAATTGACAGATCGGCCGTAAGATATAAAAGTGAAAACAACAAAAAGTGCACGCAACAGGAGACGTCTCGTAGGATGAAACCATACGCAACATTAAAGGGAAGTAGACATTTCAACAATAATTAACTACTGGCTTTTCACTATATTTTAAAGCTGAGCTCAACAAAATCTAAAAATATGTAAAATGGTATGATTGTGTGGGTGAAGAATATGAATATAGGCCTAACAAGAAGCGTTGAGTTTGCGTAATCTTGATATACGTACTAGTATTTTGAAGTAATAGTTGTTGGAAATCAGTTTTACGCCTTAAGGCGGAATAAATATGTTCATGATCTTTTTATGTTATCAAAAGGAAATAAATAATGTTATATTTTACTTGATATATGCATTTTGTTATTTGTATTTGCCCACTGTTCTCTGCCGAAGTACACTAAACGACATCCTGGACCAAACCTTACAGATAAAATCTATATTAAATTAATAATTAATTACTGGATAATACTTCAGTTGTTTCGCCCGAACAGGGACAATTTAATTATCAATAACTGAACATACTTCAGTTGGCGCCCAAATTTACAGGAACATTGTAATTTAAAGTTGATTTACAATTTAGTCGAAAAATGGCAGAGAAAGACGCAAATACAAATTTAGATGAAAGTGCAGATGTGGGGTCAGTGTTGAATGTTACGCAAGATAGTATGGTAACCACGAATGAAAATGTCGAGAGCGTAGGCGAAATAGTGAATGTAAATGAAACGTTCGAAGTTGAGGGTACTAGAAGTAACGAGATAAATATATTTAATCAATTAGCGTTGATTATGGAAGAGATAAATAATAAGTTTGAACAACAAAATAAGAATAATGATAAGAATATGGAAATGATGAATAATAAGATTGAAGTAATGAATATTAAGTTTGACCAACAAAATAAGAATAATGATAATTTGAACACGAGTTTAAATGAATTTAAAACTGAAATGAAGTCAGATATTGATAATTTGAACACGAATTTGAATGAATTCAAAACTGAAATCAAATCAGAGATAAATGAAATGAATAATAAACTTGACAAACAAGACGAGAAATTAGGAGACATAAATAACGAATTCGTGAGTATAAGAAGCGAAATAGAAATGAGTAAATTAAGTATGAATAACCAATTTAAAAGTATAGGTGAGAGTTTTAATGGAGTGAGTGAGAAGTTTGTTGAATATATAATAAACTAGAGAATATAGAAGGTGAATTAAAACAAATAAGTGGGTGTAGTGGTATCGAAAATGATGACGACACGGGTGAGTGTGACGAAAATGAAAATAACGAAGTAACAGACGACCATGGTGAGAATAATGGTGGTAAAATAACGAAAAATTACGAAGAAATAATTAACAAGGTAAGTGTTAGTTATAAAAATGAATTAACAAGTAGTAGCGGTAAGGTAGTTGAAAACGAGATATATAAAAGTGATACAGTGAAAATAAATAATGATGATGATAATATAGAAACAGTGGGGTGTAGTGAGAGAGTAGAAATCAGTATTTGTAAATTAGAGAGAGAATATGAAGAGAATTATTTTGTGAATATAGGACAGAGGGTAACGTTTCCCCAGGTTTATTGTGAACCAAGATGTTTACAAAGGTTTTTGAAGGGCAAGAGTCCCTTAGAGGAAAACAATGTGTTTTCTAGTAGTCCCTTAATTTTTAGTAAGTGTTTTTATGATTTAGTACCCTCTGTATGGAACGATAGAAAAAGTACGAAATGGTGTTATGATGAAAGGTAGTGTTGTTTGAGGTTAACAGAGCTTATAACGAATTAGTAGAGAGGTTACATATTGACAGAATTAGTGATATTAAGTACTTACCTTGCGAAATAGTTAGTGCAGCAAATGATGATAAGGTTGATGATATTGATTACTTACCTTGTGTCGAAACTGGCATAGCAGCAGATGATAATAATGATGAAATTATAATTGACCTAATTGTGACAAATTATACTCGGGGTGACTTGACTATACTCGATGGTGACAAGTTATATGATGTAATAATATGTAATAATCCTGTTGATATTGTGGAAAAATATGAGAATTTAAACAGTCTTTATATTGATGGAGATAATATAATGAATTTAATAAATAATGAGTTGTGTATACGTAAGTCCAGGTCATTATACGATGATGGGGGGTAAACAATTAATGTTTATGAACGTTTAACTATGTGAGTAGGGTGTTTTGAAATGAACTGTTTTGTGAAATGATTTGTGGTAAACAGATAATAATGAGGATTGTAAATACTTTTGTGTTGATATTAAATATAATATAATATAAAATGTAATAATGTAGCAAAGGTAAAGTATACTCAACTTTGTGAATATTGTTAAAGTAATGAAATGTGTTCGATAAAATAATTGAATTAATTTGAAGGGAGATAATAAATTAAATATTGTATAAGATGAATATTGATAACAAATTAAAAAATTCTTGAGAATTGAATGGTATAGTAAATGCTAAATAATTGATGATTGATTAGTAAAATGTTCAATTGAAATTAAAGTGTAATGTCTACAATTTTATATGCAAATATAAAGGTGTATTGTTTATTTTCAGGCAACAATCGCAAAGTTTAATAAATAAAATGTTATGTAAAATGAATGTTGATAATAAATTTGAACTTTTTGGAGAAGTGGTAAATAATTAAAGGTTGAGTATTAACAGGTTCAATTGAAATTAAAGTTTTGGAATGTTTGGAAATTTTATTCAGATGCAACTGAGATGTTTATTTTAATGTAATGAGGTTTATGTTCATTGTGCGTGTTTACTATGTTTTATTATGTTGTATTATGTTAGTGTGTGTGGAAGGTGGAATTTAAAATAAATTCATATTTTAATAAATTATGTGAGGATGGAGAAGGTGGTTACTAGGGTGTTAGTAACGAAATATTAAATATTAAAATGGGTTACATCAATAATGTAGAGTATGTAATTGATTTTCTGATGTAAATGAATGATGTGTTGACGAGGAGTATATTATTTTGATGTATTAAGGAGTAATATGAAGATGCTTAACGATTGTTAAGTAAGTAATTTGTTCTAATGTAGTTGATTTAATGTGTTTTACTCTATATAAGAAGTTTGTTAATTTCGAAATGTGAATGGAATATTTATAATGGAAGGTATTTGTACGTTGTAATGGAAATGTTTATTTAAATTTTGATGGGAATCAGAGCGATCATTTTGAATTTTGGGGTAAGAGTTAACGAGAGAAGGTTATACAGAATGTTGGTATGGAATTCTTACAATGTATTATACTTAGACTAAGTATTCAACAACCATGTGTAGGATGGATCTAAAAAAAAAAAAAAACTTGGTACTTCTTAACGCAAACCAACACAGCTAAGGGGAACCAGATCAGTTAGAGATATGTTATTATACCAGGCCACTATTTGATATTTTTGATTTCATGTTTCAGTGTCTGGTGATGCTGTGGCGTTGGCCCTGTGCTGGCCTGCGTGCCAGAGCAGGAGCGTCAAGTGCCTGTCTGGCCTTGCGGTGTTGGGATCTCGAAAGAGAAGTCCAGTAAGGTCATTCAGGTGCGGTCACAGTCACTGGACCTGGGGTAAGTTAACCACAATTTTGAATTAAACGTAGAGGGGGTTGTGGCGACATATCTTGGCTGATCCCTTTAGAAAGTATGAGAGTGTCAATGAGAGCTTTTGTGCTTCAACATAAAACCTCTCATTGGGGGGGTATTGTAATGGGTCTAAATTTACATAAATATTATTTTCAAATTTTATGAGTTCTATAACATGTGCAGATGAGGCCCCTTAAGGTGAGACGATTGCCAGTAAAGGTTTTCAGGACCATATATGGTTATGCAGCAAATCTCGAGTTATTTGCAGTCAGTGATTAATAACGAAAGAATGTTGTTAACGAAAATCAGTTCGTGGCGAGTTAAAAAGGTGATACTAAGTTCAGTGAAACTTTTCAATACTGAGGACGAGACGTATGGCGGGGAGCGGAGTGAACCAGTTTAGAGACGACACAAACAGAAATTGTTAACACTAAAATTCAGTCGGCAAACAATATCTAAATAAAGCGGACGTGGGCAGTTTCGCTCGCCGCCAGCTGAGTACCGTTTTCGCCCGCATAAACAGCATAAAACGCAAATTTAAAAATGTTAAATTTCATTAGTATTGGAATTTAAAACAATATAAATAATATATTAATCAGTGATCAGTAAAACTAAATTGACAGATCGGCCGTAAGATATAAAAGTGAAAACAACAAAAAGTGCACGCAACAGGAGACGTCTCGTAGGATGAAACCATACGCAACATTAAAGGGAAGTAGACATTTCAACAATAATTAACTACTGGCTTTTCACTATATTTTAAAGCTGAGCTCAACAAAATCTAAAAATATGTAAAATGGTATGATTGTGTGGGTGAAGAATATGAATATAGGCCTAACAAGAAGCGTTGAGTTTGCGTAATCTTGATATACGTACTAGTATTTTGAAGTAATAGTTGTTGGAAATCAGTTTTACGCCTTAAGGCGGAATAAATATGTTCATGATCTTTTTATGTTATCAAAAGGAAATAAATAATGTTATATTTTACTTGATATATGCATTTTGTTATTTGTATTTGCCCACTGTTCTCTGCCGAAGTACACTAAACGAATTCCTGGACCAAACCTTACAGATAAAATCTATATTAAATTAATAATTAATTACTGGATAATACTTCAGTTGTTTCGCCCGAACAGGGACAATTTAATTATCAATAACTGAACATACTTCAGTTGGCGCCCAAATTTACAGGAACATTGTAAATTAAAGTTGATTTACAATTTAGTCGAAAAATGGCAGAGAAAGACGCAAATACAAATTTAGATGAAAGTGCAGATGTGGGGTCAGTGTTGAATGTTACGCAAGATAGTATGGTAACCACGAATGAAAATGTAGAGAGCGTAGGCGAAATAGTGAATGTAAATGAAACGTTCGAAGTTGAGGGTACTAGAAGTAACGAGATAAATATATTTAATCAATTAGCGTTGATTATGGAAGAGATAAATAATAAGTTTGAACAACAAAATAAGAATAATGATAAGAATATGGAAATGATGAATAATAAGATTGAAGTAATGAATATTAAGTTTGACCAACAAAATAAGAATAATGATAATTTGAACACGAGTTTAAATGAATTTAAAACTGAAATGAAGTCAGATATTGATAATTTGAACACGAATTTGAATGAATTCAAAACTGAAATCAAATCAGAGATAAATGAAATGAATAATAAACTTGACAAACAAGACGAGAAATTAGGAGACATAAATAACGAATTCGTGAGTATAAGAAGCGAAATAGAAATGAGTAAATTAAGTATGAATAACCAATTTAAAAGTATAGGTGAGAGTTTTAATGGAGTGAGTGAGAAGTTTGTTGAATAAATAATAAACTAGAGAATATAGAAGGTGAATTAAAACAAATAAGTGGGTGTAGTGGTATCGAAAATGATGACGACACGGGTGAGTGTGACGAAAATGAAAATAACGAAGTAACAGACGACCATGGTGAGAATAATGGTGGTAAAATAACGAAAAATTACGAAGAAATAATTAACAAGGTAAGTGTTAGTTATAAAAATGAATTAACAAGTAGTAGCGGTAAGGTAGTTGAAAACGAGATATATAAAAGTGATACAGTGAAAATAAATAATGATGATGATAATATAGAAACAGTGGGGTGTAGTGAGAGAGTAGAAATCAGTATTTGTAAATTAGAGAGAGAATATGAAGAGAATTATTTTGTGAATATAGGACAGAGGGTAACGTTTCCCCAGGTTTATTGTGAACCAAGATGTTTACAAAGGTTTTTGAAGGGCAAGAGTCCCTTAGAGGAAAACAATGTGTTTTCTAGTAGTCCCTTAATTTTTAGTAAGTGTTTTTATGATTTAGTACCCTCTGTATGGAACGATAGAAAAAGTACGAAATGGTGTTATGATGAAAGGTAGTGTTGTTTGAGGTTAACAGAGCTTATAACGAATTAGTAGAGAGGTTACATATTGACAGAATTAGTGATATTAAGTACTTACCTTGCGAAATAGTTAGTGCAGCAAATGATGATAAGGTTGATGATATTGATTACTTACCTTGTGTCGAAACTGGCATAGCAGCAGATGATAATAATGATGAAATTATAATTGACCTAATTGTGACAAATTATACTCAGGGTGACTTGACTATACTCGATGGTGACAAGTTATATGATGTAATAATATGTAATAATCCTGTTGATATTGTGGAAAAATATGAGAATTTAAACAGTCTTTATATTGATGGAGATAATATAATGAATTTAATAAATAATGAGTTGTGTATACGTAAGTCCAGGTCATTATACGATGATGGGGGGTAAACAATTAATGTTTATGAACGTTTAACTATGTGAGTAGGGTGTTTTGAAATGAACTGTTTTGTGAAATGATTTGTGGTAAACAGATAATAATGAGGATTGTAAATACTTTTGTGTTGATATTAAATATAATATAATATAAAATGTAATAATGTAGCAAAGGTAAAGTATACTCAACTTTGTGAATATTGTTAAAGTAATGAAATGTGTTCGATAAAATAATTGAATTAATTTGAAGGGAGATAATAAATTAAATATTGTATAAGATCAATATTGATAACAAATTAAAAAATTCTTGAGAATTGAATGGTATAGTAAATGCTAAACAATTGTTGATTGATTAGTAAAATGTTCAATTGAAATTAAAGTGTAATGTCTACAATTTTATATGCAAATATAAAGATGTATTGTTTATTTTCAGGCAACAATCGCAATGTTTAATAAATAAAATGTTATGTAAAATGAATGTTGATAATAAATTTGAACTTTTTGGAGAAGTGGTAAATAATTAAAGGTTGAGTATTAACAGGTTCAATTGAAATTAAAGTTTTGGAATGTTTGGAAATTTTATTCAGATGCAACTGAGATGTTTATTTTAATGCAATGAGGTTTATGTTCATTGTGCGTGTTTACTATGTTTTATTATGTTGTATTATGTTAGTGTGTGTGGAAGGTGGAATTTAAAATAAATTCATATTTTAATAAATTATGTGAGGATGGAGAAGGTGGTTACTAGGGTGTTAATAACGAAATATTAAATATTAAAATGGGTTACATCAATAATGTAGAGTATGTAATTGATTTTCTGATGTAAATGAATGATGTGTTGACGAGGAGTATATTATGTTGATGTATTAAGGAGTAATATGAAGATGCTTAACGATTGTTAAGTAAGTAATTTGTTCTAATGTAGTTGATTTAATGTGTTTTACTCTATATAAGAAGTTTGTTAATTTCGAAATGTGAATGGAATATTTATAATGGAAGGTATTTGTACGTTGTAATGGAAATGATTATTTAAATTTTGATGGGAATCAGAGCGATCATTTTGAATTTTGGGGTAAGAGTTAACGAGAGAAGGTTATACAGAATGTTGGTATGGAATTCTTACAATGTATTATACTTAGACTAAGTATTCAACCATGTGTAGGATGGATCTAAAAAAAACTCGGTACTTCTTAACGCAAACCAACACAGCTAAGGGGAACCAGATCAGTTAGAGATATGTTATTATACCAGGCCACTATTTGATATTTTTGATTTCATGTTTCAGTGTCTGGTGATGCTGTGGCGTTGGCCCTGTGCTGGCCTGCGTGCCAGAGCAGGAGCGTCAAGTGCCTGTCTGGCCTTGCGGTGTTGGGATCTCGAAAGAGAAGTCCAGTAAGGTCATTCAGGTGCGGTCACAGTCACTGGACCTGGGGTAAGTTAACCACAGTTTTGAATAAAACGTAGAGGGGGTTGTGGCGACATAGCTTGGCTGATCCCTTTAGAAAGTATGAGTGTGTCAATGAGAGCTTTTGTGCTTCAGCATAAAACCTCTCATTGGGGGGTATTGTAATGGGTCTAAATTTACATAAATATTATTTTCAAATTTTATGAGTTCTATAACATGTGCAGATGAGGCCCCTTAAGGTGAGACGATTGCCAGTAAAGGTTTTCAGGACCATATATGGTTATGCAGCAAATCTCGAGTTATTTGCAGTCAGTGATTAATAGCGAAAGAATGTTGTTGACGAAAATCAGTTCGTGGCGAGTTAAAAAGGTGATACTAAGTTCAGCGAAACTTTTCAATACTGAGGACGAGACGTATGGCGGGGAGCGGAGTGAACCAGTTTAGAGACGACACAAACAGAAATTTTTAACACTAAAATTCAGTCGGCAAACAATATCTAAATAAAGCGGACGTGGGCAGTTTCGCTCGCCGCCAGCTGAGTACCGTTTTCGCCCGCATAAACAGCATAAAACGCAAATTTAAAAATGTTAAATTTCATTAGTATTGGAATTTAAAACAATATAAATAATATATTAATCAGTGATCAGTAAAACTAAATTGACAGATCGGCCGTAAGATATAAAAGTGAAAACAACAAAAAGTGCACGCAACAGGAGACGTCTCGTAGGATGAAACCATACGCAACATTAAAGGGAAGTAGACATTTCAACAACAATTAACTACTGGCTTTTCACTATATTTTAAAGCTGAGCTCAACAAAATCTAAAAATATGTAAAATGGTATGATTGTGTGGGTGAAGAATATGAATATAGGCCTAACAAGAAGCGTTGAGTTTGCGTAATCTTGATATACGTACTAGTATTTTGAAGTAATAGTTGTTGGAAATCAGTTTTACGCCTTAAGGCGGAATAAATATGTTCATGATCCTTTTATGTTATCAAAAGGAAATAAATAATGTTATATTTTACTTGATATATGCATTTTGTTATTTGTATTTGCCCACTGTTCTCTGCCGAAGTACACTAAACGACATCCTGGACCAAACCTTACAGATAAAATCTATATTAAATTAATAATTAATTACTGGATAATACTTCAGTTGTTTCGCCCGAACAGGGACAATTTAATTATCAATAACTGAACATACTTCAGTTGGCGCCCAAATTTACAGGAACATTGTAAATTAAAGTTGATTTACAATTTAGTCAAAAAATGGCAGAGAAAGACGCAAATACAAATTTAGATGAAAGTGCAGATGTGGGGTCTGTGTTGAATGTTACGCAAGATAGTATGGTAACCACGAATGAAAATGTAGAGAGCGTAGGCGAAATAGTGAATGTAAATGAAACGTTCGAAGTTGAGGGTACTAGAAGTAACGAGATAAATATATTTAATCAATTAGCGTTGATTATGGAAGAGATAAATAATAAGTTTCAACAACAAAATAAGAATAATGATAAGAATATGGAAATGATGAATAATAAGTTTGAAGTAATGAATATTAAGTTTGACCAACAAAATAAGAATAATGATAATTTGAACACGAGTTTAAATGAATTTAAAACTGAAAAGAAGTCAGATATTGATAATTTGAACACGAATTTGAATGAATTCAAAACTGAAATCAAATCAGAGATAAATGAAATGAATAATAAACTTGACAAACAAGACGAGAAATTAGGAGACATAAATAACGAATTCGTGAGTATAAGAAGCGAAATAGAAATGAGTAAATTAAGTATGAATAACCAATTTAAAAGTATAGGTGAGAGTTTTAATGGAGTGAGTGAGAAGTTTGTTGAATATATAATAAACTAGAGAATATAGAAGGTGAATTAAAACAAATAAGTGGGTGTAGTGGTATCGAAAATGATGACGACACGGGTGAGTGTGACGAAAATGAAAATAACGAAGTAACAGACGACCATGGTGAGAATAATGGTGGTAAAATAACGAAAAATTACGAAGAAATAATTAACAAGGTAAGTGTTAGTTATAAAAATGAATTAAGAAGTAGTAGCGGTAAGGTAGTTGAAAACGAGATATATAAAAGTGATACAGTGAAAATAAATAATGATGATGATAATATAGAAACAGTGGGGTGTAGTGAGAGAGTAGAAATCAGTATTTGTAAATTAGAGAGAGAATATGAAGAGAATTATTTTGTGAATATAGGACAGAGGGTAACGTTTCCCCAGGTTTATTGTGAACCAAGATGTTTACAAAGGTTTTTGAAGGGCAAGAGTCCCTTAGAGGAAAACAATGTGTTTTCTAGTAGTCCCTTAATTTTTAGTAAGTGTTTTTATGATTTAGTACCCTCTGTATGGAACGATAGAAAAAGTACGAAATGGTGTTATGATGAAAGGTAGTGTTGTTTGAGGTTAACAGAGCTTATAACGAATTAGTAGAGAGGTTACATATTGACAGAATTAGTGATATTAAGTACTTACCTTGCGAAATAGTTAGTGCAGCAAATGATGATAAGGTTGATGATATTGATTACTTACCTTGTGTCGAAACTGGCATAGCAGCAGATGATAATAATGATGAAATTATAATTGACCTAATTGTGACAAATTATACTCAGGGTGACTTGACTATACTCGATGGTGACAAGTTATATGATGTAATAATATGTAATAATCCTGTTGATATTGTGGAAAAATATGAGAATTTAAACAGTCTTTATATTGATGGAGATAATATAATGAATTTAATAAATAATGAGTTGTGTATACGTAAGTCCAGGTCATTATACGATGATGGGGGGTAAACAATTAATGTTTATGAACGTTTAACTATGTGAGTAGGGTGTTTTGAAATGAACTGTTTTGTGAAATGATTTGTGGTAAACAGATAATAATGAGGATTGTAAATACTTTTGTGTTGATATTAAATATAATATAATATAAAATGTAATAATGTAGCAAAGGTAAAGTATACTCAACTTTGTGAATATTGTTAAAGTAATGAAATGTGTTCGATAAAATAATTGAATTAATTTGAAGGGAGATAATAAATTAAATATTGTATAAGATCAATATTGATAACAAATTAAAAAATTCTTGAGAATTGAATGGTATAGTAAATGCTAAACAATTGTTGATTGATTAGTAAAATGTTCAATTGAAATTAAAGTGTAATGTCTACAATTTTATATGCAAATATAAAGATGTATTGTTTATTTTCAGGCAACAATCGCAATGTTTAATAAATAAAATGTTATGTAAAATGAATGTTGATAATAAATTTGAACTTTTTGGAGAAGTGGTAAATAATTAAAGGTTGAGTATTAACAGGTTCAATTGAAATTAAAGTTTTGGAATGTTTGGAAATTTTATTCAGATGCAACTGAGATGTTTATTTTAATGCAATGAGGTTTATGTTCATTGTGCGTGTTTACTATGTTTTATTATGTTGTATTATGTTAGTGTGTGTGGAAGGTGGAATTTAAAATAAATTCATATTTTAATAAATTATGTGAGGATGGAGAAGGTGGTTACTAGGGTGTTAATAACGAAATATTAAATATTAAAATGGGTTACATCAATAATGTAGAGTATGTAATTGATTTTCTGATGTAAATGAATGATGTGTTGACGAGGAGTATATTATGTTGATGTATTAAGGAGTAATATGAAGATGCTTAACGATTGTTAAGTAAGTAATTTGTTCTAATGTAGTTGATTTAATGTGTTTTACTCTATATAAGAAGTTTGTTAATTTCGAAATGTGAATGGAATATTTATAATGGAAGGTATTTGTACGTTGTAATGGAAATGATTATTTAAATTTTGATGGGAATCAGAGCGATCATTTTGAATTTTGGGTAAGAGTTAACGAGAGAAGGTTATACAGAATGTTGGTATGGAATTCTTACAATGTATTATACTTAGACTAAGTATTCAACCATGTGTAGGATGGATCTAAAAAAAACTCGGTACTTCTTAACGCAAACCAACACAGCTAAGGGGAACCAGATCAGTTAGAGATATGTTATTATACCAGGCCACTATTTGATATTTTTGAATTCATGTTTCAGTGTCTGGTGATGCTGTGGCGTTGGCCCTGTGCTCGCCTGCGTGCCAGAGCAGGAGCGTCAAGTGCCTGTCTGGCCTTGCGGTGTTGGGATCTCGAAAGAGAAGTCCAGTAAGGTCATTCAGGTGCGGTCACAGTCACTGGACCTGGGGTAAGTTAACCACAGTTTTGAATAAAACGTAGAGGGGGTTGTGGCGACATAGCTTGGCTGATCCCTTTAGAAAGTATGAGTGTGTCAATGAGAGCTTTTGTGCTTCAGCATAAAACCTCTCATTGGGGGGTATTGTAATGGGTCTAAATTTACATAAATATTATTTTCAAATTTTATGAGTTCTATAACATGTGCAGATGAGGCCCCTTAAGGTGAGACGATTGCCAGTAAAGGTTTTCAGGACCATATATGGTTATGCAGCAAATCTCGAGTTATTTGCAGTCAGTGATTAATAGCGAAAGAATGTTGTTGACGAAAATCAGTTCGTGGCGAGTTAAAAAGGTGATACTAAGTTCAGCGAAACTTTTCAATACTGAGGACGAGACGTATGGCGGGGAGCGGAGTGAACCAGTTTAGAGACGACACAAACAGAAATTTTTAACACTAAAATTCAGTCGGCAAACAATATCTAAATAAAGCGGACGTGGGCAGTTTCGCTCGCCGCCAGCTGAGTACCGTTTTCGCCCGCATAAACAGCATAAAACGCAAATTTAAAAATGTTAAATTTCATTAGTATTGGAATTTAAAACAATATAAATAATATATTAATCAGTGATCAGTAAAACTAAATTGACAGATCGGCCGTAAGATATAAAAGTGAAAACAACAAAAAGTGCACGCAACAGGAGACGTCTCGTAGGATGAAACCATACGCAACATTAAAGGGAAGTAGACATTTCAACAATAATTAACTACTGGCTTTTCACTATATTTTAAAGCTGAGCTCAACAAAATCTAAAAATATGTAAAATGGTATGATTGTGTGGGTGAAGAATATGAATATAGGCCTAACAAGAAGCGTTGAGTTTGCGTAATCTTGATATACGTACTAGTATTTTGAAGTAATAGTTGTTGGAAATCAGTTTTACGCCTTAAGGCGGAATAAATATGTTCATGATCTTTTTATGTTATCAAAAGGAAATAAATAATGTTATATTTTACTTGATATATGCATTTTGTTATTTGTATTTGCCCACTGTTCTCTGCCGAAGTACACTAAACGACATCCTGGACCAAACCTTACAGATAAAATCTATATTAAATTAATAATTAATTACTGGATAATACTTCAGTTGTTTCGCCCGAACAGGGACAATTTAATTATCAATAACTGAACATACTTCAGTTGGCGCCCAAATTTACAGGAACATTGTAAATTAAAGTTGATTTACAATTTAGTCGAAAAATGGCAGAGAAAGACGCAAATACAAATTTAGATGAAAGTGCAGATGTGGGGTCAGTGTTGAATGTTACGCAAGATAGTATGGTAACCACGAATGAAAATGTAGAGAGCGTAGGCGAAATAGTGAATGTAAATGAAACGTTCGAAGTTGAGGGTACTAGAAGTAACGAGATAAATATATTTAATCAATTAGCGTTGATTATGGAAGAGATAAATAATAAGTTTCAACAACAAAATAAGAATAATGATAAGAATATGGAAATGATGAATAATAAGTTTGAAGTAATGAATATTAAGTTTGACCAACAAAATAAGAATAATGATAATTTGAACACGAGTTTAAATGAATTTAAAACTGAAAAGAAGTCAGATATTGATAATTTGAACACGAATTTGAATGAATTCAAAACTGAAATCAAATCAGAGATAAATGAAATGAATAATAAACTTGACAAACAAGACGAGAAATTAGGAGACATGAATAACGAATTCGTGAGTATAAGAAGCGAAATAGAAATGAGTAAATTAAGTATGAATAACCAATTTAAAAGTATAGGTGAGAGTTTTAATGGAGTGAGTGAGAAGTTTGTTGAATAAATAATAAACTAGAGAATATAGAAGGTGAATTAAAACAAATAAGTGGGTGTAGTGGTATCGAAAATGATGACGACACGGGTGAGTGTGACGAAAATGAAAATAACGAAGTAACAGACGACCATGGTGAGAATAATGGTGGTAAAATAACGAAAAATTACGAAGAAATAATTAACAAGGTAAGTGTTAGTTATAAAAATGAATTAACAAGTAGTAGCGGTAAGGTAGTTGAAAACGAGATATATAAAAGTGATACAGTGAAAATAAATAATGATGATGATAATATAGAAACAGTGGGGTGTAGTGAGAGAGTAGAAATCAGTATTTGTAAATTAGAGAGAGAATATGAAGAGAATTATTTTGTGAATATAGGACAGAGGGTAACGTTTCCCCAGGTTTATTGTGAACCAAGATGTTTACAAAGGTTTTTGAAGGGCAAGAGTCCCTTAGAGGAAAACAATGTGTTTTCTAGTAGTCCCTTAATTTTTAGTAAGTGTTTTTATGATTTAGTACCCTCTGTATGGAACGATAGAAAAAGTACGAAATGGTGTTATGATGAAAGGTAGTGTTGTTTGAGGTTAACAGAGCTTATAACGAATTAGTAGAGAGGTTACATATTGACAGAATTAGTGATATTAAGTACTTACCTTGCGAAATAGTTAGTGCAGCAAATGATGATAAGGTTGATGATATTGATTACTTACCTTGTGTCGAAACTGGCATAGCAGCAGATGATAATAATGATGAAATTATAATTGACCTAATTGTGACAAATTATACTCAGGGTGACTTGACTATACTCGATGGTGACAAGTTATATGATGTAATAATATGTAATAATCCTGTTGATATTGTGGAAAAATATGAGAATTTAAACAGTCTTTATATTGATGGAGATAATATAATGAATTTAATAAATAATGAGTTGTGTATACGTAAGTCCAGGTCATTATACGATGATGGGGGGTAAACAATTAATGTTTATGAACGTTTAACTATGTGAGTAGGGTGTTTTGAAATGAACTGTTTTGTGAAATGATTTGTGGTAAACAGATAATAATGAGGATTGTAAATACTTTTGTGTTGATATTAAATATAATATAATATAAAATGTAATAATGTAGCAAAGGTAAAGTATACTCAACTTTGTGAATATTGTTAAAGTAATGAAATGTGTTCGATAAAATAATTGAATTAATTTGAAGGGAGATAATAAATTAAATATTGTATAAGATCAATATTGATAACAAATTAAAAAATTCTTGAGAATTGAATGGTATAGTAAATGCTAAACAATTGTTGATTGATTAGTAAAATGTTCAATTGAAATTAAAGTGTAATGTCTACAATTTTATATGCAAATATAAAGATGTATTGTTTATTTTCAGGCAACAATCGCAATGTTTAATAAATAAAATGTTATGTAAAATGAATGTTGATAATAAATTTGAACTTTTTGGAGAAGTGGTAAATAATTAAAGGTTGAGTATTAACAGGTTCAATTGAAATTAAAGTTTTGGAATGTTTGGAAATTTTATTCAGATGCAACTGAGATGTTTATTTTAATGCAATGAGGTTTATGTTCATTGTGCGTGTTTACTATGTTTTATTATGTTGTATTATGTTAGTGTGTGTGGAAGGTGGAATTTAAAATAAATTCATATTTTAATAAATTATGTGAGGATGGAGAAGGTGGTTACTAGGGTGTTAATAACGAAATATTAAATATTAAAATGGGTTACATCAATAATGTAGAGTATGTAATTGATTTTCTGATGTAAATGAATGATGTGTTGAAGAGGAGTATATTATGTTGATGTATTAAGGAGTAATATGAAGATGCTTAACGATTGTTAAGTAAGTAACTTGTTCTAATGTAGTTGATTTAATGTGTTTTACTCTATATAAGAAGTTTGTTAATTTCGAAATGTGAATGGAATATTTATAATGGAAGGTATTTGTACGTTGTAATGGAAATGATTATTTAAATTTTGATGGGAATCAGAGCGATCATTTTGAATTTTGGGGTAAGAGTTAACGAGAGAAGGTTATACAGAATGTTGGTATGGAATTCTTACAATGTATTATACTTAGATTAAGTATTCAACCATGTGTAGGATGGATCTAAAAAAAACTCGGTACTTCTTAACGCAAACCAACACAGCTAAGGGGAACCAGATCAGTTAGAGATATGTTATTATACCAGGCCACTATTTGATATTTTTGAATTCATGTTTCAGTGTCTGGTGATGCTGTGGCGTTGGCCCTGTGCTGCCCTGCGTGCCAGAGCAGGAGCGTCAAGTGCCTGTCTGGCCTTGCGGTGTTGGGATCTCGAAAGAGAAGTCCAGTAAGGTCATTCAGGTGCGGTCACAGTCACTGGACCTGGGGTAAGTTAACCACAATTTTGAATAAAACGTAGAGGGGGTTGTGGCGACATAGCTTGGCTGATCCCTTTAGAAAGTATGAGTGTGTCAATGAGAGCTTTTGTGCTTCAGCATAAAACCTCTCATTGGGGGGTATTGTAATGGGTCTAAATTTACATAAATATTATTTTCAAATTTTATGAGTTCTATAACATGTGCAGATGAGGCCCCTTAAGGTGAGACGATTGCCAGTAAAGGTTTTCAGGACCATATATGGTTATGCAGCAAATCTCGAGTTATTTGCAGTCAGTGATTAATAGCGAAAGAATGTTGTTGACGAAAATCAGTTCGTGGCGAGTTAAAAAGGTGATACTAAGTTCAGCGAAACTTTTCAATACTGATGACGAGACGTATGGCGGGGAGCGGAGTGAACCAGTTTAGAGACGACACAAACAGAAATTTTTAACACTAAAATTCAGTCGGCAAACAATATCTAAATAAAGCGGACGTGGGCAGTTTCGCTCGCCGCCAGCTGAGTACCGTTTTCGCCCGCATAAACAGCATAAAACGCAAATTTAAAAATGTTAAATTTCATTAGTATTGGAATTTAAAACAATATAAATAATATATTAATCAGTGATCAGTAAAACTAAATTGACAGATCGGCCGTAAGATATAAAAGTGAAAACAACAAAAAGTGCACGCAACAGGAGACGTCTCGTAGGATGAAACCATACGCAACATTAAAGGGAAGTAGACATTTCAACAATAATTAACTACTGGCTTTTCACTATATTTTAAAGCTGAGCTCAACAAAATCTAAAAATATGTAAAATGGTATGATTGTGTGGGTGAAGAATATGAATATAGGCCTAACAAGAAGCGTTGAGTTTGCGTAATCTTGATATACGTACTAGTATTTTGAAGTAATAGTTGTTGGAAATCAGTTTTACGCCTTAAGGCGGAATAAATATGTTCATGATCCTTTTATGTTATCAAAAGGAAATAAATAATGTTATATTTTACTTGATATATGCATTTTGTTATTTGTATTTGCCCACTGTTCTCTGCCGAAGTACACTAAACGACATCCTGGACCAAACCTTACAGATAAAATCTATATTAAATTAATAATTAATTACTGGATAATACTTCAGTTGTTTCGCCCGAACAGGGACAATTTAATTATCAATAACTGAACATACTTCAGTTGGCGCCCGAATTTACAGGGACATTGTAAATAAAAGATGATTTACAATTTAGTCGAAAAATGGCAGAGAAAAGCAAATACAAATTTAGATGAAAGTGCAGATGTGGGGTCAGTGTTGAATGTTACGCAAGATAGTATGGTAACCACGAATGAAAATGTCGAGAGCGTAGGCGAAATAGTGAATGTAAATGAAACGTTCGAAGTTGAGGGTACTAGAAGTAACGAGATAAATATGTTTAATCAATTAGCGTTGATTATGGAGGTGATGAATAATAAGTTTCAACAACAAAATAAGAATAATGATAAGAATATGGAAATGATGAATAATAAGTTTGAAGTAATGAATATTAAGTTTGACCAACAAAATAAGAATAATGATAATTTGAACACGAGTTTAAATGAATTTAAAACTGAAATGAAGTCAGATATTGATAATTTGAACACGAATTTGAATGAATTCAAAACTGAAATCAAATCAGAGCTAAATGAAATGAATAATAAACTTGACAAACAAGACGAGAAATTAGGAGACATGAATAACGAATTCGTGAGTATAAGAAGCGAAATAGAAATAAGTAAATTAAGTATGAATAACCAATTTAAAAGTATAAGTGAGAGTTTTAATGGAGTGAGTGAGAAGTTTGTTGAATAAATAATAAACTAGAGAATATAGAAGGTGAATTAAAACAAATAAGTGGGTGTAGTGGTATCGAAAATGATGACGACACGGGTGAGTGTGACGAAAATGAAAATAACGAAGTAACAGACAACCATGGTGAGAATAATGGTGGTAAAATAACGAAAAATTACGAAGAAATAATTAACAAGGTAAGTGTTAGTTATAAAAATGAATTAACAAGTAGTAGCGGTAAGATAGTTGAAAACGAGATATATAAAAGTGATACAGTGAAAATAAATAGTGATGATGATATTATAGAAACAGTGGGGTGTAGTGAGAGAGTAGAAATCAGTATTTGTAAATTAGAGAGAGAATATGAAGAGAATTATTTTGTGAATATAGGACAGAGGGTAACGTTTCCCCAGGTTTATTGTGAACCAAGATGTTTACAAAGGTTTTTGAAGGGCAAGAGTCCCTTAGAGGAAACCAATGTGTTTTCTAGTAGTTCCTTAATTTTTAGTAAGTGTTTTTATGATTTAGTACCCTCTGTATGGAACGATAGAAAAAGTACGAAATGGTGTTATGATGAAAGGTAGTGTTGTTTGAGGTTAACAGAGCTTATAACGAATTAGTAGAGAGGTTACATATTGACAGAGTTAGTGATATTAAGTACTTACCTTGCGAAATAGTTAGTGCAGCAAATGATGATAAGGTTGATGATATTGATTACTTACCTTGTGTCGAAACTGGCATAGCAGCGGATGATAATAATGATGAAATTATAATTGACCTAATTGTGACAAATTATACTCAGGGTGACTTGACTATACTCGATGGTGACAAGTTATATGATGTAATAATATGTAATAATCCTGTTGATATTGTGGAAAAATATGAGAATTTAAACAGTCTTTATATTGATGGAGATAATATAATGAATTTAATAAATAATGAGTTGTGTATACGTAAGTCCAGGTCATTATACGATGATGGGGGGTAAACAATTAAAGTTTATGATCGTTTAACTATGTGAGTAGGGTGTTTTGAAATGAACTGTTTTGTGAAATGATTTGTGGTAAACAGATAATAATGAGGATTGTAATTACTTTTGTGTTGATATTAAATATAATATAATATAAAATGTAATAATGTAGCAAAGGTAAAGTATACTCAACTTTGTGAATATTGTTAAAGTAATGAAATGTGTTCGATAAAATAATTGAATTAATTTGAAGGGAGATAATAAATTAAATATTGTATAAGATGAATATTGATAACAAATTAAAAAATTCTTGAGAATTGAATGGTATAGTAAATGCTAAATAATTGATGATTGATTAGTAAAATGTTCAATTGAAATTAAAGTGTAATGTCTACAATTTTATATGCAAATATAAAGGTGTATTGTTTATTTTCAGGCAACAATCGCAAAGTTTAATAAATAAAATGTTATGTAAAATGAATGTTGATAATAAATTTGAACTTTTTGGAGAAGTGGTAAATAATTAAAGGTTGAGTATTAACAGGTTCAATTGAAATTAAAGTTTTGGAATGTTTGGAAATTTTATTCAGATGCAACTGAGATGTTTATTTTAATGTAATGAGGTTTATGTTCATTGTGCGTGTTTACTATGTTTTATTATGTTGTATTATGTTAGTGTGTGTGGAAGGTGGAATTTAAAATAAATTCATATTTTAATAAATTATGTGAGGATGGAGAAGGTGGTTACTACGGTGTTAGTAACGAAATATTAAATATTAAAATGGGTTACATCAATAATGTAGAGTATGTAATTGATTTTCTGATGTAAATGAATGATGTGTTGACGAGGAGTATATTATTTTGATGTATTAAGGAGTAATATGAAGATGCTTAACGATTGTTAAGTAAGTAATTTGTTCTAATGTAGTTGATTTAATGTGTTTTACTCTATATAAGAAGTTTGTTAATTTCGAAATGTGAATGGAATATTTATAATGGAAGGTATTTGTACGTTGTAATGGAAATGTTTATTTAAATTTTGATGGGAATCAGAGCGATCATTTTGAATTTTGGGGTAAGAGTTAACGAGAGAAGGTTATACAGAATGTTGGTATGGAATTCTTACAATGTATTATACTTAGAATAAGTATTCAACCATGTGTAGAATGGATCTAAAAAAAAAAAAAAAAAAAACTCGGTACTTCTTAACGCAAACCAACACACTAAGGGGAACCAGATCAGTTAGAGATATGTTATTATACCAGGCCACTATTTGATATTTTTGATTTCATGTTTCAGTGTCTGGTGATGCTGTGGCGTTGGCCCTGTGCTGGCCTGCGTGCCAGAGCAGGAGCGTCAAGTGCCTGTCTGGCCTTGCGGTGTTGGGATCTCGAAAGAGAAGTCCAGTAAGGTCATTCAGGTGCGGTCACAGTCACTGGACCTGGGGTAAGTTAACCACAATTTTGAATAAAACGTAGAGGGGGTTGTGGCGACATATCTTGGCTGATCCCTTTAGAAAGTATGAGAGTGTCAATGAGAGCTTTTGTGCTTCAGCATAAAACCTCTCATTGGGGGGTATTGTAATGGGTCTAAATTTACATAAATATTATTTTCAAATTTTATGAGTTCTATAACATGTGCAGATGAGGCCCCTTAAGGTGAGACGATTGCCAGTAAAGGTTTTCAGGACCATATATGGTTATGCAGCAAATCTCGAGTTATTTGCAGTCAGTGATTAATAACGAAAGAATGTTGTTGACGAAAATCAGTTCGTGGCGAGTTAAAAAGGTGATACTAAGTTCAGCGAAACTTTTCAATACTGAGGACGAGACGTATGGCGGGGAGCGGAGTGAACCAGTTTAGAGACGACACAAACAGAAATTTTTAACACTAAAATTCAGTCGGCAAACAATATCTAAATAAAGCGGACGTGGGCAGTTTCGCTCGCCGCCAGCTGAGTACCGTTTTCGCCCGCATAAACAGCATAAAACGCAAATTTAAAAATGTTAAGTTTCATTAGTATTGGAATTTAAAACAATATAAATAATATATTAATCAATGATCAGTAAAACTAAATTGACAGATCGGCCGTAAGATATAAAAGTGAAAACAACAAAAAGTGCACGCAACAGGAGACGTCTCGTAGGATGAAACCATACGCAACATTAAAGGGAAGTAGACATTTCAACAATAATTAACTACTGGCTTTTCACTATATTTTAAAGTTGAGCTCAACAAAATCTAAAAATATGTAAAATGGTATGATTGTGTGGGTGAAAAATATGAATATAGGCCTAACAAGAAGCGTTGAGTTTGCGTAATCTTGATATACGTACTAGTATTTTGATGTAATAGTTATTGGAAATCAGTTTTACGCCTTAAGGCGGAATAAATGTGTTCATGATCTTTTTATGTTATCAAAAGGAAATAAATAATGTTATATTTTACTTGATATATGCATTTTGTTATTTGTATTTGCCCACTGTTCTCTACCGAAGTACACTAAACGAATTCCTGGACCAAACCTTACAGATAAAATCTATATTAAATTAATAATTAATTACTGGATAATACTTCAGTTGTTTCGCCCGAACAGGGACAATTTAATTATCAATAACTGAACATACTTCAGTTGGCGCCCGAATTTACAGGGACATTGTAAATAAAAGTTGATTTACAATTTAGTCGAAAAATGGCAGAGAAAAGCAAATACAAATTTAGATGAAAGTGCAGATGTGGGGTCAGTGTTGAATGTTACGCAAGATAGTATGGTAACCACGAATGAAAATGTCGAGAGCGTAGGCGAAATAGTGAATGTAAATGAAACGTTCGAAGTTGAGGGTACTAGAAGTAACGAGATAAATATATTTAATCAATTAGCGTTGATTATGGAAGAGATAAATAATAAGTTTCAACAACAAAATAAGAATAATGATAAGAATATGGAAATGATGAATAATAAGTTTGAAGTAATGAATATTAAGTTTGACCAACAAAATAAGAATAATGATAATTTGAACACGAGTTTAAATGAATTTAAAACTGAAATGAAGTCAGATATTGATAATTTGAACACGAATTTGAATAAATTCAAAACTGAAATCAAATCAGAGGTAAATGAAATGAATAATAAACTTGACAAACAAGACGAGAAATTAGGAGACATGAATAACGAATTCGTGAGTATAAGAAGCGAAATAGAAATGAGTAAATTAAGTATGAATAACCAATTTAAAAGTATAAGTGAGAGTTTTAATGGAGTGAGTGAGAAGTTTGTTGAATAAATAATAAACTAGAGAATATAGAAGGTGAATTAAAACAAATAAGTGGGTGTAGTGGTATCGAAAATGATGACGACACGGGTGAGTGTGACGAAAATGAAAATAACGAAGTAACAGACGACCATGGTGAGAATAATGGTGGTAAAATAACGAAAAATTACGAAGAAATAATTAACAAGGTAAGTGTTAGTTATAAAAATGAATTAACAAGTAGTAGCGGTAAGGTAGTTGAAAACGAGATATATAAAAGTGATACAGTGAAAATAAATAATGATGATGATAATATAGAAACAGTGGGGTGTAGTGAGAGAGTAGAAATCAGTATTTGTAAATTAGAGAGAGAATATGAAGAGAATTATTTTGTGAATATAGGACAGAGGGTAACGTTTCCCCAGGTTTATTGTGAACCAAGATGTTTACAAAGGTTTTTGAAGGGCAAGAGTCCCTTAGAGGAAAACAATGTGTTTTCTAGTAGTCCCTTAATTTTTAGTAAGTGTTTTTATGATTTAGTACCCTCTGTATGGAACGATAGAAAAAGTACGAAATGGTGTTATGATGAAAGGTAGTGTTGTTTGAGGTTAACAGAGCTTATAACGAATTAGTAGAGAGGTTACATATTGACAGAATTAGTGATATTAAGTACTTACCTTGCGAAATAGTTAGTGCAGCAAATGATGATAAGGTTGATGATATTGATTACTTACCTTGTGTCGAAACTGGCATAGCAGCAGATGATAATAATGATGAAATTATAATTGACCTAATTGTGACAAATTATACTCAGGGTGACTTGACTATACTCGATGGTGACAAGTTATATGATGTAATAATATGTAATAATCCTGTTGATATTGTGGAAAAATATGAGAATTTAAACAGTCTTTATATTGATGGAGATAATATAATGAATTTAATAAATAATGAGTTGTGTATACGTAAGTCCAGGTCATTATACGATGATGGGGGGTAAACAATTAATGTTTATGAACGTTTAACTATGTGAGTAGGGTGTTTTGAAATGAACTGTTTTGTGAAATGATTTGTGGTAAACAGATAATAATGAGGATTGTAAATACTTTTGTGTTGATATTAAATATAATATAATATAAAATGTAATAATGTAGCAAAGGTAAAGTATACTCAACTTTGTGAATATTGTTAAAGTAATGAAATGTGTTCGATAAAATAATTGAATTAATTTGAAGGGAGATAATAAATTAAATATTGTATAAGATCAATATTGATAACAAATTAAAAAATTCTTGAGAATTGAATGGTATAGTAAATGCTAAACAATTGTTGATTGATTAGTAAAATGTTCAATTGAAATTAAAGTGTAATGTCTACAATTTTATATGCAAATATAAAGATGTATTGTTTATTTTCAGGCAACAATCGCAATGTTTAATAAATAAAATGTTATGTAAAATGAATGTTGATAATAAATTTGAACTTTTTGGAGAAGTGGTAAATAATTAAAGGTTGAGTATTAACAGGTTCAATTGAAATTAAAGTTTTGGAATGTTTGGAAATTTTATTCAGATGCAACTGAGATGTTTATTTTAATGCAATGAGGTTTATGTTCATTGTGCGTGTTTACTATGTTTTATTATGTTGTATTATGTTAGTGTGTGTGGAAGGTGGAATTTAAAATAAATTCATATTTTAATAAATTATGTGAGGATGGAGAAGGTGGTTACTAGGGTGTTAATAACGAAATATTAAATATTAAAATGGGTTACATCAATAATGTAGAGTATGTAATTGATTTTCTAATGTAAATGAATGATGTGTTGACGAGGAGTATATTATGTTGATGTATTAAGGAGTAATATGAAGATGCTTAACGATTGTTAAGTAAGTAATTTGTTCTAATGTAGTTGATTTAATGTGTTTTACTCTATATAAGAAGTTTGTTAATTTCGAAATGTGAATGGAATATTTATAATGGAAGGTATTTGTACGTTGTAATGGAAATGTTTATTTAAATTTTGATGGGAAACAGAGCGATCATTTTGAATTTTGGGGTAAGAGTTAACGAGAGAAGGTTATACAGAATGTTGGTATGGAATTCTTACAATGTATTATACTTAGACTAAGTATTCAACCATGTGTAGGATGGATCTAAAAAAAACTCGGTACTTCTTAACGCAAACCAACACAGCTAAGGGGAACCAGATCAGTTAGAGATATGTTATTATACCAGGCCACTATTTGATATTTTTGAATTCATGTTTCAGTGTCTGGTGATGCTGTGGCGTTGGCCCTGTGCTGCCCTGCGTGCCAGAGCAGGAGCGTCAAGTGCCTGTCTGGCCTTGCGGTGTTGGGATCTCGAAAGAGAAGTCCAGTAAGGTCATTCAGGTGCGGTCACAGTCACTGGACCTGGGGTAAGTTAACCACAGTTTTGAATAAAACGTAGAGGGGGTTGTGGCGACATAGCTTGGCTGATCCCTTTAGAAAGTATGAGTGTGTCAATGAGAGCTTTTGTGCTTCAGCATAAAACCTCTCATTGGGGGGTATTGTAATGGGTCTAAATTTACATAAATATTATTTTCAAATTTTATGAGTTCTATAACATGTGCAGATGAGGCCCCTTAAGGTGAGACGATTGCCAGTAAAGGTTTTCAGGACCATATATGGTTATGCAGCAAATCTCGAGTTATTTGCAGTCAGTGATTAATAGCGAAAGAATGTTGTTGACGAAAATCAGTTCGTGGCGAGTTAAAAAGGTGATACTAAGTTCAGCGAAACTTTTCAATACTGAGGACGAGACGTATGGCGGGGAGCGGAGTGAACCAGTTTAGAGACGACACAAACAGAAATTTTTAACACTAAAATTCAGTCGGCAAACAATATCTAAATAAAGCGGACGTGGGCAGTTTCGCTCGCCGCCAGCTGAGTACCGTTTTCGCCCGCATAAACAGCATAAAACGCAAATTTAAAAATGTTAAATTTCATTAGTATTGGAATTTAAAACAATATAAATAATATATTAATCAGTGATCAGTAAAACTAAATTGACAGATCGGCCGTAAGATATAAAAGTGAAAACAACAAAAAGTGCACGCAACAGGAGACGTCTCGTAGGATGAAACCATACGCAACATTAAAGGGAAGTAGACATTTCAACAATAATTAACTACTGGCTTTTCACTATATTTTAAAGCTGAGCTCAACAAAATCTAAAAATATGTAAAATGGTATGATTGTGTGGGTGAAGAATATGAATATAGGCCTAACAAGAAGCGTTGAGTTTGCGTAATCTTGATATACGTACTAGTATTTTGAAGTAATAGTTGTTGGAAATCAGTTTTACGCCTTAAGGCGGAATAAATATGTTCATGATCTTTTTATGTTATCAAAAGGAAATAAATAATGTTATATTTTACTTGATATATGCATTTTGTTATTTGTATTTGCCCACTGTTCTCTGCCGAAGTACACTAAACGACATCCTGGACCAAACCTTACAGATAAAATCTATATTAAATTAATAATTAATTACTGGATAATACTTCAGTTGTTTCGCCCGAACAGGGACAATTTAATTATCAATAACTGAACATACTTCAGTTGGCGCCCAAATTTACAGGAACATTGTAAATTAAAGTTGATTTACAATTTAGTCGAAAAATGGCAGAGAAAGACGCAAATACAAATTTAGATGAAAGTGCAGATGTGGGGTCAGTGTTGAATGTTACGCAAGATAGTATGGTAACCACGAATGAAAATGTAGAGAGCGTAGGCGAAATAGTGAATGTAAATGAAACGTTCGAAGTTGAGGGTACTAGAAGTAACGAGATAAATATATTTAATCAATTAGCGTTGATTATGGAAGAGATAAATAATAAGTTTCAACAACAAAATAAGAATAATGATAAGAATATGGAAATGATGAATAATAAGTTTGAAGTAATGAATATTAAGTTTGACCAACAAAATAAGAATAATGATAATTTGAACACGAGTTTAAATGAATTTAAAACTGAAAAGAAGTCAGATATTGATAATTTGAACACGAATTTGAATGAATTCAAAACTGAAATCAAATCAGAGATAAATGAAATGAATAATAAACTTGACAAACAAGACGAGAAATTAGGAGACATGAATAACGAATTCGTGAGTATAAGAAGCGAAATAGAAATGAGTAAATTAAGTATGAATAACCAATTTAAAAGTATAGGTGAGAGTTTTAATGGAGTGAGTGAGAAGTTTGTTGAATAAATAATAAACTAGAGAATATAGAAGGTGAATTAAAACAAATAAGTGGGTGTAGTGGTATCGAAAATGATGACGACACGGGTGAGTGTGACGAAAATGAAAATAACGAAGTAACAGACGACCATGGTGAGAATAATGGTGGTAAAATAACGAAAAATTACGAAGAAATAATTAACAAGGTAAGTGTTAGTTATAAAAATGAATTAACAAGTAGTAGCGGTAAGGTAGTTGAAAACGAGATATATAAAAGTGATACAGTGAAAATAAATAATGATGATGATAATATAGAAACAGTGGGGTGTAGTGAGAGAGTAGAAATCAGTATTTGTAAATTAGAGAGAGAATATGAAGAGAATTATTTTGTGAATATAGGACAGAGGGTAACGTTTCCCCAGGTTTATTGTGAACCAAGATGTTTACAAAGGTTTTTGAAGGGCAAGAGTCCCTTAGAGGAAAACAATGTGTTTTCTAGTAGTCCCTTAATTTTTAGTAAGTGTTTTTATGATTTAGTACCCTCTGTATGGAACGATAGAAAAAGTACGAAATGGTGTTATGATGAAAGGTAGTGTTGTTTGAGGTTAACAGAGCTTATAACGAATTAGTAGAGAGGTTACATATTGACAGAATTAGTGATATTAAGTACTTACCTTGCGAAATAGTTAGTGCAGCAAATGATGATAAGGTTGATGATATTGATTACTTACCTTGTGTCGAAACTGGCATAGCAGCAGATGATAATAATGATGAAATTATAATTGACCTAATTGTGACAAATTATACTCAGGGTGACTTGACTATACTCGATGGTGACAAGTTATATGATGTAATAATATGTAATAATCCTGTTGATATTGTGGAAAAATATGAGAATTTAAACAGTCTTTATATTGATGGAGATAATATAATGAATTTAATAAATAATGAGTTGTGTATACGTAAGTCCAGGTCATTATACGATGATGGGGGGTAAACAATTAATGTTTATGAACGTTTAACTATGTGAGTAGGGTGTTTTGAAATGAACTGTTTTGTGAAATGATTTGTGGTAAACAGATAATAATGAGGATTGTAAATACTTTTGTGTTGATATTAAATATAATATAATATAAAATGTAATAATGTAGCAAAGGTAAAGTATACTCAACTTTGTGAATATTGTTAAAGTAATGAAATGTGTTCGATAAAATAATTGAATTAATTTGAAGGGAGATAATAAATTAAATATTGTATAAGATCAATATTGATAACAAATTAAAAAATTCTTGAGAATTGAATGGTATAGTAAATGCTAAACAATTGTTGATTGATTAGTAAAATGTTCAATTGAAATTAAAGTGTAATGTCTACAATTTTATATGCAAATATAAAGATGTATTGTTTATTTTCAGGCAACAATCGCAATGTTTAATAAATAAAATGTTATGTAAAATGAATGTTGATAATAAATTTGAACTTTTTGGAGAAGTGGTAAATAATTAAAGGTTGAGTATTAACAGGTTCAATTGAAATTAAAGTTTTGGAATGTTTGGAAATTTTATTCAGATGCAACTGAGATGTTTATTTTAATGCAATGAGGTTTATGTTCATTGTGCGTGTTTACTATGTTTTATTATGTTGTATTATGTTAGTGTGTGTGGAAGGTGGAATTTAAAATAAATTCATATTTTAATAAATTATGTGAGGATGGAGAAGGTGGTTACTAGGGTGTTAATAACGAAATATTAAATATTAAAATGGGTTACATCAATAATGTAGAGTATGTAATTGATTTTCTAATGTAAATGAATGATGTGTTGACGAGGAGTATATTATGTTGATGTATTAAGGAGTAATATGAAGATGCTTAACGATTGTTAAGTAAGTAATTTGTTCTAATGTAGTTGATTTAATGTGTTTTACTCTATATAAGAAGTTTGTTAATTTCGAAATGTGAATGGAATATTTATAATGGAAGGTATTTGTACGTTGTAATGGAAATGTTTATTTAAATTTTGATGGGAAACAGAGCGATCATTTTGAATTTTGGGGTAAGAGTTAACGAGAGAAGGTTATACAGAATGTTGGTATGGAATTCTTACAATGTATTATACTTAGACTAAGTATTCAACCATGTGTAGGATGGATCTAAAAAAAACTCGGTACTTCTTAACGCAAACCAACACAGCTAAGGGGAACCAGATCAGTTAGAGATATGTTATTATACCAGGCCACTATTTGATATTTTTGAATTCATGTTTCAGTGTCTGGTGATGCTGTGGCGTTGGCCCTGTGCTGCCCTGCGTGCCAGAGCAGGAGCGTCAAGTGCCTGTCTGGCCTTGCGGTGTTGGGATCTCGAAAGAGAAGTCCAGTAAGGTCATTCAGGTGCGGTCACAGTCACTGGACCTGGGGTAAGTTAACCACAGTTTTGAATAAAACGTAGAGGGGGTTGTGGCGACATAGCTTGGCTGATCCCTTTAGAAAGTATGAGTGTGTCAATGAGAGCTTTTGTGCTTCAGCATAAAACCTCTCATTGGGGGGTATTGTAATGGGTCTAAATTTACATAAATATTATTTTCAAATTTTATGAGTTCTATAACATGTGCAGATGAGGCCCCTTAAGGTGAGACGATTGCCAGTAAAGGTTTTCAGGACCATATATGGTTATGCAGCAAATCTCGAGTTATTTGCAGTCAGTGATTAATAGCGAAAGAATGTTGTTGACGAAAATCAGTTCGTGGCGAGTTAAAAAGGTGATACTAAGTTCAGCGAAACTTTTCAATACTGAGGACGAGACGTATGGCGGGGAGCGGAGTGAACCAGTTTAGAGACGACACAAACAGAAATTTTTAACACTAAAATTCAGTCGGCAAACAATATCTAAATAAAGCGGACGTGGGCAGTTTCGCTCGCCGCCAGCTGAGTACCGTTTTCGCCCGCATAAACAGCATAAAACGCAAATTTAAAAATGTTAAATTTCATTAGTATTGGAATTTAAAACAATATAAATAATATATTAATCAGTGATCAGTAAAACTAAATTGACAGATCGGCCGTAAGATATAAAAGTGAAAACAACAAAAAGTGCACGCAACAGGAGACGTCTCGTAGGATGAAACCATACGCAACATTAAAGGGAAGTAGACATTTCAACAATAATTAACTACTGGCTTTTCACTATATTTTAAAGCTGAGCTCAACAAAATCTAAAAATATGTAAAATGGTATGATTGTGTGGGTGAAGAATATGAATATAGGCCTAACAAGAAGCGTTGAGTTTGCGTAATCTTGATATACGTACTAGTATTTTGAAGTAATAGTTGTTGGAAATCAGTTTTACGCCTTAAGGCGGAATAAATATGTTCATGATCTTTTTATGTTATCAAAAGGAAATAAATAATGTTATATTTTACTTGATATATGCATTTTGTTATTTGTATTTGCCCACTGTTCTCTGCCGAAGTACACTAAACGACATCCTGGACCAAACCTTACAGATAAAATCTATATTAAATTAATAATTAATTACTGGATAATACTTCAGTTGTTTCGCCCGAACAGGGACAATTTAATTATCAATAACTGAACATACTTCAGTTGGCGCCCAAATTTACAGGAACATTGTAAATTAAAGTTGATTTACAATTTAGTCGAAAAATGGCAGAGAAAGACGCAAATACAAATTTAGATGAAAGTGCAGATGTGGGGTCAGTGTTGAATGTTACGCAAGATAGTATGGTAACCACGAATGAAAATGTAGAGAGCGTAGGCGAAATAGTGAATGTAAATGAAACGTTCGAAGTTGAGGGTACTAGAAGTAACGAGATAAATATATTTAATCAATTAGCGTTGATTATGGAAGAGATAAATAATAAGTTTCAACAACAAAATAAGAATAATGATAAGAATATGGAAATGATGAATAATAAGTTTGAAGTAATGAATATTAAGTTTGACCAACAAAATAAGAATAATGATAATTTGAACACGAGTTTAAATGAATTTAAAACTGAAAAGAAGTCAGATATTGATAATTTGAACACGAATTTGAATGAATTCAAAACTGAAATCAAATCAGAGATAAATGAAATGAATAATAAACTTGACAAACAAGACGAGAAATTAGGAGACATGAATAACGAATTCGTGAGTATAAGAAGCGAAATAGAAATGAGTAAATTAAGTATGAATAACCAATTTAAAAGTATAGGTGAGAGTTTTAATGGAGTGAGTGAGAAGTTTGTTGAATAAATAATAAACTAGAGAATATAGAAGGTGAATTAAAACAAATAAGTGGGTGTAGTGGTATCGAAAATGATGACGACACGGGTGAGTGTGACGAAAATGAAAATAACGAAGTAACAGACGACCATGGTGAGAATAATGGTGGTAAAATAACGAAAAATTACGAAGAAATAATTAACAAGGTAAGTGTTAGTTATAAAAATGAATTAACAAGTAGTAGCGGTAAGGTAGTTGAAAACGAGATATATAAAAGTGATACAGTGAAAATAAATAATGATGATGATAATATAGAAACAGTGGGGTGTAGTGAGAGAGTAGAAATCAGTATTTGTAAATTAGAGAGAGAATATGAAGAGAATTATTTTGTGAATATAGGACAGAGGGTAACGTTTCCCCAGGTTTATTGTGAACCAAGATGTTTACAAAGGTTTTTGAAGGGCAAGAGTCCCTTAGAGGAAAACAATGTGTTTTCTAGTAGTCCCTTAATTTTTAGTAAGTGTTTTTATGATTTAGTACCCTCTGTATGGAACGATAGAAAAAGTACGAAATGGTGTTATGATGAAAGGTAGTGTTGTTTGAGGTTAACAGAGCTTATAACGAATTAGTAGAGAGGTTACATATTGACAGAATTAGTGATATTAAGTACTTACCTTGCGAAATAGTTAGTGCAGCAAATGATGATAAGGTTGATGATATTGATTACTTACCTTGTGTCGAAACTGGCATAGCAGCAGATGATAATAATGATGAAATTATAATTGACCTAATTGTGACAAATTATACTCAGGGTGACTTGACTATACTCGATGGTGACAAGTTATATGATGTAATAATATGTAATAATCCTGTTGATATTGTGGAAAAATATGAGAATTTAAACAGTCTTTATATTGATGGAGATAATATAATGAATTTAATAAATAATGAGTTGTGTATACGTAAGTCCAGGTCATTATACGATGATGGGGGGTAAACAATTAATGTTTATGAACGTTTAACTATGTGAGTAGGGTGTTTTGAAATGAACTGTTTTGTGAAATGATTTGTGGTAAACAGATAATAATGAGGATTGTAAATACTTTTGTGTTGATATTAAATATAATATAATATAAAATGTAATAATGTAGCAAAGGTAAAGTATACTCAACTTTGTGAATATTGTTAAAGTAATGAAATGTGTTCGATAAAATAATTGAATTAATTTGAAGGGAGATAATAAATTAAATATTGTATAAGATCAATATTGATAACAAATTAAAAAATTCTTGAGAATTGAATGGTATAGTAAATGCTAAACAATTGTTGATTGATTAGTAAAATGTTCAATTGAAATTAAAGTGTAATGTCTACAATTTTATATGCAAATATAAAGATGTATTGTTTATTTTCAGGCAACAATCGCAATGTTTAATAAATAAAATGTTATGTAAAATGAATGTTGATAATAAATTTGAACTTTTTGGAGAAGTGGTAAATAATTAAAGGTTGAGTATTAACAGGTTCAATTGAAATTAAAGTTTTGGAATGTTTGGAAATTTTATTCAGATGCAACTGAGATGTTTATTTTAATGCAATGAGGTTTATGTTCATTGTGCGTGTTTACTATGTTTTATTATGTTGTATTATGTTAGTGTGTGTGGAAGGTGGAATTTAAAATAAATTCATATTTTAATAAATTATGTGAGGATGGAGAAGGTGGTTACTAGGGTGTTAATAACGAAATATTAAATATTAAAATGGGTTACATCAATAATGTAGAGTATGTAATTGATTTTCTAATGTAAATGAATGATGTGTTGACGAGGAGTATATTATGTTGATGTATTAAGGAGTAATATGAAGATGCTTAACGATTGTTAAGTAAGTAACTTGTTCTAATGTAGTTGATTTAATGTGTTTTACTCTATATAAGAAGTTTGTTAATTTCGAAATGTGAATGGAATATTTATAATGGAAGGTATTTGTACGTTGTAATGGAAATGATTATTTAAATTTTGATGGGAAACAGAGCGATCATTTTGAATTTTGGGGTAAGAGTTAACGAGAGAAGGTTATACAGAATGTTGGTATGGAATTCTTACAATGTATTATACTTAGACTAAGTATTCAACCATGTGTAGGATGGATCTAAAAAAAACTCGGTACTTCTTAACGCAAACCAACACAGCTAAGGGGAACCAGATCAGTTAGAGATATGTTATTATACCAGGCCACTATTTGATATTTTTGAATTCATGTTTCAGTGTCTGGTGATGCTGTGGCGTTGGCCCTGTGCTGCCCTGCGTGCCAGAGCAGGAGCGTCAAGTGCCTGTCTGGCCTTGCGGTGTTGGGATCTCGAAAGAGAAGTCCAGTAAGGTCATTCAGGTGCGGTCACAGTCACTGGACCTGGGGTAAGTTAACCACAATTTTGAATAAAACGTAGAGGGGGTTGTGGCGACATAGCTTGGCTGATCCCTTTAGAAAGTATGAGTGTGTCAATGAGAGCTTTTGTGCTTCAGCATAAAACCTCTCATTGGGGGGTATTGTAATGGGTCTAAATTTACATAAATATTATTTTCAAATTTTATGAGTTCTATAACATGTGCAGATGAGGCCCCTTAAGGTGAGACGATTGCCAGTAAAGGTTTTCAGGACCATATATGGTTATGCAGCAAATCTCGAGTTATTTGCAGTCAGTGATTAATAGCGAAAGAATGTTGTTGACGAAAATCAGTTCGTGGCGAGTTAAAAAGGTGATACTAAGTTCAGCGAAACTTTTCAATACTGATGACGAGACGTATGGCGGGGAGCGGAGTGAACCAGTTTAGAGACGACACAAACAGAAATTTTTAACACTAAAATTCAGTCGGCAAACAATATCTAAATAAAGCGGACGTGGGCAGTTTCGCTCGCCGCCAGCTGAGTACCGTTTTCGCCCGCATAAACAGCATAAAACGCAAATTTAAAAATGTTAAATTTCATTAGTATTGGAATTTAAAACAATATAAATAATATATTAATCAGTGATCAGTAAAACTAAATTGACAGATCGGCCGTAAGATATAAAAGTGAAAACAACAAAAAGTGCACGCAACAGGAGACGTCTCGTAGGATGAAACCATACGCAACATTAAAGGGAAGTAGACATTTCAACAATAATTAACTACTGGCTTTTCACTATATTTTAAAGCTGAGCTCAACAAAATCTAAAAATATGTAAAATGGTATGATTGTGTGGGTGAAGAATATGAATATAGGCCTAACAAGAAGCGTTGAGTTTGCGTAATCTTGATATACGTACTAGTATTTTGAAGTAATAGTTGTTGGAAATCAGTTTTACGCCTTAAGGCGGAATAAATATGTTCATGATCCTTTTATGTTATCAAAAGGAAATAAATAATGTTATATTTTACTTGATATATGCATTTTGTTATTTGTATTTGCCCACTGTTCTCTGCCGAAGTACACTAAACGACATCCTGGACCAAACCTTACAGATAAAATCTATATTAAATTAATAATTAATTACTGGATAATACTTCAGTTGTTTCGCCCGAACAGGGACAATTTAATTATCAATAACTGAACATACTTCAGTTGGCGCCCGAATTTACAGGGACATTGTAAATAAAAGATGATTTACAATTTAGTCGAAAAATGGCAGAGAAAAGCAAATACAAATTTAGATGAAAGTGCAGATGTGGGGTCAGTGTTGAATGTTACGCAAGATAGTATGGTAACCACGAATGAAAATGTCGAGAGCGTAGGCGAAATAGTGAATGTAAATGAAACGTTCGAAGTTGAGGGTACTAGAAGTAACGAGATAAATATGTTTAATCAATTAGCGTTGATTATGGAGGTGATGAATAATAAGTTTCAACAACAAAATAAGAATAATGATAAGAATATGGAAATGATGAATAATAAGTTTGAAGTAATGAATATTAAGTTTGACCAACAAAATAAGAATAATGATAATTTGAACACGAGTTTAAATGAATTTAAAACTGAAAAGAAGTCAGATATTGATAATTTGAACACGAATTTGAATGAATTCAAAACTGAAATCAAATCAGAGATAAATGAAATGAATAATAAACTTGACAAACAAGACGAGAAATTAGGAGACATGAATAACGAATTCGTGAGTATAAGAAGCGAAATAGAAATGAGTAAATTAAGTATGAATAACCAATTTAAAAGTATAGGTGAGAGTTTTAATGGAGTGAGTGAGAAGTTTGTTGAATAAATAATAAACTAGAGAATATAGAAGGTGAATTAAAACAAATAAGTGGGTGTAGTGGTATCGAAAATGATGACGACACGGGTGAGTGTGACGAAAATGAAAATAACGAAGTAACAGACGACCATGGTGAGAATAATGGTGGTAAAATAACGAAAAATTACGAAGAAATAATTAACAAGGTAAGTGTTAGTTATAAAAATGAATTAACAAGTAGTAGCGGTAAGGTAGTTGAAAACGAGATATATAAAAGTGATACAGTGAAAATAAATAATGATGATGATAATATAGAAACAGTGGGGTGTAGTGAGAGAGTAGAAATCAGTATTTGTAAATTAGAGAGAGAATATGAAGAGAATTATTTTGTGAATATAGGACAGAGGGTAACGTTTCCCCAGGTTTATTGTGAACCAAGATGTTTACAAAGGTTTTTGAAGGGCAAGAGTCCCTTAGAGGAAAACAATGTGTTTTCTAGTAGTCCCTTAATTTTTAGTAAGTGTTTTTATGATTTAGTACCCTCTGTATGGAACGATAGAAAAAGTACGAAATGGTGTTATGATGAAAGGTAGTGTTGTTTGAGGTTAACAGAGCTTATAACGAATTAGTAGAGAGGTTACATATTGACAGAATTAGTGATATTAAGTACTTACCTTGCGAAATAGTTAGTGCAGCAAATGATGATAAGGTTGATGATATTGATTACTTACCTTGTGTCGAAACTGGCATAGCAGCAGATGATAATAATGATGAAATTATAATTGACCTAATTGTGACAAATTATACTCAGGGTGACTTGACTATACTCGATGGTGACAAGTTATATGATGTAATAATATGTAATAATCCTGTTGATATTGTGGAAAAATATGAGAATTTAAACAGTCTTTATATTGATGGAGATAATATAATGAATTTAATAAATAATGAGTTGTGTATACGTAAGTCCAGGTCATTATACGATGATGGGGGGTAAACAATTAATGTTTATGAACGTTTAACTATGTGAGTAGGGTGTTTTGAAATGAACTGTTTTGTGAAATGATTTGTGGTAAACAGATAATAATGAGGATTGTAAATACTTTTGTGTTGATATTAAATATAATATAATATAAAATGTAATAATGTAGCAAAGGTAAAGTATACTCAACTTTGTGAATATTGTTAAAGTAATGAAATGTGTTCGATAAAATAATTGAATTAATTTGAAGGGAGATAATAAATTAAATATTGTATAAGATCAATATTGATAACAAATTAAAAAATTCTTGAGAATTGAATGGTATAGTAAATGCTAAACAATTGTTGATTGATTAGTAAAATGTTCAATTGAAATTAAAGTGTAATGTCTACAATTTTATATGCAAATATAAAGATGTATTGTTTATTTTCAGGCAACAATCGCAATGTTTAATAAATAAAATGTTATGTAAAATGAATGTTGATAATAAATTTGAACTTTTTGGAGAAGTGGTAAATAATTAAAGGTTGAGTATTAACAGGTTCAATTGAAATTAAAGTTTTGGAATGTTTGGAAATTTTATTCAGATGCAACTGAGATGTTTATTTTAATGCAATGAGGTTTATGTTCATTGTGCGTGTTTACTATGTTTTATTATGTTGTATTATGTTAGTGTGTGTGGAAGGTGGAATTTAAAATAAATTCATATTTTAATAAATTATGTGAGGATGGAGAAGGTGGTTACTAGGGTGTTAATAACGAAATATTAAATATTAAAATGGGTTACATCAATAATGTAGAGTATGTAATTGATTTTCTGATGTAAATGAATGATGTGTTGAAGAGGAGTATATTATGTTGATGTATTAAGGAGTAATATGAAGATGCTTAACGATTGTTAAGTAAGTAACTTGTTCTAATGTAGTTGATTTAATGTGTTTTACTCTATATAAGAAGTTTGTTAATTTCGAAATGTGAATGGAATATTTATAATGGAAGGTATTTGTACGTTGTAATGGAAATGATTATTTAAATTTTGATGGGAATCAGAGCGATCATTTTGAATTTTGGGGTAAGAGTTAACGAGAGAAGGTTATACAGAATGTTGGTATGGAATTCTTACAATGTATTATACTTAGATTAAGTATTCAACCATGTGTAGGATGGATCTAAAAAAAACTCGGTACTTCTTAACGCAAACCAACACAGCTAAGGGGAACCAGATCAGTTAGAGATATGTTATTATACCAGGCCACTATTTGATATTTTTGAATTCATGTTTCAGTGTCTGGTGATGCTGTGGCGTTGGCCCTGTGCTGCCCTGCGTGCCAGAGCAGGAGCGTCAAGTGCCTGTCTGGCCTTGCGGTGTTGGGATCTCGAAAGAGAAGTCCAGTAAGGTCATTCAGGTGCGGTCACAGTCACTGGACCTGGGGTAAGTTAACCACAATTTTGAATAAAACGTAGAGGGGGTTGTGGCGACATAGCTTGGCTGATCCCTTTAGAAAGTATGAGTGTGTCAATGAGAGCTTTTGTGCTTCAGCATAAAACCTCTCATTGGGGGGTATTGTAATGGGTCTAAATTTACATAAATATTATTTTCAAATTTTATGAGTTCTATAACATGTGCAGATGAGGCCCCTTAAGGTGAGACGATTGCCAGTAAAGGTTTTCAGGACCATATATGGTTATGCAGCAAATCTCGAGTTATTTGCAGTCAGTGATTAATAGCGAAAGAATGTTGTTGACGAAAATCAGTTCGTGGCGAGTTAAAAAGGTGATACTAAGTTCAGCGAAACTTTTCAATACTGATGACGAGACGTATGGCGGGGAGCGGAGTGAACCAGTTTAGAGACGACACAAACAGAAATTTTTAACACTAAAATTCAGTCGGCAAACAATATCTAAATAAAGCGGACGTGGGCAGTTTCGCTCGCCGCCAGCTGAGTACCGTTTTCGCCCGCATAAACAGCATAAAACGCAAATTTAAAAATGTTAAATTTCATTAGTATTGGAATTTAAAACAATATAAATAATATATTAATCAGTGATCAGTAAAACTAAATTGACAGATCGGCCGTAAGATATAAAAGTGAAAACAACAAAAAGTGCACGCAACAGGAGACGTCTCGTAGGATGAAACCATACGCAACATTAAAGGGAAGTAGACATTTCAACAATAATTAACTACTGGCTTTTCACTATATTTTAAAGCTGAGCTCAACAAAATCTAAAAATATGTAAAATGGTATGATTGTGTGGGTGAAGAATATGAATATAGGCCTAACAAGAAGCGTTGAGTTTGCGTAATCTTGATATACGTACTAGTATTTTGAAGTAATAGTTGTTGGAAATCAGTTTTACGCCTTAAGGCGGAATAAATATGTTCATGATCCTTTTATGTTATCAAAAGGAAATAAATAATGTTATATTTTACTTGATATATGCATTTTGTTATTTGTATTTGCCCACTGTTCTCTGCCGAAGTACACTAAACGACATCCTGGACCAAACCTTACAGATAAAATCTATATTAAATTAATAATTAATTACTGGATAATACTTCAGTTGTTTCGCCCGAACAGGGACAATTTAATTATCAATAACTGAACATACTTCAGTTGGCGCCCGAATTTACAGGGACATTGTAAATAAAAGATGATTTACAATTTAGTCGAAAAATGGCAGAGAAAAGCAAATACAAATTTAGATGAAAGTGCAGATGTGGGGTCAGTGTTGAATGTTACGCAAGATAGTATGGTAACCACGAATGAAAATGTCGAGAGCGTAGGCGAAATAGTGAATGTAAATGAAACGTTCGAAGTTGAGGGTACTAGAAGTAACGAGATAAATATGTTTAATCAATTAGCGTTGATTATGGAGGTGATGAATAATAAGTTTCAACAACAAAATAAGAATAATGATAAGAATATGGAAATGATGAATAATAAGTTTGAAGTAATGAATATTAAGTTTGACCAACAAAATAAGAATAATGATAATTTGAACACGAGTTTAAATGAATTTAAAACTGAAATGAAGTCAGATATTGATAATTTGAACACGAATTTGAATGAATTCAAAACTGAAATCAAATCAGAGCTAAATGAAATGAATAATAAACTTGACAAACAAGACGAGAAATTAGGAGACATGAATAACGAATTCGTGAGTATAAGAAGCGAAATAGAAATAAGTAAATTAAGTATGAATAACCAATTTAAAAGTATAAGTGAGAGTTTTAATGGAGTGAGTGAGAAGTTTGTTGAATAAATAATAAACTAGAGAATATAGAAGGTGAATTAAAACAAATAAGTGGGTGTAGTGGTATCGAAAATGATGACGACACGGGTGAGTGTGACGAAAATGAAAATAACGAAGTAACAGACAACCATGGTGAGAATAATGGTGGTAAAATAACGAAAAATTACGAAGAAATAATTAACAAGGTAAGTGTTAGTTATAAAAATGAATTAACAAGTAGTAGCGGTAAGATAGTTGAAAACGAGATATATAAAAGTGATACAGTGAAAATAAATAGTGATGATGATATTATAGAAACAGTGGGGTGTAGTGAGAGAGTAGAAATCAGTATTTGTAAATTAGAGAGAGAATATGAAGAGAATTATTTTGTGAATATAGGACAGAGGGTAACGTTTCCCCAGGTTTATTGTGAACCAAGATGTTTACAAAGGTTTTTGAAGGGCAAGAGTCCCTTAGAGGAAACCAATGTGTTTTCTAGTAGTTCCTTAATTTTTAGTAAGTGTTTTTATGATTTAGTACCCTCTGTATGGAACGATAGAAAAAGTACGAAATGGTGTTATGATGAAAGGTAGTGTTGTTTGAGGTTAACAGAGCTTATAACGAATTAGTAGAGAGGTTACATATTGACAGAGTTAGTGATATTAAGTACTTACCTTGCGAAATAGTTAGTGCAGCAAATGATGATAAGGTTGATGATATTGATTACTTACCTTGTGTCGAAACTGGCATAGCAGCGGATGATAATAATGATGAAATTATAATTGACCTAATTGTGACAAATTATACTCAGGGTGACTTGACTATACTCGATGGTGACAAGTTATATGATGTAATAATATGTAATAATCCTGTTGATATTGTGGAAAAATATGAGAATTTAAACAGTCTTTATATTGATGGAGATAATATAATGAATTTAATAAATAATGAGTTGTGTATACGTAAGTCCAGGTCATTATACGATGATGGGGGGTAAACAATTAAAGTTTATGATCGTTTAACTATGTGAGTAGGGTGTTTTGAAATGAACTGTTTTGTGAAATGATTTGTGGTAAACAGATAATAATGAGGATTGTAATTACTTTTGTGTTGATATTAAATATAATATAATATAAAATGTAATAATGTAGCAAAGGTAAAGTATACTCAACTTTGTGAATATTGTTAAAGTAATGAAATGTGTTCGATAAAATAATTGAATTAATTTGAAGGGAGATAATAAATTAAATATTGTATAAGATGAATATTGATAACAAATTAAAAAATTCTTGAGAATTGAATGGTATAGTAAATGCTAAATAATTGATGATTGATTAGTAAAATGTTCAATTGAAATTAAAGTGTAATGTCTACAATTTTATATGCAAATATAAAGGTGTATTGTTTATTTTCAGGCAACAATCGCAAAGTTTAATAAATAAAATGTTATGTAAAATGAATGTTGATAATAAATTTGAACTTTTTGGAGAAGTGGTAAATAATTAAAGGTTGAGTATTAACAGGTTCAATTGAAATTAAAGTTTTGGAATGTTTGGAAATTTTATTCAGATGCAACTGAGATGTTTATTTTAATGTAATGAGGTTTATGTTCATTGTGCGTGTTTACTATGTTTTATTATGTTGTATTATGTTAGTGTGTGTGGAAGGTGGAATTTAAAATAAATTCATATTTTAATAAATTATGTGAGGATGGAGAAGGTGGTTACTACGGTGTTAGTAACGAAATATTAAATATTAAAATGGGTTACATCAATAATGTAGAGTATGTAATTGATTTTCTGATGTAAATGAATGATGTGTTGACGAGGAGTATATTATTTTGATGTATTAAGGAGTAATATGAAGATGCTTAACGATTGTTAAGTAAGTAATTTGTTCTAATGTAGTTGATTTAATGTGTTTTACTCTATATAAGAAGTTTGTTAATTTCGAAATGTGAATGGAATATTTATAATGGAAGGTATTTGTACGTTGTAATGGAAATGTTTATTTAAATTTTGATGGGAATCAGAGCGATCATTTTGAATTTTGGGGTAAGAGTTAACGAGAGAAGGTTATACAGAATGTTGGTATGGAATTCTTACAATGTATTATACTTAGAATAAGTATTCAACCATGTGTAGAATGGATCTAAAAAAAAAAAAAAAAAAAACTCGGTACTTCTTAACGCAAACCAACACACTAAGGGGAACCAGATCAGTTAGAGATATGTTATTATACCAGGCCACTATTTGATATTTTTGATTTCATGTTTCAGTGTCTGGTGATGCTGTGGCGTTGGCCCTGTGCTGGCCTGCGTGCCAGAGCAGGAGCGTCAAGTGCCTGTCTGGCCTTGCGGTGTTGGGATCTCGAAAGAGAAGTCCAGTAAGGTCATTCAGGTGCGGTCACAGTCACTGGACCTGGGGTAAGTTAACCACAATTTTGAATAAAACGTAGAGGGGGTTGTGGCGACATATCTTGGCTGATCCCTTTAGAAAGTATGAGAGTGTCAATGAGAGCTTTTGTGCTTCAGCATAAAACCTCTCATTGGGGGGTATTGTAATGGGTCTAAATTTACATAAATATTATTTTCAAATTTTATGAGTTCTATAACATGTGCAGATGAGGCCCCTTAAGGTGAGACGATTGCCAGTAAAGGTTTTCAGGACCATATATGGTTATGCAGCAAATCTCGAGTTATTTGCAGTCAGTGATTAATAACGAAAGAATGTTGTTGACGAAAATCAGTTCGTGGCGAGTTAAAAAGGTGATACTAAGTTCAGCGAAACTTTTCAATACTGAGGACGAGACGTATGGCGGGGAGCGGAGTGAACCAGTTTAGAGACGACACAAACAGAAATTTTTAACACTAAAATTCAGTCGGCAAACAATATCTAAATAAAGCGGACGTGGGCAGTTTCGCTCGCCGCCAGCTGAGTACCGTTTTCGCCCGCATAAACAGCATAAAACGCAAATTTAAAAATGTTAAGTTTCATTAGTATTGGAATTTAAAACAATATAAATAATATATTAATCAATGATCAGTAAAACTAAATTGACAGATCGGCCGTAAGATATAAAAGTGAAAACAACAAAAAGTGCACGCAACAGGAGACGTCTCGTAGGATGAAACCATACGCAACATTAAAGGGAAGTAGACATTTCAACAATAATTAACTACTGGCTTTTCACTATATTTTAAAGTTGAGCTCAACAAAATCTAAAAATATGTAAAATGGTATGATTGTGTGGGTGAAAAATATGAATATAGGCCTAACAAGAAGCGTTGAGTTTGCGTAATCTTGATATACGTACTAGTATTTTGATGTAATAGTTATTGGAAATCAGTTTTACGCCTTAAGGCGGAATAAATGTGTTCATGATCTTTTTATGTTATCAAAAGGAAATAAATAATGTTATATTTTACTTGATATATGCATTTTGTTATTTGTATTTGCCCACTGTTCTCTACCGAAGTACACTAAACGAATTCCTGGACCAAACCTTACAGATAAAATCTATATTAAATTAATAATTAATTACTGGATAATACTTCAGTTGTTTCGCCCGAACAGGGACAATTTAATTATCAATAACTGAACATACTTCAGTTGGCGCCCGAATTTACAGGGACATTGTAAATAAAAGTTGATTTACAATTTAGTCGAAAAATGGCAGAGAAAAGCAAATACAAATTTAGATGAAAGTGCAGATGTGGGGTCAGTGTTGAATGTTACGCAAGATAGTATGGTAACCACGAATGAAAATGTCGAGAGCGTAGGCGAAATAGTGAATGTAAATGAAACGTTCGAAGTTGAGGGTACTAGAAGTAACGAGATAAATATATTTAATCAATTAGCGTTGATTATGGAAGAGATAAATAATAAGTTTCAACAACAAAATAAGAATAATGATAAGAATATGGAAATGATGAATAATAAGTTTGAAGTAATGAATATTAAGTTTGACCAACAAAATAAGAATAATGATAATTTGAACACAAGTTTAAATGAATTTAAAACTGAAATGAAGTCAGATATTGATAATTTGAACACGAATTTGAATAAATTCAAAACTGAAATCAAATCAGAGGTAAATGAAATGAATAATAAACTTGACAAACAAGACGAGAAATTAGGAGACATGAATAACGAATTCGTGAGTATAAGAAGCGAAATAGAAATGAGTAAATTAAGTATGAATAACCAATTTAAAAGTATAAGTGAGAGTTTTAATGGAGTGAGTGAGAAGTTTGTTGAATAAATAATAAACTAGAGAATATAGAAGGTGAATTAAAACAAATAAGTGGGTGTAGTGGTATCGAAAATGATGACGACACGGGTGAGTGTGACGAAAATGAAAATAACGAAGTAACAGACGACCATGGTGAGAATAATGGTGGTAAAATAACGAAAAATTACGAAGAAATAATTAACAAGGTAAGTGTTAGTTATAAAAATGAATTAACAAGTAGTAGCGGTAAGGTAGTTGAAAACGAGATATATAAAAGTGATACAGTGAAAATAAATAATGATGATGATAATATAGAAACAGTGGGGTGTAGTGAGAGAGTAGAAATCAGTATTTGTAAATTAGAGAGAGAATATGAAGAGAATTATTTTGTGAATATAGGACAGAGGGTAACGTTTCCCCAGGTTTATTGTGAACCAAGATGTTTACAAAGGTTTTTGAAGGGCAAGAGTCCCTTAGAGGAAAACAATGTGTTTTCTAGTAGTCCCTTAATTTTTAGTAAGTGTTTTTATGATTTAGTACCCTCTGTATGGAACGATAGAAAAAGTACGAAATGGTGTTATGATGAAAGGTAGTGTTGTTTGAGGTTAACAGAGCTTATAACGAATTAGTAGAGAGGTTACATATTGACAGAATTAGTGATATTAAGTACTTACCTTGCGAAATAGTTAGTGCAGCAAATGATGATAAGGTTGATGATATTGATTACTTACCTTGTGTCGAAACTGGCATAGCAGCAGATGATAATAATGATGAAATTATAATTGACCTAATTGTGACAAATTATACTCAGGGTGACTTGACTATACTCGATGGTGACAAGTTATATGATGTAATAATATGTAATAATCCTGTTGATATTGTGGAAAAATATGAGAATTTAAACAGTCTTTATATTGATGGAGATAATATAATGAATTTAATAAATAATGAGTTGTGTATACGTAAGTCCAGGTCATTATACGATGATGGGGGGTAAACAATTAATGTTTATGAACGTTTAACTATGTGAGTAGGGTGTTTTGAAATGAACTGTTTTGTGAAATGATTTGTGGTAAACAGATAATAATGAGGATTGTAAATACTTTTGTGTTGATATTAAATATAATATAATATAAAATGTAATAATGTAGCAAAGGTAAAGTATACTCAACTTTGTGAATATTGTTAAAGTAATGAAATGTGTTCGATAAAATAATTGAATTAATTTGAAGGGAGATAATAAATTAAATATTGTATAAGATCAATATTGATAACAAATTAAAAAATTCTTGAGAATTGAATGGTATAGTAAATGCTAAACAATTGTTGATTGATTAGTAAAATGTTCAATTGAAATTAAAGTGTAATGTCTACAATTTTATATGCAAATATAAAGATGTATTGTTTATTTTCAGGCAACAATCGCAATGTTTAATAAATAAAATGTTATGTAAAATGAATGTTGATAATAAATTTGAACTTTTTGGAGAAGTGGTAAATAATTAAAGGTTGAGTATTAACAGGTTCAATTGAAATTAAAGTTTTGGAATGTTTGGAAATTTTATTCAGATGCAACTGAGATGTTTATTTTAATGCAATGAGGTTTATGTTCATTGTGCGTGTTTACTATGTTTTATTATGTTGTATTATGTTAGTGTGTGTGGAAGGTGGAATTTAAAATAAATTCATATTTTAATAAATTATGTGAGGATGGAGAAGGTGGTTACTAGGGTGTTAATAACGAAATATTAAATATTAAAATGGGTTACATCAATAATGTAGAGTATGTAATTGATTTTCTAATGTAAATGAATGATGTGTTGACGAGGAGTATATTATGTTGATGTATTAAGGAGTAATATGAAGATGCTTAACGATTGTTAAGTAAGTAATTTGTTCTAATGTAGTTGATTTAATGTGTTTTACTCTATATAAGAAGTTTGTTAATTTCGAAATGTGAATGGAATATTTATAATGGAAGGTATTTGTACGTTGTAATGGAAATGTTTATTTAAATTTTGATGGGAAACAGAGCGATCATTTTGAATTTTGGGGTAAGAGTTAACGAGAGAAGGTTATACAGAATGTTGGTATGGAATTCTTACAATGTATTATACTTAGACTAAGTATTCAACCATGTGTAGGATGGATCTAAAAAAAACTCGGTACTTCTTAACGCAAACCAACACAGCTAAGGGGAACCAGATCAGTTAGAGATATGTTATTATACCAGGCCACTATTTGATATTTTTGAATTCATGTTTCAGTGTCTGGTGATGCTGTGGCGTTGGCCCTGTGCTGCCCTGCGTGCCAGAGCAGGAGCGTCAAGTGCCTGTCTGGCCTTGCGGTGTTGGGATCTCGAAAGAGAAGTCCAGTAAGGTCATTCAGGTGCGGTCACAGTCACTGGACCTGGGGTAAGTTAACCACAATTTTGAATAAAACGTAGAGGGGGTTGTGGCGACATAGCTTGGCTGATCCCTTTAAAAAGTATGAGTGTGTCAATGAGAGCTTTTGTGCTTCAGCATAAAACCTCTCATTGGGGGGTATTGTAATGGGTCTAAATTTACATAAGTATTATTTTCAAATTTTATGAGTTCTATAACATGTGCAGATGAGGCCCCTTAAGGTGAGACGATTGCCAGTAAAGGTTTTCAGGACCATATATGGTTATGCAGCAAATCTCGAGTTATTTGCAGTCAGTGATTAATAACGAAAGAATGTTGTTGACGAAAATCAGTTCGTGGCGAGTTAAAAAGGTGATACTAAGTTCAGCGAAACTTTTCAATACTGAGGACGAGACGTATGGCGGGGAGCGGAGTGAACCAGTTTAGAGACGACACAAACAGAAATTTTTAACACTAAAATTCAGTCGGCAAACAATATCTAAATAAAGCGGACGTGGGCAGTTTCGCTCGCCGCCAGCTGAGTACCGTTTTCGCCCGCATAAACAGCATAAAACGCAAATTTAAAAATGTTAAATTTCATTAGTATTGGAATTTAAAACAATATAAATAATATATTAATCAGTGATCAGTAAAACTAAATTGACAGATCGGCCGTAAGATATAAAAGTGAAAACAACAAAAAGTGCACGCAACAGGAGACGTCTCGTAGGATGAAACCATACGCAACATTAAAGGGAAGTAGACATTTCAACAATAATTAACTACTGGCTTTTCACTATATTTTAAAGTTGAGCTCAACAAAATCTAAAAATATGTAAAATGGTATGATTGTGTGGGTGAAGAATATGAATATAGGCCTAACAAGAAGCGTTGAGTTTGCGTAATCTTGATATACGTACTAGTATTTTGAAGTAATAGTTGTTGGAAATCAGTTTTACGCCTTAAGGCGGAATAAATGTGTTCATGATCTTTTTGTGTTATCAAAAGGAAATAAATAATGTTATATTTTACTTGATATATGCATTTTGTTATTTGTATTTGCCCACTGTTCTCTGCCGAAGTACACTAAACGAATTCCTGGACCAAACCTTACAGATAAAATCTATATTAAATTAATAATTAATTACTGGATAATACTTCAGTTGTTTCGCCCGAACAGGGACAATTTAATTATCAATAACTGAACATACTTCAGTTGGCGCCCAAATTTACAGGAACATTGTAAATTAAAGTTGATTTACAATTTAGTCGAAAAATGGCAGAGAAAGACGCAAATACAAATTTAGATGAAAGTGCAGAAGTGGGGTCAGTGTTGAATGTTACGCAAGATAGTATGGTAACCACGAATGAAAATGTCGAGAGCGTAGGCGAAATAGTGAATGTAAATGAAACGTTCGAAGTTGAGGGTACTAGAAGTAACGAGATAAATATATTTAATCAATTAGCGTTGATTATGGAAGTGATGAATAATAAGTTTGAACAACAAAATAAGAATAATGATAAGAATATGGAAATGATGAATAATAAGATTGAAGTAATGAATATTAAGTTTGACCAACAAAATAAGAATAATGATAATTTGAACACTAGTTTAAATGAATTTAAAACTGAAATGAAGTCAGATATTGATAATTTGAACACGAATTTGAATGAATTCAAAACTGAAATCAAATCAGAGATAAATTAAATGAATAATAAACTTGACAAACAAGACGAGAAATTAGGAGACATGAATAACGAATTCGTGAGTATAAGAAGCGAAATAGAAATGAGTAAATTAAGTATGAATAACCAATTTAAAAGTATAAGTGAGAGTTTTAATGGAGTGAGTGAGAAGTTTGTTGAATAAATAATAAACTAGAGAATATAGAAGGTGAATTAAAACAAATAAGTGGGTGTAGTGGTATCGAAAATGATGACGACACGGGTGAGTGTGACGAAAATGAAAATAACGAAGTAACAGACGACCATGGTGAGAATAATGGTGGTAAAATAACGAAAAATTACGAAGAAATAATTAACAAGGTAAGTGTTTGTTATAAAAATGAATTAACAAATAGTAGCGGTAAGATAGTTGAAAACGAGATATATAAAAGTGATACAGTGAAAATAAATAGTGATGATGATAATATAGAAACAGTGGGGTGTAGTGAGAGAGTAGAAATCAGTATTTTCAGAGGGTAACGTTTCCCCAGGTTTATTGTGAACCAAGATGTTTACAAAGGTTTTTGAAGGGCAAGAGTCCCTTAGAGGAAACCAATGTGTTTTCTAGTAGTCCCTTAATTTTTAGTAAGTGTTTTTATGATTTAGTACCCTCTGTATGGAACGATAGAAAAAGTACGAAATGGTGTTATGATGAAAGGTAGTGTTGTTTGAGGTTAACAGAGCTTATAACGAATTAGTAGAGAGGTTACATATTGACAGAGTTAGTGATATTAAGTACTTACCTTGCGAAATAGTTAGTGCAGCAAATGATGATAAGGTTGATGATATTGATTACTTACCTTGTGTCGAAACTGGCATAGCAGCAGATGATAATAATGATGAAATTATAATTGACCTAATTGTGACAAATTATACTCAGGGTGACTTGACTATACTCGATGGTGACAAGTTATATGATGTAATAATATGTAATAATCCTGTTGATATTGTGGAAAAATATGAGAATTTAAACAGTCTTTATATTGATGGAGATAATATAATGAATTTAATAAATAATGAGTTGTCTATACGTAAGTCCAGGTCATTATACGATGATGGGGGGTAAACAATTAATGTTTATGAACGTTTAACTATGTGAGTAGGGTGTTTTGAAATGAACTGTTTTGTGAAATGATTTGTGGTAAACAGATAATAATGAGGATTGTAAATACTTTTGTGTTGATATTAAATATAATATAATATAAAATGTAATAATGTAGCAAAGGTAAAGTATACTCAACTTTGTGAATATTGTTAAAGTAATGAAATGTGTTCGATAAAATAATTGAATTAATTTGAAGGGAGATAATAAATTAAATATTGTATAAGATGAATATTGATAACAAATTAAAAAATTCTTGAGAATTGAATGGTATAGTAAATGCTAAATAATTGATGATTGATTAGTAAAATGTTCAATTGAAATTAAAGTGTAATGTCTACAATTTTATATGCAAATATAAAGGTGTATTGTTTATTTTCAGGCAACAATCGCAAAGTTTAATAAATAAAATGTTATGTAAAATGAATGTTGATAATAAATTTGAACTTTTTGGAGAAGTGGTAAATAATTAAAGGTTGAGTATTAACAGGTTCAATTGAAATTAAAGTTTTGGAATGTTTGGAAATTTTATTCAGATGCAACTGAGATGTTTATTTTAATGTAATGAGGTTTATGTTCATTGTGCGTGTTTACTATGTTTTATTATGTTGTATTATGTTACTGTGTGTGGAAGGTGGAATTTCAAATAAATTCATATTTTAATAAATTATGTGAGGATGAAGAAGGTGGTTACTAGGGTGTTAGTAACGAAATATTAAATATTAAAATGGGTTACATCAATAATGTAGAGAATGTAATTGATTTTCTGATGTAAATGAATGATGTGTTGACGATGAGTATATTATTTTGATGTATTAAGGAGTAATATGAAGATGCTTAACGATTGTTAAGTAAGTAATTTGTTCTAATGTAGTTGATTTAATGTGTTTTACTCTATATAAGAAGTTTGTTAATTTCGAAATGTGAATGGAATATTTATAATGGGAGGTATTTGTACGTTGTAATGGAAATGTTTATTTAAATTTTGATGGGAATCAGAGCGATCATTTTGAATTTTGGGGTAAGAGTTAACGAGAGAAGGTTATACAGAATGTTGGTATGGAATTCTTACAATGTATTATACTTAGACTAAGTATTCAACCATGTGTAGGATGGATCTAAAAAAAACTCGGTACTTCTTAACGCAAACCAACACAGCTAAGGGGAACCAGATCAGTTAGAGATATGTTATTATACCAGGCCACTATTTGATATTTTTGATTTCATGTTTCAGTGTCTGGTGATGCTGTGGCGTTGGCCCTGTGCTGGCCTGCGTGCCAGAGCAGGAGCGTCAAGTGCCTGTCTGGCCTTGCGGTGTTGGGATCTCGAAAGAGAAGTCCAGTAAGGTCATTCAGGTGCGGTCACAGTCACTGGACCTGGGGTAAGTTAACCACAATTTTGAATAAAACGTAGAGGGGGTTGTGGCGACATATCTTGGCTGATCCCTTTAGAAAGTATGAGAGTGTCAATGAGAGCTTTTGTGCTTCAACATAAAACCTCTCATTGGGGGGGTATTGTAATGGGTCTAAATTTACATAAATATTATTTTCAAATTTTATGAGTTCTATAACATGTGCAGATGAGGCCCCTTAAGGTGAGACGATTGCCAGTAAAGGTTTTCAGGACCATATATGGTTATGCAGCAAATCTCGAGTTATTTGCAGTCAGTGATTAATAACGAAAGAATGTTGTTGACGAAAATCAGTTCGTGGCGAGTTAAAAAGATGATACTAAGTTCAGCGAAACTTTTCAATACTGAGGACGAGACGTATGGCGGGGAGCGGAGTGAACCAGTTTAGAGACGACAGAAACAGAAATTTTTAACACTAAAATTCAGTCGGCAAACAATATCTAAATAAAGCGGACGTGGGCAGTTTCGTTCGCCGCCAGCTGAGTACCGTTTTCGCCCGCATAAACAGCATAAAACGCAAATTTAAAAATGTTAAATTTCATTAGTATTGGAATTTAAAACAATATACATAATATATTAATCAGTGATCAGTAAAACTAAATTGACAGATCGGCCGTAAGATATAAAAGTGAAAACAACAAAAAGTGCACGCAACAGGAGACGTCTCGTAGGATGAAACCATACGCAACATTAAAGGGAAGTAGACATTTCAACAATAATTAACTACTGGCTTTTCACTATATTTTAAAGTTGAGCTCAACAAAATCTAAAAATATGTAAAATGGTATGATTGTGTGGGTGAAGAATATGAATATAGGCCTAACAAGAAGCGTTGAGTTTGCGTAATCTTGATATACGTACTAGTATTTTGAAGTAATAGTTGTTGGAAATCAGTTTTACGCCTTAAGGCGGAATAAATGTGTTCATGCTCTTTTTATGTTATCAAAAGGAAATAAATAATGTTATATTTTACTTGATATATGCATTTTGTTATTTGTATTTGCCCACTGTTCTCTGCCGAAGTACACTAAACGAATTCCTAAACCAAACCTTACAGATAAAATCTATATTAAATTAATAATTAATTACTGGATAATACTTCAGTTGTTTCGCCCGAACAGGGACAATTTAATTATCAATAACTGAACATACTTCAGTTGGCGCCCAAATTTACAGGAACATTGTAAATTAAAGTTGATTTACAATTTAGTCGAAAAATGGCAGAGAAAGACGCAAATACAAATTTAGATGAAAGTGCAGATGTGGGGTCAGTGTTGAATGTTACGCAAGATAGTATGGTAACCACGAATGAAAATGTAGAGAGCGTAGGCGAAATAGTGAATGTAAATGAAACGTTCGAAGTTGAGGGTACTAGAAGTAACGAGATAAATATATTTAATCAATTAGCGTTGATTATGGAAGAGATAAATAATAAGTTTGAACAACAAAATAAGAATAATGATAAGAATATGGAAATGATGAATAATAAGATTGAAGTAATGAATATTAAGTTTGACCAACAAAATAAGAATAATGATAATTTGAACACTAGTTTAAATGAATTTAAAACTGAAATGAAGTCAGATATTGATAATTTGAACACGAATTTGAATGAATTCAAAACTGAAATCAAATCAGAGATAAATGAAATGAATAATAAACTTGACAAACAAGACGAGAAATTAGGAGACATGAATAACGAATTCGTGAGTATAAGAAGCGAAATAGAAATGAGTAAATTAAGTATGAATAACCAATTTAAAAGTATAAGTGAGAGTTTTAATGGAGTGAGTGAGAAGTTTGTTGAATAAATAATAAACTAGAGAATATAGAAGGTGAATTAAAACAAATAAGTGGGTGTAGTGGTATCGAAAATGATGACGACACGGGTGAGTGTGACGAAAATGAAAATAACGAAGTAACAGACGACCATGGTGAGAATAATGGTGGTAAAATAACGAAAAATTACGAAGAAATAATTAACAAGGTAAGTGTTAGTTATAAAAATGAATTAACAAGTAGTAGCGGTAAGATAGTTGAAAACGAGATATATAAAAGTGATACAGTGAAAATAAATAGTGATGATGATAATATAGAAACAGTGGGGTGTAGTGAGAGAGTAGAAATCAGTATTTGTAAATTAGAGAGAGAATATGAAGAGAATTATTTTGTGAATATAGGACAGAGGGTAACGTTTCCCCAGGTTTATTGTGAACCAAGATGTTTACAAAAGTTTTTGAAGGGCAAGAGTCCCTTAGAGGAAAACAATGTGTTTTCTAGTAGTCCCTTAATTTTTAGTAAGTGTTTTTATGATTTAGTACCCTCTGTATGGAACGATAGAAAAAGTACGAAATGGTGTTATGATGAAAGGTAGTGTTGTTTGAGGTTAACAGAGCTTATAACGAATTAGTAGAGAGGTTACATATTGACAGAGTTAGTGATATTAAGTACTTACCTTGCGAAATAGTTAGTGCAGCAAATGATGATAAGGTTGATGATATTGATTACTTACCTTGTGTCGAAACTGGCATAGCAGCAGATGATAATAATGATGAAATTATAATTGACCTAATTGTGACAAATTATACTCAGGGTGACTTGACTATACTCGATGGTGACAAGTTATATGATGTAATAATATGTAATAATCCTGTTGATATTGTGGAAAAATATGAGAATTTAAACAGTCTTTATATTGATGGAGATAATATAATGAATTTAATAAATAATGAGTTGTCTATACGTAAGTCCAGGTCATTATACGATGATGGGGGGTAAACAATGTTTATGAACGTTTAACTATGTGAGTAGGGTGTTTTGAAATGAACTGTTTTGTGAAATGATTTGTGGTAAACAGATAATAATGAGGATTGTAAATACTTTTGTGTTGATATTAAATATAATATAATATAAAATGTAATAATGTAGCAAAGGTAAAGTATACTCAACTTTGTGAATATTGTTAAAGTAATGAAATGTGTTCGATAAAATAATTGAATTAATTTGAAGGGAGATAATAAATGAAATATTGTATAAGATGAATATTGATAACAAATTAAAAAATTCTTGAGAATTGAATGGTATAGTAAATGCTAATAATTGATGATTGATTAGTAAAATTTTCAATTGAAATTAAAGTGTAATGTCTACAATTTTATATGCAAATATAAAGATGTATTGTTTATTTTCAGGCAACAATCGCAATGTTTAATAAATAAAATGTTATGTAAAATGAATGTTGATAATAAATTTGAACTTTTTGGAGAAGTGGAAAATAATTAAAGGTTGAGTATTAACAGGTTCAATTGAAATTAAAGTTTTGGAATGTTTGGAAATTTTATTCAGATGCAACTGAGATGTTTATTTTAATGTAATGAGGTTTATGTTCATTGTGCGTGTTTACTATGTTTTATTATGTTGTATTATGTTAGTGTGTGTGGAAGGTGGAATTTAAAATAAATTCATATTTTAATAAATTATGTGAGGATGGAGAAGGTGGTTACTAGGGTGTTAGTAACGAAATATTAAATATTAAAATGGGTTACATCAATAATGTAGAGTATGTAATTGATTTTCTGATGTAAATGAATGATGTGTTGACGAGGAGTATATTATTTTGATGTATTAAGGAGTAATATGAAGATGCTTAACGATTGTGAAGTAAGTAATTTGTTCTAATGTAGTTGATTTAATGTGTTTTACTCTATATAAGAAGTGTGTTAATTTCGAAATGTGAATGGAATATTTATAATGGAAGGTATTTGTACGTTGTAATGGAAATGTTTATTTAAATTTTGATGGGAATCAGAGCGATCATTTTGAATTTTGGGGTAAGAGTTAACGAGAGAAGTTTATACAGAAAGTTGGTATGGAATTCTTACAATGTATTATACTTAGACCACGTATTCAACCATGTGTAGGATGGATCTAAAAAAAAAAAAAAAAAAAAAAAAAAACTCGGTACTTCTTAACGCAAACCAACACAGCTAAGGGGAACCAGATCAGTTAGAGATATGTTATTAACCAGGCCACTATTTGATATTTTTGATTTCATGTTTCAGTGTCTGGTGATGCTGTGGCGTTGGCCCTGTGCTGGCCTGCGTGCCAGAGCAGGAGCGTCAAGTGCCTGTCTGGCCTTGCGGTGTTGGGATCTCGAAAGAGAAGTCCAGTGGGTGAAGTGATTAAAACGTAGTGACTACATAGTAGACACTACGGTGTAGTGATAGCATTAATTCAAATCGGTGTGATTAAACAAACGCTAACACTCCATAGTTATAACTACCCCAAGTGGAGTGGTATCCGGGAAAACTGGAGATACAACTATGGGTAGATACAACTCCAGTGTAGCAGTAACTACCTTTCATGTTGGAACATCCCCCCACCCACTGCCTCTATTCGCTTCGCTCGTGTTGTTACTCTTTCGTGTCTGTCACCGGTAGCGTTCACTTCACGTTGGTCTGTCACAGCATCATGTCATCATCTGAAGATGAAGGGGGTGTTGAGAAGAAATGTGTGGACAGGGACTTATTTGTTAAATTACTGTCAGAAAGCCCGGTATTATTGGAGAAATTAAGGTTACCAAAAATTATGTTTGAAAAAAAGACGGCGTGGGAATGCTTGTGCACCATTTATTCCCAAACCACTGGAATTGAAGTAAACACATCTCAAATGACAAAAATGCTACAAAATATGAAAACTAAAATAAAAAATAAAACAGATGTAAAAGCGACAGGGAACAAAAAAATTAAATTAAAAGACTAGGAAAAGAATTTGTTATCAATATTGGGTGAAGTAGAAAACCCTGTTTTTACCAAAGTGCCAGGAAGTTGTACAGTAGGGGTATCCCAATCAACCTTTTCGGAATTAACCGAAAAGAAGAGCAACAATAATAACTGTAGCATGTCTCCTACGCCGACTAGTAGTTTAGGTTATACGTCTTCTCAAACTGTCCAACAGGGAAATACTCCATCTGCCAATGGTTATGTGAGACCCAGTGTGAATAAGTTATTGTCCTACGAATCAGGTGAAACAAAAGATTTGACAACTCCTCAACTGCAGAGACTTGTTCTCTTGCAGCAATTTGAACTGCAGAAAATAAAAATAGAAAAAGTGAAAATTGAATTTAAAAAGTTAAATAAAAACTGCGCAGAAAAAGGAACACAAACTGATGTAACCTCAGAATATTGTACTTTTATAAACTTGTAACCTATTCCTTGTAATCCTTTTTCCTTCCATAAATAAAAAAATAAATAAATAAATAAATAAAAACATAGTTAAGTATATTAACGCACCTAAGGTTAGTCCAGTTCGTGTGGTCTAGCTGTGCACACGGCGGCAATAGCTACACATGCCAGCCATGAGTATAGCAGGGCCGGCCGGCCGCGGCCCTGTGATTGTTAGTGGAACCTTGCATAGGATCAGTGGGATGCCAAAAACAGGTTCCACACTACCAATCACAGGTATTACAGGCCAGTATAGCCTGCTATACTCATGGCTGGCATGTGTAGCTACTTACTACTGCCGCCGTGTGCACAGCTAGACCACACGAACTGGACTAACCTTAGGTGCGTTAATATAAATGTTTTTTTTTTTTTTTTACTCTGAAATCCTGGATCAGCAGTATAACGCAAAAATATTTCCATACGTTGTCTTGAAGATAGTGCTTTTCCTTTAGTTTCATCAGTATGTGGCAGAAATTCTGATGTTACAAAATCAATATTGCCTGTTTCAAAACGCATCAGCTCCTTGCACCTACTCAAAACTCTTCTTTCACCGTATGCCCTTCTTTATCTTCCATGCATAAACATTGCCATCGTGAAGTCGACTAACAACTGACAAAAGTGGAGTGTGCCCCTTCTCGGACTCCAAAATAATGAAGTTATAACTACACGTAACTAGTTGTAGCTTCTCTTTTATCACATTCAAAGTGAAGTTATAACTACCAGTCCGGGAAAATCAAGATACAACTATAGGGGGTAGTTGTAGCTACCTTTTAATCACACTAAAGAAAGTTACAACTTTAAAATACAGAAGTGGTACGTTTTAATCACTTCACCCCATTCAGGTGCGGTCACAGTCACTGGACCTGGGGTAAGTTAACCACAATTTTGAATAAAACGTAGAGCGGGTTGTGGCGACATATCTTGGCTGATCCCTTTAGAAAGTATGAGAGTGTCAATGAGAGCTTTTGTGCTTCAGCATAAAACCTCTCATTGGGGGGTATTGTAATGGGTCTAAATTTACATAAATATTATTTTCAAATTTTATGAGTTCTATAACATGTGCAGATGAGGCCCCTTAAGGTGAGACGATTGCCAGTAAAGGTTTTCAGGACCATATATGGTTATGCAGCAAATCTCGAGTTATTTGCAGTCAGTGATTAATAACGAAAGAATGTTGTTGACGAAAATCAGTTCGTGGCGAGTTAAAAAGGTGATACTAAGTTCAGCGAAACTTTTCAATACTGAGGACGAGACGTATGGTGGGGAGCGGAGTGAACCAGTTTAGAGACGACACAAACAGAAATTTTTAACACTAAAATTCAGTCGGCAAACAATATCTAAATAAAGCGGACGTGGGCAGTTTCGCTCGCCGCCAGCTGAGTACCGTTTTCGCCCGCATAAACAGCATAAAACGCAAATTTAAAAATGTTAAGTTTCATTAGTATTGGAATTTAAAACAATATAAATAATATATTAATCAGTGATCAGTAAAACTAAATTGACAGATCGGCCGTAAGATATAAAAGTGAAAACAACAAAAAGTGCACGCAACAGGAGACGTCTCGTAGGATGAAACCATACGCAACATTAAAGGGAAGTAGACATTTCAACAATAATTAACTACTGGCTTTTCACTATATTTTAAAGTTGAGCTCAACAAAATCTAAAAATATGTAAAATGGTATGATTGTGTGGGTGAAGAATATGAATATAGGCCTAAAAAGAAGCGTTGAGTTTGCGTAATCTTGATATACGTACTAGTATTTTGATGTAATAGTTATTGGAAATCAGTTTTACGCCTTAAGGCGGAATAAATGTGTTCATGATCTTTTTATGTTATCAAAAGGAAATAAATAATGTTATATTTTACTTGATATATGCATTTTGTTATTTGTATTTGCCCACTGTTCTCTGCCGAAGTACACTAAACGAATTCCTAGACCAAACCTTACAGATAAAATCTATATTAAATTAATAATTAATTACTGGATAATACTTCAGTTGTTTCGCCCGAACAGGGACAATTTAATTATCAATAACTGAACATACTTCAGTTGGCGCCCGAATTTACAGGGACATTGTAAATTAAAGTTGATTTACAATTTAGTCGAAAAATGACAGAGAAAGACGCAAATACAAATTTAGATGAAAGTGCAGAAGTGGGGTCAGTGTTGAATGTTACGCAAGATAGTATGGTAACCACGAATGAAAATGTCGAGAGCGTAGGCGAAATAGTGAATGTAAATGAAACGTTCGAAGTTGAGGGTACTAGAAGTAACGAGATAAATATATTTAATCAATTAGCGTTGATTATGGAAGTGATGAATAATAAGTTTGAACAACAAAATAAGAATAATGATAAGAATATGGAAATGATGAATAATAAGTTTGAAGTAATGAATATTAAGTTTGACCAACAAAATAAGAATAATGATAATTTGAACACGAGTTTAAATGAATTTAAAACTGAAAAGAAGTCAGATATTGATAATTTGAACACGAACTTGAATGAATTCAAAACTGAAATCAAATCAGAGTTAAAGGAAATGAATAATAAACTTGACAAACAAGACGAGAAATTAGGAGACATGAATAACGAATCCGTGAGTATAAGAAGCGAAATAGAAATGAGTTAATTAAGTATGAATAACCAATTTAAAAGTGTAAGTGAGAGTTTTAATGGAGTGAGTGAGAAGTTTGTTGAATAAATAATAAACTAGAGAATATAGAAGGTGAATTAAAACAAATAAGTGGGTGTAGTGGTATCGAAAATGATGACGACACGGGTGAGTGTGACGAAAATGAAAATAACGAAGTAACAGACGACCATGGCGTCAATACAGGTGAGAATAATGGTGGTAAAATAACGAAAAATTACGAAGAAATAATTACCAAGGTAAGTGTTAGTTGACTCGATAGCCTGTCTATCGAGGATTACTAATATTTGTTACACAACACACCTTAAAAGAGACTTTTCAGAGACTATTAACTTTGTAAAGATTAAAAGATTAAATCTAAAAATTTAATGTAACTATTCAAACATCATACGTTGTAACAGTTTATGTGGTAATGTATCGTAGTATAATCCAAGTAATAATACCATTCTTCAAATGGTTAAATAAAAGAAAGTCTTGCAAGCTAATATCATGAATTGAGTATAACTAAAAGTTTAATCACTAAATACCGAAGGTTACCCGGATCCGAGGTATAGCTAAATAGAATCAATGTTGATCCCAAAGTTTAAAGAAAACATTCAAATAACTTTAGTTTAATTCGCAATGTCATGGGATCTGTCAGTAAATGTTTTTAAATGTTAAATAAAGAGAAGTCGTCTTGTTACACACATATAAGGAGTGCTTAAATCAATAGTATACCTTCCCATTGTTTCCTTACACAGTTAGTAAGTAATTTGATATATTAATTATTTGTGATACATTCTGTTACAACGTAGGCAGCCCATCTAATTAACGGAGCTTAATTACGATGGGTTCCCTGGATTTGTAACGCGGCGAAAAGACGTTACAAAATTGCGCGACTCTGCTAATTTATGTAAGTAAGGTTTTATAAGCATCGCGACGCAAACAAAATTGCGCCACTCTGCTTATTTAAAAAAAAAAAAGGAGAGAGTTTTATTTGTGTATAGAGTGTCACAAACAAAATTGTGCCACTTGTGACATGTAAGCAAAATTGCATCATTATGCTTAGATAATTTGTATATTCAGTTATTGATCTATGCACTCAGAAAGTTACCTTAATAACTTTAAATGTTCAAAACATATTTAATATTTTACTAAGTTACGTAAATGATAGTATGTATAAGTTGAAATATCATTAGCGTCATACAATGCAAAAGCTATATGCCAGTAGGAACCTGCATTACTCTATATAATTACTTGCATACATGAATTGTGAGTAAACATTACAATTGTGGTCAAATGGACAATCTGAAACAGGTTTGTTTACGACAATCCGTGACCTGTTGTTTCCTGATTCATTCTGCACAGTGTATGTCCAACAATATAGCTTACATACACTAGTATGTGTTATAAAAAAAAATAAATTAATTAAAAATAACTTTGTTAATAATAATGTAATTAAGTAGAAGTTCGTGATTTAAAACTTGTGAACAAAATAATTAATTTATTTAATTGAGAAAAGTATATGAATGTATGGAGTCAAAGTGTTGCCAAGCGTAATAATAATAAAAGAGTTGTTGTTGAATCAGATTGTGCTCCCCTTCTCCAGTTGTAAAACGACCGGTTTAAAATCGTTGTGTTATTCGCTGGCATTGTGTAGAGAACAATAAGAGTAAAACCCCCTTTCTCACTGACACACAAGATCCTTTGTTAACTAAATACAGAGGGTGACCTACATTCCAGAAAACAGCTGATCGGCTATTTAACTTGATAAATATGTGTGTGGAAATTTCTGTCTCTCCCTTAGAAGAGAAATTGTTCTTTCTAATTTGTGTAAATTAATTACTTAAGAATGTAATATATATGTGTGTAATAAATGTGTACAGTATAGTAGTTCAAGTATTTTCCCAGTGACGACAATTAAATAATGTAGTGACTTAATAATAATAGATTTATAATAATAAATAAAGTGTGCTAAATAAATATGGTGATTAAATAGACGATAGTTCTAGGTGCGTTTCTTAAATCCCCTAAAGAAAGTAATAATAAGGAAAAAATATTTGTTTTAAATAATAAGGCTAAATAAATCTTGATTTAAACTAAATAGTGTGAAGTGTAGAAGTAAGTAAGAGAAAGAATAATAATAATACAAGTTTAGTTGCATAGTGTAGACACCGCAGTGGTGGCCAGTTAGAGAAAATAAAAGCGTGTTCAGTATGGTAGTAAGCAGCCACGCACCCTCCCTATTGTAATAAACCGGTGGTAGTCTAAACAATTGAAAACCTCCCTAGTGTGTTACAATGCATTGTGTAAAGTGTCTCCCCTCCCGCATAGTTTGTTTAAGTATTGTTAAAGAGATAAAAGAGAATTATCTTCGTAAGGTTCCGCTTCTCTCAAAACCGTAATCTAAAGTGGAGTATGGGATCCTCTTTAGATTACATTAGAAATAAGTTTATGATATATAATCAAGAAGTGATTATACGTGTAACGTAACAGGTCACAACGGCGCCGACTGGAAAGGGTAATGATAGGGCAGAAAGGTGCCAAAGATCATTAATAAATGCTGAAAGCTAACTTGAGTAGTTAGAGTAAGCTGGTGTCAGTCGGGCCGCGATGTTGTGAGTTACGGATAAGTAGGGATCATTCCAATCTAAGGTTTGGAAATTAGTATTAAGATTAAAGTATAAGTTAGTACTGTAAGAAGTGAGAAAAAGGGAATTTCACGAAGGCGATCATTTAAATGAACAAGGTCATTTAAAGAGCATTAAAGAAAACAAACTGTGCACTAATAATAAATAACTTCACACTGACATCAAACATACTCCAAGTCCCCAATTGTGAGTTAAACTCAAAAACCAAAAAACCGTAAAGTGCAAATTAAGCGGTGGAGTCTGTGACGATTTAAATTGTACCAATAATCAAAATAATAAAAAATTTTAAAAATTAAGGTTGCGAGCTCTTAAGCCATTTAAATCTCACTGTAATAATATAAAAAACCTGTATGTACTCAGTATGAGAGGAAGAAGTAATTAGTAAGTACGAAGATACTCTAATAAAAAAGACAAATTGTAAAGAGTTATTAATATCGTATTTAACCCTTTGCTGTTATCAGGCGGTGACCTTTTAATTCCGGACTCGACATGTCTCCCGAGTCGTCTGTAATTTTAGAATAAGATAAAAAACCTAATGTTAATAATTAAAAATCTGAAGACACAGATAGTCGCTAAAACAAATTATTTAAATTATGTATATTTATTTAGGGATAGTTTGTATAAATAAAAATGTTTACTTAAAGAGAGACAGGGACTATATTCTCGCGCAGTAATTGCCCCTCTACTTTTGTTAGGTACCAGTCGAAGGGAGCAGAAATCGCTCTCTCGCTATGGTGACTTCATGCAGTACAGACGTACGAGCTATGCTCTTACACTATGTTACCGATACTTTGTTTTACCTTAATGTTGTATACAAGAAATTGCTGCTGAAAGCATATGTTATGTGTTAACCAGTATAGTTATGTAAAAAACAAGAGACTTAAAGTATAACTCGAAATATTAAAATGGTGTAAAACAAGATGACGGCGAACTTCAAGAACTAACAACACTTCCAACATCATACCTGGAGATGTGAAATACCAGAACTAACAAACTCTAGTAGACACGACAGAATATGCAGATCAGGACATCCGAGAATCTACAAGTACCATCGTAGAATGTTCAATCTACCCTGCGGACTTTTGAGCCCTTTACTGACGAAGACCAGACCGAGATGACGACGGCACTATTCAGGATTCCCAAGACGGACACCCCAGGACGAGTTTTCTGACTACCAATAAAAACGTGACTCGATAGCCTGTCTATCGAGGGTTACTAATATTTGTTACACAACACACATTAAAAGAGACTTTTCAGAGACTATTAACTTTGTAAAGATTAAAAGATTAAATCTAAAAATTTAATGTAACTATTCAAACATCATACGTTGTAACAGTTTATGTGGTAATGTATCGTAGTATAATCCAAGTAATAATACCATTCTTCAAATGGTTAAATAAAAGAAAGTCTTGCAAGCTAATATCATGAATTGAGTATAACTAAAAGTTTAATCACTAAATACCGAAGGTTACACGGATCCGAGGTATAGCTAAATAGAATCAATGTTGATCCCAAAGTTTAAAGAAAACATTCAAATAACTTTAGTTTAATTCGCAATGTCATGGGATCTGTCAGTAAATGTTCTTAAATGTTAAATAAAGAGAAGTCGTCTTGTTACACACATATAAGGAGTGCTTAAATCAATAGTATACCTTCCCATTGTTTCCTTACACAGTTAGTAAGTAATTTGATATATTAATTATTTGTGATACATTCTGTTACAACGTAGGCAGCCCATCTAATTAACGGAGCTTAATTACGATGGGTTCCCTGGATTTGTAACGCGGCGAAAAGACGTTACAATGTTTACAAAGGTTTTTGAAGGGCAAGAGTCCCTTAGAGGAAAACAATGTGTTTTCTAGTAGTCCCTTAATTTTTAGTAAGTGTTTTTATGATTTAGTACCCTCTGTATGGAACGATAGAAAAAGTACGAAATGGTGTTATGACGAAAGGTAGTGTTGTTTGAGGTTAATAGAGCTTATAACGAATTAGTAGAGAGGTTACATATTGACAGAGTTAGTGATATTAAGTACTTACCTTGCGAAATAGTTAGTGCAGCAAATGATGATAAGGTTGATGATATTGATTACTTACCTTGTGTCGAAACTGGCATAGCAGCAGATGATAATAATGATGAAATTATAATTGACCTAATTGTGACAAATTATACTCAGGGTGACTTGACTATACTCGATGGTGACAAGATATATGATGTAATAATATGTAATAATCCTGTTGATATTGTGGAAAAATATGAGAATTTAAACAGTCTTTATATTGATGGAGATAATATAATGAATTTAATAAATAATGAGTTGTCTATACGTAAGTCCAGGTCATTATACGATGATGGGGGGTAAACAATTAATGTTTATGAACGTTTAACTATGTGAGTAGGGTGTTTTGAAATGAACTGTTTTGTGAAATGATTTGTGGTAAACAGATAATAATAAGGACTGTAAATACTTTTGTGTTGATATTAAATATAATATAAAAACAGATAATAATGAGGATTGTAAATACTTTTGTGTTGATATTAAATATAATATAATATAAAATGTAATAATGTAGCAAAGGTAAAGTATACTCAACTTTGTGAATATTGTTAAAGTAATGAAATGTGTTCGATAAAATAATTGAATTAATTTGAAGGGAGATAATAAATTAAATATTGTATAAGATGAATATTGATAACAAATTAAAAAATTCTTGAGAATTGAATGGTATAGTAAATGCTAAATAATTGATGATTGATTAGTAAAATGTTCAATTGAAATTAAAGTGTAATGTCTACAATTTTATATGCAAATATAAAGGTGTATTGTTTATTTTCAGGCAACAATCGCAATGTTTAATAAATAAAATGTTATGTAAAATGAATGTTGATAATAAATTTGAACTTTTTGGAGAAGTGGTAAATAATTAAAGGTTGAGTATTAACAGGTTCAATTGAAATTAAAGTTTTGGAATGTTTGGAAATTTTATTCAGATGCAACTGAGATGTTTATTTTAATGTAATGAGGTTTATGTTCATTGTGCGTGTTTACTATGTTTTATTATGTTGTATTATGTTAGTGTGTGTGGAAGGTGGAATTTAAAATAAATTCATATTTTAATAAATTATGTGAGGATGGAGAAGGTGGTTACTAGGGTGTTAGTAACGAAATATTAAATATTAAAATGGGTTACATCAATAATGTAGAGTATGTAATTGATTTTCTGATGTAAATGAATGATGTGTTGACGAGGAGTATATTATTTTGATGTATTAAGGAGTAATATGAAGATGCTTAACGATTGTTAAGTAAGTAATTTGTTCTAATGTAGTTGATTTAATGTGTTTTAATCTATATAAGAAGTTTGTTAATTTCGAAATGTGAATGGAATATTTATAATGGAAGGTATTTGTACGTTGTAATGGAAATGTTTATTTAAATTTTGATGGGAATCAGAGCGATCATTTTGAATTTTGGGGTAAGAGTTAACGAGAGAAGGTTATACAGAATGTTGGTATGGAATTCTTACAATGTATTATACTTAGACTAAGTATTCAACCATGTGTAGGATGGATCTAAAAAAAACTCGGTACTTCTTAACGCAACCCAACACAGCTAAGGGGAACCAGATCAGTTAGAGATATGTTATTATACCAGGCCACTATTTGATATTTTTGATTTCATGTTTCAGTGTCTGGTGATGCTGTGGCGTTGGCCCTGTGCTGGCCTGCGTGCCAGAGCAGGAGCGTCAAGTGCCTGTCTGGCCTTGCGGTGTTGGGATCTCGAAAGAGAAGTCCAGTAAGGTCATTCAGGTGCGGTCACAGTCACTGGACCTGGGGTAAGTTAACCACAATTTTGAATAAAACGTAGAGGGGGTTGTGGCGACATATCTTGGCTGATCCCTTTAGAAAGTATGAGAGTGTCAATGAGAGCTTTTGTGCTTCAGCATAAAACCTCTCATTGGGGGGTATTGTAATGGGTCTAAATTTACATAAATATTATTTTCAAATTTTATGAGTTCTATAACATGTGCAGATGAGGCCCCTTAAGGTGAGACGATTGCCAGTAAAGGTTTTCAGGACCATATATGGTTATGCAGCAAATCTCGAGTTATTTGCAGTCAGTGATTAATAACGAAAGAATGTTGTTGACGAAAATCAGTTTGTGGCGAGTTAAAAAGGTGATACTAAGTTCAGCGAAACTTTTCAATACTGAGGACGAGACGTATGGCGGGGAGCGGAGTGAACCAGTTTAGAGACGACACAAACAGAAATTTTTAACACTAAAATTCAGTCGGCAAACAATATCTAAATAAAGCGGACGTGGGCAGTTTCGCTCGCCGCCAGCTGAGTACCGTTTTCGCCCGCATAAACAGCATAAAACGCAAATTTAAAAATGTTAAGTTTCATTAGTATTGGAATTTAAAACAATATAAATAATATATTAATCAGTGATCAGTAAAACTAAATTGACAGATCGGCCGTAAGATATAAAAGTGAAAACAACAAAAAGTGCACGCAACAGGAGACGTCTCGTAGGATGAAACCATACGCAACATTAAAGGGAAGTAGACATTTCGACAATAATTAACTACTGGCTTTTCACTATATTTTAAAGTTGAGCTCAACAAAATCTAAAAATATGTAAAATGGTATGATTGTGTGGGTGAAGAATATGAATATAGGCCTAACAAGGAGCGTTGAGTTTGCGTAATCTTGATATACGTACTAGTATTTTGATGTAATAGTTATTGGAAATCAGTTTTACGCCTTAAGGCGGAATAAATGTGTTCATGATCTTTTTATGTTATCAAAAGGAAATAAATAATGTTATATTTTACTTGATATATGCATTTTGTTATTTGTATTTGCCCACTGTTCTCTGCCGAAGTAAACTAAACGAATTCCTGGACCAAACCTTACAGATAAAATCTATATTAAATTAATAATTAATTACTGGACAATACTTCAGTTGTTTCGCCCGAACAGGGACAATTTAATTATCAATAACTGAACATACTTCAGTTGGCGCCCGAATTTACAGGGAAATTGTAAATAAAAGTTGATTTACAATTTAGTCGAAAAATGGCAGAGAAAGACGCAAATACAAATTTAGATGAAAGTGCAGATGTGGGGTCAGTGTTGAATGTTACGCAAGATAGTATGGTAACCACGAATGAAAATGTCGAGAGCGTAGGCGAAATAGTGAATGTAAATGAAACGTTCGAAGTTGAGGGTACTAGAAGTAACGAGATAAATATATTTAATCAATTAGCGTTGATTATGGAAGAGATGAATAATAAGTTTGAACAACAAAATAAGAATAATGATAAGAATATGGAAATGATGAATAATAAGTTTGAAGTAATGAATATTAAGTTTGACCAACAAAATAAGAATAATGATAATTTGAACACGAGTTTAAATGAATTTAAAACTGAAATGAAGTCAGATATTGATAATTTGAAGACGAATATGAATGAATTCAAAACTGAAATCAAATCAGAGATAAATTGTGCCGTCTCCCTTGTTAAGACAACACAAAAGTCGGAAACTAGTTCAATTCTTTACCAGTTAATCAAACTAGCTGCCGTTGTTAGTAAAACCTCCTTACCAACAAATTACAAAACAATTATGATATAGGAAATTGACAAGGTTTGCATAAATTTATTCACTCACTAGGTGTTAGCGAAAACATCTCTTTATTGCTATTCAAATATTATGCTTGATTTTAAAGAAAAGTTATTTTAGTAAATTCTGCTTTTACTGCTTCAAAGATGTTAAGTATATTATTCGTTTTATCTCAAAATTTATTCATATAGATGTTAGTTTTAATACCACGGATCCGGGTCTCAACTTTCTCAAAATAATTAATTTATCAAAACTTCAACCATATTATTGGAAGAATAATATTGGTGATACTCTACATTATTATCTTACATTTATCTTATTTTTATTGCGGTTACTATTACTTCATTACAAAATTACAAAATTTACAAATCTGATAATTTGTTCTTTACATTGCTAAAGTTCTTTAAAGTTCTTTGTTACTTCTTTTATTAAGGCGAAATTTACAAAAGTTGTGGTTTGATATCACCTGAATTTCATATGAGGTTGTTGTTGTATCCTTGGGGCATCTCCTGTCGTCTTCTAAGGGTGGAGTACGTTGTTCCTGGTGAATCTACATCGGGTTGATTATTTCTGCTCTCGAAGATCGGTTGTTTACTTGAAGTTCCAACTGTTGTAGTTTCACTTTCCTTGGTCCAGACTTTTGTAGTTCACATTTTTTTTTAATTATAGTTCTCACTTTGCAGTACAAAAGTCTAGTAGTTACCTATCTTACACTTACATTTTATATTTTAAAAAGAGATGTGTTGGCTACCTTTTTCTTTCTGTATGTATTCTCACTAACTCTACACACTACATTATTCACAATAAAACCATCTCACGCTGGATATACTTTTAAGGACATACACTTACGTGTATGTACACAACACCCAAAACTCACATCTTGTCATGGCGAAGTTCTACTGGCGAATGCGCGTATAGTTTAGGGGCGAGGGCTCAGTAAGCTGGTGCGTATTTACGCACTAAGAAAATAGTTCGTACTTTATATATTATTAATTATTCATTAATTAGAATGTAAATCCTTTATGTTTACTTTATTATGACTTAGGGATTTCTTTATTTATATAGTCGCATTTTTAATAATTAAAGTAATTATTATTATTATTCTTTACTTAATACCTTTCTTGGCGTGTTGGTACTGGAAAGTTTCAAGTTGATTCAGGAATCTGGGTATAGGTAAGGGTGTATGATACTCTTACTTATTAAAATTAAAAATTTTAATTTGTGCGATTTTTGATATATTTAAAGTCGTCACATCCTCCTGCACTTAACTATGAAAAACGGGGGGGGGGTTTGAATAATAATAGAAAATCTAATAAACATAATTATATTTTTTCTTTCGTGAAATTCCCTTTCTCTCGTTTCTTAACATTTACCTTAATATTATTTACATATAAATAGATATTACTTATCTATTAATCTATTTGTTACTCTTGTTTCCCGTAACTTCACAATATAGTGGCCCGACTGATTACCTTGCATACTCTAACTATATTGGTTAGCTTTCTGCGCTTTCTTTATCCCTTGTAAAGTATTATTCAGTGCGGCGCCATTGTGACTATGTTACGTCTTGATCCCTATATCTCTTAATTCTACTACAGTAATCTAAAGCCAATCCCATACTTGACCTTAGATCCTATCTTAACACTAATTTCTTATTCTACTGAGATACGCGGAATTTCACAAAGCGGGAATCTTTATTTACATTTAAACAATTAGCAGTTACAATCTAAGAGGGGTCAAACACTGGACACATTGTATTATACACTAGGGTGGTTCACCATTGTTTCTTCGGTATCAATTCAAGACAATAGGGGTGGCTTACTACAATATTTCCTGCACGAACAAGTTTGTCTCTATTACTGTCAAGCTGGGGGAATTATTTTGAAGCAGGCCACGACCGGGCGTTTACATGACTCAAATATACTTTTATTATTATTTTCTCTTTACTCATTTTACTCCTACACTTTACACTTTTATTACACGTTATTTTATTCAAGCTATTATTAAACCTTTTTATTTAAAGTACTTATTATTTATTTTATTTCAAACACTTATAAACTTGAATTTATTTAAACACACATATCTATATCTTATTTCATATTAAGCTTCCATATGCAATCTTATCTTAATTAATCAACATAACTTATCTCACAACAATTAAATTCTCAGTATTGACATATATAATTAATCAAAACAAAACGATAATACCATTTTAGTAGAGAGAAATTTCATATACGAAAAGTTCATTGCTTTAACAATAGCACAAAGGGGTCAGCTGTTTTGGGGAGTCGTCTAGTTGCATAGGGTGGTAATTCAGGACAATACAAAACAGGAAAGAGCTTGTCTAATATGGTTTTGTTTTCTTATGGGGAGGAGGGGTTATGAATGAGATGGGTGTTTACAAAGGGGAGAGTTTACATTCCACAACACGTATTTAACATGAACCGACTGGTTTGGAATTGAATACTTACCAGCTATGACTTGCTTAATACGGCAAACTAGCGATACCAATATTATTATAATATAATTAAAATTTTACTCATTTATTTTTTTGTTTATTTCAGAGTGAATAAATTTATGTTTGTCCTAGTTATCGTTAACGAATTATAAAATGACACAACCACAGCAACATAATTATTTCTTGCTTTAAAGTAGTAATGGTGCAATTTTCTGTATGTGACACTCTGTAAACAATTAATTTTTTTTTTTTTTCCAGCAAAGTAAATTATTTTTACAACAGCAGAGTGGCGCAATTTTGTGCCGTCTCCCTTGTTAAGACAACACAAAAGTCGGGAACTAGTTCAATTCTTTACCAGTAAATTAAACTAGCTGCCGTTGTTAGTAAAAATACTAACCAACAAATTACAAAACAATTATGATATAGGAAATTGACAAGGTTTGCATAAATTTATTCACTCACTAGGTGTTAGCGAAAACATCTCTTTATTGCTATTCAAATATTATGCTTGATTTTAAAGAAAAGTTATTTTAGTAAATTCTGCTTTTACTGCTTCAAAGATCTTAAGTATATTATTCGTTTTATCTCAAAATTTATTCATATAGATGTTAGTTTTAATACCACGGATCCGGGTCTCAACTTTCTCAAAATAATTAATTTATCAAAACTTCAACCATATTATTGGAAGAATAATATTGGTGATACTCTACATTATTATCTTACATTTATCTATACATTGCGGTTACTATTACTTCGTTACAAATTTACAAATCTGATAATTTGTTCTTTACATTGCTAAAGTTCTTTAAAGTTCTTTGTTACTTCTTTTATTAAGGCGAAATTTACAAAAGTTGTGGTTTGATATCACCTGAATTTCATATGAGGTTGTTGTTGTATCCTTGGGGCATCTCCTGTCGTCTTCTAAGGGTGGAGTACGTTGTTCCTGGTGAATCTACATCGGGTTGATTATTTCTGCTCTCGAAGATCGGTTGTTTACTTGAAGTTCCAACTGTTGTAGTTTCACTTTCCTTGGTCCAGACTTTTGTAGTTCACATTTTTTTTTAATTATAGTTCTCACTTTGCAGTACTAAAGTCTAGTAGTTACCTATCTTACACTTACATTTTATATTTTAAAAAGAGATGTGTTGGCTACCTTTTTCTTTCTGTATGTATTCTCACTAACTCTACACACTACATTATTCACAATAAAACCATCTCACGCTGGATATACTTTTAAGGACATACACTTACGTGTATGTACACAACACCCAAAACTCACATCTTGTCATGGCGAAGTTCTACTGGCGAATGCGCGTATAGTTTAGGGGCGAGGGCTCAGTAAGCTGGTGCGTATTTACGCACTAAGAAAATAGTTCGTACTTTATATATTATTAATTATTCATTAATTAGAATGTAAATCCTTTATGTTTACTTTATTATGACTTAGGGATTTCTTTATTTATATAGTCGCATTTTTAATAATTAAAGTAATTATTATTATTATTCTTTACTTAATACATTTCTTGGCGTGTTGGTACTGGAAAGTTTCAAGTTGATTCAGGAATCTGGGTATAGGTAAGGGTGTATGATACTCTTACTTATTAAAATTAAAAATTTTAATTTGTGCGATTTTTGATATATTTAAAGTCGTCACAAAATGAAATGAATAATAAACTTGACAAACAAGACGAGAAATTAGGAGACATGAATAACGAATTCGTGAGTATAAGAAGCGAAAAAGAAATGAGTAAATTAAGTATGAATAACCAATTTAAAAGTATAAGTGAGAGTTTTAATGGAGTGAGTGAGAAGTTTGTTGAATAAATAATAAACTAGAGAATATAGAAGGTGAATTAAAACAAATAAGTGGGTGTAGTGGTATCGAAAATGATGACGACACGGGTGAGTGTGACGAAAATGAAAATAACGAAGTAACAGACGACCATGGCGTCAATACAGATGAGAATAATGGTGGTAAAATAACGAAAAATTACGAAGAAATAATTAACAAGGTAAGTGTTAGTTATAAAAATGAATTAACAAGTAGTAGCGGTAAGATAGTTGAAAACGAGATATATAAAAGTGATACAGTGAAAATAAATAGTGATGATGATAATATAGAAACAGTGGGGTGTAGTGAGAGAGTAGAAATCAGTATTTGTAAATTAGAGAGAGAATATGAAGAGAATTATTTTGTGAATATAGGACAGAGGGTAACGTTTCCCCAGGTTTATTGTGAACCAAGATGTTTACAAAGGTTTTTGAAGGGCAAGAGTCCCTTAGAGGAAAACAATGTGTTTTCTAGTAGTCCCTTAATTTTTAGTAAGCGTTTTTATGATTTAATACCCTCTGTATGGAACGATAGAAAAAGTACGAAATGGTGTTATGATGAAAGGTAGAGATGTTTGAGGTTATTAGAGCTTATAACGAATTAGTAGAGAGGTTACATATTGACAGAGTTAGTGATATTAAGTACTTACCTTGCGAAATAGTTAGTGCAGCAAATGATGATAAGGTTGATGATATTGATTACTTACCTTGTGTCGAAACTGGCATAGCAGCAGATGATAATAATGATGAAATTATAATTGACCTAATTGTGACAAATTATACTCAGGGTGACTTGACTATACTCGATGGTGACAAGTTATATGATGTAATAATATGTAATAATCCTGTTGATATTGTGGAAAAATATGAGAATTTAAACAGTCTTTATATTGACGGAGATAATATAATGAATTTAATAAATAATGAGTTGTGTATACGTAAGTCCAGGTCATTATACGATGATGGGGGGTAAACAATTAATTTTTATGAACGTTTAACTATGTGAGTAGGGTGTTTTGAAATGAACTGTTTTGTGAAATGATTTGTGGTAAACAGATAATAATGAGGATTGTAAATACTTTTGTGTTGATATTAAATATAATATAATATAAAATGTAATAATGTCCAAAGGTAAAGTATACTCAACTTTGTGAATATTGTTAAAGTAATGAAATGTGTTCGATAAAATAATTGAATTAATTTGAAGGGAGATAATAAATTAAATATTGTATAAGATGAATATTGTAACGAGAGCTTCGATCGTACCTGCAAAATGTGTACAATTTGTATGTGTTTTTGTATGATTAGTGCGTTCGCCTCGCACTGGGTCGTTACAGTAATGTTGTGGCTAGCGATGTTCGTAGCGTAGATATAATCACCTGTATACTACGGCAGTAACCTTACCTGTTATTCATAGGGGTGTGATAATCCCGGGTGGCGCCAAGTCGTTTTACAAAACAACTAAAATTATGTTTAAACAAGTTATCAGCGTTGCGGGATGGTGCATTCAAATAGTTCCCGCTCGCACGGCCGTCCCAATCGTCACCTCTGCGGTGTGACTGAAAACCTGTTTGCTGCTACGATTTATTCTTAAACACAAGTAATTGATATATAGCACTCCCTATGAAATGATAACGCTGGTTACTCCCTGTAATAAATATTTTTTAATGGGTGATAACTGAAAACATTCACATTTACAATAATACAATTATAAATTCGCTCCAACTGATTACATGAGATCTTGCTTTCAGGGTCGGCGAAGTGATTTAGAAACCATTTAACCTTGCGTTGCTGTTTACGTTAGGCTTATTACAATTATTATTGGTTTCCTAAATCGTGGATCCTCTGGCGATGAGTTATAGAACTCCAATGGTTACAATAAAAATATATATTACCTTAATCTAAGTGTACAGAAATAATAATGTGTGCTGTTACAATCTGTTGTGTTGTGTTGTAAAAGTGTTCTGTAAGTTCGTGTTTAATTCATAGGTTATTCAATGTTAACAAAGTTCTATTAAGTGTTAATTTGCTCAAATATTCTATGAAAGAGAAATATTGTTTCTATAGTGCGGTAAATTTACCTTTCAAAATTATTTAAAGTGATTAGGGTTGGTGGAAAATAAATAATTGGATGGTACTTAACACCTCAACGTGTCTAGGTGCCTTCGTGGTTTAATCGGGTAGGATGTGGCTGCATACATTCAGTTTTCATAGATTTTGGGCTTCACTAAATGTGGCGTCTTTTTCGTCATGGGTCTTGGGTACATTCTTTTCAATGGATATTTTCTATTTAATTGGTCTTGGGTCTTGAATTATCTGCTACAACGGTCATCTGCTTCTTCAACGATCAAGTTCAGCAACTTTTAACTACTGTTTGCTTTAATTTACACTAAAAAACGCTCTTCCAAATATTTGCATCTGCATTGGCTTAATGACGCTTAGCTTCTTGTTAATTTCCAACGGTATTCTCGTCTTCAACCGCCGTTTCCATAGTAACGGAATTATTCTGATTGGTTGATTTTGAGATGATGTATTGTTATCAAAATTCGAATTCTTCGTATATCTTCTGATTACTGTTATTCCTCCATCTTCCTTCCTGGTTATTAAATATTGTCACTATAGTATTTATTCTCGTTCATAGATTATTTTGATACCCCACAAGCTTGGGTAATTTCAGATTTTAGTTTTTACAATTATGTTAATGCTTGTTAATTACATTTCTTTTTGGATGATAATGCCTATTACAATATTTTGCGTTATAAATGATTTACAATTTATTCTTGGTGATTCCTTCACCTCAGATTTTCTAAATTCTTATTCAATTTGTTATAATTTTTGGTTGTTTGGTTCTGACAGTTATGTTTTTTATAGGCCTGAGTAGCCATTATAGTAATTTACTTATTTCGTTCAAATCACATTTTGGTTCAGCCTATTGGGCTTTACTTTGTTATTTTTATTGGTTGTGTTGTGTTTTGAGTCTGTTGGTGTGTTTTTTACTGTTCAATATTGCTTTCTCTATTTCAATCTTTAAAACATAACATTAGGCTTATGGACTGCACATTTCATTCATCCATATCCTATTCACAACATTAACATGAACAATTTTTTATAAGTTATTAGAGTTATTATTTTGATTAAGAAATATCATCACTCCCTTCTAACTTATCCTTATTTGCTAATTTTTTGTTTACAACGCATAATCATTTGTGTTGTGATAAACAACATCATTTTTTATTAAATTGATAACAGTCCCTTGTAACATGTCATTTTGGCCTACCTGGGGTAATAAGGAAATTTGTATTTTTTTTAATAAAGCCGATAACATTTTTTTTTCAAATAATAGGGACAAAACTTATAAACAAGAGGTAAATTCAGTGGTAGCGGAAATAGCAACCGTGGCAGCACTGCTGTTGACTGTATACGTGACAATTATCCAGTAATATTTTGAAAAACAAGTGAAAACAACCGACAAAGTTGGCCTAGCTCAGTCTAACTCCACCACTCGCGTGTGGTACACATATACAAAGTTCCGGAACGTTTTTTGCGGGCCCGCATACAACAAAAATGTGAAAATATCAACAAAAATCGGATCGGAATCGCACAAAATTAATTAACAGTTTCCGATGTAAAAGTACATTATTTCAGTAAAGTGCGGGAAACCAAGAAAATATAAGAAATAGTCAAAGGTGCGCAGTAAGATGGACTCACCGGTTGTAAACAGATAAGTAACAGAACGAGGCATAATATAATTTTTCAACCAGGCATAAATAAATTCAAACACAATTCAAATTTGTCATTGAAAGAAATGTTTTTTACTATAAAATGAGCTCAAAATAAAACAAATGTACTGCATGAAAGTGTGCGTGTTTGTGTGAATTTAAAGAATCTATAATTAAGAAGTGCTGGTTGCGCAATTATATAGTAGTTAAGTTCATTTGATTTCTTGTTTTTATATAAGTTTACAATTAATTAAATAATGAGTTGTTTTCTTAATTGAGCCTCGTGGCCAAATATAATCACAATATTATAAAAGAAATTGACGAGATGGGAATAAAGTAAAAAGGGTTCGTTAACCATAAATGTGTGTTGGTCATTTGCGTTCACCTGTTTCTCTCTGCTAATGAGTACACCTGACGAGACCCTGGAAGTTTCAATATTTCAACATAAATAAATTTTAATGAGCTCGTAAAGCTTTAATGACGCCCGTAAACAGGGACAAAGTTCATTTTAATAACCAATAAAACTAGTATCATTTTAATGGCGCCCGTTAACATGGACTTTGTAAATTGAGTTAAAAAAAAATTTACAAACGGGTCGAAAAATGGCAGAGGGAGGTAAGAACGCAGACTTAGGTAGAAGTAGCGTAGAAGAATCAATTTTAAATATTACGCAAGATCATATGGTAACAACCAATGATTTTGTTGATGAAAGTGTTGAAACAAATGTAGACGAAACTGTAGTAGCGGGGGGTAGTAAAGACAAGGGGGTAAATATATTTAACCAATTAGCGTTGATGATTGAGATGATGTCAGGAATAAAAACTGAGATCAAATCAGAAAGTAATAATTTGAAAGCTGAGATTAAATCAGAAGTAAATACTATAAATGTTAAACTGACTGATTTAAATAACGAGTTCATAAATGTGAGGAGCGAATTGAGAGCGAGTGAAATATATATGCATAGCCGTTTGGAAAGTATGAGTGAGGTTATTGTTGGAGTGAAAGATGAGCTGACTAGTGATATCAATAAGATACAAACTGAGATGAAAAATGATATAAAAATAAATAACGAAAAACAAAAAGAGAAAATGTTAGAGACAAATAAAAAATTTGACACGTTGACAAGTAAATTTAATGATAAATTTAAAAAGCAAAATGACAAAATTGACAGTAATGTTCAATGTATACTTAATGAGTGTGAACAAATCAAACGAGCAAGTGAGATACAAGAAAATATAAATGATGAATTCAGAAGTAACTTTGAACAAGTTGATGCAATTAAGATTAATGTAACTAGTTTAAAAAATAAACAAGCAGAACATGAGCGTGAAATAGTTAGAGTCAGAGAAGACTTAAATGTAACCATTAATCAGATATTAACTAATGTGAGTGAGAGAGATTTATATAGAGAGTTGTATGCAGATAGAGAAATAGAATTATATAAGTTAAAGAGAAATTATTATGAGTCAGAGAGAAAGTGGAAAGAGAGATCTGTGGGGCAGAGGGTAAATTTTCCTATTCATTTTTCTGAACCAAGGTGTTCACAAGTGTGGTTTAAGAAGGGAAAGAGTCCCGTATTGATAAATGAATTGAGTTGTTTATTGATGTTATATTATGTTGTACCCTCTGTCTGTAATAATGATGTTGAAAGTATGATTTGGTATTGTGGTGAGAGAGATATAAGTGGAGAATGGTATGTTAATAAAGTAACAGAATTATATAATGTGAATCGAAAGCATGACGAATGGAGAGAAAGTTTAAAAGTATACTTGACGAATAATGAATATAATGAGCTGACAAAAGTAATTAACCCGATCATGAATGTATTTACCGATGGAGACTGGACAATAATAACTTATGTTGACAAGTTGTATGAAATATTAATAGGGAATAACCCTATCAATTATAATGACATAATGAATGGAATAAAGGTAATGGATGATTATTATAATGATAGTAATAACAAATTGAGTGTGTATAACAATGATGCATGTTACAAATACATTAGATATATATATAACGATGGAGGCTGAACTAAAATATCAGTGTATAGACATTGGTAAATATTGTAAATTTTGGTAACGACCTTGCAGATTTGGACATATGAAGTGTGAAACAATTGAACAGTTCTTGACGAATGATTTGTAAATAATTTGTAAATAATTTGTGAATTCATTTGTGTATATATATTATTAATATTTTGCAGTATACATAAATAATTATGAAGACAATAATTGATGCTTTGTAAGTTTTGATAATAATTGAAATATGTTGTGTTTAATAATCAATTGAAGTGAATAATTTGAGATGGTTAAATATTGTGATTTAATGTTGTATGATTGAATTTTTATGAGATATTTAAATTATTTGATGAAATTTCAATTGAAAAACAAATTATGACTAAATAAATCTTAAATAGTTTAGTTTGTGGAATAACATAAAGTTAAAAATAAATGTTAATAATAATTTTGAAATTACGAAATTCTTCCTATTGTATGACGGTCCATATGAGGTTAGCCAAGTGAAAATGGAGAATGCTTATGTTTTAGTAGATTTGCAAACTCGAGAAATAAAAGGAACTTATAATGTGACCCAATTAAAAAAGTATTATCTAGCTGCGTGATGATGGATGTATTTGTAGATATTAAAGTTTTCATACATAAACAGACATTTTTATATTCTATTATTATAAATTATTAATATTGTTTAGACACAAGTTATGCATGTTATGTAAATGAACATCAAGGTAGGGAAAGTTAAGAAAGAAATGTATTAGGTTAAAACACCACCAAGACTAGAAATGTCATGTAATATAAATTGTTAATTTTAATTTTAAAAGGAAATATTATACTTGTGATTCCCCGACTTTTCGGGCGGTCACGGCCTCACCGAACCTTGACCGTGGAATTGGTTTAGCTTTAACAGCTATGGTTGGGGCACATTACGATTACGCGCTGACCATACTGGCCATAGCTGTTATCGTTGTAAAGGTGTATTTAGAAATTAATGGGGGGTGAAATTAAGGGGAATCACCAAACTAGGGAACAGCGGCTACCACTCTGCCCGCATGGGGGTAGCAAAGCCAGGTGGTAGACCCGCATTAAGGGTGCATAATTATAAACAAGCATATATCGATATTCAGATGTTCAAATGTAAAGCAGAAGCAAGGACACGGAGATGTCACATTCCTCCAAAACTTCAGTCCTTGTGGATGCAACTGGACGCCACAGTCCAGGGGGGGTCATAGTGTGTGTGGCAGAGAGGTTATCCAGGGGGGTAACGAATTTAAAAAAAAAATTTTGTTGTATTTTAAATAATACATCAGAGATGTCATACTAGTTAAAGATTTTGTAAGGGAGCATTAGGGTAATAAAAGAGGTAAGATTATGGGTAAATGCCAAATTAATAAAGTGAATTATAATGAATAACGTAGAATCACCCAAATTAATGAATGGGAATAATAAATGAAATGATGTGTAAAACGTAGATGAAAAAAAAAAAAAAATTTTTGAGAAACGAATTAATAAGAGTAAAGTGAGGTTAAAAGGTAATTTTCTGATTTTATATGCAAATTTAATGATGTAAAGTGTAATTTTTAAAATACAAATTGTTTATTTTAAGATAATAGTAACAATGTGAATTATGAATGTACTATGTTTTCTTATGTTTTCTTATATTGGGTTTGTTAGTGTAAGAGAATTTTATGAATTTAAATATTTTAAATGCAAATTGGGGATGACAGAGATGTCTAATTTGGTAATGGGAAATGTTTATTTATATTCTGATGGGAATCAGAGAAATAATTTTGAATTTTGGGATAAAAGTCAACAAGAAAAAGTAGAGAGAATGAGATTTTTATGGAATTTTAAAAGGGGTATCATGATGTTGTTAGGTATTTTTGATATATATGTTAGAAATAAAAAAAAATAAATAAAAAAACCAGTGCTTCTTAGCGCAAACCAGCACCGCTAGGGGGAAACAGATCAGTTGGGGATATGGTGTTGTATAAGGCCACTATTTAATATTTGATTTGTTGTTTCAGTGTTTAGTGATGCTGTGGCGGCGGACCTGAGCTGGCCAGCGCGTCAGAGCAGGGGCGTTAAGTATCTGTCTGACTCTACGGTGTTGGGATCTCGAGAGAGAAGTCCAGAATTGTCATTCAGGTGCGGTCACAGTTACCGGACCAAGGGTGAGTTGATTATATTTTTGTAAACTATACGGGGGGTTGTGGCGACATATCCTGGCTGATCCCTTTAGCAAGTATGAATGTGTCAATGAGGTTTTTTATGCTTCGGCATAAAATATCTCATTGAGGGGGGTATTGTAACATGTCATTTTGTCAACAAAAAGTGCACGCAACAGGAGACGTCTCGTAGGATGAAACCATACGCAACATTAAAGGGAAGTAGACATTTCAACAATAATTAACTACTGGCTTTTCACTATATTTTAAAGTTGAGCTCAACAAAATCTAAAAATATGTAAAATGGTATGATTGTGTGGGTGAAGAATATGAATATAGGCCTAACAAGAAGCATTGAGTTTGCGTAATCTTGATATACGTACTAGTATTTTGATGTAATAGTTATTGGAAATCAGTTTTACGCCTTAAGGCGGAATAAATGTGTTCATGATCTTTTTATGTTATCAAAAGGAAATAAATAATGTTATATTTTACTTGATATATGCATTTTGTTATTTGTATTTGCCCACTGTTCTCTGCCGAAGTAAACTAAACGAATTCCTGGACCAAACCTTACAGATAAAATCTATATTAAATTAATAATTAATTACTGGATAATACTTCAGTTGTTTCGCCGGAACAGGGACAATTTAATTATCAATAACTGAACATACTTCAGTTGGCGCCCGAATTTACAGGGACATTGTAAATAAAAGTTGATTTACAATTTAGTCGAAAAATGGCAGAGAAAGACGCAAATACAAATTTAGATGAAAGTGCAGATGTGGGGTCAGTGTTGAATGTTACGCAAGATAGTATGGTAACCACGAATGAAAATGTCGAGAGCGTAGGTGAAATAGTGAATGTAAATGAAACGTTCGAAGTTGAGGGTACTAGAAGTAACGAGATAAATATATTTAATCAATTAGCGTTGATTATGGAAGAGATGAATAATAAGTTTGAACAACAAAATAAGAATAATGATAAGAATATGGAAATGATGAATAATAAGTTTGAAGTAATGAATATTAAGTTTGACCAACAAAATAAGAATAATGATAATTTGAACACGAGTTTAAATGAATTTAAACTGAAATGAAGTCAGATATTGATAATTTGAACACGAATTTGAATGAATTCAAAACTGAAATCAAATCAGAGATAAATGAAATGAATAATAAACTTGACAAACAAGACGAGAAATTAGGAGACATGAATAACGAATTCGTGAGTATAAGAAGCGAAATAGAAATGAGTAAATTAAGTATGAATAACCAATTTAAAAGTATAAGTGAGAGTTTTAATGGAGTGAGTGAGAAGTTTGTTGAATAAATAATAAACTAGAGAATATAGAAGGTGAATTAAAACAAATAAGTGGGTGTAGTGGTATCGAAAATGATGACGACACGGGTGAGTGTGACGAAAATGAAAATAACGAAGTAACAGACGACCATGGTGAGAATAATGGTGGTAAAATAACGAAAAATTACGAAGAAATAATTAACAAGGTAAGTGTTAGTTATAAAAATGAATTAACAAGTAGTAGCGGTAAGATAGTTGAAAACGAGATATATAAAAGTGATACAGTGAAAATAAATAGTGATGATGATAATATAGAAACAGTGGGGTGTAGTGAGAGAGTAGAAATCAGTATTTGTAAATTAGAGAGAGAATATGAAGAGAATTATTTTGTGAATATAGGACAGAGGGTAACGTTTCCCCAGGTTTATTGTGAACCAAGATGTTTACAAAAGTTTTTGAAGGGCAAGAGTCCCTTAGAGGAAAACAATGTGTTTTCTAGTAGTCCCTTAATTTTTAGTAAGTGTTTTTATGATTTAGTACCCTCTGTATGGAACGATAGAAAAAGTACGAAATGGTGTTATGATGAAAGGTAGTGTTGTTTGAGGTTAACAGAGCTTATAACGAATTAGTAGAGAGGTTACATATTGACAGAGTTAGTGATACTAAGTACTTACCTTGCGAAATAGTTAGTGCAGCAAATGATGATAAGGTTGATGATATTGATTACTTACCTTGTGTCGAAACTGGCATAGCAGCAGATGATAATAATGATGAAATTATAATTAACCTAATTGTGACAAATTATACTCAGGGTGACTTGACTATACTCGATGGTGACAAGTTATATGATGTAATAATATGTAATAATCCTGTTGATATTGTGGAAAAATATGAGAATTCAAATAGTTCCCGCTCGCACGGCCGTCCCAATCGTCACCTCTGCGGTGTGACTGAAAACCTGTTTGCTGCTACGATTTATTCTTAAACACAAGTAATTGATATATAGCACTCCCTATGAAATGATAACGCTGGTTACTCCCTGTAATAAATATTTTTTAATGGGTGATAACTGAAAACATTCACATTTACAATAATACAATTATAAATTCGCTCCAACTGATTACATGAGATCTTGCTTTCAGGGTCGGCGAAGTGATTTAGAAACCATTTAACCTTGCGTTGCTGTTTACGTTAGGCTTATTACAATTATTATTGGTTTCCTAAATCGTGGATCCTCTGGCGATGAGTTATAGAACTCCAATGGTTACAATAAAAATATATATTACCTTAATCTAAGTGTACAGAAATAATAATGTGTGCTGTTACAATCTGTTGTGTTGTGTTGTAAAAGTGTTCTGTAAGTTCGTGTTTAATTCATAGGTTATTCAATGTTAACAAAGTTCTATTAAGTGTTAATTTGCTCAAATATTCTATGAAAGAGAAATATTGTTTCTATAGTGCGGTAAATTTACCTTTCAAAATTATTTAAAGTGATTAGGGTTGGTGGAAAATAAATAATTGGATGGTACTTAACACCTCAACGTGTCTAGGTGCCTTCGTGGTTTAATCGGGTAGGATGTGGCTGCATACATTCAGTTTTCATAGATTTTGGGCTTCACTAAATGTGGCGTCTTTTTCGTCATGGGTCTTGGGTACATTCTTTTCAATGGATATTTTCTATTTAATTGGTCTTGGGTCTTGAATTATCTGCTACAACGGTCATCTGCTTCTTCAACGATCAAGTTCAGCAACTTTTAACTACTGTTTGCTTTAATTTACACTAAAAAACGCTCTTCCAAATATTTGCATCTGCATTGGCTTAATGACGCTTAGCTTCTTGTTAATTTCCAACGGTATTCTCGTCTTCAACCGCCGTTTCCATAGTAACGGAATTATTCTGATTGGTTGATTTTGAGATGATGTATTGTTATCAAAATTCGAATTCTTCGTATATCTTCTGATTACTGTTATTCCTCCATCTTCCTTCCTGGTTATTAAATATTGTCACTATAGTATTTATTCTCGTTCATAGATTATTTTGATACCCCACAAGCTTGGGTAATTTCAGATTTTAGTTTTTACAATTATGTTAATGCTTGTTAATTACATTTCTTTTTGGATGATAATGCCTATTACAATATTTTGCGTTATAAATGATTTACAATTTATTCTTGGTGATTCCTTCACCTCAGATTTTCTAAATTCTTATTCAATTTGTTATAATTTTTGGTTGTTTGGTTCTGACAGTTATGTTTTTTATAGGCCTGAGTAGCCATTATAGTAATTTACTTATTTCGTTCAAATCACATTTTGGTTCAGCCTATTGGGCTTTACTTTGTTATTTTTATTGGTTGTGTTGTGTTTTGAGTCTGTTGGTGTGTTTTTTACTGTTCAATATTGCTTTCTCTATTTCAATCTTTAAAACATAACATTAGGCTTATGGACTGCACATTTCATTCATCCATATCCTATTCACAACATTAACATGAACAATTTTTTATAAGTTATTAGAGTTATTATTTTGATTAAGAAATATCATCACTCCCTTCTAACTTATCCTTATTTGCTAATTTTTTGTTTACAACGCATAATCATTTGTGTTGTGATAAACAACATCATTTTTTATTAAATTGATAACAGTCCCTTGTAACATGTCATTTTGGCCTACCTGGGGTAATAAGGAAATTTGTATTTTTTTTAATAAAGCCGATAACATTTTTTTTCAAATAATAGGGACAAAACTTATAAACAAGAGGTAAATTCAGTGGTAGCGGAAATAGCAACCGTGGCAGCACTGCTGTTGACTGTATACGTGACAATTATCCAGTAATATTTTGAAAAACAAGTGAAAACAACCGACAAACTGTGCCAAGGGCAGTTTCAAGGACATATACAACGGTAAACACATTATGTAGCAGCATAACAAATTATGTAACGATCGTCAGGCCATCTTACGTCAGAGGCGATCCTTGTTGTTGACTGCAGTGGTGTAACAAAAACCAGTCTACTGGCGTAAGAATACAAAGTATAAAACAATGAGAATTGGTATTACAACAACGGCCGCTTCACAAAATAGTACCGTTGGCCTAGCTCAGTCTAACTCCACCACTCGCGTGTGGTACACATATACAAAGTTCCGGAACGTTTTTTGCGGGCCCGCATACAACAAAAATGTGAAAATATCAACAAAAATCGGATCGGAATCGCACAAAATTAATTAACAGTTTCCGATGTAAAAGTACATTATTTCAGTAAAGTGCGGGAAACCAAGAAAATATAAGAAATAGTCAAAGGTGCGCAGTAAGATGGACTCACCGGTTGTAAACAGATAAGTAACAGAACGAGGCATAATATAATTTTTCAACCAGGCATAAATAAATTCAAACACAATTCAAATTTGTCATTGAAAGAAATGTTTTTTACTATAAAATGAGCTCAAAATAAAACAAATGTACTGCATGAAAGTGTGCGTGTTTGTGTGAATTTAAAGAATCTATAATTAAGAAGTGCTGGTTGCGCAATTATATAGTAGTTAAGTTCATTTGATTTCTTGTTTTTATATAAGTTTACAATTAATTAAATAATGAGTTGTTTTCTTAATTGAGCCTCGTGGCCAAATATAATCACAATATTATAAAAGAAATTGACGAGATGGGAATAAAGTAAAAAGGGTTCGTTAACCATAAATGTGTGTTGGTCATTTGCGTTCACCTGTTTCTCTCTGCTAATGAGTACACCTGACGAGACCCTGGAAGTTTCAATATTTCAACATAAATAAATTTTAATGAGCTCGTAAAGCTTTAATGACGCCCTTAAACAGGGACAAAGTTCATTTTAATAACCAATAAAACTAGTATCATTTTACCTATAACTTAGGTGTCTTTGTTAGTTTTTGATTTCTCAATCTTTAAACAATTCTTACATTCTCTCCATGTTAACACCTTCAATTTATTCTTATCTGGAATCCTCCCTTTTTACTTACTACCGGCTATAATTAAACTTAACTCTATTGAACATCTTTTCTTAAATAATAAAGTCATCATCACTTCTAGTGTTTACTATACCTTATTCTATAATTCACACTTAATACTATTTTTCATCAGCTATTTATTCACTGTTAATTTCCAACCTTTATCTTACCTTCACTTTTAAATTATTTATTGTTAATTATAATTCCACTAGTGTAACACTTCACTTTGGGGTTTTTACACCTCCACTATTGCACTGTATCACTGTTTATATTGTTTGTTTTATAGTGGGTGATCCCTATACTTATTTCTCTTTCATATCCTTAATACTAACGACAGTTAATACTTAATAATTAATACTTAATAACTAATAACAATTTTATCTGTGGTGTAAGTTGCCTTTTTATCACCTTAATCCTTAGTGAAGTTTCTTCACTAGGTCATTTTGTCTATTATTGGGTAGTAACCGTTACCTCTCCTTTCTCCGGGTAACCATTGTTTTGGTTTCAATGTTTTGTGAACCACTATTGGTTTTCACTTCTGCTTGTCTCCCTCCTTTTCATTTTCATCATTTGATTAATACATTGGGTTTTTTCATCCGTTTCTTTGGGTATTTTGGTGTCGTTTAAACCCATGAACTTGTTTCCTTTTGGTTTGGGTTTATTACTTTCTTATTCTCGTTGTTTATTTGTGTGGTTCCCTTCTTTATTTGTTTCCTGTTGTTGGGTCAATCACTTGGGTTAGGTCAAAGTCGTCGTATTGTCGTGTCATATTCCTTATATTTTAATTAAATCAATCAGTTTATTTGATAAGAAGTATTTTTACATTTATAAATATATTTTTTATCCCTGGTACTGGGTTGGCTATTTGTGTCGTAACATAATGCCTCTCCTTTAAAATTGATCATTTTGATAAAACACTAGCATAGTTTTTTATGAAATTATCAGTTATAGATAACCTTTTTCCTTTTCTTTCTTGGTTGTTTCTCCATTCTTTATTTCTCTTCTTACTGAATTCATTCCATTTTATTTGGATCTGTTTTTCATTTTATTTCCATTGGTGTGTTCTCCCTTATACACAATTTTTTCCCTAACTTTAGTAGCTGGTTTCTCCCATTACTACTCATTTTTCTGAGACCAGAGGCACATCATCTCTGCTCAGTTTATTTGATTGCTGGACGTTTCAACAGTCAATCATAAATACCTTTTTTGTCAACTTGTGACTTAAATTAATAATAATATACTTCGGGATTGTCCACCTTGTGGTTTGTTTTTAGATCACTTTGGCCTTTTACTCATTCTTCCTTCCGCTGTACCTTTGCTATATACTATCATTTGCTCATACAATTGGTTGTTTTTTATTTATTTATATGTTAATTTCAACATTAACTTTTCATTATTCGGTTTTCAATTCTCGTTGTGATCATTTTAATTATCTTAGACATTGGTATTCTTTTCTCAGTTATTTAGCAACATTTTGCTTTAGCCATAGCTTGTATATTTGATTCATACATAACTTCTCTTTTTCTTTGTACCAGTTTAGATTTTTTATTTTTTTTTTGAATACCTTTGATTCATTATAATTTCAGGTATTTCTCTAATTAGTTTTGAGTTTGATTTTATTTTTGTATATTTCAGTTTGTATTAAAAATCATTCTTGATAATTCTTTGTAAGTTAATTCTCTTACATCATAGGAATTTTTGTAGCGTATTCCTATTTTGGTACATTTTGTTTAATTATTTCATATACTTCACATATCAACTTTTTAATAAATTGTAAGTTGATTTCACTTAGTAGGAATTTATGTAACTCATTCCTTTGTTTCGATATTTTTTATTTTAGGCCTCAAAAGTCATCGAAATGTTGTTGCAAGTTGTGCTCACATAATTTTTGAATTTTGACATATGTATTTTATTTACAGTTACTTGTCCTTCGTGATGACATATAGCCGTACATTTTATTATATCTAAGTTTATTTTGGTATCAATTCAATTCTCACGTTTGTGGATTTATTATATTATCATTTCCATTCCATATTATAGCCTTCTTCTTTTTGTTCGACACTTCGTTATTCTTCACCTCTTCTCCTTCAAGTGTTTGATGTTCACACTTATTCTGGATGAAGCTCACATATTTTGGTATCAATTCAATTCTCACGGTTGTGGATTTATTATATTATCATTTCCATTCCATATTATAGCCTTCTCCTTTTTGTTCGACACTTCGTTATTCTTCACCTCTTCTCCTTCAAGTGTTTGATATTCACACTTATTCTGGATGAGCGTACTACAGTTATTTAGTTTTCTTCATAGAACTTCTTTATTGAAGCTTGGTTGTAAACTCCTTTTACTTTTTTGGTGGTTATATTACTTATCTCGTAAGTGTTGTTTCCATTGTCCTTGGTGATGACATATGGTCCAACATATAATAATAGCAATTTTTTGGTTATTCCTTCAAGTGTACTGGGTAGTTCCCTGTTTTTGATTAGTACTCTCTCTCCCTTGTGGTACTTAATTATTTTAATTTGGTTTTGTGAATACCTTGCTCTTTGTTTTCCTATTTTCTCCATAATACGGTTATAACATTGGTTTTCATTATAGGGGTCTTCTGGGTTGACTGGGAAGTTTATTAAGTCTTGTATCTCTCTGTGGGGCTTTCTTCCAAACATCATCAAGTATGGGGTGTTTTCAGTAAATTGGTGGTAACTAATATTTAGAAATACTTCGGTAGAAGCCAAATACTTTTGCCATTCTTTTTGGTTGTTGTGACAATAAATTCTTAGTATTCGTCCAACTTCCCTTAGCACTCTTTCTGCAGGGTTACTACTATGGTGGTATTTAGAAGTTTTATAGGTTTTTATATTCTCTTTTAATAACTCGTTCCGCCATTTCTTTCCTTTGAACTGCGTTCCATGGTCAGTTATTATCATGCATGGTCTTCCCACTTCAGTTATATATTTAGTTTTTATTATTTCTAGTATTTTCTTAGTAGTAGCTCTGTTTATTGCATATAATTTCGTATATTTTGTATAGTGGTCTAACATGATTACAATAAACTTGTATTTATGTCTCCCTCCACTACGTGGGAATGGACTACTTATATCGAGGAATACTTTTTCTAACTTTGTTGTTGAGGTGATGGGTATCATGGTTCCCTCTTTTTTCTCGTTATTGGTCTTTACCATTTGACATATTATACATTTTTTAATATTTTGGTTGACCTTTCTTACTATATTCTTTATAAAGACTTCCTCCTCCAATGCTTTTACAATTTTTACAGTTCCCATATGTCCGTATCGAACATGATAATCCTTAATTATCTTATTTTCTAATGTTTTTGGAACTACAAGTTTCCATGTGCTATTATGTTTCCTGTTTTAACAAAGAGTATATCTTGGTGGATACAATAATATTTATTCACAACTTCTTCATCTTCTAACAGTCTGTTTCTTATGTTTAGTAATTTTGAATCTTGTTTCTGCTGTACCACTACCTCGTTCAGAATATCTTCCAGGTCCTTTCTATCCTTTATTGTACAAAACACTTTGACGATCTTCTCCTTTTCTCCTTCAAATGTCTGATCGGTGACATTTATTCTGGATAATACATCGGCGGCAACATTTTTACGTCCTGGAATGTACTCCCACGTTATGTGGTACTCTTGTAATGCGAGTATCCATTGTGTAAGCCTCCCATGACTTAACTTACACTGTTTCAAGAAGGAAATGGACTTATGGTCGCTTCGGATGGTGATGGGATATCCAAGGATATATGTCCTAAATTTTCCGCATGCGAACACAATACTGAGTAGTTCCTTTTCAGTAACATTGTAGTTACGTTCGCATCGGTTCAGTACCCTGCTGGCAAAGCTGATAACCAGGTGGTGTCCGTCCTTATCCTCTTGATATAACTCGGCGCCCAGGCTCACATCACTGGCGTCACAATTTAAGTAGAACGGCTGTTCAAAATTAGGGTGGTGTAGCATTATAGTTTCAAGAAATTTTATTTTGATTAATTTTAGCACTTCATCTTGTTCCTTCCCCCAAGTCCACTTTTCTTTAACTGATAATTGTTTAGAGAACTTTGCTGTTAAATAAGAATAATTGGTTTGGAACTTTCTATAGTAGTTACAAATACCTAAGAAGGATTGTAGCTGCTTCTTATTCTTTGGGGTGGGGAAGTTCTGAATAGCTTCCACCTTCTCTTGGGATGGTGTTATCCCCTGTTCTGCTAAGTTGAATCCCAAGAATTTGACTTGGTTTGCTATGAACTTGGACTTGTCTAATTTTAATGTTATATTATTTTCAGATAATTTTTGTAATACCTGTTTGACCCGATCGCAGTGCTCATCCCAGTCAGATGATGTTAATAGGAGGTCGTCCACGTACACTGTTGTGAACTGCAATGCTTCCTGACCTATGACCTGGTCCATACACTTGACGAACACTGCGATGGAATTAATGAGGCCGAAAGGTAACCTCTTAAACTGGTAATTCCTTCTGTCGAAGATGAATGCCATGTACTTCCTACTGTGTGTAGGAAGTCGAACTAAATTGACAGATCGGCCGTAAGATATAAAAGTGAAAACAACAAAAAGTGCACGCAACAGGAGACGTCTCGTAGGATGAAACCATACGCAACATTAAAGGGAAGTAGACATTTCAACAATAATTAACTACTGGCTTTTCACTATATTTTAAAGTTGAGCTCAACAAAATCTAAAAATATGTAAAATGGTATGATTGTGTGGGTGAAGAATATGAATATAGGCCTAAAAAGAAGCGTTGAGTTTGCGTAATCTTGATATACGTACTAGTATTTTGATGTAATAGTTATTGGAAATCAGTTTTACGCCTTAAGGCGGAATAAATGTGTTCATGATCTTTTTATGTTATCAAAAGGAAATAAATAATGTTATATTTTACTTGATATATGCATTTTGTTATTTGTATTTGCCCACTGTTCTCTGCCGAAGTACACTAAACGAATTCCTAGACCAAACCTTACAGATAAAATCTATATTAAATTAATAATTAATTACTGGATAATACTTCAGTTGTTTCGCCCGAACAGGGACAATTTAATTATCAATAACTGAACATACTTCAGTTGGCGCCCGAATTTACAGGGACATTGTAAATTAAAGTTGATTTACAATTTAGTCGAAAAATGACAGAGAAAGACGCAAATACAAATTTAGATGAAAGTGCAGAAGTGGGGTCAGTGTTGAATGTTACGCAAGATAGTATGGTAACCACGAATGAAAATGTCGAGAGCGTAGGCGAAATAGTGAATGTAAATGAAACGTTCGAAGTTGAGGGTACTAGAAGTAACGAGATAAATATATTTAATCAATTAGCGTTGATTATGGAAGTGATGAATAATAAGTTTGAACAACAAAATAAGAATAATGATAAGAATATGGAAATGATGAATAATAAGTTTGAAGTAATGAATATTAAGTTTGACCAACAAAATAAGAATAATGATAATTTGAACACGAGTTTAAATGAATTTAAAACTGAAAAGAAGTCAGATATTGATAATTTGAACACGAACTTGAATGAATTCAAAACTGAAATCAAATCAGAGTTAAAGGAAATGAATAATAAACTTGACAAACAAGACGAGAAATTAGGAGACATGAATAACGAATCCGTGAATATAAGAAGCGAAATAGAAATGAGTAAATTAAGTATGAATAACCAATTTAAAAGTGTAAGTGAGAGTTTTAATGGAGTGAGTGAGAAGTTTGTTGAATAAATAATAAACTAGAGAATATAGAAGGTGAATTAAAACAAATAAGTGGGTGTAGTGGTATCGAAAATGATGACGACACGGGTGAGTGTGACGAAAATGAAAATAACGAAGTAACAGACGACCATGGCGTCAATACAGGTGAGAATAATGGTGGTAAAATAACGAAAAATTACGAAGAAATAATTACCAAGGTAAGTGTTAGTTGACTCGATAGCCTGTCTATCGAGGATTACTAATATTTGTTACACAACACACCTTAAAAGAGACTTTTCAGAGACTATTAACTTTGTAAAGATTAAAAGATTAAATCTAAAAATTTAATGTAACTATTCAAACATCATACGTTGTAACAGTTTATGTGGTATTGTATCGTAGTATAATCCAAGTAATAATACCATTCTTCAAATGGTTAAATAAAAGAAAGTCTTGCAAGCTAATATCATGAATTGAGTATAACTAAAAGTTTAATCACTAAATACCGAAGGTTACCCGGATCCGAGGTATAGCTAAATAGAATCAATGTTGATCCCAAAGTTTAAAGAAAACATTCAAATAACTTTAGTTTAATTCGCAATGTCATGGGATCTGTCAGTAAATGTTTTTAAATGTTAAATAAAGAGAAGTCGTCTTGTTACACACATATAAGGAGTGCTTAAATCAATAGTATACCTTCCCATTGTTTCCTTACACAGTTAGTAAGTAATTTGATATATTAATTATTTGTGATACATTCTGTTACAACGTAGGCAGCCCATCTAATTAACGGAGCTTAATTACGATGGGTTCCCTGGATTTGTAACGCGGCGAAAAGACGTTACAAAATTGCGCGACTCTGCTAATTTATGTAAGTAAGGTTTTATAAGCATCGCGACGCAAACAAAATTGCGCCACTCTGCTTATTTAAAAAAAAAAAGGAGAGAGTTTTATTTGTGTATAGAGTGTCACAAACAAAATTGTGCCACTTGTGACATGTAAGCAAAATTGCATCATTATGCTTAGATAATTTGTATATTCAGTTATTGATCTATGCACTCAGAAAGTTACCTTAATAACTTTAAATGTTCAAAACATATTTAATATTTTACTAAGTTACGTAAATGATAGTATGTATAAGTTGAAATATCATTAGCGTCATACAATGCAAAAGCTATATGCCAGTAGGAACCTGCATTACTCTATATAATTACTTGCATACATGAATTGTGAGTAAACATTACAATTGTGGTCAAATGGACAATCTGAAACAGGTTTGTTTACGACAATCCGTGACCTGTTGTTTCCTGATTCATTCTGCACAGTGTATGTCCAACAATATAGCTTACATACACTAGTATGTGTTATAAAAAAAAATAAATTAATTAAAAATAACTTTGTTAATAATAATGTAATTAAGTAGAAGTTCGTGATTTAAAACTTGTGAACAAAATAATTAATTTATTTAATTGAGAAAAGTATATGAATGTATGGAGTCAAAGTGTTGCCAAGCGTAATAATAATAAAAGAGTTGTTGTTGAATCAGATTGTGCTCCCCTTCTCCAGTTGTAAAACGACCGGTTTAAAATCGTTGTGTTATTCGCTGGCATTGTGTAGAGAACAATAAGAGTAAAACCCCCTTTCTCACTGACACACAAGATCCTTTGTTAACTAAATACAGAGGGTGACCTACATTCCAGAAAACAGCTGATCGGCTATTTAACTTGATAAATATGTGTGTGGAAATTTCTGTCTCTCCCTTAGAAGAGAAATTGTTCTTTCTAATTTGTGTAAATTAATTACTTAAGAATGTAATATATATGTGTGTAATAAATGTGTACAGTATAGTAGTTCAAGTATTTTCCCAGTGACGACAATTAAATAATGTAGTGACTTAATAATAATAGATTTATAATAATAAATAAAGTGTGCTAAATAAATATGGTGATTAAATAGACGATAGTTCTAGGTGCGCTTCTTAAATCCCCTAAAGAAAGTAATAATAAGGAAAAAATATTTGTTTTAAATAATAAGGCTAAATAAATCTTGATTTAAACTAAATAGTGTGAAGTGTAGAAGTAAGTAAGAGAAAGAATAATAATAATACAAGTTTAGTTGCATAGTGTAGACACCGCAGTGGTGGCCAGTTAGAGAAAATAAAAGCGTGTTCAGTATGGTAGTAAGCAGCCACGCACCCTCCCTATTGTAATAAACCGGTGGTAGTCTAAACAATTGAAAACCTCCCTAGTGTGTTACAATGCATTGTGTAAAGTGTCTCCCCTCCCGCATAGTTTGTTTAAGTATTGTTAAAGAGATAAAAGAGAATTATCTTCGTAAGGTTCCGCTTCTCTCAAAACCGTAATCTAAAGTGGAGTATGGGATCCTCTTTAGATTACATTAGAAATAAGTTTATGATATATAATCAAGAAGTGATTATACGTGTAACGTAACAGGTCACAACGGCGCCGACTGGAAAGGGTAATGATAGGGCAGAAAGGTGCCAAAGATCATTAATAAATGCTGAAAGCTAACTTGAGTAGTTAGAGTAAGCTGGTGTCAGTCGGGCCGCGATGTTGTGAGTTACGGATAAGTAGGGATCATTCCAATCTAAGGTTTGGAAATTAGTATTAAGATTAAAGTATAAGTTAGTACTGTAAGAAGTGAGAAAAAGGGAATTTCACGAAGGCGATCATTTAAATGAACAAGGTCATTTAAAGAGCATTAAAGAAAACAAACTGTGCACTAATAATAAATAACTTCACACTGACATCAAACATACTCCAAGTCCCCAATTGTGAGTTAAACTCAAAAACCAAAAAACCGTAAAGTGCAAATTAAGCGGTGGAGTCTGTGACGATTTAAATTGTACCAATAATCAAAATAATAAAAAATTTTAAAAATTAAGGTTGCGAGCTCTTAAGCCATTTAAATCTCACTGTAATAATATAAAAAACCTGTATGTACTCAGTATGAGAGGAAGAAGTAATTAGTAAGTACGAAGATACTCTAATAAAAAAGACAAATTGTAAAGAGTTATTAATATCGTATTTAACCCTTTGCTGTTATCAGGCGGTGACCTTTTAATTCCGGACTCGACATGTCTCCCGAGTCGTCTGTAATTTTAGAATAAGATAAAAAACCTAATGTTAATAATTAAAAATCTGAAGACACAGATAGTCGCTAAAACAAATTATTTAAATTATGTATATTTATTTAGGGATAGTTTGTATAAATAAAAATGTTTACTTAAAGAGAGACAGGGACTATATTCTCGCGCAGTAATTGCCCCTCTACTTTTGTTAGGTACCAGTCGAAGGGAGCAGAAATCGCTCTCTCGCTATGGTGACTTCATGCAGTACAGACGTACGAGCTATGCTCTTACACTATGTTACCGATACTTTGTTTTACCTTAATGTTGTATACAAGAAATTGCTGCTGAAAGCATATGTTATGTGTTAACCAGTATAGTTATGTAAAAAACAAGAGACTTAAAGTATAACTCGAAATATTAAAATGGTGTAAAACAAGATGACGGCGAACTTCAAGAACTAACAACACTTCCAACATCATACCTGGAGATGTGAAATACCAGAACTAACAAACTCTAGTAGACACGACAGAATATGCAGATCAGGACATCCGAGAATCTACAAGTACCATCGTAGAATGTTCAATCTACCCTGCGGACTTTTGAGCCCTTTACTGACGAAGACCAGACCGAGATGACGACGGCACTATTCAGGATTCCCAAGACGGACACCCCAGGACGAGTTTTCTGACTACCAATAAAAACGTGACTCGATAGCCTGTCTATCGAGGGTTACTAATATTTGTTACACAACACACATTAAAAGAGACTTTTCAGAGACTATTAACTTTGTAAAGATTAAAAGATTAAATCTAAAAATTTAATGTAACTATTCAAACATCATACGTTGTAACAGTTTATGTGGTAATGTATCGTAGTATAATCCAAGTAATAATACCATTCTTCAAATGGTTAAATAAAAGAAAGTCTTGCAAGCTAATATCATGAATTGAGTATAACTAAAAGTTTAATCACTAAATACCGAAGGTTACACGGATCCGAGGTATAGCTAAATAGAATCAATGTTGATCCCAAAGTTTAAAGAAAACATTCAAATAACTTTAGTTTAATTCGCAATGTCATGGGATCTGTCAGTAAATGTTCTTAAATGTTAAATAAAGAGAAGTCGTCTTGTTACACACATATAAGGAGTGCTTAAATCAATAGTATACCTTCCCATTGTTTCCTTACACAGTTAGTAAGTAATTTGATATATTAATTATTTGTGATACATTCTGTTACAACGTAGGCAGCCCATCTAATTAACGGAGCTTAATTACGATGGGTTCCCTGGATTTGTAACGCGGCGAAAAGACGTTACAATGTTTACAAAGGTTTTTGAAGGGCAAGAGTCCCTTAGAGGAAAACAATGTGTTTTCTAGTAGTCCCTTAATTTTTAGTAAGTGTTTTTATGATTTAGTACCCTCTGTATGGAACGATAGAAAAAGTACGAAATGGTGTTATGACGAAAGGTAGTGTTGTTTGAGGTTAATAGAGCTTATAACGAATTAGTAGAGAGGTTACATATTGACAGAGTTAGTGATATTAAGTACTTACCTTGCGAAATAGTTAGTGCAGCAAATGATGATAAGGTTGATGATATTGATTACTTACCTTGTGTCGAAACTGGCATAGCAGCAGATGATAATAATGATGAAATTATAATTGACCTAATTGTGACAAATTATACTCAGGGTGACTTGACTATACTCGATGGTGACAAGATATATGATGTAATAATATGTAATAATCCTGTTGATATTGTGGAAAAATATGAGAATTTAAACAGTCTTTATATTGATGGAGATAATATAATGAATTTAATAAATAATGAGTTGTGTATACGTAAGTCCAGGTCATTATACGATGATGGGGGGTAAACAATTAATGTTTATGAACGTTTAACTATGTGTGTAGGGTGTTTTGAAATGAACTGTTTTGTGAAATGATTTGTGGTAAACAGATAATAATAAGGACTGTAAATACTTTTGTGTTGATATTAAATATAATATAAAAACAGATAATAATGAGGATTGTAAATACTTTTGTGTTGATATTAAATATAATATAATATAAAATGTAATAATGTAGCAAAGGTAAAGTATACTCAACTTTGTGAATATTGTTAAAGTAATGAAATGTGTTCGATAAAATAATTGAATTAATTTGAAGGGAGATAATAAATTAAATATTGTATAAGATGAATATTGATAACAAATTAAAAAATTCTTGAGAATTGAATGGTATAGTAAATGCTAAATAATTGATGATTGATTAGTAAAATGTTCAATTGAAATTAAAGTGTAATGTCTACAATTTTATATGCAAATATAAAGGTGTATTGTTTATTTTCAGACAACAATCGCAATGTTTAATAAATAAAATGTTATGTAAAATGAATGTTGATAATAAATTTGAACTTTTTGGAGAAGTGGTAAATAATTAAAGGTTGAGTATTAACAGGTTCAATTGAAATTAAAGTTTTGGAATGTTTGGAAATTTTATTCAGATGCAACTGAGATGTTTATTTTACTGTAATGAGGTTTATGTTCATTGTGCGTGTTTACTATGTTTTATTATGTTGTATTATGTTAGTGTGTGTGGAAGGTGGAATTTAAAATAAATTCATATTTTAATAAATTATGTGAGGATGGAGAAGGTGGTTACTAGGGTGTTAGTAACGAAATATTAAATATTAAAATGGGTTACATCAATAATGTAGAGTATGTAATTGATTTTCTGATGTAAATGAATGATGTGTTGACGAGGAGTATATTATTTTGATGTATTAAGGAGTAATATGAAGATGCTTAACGATTGTTAAGTAAGTAATTTGTTCTAATGTAGTTGATTTAATGTGTTTTAATCTATATAAGAAGTTTGTTAATTTCGAAATGTGAATGGAATATTTATAATGGAAGGTATTTGTACGTTGTAATGGAAATGTTTATTTAAATTTTGATGGGAATCAGAGCGATCATTTTGAATTTTGGGGTAAGAGTTAACGAGAGAAGGTTATACAGAATGTTGGTATGGAATTCTTACAATGTATTATACTTAGACTAAGTATTCAACCATGTGTAGGATGGATCTAAAAAAAACTCGGTACTTCTTAACGCAACCCAACACAGCTAAGGGGAACCAGATCAGTTAGAGATATGTTATTATACCAGGCCACTATTTGATATTTTTGATTTCATGTTTCAGTGTCTGGTGATGCTGTGGCGTTGGCCCTGTGCTGGCCTGCGTGCCAGAGCAGGAGCGTCAAGTGCCTGTCTGGCCTTGCGGTGTTGGGATCTCGAAAGAGAAGTCCAGTAAGGTCATTCAGGTGCGGTCACAGTCACTGGACCTGGGGTAAGTTAACCACAATTTTGAATAAAACGTAGAGGGGGTTGTGGCGACATATCTTGGCTGATCCCTTTAGAAAGTATGAGAGTGTCAATGAGAGCTTTTGTGCTTCAGCATAAAACCTCTCATTGGGGGGTATTGTAATGGGTCTAAATTTACATAAATATTATTTTCAAATTTTATGAGTTCTATAACATGTGCAGATGCGGCCCCTTAAGGTGAGACGATTGCCAGTAAAGGTTTTCAGGACCATATATGGTTATGCAGCAAATCTCGAGTTATTTGCAGTCAGTGATTAATAACGAAAGAATGTTGTTGACGAAAATCAGTTTGTGGCGAGTTAAAAAGGTGATACTAAGTTCAGCGAAACTTTTCAATACTGAGGACGAGACGTATGGCGGGGAGCGGAGTGAACCAGTTTAGAGACGACACAAACAGAAATTTTTAACACTAAAATTCAGTCGGCAAACAATATCTAAATAAAGCGGACGTGGGCAGTTTCGCTCGCCGCCAGCTGAGTACCGTTTTCGCCCGCATAAACAGCATAAAACGCAAATTTAAAAATGTTAAGTTTCATTAGTATTGGAATTTAAAACAATATAAATAATATATTAATCAGTGATCAGTAAAACTAAATTGACAGATCGGCCGTAAGATATAAAAGTGAAAACAACAAAAAGTGCACGCAACAGGAGACGTCTCGTAGGATGAAACCATACGCAACATTAAAGGGAAGTAGACATTTCGACAATAATTAACTACTGGCTTTTCACTATATTTTAAAGTTGAGCTCAACAAAATCTAAAAATATGTAAAATGGTATGATTGTGTGGGTGAAGAATATGAATATAGGCCTAACAAGAAGCGTTGAGTTTGCGTAATCTTGATATACGTACTAGTATTTTGATGTAATAGTTATTGGAAATCAGTTTTACGCCTTAAGGCGGAATAAATGTGTTCATGATCTTTTTATGTTATCAAAAGGAAATAAATAATGTTATATTTTACTTGATATATGCATTTTGTTATTTGTATTTGCCCACTGTTCTCTGCCGAAGTAAACTAAACGAATTCCTGGACCAAACCTTACAGATAAAATCTATATTAAATTAATAATTAATTACTGGACAATACTTCAGTTGTTTCGCCCGAACAGGGACAATTTAATTATCAATAACTGAACATACTTCAGTTGGCGCCCGAATTTACAGGGACATTGTAAATAAAAGTTGATTTACAATTTAGTCGAAAAATGGCAGAGAAAGACGCAAATACAAATTTAGATGAAAGTGCAGATGTGGGGTCAGTGTTGAATGTTACGCAAGATAGTATGGTAACCACGAATGAAAATGTCGAGAGCGTAGGCGACATAGTGAATGTAAATGAAACGTTCGAAGTTGAGGGTACTAGAAGTAACGAGATAAATATATTTAATCAATTAGCGTTGATTATGGAAGAGATGAATAATAAGTTTGAACAACAAAATAAGAATAATGATAAGAATATGGAAATGATGAATAATAAGTTTGAAGTAATGAATATTAAGTTTGACCAACAAAATAAGAATAATGATAATTTGAACACGAGTTTAAATGAATTTAAAACTGAAATGAAGTCAGATATTGATAATTTGAAGACGAATATGAATGAATTCAAAACTGAAATCAAATCAGAGATAAATTGTGCCGTCTCCCTTGTTAAGACAACACAAAAGTCGGGAACTAGTTCAATTCTTTACCAGTTAATCAAACTAGCTGCCGTTGTTAGTAAAACCTCCTTACCAACAAATTACAAAACAATTATGATATAGGAAATTGACAAGGTTTGCATAAATTTATTCACTCACTAGGTGTTAGCGAAAACATCTCTTTATTGCTATTCAAATATTATGCTTGATTTTAAAGAAAAGTTATTTTAGTAAATTCTGCTTTTACTGCTTCAAAGATGTTAAGTATATTATTCGTTTTATCTCAAAATTTATTCATATAGATGTTAGTTTTAATACCACGGATCCGGGTCTCAACTTTCTCAAAATAATTAATTTATCAAAACTTCAACCATATTATTGGAAGAATAATATTGGTGATACTCTACATTATTATCTTACATTTATCTTATTTTTATTGCGGTTACTATTACTTCATTACAAAATTACAAAATTTACAAATCTGATAATTTGTTCTTTACATTGCTAAAGTTCTTTAAAGTTCTTTGTTACTTCTTTTATTAAGGCGAAATTTACAAAAGTTGTGGTTTGATATCACCTGAATTTCATATGAGGTTGTTGTTGTATCCTTGGGGCATCTCCTGTCGTCTTCTAAGGGTGGAGTACGTTGTTCCTGGTGAATCTACATCGGGTTGATTATTTCTGCTCTCGAAGATCGGTTGTTTACTTGAAGTTCCAACTGTTGTAGTTTCACTTTCCTTGGTCCAGACTTTTGTAGTTCACATTTTTTTTTAATTATAGTTCTCACTTTGCAGTACAAAAGTCTAGTAGTTACCTATCTTACACTTACATTTTATATTTTAAAAAGAGATGTGTTGGCTACCTTTTTCTTTCTGTATGTATTCTCACTAACTCTACACACTACATTATTCACAATAAAACCATCTCACGCTGGATATACTTTTAAGGACATACACTTACGTGTATGTACACAACACCCAAAACTCACATCTTGTCATGGCGAAGTTCTACTGGCGAATGCGCGTATAGTTTAGGGGCGAGGGCTCAGTAAGCTGGTGCGTATTTACGCACTAAGAAAATAGTTCGTACTTTATATATTATTAATTATTCATTAATTAGAATGTAAATCCTTTATGTTTACTTTATTATGACTTAGGGATTTCTTTATTTATATAGTCGCATTTTTAATAATTAAAGTAATTATTATTATTATTCTTTACTTAATACCTTTCTTGGCGTGTTGGTACTGGAAAGTTTCAAGTTGATTCAGGAATCTGGGTATAGGTAAGGGTGTATGATACTCTTACTTATTAAAATTAAAAATTTTAATTTGTGCGATTTTTGATATATTTAAAGTCGTCACATCCTCCTGCACTTAACTATGAAAAACGGGGGGGGTTTGAATAATAATAGAAAATCTAATAAACATAATTATATTTTTTCTTTCGTGAAATTCCCTTTCTCTCGTTTCTTAACATTTACCTTAATATTATTTACATATAAATAGATATTACTTATCTATTAATCTATTTGTTACTCTTGTTTCCCGTAACTTCACAATATAGTGGCCCGACTGATTACCTTGCATACTCTAACTATATTGGTTAGCTTTCTGCGCTTTCTTTATCCCTTGTAAAGTATTATTCAGTGCGGCGCCATTGTGACTATGTTACGTCTTGATCCCTATATCTCTTAATTCTACTACAGTAATCTAAAGCCAATCCCATACTTGACCTTAGATCCTATCTTAACACTAATTTCTTATTCTACTGAGATACGCGGAATTTCACAAAGCGGGAATCTTTATTTACATTTAAACAATTAGCAGTTACAATCTAAGAGGGGTCAAACACTGGACACATTGTATTATACACTAGGGTGGTTCACCATTGTTTCTTCGGTATCAATTCAAGACAATAGGGGTGGCTTACTACAATATTTCCTGCACGAACAAGTTTGTCTCTATTACTGTCAAGCTGGGGGAATTATTTTGAAGCAGGCCACGACCGGGCGTTTACATGACTCAAATATACTTTTATTATTATTTTCTCTTTACTCATTTTACTCCTACACTTTACACTTTTATTACACGTTATTTTATTCAAGCTATTATTAAACCTTTTTATTTAAAGTACTTATTATTTATTTTATTTCAAACACTTATAAACTTGAATTTATTTAAACACACATATCTATATCTTATTTCATATTAAGCTTCCATATGCAATCTTATCTTAATTAATCAACATAACTTATCTCACAACAATTAAATTCTCAGTATTGACATATATAATTAATCAAAACAAAACGATAATACCATTTTAGTAGAGAGAAATTTCATATACGAAAAGTTCATTGCTTTAACAATAGCACAAAGGGGTCAGCTGTTTTGGGGAGTCGTCTAGTTGCATAGGGTGGTAATTCAGGACAATACAAAACAGGAAAGAGCTTGTCTAATATGGTTTTGTTTTCTTATGGGGAGGAGGGGTTATGAATGAGATGGGTGTTTACAAAGGGGAGAGTTTACATTCCACAACACGTATTTAACATGAACCGACTGGTTTGGAATTGAATACTTACCAGCTATGACTTGCTTAATACGGCAAACTAGCGATACCAATATTATTATAATATAATTAAAATTTTACTCATTTATTTTTTTGTTTATTTCAGAGTGAATAAATTTATGTTTGTCCTAGTTATCGTTAACGAATTATAAAATGACACAACCACAGCAACATAATTATTTCTTGCTTTAAAGTAGTAATGGTGCAATTTTCTGTATGTGACACTCTGTAAACAATTAATTTTTTTTTTTTTTTCCAGCAAAGTAAATTATTTTTACAACAGCAGAGTGGCGCAATTTTGTGCCGTCTCCCTTGTTAAGACAACACAAAAGTCGGGAACTAGTTCAATTCTTTACCAGTAAATTAAACTAGCTGCCGTTGTTAGTAAAAATACTAACCAACAAATTACAAAACAATTATGATATAGGAAATTGACAAGGTTTGCATAAATTTATTCACTCACTAGGTGTTAGCGAAAACATCTCTTTATTGCTATTCAAATATTATGCTTGATTTTAAAGAAAAGTTATTTTAGTAAATTCTGCTTTTACTGCTTCAAAGATCTTAAGTATATTATTCGTTTTATCTCAAAATTTATTCATATAGATGTTAGTTTTAATACCACGGATCCGGGTCTCAACTTTCTCAAAATAATTAATTTATCAAAACTTCAACCATATTATTGGAAGAATAATATTGGTGATACTCTACATTATTATCTTACATTTATCTATACATTGCGGTTACTATTACTTCGTTACAAATTTACAAATCTGATAATTTGTTCTTTACATTGCTAAAGTTCTTTAAAGTTCTTTGTTACTTCTTTTATTAAGGCGAAATTTACAAAAGTTGTGGTTTGATATCACCTGAATTTCATATGAGGTTGTTGTTGTATCCTTGGGGCATCTCCTGTCGTCTTCTAAGGGTGGAGTACGTTGTTCCTGGTGAATCTACATCGGGTTGATTATTTCTGCTCTCGAAGATCGGTTGTTTACTTGAAGTTCCAACTGTTGTAGTTTCACTTTCCTTGGTCCAGACTTTTGTAGTTCACATTTTTTTTTAATTATAGTTCTCACTTTGCAGTACTAAAGTCTAGTAGTTACCTATCTTACACTTACATTTTATATTTTAAAAAGAGATGTGTTGGCTACCTTTTTCTTTCTGTATGTATTCTCACTAACTCTACACACTACATTATTCACAATAAAACCATCTCACGCTGGATATACTTTTAAGGACATACACTTACGTGTATGTACACAACACCCAAAACTCACATCTTGTCATGGCGAAGTTCTACTGGCGAATGCGCGTATAGTTTAGGGGCGAGGGCTCAGTAAGCTGGTGCGTATTTACGCACTAAGAAAATAGTTCGTACTTTATATATTATTAATTATTCATTAATTAGAATGTAAATCCTTTATGTTTACTTTATTATGACTTAGGGATTTCTTTATTTATATAGTCGTATTTTTAATAATTAAAGTAATTATTATTATTATTCTTTACTTAATACATTTCTTGGCGTGTTGGTACTGGAAAGTTTCAAGTTGATTCAGGAATCTGGGTATAGGTAAGGGTGTATGATACTCTTACTTATTAAAATTAAAAATTTTAATTTGTGCGATTTTTGATATATTTAAAGTCGTCACAAAATGAAATGAATAATAAACTTGACAAACAAGACGAGAAATTAGGAGACATGAATAACGAATTCGTGAGTATAAGAAGCGAAAAAGAAATGAGTAAATTAAGTATGAATAACCAATTTAAAAGTATAAGTGAGAGTTTTAATGGAGTGAGTGAGAAGTTTGTTGAATAAATAATAAACTAGAGAATATAGAAGGTGAATTAAAACAAATAAGTGGGTGTAGTGGTATCGAAAATGATGACGACACGGGTGAGTGTGACGAAAATGAAAATAACGAAGTAACAGACGACCATGGCGTCAATACAGATGAGAATAATGGTGGTAAAATAACGAAAAATTACGAAGAAATAATTAACAAGGTAAGTGTTAGTTATAAAAATGAATTAACAAGTAGTAGCGGTAAGATAGTTGAAAACGAGATATATAAAAGTGATACAGTGAAAATAAATAGTGATGATGATAATATAGAAACAGTGGGGTGTAGTGAGAGAGTAGAAATCAGTATTTGTAAATTAGAGAGAGAATATGAAGAGAATTATTTTGTGAATATAGGACAGAGGGTAACGTTTCCCCAGGTTTATTGTGAACCAAGATGTTTACAAAGGTTTTTGAAGGGCAAGAGTCCCTTAGAGGAAAACAATGTGTTTTCTAGTAGTCCCTTAATTTTTAGTAAGCGTTTTTATGATTTAATACCCTCTGTATGGAACGATAGAAAAAGTACGAAATGGTGTTATGATGAAAGGTAGAGATGTTTGAGGTTATTAGAGCTTATAACGAATTAGTAGAGAGGTTACATATTGACAGAGTTAGTGATATTAAGTACTTACCTTGCGAAATAGTTAGTGCAGCAAATGATGATAAGGTTGATGATATTGATTACTTACCTTGTGTCGAAACTGGCATAGCAGCAGATGATAATAATGATGAAATTATAATTGACCTAATTGTGACAAATTATACTCAGGGTGACTTGACTATACTCGATGGTGACAAGTTATATGATGTAATAATATGTAATAATCCTGTTGATATTGTGGAAAAATATGAGAATTTAAACAGTCTTTATATTGACGGAGATAATATAATGAATTTAATAAATAATGAGTTGTGTATACGTAAGTCCAGGTCATTATACGATGATGGGGGGTAAACAATTAATTTTTATGAACGTTTAACTATGTGAGTAGGGTGTTTTGAAATGAACTGTTTTGTGAAATGATTTGTGGTAAACAGATAATAATGAGGATTGTAAATACTTTTGTGTTGATATTAAATATAATATAATATAAAATGTAATAATGTCCAAAGGTAAAGTATACTCAACTTTGTGAATATTGTTAAAGTAATGAAATGTGTTCGATAAAATAATTGAATTAATTTGAAGGGAGATAATAAATTAAATATTGTATAAGATGAATATTGTAACGAGAGCTTCGATCGTACCTGCAAAATGTGTACAATTTGTATGTGTTTTTGTATGATTAGTGCGTTCGCCTCGCACTGGGTCGTTACAGTAATGTTGTGGCTAGCGATGTTCGTAGCGTAGATATAATCACCTGTATACTACGGCAGTAACCTTACCTGTTATTCATAGGGGTGTGATAATCCCGGGTGGCGCCAAGTCGTTTTACAAAACAACTAAAATTATGTTTAAACAAGTTATCAGCGTTGCGGGATGGTGCATTCAAATAGTTCCCGCTCGCACGGCCGTCCCAATCGTCACCTCTGCGGTGTGACTGAAAACCTGTTTGCTGCTACGATTTATTCTTAAACACAAGTAATTGATATATAGCACTCCCTATGAAATGATAACGCTGGTTACTCCCTGTAATAAATATTTTTTAATGGGTGATAACTGAAAACATTCACATTTACAATAATACAATTATAAATTCGCTCCAACTGATTACATGAGATCTTGCTTTCAGGGTCGGCGAAGTGATTTAGAAACCATTTAACCTTGCGTTGCTGTTTACGTTAGGCTTATTACAATTATTATTGGTTTCCTAAATCGTGGATCCTCTGGCGATGAGTTATAGAACTCCAATGGTTACAATAAAAATATATATTACCTTAATCTAAGTGTACAGAAATAATAATGTGTGCTGTTACAATCTGTTGTGTTGTGTTGTAAAAGTGTTCTGTAAGTTCGTGTTTAATTCATAGGTTATTCAATGCTAACAAAGTTCTATTAAGTGTTAATTTGCTCAAATATTCTATGAAAGAGAAATATTGTTTCTATAGTGCGGTAAATTTACCTTTCAAAATTATTTAAAGTGATTAGGGTTGGTGGAAAATAAATAATTGGATGGTACTTAACACCTCAACGTGTCTAGGTGCCTTCGTGGTTTAATCGGGTAGGATGTGGCTGCATACATTCAGTTTTCATAGATTTTGGGCTTCACTAAATGTGGCGTCTTTTTCGTCATGGGTCTTGGGTACATTCTTTTCAATGGATATTTTCTATTTAATTGGTCTTGGGTCTTGAATTATCTGCTACAACGGTCATCTGCTTCTTCAACGATCAAGTTCAGCAACTTTTAACTACTGTTTGCTTTAATTTACACTAAAAAACGCTCTTCCAAATATTTGCATCTGCATTGGCTTAATGACGCTTAGCTTCTTGTTAATTTCCAACGGTATTCTCGTCTTCAACCGCCGTTTCCATAGTAACGGAATTATTCTGATTGGTTGATTTTGAGATGATGTATTGTTATCAAAATTCGAATTCTTCGTATATCTTCTGATTACTGTTATTCCTCCATCTTCCTTCCTGGTTATTAAATATTGTCACTATAGTATTTATTCTCGTTCATAGATTATTTTGATACCCCACAAGCTTGGGTAATTTCAGATTTTAGTTTTTACAATTATGTTAATGCTTGTTAATTACATTTCTTTTTGGATGATAATGCCTATTACAATATTTTGCGTTATAAATGATTTACAATTTATTCTTGGTGATTCCTTCACCTCAGATTTTCTAAATTCTTATTCAATTTGTTATAATTTTTGGTTGTTTGGTTCTGACAGTTATGTTTTTTATAGGCCTGAGTAGCCATTATAGTAATTTACTTATTTCGTTCAAATCACATTTTGGTTCAGCCTATTGGGCTTTACTTTGTTATTTTTATTGGTTGTGTTCTGTTTTGAGTCTGTTGGTGTGTTTTTTACTGTTCAATATTGCTTTCTCTATTTCAATCTTTAAAACATAACATTAGGCTTATGGACTGCACATTTCATTCATCCATATCCTATTCACAACATTAACATGAACAATTTTTTATAAGTTATTAGAGTTATTATTTTGATTAAGAAATATCATCACTCCCTTCTAACTTATCCTTATTTGCTAATTTTTTGTTTACAACGCATAATCATTTGTGTTGTGATAAACAACATCATTTTTTATTAAATTGATAACAGTCCCTTGTAACATGTCATTTTGGCCTACCTGGGGTAATAAGGAAATTTGTATTTTTTTTAATAAAGCCGATAACATTTTTTTTTCAAATAATAGGGACAAAACTTATAAACAAGAGGTAAATTCAGTGGTAGCGGAAATAGCAACCGTGGCAGCACTGCTGTTGACTGTATACGTGACAATTATCCAGTAATATTTTGAAAAACAAGTGAAAACAACCGACAAAGTTGGCCTAGCTCAGTCTAACTCCACCACTCGCGTGTGGTACACATATACAAAGTTCCGGAACGTTTTTTGCGGGCCCGCATACAACAAAAATGTGAAAATATCAACAAAAATCGGATCGGAATCGCACAAAATTAATTAACAGTTTCCGATGTAAAAGTACATTATTTCAGTAAAGTGCGGGAAACCAAGAAAATATAAGAAATAGTCAAAGGTGCGCAGTAAGATGGACTCACCGGTTGTAAACAGATAAGTAACAGAACGAGGCATAATATAATTTTTCAACCAGGCATAAATAAATTCAAACACAATTCAAATTTGTCATTGAAAGAAATGTTTTTTACTATAAAATGAGCTCAAAATAAAACAAATGTACTGCATGAAAGTGTGCGTGTTTGTGTGAATTTAAAGAATCTATAATTAAGAAGTGCTGGTTGCGCAATTATATAGTAGTTAAGTTCATTTGATTTCTTGTTTTTATATAAGTTTACAATTAATTAAATAATGAGTTGTTTTCTTAATTGAGCCTCGTGGCCAAATATAATCACAATATTATAAAAGAAATTGACGAGATGGGAATAAAGTAAAAAGGGTTCGTTAACCATAAATGTGTGTTGGTCATTTGCGTTCACCTGTTTCTCTCTGCTAATGAGTACACCTGACGAGACCCTGGAAGTTTCAATATTTCAACATAAATAAATTTTAATGAGCTCGTAAAGCTTTAATGACGCCCGTAAACAGGGACAAAGTTCATTTTAATAACCAATAAAACTAGTATCATTTTAATGGCGCCCGTTAACATGGACTTTGTAAATTGAGTTAAAAAAAAATTTACAAACGGGTCGAAAAATGGCAGAGGGAGGTAAGAACGCAGACTTAGGTAGAAGTAGCGTAGAAGAATCAATTTTAAATATTACGCAAGATCATATGGTAACAACCAATGATTTTGTTGATGAAAGTGTTGAAACAAATGTAGACGAAACTGTAGTAGCGGGGGGTAGTAAAGACAAGGGGGTAAATATATTTAACCAATTAGCGTTGATGATTGAGATGATGTCAGGAATAAAAACTGAGATCAAATCAGAAAGTAATAATTTGAAAGCTGAGATTAAATCAGAAGTAAATACTATAAATGTTAAACTGACTGATTTAAATAACGAGTTCATAAATGTGAGGAGCGAATTGAGAGCGAGTGAAATATATATGCATAGCCGTTTGGAAAGTATGAGTGAGGTTATTGTTGGAGTGAAAGATGAGCTGACTAGTGATATCAATAAGATACAAACTGAGATGAAAAATGATATAAAAATAAATAACGAAAAACAAAAAGAGAAAATGTTAGAGACAAATAAAAAATTTGACACGTTGACAAGTAAATTTAATGATAAATTTAAAAAGCAAAATGACAAAATTGACAGTAATGTTCAATGTATACTTAATGAGTGTGAACAAATCAAACGAGCAAGTGAGATACAAGAAAATATAAATGATGAATTCAGAAGTAACTTTGAACAAGTTGATGCAATTAAGATTAATGTAACTAGTTTAAAAAATAAACAAGCAGAACATGAGCGTGAAATAGTTAGAGTCAGAGAAGACTTAAATGTAACCATTAATCAGATATTAACTAATGTGAGTGAGAGAGATTTATATAGAGAGTTGTATGCAGATAGAGAAATAGAATTATATAAGTTAAAGAGAAATTATTATGAGTCAGAGAGAAAGTGGAAAGAGAGATCTGTGGGGCAGAGGGTAAATTTTCCTATTCATTTTTCTGAACCAAGGTGTTCACAAGTGTGGTTTAAGAAGGGAAAGAGTCCCGTATTGATAAATGAATTGAGTTGTTTATTGATGTTATATTATGTTGTACCCTCTGTCTGTAATAATGATGTTGAAAATATGATTTGGTATTGTGGTGAGAGAGATATAAGTGGAGAATGGTATGTTAATAAAGTAACAGAATTATATAATGTGAATCGAAAGCATGACGAATGGAGAGAAAGTTTAAAAGTATACTTGACGAATAATGAATATAATGAGCTGACAAAAGTAATTAACCCGATCATGAATGTATTTACCGATGGAGACTGGACAATAATAACTTATGTTGACAAGTTGTATGAAATATTAATAGGGAATAACCCTATCAATTATAATGACATAATGAATGGAATAAAGGTAATGGATGATTATTATAATGATAGTAATAACAAATTGAGTGTGTATAACAATGATGCATGTTACAAATACATTAGATATATATATAACGATGGAGGCTGAACTAAAATATCAGTGTATAGACATTGGTAAATATTGTAAATTTTGGTAACGACCTTGCAGATTTGGACATATGAAGTGTGAAACAATTGAACAGTTCTTGACGAATGATTTGTAAATAATTTGTAAATAATTTGTGAATTCATTTGTGTATATATATTATTAATATTTTGCAGTATACATAAATAATTATGAAGACAATAATTGATGCTTTGTAAGTTTTGATAATAATTGAAATATGTTGTGTTTAATAATCAATTGAAGTGAATAATTTGAGATGGTTAAATATTGTGATTTAATGTTGTATGATTGAATTTTTATGAGATATTTAAATTATTTGATGAAATTTCAATTGAAAAACAAATTATGACTAAATAAATCTTAAATAGTTTAGTTTGTGGAATAACATAAAGTTAAAAATAAATGTTAATAATAATTTTGAAATTACGAAATTCTTCCTATTGTATGACGGTCCATATGAGGTTAGCCAAGTGAAAATGGAGAATGCTTATGTTTTAGTAGATTTGCAAACTCGAGAAATAAAAGGAACTTATAATGTGACCCAATTAAAAAAGTATTATCTAGCTGCGTGATGATGGATGTATTTGTAGATATTAAAGTTTTCATACATAAACAGACATTTTTATATTCTATTATTATAAATTATTAATATTGTTTAGACACAAGTTATGCATGTTATGTAAATGAACATCAAGGTAGGGAAAGTTAAGAAAGAAATGTATTAGGTTAAAACACCACCAAGACTAGAAATGTCATGTAATATAAATTGTTAATTTTAATTTTAAAAGGAAATATTATACTTGTGATTCCCCGACTTTTCGGGCGGTCACGGCCTCACCGAACCTTGACCGTGGAATTGGTTTAGCTTTAACAGCTATGGTTGGGGCACATTACGATTACGCGCTGACCATACTGGCCATAGCTGTTATCGTTGTAAAGGTGTATTTAGAAATTAATGGGGGGTGAAATTAAGGGGAATCACCAAACTAGGGAACAGCGGCTACCACTCTGCCCGCATGGGGGTAGCAAAGCCAGGTGGTAGACCCGCATTAAGGGTGCATAATTATAAACAAGCATATATCGATATTCAGATGTTCAAATGTAAAGCAGAAGCAAGGACACGGAGATGTCACATTCCTCCAAAACTTCAGTCCTTGTGGATGCAACTGGACGCCACAGTCCAGGGGGGGTCATAGTGTGTGTGGCAGAGAGGTTATCCAGGGGGGTAACGAATTTAAAAAAAAAATTTTGTTGTATTTTAAATAATACATCAGAGATGTCATACTAGTTAAAGATTTTGTAAGGGAGCATTAGGGTAATAAAAGAGGTAAGATTATGGGTAAATGCCAAATTAATAAAGTGAATTATAATGAATAACGTAGAATCACCCAAATTAATGAATGGGAATAATAAATGAAATGATGTGTAAAACGTAGATGAAAAAAAAAAAAAATTTTTGAGAAACGAATTAATAAGAGTAAAGTGAGGTTAAAAGGTAATTTTCTGATTTTATATGCAAATTTAATGATGTAAAGTGTAATTTTTAAAATACAAATTGTTTATTTTAAGATAATAGTAACAATGTGAATTATGAATGTACTATGTTTTCTTATGTTTTCTTATATTGGGTTTGTTAGTGTAAGAGAATTTTATGAATTTAAATATTTTAAATGCAAATTGGGGATGACAGAGATGTCTAATTTGGTAATGGGAAATGTTTATTTATATTCTGATGGGAATCAGAGAAATAATTTTGAATTTTGGGATAAAAGTCAACAAGAAAAAGTAGAGAGAATGAGATTTTTATGGAATTTTAAAAGGGGTATCATGATGTTGTTAGGTATTTTTGATATATATGTTAGAAATAAAAAAAAATAAATAAAAAAACCAGTGCTTCTTAGCGCAAACCAGCACCGCTAGGGGGAAACAGATCAGTTGGGGATATGGTGTTGTATAAGGCCACTATTTAATATTTGATTTGTTGTTTCAGTGTTTAGTGATGCTGTGGCGGCGGACCTGAGCTGGCCAGCGCGTCAGAGCAGGGGCGTTAAGTATCTGTCTGACTCTACGGTGTTGGGATCTCGAGAGAGAAGTCCAGAATTGTCATTCAGGTGCGGTCACAGTTACCGGACCAAGGGTGAGTTGATTATATTTTTGTAAACTATACGGGGGGTTGTGGCGACATATCCTGGCTGATCCCTTTAGCAAGTATGAATGTGTCAATGAGGTTTTTTATGCTTCGGCATAAAATATCTCAATGAGGGGGGTATTGTAACATGTCATTTTGTCAACAAAAAGTGCACGCAACAGGAGACGTCTCGTAGGATGAAACCATACGCAACATTAAAGGGAAGTAGACATTTCAACAATAATTAACTACTGGCTTTTCACTATATTTTAAAGTTGAGCTCAACAAAATCTAAAAATATGTAAAATGGTATGATTGTGTGGGTGAAGAATATGAATATAGGCCTAACAAGAAGCATTGAGTTTGCGTAATCTTGATATACGTACTAGTATTTTGATGTAATAGTTATTGGAAATCAGTTTTACGCCTTAAGGCGGAATAAATGTGTTCATGATCTTTTTATGTTATCAAAAGGAAATAAATAATGTTATATTTTACTTGATATATGCATTTTGTTATTTGTATTTGCCCACTGTTCTCTGCCGAAGTAAACTAAACGAATTCCTGGACCAAACCTTACAGATAAAATCTATATTAAATTAATAATTAATTACTGGATAATACTTCAGTTGTTTCGCCGGAACAGGGACAATTTAATTATCAATAACTGAACATACTTCAGTTGGCGCCCGAATTTACAGAGACATTGTAAATAAAAGTTGATTTACAATTTAGTCGAAAAATGGCAGAGAAAGACGCAAATACAAATTTAGATGAAAGTGCAGATGTGGGGTCAGTGTTGAATGTTACGCAAGATAGTATGGTAACCACGAATGAAAATGTCGAGAGCGTAGGTGAAATAGTGAATGTAAATGAAACGTTCGAAGTTGAGGGTACTAGAAGTAACGAGATAAATATATTTAATCAATTAGCGTTGATTATGGAAGAGATGAATAATAAGTTTGAACAACAAAATAAGAATAATGATAAGAATATGGAAATGATGAATAATAAGTTTGAAGTAATGAATATTAAGTTTGACCAACAAAATAAGAATAATGATAATTTGAACACGAGTTTAAATGAATTTAAACTGAAATGAAGTCAGATATTGATAATTTGAACACGAATTTGAATGAATTCAAAACTGAAATCAAATCAGAGATAAATGAAATGAATAATAAACTTGACAAACAAGACGAGAAATTAGGAGACATGAATAACGAATTCGTGAGTATAAGAAGCGAAATAGAAATGAGTAAATTAAGTATGAATAACCAATTTAAAAGTATAAGTGAGAGTTTTAATGGAGTGAGTGAGAAGTTTGTTGAATAAATAATAAACTAGAGAATATAGAAGGTGAATTAAAACAAATAAGTGGGTGTAGTGGTATCGAAAATGATGACGACACGGGTGAGTGTGACGAAAATGAAAATAACGAAGTAACAGACGACCATGGTGAGAATAATGGTGGTAAAATAACGAAAAATTACGAAGAAATAATTAACAAGGTAAGTGTTAGTTATAAAAATGAATTAACAAGTAGTAGCGGTAAGATAGTTGAAAACGAGATATATAAAAGTGATACAGTGAAAATAAATAGTGATGATGATAATATAGAAACAGTGGGGTGTAGTGAGAGAGTAGAAATCAGTATTTGTAAATTAGAGAGAGAATATGAAGAGAATTATTTTGTGAATATAGGACAGAGGGTAACGTTTCCCCAGGTTTATTGTGAACCAAGATGTTTACAAAAGTTTTTGAAGGGCAAGAGTCCCTTAGAGGAAAACAATGTGTTTTCTAGTAGTCCCTTAATTTTTAGTAAGTGTTTTTATGATTTAGTACCCTCTGTATGGAACGATAGAAAAAGTACGAAATGGTGTTATGATGAAAGGTAGTGTTGTTTGAGGTTAACAGAGCTTATAACGAATTAGTAGAGAGGTTACATATTGACAGAGTTAGTGATATTAAGTACTTACCTTGCGAAATAGTTAGTGCAGCAAATGATGATAAGGTTGATGATATTGATTACTTACCTTGTGTCGAAACTGGCATAGCAGCAGATGATAATAATGATGAAATTATAATTGACCTAATTGTGACAAATTATACTCAGGGTGACTTGACTATACTCGATGGTGACAAGTTATATGATGTAATAATATGTAATAATCCTGTTGATATTGTGGAAAAATATGAGAATTCAAATAGTTCCCGCTCGCACGGCCGTCCCAATCGTCACCTCTGCGGTGTGACTGAAAACCTGTTTGCTGCTACGATTTATTCTTAAACACAAGTAATTGATATATAGCACTCCCTATGAAATGATAACGCTGGTTACTCCCTGTAATAAATATTTTTTAATGGGTGATAACTGAAAACATTCACATTTACAATAATACAATTATAAATTCGCTCCAACTGATTACATGAGATCTTGCTTTCAGGGTCGGCGAAGTGATTTAGAAACCATTTAACCTTGCGTTGCTGTTTACGTTAGGCTTATTACAATTATTATTGGTTTCCTAAATCGTGGATCCTCTGGCGATGAGTTATAGAACTCCAATGGTTACAATAAAAATATATATTACCTTAATCTAAGTGTACAGAAATAATAATGTGTGCTGTTACAATCTGTTGTGTTGTGTTGTAAAAGTGTTCTGTAAGTTCGTGTTTAATTCATAGGTTATTCAATGTTAACAAAGTTCTATTAAGTGTTAATTTGCTCAAATATTCTATGAAAGAGAAATATTGTTTCTATAGTGCGGTAAATTTACCTTTCAAAATTATTTAAAGTGATTAGGGTTGGTGGAAAATAAATAATTGGATGGTACTTAACACCTCAACGTGTCTAGGTGCCTTCGTGGTTTAATCGGGTAGGATGTGGCTGCATACATTCAGTTTTCATAGATTTTGGGCTTCACTAAATGTGGCGTCTTTTTCGTCATGGGTCTTGGGTACATTCTTTTCAATGGATATTTTCTATTTAATTGGTCTTGGGTCTTGAATTATCTGCTACAACGGTCATCTGCTTCTTCAACGATCAAGTTCAGCAACTTTTAACTACTGTTTGCTTTAATTTACACTAAAAAACGCTCTTCCAAATATTTGCATCTGCATTGGCTTAATGACGCTTAGCTTCTTGTTAATTTCCAACGGTATTCTCGTCTTCAACCGCCGTTTCCATAGTAACGGAATTATTCTGATTGGTTGATTTTGAGATGATGTATTGTTATCAAAATTCGAATTCTTCGTATATCTTCTGATTACTGTTATTCCTCCATCTTCCTTCCTGGTTATTAAATATTGTCACTATAGTATTTATTCTCGTTCATAGATTATTTTGATACCCCACAAGCTTGGGTAATTTCAGATTTTAGTTTTTACAATTATGTTAATGCTTGTTAATTACATTTCTTTTTGGATGATAATGCCTATTACAATATTTTGCGTTATAAATGATTTACAATTTATTCTTGGTGATTCCTTCACCTCAGATTTTCTAAATTCTTATTCAATTTGTTATAATTTTTGGTTGTTTGGTTCTGACAGTTATGTTTTTTATAGGCCTGAGTAGCCATTATAGTAATTTACTTATTTCGTTCAAATCACATTTTGGTTCAGCCTATTGGGCTTTACTTTGTTATTTTTATTGGTTGTGTTGTGTTTTGAGTCTGTTGGTGTGTTTTTTACTGTTCAATATTGCTTTCTCTATTTCAATCTTTAAAACATAACATTAGGCTTATGGACTGCACATTTCATTCATCCATATCCTATTCACAACATTAACATGAACAATTTTTTATAAGTTATTAGAGTTATTATTTTGATTAAGAAATATCATCACTCCCTTCTAACTTATCCTTATTTGCTAATTTTTTGTTTACAACGCATAATCATTTGTGTTGTGATAAACAACATCATTTTTTATTAAATTGATAACAGTCCCTTGTAACATGTCATTTTGGCCTACCTGGGGTAATAAGGAAATTTGTATTTTTTTTAATAAAGCCGATAACATTTTTTTTCAAATAATAGGGACAAAACTTATAAACAAGAGGTAAATTCAGTGGTAGCGGAAATAGCAACCGTGGCAGCACTGCTGTTGACTGTATACGTGACAATTATCCAGTAATATTTTGAAAAACAAGTGAAAACAACCGACAAACTGTGCCAAGGGCAGTTTCAAGGACATATACAACGGTAAACACATTATGTAGCAGCATAACAAATTATGTAACGATCGTCAGGCCATCTTACGTCAGAGGCGATCCTTGTTGTTGACTGCAGTGGTGTAACAAAAACCAGTCTACTGGCGTATGAATACAAAGTATAAAACAATGAGAATTGGTATTACAACAACGGCCGCTTCACAAAATAGTACCGTTGGCCTAGCTCAGTCTAACTCCACCACTCGCGTGTGGTACACATATACAAAGTTCCGGAACGTTTTTTGCGGGCCCGCATACAACAAAAATGTGAAAATATCAACAAAAATCGGATCGGAATCGCACAAAATTAATTAACAGTTTCCGATGTAAAAGTACATTATTTCAGTAAAGTGCGGGAAACCAAGAAAATATAAGAAATAGTCAAAGGTGCGCAGTAAGATGGACTCACCGGTTGTAAACAGATAAGTAACAGAACGAGGCATAATATAATTTTTCAACCAGGCATAAATAAATTCAAACACAATTCAAATTTGTCATTGAAAGAAATGTTTTTTACTATAAAATGAGCTCAAAATAAAACAAATGTACTGCATGAAAGTGTGCGTGTTTGTGTGAATTTAAAGAATCTATAATTAAGAAGTGCTGGTTGCGCAATTATATAGTAGTTAAGTTCATTTGATTTCTTGTTTTTATATAAGTTTACAATTAATTAAATAATGAGTTGTTTTCTTAATTGAGCCTCGTGGCCAAATATAATCACAATATTATAAAAGAAATTGACGAGATGGGAATAAAGTAAAAAGGGTTCGTTAACCATAAATGTGTGTTGGTCATTTGCGTTCACCTGTTTCTCTCTGCTAATGAGTACACCTGACGAGACCCTGGAAGTTTCAATATTTCAACATAAATAAATTTTAATGAGCTCGTAAAGCTTTAATGACGCCCTTAAACAGGGACAAAGTTCATTTTAATAACCAATAAAACTAGTATCATTTTACCTATAACTTAGGTGTCTTTGTTAGTTTTTGATTTCTCAATCTTTAAACAATTCTTACATTCTCTCCATGTTAACACCTTCAATTTATTCTTATCTGGAATCCTCCCTTTTTACTTACTACCGGCTATAATTAAACTTAACTCTATTGAACATCTTTTCTTAAATAATAAAGTCATCATCACTTCTAGTGTTTACTATACCTTATTCTATAATTCACACTTAATACTATTTTTCATCAGCTATTTATTCACTGTTAATTTCCAACCTTTATCTTACCTTCACTTTTAAATTATTTATTGTTAATTATAATTCCACTAGTGTAACACTTCACTTTGGGGTTTTTACACCTCCACTATTGCACTGTATCACTGTTTATATTGTTTGTTTTATAGTGGGTGATCCCTATACTTATTTCTCTTTCATATCCTTAATACTAACGACAGTTAATACTTAATAATTAATACTTAATAACTAATAACAATTTTATCTGTGGTGTAAGTTGCCTTTTTATCACCTTAATCCTTAGTGAAGTTTCTTCACTAGGTCATTTTGTCTATTATTGGGTAGTAACCGTTACCTCTCCTTTCTCCGGGTAACCATTGTTTTGGTTTCAATGTTTTGTGAACCACTATTGGTTTTCACTTCTGCTTGTCTCCCTCCTTTTCATTTTCATCATTTGATTAATACATTGGGTTTTTTCATCCGTTTCTTTGGGTATTTTGGTGTCGTTTAAACCCATGAACTTGTTTCCTTTTGGTTTGGGTTTATTACTTTCTTATTCTCGTTGTTTATTTGTGTGGTTCCCTTCTTTATTTGTTTCCTGTTGTTGGGTCAATCACTTGGGTTAGGTCAAAGTCGTCGTATTGTCGTGTCATATTCCTTATATTTTAATTAAATCAATCAGTTTATTTGATAAGAAGTATTTTTACATTTATAAATATATTTTTTATCCCTGGTACTGGGTTGGCTATTTGTGTCGTAACATAATGCCTCTCCTTTAAAATTGATCATTTTGATAAAACACTAGCATAGTTTTTTATGAAATTATCAGTTATAGATAACCTTTTTCCTTTTCTTTCTTGGTTGTTTCTCCATTCTTTATTTCTCTTCTTACTGAATTCATTCCATTTTATTTGGATCTGTTTTTCATTTTATTTCCATTGGTGTGTTCTCCCTTATACACAATTTTTTCCCTAACTTTAGTAGCTGGTTTCTCCCATTACTACTCATTTTTCTGAGACCAGAGGCACATCATCTCTGCTCAGTTTATTTGATTGCTGGACGTTTCAACAGTCAATCATAAATACCTTTTTTGTCAACTTGTGACTTAAATTAATAATAATATACTTCGGGATTGTCCACCTTGTGGTTTGTTTTTAGATCACTTTGGCCTTTTACTCATTCTTCCTTCCGCTGTACCTTTGCTATATACTATCATTTGCTCATACAATTGGTTGTTTTTTATTTATTTATATGTTAATTTCAACATTAACTTTTCATTATTCGGTTTTCAATTCTCGTTGTGATCATTTTAATTATCTTAGACATTGGTATTCTTTTCTCAGTTATTTAGCAACATTTTGCTTTAGCCATAGCTTGTATATTTGATTCATACATAACTTCTCTTTTTCTTTGTACCAGTTTAGATTTTTTATTTTTTTTTTGAATACCTTTGATTCATTATAATTTCAGGTATTTCTCTAATTAGTTTTGAGTTTGATTTTATTTTTGTATATTTCAGTTTGTATTAAAAATCATTCTTGATAATTCTTTGTAAGTTAATTCTCTTACATCATAGGAATTTTTGTAGCGTATTCCTATTTTGGTACATTTTGTTTAATTATTTCATATACTTCACATATCAACTTTTTAATAAATTGTAAGTTGATTTCACTTAGTAGGAATTTATGTAACTCATTCCTTTGTTTTGATATTTTTTATTTTAGGCCTCAAAAGTCATCGAAATGTTGTTGCAAGTTGTGCTCACATAATTTTTGAATTTTGACATATGTATTTTATTTACAGTTACTTGTCCTTCGTGATGACATATAGCCGTACATTTTATTATATCTAAGTTTATTTTGGTATCAATTCAATTCTCACGTTTGTGGATTTATTATATTATCATTTCCATTCCATATTATAGCCTTCTTCTTTTTGTTCGACACTTCGTTATTCTTCACCTCTTCTCCTTCAAGTGTTTGATGTTCACACTTATTCTGGATGAAGCTCACATATTTTGGTATCAATTCAATTCTCACGGTTGTGGATTTATTATATTATCATTTCCATTCCATATTATAGCCTTCTCCTTTTTGTTCGACACTTCGTTATTCTTCACCTCTTCTCCTTCAAGTGTTTGATATTCACACTTATTCTGGATGAGCGTACTACAGTTATTTAGTTTTCTTCATAGAACTTCTTTATTGAAGCTTGGTTGTAAACTCCTTTTACTTTTTTGGTGGTTATATTACTTATCTCGTAAGTGTTGTTTCCATTGTCCTTGGTGATGACATATGGTCCAACATATAATAATAGCAATTTTTTGGTTATTCCTTCAAGTGTACTGGGTAGTTCCCTGTTTTTGATTAGTACTCTCTCTCCCTTGTGGTACTTAATTATTTTAATTTGGTTTTGTGAATACCTTGCTCTTTGTTTTCCTATTTTCTCCATAATACGGTTATAACATTGGTTTTCATTATAGGGGTCTTCTGGGTTGACTGGGAAGTTTATTAAGTCTTGTATCTCTCTGTGGGGCTTTCTTCCAAACATCATCAAGTATGGGGTGTTTTCAGTAAATTGGTGGTAACTAATATTTAGAAATACTTCGGTAGAAGCCAAATACTTTTGCCATTCTTTTTGGTTGTTGTGACAATAAATTCTTAGTATTCGTCCAACTTCCCTTAGCACTCTTTCTGCAGGGTTACTACTATGGTGGTATTTAGAAGTTTTATAGGTTTTTATATTCTCTTTTAATAACTCGTTCCGCCATTTCTTTCCTTTGAACTGCGTTCCATGGTCAGTTATTATCATGCATGGTCTTCCCACTTCAGTTATATATTTAGTTTTTATTATTTCTAGTATTTTCTTAGTAGTAGCTCTGTTTATTGCATATAATTTCGTATATTTTGTATAGTGGTCTAACATGATTACAATAAACTTGTATTTATGTCTCCCTCCACTACGTGGGAATGGACTACTTATATCGAGGAATACTTTTTCTAACTTTGTTGTTGAGGTGATGGGTATCATGGTTCCCTCTTTTTTCTCGTTATTGGTCTTTACCATTTGACATATTATACATTTTTTAATATTTTGGTTGACCTTTCTTACTATATTCTTTATAAAGACTTCCTCCTCCAATGCTTTTACAATTTTTACAGTTCCCATATGTCCGTATCGAACATGATAATCCTTAATTATCTTATTTTCTAATGTTTTTGGAACTACAAGTTTCCATGTGCTATTATGTTTCCTGTTTTAACAAAGAGTATATCTTGGTGGATACAATAATATTTATTCACAACTTCTTCATCTTCTAACAGTCTGTTTCTTATGTTTAGTAATTTTGAATCTTGTTTCTGCTGTACCACTACCTCGTTCAGAATATCTTCCAGGTCCTTTCTATCCTTTATTGTACAAAACACTTTGACGATCTTCTCCTTTTCTCCTTCAAATGTCTGATCGGTGACATTTATTCTGGATAATACATCGGCGGCAACATTTTTACGTCCTGGAATGTACTCCCACGTTATGTGGTACTCTTGTAATGCGAGTATCCATTGTGTAAGCCTCCCATGACTTAACTTACACTGTTTCAAGAAGGAAATGGACTTATGGTCGCTTCGGATGGTGATGGGATATCCAAGGATATATGTCCTAAATTTTCCGCATGCGAACACAATACTGAGTAGTTCCTTTTCAGTAACATTGTAGTTACGTTCGCATCGGTTCAGTACCCTGCTGGCAAAGCTGATAACCAGGTGGTGTCCGTCCTTATCCTCTTGATATAACTCGGCGCCCAGGCTCACATCACTGGCGTCACAATTTAAGTAGAACGGCTGTTCAAAATTAGGGTGGTGTAGCATTATAGTTCCAAGAAATTTTATTTTGATTAATTTTAGCACTTCATCTTGTTCCTTCCCCCAAGTCCACTTTTCTTTAACTGATAATTGTTTAGAGAACTTTGCTGTTAAATAAGAATAATTGGTTTGGAACTTTCTATAGTAGTTACAAATACCTAAGAAGGATTGTAGCTGCTTCTTATTCTTTGGGGTGGGGAAGTTCTGAATAGCTTCCACCTTCTCTTGGGATGGTGTTATCCCCTGTTCTGCTAAGTTGAAACCCAAGAATTTGACTTGGTTTGCTATGAACTTGGACTTGTCTAATTTTAATGTTATATTATTTTCAGATAATTTTTGTAATACCTGTTTGACCCGATCGCAGTGCTCATCCCAGTCAGATGATGTTAATAGGAGGTCGTCCACGTACACTGTTGTGAACTGCAATGCTTCCTGACCTATGACCTGGTCCATACACTTGACGAACACTGCGATGGAATTAATGAGGCCGAAAGGTAACCTCTTAAACTGGTAATTCCTTCTGTCGAAGATGAATGCCATGTACTTCCTACTGTGTGTAGGAAGTCGAACTAAATTGACAGATCGGCCGTAAGATATAAAAGTGAAAACAACAAAAAGTGCACGCAACAGGAGACGTCTCGTAGGATGAAACCATACGCAACATTAAAGGGAAGTAGACATTTCAACAATAATTAACTACTGGCTTTTCACTATATTTTAAAGTTGAGCTCAACAAAATCTAAAAATATGTAAAATGGTATGATTGTGTGGGTGAAGAATATGAATATAGGCCTAACAAGAAGCGTTGAGTTTGCGTTATCTTGATATACGTACTAGTATTTTGATGTAATAGTTATTGGAAATCAGTTTTACGCCTTAAGGCGGAATAAATGTGTTCATAATCTTTTTATGTTATCAAAAGGAAATAAATAATATTATATTTTACTTGATATATGCATTTTGATATTTGTATTTGCCCACTGTTCTCTCCCGAAGTACACTAAACGAATTCCTGGACCAAACATTACAGATAAAATCTATATTAAAATATTAATTAATTACTGGATAATACTTCAGTTGTTTCGCCGGAACAGGGACAATTTAATTATCAATACTGAACATACTTCAGTTGGCGCCCGAATTTACAGGGACATTGTAAATTAAAGTTGATTTACAATTTAGTCGAAAAATGGCAGAGAAAGACGCAAATACAAATTTAGATGAAAATGCAGATGTGGGGTCAGTGTTGAATGTTACGCAAGATAGTATGGTAACCACGAATGAAAATGTCGAGAGCGTAGGCGAAATAGTGAATGTAAATGAAACGTTCGAAGTTGAGGGTACTAGAAGTAACGAGATAAATATATTTAATCAATTAGCGTTGATTATGGAAGAGATGAATAATAAGTTTGAACAACAAAATAAGAATAATGATAAGAATATGGAAATGATGAATAATAAGTTTGAAGTAATGAATATTAAGTTTGACCAACAAAATAAGAATAATGATAATTTGAACACGAGTTTAAATGAATTTAAAACTGAAATGAAGTCAGATATTGATAATTTGAACACGAATTTGAATGAATTCAAAACTGAAATCAAATCAGAGATAAATGAAATGAATAATAAACTTGACAAACAAGACGAGAAATTAGGAGACATGAATAACGAATTCGTGAGTATAAGAAGCGAAATAGAAATGAGTAAATTAAGTATGAATAACCAATTAAAAAGTATAAGTGAGAGTTTTAATGGAGTGAGTGAGAAGTTTGTTGAATAAATAATAAACTAGAGAATATAGAAGGTGAATTAAAACAAATAAGTGGGTGTAGTGGTATCGAAAATGATGACGACACGGGTGAGTGTGACGAAAATGAAAATAACGAAGTAACAGACGACCATGGCGTCAATACAGGTGAGAATAATGGTGGTAAAATAACGAAAAATTACGAAGAAATAATTAACAAGGTAAGTGTTAGTTATAAAAATGAATTAACAAGTAGTAGCGGTAAGATAGTTGAAAACGAAATATTAAACGTGATACAGTGAAAATAAATAGTGATGATGATAATATAGAAACAGTGGGGTGTAGTGAGAGAGTAGAAATCAGTATTTGTAAATTAGAGAGAGAATATGAAGAGAATTATTTTGTGAATATAGGACAGAGGGTAACGTTTCCCCAGGTTTATTGTGAACCAAGATGTTTACAAAGGTTTTTGAAGGGCAAGAGTCCCTTAGAGGAAAACAACGTGTTTTCTAGTAGTCCCTTAATTTTTAGTAAGTGTTTTTATGATTTAGTACCCTCTGTATGGAACGATAGAAAAAGTACGAAATGGTGTTATGATGAAAGGTAGTGTTGTTTGAGGTTAATAGAGCTTATAACGAATTAGTAGAGAGGTTACATATCGACAGAGTTAGTGATATTAAGTACTTACCTTGCGAAATAGTTAGTGCAGCAAATGATGATAAGGTTGATGATATTGATTACTTACCTTGTGTCGAAACTGGCATAGCAGCAGATGATAATAATGATGAAATTATAATTGACCTAATTGTGACAAATTATACTCAGGGTGACTTGACTATACTCGATGGTGACAAGTTATATGATGTAATAATATGTAATAATCCTGTTGATATTGTGGAAAAATATGAGAATTTAAACAGTCTTTATATTGATGGAGATAATATAATGAATTTAATAAAAAATGAGCTGTGTATACGTAAGTCCAGGTCATTATACGATGATGGGGGGTAAACAATTAATGTTTATGAACGTTTAACTATGTGAGTAGGGTGTTTTGAAATGAACTGTTTTATGAAATGATTTGTGGTAAACAGATAATAATGAGGATTGTAACTACTTTTGTGTTGATATTAAATATAATATAATATAAAATGTAATAATGTAGCAAAGGTAAAGTATACTCAACTTTGTGAATATTGTTAAAGTAATGAAATGTGTTCGATAAAATAATTGAATTAATTTGAAGGGAGATAATAAATTAAATATTGTATAAGATGAATATTGATAACAAATTAAAAAATTCTTGAGAATTGAATGGTATAGTAAATGCTAAATAATTGATGATTGATTAGTAAAATGTTCAATTGAAATTAAAGTGTAATGTCTACAATTTTATATGCAAATATAAAGGTGTATTGTTTATTTTCAGGCAACAATCGCAAAGTTTAATAAATAAAATGTTATGTAAAATGAATGTTGATAATAAATTTGAACTTTTTGGAGAAGTGGTAAATAATTAAAGGTTGAGTATTAACAGGTTCAATTGAAATTAAAGTTTTGGAATGTTTGGAAATTTTATTCAGATGCAACTGAGATGTTTATTTTAATGTAATGAGGTTTATGTTCATTGTGCGTGTTTACTATGTTTTATTATGTTGTATTATGTTAGTGTGTGTGGAAGGTGGAATTTCAAATAAATTCATAATTTAATAAATTATTTGAGTATAGAGAAGGTGGTTACTAGGATGTTAGTAACGAAATATTAAATATTAAAATGGGTTACATCAATAATGTAGAGTATGTAATTGATTTTCTGATGTAAATGAATGATGTGTTGATGAGGAGTATATTATTTTGATGTATTAAGGAGTAATATGAAGATGCTTAACGATTGTTAAGTAAGTAATTTGTTCTAATGTAGTTGATTTAATGTGTTTTACTCTATATAAGGAGTTTGTTAATTTCGAAATGTGAATGGAATATTTATAATGGAAGGTATTTGTACGTTGTAATGGAAATGTTTATTTAAATTTTGATGGGAATCAGAGCGATCATTTTGAATTTTGGGGTAAGAGTTAACGAGAGAAGGTTATACAGAATGTTGGTATGGAATTCTTACAATGCATTATACTTAGACTAAGTATTCAACCATGTGTAGGATGGATCTAAAAAAAAAAAAAACTCAGTACTTCTTAACGCAAACCAACACAGCTAAGGGGAACCAGATCAGTTAGAGATATGTTATTATACCAGGCCACTATTTGATATTTTTGATTTCATGTTTCAGTGTCTGGTGATGCTGTGGCGTTGGCCCTGTGCTGGCCTGCGTGTCAGAGCAGGAGCGTCAAGTGCCTGTCTGGCCTTGCGGTGTTGGGATCTCGAAAGAGAAGTCCAGTAAGGTCATTCAGGTGCGGTCACAGTCACTGGACCAGGGGTAAGTTAACCACAATTTTGAATAAAACGTAGAGGGGGTTGTGGCGACATATCTTGGCTGATCCCTTTAGAAAGTATGAGAGTGTCTATGAGAGCTTTTGTGCTTCAGCATAAAACCTCTCATTGGGGGGTATTGTAATGGGTCTAAATTTACATAAATATTATTTTCAAATTTTATGAGTTCTATAACATGTGCAAATGAGGCCCCTTAAGGTGAGACGATTGCCAGTAAAGGTTTTCAGGACCATATATGGTTATCCAGCAAATCTCGAGTTATTTGCAGTCAGTGATTAATAACGAAAGAATGTTGTTGACGAAAATCAGTTCGTGGCGAGTTAAAAAGGTGATACTAAGTTCAGCGAAACTTTTCAATACTGAGGACGAGACGTATGGCGGGGAGCGGAGTGAACCAGTTTAGAGACGACACAAACAGAAATTTTTAACACTAAAATTCAGTCGGCAAACAATATCTAAATAAAGCGGACGTGGGCAGTTTCGCTCGCCGCCAGCTGAGTACCGTTTTCGCCTGCATAAACAGCATAAAACGCAAATTTAAAAATGTTAAATTTCATTAGTATTGGAATTTAAAACAATATAAATAATATATTAATCAGTGATCAGTAAAACTAAATTGATAGATCGGCCGTAAGATATAAAAGTGAAAACAACAAAAAGTGCACGCAACAGGAGACGTCTCGTAGGATGAAACCATACGCACCATTAAAGGGAAGTAGACAGTTCAACAATAATTAACTACTGGCTTTTCACTATATTTTAAAGTTGAGCTCAACAAAATCTAAAAATATGCATATGTGCGTGTTTACTATGTTTTATTATGTTGTATTATGTTAGTGTGTGTGGAAGGTTATGACGTGTCGGCTACGTCATAATCCAGGGAACCTGTGATAATTGACGCTAGCCAATTATACAGGCTGCCTACGTTGTAACAAACTGAAACTCAAAACACCAGACTAACCAAATTACAATTATTCTAATTATAGGAAACATGGGGAGGGGTTTAACTGATTTATGCACTCACTTTAGTATGTAACAAAGATGACATCCCTTTTATTCCCATAGTATATGTAACACATTACAAATAAAGATATTATTTACACTGAGATTGTAAGGGGGTTTTCTATCTAAAATAAAATGATCATTTAGATAATGAGTTTACCTCGGATCCGAGTCTTTCTTTTTCTTGTTAAGAATTTTCAAATTTACCATACTTGATTATATGATTACATTATTCCTTAAGTACCATTTGAAGAATGGTTTTATTTAGTTGAGCAACATTTGAAGTTACATAACGAAAGTTAAGTTACAACGTATGATTACAAGAATTGGTGGTTACACCAGTTTAAATCTTAGAGCTTATTGATTGTCTTTTAAAAGTCTTTTTCATCTTTAATTACTTATATTTTAAAATATGTATAACTCACGGAAGACGAGCTCCCGCGTCACCTCTTATATTATGGTTAACTGTCCGTGTCTTGACGAGTGATTCTTCCGTACTCTCGTAGTCGAGGATTGTCCTAGGTGTAGTCTGTCCAGTAACGATGAAATGGATGTGATGGTGCCAGCTAACGTGAAGTCGTCAGGATTCTCGGCGATAGAGTAAAGGCAGTATAGGTCGAAGTCGTCACTTTTCACTGTTATTCACATCACCTGTTTAATTGCACCGTCGTGTTGGAGTTTACGATTGTTTGTACATTATGTTGGAATTTCTTTTAACTTGAACAATATTTGACTGGATATTTAAATTACAGGAGATGTCACCTCTTACACACGTTTTTTCTTTTTCTTACATGTTTGTTTCACAAAAATTTACTCACTACATATTCGTTACTTATGTCTAGCTGTCCATACTTTTAGTGGAAGTTAACACTTAAATTAAAATACACACAAAATAACATTTTGTGTAGAGCCCCAGCGTGGAGCTGTTTACAGTTAGAAAGCCGCATCGTTAATCCCTAGTTGTTACAACAGGAAAGTTGCAAAGACACGGAGCGAATACTCCGCCATAATATAGTTCCATCTTTTATTTAATAATACAGTCTTACAGTTAGACAAAATAAACAATCGAGATTTTCCTCGTATACTGAAATTATTACACCTATTACTAGTGACTTTAAATTATTAATTCTTTATATTATGGTTTACACGTATTTCTTATTTAATGCCGGCTCGGTATACAAGTTGAATCCGGAATTCACAGGTCATAGCATGATAAGTTTAATAATGGGTTAACAGTTTTATTCTTTAACTTTTGCTTCCACAATTTTAATTAATTAATACTAGTTAAATTTTCTTATTTAAGTCTCATCACTACCATGAGTTAGTCCAGGGGTAATTGGTTTAATAGTGCGATTTAATGTTTTTTAACTAACTTCCCATTCTTCGATTTCTATTATTAAATTTTTTATTTTTTTTTACAATTTAAATCGTCACATACTACTCCGCTTAAAATTGACATGGAGGAAAACATTTATTAAGTGGATTCGAAAGTTAGGTACTGGGGTACACTTGTCGTTACTGTGTGGAGTTTCTCTCATTCTTCTCCCTTTTTCTTTCATTTATTTATTTGCATGAGTTATACACAACTTATTTCTTTGAGTATCAAACAATATATACATATACTTACAAATTACTTCTTAAATTACGTAAAGTTCATACTTAATTACTACACTTTAAAACACACAAACTTCTACTTATTTCTATTAATTAAATCTACTACCGGTTTTTTTTTGGGAGGGATTTTGGTTACTCTCTACAGAGAGTTACTATCTAGATAACTTCTTACTTAGTGGTCAGGTAGTGGTTAACTGACTACTTATTTCTCTCATCTTTCGCTGAACAGGATCTAAGGTTAATCAGGCCTCATTCCTAATTCTATGATTAGCACTTCACATGGTTACTCAGGTACAAGGTAACTTGTCTACCTAGTATTACCTTTTTCTAGTTTTATTTTTTTTTATACAATTTTATCTGCGAAATATGTGTTCTCCGTACATATTCTTGCGTCGCAGGTTCGTACAGGGCTACTGTAACTGGGGTTAAGTACTTCTGGATTTGGTAAGGACCACACCATCGGTATGATAGTTTAGAGGTGGTCTTATCAATAGCACTACTAGTCGGGTGTGTCTTGTACATTACTAAGTCACCAACTTGGTACCTAACTAAATTAGTATCATTACTTCTCTCGTGATATTTTCGCGATTTTTCTAAGTTCGCTCTTAAATTTGCGCGGGCTTCATTCCAGATTCGTTTAATCTGCTTATCCTTAATTTGCTGAGGTAGTAAGTCATGTATTTTCCATTTTGTGGACAAGGGGTGGTTTGGCTTGTATTTGTATAGTAACTCAAACGGGGTAGACTTATGTCCTTCGTGATAAGCGGAATTGAAGGCGTACTGTATCCAGGATAGGTTCTGGTCCCAAGACGTATGGTCGTTCGCACGGTAGGCAATTAAAGCAGATTTGAGGTTTCGCAGATACCTTTCAGCAATATTGCCTTGCGGACGATACTCCGTAGTGGTAATATGGTCTATACCTAACTTGAAACACATATTCTTAAATTCCTTAGCTTTAAACTGGGGTCCGTTATCTGACACTAGATGTACAGGGGTACCGTAATCTTTAAATAATCTCTCCTGTAATGTCTTTACAGTGGTCGACGCTAACGCTCGCCGCATGGTATACATCCAAACAAATTTGGTGAACGAATCTACACATATGAGTAGCATCGTATTACCTGATTTAGATCGAGGGTAGGGACCTGAAAAGTCTAAATAAAGTTTAGAGAATGGGGTAGTAGGGATTTCTGAAATTAATTGGCTTATTTGACTGTTTCTTGCTGGTTTGCTGAGCGCCCATAACTTACACTTTTTAACGAAGCTGTTCGCTGTTCATATTGTTCCAATGATATTCCTTACGAATGCGATGTATTGTTTTATTTATTCCCATATGGGCTCCAATGGTAGATGAATGGAAGTATTCCATCAGCATGGGCTTAATTACATCAGGGGCGATTATCCTTAATTCCTTTCCATTCGCTATTCTGTGGCATAGTATTCTTTTACTTAATATGTATTTCTCTGATTTAATTCCTTGCTCGAGTTGTTCTATAATCGGTTTCAGAAGAGGGTCTTGTTGTTGATATTGAGCGATGTTGGTAAACGCAAGGGGGAATTCGGTAATTACTGTGTTAACAACGGGTGTTTCCAGGCTCTCCTTGCTTTCGAGAGTATTAGTGGGCGACTGGAACATACGGGACAGGGTATCAGCGACTACATTTTGTGTACCTTTAATATGTTGTACTTTGAATTTGTAACAGTTTAACCTCAATACCCATCTTCCAATACGTCCCAACTGTTTACGGTGATTCAGTAACCAAGATAATGCTTGATTATCAGTTTCTAAAAGGAACTCTTTATGTTCTAAAAAGGGTTTAAACTTTTCAAAAGCAAATACAATGGCTAAACATTCTAATTCATATGCGGAATATTTCTTTTCTTGGTCATTCAAGGTGCGTGAAGCATAACTAATCGGTAGCCTACTGTTTTCTATTTCTTGATAGATTACTGTGCCTAAAGCTACACTTGAACTGTCGGTCTGAACTACGAAAGGTTTCGTAAAATCTGCTAGTTGTAATACTGGGGGTGATATGATGCTTTCTTTTAGTTGTTCGAACGCAGTTTGGTGTTGTGGAGTCCATTCAAATTTCGTTCCCTTCTTTCTTAAGGCATTCAGAGGTGCGGCTATTTCGGCTAGATGGGGAATATACTTGTGGAAATAGTTTACCATTCCCAAAAATCGGGCTATTCCTTTTACATCTCGCGGGGGTAAAAATTCTCTGATCGCACGGGTTCGTTCAGGGTCTATGCTAACCTTTCCGTTGGCCTTCACGATGTGACCTAAAAATGAGAATTGTGGGACTGCAAAATTTACCTTTCTGGGATTAACTGTTAATCCTGCTTTTTGTAATCGAGATAACACTTCACGTAGATGCTTAAGATGTTGTTCCATCGATTCGCTATAGATTACGATGTCGTCCAGGTACTGATACACATATCTAAATTTAATATGATGAAATATTCTCTCTAATAGTCTACTACATACGGAACTTCCTTGTGATATTCCAAAGGGTACTCTAGTAAATTGGTACAGGTTGAAAGGAACAGCAAACGCGGTTAGACATTTGGATTCCTCTGAAAGTGGTATTTGGTGAAATGCTTGATTTAGATCCATTATCGTAAAAATTTTCGCTCTTTTGAAGTAATGAAAAGCACTGTGGATGTCTGGAAGCGGGATAGATTCAAATTCTATTCGTTTATTTAATTGCCGGTAGTCCACAACTAGTCTATGTTTGTCGTGACCTTTAGGTACTAAAAAAGAGGGTGATGAATACGGAGACGTAGATGGTTCGATGACTCCTTGTTCTAACAACTTGTTGATATGGTTCCTCATCACTTCCATTTTGGGCGGCGATAACTTGTACGGGGGTAGGCGTATTACTTTGTGATCGCTCAGATTGATCTTATATTCTATTAGGTTCGTAAGTCCTAGCTTAGGGGTAAGAACGGTGGAAAACTCTTTTATTCAATTCTGCATTCTCAGCCTATCTCTATTTTCTAGATGAGATAATTCAGACTCATGGTGTACTATGTGTGCAGTCGATGATCTAGTACTTTCTTGTTCGTCAGTTGTACAATCAAAATTATACTTCCGTGTACGGTCGAATCTAAAATAATATTTCTTCGCGTGGATGTCAAGAATTATTCCCGTTTTACTGATGAAGTCAGCTCCCAATATTAGGTCGGGTCCTATATCATCACATACTAACACTGTAAAAAACCACGTTAGATTCTTAATTTTTACTTTAATGGTGATGCTGAGTTTTATCACTATATTTTGTTTATTAGCTGTAGCACATTTTATATTCACAGTTTCACTGCGTTTCACTAGGTGGTGTTCGAATAATTTATCCGCTAACTTTTGACTGATTAAGGTTCTAGTCGATCCAGAATCGATTAATCCGAGGGTGGATGTAACACCTAGGTCAATTTGTATTATTTGTATTAAGGGCAATAGACTTTTAGTCCAATCACATTTAGTTATCGCGTTACATTTCTCAATAAACCTTCTAACATAGGGATCTATTTCTCTAGTGTTTCTTTTTCTTTTTCTTTTATTATTGTCGTACATTTCTTTGGGTTTACCAGTTCTCAAGTTGCTGCGGAAGACACAGGATTTCGGGTCTCCCTGCCTTACATGTTTTTTGGATTAGGGTGTTTACGTTCGTATTGCTTGTTGTTACAGTTTCTACTTATGTGTCCATACTTACCGCAGTTATAACACGTATTCTTATTACGAGGAGAGTACCTTGCTTCCGTTTTAGGTTGCGAGTCAGTTGATTTACCAGGGCTGTGCAAATTGCTCGGCCTATTAAATACTCGCTTTACTTACTGGGTTGGCACATTGGGTACTAGGGCTTGCAATTCATTTCTATTCGCCTCGATTGATTTCACCGCATGTCTGTTCTGATCTGAGTACCATACGTTCGACGAGTGAATACTGCATTGTTCGAGATACGCAAAGGTGTTGGGTCGATTTATTAACACAAAACGAGATCTTTCTTCTGGAGACAATCCTACTAAAATGGTATCCACCATCTGTCTCTCATTCCAATCTACTTGCAGTAGTCTAGAAGACTCCCTGATGTCTGAGATGTAATGGGCCAATCTCTCATTATTTCCTTGTACTCGTAGTACGGTCTTTCTCTTAAGTTCCTCATAAATTCCGGTGGGAATAAAATATTTTATGCTTGTAGTATGCAGTTCTTCTACTGGAAGGGTAGAGCTTAATGATTCTAGCACACGATTCTTTAACGGGGGTTTACATTTTGGTAGGAGGACTTGCAAAATTTGCCAGTCATTTAGCTGCTGTAGATCTTTTATCTGCAAGAGATATTTGATGAAATTCAGTAGTTTAGTAACATTCAAACCATCAGTGTATGGAATTTCAGCTAAGAGTTTTTCTACGGGGTGAGTGATTTTTCCGTAGGGGTCCGCGTTATGATTTACGTGTTGCATAGCTTTGGGAGGACCAGATAATGCATTAGGGGTAGTCAATTCATACATTCCGGTGCGAATTTGGAAACCACTGGGAGGAGGGGTTTCAGATATAGTCTGGGCATTTAAATCTCTATTTGGGTTTCGCTCTCGAGTAGGTTGTATTTTAGATCTGGCGGACGAGTCCCGATCCGTGTTGGGGAGAGGTTGTTCTGACGTAGGAGATTGAACTGGGGAGATGTGTAGTTTCTTCAAGGATTTTTCAATTTCATCCATTCGAAACGAGTCGGATTTTCTTCGTAATTTGTTGATGATAGTAGGTAATTGGCGTAAAGCTTCATCCGCAAAACTTTGGACTTCGGGAGGAATTTCCGTAAGGTTAGGCCAGTTCAACAAATTTTTCATTCGCCGGGTTAAGTGTTCTATCCTTTGAGTTGTCCGCAATATTACCGCAGGAGATTTCTCGTCTTGAAGGGTTTGGGACAATAAGGTCAACTCGTTATACTTGGCATTACAAGTTTCTCTCTCGCTCTCATAATCGAGTCCGCTCAGGTTGCTTAACTGCACGGGTGCATCAAATCCACTTTCGCATATAGACTTGCGCAATTCCGCGACTGTTACATTCGCATGGGGTAGACCACGTAAAAGAGCTTCATAAGACAGTTCGTCCTTTAATAGTAAATCTGGATTAAATAGGGCCATGTTTACCTTATATCTAACACACTAAAATTTACTTTACTACACTATACACTTATGACATACACAATTTAATTCATGGTCAAAACATTTGCATTGGTAGTAAGAGAGTTACTTCCCTTCTCAGAGAAAGAGAGAAATTTCACACAGACGTCATTTTATTGTCAACGATCAGCTATTACGCTGGAATTTGGTCACACTAGTTTTCTTTGTAAACAATGGCATATTTGTTGTATGCGTGAGAAGGGGAGAAATACACTTGGGGTGAGGAACGTTATTGTTCTATACAACAATAGCTTACGGCTACCTTTATCGACTAGTCTCGGCTGGCTTCAACAAGGGGGTAAGTGCAATACGTACCGATATGCGTTTTAAAACAAGCTACAGCCCGTTATCAAGCTGAGTTTAACTATTATTTGTTTTACGTTCAAATTTAACTTTCTCTAATTCTTTTTTTTTTTAACTTACAAATTTATTTACACGTAATTAAACTGGTTTAACTAAGTCAATAGTTTATATGACTCACCGTGACAACAGAAATATAAATTACACATTTATGCAGGCATATTCAGGAAACTACAGGTCTTGAATTGTCACAAAACAGACATGTTAAATACTGAACAGTTTGACAAGCACTAAAATTCAGGTAGGTACTTGCATTGGTGTAATACAATAATAGTTTGAATTATTTTCGCGTATGTTAAATAAATTATATACAAGTACGTGCATAATCTCACACACAATTCACAATGGTAAATTTATACTATCGTTATTTTTCTTTCATGCAACTTAGCCTTTTTGAGTTGCATAAAATACCTTAACTGAGTGCATAGATTAGCAGAGGGTCGTATTTTTTATATGTGACACTACGTAAACAATTATGTTACAAGAAAGCAGAGTGGCGCATTTTATGACGTGTCGGCTACGTCATAATCCAGGGAACCTGTGATAATTGACGCTAGCAAATTATACAGGCTGCCTACGTTGTAACAAACTGAAACTCAAAACACCAGACTAACCAAATTACAAATATTCTAATTATAGGAAACAAGGGGAGGGGTTTAACTGATTTATGCACTCACTTTAGTATGTAACAAAGATGACATCCCTTTTATTCCCATAGTATACGTAACACATTACAAATAAAGATATTATTTACACTCAGATTGTAAGGGGGTTTTCTATCTAAAATAAAATGAACATTTAGATAATGAGGTTACCTCGGATACGAGTCTTTCTTTTTCTTGTTAAGAATTTTCAAATTTACCATACTTGATTATATGATTACATTATTCCTTAAGTACCATTTGAAGAATGGTTTTATTTAGTTGAGCAACTTTTGAAGTTACATAACGAAAGTTAAGTTACAACGTATGATTACAAGAATTGGTGGTTACACCAGTTTAAATCTTAGAGCTTATTGATTGTCTTTTGAAAGTCTTTTTCATCTTTAATTACTTATATTTTAAAATATGTATAACTCACGGAAGACGAACTCCCGCGTCACCTCTTATATTATGGTTAACTGTCCGTGTCTTGACGAGTGATTCTTCCGTACTCTCGTAGTCGAGGATTGTCCTAGGGGAAGTCTGTCCAGTAACGATGAAATGGATGTGATGGTGCCAGCTAACGTGAAGTCGTCAGGATTCTCGGCGATAGAGTAAAGGCAGTATAGGTCGAAGTCGTCACTTTTCACTGTTATTCACATCACCTGTTTAATTGCACCGTCGTGTTGGAGTTTACGATGGTTTGTACATTATGTTGGAATTTCTTTTAACTTGAACAATATTTGACTGGATATTTAAATTACAGGAGATGTCACCTCTTACACACGTTTTTCCTTTTTCTTACATGTTTGGTTCACAAAAATTTACTCACTACATATTCGTTACTTATGTCTAGCTGTCCATACTTTTAGTGGAAGTTAACACTTAAATTAAAATACACACAAAATAACATTTTGTGTAGAGCCCCAGCGTGGAGCTGTTTACAGTTAGAAAGCCGCATCGTTAATCCCTAGTTGTTACAACAGGAAAGTTGCAAAGACGCGGAGCGAATACTCCGCCATAATATAGTTCCATCTTTTATTTAATAATACAGTCTTACAGTTAGACAAAATAAACAATCGAGATTTTCCTCGTATACTGAAATTATTACACCTATTACTAGTGACTTTAAATTATTAATTCTTTATATTATGGTTTACACGTATTTCTTATTTAATGCCGGCTCGGTATACAAGTTGAATCCGGAATTCACAGGTCATAGCATGATAAGTTTAATAAAGGGTTAACAGTTTTATTCTTTAACTTTTGCTTCCACAATTTTAATTAATTAATACTAGTTAAATTTTCTTATTTAAGTCTCATCACTACCATGAGTTAGTCCAGGGGTAATTGGTTTAATAGTGCGATTTAATGTTTTTTAACTAACTTCCCATTCTTCGATTTCTATTATTAAATTTTTTATTTTTTTTTACAATTTAAATCGTCACATACTACTCCGCTTAAAATTGACATGGAGGAAAACATTTATTAAGTGGATTCGAAAGTTAGGTACTGGGGTACACTTGTCGTTACTGTGTGGAGTTTCTCTCATTCTTCTCCCTTTTTCTTTCATTTATTTATTTGCATGAGTTATACACAACTTATTTCTTTGAGTATCAAACAATATATACATATACTTACAAATTACTTCTTAAATTACGTAAAGTTCATACTTAATTACTACACTTTAAAACACACAAACTTCTACTTATTTCTATTACTTAAATCTACTACCGGTTTTTTTTTGGGGAGGGATTTTGGTTACTCTCTACAGAGAGTTACTATCTAGATAACTTCTTACTTAGTGGTCAGGTAGTGGTTAACTGACTACTTATTTCTCTCATCTTTCGCTGAACAGGATCTAAGGTTAATCAGGCCTCATTCCTAATTCTATGATTAGCACTTCACATGGTTACTCAGGTACAAGGTAACTTGTCTACCTAGTATTACCTTTTTCTAGTTTTATTTTTTTTTATACAATTTTATCTGCGAAATATGTGTTCTCCGTACATATTCTTGCGTCGCAGGTTCGTACAGGGCTACTGTAACTGGGGTTAAGTACTTCTGGATTTGGTAAGGACCACACCATCGGTATGATAGTTTAGAGGTGGTCTTATCAATAGCACTACTAGTCGGGTGTGTCTTGTACATTACTAAGTCACCAACTTGGTACCTAACTAAATTAGTATCATTACTTCTCTCGTGATATTTTCGCGATTTTTCTAAGTTCGCTCTTAAATTTGCGCGGGCTTCATTCCAGATTCGTTTAATCTGCTTATCCTTAATTTGCTGAGGTAGTAAGTCATGTATTTTCCATTTTGTGGACAAGGGGTGGTTTTTCTTGTATTTGTATAGTAACTCAAACGGGGTAGACTTATGTCCTTCGTGATAAGCGGAATTGAAGGCGTACTGTATCCAGGATAGGTTCTGGTCCCAAGACGTATGGTCGTTCGCACGGTAGGCAATTAAAGCAGATTTGAGGTTTCGCAGATACCTTTCAGCAATATTGCCTTGCGGACGATACTCCGTAGTGGTAATATGGTCTATACCTAACTTGAAACACATATTCTTAAATTCCTTAGCCTTAAACTGGGGTCCGTTATCTGACACTAGATGTACAGGGGTACCGTAATCTTTAAATAATCTCTCCTGTAATGTCTTTACAGTGGTCGACGCTAACGCTCGCCGCATGGTATACATCCAAACAAATTTGGTGAACGAATCTACACATATGAGTAGCATCGTATTACCTGATTTAGATCGAGGGTAGGGACCTGAAAAGTCTAAATAAAGTTTAGAGAATGGGGTAGTAGGGATTTCTGAAATTAATTGGCTTATTTGACTGTTTCTTGCTGGATTGCTGAGCGCGCATAACTTACACTTTTTAACGAAGCTAGCTATTTCGCTGTTCATATTGTTTCAATGATATTCCTTACGAATGCGATGTATAGTTTTATTTATTCCCATATGGGCTCCAATGGTAGATGAATGGAAGTATTCCATCAGCATGGGCTTAATTACATCAGGGGCGATTATCCTTAATTCCTTTCCATTCGCTATTCTGTGGCATAGTATTCTTTTACTTAATATGTATTTCTCTGATTTAATTCCTTGCTCGAGTTGTTCTATAATCGGTTTCAGAAGAGGGTCTTGTTGTTGATATTGAGCGATGTTGGTAAACGCAAGGGGGAATTCGGTAATTACTGTGTTAACAACGGGTGTTTCCAGGCTCTCCTTGCTTTCGAGAGTATTAGTGGGCGACTGGAACATACGGGACAGGGTATCAGCGACTACATTTTGTGTACCTTTAATATGTTGTACTTTGAATTTGTAACAGTTTAACCTCAATACCCATCTACCAATACATCCCAACTGTTTACGGTGATTCAGTAACCAAGATAATGCTTGATTATCAGTTTCTAAAAGGAACTCTTTATGTTCTAAAAAGGGTTTAAACTTTTCAAAAGCAAATACAATGGCTAAACATTCTAATTCATATGCGGAATATTTCTTTTCTTGGTCATTCAAGGTGTGTGAAGCATAACTAATCGGTAGCCTACTGTTTTCTATTTCTTGATAGATTACTGCGCCTAAAGCTACACTTGAACTGTCGGTCTGAACTACGAAAGGTTTCGTAAAATCTGCTAGTTGTAATACTGGGGGTGATATGATGCTTTCTTTTAGTTGTTCGAACGCAGTTTGGTGTTGTGGAGTCCATTCAAATTTCGCTCCCTTCTTTCTTAAGGCATTCAGAGGTGCGGCTATTTCGGCTAGATGGGGAAATACTTGTGGAAATAGTTTACCATTCCCAAAAATCGGGCTATTCCTTTTACATCTCGCGGGGGTAAAAATTCTCTGATCGCACGGGTTCGTTCGGGGTCTATTCTAACCTTTCCGTTGGCCTTCACGATGTGACCTAAAAATGAGAATTGTGGGACTGCAAAATTTACCTTTCTGGGATTAACTGTTAATCCTGCTTTTTGTAATCGAGATAACACTTCACGTAGATGCTTAAGATGTTGTTCCATCGATTCGCTATAGATTACGATGTCGTCCAGGTACTGATACACATATCTAAATTTAATATCATGAAATATTCTCTCTAATAGTCTACTACATACGGAACTTCCTTGTGATATTCCAAAGGGTACTCTAGTAAATTGGTACAGGTTGAAAGGAACAGCAAACGCGGTTAGACATTTGGATTCCTCTGAAAGTGGTATTTGGTGAAATGCTTGATTTAGATCCATTATCGTAAAAATTTTCGCTCTTGTGAAGTAATGAAAAGCACTGTGGATGTCTGGAAGCGGGATAGATTCAAATTCTATTCGTTTATTTAATTGCCGGTAGTCCACAACTAGTCTATGTTTGTCGTGACCTTTAGGTACTAAAAAAGAGGGTGATGAATACGGAGACGTAGATAGTTCGATGACTCCTTGTTCTAACAACTTGTTGATATGGTTCCTCATCACTTCCATTTTGGGCGGCGATAACTTGTACGGGGGTAGGCGTATTACTTTGTGATCGCTCAGATTGATCTTATATTCTATTAGGTTCGTAAGTCCTAGCTTAGGGGTAAGAACGGTGGAAAACTCTTTTATTAAATTCTGCATTCTCAGCCTATCTCTATTTTCTAGATGAGATAATTCAGACTCATGGTGTACTATGTGTGCAGTCGATGATCTAGTACTTTCTTGTTCGTCAGTTGTACAATCAAAATTATACTTCCGTGTACGGTCGAATCTAAAATAATATTTCTTCGCGTGGATGTCAAGAATTATTCCCGTTTTACTGATGAAGTCAGCTCCCAATATTAGGTCGGGTCCTATATCATCACATACTAACACTGTAAAAAACCACGTTAGATTCTTAATTTTTACTTTAATGGTGATGCTGAGTTTTATCACTATATTTTGTTTATTAGCTGTAGCACATTTTATATTCACAGTTTCACTGCGTTTCACTAGGTGGTGTTCGAATAATTTATCCGCTAACTTTTGACTGATTAAGGTTCTAGTCGATCCAGAATCGATTAATCCGAGGGTGGATGTAACACCTAGGTCAATTTGTATTAAGGGCAATAGACGTTTAGTCCAATCACATTTAGTTATCGCGTTACATTTCTCAATAAACCTTCTAACATATGGATCTATTTCTCTAGTGTTTCTTTTTCTTTTTCTTTTATTATTGTCGTACATTTCTTTGGGTTTACCAGTTCTCAAGTTGCTGCGGAAGACACAGGATTTCGGGTCTCCCTGCCTTACATGTTTTTTGGATTAGGGTGTTTACGTTCGTATTGCTTGTTGTTACAGTTTCTACTTATGCGTCCATACTTACCGCAGTTATAACACGTATTCTTATTACGAGGAGAGTACCTTGCTTCCGTTTTAGGTTGCGAGTCAGTTGATTTACCAGGGCTGTGCAAATTGCTCGGCCTATTAAATACTCGCTTTACTTACTGGGTTGGCACATTGGGTACTAGGGCTTGCAATTCATTTCTATTCGCCTCGATTGATTTCACCGCATGTCTGTTCTGATCTGAGTACCATACGTTCGACGAGTGAATACTGCATTGTTCGAGATACGCAAAGGTGTTGGGTCGATTTATTAACACTAAACGAGATCTTTCTTCTGGAGACAATCCTACTAAAATGGTATCCACCATCTGTCTCTTATTCCAATCTACTTGCAGTAGTCTAGAAGACTCCCTGATGTCTGAGATGTAATGGGCCAATCTCTCATTATTTCCTTGTACTCGTAGTACGGTCTTTCTCTTAAGTTCCTCATAAATTCCGGTGGGAATAAAATATTTTATGCTTGTAGTATGCAGTTCTTCTACTGGAAGGGTAGAGCTTAATGATTCTAGCACACGATTCTTTAACGGGGGTTTACATTTTGGTAGGAGGACTTGCAAAATTTGCCAGTCATTTAGCTGCTGTAGATCTTTTATCTGCAAGAGATATTTGATGAAATTCAGTAGTTTAGTAACATTCAAACCATCAGTGTATGGAATTTCAGCTAAGAGTTTTTCTACGGGGTGAGTGATTTTTCCGTAGGGGTCCGCGTTATGATTTACGTGTTGCATAGCTTTGGGAGGACCAGATAATGCATTAGGGGTAGTCAATTCATACATTCCGGTGCGAATTTGGAAACCACTGGGAGGAGGGGTTTCAGATATAGTCTGGGCATTTAAATCTCTATTTGGGTTTCGCTCTCGAGTAGGTTGTATTTTAGATCTGGCGGGCGAGTCCCGATCCGTGTTGGGGAGAGGTTGTTCTGACGTAGGAGATTGAACTGGGGAGATGTGTAGTTTCTTCAAGGATTTTCAATTTCATCCATTCGAAACGAGTCGGATTTTCTTCGTAATTTGTTGATGATAGTAGGTAATTGGCGTAAAGCTTCATCCGCAAAACTTTGGACTTCGGGAGGAATTTCCGTAAGGTTAGGCCAGTTCAACAAATTTTTCATTCGCCGGGTTAAGTGTTCTATCCTTTGAGTTGTCCGCAATATTACCGCAGGAGATTTCTCGTCTTGAAGGGTTTGGGACAATAAGGTCAACTCGTTATACTTGGCATTACAAGTTTCTCTCTCGCTCTCATAATCGAGTCCGCTCAGGTTGCTTAACTGCACGGGTGCATCAAATCCACTTTCGCATATAGACTTGCGCAATTCCGCGACTGTTACATTCGCATGGGGTAGACCACGTAAAAGAGCTTCATAAGACAGTTCGTCCTTTAATAGTAAATCTGGATTAAATAGGGCCATGTTTACCTTATATCTAACACACTAAAATTTACTTTACTACACTATACACTTATGACATACACAATTTAATTCATGGTCAAAACATTTGCATTGGTAGTAAGAGAGTTACTTCTCTTCTCAGAGAAAGAGAGAAATTTCACACAGACGTCATTTTATTGTCAACGATCAGCTATTACGCTGGAATTAGGTCACACTAGTTTTCTTTGTAAACAATGGCATATTTGTTGTATGCGTGAGAAGGGGAGAAATACACTTGGGGTGAGGAACGTTATTGTTCTATACAACAATAGCTTACGGCTACCTTTATCGACTAGTCTCGGCTGGCTTCAACAAGGGGGTAAGTGCAATACGTACCGATATGCGTTTTAAAACAAGCTACAGCCCGTTATCAAGCTGAGTTTAACTATTATTTGTTTTACGTTCAAATTTAACTTTCTCTAATTCTTTTTTTTTTTAACTTACAAATTTATTTACACGTAATTAAACTGGTTTAACTAAGTCAATAGTTTATATGACTCACCGTGACAACAGAAATGTAAATTACGCATTTATGCAGGCATATTCAGGAAACTACAGGTCTTGAATTGTCACAAAACAGACATGTTAAATACTGAACAGTTTGACAAGCACTAAAATTCATGTAGGTACTTGCATTGGTGTAATACAATAATAGTTTGAATTATTTTCGCGTATGTTAAATAAATTATATACAAGTACGTGCATAATCTCACACACAATTCACAATGGTAAATTTATACTATCGTTATTTTTCTTTCATGCAACTTAGCCTTTTTGAGTTGCATAAAATACCTTAACTGAGTGCATAGATTAGCAGAGGGTCGTATTTTTTATATGTGACACTACGTAAACAATTATGTTACAAGAAAGCAGAGTGGCGCATTTTATGACGTGTCGGTTACGTCATAATCCAGGGAACCTGTGATAATTGACGCTAGCCAATTATACAGGCTGCCTACGTTGTAACAAACTGAAACTCAAAACACCAGACTAACCAAATTACAAATATTCTAATTATAGGAAACAAGGGGAGGGGTTTAACTGATTTATGCACTCACTTTAGTATGTAACAAAGATGACATCCCTTTTATTCCCATAGTATACGTAACACATTACAAATAAAGATATTATTTACACTCAGATTGTAAGGGGGTTTCTATCTAAAATAAAATGATCATTTAGATAATGAGTTTACCTCGGATCCGAGTCTTTCTTTTTCTTGTTAAGAATTTTCAAATTTACCATACTTGATTATATGATTACATTATTCCTTAAGTACCATTTGAAGAATGGTTTTATTTAGTTGAGCAACATTTGAAGTTACATAACGAAAGTTAAGTTACAACGTATGATTACAAGAATTGGTGGTTACACCAGTTTAAATCTTAGAGCTTATTGATTGTCTTTTGAAAGTCTTTTTCATCTTTAATTACTTATATTTTAAAATATGTATAACTCACGGAAGACGAGCTCCCGCGTCACCTCTTATATTATGGTTAACTGTCCGTGTCTTGACGAGTGATTCTTCCGTACTCTCGTAGTCGAGGATTGTCCTAGGGGTAGTCTGTCCAGTAACGATGAAATGGATGTGATGGTGCCAGCTAACGTGAAGTCGTCAGGATTCTCGGCGATAGAGTAAAGGCAGTATAGGTCGAAGTCGTCACTTTTCACTGTTATTCACATCACCTGTTTAATTGCACCGTCGTGTTGGAGTTTACGATTGTTTGTACATTATGTTGGAATTTCTTTTAACTTGAACAATATTTGACTGGATATTTAAATTACAGGAGATGTCACCTCTTACACACGTTTTTCCTTTTTCTTACATGTTTGGTTCACAAAAATTTACTCACTACATATTCGTTACTTATGTCTAGCTGTCCATACTTTTAGTGGAAGTTAACACTTAAATTAAAATACACACAAAATAACATTTTGTGTAGAGCCCCAGCGTGGAGCTGTTTACAGTTAGAAAGCCGCATCGTTAATCCCTAGTTGTTACAACAGGAAAGTTGCAAAGACGCGGAGCGAATACTCCGCCATAATATAGTTCCATCTTTTATTTAATAATACAGTCTTACAGTTAGACAAAATAAACAATCGAGATTTTCCTCGTATACTGAAATTATTACACCTATTACTAGTCACTTTAAATTATTAATTCTTTATATTATGGTTTACACGTATTTCTTATTTAATGCCGGCTCGGTATACAAGTTGAATCCGGAATTCACAGGTCATAGCATGATAAGTTTAATAAAGGGTTAACAGTTTTATTCTTTAACTTTTGCTTCCACAATTTTAATTAATTAATACTAGTTAAATTTTCTTATTTAAGTCTCATCACTACCATGAGTTAGTCCAGGGGTAATTGGTTTAATAGTGCGATTTAATGTTTTTTAACTAACTTCCCATTCTTCGATTTCTATTATTAAATTTTTTTATTTTTTTTTACAATTTAAATCGTCACATACTACTCCGCTTAAAATTGACATGGAGGAAAACATTTATTAAGTGGATTCGAAAGTTAGGTACTGGGGTACACTTGTCGTTACTGTGTGGAGTTTCTCTCATTCTTCTCCCTTTTTCTTTCATTTATTTATTTGCATGAGTTATACACAACTTATTTCTTTGAGTATCAAACAATATATACATATACTTACAAATTACTTCTTAAATTACGTAAAGTTCATACTTAATTACTACACTTTAAAACACACAAACTTCTACTTATTTCTATTACTTAAATCTACTACCGGTTTTTTTTTGGGAGGGATTTTGGTTACTCTCTACAGAGAGTTACTATCTAGATAACTTCTTACTTAGTGGTCAGGTTGTGGTTAACTGACTACTTATTTCTCTCATCTTTCGCTGAACAGGATCTAAGGTTAATCAGGCCTCATTCCTAATTCTATGATTAGCACTTCACATGGTTACTCAGGTACAAGGTAACTTGTCTACCTAGTATTACCTTTTTCTAGTTTTATTTTTTTTATACAATTTTATCTGCGAAATATGTGTTCTCCGTACATATTCTTGCGTCGCAGGTTCGTACAGGGCTACTGTAACTGGGGTTAAGTACTTCTGGATTTGGTAAGGACCACACCATCGGTATGATAGTTTAGAGGTGGTCTTATCAATAGCACTACTAGTCGGGTGTGTCTTGTACATTACTAAGTCACCAACTTGGTACCTAACTAAATTAGTATCATTACTTCTCTCGTGATATTTTCGCGATTTTTCTAAGTTCGCTCTTAAATTTGCGCGGGCTTCATTCCAGATTCGTTTAATCTGCTTATCCTTAATTTGCTGAGGTAGTAAGTCATGTATTTTCCATTTTGTGGACAAGGGGTGGTTTGGCTTGTATTTGTATAGTAACTCAAACGGGGTAGACTTATGTCCTTCGTGATAAGCGGAATTGAAGGCGTACTGTATCCAGGATAGGTTCTGGTCCCAAGACGTATGGTCGTTCGCACGGTAGGCAATTAAAGCAGATTTGAGGTTTCGCAGATACCTTTCAGCAATATTGCCTTGCGGACGATACTCCGTAGTGGTAATATGGTCTATACCTAACTTGAAACACATATTCTTAAATTCCTTAGCCTTAAACTGGGGTCCGTTATCTGACACTAGATGTACAGGGGTACCGTAATCTTTAAATAATCTCTCCTGTAATGTCTTTACAGTGGTCGACGCTAACGCTCGCCGCATGGTATACATCCAAACAAATTTGGTGAACGAATCTACACATATGAGTAGCATCGTATTACCTGATTTAGATCGAGGGTAGGGACCTGAAAAGTCTAAATAAAGTTTAGAGAATGGGGTAGTAGGGATTTCTGAAATTAATTGGCTTATTTGACTGTTTCTTGCTGGTTTGCTGAGCGCGCATAACTTACACTTTTTAACGAAGCTAGCTATTTCGCTGTTCATATTGTTCCAATGATATTCCTTACGAATGCGATGTATTGTTTTATTTATTCCCATATGGGCTCCAATGGTAGATGAATGGAAGTATTCCATCAGCATGGGCTTAATTACATCAGGGGCGATTATCCTTAATTCCTTTCCATTCGCTATTCTGTGGCATAGTATTCTTTTACTTAATATGTATTTCTCTGATTTAATTCCTTGCTCGAGTTGTTCTATAATCGGTTTCAGAAGAGGGTCTTGTTGTTGATATTGAGCGATGTTGGTAAACGCAAGGGGGAATTCGGTAATTACTGTGTTAACAACGGGTGTTTCCAGGCTCTCCTTGCTTTCGAGAGTATTAGTGGGCGACTGGAACATACGGGACAGGGTATCAGCGACTACATTTTGTGTACCTTTAATATGTTGTACTTTGAATTTGTAACAGTTTAACCTCAATACCCATCTTCCAATACGTCCCAACTGTTTACGGTGATTCAGTAACCAAGATAATGCTTGATTATCAGTTTCTAAAAGGAACTCTTTATGTTCTAAAAAGGGTTTAAACTTTTCAAAAGCAAATACAATGGCTAAACATTCTAATTCATATGCGGAATATTTCTTTTCTTGGTCATCCAAGGTGCGTGAAGCATAACTAATCGGTAGCCTACTGTTTTCTATTTCTTGATAGATTACTGCGCCTAAAGCTACACTTGAACTGTCGGTCTGAACTACGAAAGGTTTCGTAAAATCTGCTAGTTGTAATACTGGGGGTGATATGATGCTTTCTTTTAGTTGTTCGAACGCAGTTTGGTGTTGTGGAGTCCATTCAAATTTCGCTCCCTTCTTTCTTAAGGCATTCAGAGGTGCGGCTATTTCGGCTAGATGGGGAATATACTTGTGGAAATAGTTTACCATTCCCAAAAATCGGGCTATTCCTTTTACATCTCGCGGGGGTAAAAATTCTCTGATCGCACGGGTTCGTTCGGGGTCTATGCTAACCTTTCCGTTGGCCTTCACGATGTGACCTAAAAATGAAAATTGTGGGACTGCAAAATTTACCTTTCTGGGATTAACTGTTAATCCTGCTTTTTGTAATCGAGATAACACTTCACGTAGATGCTTAAGATGTTGTTCCATCGATTCGCTATAGATTACGATGTCGTCCAGGTACTGATACACATATCTAAATTTAATATCATGAAATATTCTCTCTAATAGTCTACTACATACGGAACTTCCTTGTGATATTCCAAAGGGTACTCTAGTAAATTGGTACAGGTTGAAAGGAACAGCAAACGCGGTTAGGCATTTGGATTCCTCTGAAAGTGGTATTTGGTGAAATGCTTGATTTAGATCCATTATCGTAAAAATTTTCGCTCTTGTGAAGTAATGAAAAGCACTGTGGATGTCTGGAAGCGGGATAGATTCAAATTCTATTCGTTTATTTAATTGCCGGTAGTCCACAACTAGTCTATGTTTGTCGTGACCTTTAGGTACTAAAAAAGAGGGTGATGAATACGGAGACGTAGATAGTTCGATGACTCCTTGTTCTAACAACTTGTTGATATGGTTCCTCATCACTTCCATTTTGGGCGGCGATAACTTGTACGGGGGTAGGCGTATTACTTTGTGATCGCTCAGATTGATCTTATATTCTATTAGGTTCGTAAGTCCTAGCTTAGGGGTAAGAACGGTGGAAAACTCTTTTATTAAATTCTGCATTCTCAGCCTATCTCTATTTTCTAGATGAGATAATTCAGACTCATGGTGTACTATGTGTGCAGTCGATGATCTCGTACTTTCTTGTTCGTCAGTTGTACAATCAAAATTATACTTCCGTGTACGGTCGAATCTAAAATAATATTTCTTCGCGTGGATGTCAAGAATTATTCCCGTTTTACTGATGAAGTCAGCTCCCAATATTAGGTCGAGTCCTATATCATCACATACTAACATTGTAAAAAACCACGTTAGATTCTTAATTTTTACTTTAATGGTGATGCTGAGTTTTATCACTATATTTTGTTTATTAGCTGTAGCACATTTTATATTCACAGTTTCACTGCGTTTCACTAGGTGGTGTTCGAATAATTTATCCGCTAACTTTTGACTGATTAAGGTTCTAGTCGATCCAGAATCGATTAATCCGAGGGTGGATGTAACACCTAGGTCAATTTGTATTAAGGGCAATAGACTTTTAGTCCAATCACATTTAGTTATCGCGTTACATTTCTCAATAAACCTTCTAACATAGGGATCTATTTCTCTAGTGTTTCTTTTTCTTTTTCTTTTATTATTGTCGTACATTTCTTTGGGTTTACCGGTTCTCAAGTTGCTGCGGAAGACACAGGATTTCGGGTCTCCCTGCCTTACATGTTTTTTGGATTAGGGTGTTTACGTTCGTATAGCTTGTTGTTACAGTTTCTACTTATGTGTCCATACTTACCGCAGTTATAACACGTATTCTTATTACGAGGAGAGTACCTTGCTTCCGTTTTAGGTTGCGAGTCAGTTGATTTACCAGGGCTGTGCAAATTGCTCGGCCTATTAAATACTCGCTTTACTTACTGGGTTGGCACATTGGGTACTAGGGCTTGCAATTCATTTCTATTCGCCTCTATTGATTTCACCGCATGTCTGTTCTGATCTGAGTACCATACGCTCGACGAGTGAATACTGCATTGTTCGAGATACGCAAAGGTGTTGGGTCGATTTATTAACACTAAACGAGATCTTTCTTCTGGAGACAATCCTACTAAAATGGTATCCACCATCTGTCTCTCATTCCAATCTACTTGCAGTAGTCTAGAAGACTCCCTGATGTCTGAGATGTAATGGGCCAATCTCTCATTATTTCCTTGTACTCGTAGTACGGTCTTTCTCTTAAGTTCCTCATAAATTCCGGTGGGAATAAAATATTTTATGCTTGTAGTATGCAGTTTTTCTACTGGAAGGGTAGAGTTTAATGATTCTAGCACACGATTCTTTAACGGGGGTTTACATTTTGGTAGGAGGACTTGCAAAATTTGCCAGTCATTTAGCTGCTGTAGATCTTTTATCTGCAGGAGATATTTGATGAAATTCAGTAGTTTAGTAACATTCAAACCATCAGTGTATGGAATTTCAGCTAAGAGTTTTTCTACGGGGTGAGTGATTTTTCCGTAGGGGTCCGCGTTATGATTTACGTGTTGCATAGCTTTGGGAGGACCAGATAATGCATTAGGGGTAGTCAATTCATACATTCCGGTGCGAATTTGGAAACCACTGGGAGGAGGGGTTTCAGATATAGTCTGGGCATTTAAATCTCTATTTGGGTTTCGCTCTCGAGTAGGTTGTATTTTAGATCTGGCGGGCGAGTCCCGATCCGTGTTGGGGAGAGGTTGTTCTGACGTAGGAGATTGAACTGGGGAGATGTGTAGTTTCTTCAAGGATTTTTCAATTTCATCCATTCGAAACGAGTCGGATTTTCTTCGTAATTTGTTGATGATAGTAGGTAATTGGCGTAAAGCTTCATCCGCAAAACTTTGGACTTCGGGAGTAATTTCCGTAAGGTTAGGCCAGTTCAACAAATTTTTCATTCGCCGGGTTAAGTGTTCTATCCTTTGAGTTGTCCGCAATATTACCGCAGGAGATTTCTCGTCTTGAAGGGTTTGGGACAATAAGGTCAACTCGTTATACTTGGCATTACAAGTTTCTCTCTCGCTCTCATAATCGGAGTCCGCTCAAGTTGCTTAACTGCACGGGTGCATCAAATCCACTTTCGCATATAGACTTGCGCAATTCCGCGACTGTTACATTCGCATGGGGTAGACCACGTAAAAGAGCTTCATAAGACAGTTCGTCCTTTAATAGTAAATCTGGATTAAATAGGGCCATGTTTACCTTATATCTAACACACTAAAATTTACTTTACTACACTACACACTTATGACATACACAATTTAATTCATGGTCAAAACATTTGCATTGGTAGTAAGAGAGTTACTTCTCTTCTCAGAGAAAGAGAGAAATTTCACACAGACGTCATTTTATTGTCAACGATCAGCTATTACGCTGGAATTTGGTCACACTAGTTTTCTTTGTAAACAATGGCATATTTGTTGTATGCGTGAGAAGGGGAGAAATACACTTGGGGTGAGGAACGTTATTGTTCTATACAACAATAGCTTACGGCTACCTTTATCGACTAGTCTCGGCTCGCTTCAACAAGGGGGTAAGTGCAATACGTACCGATATGCATTTTAAAACAAGCTACAGCCCGTTATCAAGCTGAGTTTAACTATTATTTGTTTTACGTTCAAATTTAACGTTCTCTAATTCTTTTTTTTTTTAACTTACAAATTTATTTACACGTAATTAAACTGGTTTAACTAAGTCAATAGTTTATATGACTCACCGTGACAACAGAAATATAAATTACACATTTATGCAGGCATATTCAGGAAACTACAGGTCTTGAATTGTCACAAAACAGACATGTTAAAGACTGAACAGTTTGACAAGCACTAAAATTCATGTAGGTACTTGCATTGGTGTAATACAATAATAGTTTGAATTATTTTCGCGTATGTTAAATAAATTATATACAAGTACGTGCATAATCTCACACACAATTCACAATGGTAAATTTATACTATCGTTATTTTTCTTTCATGCAACTTAGCCTTTTTGAGTTGCATAAAATACCTTAACTGAGTGCATAGATCAGCAGAGGGTCGTATTTTTTATATGTGACACTACGTAAACAATTATGTTACAAGAAAGCAGAGTGGCGCATTTTATGACGTGTCGGCTACGTCATAATCCAGGGAACCTGTGATAATTGACGCTAGCCAATTATACAGGCTGCCTACGTTGTAACAAACTGAAACTCAAAACACCAGACTAACCAAATTACAAATATTCTAATTATAGGAAACAAGGGGAGGGGTTTAACTGATTTATGCACTCACTTTAGTATGTAACAAAGATGACATCCCTTTTATTCCCATAGTATACGTAACACATTACAAATAAAGATATTATTTACACTGAGATTGTAAGGGGGTTTTCTATCTAAAATAAAATAATCATTTAGATAATGAGTTTACCTCGGATCCGAGTCTTTCTTTTTCTTGTTAAGAATTTTCAAATTTACCATACTTGATTATATGATTACATTATTCCTTAAGTACCATTTGAAGAATGGTTTTATTTAGTTGAGCAACTTTTGAAGTTACATAACGAAAGTTAAGTTACAACGTATGATTACAAGAATTGGTGGTTACACCAGTTTAAATCTTAGAGCTTATTGATTGTCTTTTGAAAGTCTTTTTCATCTTTAATTACTTATATTTTAAAATATGTATAACTCACGGAAGACGAGCTCCCGCGTCACCTCTTATATTATGGTTAACTGTCCGTGTCTTGACGAGTGATTCTTCCGTACTCTCGTAGTCGAGGATTGTCCTAGGGGTAGTCTGTCCAGTAACGATGAAATGGATGTGATGGTGCTAGCTAACGTGAAGTCGTCAGGATTCTCGGCGATAGAGTAAAGGCAGTATAGGTCGAAGTCGTCACTTTTCACTGTTATTCACATCACCTGTTTAATTGCACCGTCGTGTTGGAGTTTATGATTGTTTGTACATTATGTTGGAATTTCTTTTAACTCGAACAATATTTGACTGGATATTTAAATTACAGGAGATGTCACCTCTTACACACGTTTTTCCTTTTTCTTACATGTTTGGTTCACAAAAATTTACTCACTACATATTCGTTACTTATGTCTAGCTGTCCATACTTTTAGTGGAAGTTAACACTTAAATTAAAATACACACAAAATAACATTTTGTGTAGAGCCCCAGCGTGGAGCTGTTTACAGTTAGAAAGCCGCATCGTTAATCCCTAGTTGTTACAACAGGAAAGTTGCAAAGACGCGGAGCGAATACTCCGCCATAATATAGTTCCATCTTTTATTTAATAATACAGTCTTACAGTTAGACAAAATAAACAATCGAGATTTTCCTTGTATACTGAAATTATTACACCTATTACTAGTGACTTTAAATTATTAATTCTTTGTATTATGGTTTACACGTATTTCTTATTTAATGCCGGCTCGGTATACAAGTTGAATCCGGAATTCACAGGTCATAGCATGATAAGTTTAATAAAGGGTTAACAGTTTTATTCTTTAACTTTTGCTTCCACAATTTTAATTAATTAATACTAGTTAAATTTTCTTATTTAAGTCTCATCACTACCATGAGTTAGTCCAGGGGTAATTGGTTTAATAGTGCGATTTAATGTTTTTTAACTAACTTCCCATTCTTCGATTTCTATTATTAAATTTTTTATTTTTTTTTACAATTTAAATCGTCACATACTACTCCGCTTAAAATTGACATGGAGGAAAACATTTATTAAGTGGATTCGAAAGTTAGGTACTGGGGTACACTTGTCGTTACTGTGTGGAGTTTCTCTCATTCTTCTCCCTTTTTCTTTCATTTATTTATTTGCATGAGTTATACACAACTTATTTCTTTGAGTATCAAACAATATATACATATACTTACAAATTACTTCTTAAATTACGTAAAATTCATACTTAATTACTACACTTTAAAACACACAAACTTCTACTTATTTCTATTACTTAAATCTACTACCGGTTTTTTTTTTGGGAGGGATTTTGGTTACTCTCTACAGAGAGTTACTATCTAGATAACTTCTTACTTAGTGGTCAGGTAGTGGTTAACTGACTACTTATTTCTCTCATCTTTCGCTGAACAGGATCTAAGGTTAATCAGGCCTCATTCCTAATTCTATGATTAGCACTTCACATGGTTACTCAGGTACAAGGTAACTTGTCTACCTAGTATTACCTTTTTCTAGTTTTATTTTTTTTTATACAATTTTATCTGCGAAATATGTGTTCTCCGTACATATTCTTGCGTCGCAGGTTCGTACAGGGCTACTGTAACTGGGGTTAAGTACTTCTGGATTTGGTAAGGACCACACCATCGGTATGATAGTTTAGAGGTGGTCTTATCAATAGCACTACTAGTCGGGTGTGTCTTGTACATTACTAAGTCACCAACTTGGTACCTAACTAAATTAGTATCATTACTTCTCTCGTGATATTTTCGCGATTTTTCTAGGTTCGCTCTTAAATTTGCGCGGGCTTCATTCCAGATTCGTTTAATCTGCTTATCCTTAATTTGCTGAGGTAGTAAGTCATGTATTTTCCATTTTGTGGACAAGGGGTGGTTTGGCTTGTATTTGTATAGTAACTCAAACGGGGTAGACTTATGTCCTTCGTGATAAGCGGAATTGAAGGCGTACTGTATCCAGGATAGGTTCTGGTCCCAAGACGTATGGTCGTTCGCACGGTAGGCAATTAAAGCAGATTTGAGGTTTCGCAGATACCTTTCAGCAATATTGCCTTGCGGACGATACTCCGTAGTGGTAATATGGTCTATACCTAACTTGAAACACATATTCTTAAATTCCTTAGCCTTAAACTGGGGTCCGTTATCTGACACTAGATGTACAGGGGTACCGTAATCTTTAAATAATCTCTCCTGTAATGTCTTTACAGTGGTCGACGCTAACGCTCGCCGCATGGTATACATCCAAACAAATTTGGTGAACGAATCTACACCTATGAGTAGCATCGTATTACCTGATTTAGATCGAGGGTAGGGACCTGAAAAGTCTAAATAAAGTTTAGAGAATGGGGTAGTAGGGATTTCTGAAATTAATTGGCTTATTTGACTGTTTCTTGCTGGTTTGCTGAGCGGGCATAACTTACACTTTTTAACGAAGCTAGCTATTTCGCTGTTCATATTGTTCCAATGATATTCCTTACGAATGCGATGTATTGTTTTATTTATTCCCATATGGGCTCCAATGGTAGATGAATGGAAGTATTCCATCAGCATGGGCTTAATTACATCAGGGGCGATTATCCTTAATTCCTTTCCATTCGCTATTCTGTGGCATAGTATTCTTTTACTTAATATGTATTTCTCTGATTTAATTCCTTGCTCGAGTTGTTCTATAATCGGTTTCAGAAGAGGGTCTTGTTGTTGATATTGAGCGATGTTGGTAAACGCAAGGGGGAATTCGGTAATTACTGTGTTAACAACGGGTGTTTCCAGGCTCTCCTTGCTTTCGAGAGTATTAGTGGGCGACTGGAACATACGGGACAGGGTATCAGCGACTACATTTTGTGTACCTTTAATATGTTGTACTTTGAATTTGTAACAGTTTAACCTCAATACCCATCTTCCAATACGTCCCAACTGTTTACGGTGATTCAGTAACCAAGATAATGCTTGATTATCAGTTTCTAAAAGGAACTCTTTATGTTCTAAAAAGGGTTTAAACTTTTCAAAAGCAAATACAATGGCTAAACATTCTAATTCATATGCGGAATATTTCTTTTCTTGGTCATCCAAGGTGCGTGAAGCATAACTAATCGGTAGCCTACTGTTTTCTATTTCTTGATAGATTACTGCGCCTAAAGCTACACTTGAACTGTCGGTCTGAACTACGAAAGGTTTCGTAAAATCTGCTAGTTGTAATACTGGGGGTGATATGATGCTTTCTTTTAGTTGTTCGAACGCAGTTTGGTGTTGTGGAGTCCATTCAAATTTCGCTCCCTTCTTTCTTAAGGCATTCAGAGGTGCGGCTATTTCGGCTAGATGGGGAATATACTTGTGGAAATAGTTTACCATTCCCAAAAATCGGGCTATTCCTTTTACATCTCGCGGGGGTAAAAATTCTCTGATCGCACGGGTTCGTTCGGGGTCTATGCTAACCTTTCCGTTGGCCTTCACGATGTGACCTAAAAATGAAAATTGTGGGACTGCAAAATTTACCTTTCTGGGATTAACTGTTAATCCTGCTTTTTGTAATCGAGATAACACTTCACGTAGATGCTTAAGATGTTGTTCCATCGATTCGCTATAGATTACGATGTCGTCCAGGTACTGATACACATATCTAAATTTAATATCATGAAATATTCTCTCTAATAGTCTACTACATACGGAACTTCCTTGTGATATTCCAAAGGGTACTCTAGTAAATTGGTACAGGTTGAAAGGAACAGCAAACGCGGTTAGGCATTTGGATTCCTCTGAAAGTGGTATTTGGTGAAATGCTTGATTTAGATCCATTATCGTAAAAATTTTCGCTCTTGTGAAGTAATGAAAAGCACTGTGGATGTCTGGAAGCGGGATAGATTCAAATTCTATTCGTTTATTTAATTGCCGGTAGTCCACAACTAGTCTATGTTTGTCGTGACCTTTAGGTACTAAAAAAGAGGGTGATGAATACGGAGACGTAGATAGTTCGATGACTCCTTGTTCTAACAACTTGTTGATATGGTTCCTCATCACTTCCATTTTGGGCGGCGATAACTTGTACGGGGGTAGGCGTATTACTTTGTGATCGCTCAGATTGATCTTATATTCTATTAGGTTCGTAAGTCCTAGCTTAGGGGTAAGAACGGTGGAAAACTCTTTTATTAAATTCTGCATTCTCAGCCTATCTCTATTTTCTAGATGAGATAATTCAGACTCATGGTGTACTATGTGTGCAGTCGATGATCTCGTACTTTCTTGTTCGTCAGTTGTACAATCAAAATTATACTTCCGTGTACGGTCGAATCTAAAATAATATTTCTTCGCGTGGATGTCAAGAATTATTCCCGTTTTACTGATGAAGTCAGCTCCCAATATTAGGTCGAGTCCTATATCATCACATACTAACATTGTAAAAAACCACGTTAGATTCTTAATTTTTACTTTAATGGTGATGCTGAGTTTTATCACTATATTTTGTTTATTAGCTGTAGCACATTTTATATTCACAGTTTCACTGCGTTTCACTAGGTGGTGTTCGAATAATTTATCCGCTAACTTTTGACTGATTAAGGTTCTAGTCGATCCAGAATCGATTAATCCGAGGGTGGATGTAACACCTAGGTCAATTTGTATTAAGGGCAATAGACTTTTAGTCCAATCACATTTAGTTATCGCGTTACATTTCTCAATAAACCTTCTAACATAGGGATCTATTTCTCTAGTGTTTCTTTTTCTTTTTCTTTTATTATTGTCGTACATTTCTTTGGGTTTACCGGTTCTCAAGTTGCTGCGGAAGACACAGGATTTCGGGTCTCCCTGCCTTACATGTTTTTTGGATTAGGGTGTTTACGTTCGTATAGCTTGTTGTTACAGTTTCTACTTATGTGTCCATACTTACCGCAGTTATAACACGTATTCTTATTACGAGGAGAGTACCTTGCTTCCGTTTTAGGTTGCGAGTCAGTTGATTTACCAGGGCTGTGCAAATTGCTCGGCCTATTAAATACTCGCTTTACTTACTGGGTTGGCACATTGGGTACTAGGGCTTGCAATTCATTTCTATTCGCCTCGATTGATTTCACCGCATGTCTGTTCTGATCTGAGTACCATACGCTCGACGAGTGAATACTGCATTGTTCGAGATACGCAAAGGTGTTGGGTCGATTTATTAACACTAAACGAGATCTTTCTTCTGGAGACAATCCTACTAAAATGGTATCCACCATCTGTCTCTCATTCCAATCTACTTGCAGTAGTCTAGAAGACTCCCTGATGTCTGAGATGTAATGGGCCAATCTCTCATTATTTCCTTGTACTCGTAGTACGGTCTTTCTCTTAAGTTCCTCATAAATTCCGGTGGGAATAAAATATTTTATGCTTGTAGTATGCAGTTCTTCTACTGGAAGGGTAGAGTTTAATGATTCTAGCACACGATTCTTTAACGGGGGTTTACATTTTGGTAGGAGGACTTGCAAAATTTGCCAGTCATTTAGCTGCTGTAGATCTTTTATCTGCAGGAGATATTTGATGAAATTCAGTAGTTTAGTAACATTCAAACCATCAGTGTATGGAATTTCAGCTAAGAGTTTTTCTACGGGGTGAGTGATTTTTCCGTAGGGGTCCGCGTTATGATTTACGTGTTGCATAGCTTTGGGAGGACCAGATAATGCATTAGGGGTAGTCAATTCATACATTCCGGTGCGAATTTGGAAACCACTGGGAGGAGGGGTTTCAGATATAGTCTGGGCATTTAAATCTCTATTTGGGTTTCGCTCTCGAGTAGGTTGTATTTTAGATCTGGCGGGCGAGTCCCGATCCGTGTTGGGGAGAGGTTGTTCTGACGTAGGAGATTGAACTGGGGAGATGTGTAGTTTCTTCAAGGATTTTTCAATTTCATCCATTCGAAACGAGTCGGATTTTCTTCGTAATTTGTTGATGATAGTAGGTAATTGGCGTAAAGCTTCATCCGCAAAACTTTGGACTTCGGGAGGAATTTCCGTAAGGTTAGGCCAGTTCAACAAATTTTTCATTCGCCGGGTTAAGTGTTCTATCCTTTGAGTTGTCCGCAATATTACCGCAGGAGATTTCTCGTCTTGAAGGGTTTGGGACAATAAGGTCAACTCGTTATACTTGGCATTACAAGTTTCTCTCTCGCTCTCATAATCGGAGTCCGCTCAAGTTGCTTAACTGCACGGGTGCATCAAATCCACTTTCGCATATAGACTTGCGCAATTCCGCGACTGTTACATTCGCATGGGGTAGACCACGTAAAAGAGCTTCATAAGACAGTTCGTCCTTTAATAGTAAATCTGGATTAAATAGGGCCATGTTTACCTTATATCTAACACACTAAAATTTACTTTACTACACTATACAATTATGACATACACAATTTAATTCATGGTCAAAACATTTGCATTGGTAGTAAGAGAGTTACTTCTCTTCTCAGAGAAAGAGAGAAATTTCACACAGACGTCATTTTATTGTCAACGATCAGCTATTATGCTGGAATTAGGTCACACTAGTTTTCTTTGTAAACAATGGCATATTTGTTGTATGCGTGAGAAGGGGAGAAATACACTTGGGGTGAGGAACGTTATTGTTCTATACAACAATAGCTTACGGCTACCTTTATCGACTAGTCTCGGCTGGCTTCAACAAGGGGGTAAGTGCAATACGTACCGATATGCGTTTTAAAACAAGCTACAGCCCGTTATCAAGCTGAGTTTAACTATTATTTGTTTTACGTTCAAATTTAACTTTCTCTAATTCTTTTTTTTTTAACTTACAAATTTATTTACACGTAATTAAACTGGTTTAACTAAGTCAATAGTTTATATGACTCACCGTGACAACAGAAATATAAATTACACATGTATGCAGGCATATTCAGGAAACTACAGGTCTTGAATTGTCACAAAACAGACATGTTAAAGACTGAACAGTTTGACAAGCACTAAAATTCATGTAGGTACTTGCATTGGTGTAATACAATAATAGTTTGAATTATTTTCGCGTATGTTAAATAAATTATATACAAGTACGTGCATAATCTCACACACAATTCACAATGGTAAATTTATACTATCGTTATTTTTCTTTCATGCAACTTAGCCTTTTTGAGTTGCATAAAATACCTTAACTGAGTGCATAGATTAGCAGAGGGTCGTATTTTTTATATGTGACACTACGTAAACAATTATGTTACAAGAAAGCAGAGTGGCGCATTTTATGACGTGTCGGCTACGTCATAATCCAGGGAACCTGTGATAATTGACGCTAGCCAATTATACAGGCTGCCTACGTTGTAACAAACTGAAACTCAAAACACCATACTAACCAAATTACAAATATTCTAATTATAGGAAACAAGGGGAGGGGTTTAACTGATTTATGCACTCACTTTAGTATGTAACAAAGATGACATCCCTTTTATTCCCATAGTATACGTAACACATTACAAATAAAGATATTATTTACACTCAGATTGTAAGGGGGTTTTCTATCTAAAATAAAATGATCATTTAGATAATGAGGTTACCTCGGATCCGAGTCTTTCTTTTTCTTGTTAAGAATTTTCAAATTTACCATACTTGATTATATGATTACATTATTCCTTAAGTACCATTTGAAGAATGGTTTTATTTAGTTGAGCAACTTTTGAAGTTACATAACGAAAGTTAAGTTACAACGTATGATTACAAGAATTGGTGGTTACACCAGTTTAAATCTTAGAGCTTATTGATTGTCTTTTGAAAGTCTTTTTCATCTTTAATTACTTATATTTTAAAATATGTATAACTCACGGAAGACGAGCTCCCGCGTCACCTCTTATATTATGGTTAACTGTCCGTGTCTTGACGAGTGATTCTTCCGTACTCTCGTAGTCGAGGATTGTCCTAGGGGTAGTCTGTCCAGTAACGATGAAATGGATGTGATGGTGCCAGCTAACGTGAAGTCGTCAGGATTCTCGGCGATAGAGTAAAGGCAGTATAGGTCGAAGTCGTCACTTTTCACTGTTATTCACATCACCTGTTTAATTGCACCGTCGTGTTGGAGTTTACGTATTGTCTGTACATTATGTTGGAATTTCTTTTAACTTGAACAATATTTGACTGGATATTTAAATTACAGGAGATGTCACCTCTTACACACGTTTTTCCTTTTTCTTACATGTTTGTTTCACAAAAATTTACTCACTACATATTCGTTACTTATGTCTAGCTGTCCATACTTTTAGTGGAAGTTAACACTTAAATTAAAATACACACAAAATAACATTTTGTGTAGAGCCCCAGCGTGGAGCTGTTTACAGTTAGAAAGCCGCATCGTTAATCCCTAGTTGTTACAACAGGAAAGTTGCAAAGACGCGGAACGAATACTCCGCCATAATATAGTTCCATCTTTTATTTAATAATACAGTCTTACAGTTAGACAAAATAAACAATCGAGATTTTCCTCGTATACTGAAATTATTACACCTATTACTAGTGACTTTAAATTATTAATTCTTTATATTATGGTTTACACGTATTTCTTATTTAATGCCGGCTCGGTATACAAGTTGAATCCGGAATTCACAGGTCATAGCATGATAAGTTTAATAAAGGGTTAACAGTTTTATTCTTTAACTTTTGCTTCCACAATTTTAATTAATTAATACTAGTTAAATTTTCTTATTTAAGTCTCATCACTACCATGAGTTAGTCCAGGGGTAATTGGTTTAATAGTGCGATTTAATGTTTTTTAAATAACTTCCCATTCTTCGATTTCTATTATTAAATTTTTTAATTTTTTTATACAATTTAAATCGCCACAAAGAGGAATTTAAAATAAATTCATAATTTAATAATACTGTGATGATGGATAAGGTAGTTACTAGGGTGTTAGTAACGAAATATTAAATATTAAAATGGGTTACATCAATAATGTAGAGTATGTAACTGATTTTCTGATGTAAATGAATGATGTTGTGTTGATGAGGAGTATATTATTTTGATGTATTAAGGAGTAATATGAAGATGCTTAACGATTGTTAAGTAAGTAATTTGTTCTAATGTAGTTGATTTAATGTGTTTTACTCTATATAAGGAGTTTGTTAATTTCGAAATGTGAATGGAATATTTATAATGGAAGGTATTTGTACGTTGTAATGGAAATGTTTATTTAAATTTTGATGGGAATCAGAGCGATCATTTTGAATTTTGGGGTAAGAGTTAACGAGAGAAGGTTATACAGAATGTTGGTATGGAATTCTTATAATGTATTATACTTAGACTAAGTATTCATCCATGTGTAGGATGGATCTAAAAAAAAAAAAAAAACTCAGTACTTCTTAATGCAAACCAACACAGCTAAGGAAAACCAGATCAGTTAGGGATATGTTATTATACCAGGCCACAATTTGATATTTTTGATTTCATGTTTCAGTGTCTGGTGATGCTGTCGCGGTGGCCCTGTGCTGGCCTGCGTGCCAGAGCAGGAGCGGCAAGTGCCTGTCTGGCCTTGCGGTGTTGGGATCTTGAAAGAGAAGTCCAGTAAGGTCATTCAGGTGCGGTCACAGTCACTGGACCAGGGATACGTTAACCACAATTTTGAATAAAACGTAGAAGGGGTTGTGGCAACATATCTTGGCTGATCCCTTTAGAAAGTATGAGAGTGTCAATGAGAGCTTTTATGCTTCAGCATAAAACCTCTCATTGGGGGGTATTGTAATGGGTCTAAATTTACGTAAATATTATTTTCAAATTTTATGAATTCTATAACATGTGCAGATGAGGCCCCTTAAGGTGAGACGATTGCCAGTAAAGGTTTTCAGGACCATATATGGTTATGCAGCAAATCTCGAGTTATTTGCAGTCAGTGATTAATAACGAAAGAATGTTGGTGACGAAAATCAGTTCGTGGCGAGTTAAAAAGGTGATACTAAGTTCAGCGAAATTTTCAATACTGAGGACGAGACGTATGGCGGGGAGCGGAGTGAACCAGTTTAGAGACGACACAAACAGAAATTTTTAACACTAAAATTCAGTCGGCAAACAATATCTAAATAAAGCGGACGTGGGCAGTTTCGCTCGCCGCCAGCTGAGTACCGTTTTCGCCCGCATAAACAGCATAAAACGCAAATTTAAAAATGTTAAATTTCATTAGTATTGGAATTTAAAACAATATAAATAATATATTAATCAGTGATCAGTAAAACTAAATTGACAGATCGGCCGTAAGATATAAAAGTGAAAACAACAAAAAGTGCATGCAACAGGAGACGTCTCGTAGGATGAAACCATACGCGACATTAAAGGGAAGTAGACATTTCAACAATAATTAACTACTGGCTTTTCACTATATTTTAAAGTTCAGCTCAACAAAATCTAAAAATATGTAAAATGGTATGATTGTGTGAGTGAAGAATATGAATATAGTCCTAACAAGAAGCGTTGAGTTTGCGTAATCTTGATATACGTACTAGTATTTTGATGTAATAGTTATTGGAAATCAGTTTTACGCCTTAAGGCGGAATAAATGTGTACAAGATCTTTTTATGTTATCAAAAGGAAATAAATAATGTTATATTTTACTTGATATATGCATTTTGTTATTTGTATTTGCCCACTGTTCTCTGCCGAAGTACACTAAACGAATTCCTAGACCAAACCTTACAGATAAAATCTATATTAAATTAATAATTATTTACTGGATAATACTTCAGTTGTTTCACCCGAACAGGGACAATTTAATTATCAATAACTGAACATACTTCAGTTGGCGCCCGAATTTACAGGGACATTGTAAATTAAAGTTGATTTACAATTTAGTCGAGAAATGGCAGAGAAAGACGCAAATACAAAATTTAGATGGAAGTGCAGATGTGGGGTCAGTGTTGAATGTTACACAAGGTAGTATGGTAACCACGAATGAAAATGTCGAGAGCGTAGGCGAAATAGTGAATGTAAATAAAACGTTCGAAGTTGAGGGTACTAGAAGTAACGAGATAAATATATTTAATCAATTAGCATTGATTATGGAAGTGATGAATAATAAGTTTGAACAACAAAATAAGAATAATGATAAGAATATGGAAATGATGAATAATAAGTTTGAAGTAATGAATAATAAGATTAACCAACAAAATAAGAATAATGATAATTTGAACACGAGTTTAAATGAATTTAAAACTAAAATGAAGTCAGATATTGATAATTTGAACACGAATTTGAATGAATTCAAAACTGAAACCAAATCAGAGATAAATGAAATGAATAATAAACTTGACAAACAAGACGAGAAATTAGGAGACATGAATAACGAATTCGTGAGTATAAGAAGCGAAATAGAAATAAGTAAATTAAGTATGAATAACCAATTGAAAGGTATAAGTTAGAGTTTTAATGGAGTGAGTGAGAAGTTTGTTGAAATAAATAATAAACTAGAGAATGTAGAAGTTGAATTAAAACAAATAAGAGGGTGTAGTGGTATCAAAAATGATGACGACACGGGTGAGTGTGACGAAAATGAAAATAACAAAGTAACAGACGACCATGGTGTCAATACAGGTGAGAATAATGGTGGTAAAATAACGAAAAATTACGAAGAAATAATTAACAAGGTAAGTGTTAGTTATAAAATGAATTAACAAGTGGTAGCGGTAAGATAGTTGAAAACGAGATATATAAAAGTGATACAGTGAAAATAAATAGTGATGATGATAATATAGAAACAATGGGGTGTAGTGAGAGAGTAGAAATCAGTATTTGTAAATTAGAGAGAGAATATGAAGAGAATTATTTTGTGAATATAGGACAGAGGGTAAAGTTTCCCCAGGTTTATTGTGAACCAAGATGTTTACAAATGTCTTTGAAGGGCAAGAGTCCCTTAGAGGAAAACAATGTGTTTTCAAGTATTCCCTTAATTTTTAGTAAGTGTTTTTATAATTTAGTACCCTCTGTATGGAACGATAGAAAAAGTACGAAATGGTATTATGATGAAAGGTAGAGATGTTTGAGGTTAATAGAGGTTATAACGAATTAGTAGAGAGGTTAGATATTGAGAGAGTTAGTTATATTAAGTACTTACCTTGCGAAATAGTTAGTGCAGCAAATGATGATAAGGTTGATGATATTGATTACTTACCTTGTGTCAAAACTGGCATAGCAGCAGATGATAATAATGATGAAATTATAATTGACCTAATTGTGACAAATCATACTCAGAGTGACTTGACTATACTCGATGGTCACAAGTTATATGATGTAATAATATGTAATAATCCTGTTGATATTGTGGAAAAATATGAGAATTTAAACAGTCTTTATATTGATGGAGATAATATAATGAATTTAATAAAAAATGAGTTGTGTATACGTAAGACCAGGTCATTATACGATGATGGGGGGTAAACAATTAATGTTTATGAACGTTTAACTATGTGAGTAGGGTGTTTTGATATGAACTGTTTTATGAAATGATTTGTGGTAAACAGATAATAATGAGGATTGTATATACTTTTGTGTTGATATTAAATATAATATAATATATAATGTAATAATGTAGCAAGGTAAAGTATACTCAACTTTGTGAATTTTGTTAAAGTAATGAAATGTGTTCAATAAAATAATTGAATTAATTTGAAGGGAGATAATAAATGAAATATTGTATAAGATGAATGTTGATAACAAATTAAAAAATTCTTGAGAATTGAATGGTATAGTAAATGCTCAATAATTCATGATTGATTAGTAAAATGTTCAATTGAAATTAAAGTGTACTGTCTGCAATTTTATATGCAAATTTAAAGGTGAATTGTTTATTTTCAGGCAATAATCGCAATGTTTAATGAATAAAATGTTATGTAAAATGAATGTTGATAATAAATTTGAATTTTTTGGGGAAGTGGTAAATAACTAAAGGCTGAGTATTAACAGGTTCATAAAACCTCTCTTGGGGGGTGTATTGTAATGGGTCTAAAATTACATAAATATTATTTTCAAATTTTATGAATTCTATAACATGTGCAGATAAGGCCCCTTAAGGTGAGACAATTGCCAGTAAATGTTTTCAGGACCACATATGGTTATGCAGAAAATCTCGAGGTTATTTGCAGTCAGTGATTAATATCGAAGGAATGTTGTTGACGAAAATCAGTTCGTGGCGAGTTAAAAAGGTGATACTAAGTTCAGCGAAACTTTTCAATACTGAGGACGAGACGTATGGCGGGGAGCGGTGTGAACCAGTTTAGAGACGACACAAATGGAAATTTTTAACACTAAAAGTCAGTCGGCAAACAATATCTAAATAAAGCGGACGTGGACAGTTTCGCTCGCCGCCGGCTGAGCACCGCTTTCGCCCGCATAAAACGCAAATCAAAAAGTGAATGTTAAATTTAATTAGTATTGCAATTTAAAACAACATAAATAATGTATTAATCAGTGATCAGTAAAACTAAATTGACAGATCTGCCGTAAGATATAAAAGTGAAAACAAAAAAAATGCACGCAACAGGAGATGTCTCGTAGGATGAAACCATATGCAACATTAAAGGGAAGTAGACATTTCAACAATAATTAACTACTGGCTTTTCACTATATTTTAAAGTTGAGCTCAACAAAATCTAAAAATATGTAAAATGGTATGATTGTGTGAGTGAAGAATATGAATATAGGCCTAACAAGTGTTGAGTTTGCGTAATCTTGATATACGTATTAGTATTTTGATGTAATAGTTATTGGAAATCAGTTTTACGCCTTAAGGCGGAATAAATGTGTTCATGATCTTTTTATGTTATCAAAAGAAAATAAATAATGTTATATTTTACTTGATATATTGTAATGTTACATATCTTCGCCTAACAATAATGAAGAAATATGACAAAATAAATTATTTAAATAATTAACACTATAATAAAAAGGGATGAGTCAGAGATTAAAGAATGGGTGATTCGAAATAATAATACGATCAAACATGCCAAGGTAATCAGGAAAGTAACCTCTAATAATAAAAAAGTAACAAGCAACGAACCGAAACTTTAAAAACAATGATACATGGCGATTTAACCACAATAGGCCAATAGATGGCAAGTGAGAGTGTAGGAACAGCCCCAAAAAAAAAAAAATAATATAATTTATGACATTTGTAAGTGAATAACTAGAACTAGTCAACACACTAACATGAGGATATATAAATGATCAAATAAGGAGGTATAAATAATTAGCAAGGAAGTGAGAAAATAGAACCAGCCCTAACACAAAGGAAGGGATATATAAAATATAACAAGATGAAGTAAAGACAGTGAAAGTGCACAACACCAATAGACCAAGTGAAAAGAGAGATATCAATAATCAATGATAATTGTATATAATAATAATGGTTGTAAAACACAGACAAACCACCTATAATAAGAAGTGTTAAATGTTAATGACTTAAATTGTAGAAGGGTACACTAACCCAAATAAATAGAGATAACTATGACAAATCAAACTAGCACGACACAAACTTATTAATTGTATAATCAAACTTAGTAGAGTGAGAGATAGTGAGTTAAAATTATAATGAACATTTTTTAAACAAATGAGAAAGAGAATTTTTGTAAGCAATACCCACCAGTAACACTTAAACCATATAGAGTGCAAGGTGTTAGTATTAATATACCCCAAGTAAATATAACTCCCATTAATAGTGATAAACACTGATAAGTCAGTGAAAAAAGTTTAGGTGTGCATAAAAAGTGAGTGAGAGATAATAATTGCTAAACACAGGAAGGACTGTGGCGATTAAAAGCAATTATAAGTGAACACCAGTATGTAACAAACTAAACTAAAGTGTAGTAGTTTAAATAAAGTGTAGTAGAATTAAGTTAGCAGTAGTAGTAACTACATATCATGTTTTAAATTGTGAACAATTAATATTCTAAGTGACAATTTATATTATTACCCATGAGTTTAAGAAAAATGGACTATTAGTGTATTAATACACAGCATAGAGAATTTCTAATATACTCATGTATAAAACTAAAGATTATTAACCCAAAATGATAAGGGAAAGACAATAATAACATAATCATTATAAGATTTTAAATAAAAATATAGTAAATTGTTATTAGAGTAAGATGTTAATGACCCAATGTCATATAGGATTAGTGATAAGGATTTATCATTATAGTCAAAATATTTAATTAATGTTTATATGTTTGTTGTTTATACTGTGTAATAATTGTTACTCACCAAAGAGTATGAGTACATGATGAAAATAAACATTGTGGGTAATAAAAAGTAAATAATTATGTTTTAATGAATAGAATTATGTCTGTGGGAATTGTTAAACCATAAGGTTCAATGTTATATGTTAAGTAATAAATAATAAGAAATAATAATTAAAAACAAACAAAGACAGTATACAAGAAACAAAATAAATACAGACAAATACAATGATACTAAAAGGCAGTTATGAATATAGAGAAGCCAGAATACGAAACCAGTAAAATCACATATAATTACAATAGAACAAACATAAAACCATAGAACAAATGAATAAAATCATGTATTAAACCAATCAGAACCCATACAAGTGGAAAATAAACTGTAATCTCTGTAATTTAATAAAAATAGCCAATTGCTGTTTAGGCCTAGGCAAATGCCTAACTGTAAAACTACTAAAAAACTTCAATTTTGAGAATTAAACAACAACATTAGCAAAACTAAGGCATATAAACAATAAAAGACGATTAGAGAATCGTGTTAAGAAGGAAATATTAAAGTAATCATGTAAATTAAGAAAACAGTGTAATTAAACAAAATCAACATAACTGTCAAAATGTTAATACCTAAGTAAACACAATAGTATTGGATGTCAAATTAATCCTTGAACCAAAATACGAACAGTGGTAATGATATTTAATACTTAAAAGGGAATACTGAAGATTAATTGCATTCAGAAGATCTGTAACCATTTTAAATGAAAATTCAAATCTCCTAACAATGGTCTTAAGCCAATTTTAACCAATCAGAATTTTTGGGTTACCATGGCAACCGCAGAATATTGACTATTTTCAGTTAGGAACGTTAGAATCTGTAGTGACGCTTAACTGAAGAGACGCCACGCCGTGAAGGGCCCAAAATTTTAACATAAAACATTAAAAGTGCCCATAATTTTATGAAGAAAAGGACCAGAACAACTGATGAGAGGACGTTACAATCAACCAGACCAAGGACCAGTTCAATTTAATCAAGATGCATGGAAATTAAGGAAATTAACAAGAAGAAGACGCCAGACGTACCTGAAGCCCAAGATTTGAAGAAAGAAGAATCGACATCGACGAATTAACCTACGTTAACTACTGACAATACACTTCCTATCAACTGACGATAAGTATTGCTGAATTCATTGAACTTTTAAAATAAATTCTCTTTCAAATTTAGAACTAAACTGTGAACTCTCACTATTACTGAAGGTATTAATTTTCAAAATTACAGTGATAGTAATTATGGACGTGACACCAGAACCAACACGGTCCGAAGTCGTAGCCAAGAAGTGTACAGGCGTGACCGATACGAAGAGGATCATAACCAGCCTGAACCCCGACCGTCAACGAGCGGAAGTCAGCCAAAAAATCAGCAAGATGGGCGTAACGAACAGTCCAAGATGACGTTAAACTAGGAGCGGCAGTGAAAAAGCTACTTGTACCCTCACTGAACCAGTGTATTGGGTTAAATCGCAACGTTGCACAAACCAACGGCGAACGCACAATTACAATAGTGCGAAATAATTATTTGAAAAATACTGTAGAAGAATTGCTCGAGGAAAGTAATAACCAATCTGATAGTAAACACAGTGAAATTGCTTATATTTCAACACAAGTTAACGGAGTACCAACAAAAATTATGATAGACACGGGATCAAATATTTCGTTAATCGACAGTATCGAACTTCAAAAGATCCAAGAAGCGAGTAAGACAATTATACTTACGCTACCCATCAGCAACATTGTCCTTGTAGGAGCGACCGGACGACAAAATAGAACCGTCCGAAAACAAGTACAACTCGAACTGACAAGCGACGGACAAACCGTAACAATGACGTTTTTAGTAGCCAGCGGATTACCATTCCAGATGCTAATTGGTTGCGATATGCTGCGCCAGTACTCAGCCATAATTGACTTGAGCAAATACAAGCTAATTTTGAAGAAAGGTGACATACAATGGATAACCGAATTGACCAATAGTGACGAAATACAGCCAAATAAAACAATGTGCCATATCCGAAAATACAGAAATACTGGAGAACATACACCAAATAATGGAATTTATGACGAAACCGACAATGAAGAACTATGGCAAGAAAAAATCGAAGAAATCCGAACTTTCCAGAGAGTGAAAACGAGCGCACAATTAACAGTTCAACATGCTGAACAACTGACAGAAGTATATAAGCGTTACAAGCACGTATTTTCAAATACACCTGGAAAGGTCAGAGATTATCAGTGCGAAATTCAATTCCGAGAGCCTGTCAACTTGATAAAAACATCTTACCCGATCACAAATTTCGATGGAGAAAGCAGTGAGAAGAGAAATTACTCCATTAATTCAATTTCCCAATCAAGAAGAATATCAGTTCGATGACGTGCAATTTCACCATAAGATACTAGAAAAGACGGTCAAGATCAGACTAAAATATAAGCAGATGCAACCGAAACCTATACAATATCAGATTGGAGAGCAAATATTACTTAAAAACAGAGGATTACCAAGCACCATGGAAGGGATAGCCAAGGAGCTATTATTACTTTACACAGGACATTACATAGTAAGTAAAGACATCAAAATAACACATATGAGATCGTAGACCCAAAGACACAAAGAAGAAAGGGGACATATAACCAATCCTCTATGAAAAAATATTATTAAACATAAGAAAAAACATCCTGAAACCAATTAATAAGTAACTTAACTAGTGTTAAATAAGGAAGAAAAATAAACAAAACAAATAAGAAAAAGATCATGTATACCATACCCACTAATAATATCGCATTACTAAGAGCTAAAGAGGGTGAATAAAAGAAAAAGAATATAAATTGAAAAAATGTATTGTATAAACTGAATAATAATAATGTGGAGAATCCTACAAATGATATTTATTTTATAGTCGCAATAAGACTACTTTCATAATTTTATTAATGATTGACTGTAGATAAGTCCAGCAATCAAATGTGTATTTGACGGCGGAGCAATGGAGTCAAAAGTACCCCTCCGATCCGATTCAATATAATGTTAGGGAAGAAATGTTAGGGAATTAGATATCAAAGGGATAAGAACATCAAACTAAAATATGATACAAAAAATCAAGAAGAATAATGACACACAAAAATAGTAAGAATCGATAGCTCAAAATTAACCAGTGATTAAGAAAATAAAATGAAATAATGATTGATAATTTCAATCAAAAAACTGGACGATATTTGCTGAAATAATCAATTTTAGTGGCAGGGCAATATGTAATGGTACAAATCTTCGCCTAATAATAATGAAGAAACATAAAATAAATGAAGACAAAATAAATTATTTAAATAATTAACACTATAATAAAAAGGGATGAGTCAGAGATTAAAGAATGGGTGATTCGAAATAATAATACGATCAAACATGTCAAGGTAATCAGGAAAGTAACCTCTAATAATAAAAAAGTAACAAGCAACGAACCGAAACGTTAAAAACAATGATACATGGCGATTTAACCACAATAGACCAATAGATGGTAAATGAGAGAGTAGGAACAGCCCCAAAAAACAAGAATATAATATAAATTATGACATTTGTAAGTGAATAACTAGAACTAGTCAACACACTAACATGAGGATATATAAATGATCAAATAAAGAGGTATAAATACTTAGCAAGGAAGTGAGAAAATAGAACCAGACCTAACACCAAGGAAGGGATATATAAAATATAACAAGATGAAGTAAAGACAGTGAAAGTGCACAACACCAATAGGCCAAGTGAAAAGAGAGATATCAATAATCAATGATAATTGTATATAATAATAATGATTGTAAAACACAGACAAACCACCTATAATAAGAAGTGTTAAATGTTAATGACTTAAATTGTAGAAGGGTACACTAACCCAAATAAATAGAGATAACTATGACAAATCAAACTAGCACGACACAAACTTATTAATTGTATAATCAAACTTAGTAGAGTGAGAGATAGTGAGTTAAAATTATAATGAACATTTTTAAACAAATGAGAAAGAGAATTTTTGTAAGCAATACCCACCAGTAACACTTAAACCATATAGAGTGCAAGGTGTTAGTATTAATATACCCCAAGTAAATATAACTCCCATTAATAGTGATAAACACTGATAAGTCAGTGAAAAAAGTTTGTGTGCATAAAAAGCGAGTGAGAGATAATAATCGCTAAACACAGGAAGGACTGTGGCGATTAAAAGCAATTATAAGTGAACACCAGTATATAACAAACTAAACTAAAGTGTAGTAGTTTAAATAAAGTGTAGTAGAATTAAGTTAGCAGTAGTAGTAACTACATATCATGTTTTAAATTGTGAACAATTAATATTCTAAGTGACAATTTATATTATTACCCATGAGTTTAAGAAAAATGGACTATTAGTGTATTAATACACAGCATAGAGAATTTCTAATATACAGAGGTATAAAACTAAAGATTATTAACCCAAAATGATAAGGGAAAGACAATTAATAATAACATAATCATTATAAGATTTTAAATAAAAATATAGTAAATTGTTATTAGAGTAAGATGTTAATGACCCAATGTCATATAGGATTAGTGATAAGGATTTATCATTATAGTCAAAATATTTAATTAATGTTTATATGTTTGTTGTTTATACTGTGTAATAATTGTTACTCACCAAAGAGTATGAGTACATGATGAAAATAAACATTGTGGGTAATAAAAAGTAAATAATTATGTTTTAATGAATAGAATTATGTCTGTGGGAATTGTTAAACCATAAGGTTCAATGTTATATGTTAAGTAATAAATAATAAGAAATAATAATTAAAAACAAACAAAGACAGTATACAAGAAACAAAATAAATACAGACAAATACAATGATACTAAAAGGCAGTTATGAATATAGAGAAGCCAGAATACGAAACCAGTAAAATCACATATAATTACAATAGAACAAACATAAAACCATAGAACAAATGAATAAAATCATGTATTAAACCAATCAGAACCCATACAAGTGGAAAATAAACTGTAATCTCTGTAATTTAATAAAAATAGCCAATTGCTGTTTAGGCCTAGGCAAATGCCTAACTGTAAAACTACTAAAAAACTTCAATTTTGAGAATTAAACAACAACATTAGCAAAACTAAGGCATATAAACAATAAAAGACGATTAGAGAATCGTGTTAAGAAGGAAATATTAAAGTAATCATGTAAATTAAGAAAACAGTGTAATTAAACAAAATCAACATAACTGTCAAAATGTTAATACCTAAGTAAACACAATAGTATTGGATGTCAAATTAATCCTTGAACCAAAATACGAACAGTGGTAATGATATTTAATACTTAAAAGGGAATACTGAAGATTAATTGCATTCAGAAGATCTGTAACCATTTTAAATGAAAATTCAAATCTCCTAACAATGGTCTTAAGCCAATTTTAACCAATCAGAATTTTTGGGTTACCATGGCAACCGCAGAATATTGACTATTTTCAGTTAGGAACGTTAGAATCTGTAGTGACGCTTAACTGAAGAGACGCCACGCCGTGAAGGGCCCAAAATTTTAACATAAAACATTAAAAGTGCCCATAATTTTATGAAGAAAAGGACCAGAACAACTGATGAGAGGACGTTACAATCAACCAGACCAAGGACCAGTTCAATTTAATCAAGATGCATGGAAATTAAGGAAATTAACAAGAAGAAGACGCCAGACGTACCTGAAGCCCAAGATTTGAAGAAAGAAGAATCGACATCGACGAATTAACCTACGTTAACTACTGACAATACACTTCCTATCAACTGACGATAAGTATTGCTGAATTCATTGAACTTTTAAAATAAATTCTCTTTCAAATTTAGAACTAAACTGTGAACTCTCACTATTACTGAAGGTATTAATTTTCAAAATTACAGTGATAGTAATTATGGACGTGACACCAGAACCAACACGGTCCGAAGTCGTAGCCAAGAAGTGTACAGGCGTGACCGATACGAAGAGGATCATAACCAGCCTGAACCCCGACCGTCAACGAGCGGAAGTCAGCCAAAAAATCAGCAAGATGGGCGTAACGAACAGTCCAAGATGACGTTAAACTAGGAGCGGCAGTGAAAAAGCTACTTGTACCCTCACTGAACCAGTGTATTGGGTTAAATCGCAACGTTGCACAAACCAACGGCGAACGCACAATTACAATAGTGCGAAATAATTATTTGAAAAATACTGTAGAAGAATTGCTCGAGGAAAGTAATAACCAATCTGATAGTAAACACAGTGAAATTGCTTATATTTCAACACAAGTTAACGGAGTACCAACAAAAATTATGATAGACACGGGATCAAATATTTCGTTAATCGACAGTATCGAACTTCAAAAGATCCAAGAAGCGAGTAAGACAATTATACTTACGCTACCCATCAGCAACATTGTCCTTGTAGGAGCGACCGGACGACAAAATAGAACCGTCCGAAAACAAGTACAACTCGAACTGACAAGCGACGGACAAACCGTAACAATGACGTTTTTAGTAGCCAGCGGATTACCATTCCAGATGCTAATTGGTTGCGATATGCTGCGCCAGTACTCAGCCATAATTGACTTGAGCAAATACAAGCTAATTTTGAAGAAAGGTGACATACAATGGATAACCGAATTGACCAATAGTGACGAAATACAGCCAAATAAAACAATGTGCCATATCCGAAAATACAGAAATACTGGAGAACATACACCAAATAATGGAATTTATGACGAAACCGACAATGAAGAACTATGGCAAGAAAAAATCGAAGAAATCCGAACTTTCCAGAGAGTGAAAACGAGCGCACAATTAACAGTTCAACATGCTGAACAACTGACAGAAGTATATAAGCGTTACAAGCACGTATTTTCAAATACACCTGGAAAGGTCAGAGATTATCAGTGCGAAATTCAATTCCGAGAGCCTGTCAACTTGATAAAAACATCTTACCCGATCACAAATTTCGATGGAGAAAGCAGTGAGAAGAGAAATTACTCCATTAATTCAATTTCCCAATCAAGAAGAATATCAGTTCGATGACGTGCAATTTCACCATAAGATACTAGAAAAGACGGTCAAGATCAGACTAAAATATAAGCAGATGCAACCGAAACCTATACAATATCAGATTGGAGAGCAAATATTACTTAAAAACAGAGGATTACCAAGCACCATGGAAGGGATAGCCAAGGAGCTATTATTACTTTACACAGGACATTACATAGTAAGTAAAGACATCAAAATAACACATATGAGATCGTAGACCCAAAGACACAAAGAAGAAAGGGGACATATAACCAATCCTCTATGAAAAAATATTATTAAACATAAGAAAAAACATCCTGAAACCAATTAATAAGTAACTTAACTAGTGTTAAATAAGGAAGAAAAATAAACAAAACAAATAAGAAAAAGATCATGTATACCATACCCACTAATAATATCGCATTACTAAGAGCTAAAGAGGGTGAATAAAAGAAAAAGAATATAAATTGAAAAAATGTATTGTATAAACTGAATAATAATAATGTGGAGAATCCTACAAATGATATTTATTTTATAGTCGCAATAAGACTACTTTCATAATTTTATTAATGATTGACTGTAGATAAGTCCAGCAATCAAATGTGTATTTGACGGCGGAGCAATGGAGTCAAAAGTACCCCTCCGATCCGATTCAATATAATGTTAGGGAAGAAATGTTAGGGAATTAGATATCAAAGGGATAAGAACATCAAACTAAAATATGATACAAAAAATCAAGAAGAATAATGACACACAAAAATAGTAAGAATCGATAGCTCAAAATTAACCAGTGATTAAGAAAATAAAATGAAATAATGATTGATAATTTCAATCAAAAAACTGGACGATATTTGCTGAAATAATCAATTTTAGTGGCAGGGCAATATGTAATGGTACAAATCTTCGCCTAACAATAATGAAGAAACATAAAATAAATGAAGACAAAATAAATTATTTAAATAATTAACACTATAATAAAAAGGGATGAGTCAGAGATTAAAGAATGGGTGATTCGAAATAATAATACGATCAAACATGTCAAGGTAATCAGGAAAGTAACCTCTAATAATAAAAAAGTAACAAGCAACGAACCGAAACGTTAAAAACAATGATACATGGCGATTTAACCACAATAGACCAATAGATGGTAAATGAGAGAGTAGGAACAGCCCCAAAAAACAAGAATATAATATAAATTATGACATTTGTAAGTGAATAACTAGAACTAGTCAACACACTAACATGAGGATATATAAATGATCAAATAAAGAGGTATAAATACTTAGCAAGGAAGTGAGAAAATAGAACCAGACCTAACACCAAGGAAGGGATATATAAAATATAACAAGATGAAGTAAAGACAGTGAAAGTGCACAACACCAATAGGCCAAGTGAAAAGAGAGATATCAATAATCAATGATAATTGTATATAATAATAATGATTGTAAAACACAGACAAACCACCTATAATAAGAAGTGTTAAATGTTAATGACTTAAATTGTAGAAGGGTACACTAACCCAAATAAATAGAGATAACTATGACAAATCAAACTAGCACGACACAAACTTATTAATTGTATAATCAAACTTAGTAGAGTGAGAGATAGTGAGTTAAAATTATAATGAACATTTTTAAACAAATGAGAAAGAGAATTTTTGTAAGCAATACCCACCAGTAACACTTAAACCATATAGAGTGCAAGGTGTTAGTATTAATATACCCCAAGTAAATATAACTCCCATTAATAGTGATAAACACTGATAAGTCAGTGAAAAAAGTTTGTGTGCATAAAAAGCGAGTGAGAGATAATAATCGCTAAACACAGGAAGGACTGTGGCGATTAAAAGCAATTATAAGTGAACACCAGTATATAACAAACTAAACTAAAGTGTAGTAGTTTAAATAAAGTGTAGTAGAATTAAGTTAGCAGTAGTAGTAACTACATATCATGTTTTAAATTGTGAACAATTAATATTCTAAGTGACAATTTATATTATTACCCATGAGTTTAAGAAAAATGGACTATTAGTGTATTAATACACAGCATAGAGAATTTCTAATATACAGAGGTATAAAACTAAAGATTATTAACCCAAAATGATAAGGGAAAGACAATTAATAATAACATAATCATTATAAGATTTTAAATAAAAATATAGTAAATTGTTATTGGAGTAAGATGTTAATGACCCAATGTCATATAGGATTAGTGATAAGGATTTATCATTATAGTCAAAATATTTAATTAATCTTTATATGTTTGTTGTTTATACTGTGTAATAATTGTTACTCACCAAAGACTATGAGTACATGATGAAAATAAACATTGTGGGTAATGAAAAGTAAATAATTATGTTTTAATTAATAGAATTATGTCTGTGGGAATTGTTAAACTATAAGATTCAATGTTATATGTTAAGTAATAAATAATAAGAAATAATAATTAAAAACAAACAAAGACAGTAAACAAGAAACAAAATAAATACAGACAAATACAATGATACTAAAAGGCAGTTATGAAAATAGACAAGCCAGAATATGAAACCAGTAAAATCACATATAATTACAATAGAACAAACATAAAACCATAGAACAAATGAATAAAATCATGTATTAAACCAATCAGAACCCATACAAGTGGAAAATAAAATGTAATCTCTGTAATTTAATAAAAATAGCCAATTGCTGTTTAGGCCTAGGCAAATGCCTAACTATAAAACTACTAAAAAACTTCAATTTTGAGAATTAAACAACAACATTGGCAAAACTAAGGCACATAAACAATAAAAGACGATTAGAGAATCGTGTTAAGAAGGAAATATTAAAGTAATCATGTAAATTAAGAAAACAGTGTAATTAAACAAAATCAACATAACTGTCAAAATGTTAATACCTAAGTAAACACAATAGTATTGGATGTCAAATTAATCCTTGAACCAAAATACGAACAGTGGTAATGATATTTAATACTTAAAAGGGAATACTGAAGATTAATTGCATTCAGAAGATCTGTAACCATTTTAAATAAAAATTCAAATCTCCTAACAATGGTCTTAAGCCAATTTTAACCAATCAGAATTTTTGAGTTACCATGACAACAGCAGAATATTGACTATTTTCAGTTAGGAACGTTAGAATCTGTAGTGACGCTTAAATGAAGAGACGCCACGCCGTGAAGGGCCCAAAATTTCAACATAAAACGTTAAAAGTGCCCATAATTTTATGAAGAAAAGGACCAGAACAACTGATGAGAGGACGTTACAATCAACCTGACCAAGGACCAGTTCAATTTAATCAAGATGCATGGAAATTAAGAAAATTAACAAGAAGAAGACGCCAAACGTACCTGAAGCCCAAGATTTGAAGAAAGAAGAATCGACATCGACGAATTAACCTACGTTAACTAATGACAATACACTTCCTATCAACTGACATTAAGTATTGCTGAATTCATTGAACTTTTAAAATAAATTCTCTTTCAAATTTAGAACTAAACTGTGAACTCTCACTATTACTGAAGGTATTAATTTTCAAGGATTGATGAACAAATATAATTTGTAAACACTAAATAACTGATGATAACCTATGTATTACACCAACGACACTGTCACACACTTTAACACCACAACATTGAATTTAAAGTAAACCTTGTTTGATTTTAATGCTCACGATCATTCAGTGAAATATTGTAATTTATTATCTTGTTTTAAAACTTCTTTGTCGTACTTAAAAGGACTCTATTTTGGCAAATTTATTTTGTAAATAATAACCAACGCTGTCTTGTGGCGAATTGAAACATTGTATTTCCAACCCAGCCATCCGCTGGGTGAACGACTATTTATTGCCGAGGCTAAAATTATTAGGCCTATATCAATTCCAATTTTTGTATAAGCGTTAACAAGAATTAACAGTTCTGAGTCAAATAAAAAAGTGTGTACCATTAACAACTGTCCCGCAATTATTTATAGAAAAATATTATGTATGTTTTGTTGTGTAGCAGTGAGTCAACCTAACCAACATTATTTCAAGTTGGTAACACGTTTCTCACACTCAAACGAGATTTGAGTTCAAGCTAGTCGGCGAACTATTCGAATTTACACTAATACACTGTAAAACCATCCAGGTAAGAACTTTTAATTGTTTTCTCGCAAAACAATTTGGCGCCTATCGGGAAGTATAAAGGAGTGAGAAGGGACACGTAAGGCACACAGGCTACCAGGCGCTTTTATAAAACCGAACGCGACTTCATAACGTTCGCAAAACATCAATATTAAACAATATTAAAACTTATAAACACTGACACAAGTCTTTTAACAATATCCATTTTGTTATTTGTATTTGCCCACTGTTCTCTGCCGAAGTGCACTAAACGAATTCCTGGACCAAACCTTACAGATAAAATCTATATTAAATTAATAATTAATTACTGGATAATACTTCAGTTGTTTCGCCCGAACAGGGACAATTTAATTATCAATAACTGAACATACTTCAGTTGGCGCCCGAATTTACAGGGACATTGTAAATTAAAGTTGATTTACAATTTAGTCGAAAAATAGTGAATGTAAATGAAACGGTCGAAGTTGAGGGTACTAGAAGTAACGAGATAAATATATTTAATCAATTATCGTTGATTATGGAAGTGATGAATAATAAGTTTGAACAACAAAATAGGAATAATGATAAGAATATGGAAATGATGAATAATAAGTTTGAAGTAATGAATAATAAGTTTGACCAACAAAATAAGAATAATGATAATTTGAACACGAGTTTAAATGAATTTAAAACTGAAATGAAGTCAGATAATGATAATTTGATCACGAATTGAATGAATTCAAAACTGAAATCAAATCAGAGATAAATGAAATGAATAATAAACTTGACAAACAAGACGAGAAATTAGGAGACATGAATAACGAATTCGTGAGTATAAGAAGCGAAATAGAAATGAGTAAATTAAGTATGAATAAGCAATTTAAAGGTATAAGTGAGAGTTTTAATGGAGTGAGTGAGAAGTTTGTTGAAATAAATAATAAACTAGAGAATGTAGAAGTTGAATTAAAACAAATAAGTGGGTGTAGTGGTATCGAAAATGATGATGACATGGGTGAGTGTGACGAAAATGAAAATAACGAAGTAACAGAAGTCCATCGCGTCAATACAGGTGAGAATAATGGTGGTAAAATAACAAAAATTACGAAGAAATAATTAACGAGGTAAGTGTTAGTTATAAAAATGAATTAACAAGTAGTAGCGGTAAGATAGTTGAAAACGAGATATATAAAAGTGATACAGTGAAAATAAATAGTGATGATGATAATATCGAAACAGTGGGGTGTAGTGAGAGAGTAGAAATCAGTATTTGTAAATTAGAGAGAGAATATGAAGAGAATTATTTTGTGTATATAGGACAGAGGGTAAAGTTTCCCCAGGTTTATTGTGAACCAAGATGTTTACAAGTGTTTTTGAAGGGCAAGAGTCCCTTAGAGGAAACCAATATGTTTTCAAGTAGTCCCTTAGTTTTTAGTAAATGTTTTTATGATTTAGTACCCTCTGTATGGAACGATAGAAAAAGTACGAAATGGTGTTATGATGAAAGGTAGAGATGTTTAAGGTTAATACAGGTTGTAACGAATTAGTAGAAAGGTTAGATATTGAGAGAGTTAGTGATATTAAGTACTTACCTTGCGAAATAGTTAGTGCAGCAAATGATGATTAGGTTGATGATATTGATTACTTACATTGTGACGAAACTGGCATAGCAGCAGATGATAATAATGATGAAATTGTAATTGACCTAATTGTGACAAATCATACTCAGGGTGACTTGACTATACTCGATGGTGACAAGTTATATGATGTAATAATATGTAATAATCCTGTTGATATTGTGGAAAAATATGAGAATTTAAACAGTCTTTATATTGATGGAGATAATATAATGAATTTAATAAAAAATGAGCTGTGTATACGTAAGTCCAGGTCATTATACGATAATGGGGGGTAAACAATTAATGTTTATGAACGTTTAACTATTTGAGTAGGGTGTTTTGAAATGAACTGTTTTATGAAATGATTTGTGGTAAACTGATAATAATGAGGATTTTAAATACTTTTGTGTTGATATGAAATATAATATAATATAAAATGTAATAATGTAGCAAAGGTAAAGTATACTCAACTTTGTGAATATTGTTAAAGTAATGAAATGTGTTCGATAAAATAATTGAATTCATTTGAAGGGAGATAATAAATGAAATTTTGTATAAGATGAATATTGATAACAAATTAAAAAATTCTTGAGAATTGAATGGTATAGTAAATGCTAAATAATTGATGATTGATTAGTAAAAAGTTCAATTGAAATTAAAGTGTAATGTCTGCAATTTTATATGCAAATTTAAAGGTGAATTGTTTATTTTCAGGCAATAATCGCAATGTTTAATGAATAAAATGTTATGTAAAATGAATGTTGATAATAAATTTGAACTTTTTAGAGAAGTGGTAAATAATTAAAGGTTGAGTATTAACAGGTTCAATTGAAATTAAAGTTTTGGAATGTTTGGAAATTTTATTCAGATGCAACTGAGATTGTTTAGTTTAATGTAATGAGGTTTATGTACATTGTGCGTGTTTACTATGTTTTATTATGTTAGTGTGTGTGGAAGGAGGAATTTAAAATAAATTCATAATTTAATAAATTATAATAAATTATGTGATGATGGAGAATGTGGTCACTAGGTTGTTAGTAACGAAATATTAAATATTCAAGTGTGTTACATCAATAATGTATGTTGTTACGTTTTATTACTTTACCAATTTCCACCACGGGACTTCTACTTACTGCGTGTGATCTTTTTACGCACTTGCCCGGATTACACTTTACACTGACTTACCACAACAGAAGACTCCAAATTACTCATAAGTCGCAACCAATATCTTTAAAGGGCAGATATGGAGACCTTAAAACACTTTCACTTACTTACCAGGTTCGTTAGGCGAAATTTTCTATACGGGATAGGTGATGTTAATTTGACGTAATAATTGACTTAACGCATGGTTACGCTATTAATCCATTTTATTTATATTCGTTTTAAAAAATTAATCATTCTCTGTTTTTACTCTTAACAGTTCATCAAACCCTTTGCTTTATCAACTCTTTAGAATATTATACGTTAAACATTTTAGAAAAACAAATTTATTACTTCAACTAATCGGTATACCTTGTATTTTATTAGACAAATGCCACATTTCTTTTATATTCTTTCTTTCAAAATATTTGGTATTCGTTTTTACTGCTCCTTTTACTTTATTTTTGAAAATACAAAAATATTGTTTATTACCTCCTGTCTAGGAAAACACATATTAAAAACAAAAAAACTTAAACTATTGTATCTCTATTTTTTAAGACAACCCAGTAGTTGCTCATACACTCACTCACACAATATTTAAATTTTCCCCCTAATATAGAGATCTCTTTATATTAAAATTTATATAACATTACGTGGCCATCGGTGTCTCCTCCAATCACATGTCCTACTTCGGATGTTTTGTCTGTTCACCACATTTTGTCACAGTCGAATTATTCACATTTAACGGTTAACTTTCGTGTTGTAAGTTAGTTAGATCACTTCCAATTATACTTTTAACACACTTTTACAAATTTTAAAAGGTTTTCGGCTCGCGAGCCGTTGTTTCATCCGGCCGGATGGGTGGTTTGTAGTCGACTGTCTTTGTTCTCCGCACACCGGGCGAGAAAGAATGTATTCATACGTGCCCAAACCATGAGAACGTTGGCCGAGGGAGTGCGCGCTAGAAGGTTAATACACGCCCTCGCTAACAATTATACATTCCTGTACCACACCGCGACAGTCTCGGCGTTACAGTCACTTCACCGTATATTCTTGGTAACAATTCCCAATGCGCACCTTGCACTGACTGTTACCAAATAGTAACTTTCAAATAGATTGGTTTACTGGTTAAAATGATCAAAACCTGTCTTACTGCTTTTGCCCCGTTACAATACCCCCCCCCCCCAATGAGAGGTTTTCTGCCGAAATAGAAAAACTCTCATTGCTAAACCATAAGAGGATCAGTGAGGGTATGGCGCCAACAACCCCCCTTTAATTTCTTAACACGTCATGGGTAAACTACCCCCCTAGCTTGGCAACTATGGCTACACCTGAACGAGATTACTGTACTTCTCTGGGCGAGATCCCAACACCATAAAATCGGACAGGTACTCACCATAGTACCACCTAACCTTGTATCATTTCACCAAAAAATCAAAAACTGGCCTTATATCATACCAGATCCTCAACCGATATGTCTCCCCTTACATACATACTGGGTTGCCTTTAGCAAGTACTGGGTGCGTACACATACTCATTGTTACATTAAACACAACATCTCCACCTTAATTCTTAATCTAAATTCCCAAACAAAATTTATATTTTAAATTCAATTCCATGTTTCAACTTTTAGTCGTTTGCCTTACGTTATTATTTCAAATCAGAATAAATCATTTAAATCTGGTTCAAATACTGCAATAAACCCAAGTCCCTTATCAAAAATTCCCCTTTTAAGATAATTCATATTATTTACTTCAATTAATTAATTTAATCATAATTCCTAAAACTCTAAAATCCTTCAAAAGGAATTTATTTTATATCTCTTATATTTCTTCACCCTTACCTAGATATTAACCATCATAATAAACAAAATAAAATGAACACCTTGTTTTATCATAAATTCCTTATCACTACATTTGTTTACAACACATATAATATAAACAATATAAATCAGTTAATACATTAGCAATGCACATAATTAGCAATGTATCTTGAGCATGAAAACACAACAGACTGTACCTCAAAACAAATCAAAAAATTTTTTTTTTAATAATGTAGTAAACTGTAATAATGTTTTATTAAACATGTATTTTGACAATTAATAGAAAGAAAAATTATAAAATAAAACTACATTGATTATCAAAAGAACCTATGACCTGATTACATTGGCCAGTATACTCAAACAGTTCACACCAGTCAGCAGCTGATGTCTCATGGTCAGGTGAATGACCTTATCCTAGACACACTACAAAAAATTATACAATGTACAATACATAACACATGTTTATAATTCTTACACTCTAACATAGTACAACATAATAAACATATTAAACACCGTCTCTCCTAGAATTAACACTTTCAACCAGTAAAGTCATTTATAAAATTATCATACCGAGCATAACATATTTAAATCAACTACTTCTGAACAAGTTATCTATTGGAAAACAGTAATTATCTGCCTTGGGCATAATATCTTTTGACTCAAAATAAAATCATTTAATTAGCTCATCAGCATCATTCAGTTTAAAATTTTAATTCGTTACTCCCCTGAGTAACCACCTTACCACACACACTATGGCCCCCCCTGGACTGTGGCGCCCAGTTGCCTCCACAAGAACGGAAGTTTTTTGGGGGTAGACGCTGCCTACCCCGTTCTTGCTTCGGCCTTACAAAACATTCGGAATTACTGATGTCCGAGGACACCAGTAATCCTACTAAACTTAGGTATATGCCCTTAAACGGTCTGCCATCCCATTTGATGGTTAGCCGTTGTTCCATAGTTCTGGTGATTCCCCTGATTAATTCCCCCCCCCCCGGTTAATTTCTAAATTCACCTCTTACAACGATAACAGCTATGGCCAGTTTAGGCAGAACGTGACGCAATTAGCCCCGACCATAGCTGTCAAAGCTGAGCCAATTCCACGGTCAGGGTTCGGTGAGGCCGTGACCGCCCGAAAGTTGGGGAATCACAAGTAAAAGATATTTATATGTTTGATATATTCAAATTTAACATCTACAATTCTCATTATATGAGGTTCATAGTATTGCTTATGTGCTCTAACATCATACATTTCTTTCTTCACTTTTCCTACTTTGACTTTTATTAACATAAAATAGTGAGTACAACAAAAGATTTACTTATTCACCTAAACTAATCTATTCCTACTTATATAGGCTATCACCAACTAACGATTGAATCTTTCATTACAATTTAATTGACCATTTGATAAAAAAGATTTACTCTCTTTCACTTCATTAAAATAAACATTTAATTTGCATCTGAATAAAATTACCAACATTTCAATTTTAGTTTTGGTTTCAAATTCTACTAACTCTTTACCTTGTTACATTGTATTACTACACTTCAATTATGAATTTCTATTAATTATTTTCATTATCAATTGGTTTGGGTGATTCTTAGTTATTCATAATAATTCGATTTATTAAAAAGGCATTAAAATATAACCTTACCCCCCTTCGTCCCTTCTAACAATCACTAACAGATTTACATAGGGTGACACCAATCTCTCAAAAATATTTACCTCAATTAATTCTCTAACTCACTTAAATCATTCTACTCTTATAACAAAATACCCGATACCCTCTTTGTACTTAGGATGTGTGCTCCCTCCCTATACTCATTCCCTTATTAGTTCCTGGCCCTTTCCCAGGTAACTCCGCCAAATCCCATTTAAAACTATTCCCCTCCCGCCACAACGCCTTGCGTTGAGGACTCTTTATCACACCACCCTCTTTACAAAATTTCACCACCATCTATTTCTTCCAATTACATCACTCTCATTACTCTACATATATGCACTCTCGCTACTGTGTCCCTACTAATACTCCGTTTCTGTATTACTTTTATTCCAGAATTCTTATTTTGTCTAATCCCCATTGAAAATATCTTTAATCTGATTCAATGCCTTATTGAAATAATTATCACCCAAACTCTATTTTTTATAACATTTCACCTTAAAATGATCATTGAAAATTACACTAGGAAATTCATAACTACCTCAAATTAATTTAATTACCTTATTTAAAACCTTTTAAACTCATTTAAAATTTATTATTCAAACATTGAACATTTTACTTTATTTAAATTGCATTACCAACTTCATACTTACATTACCTCACTCAATTGAAAAAACACATGACGCCTGTCATAGACACAACATTATAATCATTCATTACAACAAATATCATGTATAACCATATGTACCTTCTGAAACATAACAATTATATGATTCCACAACTTAACACATTTTACATTTATTCTTTTACGATTTATTCTCAAGTTCAAATCTCAGAAACATCATTTAAATTCATTAGCAAAATTTATTTATACAACATTAATTAATTAATTCATCTACAATCTATTTTAATTCAATCAGTTATTTAAACACAACATTACTTTAATTACCTTCTTCCAAAACAATTACAATTCATTTATTACAAACTCTCATTATTTATTTAATCTACTAAAATATTATTATTATTATTATTATTAAATCAATTTCTACTACATACACACATTGTTTACACAGAATACATTTTACAACACAAACACAATTAATTTCACTATAAATTTATTTACAATTTCTTGTCATTATTTTTCTGTTTACCACACCTCATTTCATTAGTTAGCTAGGTCATCACCATAAACTAAAATAATTAAAATGTCCATTCACTGATTCTTTATTTAACCCCCGTCATCGTACAATAGTCTTATTTTTATATAACAATTATCGTCTTTAATTACACTCCTATCGTTATTACTATTTATGTAATAACCCTTGCATATTAAATTTTTCCCTCTATCATAAGAATAATGCACCAGATTATTCTCCTCTATTACCTCATAAAACCCGTTTGCTCTGGTATTTGTGGTCCTGTCTCCGTCAGTATTTTTGGTCACCATAAGGTAAGTTATTTTATCATATTCTTCCACTATATCAATCACATTATAAGGTAAGTTTTTATCATTTACAACCGTATCATAAAAATAATCATCCATATCTATTTCACAAGGTAAGTATTTTATATCGTCTATTTCCTTCAATTCTAACCTCTCTTTCAACTCTTTATAACTCCTACTTAACGTAAATAACTCTATTTCCTCATCTACACACAACTCTCTCTAAATATCTCTCACCATAACGCCATATCACTTTGTCTCTCTCACTCCATGCAGAGGGTACTGCTATATTAAAACACCTCCTGGTACCTCCAGGAACAACACAAAAATTAAAAAGACAATTATTGGTAGAACATTTATCGACCCAATACATTCGTGAAGACCTTTCTTCACCCCCCACAACACCACGGGAAAATTTTACCCTCTGCCACCCCTCTACCTGTAAACTCTCTTCATACTCTCTCTCTAACTGATAAACATTTGTTTCTACCCCTTTACAACCCATTACTATCTCACTCTCACTAACTATCTCTACATCATCACTATCTATTTTCATTATATCGCCTTTTGATAGCTCGTTTTCCACTATCTTATCACTATTACTTATTAATTCAATTTTACCTCTGTCACCTTTGTATTAACTATCTTATTTATTTACTTTTAATCTGTTCCTCTACTGACTCTATCACTTGTTCCTTAAATGTCATTAACCGTTCGGTAATCTCGCTTAGCTGTTTATTCAAATTACTTTCGTTTTTTATATTTTGCTGTTCCATCTCCCCCTTTATTTCATTAAATTTAGCATCAAACTTATTATTCAGTTCATTCAATTTACTATCATTAATATCAAAGCGTTTATTGATGTCGTTACTTATTTCATTAAACTTAGTGTCAAAACGATTAGACATTTGATTAGACATTAGTTTAATCTCCCCCATTATCTCACAAAACCAATTTCTCGTTTTGTCATCAGTTTTATTACTTTCTCTAGACGAGACTGGAGTTGAATGAACTCTCACCTCGCCCATAACAGCTGATTCTGTCCAGCTTTCTTGATTTACTATATGATTTTCTGACTGAATTTCTGATTCACTTGTAACAGTTGAGTCAGACAAACTGACTTCGTTTTCCGTATTTTCCATTTTTATGAATTTAATTATTCTTTAATAAAATAATTAATTACTTATTTTTTATCTAAACAAAATCTCATAACTTCTACTCACAGTATTTTACGTCTTAATCTCTAATCACAAATCTCGTAATTTTTACTATTACAAAAACCGCCTATTATCACCACATATTTCGTACTTCAAATCAGGCCTAAACCCATATGAATAAATTCATCTGAGTTATACTGGCAGGGAACGCCATTTGTTACGTTCTATTACTTTACCAATTTCCACCACGGGACTTCTACTTACTGCGTGCGATCTTTTTACGCACTTGCCCGGATTACACTTTACACTGACTTACCACAACAGAAGACTCCAAATTACTCATAAGTCGCAACCAATATCTTTAAAGGGCAGATATGGAGACCTTAAAACACTTTCACTTACTTACCAGGTTCGTTAGGCGAAATTTTCCATACGGGATAGGTGATGTTAATTTGACGTAATAATTGACTTAACGCATGGTTACGCTATTAATCCATTTTATTTATATTCGTTTTAAAAAATTAATCATTCTCTGTTTTTACTCTTAACAGTTCATCAAACCCTTTGCTTTATCAACTCTTTAGAATATTATACGTTAAACATTTTAGAAAACCAAATTTATTACTTCAACTAATCAGTATACCTTGTATTTTATTAGACAAATGCCACATTTCTTTTATATTCTTTCTTTCAAAATATTTGGTATTCGTTTTTACTGCTCCTTTTACTTTATTTTTGAAAATACAAAAATATTGTTTATTACCTCCTGTCTAGGAAAACACATATTGAAAACAAAAAAACTTAAACTATTGTATCTCTATTTTTTAAGACAACCCACTAGTTGCTCATACACTCACTCACACAATATTTAAATTTTCCCCCTAATATAGAGATCTCTTTATATTAAAATTTATATAACGTTACGTGGCCGTCGGTGTCTCCTCCAATCACATGTCCTACTTCGGATGTTTTGTCTGTTCACCACATATTGTCACAGTCGAATTATTCACATTTAACGGTTAACTTTCGTGTTGTAAGTTAGTTAGATCACTTCCAATTATACTTTTAACACACTTTTACAAATTTTAAAAGGTTTCAGCTCGCGAGCCGTTGGCCGGATGGGTGGTTTGTAGTCGACTGTCTTTGTTCTCCGCACACCGGGCGAGAAAGATGTATTCATACGTGCCCAAACCATGAGAACGTTGGCCGAGGGAGTGCGCGCATGAAGGTGAATACGCGCCCTCGCTAATAATTATACATTCCTGTACCACTCCGCGACAGTCTCGGCGTTAAAGTCAATTCACCGTATATTCTTGGTCACAACTCCCTATGCGCACATTGCACTGACTGTTACCGAATAGTAACTTTCAAATAGATTGGTTTACTGGTTAAAATGATCAAAACCTGTCTCACCCCTTTTGCCCCGTTACAATGTAATTGATTTTCTGATGTAAATGAATGATGTTGTGTTGGCGAGGAGTATATTATTTTGATGTATTAAGGAGTAATATGAAGATGCTTAACGATTGTTAAGTAAGTAATTTGTTCTAAAGTAGTTGATTTAATGTGTTTTACTCTATATAAGGAGTTTGTTAATTTCGAAATGTGAATGGAATATTTATAATGGAAATATTTATACGTTGTAATGGAAATGTTTATTTAAATTCTGATGGGAATCAGAGCGATCATTTTGAATTTTGGGGTAAGAGTTAACGAGAGAAGGTTATACAGAATGTTGATATGGAATTCTTATAATGTATTATACTTAGACTAAGTATTCATCCATGTGTAGGATGTATCTAAAAAAAAAAACTCAGTACTTCTTAACGCAAACCAACACAGCTAAGGGGAACCAGATCAGTTAGGGATATGTTATTATACCAGGCCACTATTTGATATTTGATATTTTTGATTTCATGTTTCAGTGTCTGGTGATGCTGTGGCGGTGGCCCTGTGCTGGCCTGCGTGCCAGAGCAGGAGCGTCAAATGCCTGTCTGGCCTTGCGGTGTTGGGATCTCGAAAGAGAAGTCCAGTAAGGTCATTCAGGTGCGGTCACAGTCACTGGACCAGGGATAAGTTAACCACAATTTTGAATAAAACGTAGAAGGGGTTGTGGCGACATATCTTGGCTGATCCCTTTAGAAAGTATGAGAGTGTCAATGAGAGCTTTTATGCTTCAGCATAAAACCTCTCATTGGCGGGTCTAAATTTACATAAATATTATTTTCAAATTTTATGAATTCTATAACCTGTGCAGATGAGGCCCCTTAAGGTGAGACGATTGCCAGTAAATGTTTTCAGGACCATATATGGTTATGCAGAAAATCTCGAGTTTATTTGCAGTCAGTGATTAATAACGAAGGAATGTTGTTGACGAAAATCAGTTCGTGGCGAGTTAAAAAGGTGATACTAAGTTCAGCGAAACTTTTCAATACTGAGGACGAGACGTATGGCGGGGAGCGGAGTGAACCAGTTTAGAGACGATACAAACGGAAATTTTTAACACTAAAAGTCAGTCGGCAAACAATATCTAAATAAAGCGGACGTGGGCAGTTTCGCTCGTCGCCGGATGAGTACCGTTTTCGCCCGCATAAACAGCATAAAACGCAAATCAAAAAATGATAAATTTAATTAGTATTGGAATTTAAAACAATATAAATAATATATTAACCAGTGATCAGTAAAAATAAATTGACAGTTCGGCCGTAAGACATAAAAGTGAAAACAACAAAAAGTGCACGCTACAGGAGACGTCTCGCAGGATGAAACCATACGCAACATTAAAGGGAAGTAGACATTTCAACAATAATTAACTACTGGCTTTTCACTATATTTTAAAGTTGAGCTCAACAAAATCTAAAAATATGTAAAATGGTATGATTGTGTGAGTGAAGAATATGAATATAGTCCTAACAAGAAGCGTTGAGTTTGCGTAACCTTGATATACGTATTAGTACTTTGATGTAATAGTTATTGGAAATCAGTTTTACGCCTTAAGGCGGAATAAATGCGTTCATGATATTTTTATGTTATCAAAAGAAAATAAATAATGTTATATTTTATATTTTTTTTATTTTTTGTTTATATATTGTAACGACAGTTTGTGTCATCTGTCTTTATTTAAAGCCCCGCGATGCAAGCCAATCTGTAACGACAAAACTGGTGTGTCTCTGTAAAATGTATACCAGTTTTATATGTGTGTAAAGTGTTAGTGCGTTCGTCTCACACTGGGGTCGTTACATCAATTTTGCACTAACGATGTCCGTAGCGTTGCGGTAATTACCAGTATAACACGGCAATAATCTTACCTGTTTATATATATTGTAAAATTACATAACCAATGCACAAATATGATAACACAATCACCCCACTCTAAAAGTCAGAAATGGGAATTATGTACCTAGCTATAGAATACTTTGTACTACAGAACACTGTAAACATTAACAAAGTGACATGTAGTGTACAGAGTGAAAAATAGTGTACATAGTGAGATGGTAAACTTTTAAAAAAGAGCATCTCACAGATTTATACTGTAGATGAAAAAACAATCAATTGTAGCAGTGGACTATATTGCTGTTGACAAATTTTGTATTTTTTTGTATTTTGTGTAATTTTTATTGTGTAGGCCACAAAGGTCTTGTACCTAGGTATAATTTTATGTTTAATATAATAATTGTGCCGAAATATAAGATAACCCAGGGTTAGAAATAAAATAATACTATGTGAGCAAGATGGCATAGGAAAAAAGTTTAGAGTAAGGATACTTTAAGTAAATAATAAATAAATCCAATTGAAGGGAATTAAAATATTAAAGACCTATGTACAAGCTTAAGAAAAAATAGAAAGAAAAACCTTAGATAAATTAAATTGGATTTTAATCAAATTTAAAAAGGATTATTTTTCTATAAAGAAGAAATAAATTTATAATAATTAATAATAGCCTATATACTCAAAAGTATATAGATTCACCAATAAAAAACCATACAAAAATCTTGGTTACTACGAGTAACCAACTAACAAGATTGAATTTAATTGTTAAAACGACTGGGAAGTGAACGTTTGAAAAAAAAATGTAATGCCTATTTAAATTTGAGAAAATTAAGGAATACTTTTGGAATAACTAGTGCGAAATTTAATAAAACTGACGAGTGATGTCCACCTTATGTTAGAACTCCTTCAAGTATAACCATTCCCGACCTTAATTTGATGAAACTTTGAAAAAATCCAAATACCAGTTCCAGGCCTAGTCTCCAGCACTTCGAGATTTTGGTGAGATCGTATCCAAGTAAATTTAACTAAATTACATCTCAACTATAACTTCATAACACTAGAAACAGCACCATATCTTTAAACACTTCAGGAAAAGAGGTGAAAACAAACTTTATTATTATTTGTTAACCAAAAAATCTGCATAACGGATTCTTGTGAATTGCAGGCCGACATTAAATAATTTCTGTGTATAGTGAAGGAACGTAACCTGCGATCTGGCGGATAAACTCGCAACTACATACTACAAAAGTATAATCTATTAATTACTGTAAAGCTTGGTATTAAATTATTCATTTCTGACAGTCTCATAGTACAAAGAACTCAAAAATACCCCTGGGAAATTAATAAATTAATTCTTTATTGTTTTATATTTTATAAAAGATAAAAATATTTGTTATACAATCTATGTTTACAAAATAATATCGAACTAATGTTGTGTTGATAGTAAGAATCGATTATAACTTTCTGTATTGGGAGAAGATAAAAAACATTGTATTTATTAAATAAATATAATGAATACTTTGTTATTGGAATAAAATGTGTATTATTTTTCATAGAAGGTAGTTGTTTACAGGTTATCAGGAGACAAAGAAGAGGACGGACAACCAGAAAATATTACATACTATTGGTGTTAATTTAACCTCCAATTTGTTTGTAAACGTCAAAAATCAGCTGGTTTCATGAGCGGAGAAATTTAAATTAAGTAATTGTGTGCCAAGAGGATAATACTTTTTGCACTCTCTCTCCTAACTACGGTTAAACAACTTCATTGAATTCTCCCAAATCAAATCTAAGGGAAAAATCAGTATAATCACACACTCTCGATTTTTTTTTTTTTGTTAGAACTTTAAACATAAATTATAACAAATTACAGTGACTCTCATTAAAGCGAGATTTTCGAAAGAGCATAGATAGACGATAAAAAACCTTTTTAGGAAACGTATATTTAAGACTCCGAGAGAATTCCCGCGAGACGTTACAAGATGGCGAACCAACATTGGGGCTTTTGAACATTTGCAAATATAATCAATAAGTAACAGTAAAGATATTAAGTTACAAGATGACGCTAACAAAGTGGGGCAAATAAAACATAGTTTCCATTAAGGAAACGATACTATTAAGACTCCGAGAAGATATTACGTTACAAGATGGCGCTCAACTTAAAAGGGCTTTAATTAGGAAAGAAATTTTGAGATATTCGAAAAAATAATCTAACAAAAAACCTAATTTTCGTCGGCAGCTATGAGAAAACAAGAAATGCATAAAACCAGAGGCAGATCGAAGAAGAGGGCAGAAGACAAGGAGAAGGAAGAAGGTGGACAGGAACAAGAAATAGAAGTAGTCACGGACAGTGAAATAGAACAACAGATAGGCAACAAAGAAGAAACTGAAGCAATTATGGACACGGAAAAGGAAATAGTTGAAGAGGATGCCCAAGGGGACCAACCAGACAAAGCGGAAGCCAGAAGAGAACCAGATTGGCAAGAAATGATGAGGCTAATGATGAAGAAAATTGATAGCATTAAGGAAAGCAATAAACAAACAATAGATGAAAACTCAAGGAAACGAAATGAAACCTTGAGCGAAAAATTTAATAAAATAGATGAAAATTTTAGGAAACAGGAGGAAAACTCAAAGCAAACCAATGAGGAAAATAAGGAGAAATTTAGGAAACAGGAGGAAACTTCAAAGAAACAAAACGAAAATTTGAAGGAACAAAACAAACAAACCAATGAGAAAATAGATAGTATTCAGGAACGTTTAGTCAAACAACTAAAGAAAAAATTGAGACAATTCATGGAAATATCAGAGAAATCATGAATGAACAAAACCATGTGTTGAGAGAAATAATTAACGGTCAAAGGGAATATATGAACACCAAATTTGAAGAAAATAATAAAAATATAAAACAAATTCATGAAAAGATTGACACGATCAGTAACACACTTAGCCAAAAAGCACATACATACAAGGGGGAGACAAATAAGCAAATGGATGAAAGTTTCGGAAAGTTAGAGGAAACAATGGACAGTGGTTTCAAGAAATTGGATGAAACATTAGACAGCATTTCAGAAGGTATTAAAGTAAGTCCGAATACAGAAGAGAGCAGGAAGGAAATAGAAATTACAGAATACCAAGGTGTAATGCCATCAGAAAATAAAAATAGCCAAAACAAAGAGGATAATCAATACCTGGAAAAGAAGACCAAGAAAATAAGAAAAACATGTAGAAAGAAAATAATAAATACAAGGGAAGAATGGGAGATGATTACAGGTGGATTAATTAATGTATTTAAACTTCCAATTAACGAACAGAGGGAATTACTTAAGTTTGGATATCATTTAAATATGTCGATGATTGAAGTGCATCAGAAGATATTAGTCATATCATCAAGACGGAATATATCATTAAAAATTTTGGTAAATCATCCAAAGGAAAGAGGGAATGGAATGATATTAAAAATGAGTGAATATGTTATGTCAGAGGAGGTACAATACCTGTTAGTTAAAAAAGAACAAACAATGACGGAAGACCGGTACTTAAATGAAGGTTTCATAGCAGCAAAGTGGGAGAGCCGGATGGTAAGAAGATTATCAAGGAGAGAATTGATTCCGAACACCCCAGTAATCCAAGCAAAGGGAGTACCTGAGTTACTGGACCATGGTGAAACCAAATAATAACCAACCAGAAAAAGGGGACTGATTTTCCGATACCGACCAAGCAACCCATTGGAAAGATAAAACCCCAAAATTCAAAAACTATGTAAGGACAACTTACTTAATTTATTCAGGAACAATATGATTTAATAAAAACCCCAAATTTCAAAAAGTATGTAAGTACAACTTACTTAATTTATTCAGAAACAATATGATTTAATAAAAAACCTTAAAATTCAAAAACTATGTAAGGACAACTTACTTAATTTATTCAGGAACAATATGATTTAACAAAAAGTATGTAAGTACAACTTACTTAAGATATTTTGCAACCATTTGATTTAAAAAAAAACTATGTAAGGACAACTTACTTAATTTATTCAGGAACAATATGATTTAACAAAAAGTATGTAAGTACAGCTTACTTAAGATATTTTGCAACCATTTGATTTAACAAAAAGTATGTAAGTACAACTTACTTAAGATATTTTGCAACAATTTGATTTAACAAAAACTATGTAAGGACAACTTACTAAATATTTTGAAACCATTTGATTTAACAAAAAGTATGTAAGTACAACTTACTTAAGATATTTTGTAACCATTTGATTTAACAAAAAGTATGTAAGTACAGCATACTTAAGATATTTCGAAACAATTTGATAAAATAAAAAGACAAACCACCACGAAAATGTAAGAACAGATTATTAAATAATATTTATAAATAACAAATTTAAAATGAAATGATAGAAAAATAATATTTTGATGGTAACAAACAGAAGAATAAATAAATACAGTAGAGTCTCGGTTATCCGCCCTTCGATTATCCGCCGTTCCGTGTTATCCGCCGCCCAAGCGGCATAAAAAAACGTAAACGTAAAAATATTTTCTTTAATTACTGCAACGAAAATTTCAAAAATGCTCTTCCAGTAAAATATTTCAATCAAAAGAGTGCATGGATGACTAGTGAAATTTTTAAGGAATGATTTTTTGAAGAGTTTGTTCCTTCTACAGAGAAGTTTTTAAAAGACAACAACCTACCCAGAAAAGCAATTTTACTGCTAGACAATGCCCCAACTCACCCTGATCCAGACGAACTTAGAGATGGGGACATAAAGGCTATGTTTTTGCCACCAAATGTGACTGTCATTTGTCAGCCTATGGACCAGGGTGTTTTGGAAACACTTAAACGAAACTATCGAAGAAAGCTTCTGTCAACAGTCATACAAGAAGTTGAAGATGGGCAAAACTTGATTAAGAAGTTGAAAAGTATAAATTTGAAGGATGTCGTTTATTGGGTCGCAAGGGCCTGGGCCGACGTTGGGGCACAAACAATTGCGAAGTCATGGCATAAGCTGGGCGAGGAGAAAAATATGGCTGAAAGCATGCTAGATGAACTTCATGAAAGTATTTTGCCCTTGGTGCAATGTATCCCTGGATGTGAGGATGCATCGTTAGATGAAATAAGGAATTGGCTTTCAGGAGACGACCAATATGAAATAACTGACGAAGAAATTGTAACACTTGTTAATAGCGATGATGTTGTTGAAGATCAAGACTCTGAAACTGTTGAGCCCCAAAAGATCACACACAAAGAAGGGGTTAAAGCTCTTGAAGCAGCCATTCAGTACGTTGAGCAGCAAGAGGAAGCCAGGGTTGTCGACATAATGATGCTCCAAAGATGGCGAGACTTGGCAGCAAAGAAGCGGGAATCATCAGGGAGGCAGTCGAAGATCACTAATTTTTTTTACTCATCATGAACTGAACTCTCACTTCCAACATTTCTGACAGTGTAAGTCAATTTTATTACATACACATTAGTCTGATTCTATATTTATTTTTAGTAAATTTTTCTTGTTAAAATTTACTGAATTCTTAAACTTGAAGCATGAAGTACTAAAGTAGGCGTAATTGTTTTCTCTTTTTTTGTAAGTGTATAACTTTAATATTGTTGCTTGTTCTCTAAAATGTTTTACTATAATTTTGTAATATAATTGTACAGTACTGTATTGTTTTCTCTATTGATTTGTTGTAAAACGTGATGTTTATTAATTACATTTACAAAATTAAAATATAATTTTATGATAAATTTGCGTTTTATTTAACTCTCCCTATTATCCGCCATTCCAGCTTATCCGCCCTTCCGCCAGCCCGTTTATGGCGGATAACCGGGACTCTACTGTAAATAAAAACAATTGATGGTAATGTGCTCAAATAAGTAGAATAACGAATAATTTAATGACTACAATGAAGCTGAAGGAGGATAATAATTAATACAACAATAATTTAGAATTTCTCGGAATTGAAAATGATATAAGAAGAAATGATACGGAGAAAATATGTCACAAGAAGGAAAGTTAAAAGGATTTTAAAATAATGCCTATCAATAATGTTATATGCTATTAGTTAATGAAAAAGAAGAAGGAATCAAGAAGAAAAGAAATACATAATTAAATGCAAACAGCTACAACATGAAGAATCCCAAAAGTGTTTAGTATTAGTCGCTAATTGACTACTTGTAAGTTTTTTATTATAACGAATTGACCGTAGAAATGTTCCGGCAATCATTTTCCTGAGCAGGGATGATGTTCCCCTGGTCTCAGAAGGTGTAAGGATGGACAGCGGAGTATTGGACCCAAAGTGGCCACCCAAACTGAACCACCGCACAGGATAGGGAAAAATGTTAGGGAAATTGAATATTTAAGGGATAATGATAAAATAGCTGAAAAGAGTGATATTAGATTCCAGAAGTATGAATGAAGAAAATAGAAGAAAGATGGCAGACAGAAGCTTAATTTTATTGAGAAAGCGAGTTTATAAAAGTAAATAGAAATATAAGTGTTAAAATAAGTTTTTTATAATTAGTGTGACCAGCCCTCATCAAGTAATATGTGAAGGACCACTACCCAGATAAATAAATCATTGATGAATTTGCCTCCAAGAGAGAGAGAGAGAGAGTTGAGTAGGAAATTAAGCCTATTACCATTTAACCGAATAACAGGTGTTTAACCAATCAGAAAGGAAGGAAAATTATGAAGATTAATGGAAGAATCCGAAGATTGAAGAGTTCAAGAATTTATTTAAAAACAAGTAAACAAAAATAAATCTGTTCTAGTGGGGGGGCTTTATGTAACGTTACATAACCCATGCCCAAATATGATAACACAATCACCCCACTCTAAAAGTCAGAAATGGGTATTATGTACCTAGCTATAGAATACTTTGTACTACAGAACACTGTAAACATTAACAAAGTGACATGTAGTGTACAGAGTGAAAAATAGTGTACATAGTGAGAGGGTAAACTTTAAAAAAAGAGCATCTCACAGATTTGTACTGTAGATGAAAAAACAATCAATTGTAGCAGTGGACTATATTGCTGTTGACAAATTTTGTATTTTTTTGTATTTTGTGTAATTTTTATTGTGTAGGCCACAAAGGTCTTGTACCTAGGTATAATTTTATGTTTAATATAATAATTGTGTCGAAATATAAGATAACCCAGGGTTAGAAATAAAATAATACTATGTGAGCAAGATGGCATAGGAAAAAAGTTTAGAGTAATGATACTTTAAGTAAATAATAAATAATAAATAAATCCAATTGAAGGGAATTAAAATATTAAAGACCTATGTACAAGCTTAAGAAAAAATAGAAAGAAAAACCTTAGATAAATTAAATTGGATTTTAAACAAAATTTAAAAAGGATTATTTTTCTATAAAGAAGAAATAAATTTATAATAATTAATAATAGCCTATATACTCAAAAGTATATAGATTCACCAATAAAAAACCATACAAAAATCTTGGTTACTACGAGTAACCAACTAACAAGATTGAATTTAATTGTTAAAACGACTGGGAAGTGAACGTTTGAAAAAAATGTAATGCCTATTTAAATTTGAGAAAATTAATGAATACTTTTGGAATAACTAGTGCGAAATTTGATAAAATTGACGAGTGATGTCCACCTTATGTCAGAACTCCTTCAAGTATAACCATTCCCGACCTTAATTTGATGAAAATTTGAAAAAATCCAACTACCAGTTCCAGGCCTAGTCTCCAGCACTTCGAGATTTTGGTGAGATCGTATCCAAGTAAATTTAACTAAATTACATCTCAACTATATCTTCATAACACTAGAAGCAGCACCATATCTTTAAACACTTCAGGAAAAGAGGTGAAAACAAACTTTATTATTATTTGTTAACCAAAAAATCTGCATAACGGATTCTTGTGAATTGCAGGCCGACATTAAATAATTTCTGTGTATAGTGAAGGAACGTAACCTGCGATCTGGCGGATAAACTCGCAACTACATACTAAAAAAGTATAATCTATTATTTACTGTAAAGCCTGGTATTAAATTATTCATTTCTGACAGTCTCATAGTACAAAGAACTCAAAAATAACCCTGGGAAATTAATAAATTAATTCTTTATTGTTTTATATTTTATAAAAGATAAAAATATTTGTTGTACATTCTATGTTTACAAAATAATATCGAACTAAAGTTGTGTTGATAATGAGAATCGATTATAACTTTCTCTATTGGGAGAAGATAAAAAACATTGTATTTATTAAATAAATATAATGAATACTTAGTTATTGGAATAAAATGTGTATTATTTTTAGTAGAGGGTAGTTGTTTACAGATTATCAGGAGACAAAGAAGAGGACGGACAACCAGAAAATATTACATACCACTGGTGTTAATTTAACCTCCAATTTGTTTGTAAACGTCGAAAATCAGCTCGTTTCATGAGCGGAGAAATTTAAATTAAGTAATTGTATGCCAAGAGGATAATACTTTTTGCACTCTCTCTCCTAACTACGGTTAAACAACTTCATTGAATTCTCCCAAATCGAATCTAAGGGAAAAATCAGTATAATCACACACTCACGATTTTTTTTTTTGTTGGAACTTTAAACATAAATTATAACGAATTACAGTGACTCTCATTAAAGCGAGATTTTCGAAAGAGCATAGATAGACGATAAGAAACCTTTTTAGGAAACGTATATTTAAGACTCCGAGAGAATTCCCACGAGACGTTACAAGATGGCGAACCAACATTGGGGCTTTTGAACATTTGCAAATATAATCAATAAGTAACAGTAAAGATATTACGTTACAAGATGACGCTAACAAAGTGGGGCAAATAAAACATAGTTTCCATTAAGGAAACAATACTATTAAGACTCCGAGAAAGATATTACATTACAAGATGGCGCTCAACTTAAAAGGGCTTTAATTAGGAAAGAAATTTTAAGATATTCGAAAAAATAATCTAACAAAAAACCTAATTTTCGTCGGCAGCTATGAGAAAACAAGAAATGCATAAAACCAGAGGCAGATCGAAGAAGAGGGCAGAAGACAAGGAGAAGGAAGAAGGTGGACAGGAACAAGAAATAGAAGTAGTCACGGACAGTGAAATAGAACAACAGATAGGCGACAAAGAAGAAACTGAAGCAATTATGGACACGGAAAAGGAAATAGTTAAAGAGGATGCCCAAGGGGACCAACCAGACAAAGCGGAAGCCAGAAGAGAACCAGATTGGCAAGAAATGATGAGGCTAATGATGAAGAAAATTGATAGCATTAAGGAAAGCAATAAACAAACAATAGATGAAAACTCAAGGAAACAAAATGAAACCTTGAGCGAAAAATTTAATAAAATAGATGAAAATTTTAGGAAACAGGAGGAAAACTCAAAGCAAACCAATGAGGAAAATAGGGAGAACTTTAGGAAACAGGAGGAAACTTCAAAGAAACAAAACGAAAATTTGAAGGAACAAAACAAACAAACCAATGAGAAAATAGATAGTATTCAGGAACGTTTAGTCAAACAACTAAAGAAAAAATTGAGACAATTCATGGAAATATCAGAGAAATCATGAATGAACAAAACCATGTGTTGAGAGAAATAATTAACGGTCAAAGGGAATATATGAACACCAAATTTGAAGAAAATAATAAAAATATAAAACAAATTCATGAAAAGATTGACACGATCAGTAACACACTTAGCCAAAAAGCACATACATACAAGGGGGAGACAAATAAGCAAATGGATGAAAGTTTCGGAAAGTTAGAGGAAACAATGGACAGTGGTTTCAAGAAATTGGATGAAACATTAGACAGCATTTCAGAAGGTATTAAAGTAAGTCCGAATACAGAAGAGAGCAGGAAAGAAATAGAAATTACAGAATACCAAGGTGTAATGCCATCAGAAAATAAAAATAGCCACAACAAAGAGGATAATCAATACCTGGAAAAGAAGACCAAGAAAATAAGAAAAACATGTAGAAAGAAAATAATAAATACAAGGGAAGAATGGGAGATGATTACAGGTGGATTAATTAATGTATTTAAACTTCCAATTAACGAACAGAGGGAATTACTTAAGTTTGGATATCATTTAAATATGTCGATGATTGAAGTGCATCAGAAGATACTAGTCATATCATCAAGACGGAATATATCATTAAAAATTTTGGTAAATCATTCAGAGGAAAGAGGGAATGGAATGATATTAAAAATGAGTGAATATGTTATGTCAGAGGAGGTACAATACCTGTTAGTTAAAAAAGAACAAACAATGACGGAAGACTGGTACTTAAATGAAGGTTTCATAGCAGCAAAGTGGGAGAGCCGGATGGTAAGAAGATTATCAAGGAGAGAATTGATTCCGAACACCCCAGTAATCCAAGGAAAGGGAGTACCTGAGTTAATGGACCATGGTTAAACCAAATAATAACCAACCAGAAAAAGGGGACTGGTTTTCCGATACCGACAAAGCAACCCATTGGAAAGATAAAACCCCAAAATTCAAAAACTATGTAAGGACAACTTACTTAATTTATTCAGGAACAATATGATTTAATAAAAACCCCAAAATTCAAAAAGTATGTAAGTACAACTTACTTAATTTATTCAGAAACAATATGATTTAATAAAAAACCTTAAAATTCAAAAACTATGTAAGGACAACTTACTTAATTTATTCAGGAACAATTAGATTTAACAAAAAGTATGTAAGTACAACTTACTTAAGATATTTTGCAACCATTTGATTTAACAAAAACTATGTAAGGACAACTTACTTAATTTATTCAGGAACAATATGATTTAACAAAAAGTATGTAAGTACAACTTACTTAAGATATTTTGCAACCATTTGATTTAACAAAAAGTATGGAAGTACAACTTACTTAAGATATTTTGAAACCATTTGATTTAACAAAAACTATGTAAGGACAACTTACTAAATATTTTGAAACCATTTGATTTAACAAAAAGTATGTAAGTACAACTTACTTAAGATATTTTGTAACCATTTGATTTAACAAAAAGTATGTAAGTACAGCATACTTAAGATATTTCGAAACAATTTGATAAAATAAAAAGACAAACCACCACGAAAATGTAAGAACAGATTATTAAATAATATTTATAAATAACAAATTTAAAATTAAATGATAGAAAAATAATATCTTGATGGTAACAAACAGAAGAATAAATAAATAAATAAAAACAATTGATGGTAATGTGCTCAAATAAGAAGAATAACAAATAATTTAATGACTACAATGAAGCTGAAGGAGGATAATAATTAATACAACAATAATTTAGAATTTCTCGGAATTGAAAATGATATAAGAAGAAATGATACGGAGAAAACACGTCACAAGAAGGAAAGTTAAAAGGATTTTAAAATAATGCCTATCAATAATGTTATATGCTATTAGTTAATGAAAAAGAAGAAGGAATCAAGAAGAAAAGAAATATATAATTAAATGCAAACAGCTACAACATGAAGAATCCCAAAAGTGTTTGTATTAGTCGCTAATTGACTACTTGTAAGTTTTTTATTATAACGAATTGACCGTAGAAATGTTCCGGCAATCATTTTCCTGAGCAGGGATGATGTTCCCCTGGTCTCAGAAGGTGTAAGGATGGACAGCGGAGTAATGGACCCAAAGTGGCCACCCGAACTGAACCACCGCACAGGATAGGGAAAAATGTTAGGGAAATTGTATATTTAAGGGATAATGATAAAATAGCTGAAAAGAGTGATATTAGATTCCAGAAGTATGAATGAAGAAAATAGAAGGAAGATAGCTGACAGAAGCTTAATTTTATTGAGAAAGTGAATTTATAAAAGTAAATAGAAATATAAGTGTTAAAATAAGTTTTTTATGATTAGTGTGACCAGCCCTTATCAAGTAATATGTGAAGGACCACTACCCAGAGAAATAAATCATTGATGAATTTGCCTCCAAGAGAGAGAGAGAGAGAGAGAGAGAGAGAGAGAGAGAGAGAGAGAGAGAGAGAGAGTTAAGTAGGAAATGTAGCCTATTACCATTTAACCGAATAACAGGTGTATAACCAATCAGAAAGGAAGGAATATTATGAAGATTAATGGAAGAATCCGAAGATTGAAGAGTTCAACAATTAATTTAAAACAAGTAAACAAAAATAAATCTGTTCTAGTGGGGGGGCTTTATGTAACGTTACATAACCCATGCCCAAATATGATAACACAATCACCCCACTCTAAAAGTCAGAAATGGGTATTATGTACCTAGCTATAGAATACTTTGTACTACAGAACACTGTAAACATTAACAAAGTGACATGTAGTGTACAGAGTGAAAAATAGTGTACATAGTGAGAGGGTAAACTTTTAAGAGCATCTCACAGATTTATACTGTAGATGAAAAAACAATCAATTGTAGCAGTGGATTATATTGCTGTTTAAAAAATTTTGTATTTTTTTGTATTTTGTGTAATTTTTATTGTGTAGGCCACAAAGGTCTTGTACCTAGGTATAATTTTATGTTTAATATAATAATTGTGTCGAAATATAAGATAACCCAGGGTTAGAAATAAAATAATAATAATATAAAATAATACTATGTGAGCAAGATGGCATAGGAAAATAGTTTAGAGTAAGGATACTTTAAGTAAATAATAAATAATAAATAAATCCAATTGAAGGGAATTAAAATATTAAAGACCTATGTACAAGCTTAAGAAAAAATAGAAAGAAAAACCTTAGATAAATTAAATTGGATTATAAACAAAATTTAAAAAGGATTATTTTTCTATAAAGAAGAAATAAATTTATAATAATTAATAATAGCCTATATACTCAAAAGTATATAGATTCACCAATAAAAAACCATAAATAAATCTTGGTTACTACGAGTGACCAACTAACAAGATTGAATTTAATTGTTGGGAACTAACGATTGGGAAGTGAACGTTGTTCAGTATTAAACAAATTGATATTTAATTAGTATTTAATTTAATGCAACCTAAGGGATTTTAATTTACACTTAAACACTTTCTAAATAATTTCTTCGGGCGCCATCTTTTTACCAACTGTAAGAAGAAAATTACCAAGGTTCGAATCAGCGAACCGGGAAATGCAGAACTGGTTATTTAAGAAAATACAACTGAATTACCATCACAACTATTTTAATTCATTTTTTCAGATTAAAATATGGTTTTATAAAAGAAAACATGAAAATATATCACGTAACCTAATTGCTAATGTTATAGATAAAAATGTTCCCCTTCCCTTCTCCTACTTTTGCGATCTTATAGAAAAAACAATAACAACATTTATTATGCATGATTAGAAATAAATACATATTATAATCTTAGAATTAGTTTTGAAAAACACGGAAACCAGCACTTCAAATTTTATTATATAATTAAACAAAACCCTCACGCTCGCTCACATACTTCCCAATTTAGATTTTCCCCTTTAACTCCCATTTTATTTAATTTACCCCATCTGTTTTTGGATTTGGATTGAAAAAATATAATAAATTTTAATAATTCTGTGTATATCCTGGTAACTTATCTGCCTCGAGTCCGAATTCTAGTCCAGACGACGTCACATCGCTTTCCGTGCGCACTTTTACTTTAATTCATGATTATCGAACTGTTAGATTATAATGAAAACTGTTAATCACACTTTTAATAAGAAATTTTGAATTTAAGTCATGTTTTGAAATATAGTATTCACATTCTTTACGGTGCGGGCGAATATCACGCACAGCCGGCGAACACACAGTACTTCGCCTAAAACGGGCGAACCGGCGACGCGCAGTTGTTTAGCGTCCGCGGTGTTCAGAAGTTACATGCCGACTGTGTAAATACTGAAATGTACTGAATTTCACATTTTTGTTGTTCTGCGGGCCAAAAACGGTACGCAGTCGGCGGCGACCGGAACTGCCCACGTCCGTCTGCTGTTGAAGTTGATTGCCGACTAAAGCTTTGTTCTCTGTGTCACAACGCTGTTGGCTCTGACACACCCAGCATTCATGTTATGTAATACGCTGACGTAACGCTCGCCTGATGTCTTGTTGCATAATTTGTTTACTGGTTTCGTGTTCGTCATTTGTTGACCTTGGTACAGTTTGTCGGTTGTTTCTCGTTTTGAGAACATATTCATAAGTAATTTTAACACAGCAGTGCTGCCACGTTCACTTGCGTCGCAAATAATAAATTTACCGTTCTTTATAAAATTTTATCCCTAATATTCGAAAATGTTATTTATTAAAAAGAAAAATACAAACTTCTTTACATTGCCTCAGGTAGGCCCAAAATTGCCCCGCTACAATACCCCCTCAATGAGATATTTTATGCCGAAGCATAAAAAATCTCATTGACACATTCATACTTGCTAAAGGGATCAGCCAGGATATGTCGCCACAACCCCCTTTACGGTTTACAAAAAAATATAATCAACTCACCCTTGGTCCGGTGACTGTGACCGCATCTGCATGACAATACTGGACTTCTCTCGAGATCCCAACACCGTAGAGTCAGACAGATACTCAACGCCCCTGCTCTGACGCGCAGGCCAGCTCAGGTCCGCCGCCACAGCATCACCAAACACTGAAACAACAAATCAAAATATCAAATAGTGGCCTTATACAAACACCGTATCCCCAACTGATCTGTTTCCCCCTAGCGGTGCTGGTTTGCGCTAAGAAGCACTGGTTTTGTTTTTTACTTATTACTAACATATATATCAGAATACCTAAGAACAACATAATACCCACTTTAAAATTCCATACTCCCAGGCTATCTACTTTTTCTTATTAACTTTATCCCAAAATTCAAAATCATTGCCCTGATTCCCCTCAGAATTTAAATAAACAGACGACCGACTCATAAACATTTCCCATTACCATATTACATTTCTCTCATCCCCAAATTAAAATGCATTTAAATATTTAAATTCATAAAATTCTCTTAAACTAACAAACACAATATAACATAAGAAAACATAGTACATTAATAATTCACATTATTATTATTATCTTAAAATAAACATGTATTTAAAATTTACACATTTTACATCATTAAGTTTGCATATAAAATCAGAAAATTACCTTTTAATCTCAATTTAACTTTTATTAATTCGTTTCTCAAAATTTTTTTTTTCCAATCTTCATTTTACACCTCCTTTCATTTATTATTCCCTTTCATTAATTTGGCTGATTCTACGTTATTCATTATAATTCACTTTATCAACTTGGCATTTACCCATAATCTTCCCCTTTTATTACTCTAACGCTCCCTTACAAAATCTTTAACTAGTATGACACCCCACTATCAAAATCTACTAACCCTTCTCTATCTCTAACTACTTACTATTTTAACTCAATTCGCCACCTTCTCTCAATATATAAAAAAAAATACTCTCTAACCCTTTGTACATAGGATACGTGTTTCCCCCCCCCAAAAAAAGCTCAATTCCCGTTCTCTGGTTCCTGGATTCTACCTAAGGCAACCCCGTCTCCACTAAAATCTATACCAAATCCCGTCCCAACCCTTATGTTGCGGACTCCCACATTACACTACCCCTACTACAAATTGCCATCCCCAAAATCTCAATCTCATTACCTCACTACAATTACAACAAAATAACATCAACAAAATAAACAATATATCGCTCAAAATTCTACATAAATTCTCCATAACTACTGTGTCTCCACTTATACTTCTCAAAATTCTATAACATACATTAACTCAAAACAACATTACATTATTTTCATCTCTACTATTCCTTTAACTTTGACTTCAATTTGGACAGATCTATATGTCCCACAAAAATTCAACTTGGACTGACTTAAACATTTTACTCAAATAATTACTATCACCCATTTCTATCTTTTGCAACCCATTGAAAATTTTAACTATCACAACTTTATTTCATTTTATTTTAAAATCTATAAACACATTGAAAACATATTATTATATTTTTATAATCCTTAATTCCTAATATACTAAATGCAATTAACACACTAAGACATAATAAACACATTATAGGAAGTATTTAGTGCATCTATTTTTCAAATTCAAACAAAATTATTGAGTAGCAAATCATCATTATTAATTAAAATATAGCAAATTTTTAATACGTTATCCCCTTGGATAACCTCCCAGCCACACACACTATGACCCCCCCTGGACTGTGGCGTCCAGTTGCGTCCACAAGGACTGAGGTTTTGGAGGAATGTTACATCTCCGTGTCCTTGCTTCTGCGTTACACTTGAAAAGGTATAGATATCATCATATCTTTTTCTATAATTATGCGCCCCTAATATGGGTCTACCACCTGGCTCTGCTGTTCCTCCTCGAACAGAGTGGCAGCCGCTGTTCCATAGTTCCCGGGATTTCCCCTAGTTTCACCCCCCATTAATTTCTATTTTAGACCAATTTCAAGCCAGCTATGGTCAAGGGACTTGGTATGACCATAGCTAACAGCTCGCCAAAACCACGATTAGTGCTGGTAAGGCAGTAATCGCCCGAAAAGTCGGGGAAATCATCTCTTCCTTCAGGCATGTATACATCATCATTTTTATGCACGGCACGGCAATTTATCAAGGTATAATGTAAAATTATACAAAAAGGTGTGCCGTGCATTTTCGCCATGTTGGCCTCCGATGGAGGTAACACTCTCGGTTACCCCCAACACTTTCCGCTATCTACTGGGGCACATGCCACCCCAGCAACAGCAACTTACTAACTAATTCATTACAATTGAGACTAAACTTTCAACCGTTGCAGTTCCACACTCCACTGTTCTATCACTTCATTGAGCACCAATCTACCCCCCAAAATTATCCCCACATCTTGTATTGATAACAAGTTTTTATTTTACTACACATTTCTTCAAAACGTTCCTATACTCACTGATACTAAAATTTGACAATTATATTTGGTCACTTATTTCTAAAAATTTATTTAAATTTAAAATTATACACATCCAAAGTTTTTTTTTTTTTTTTTTTTTTTTTTTTTCAAATGCTATTTACATTGAAGGCTGACTCTATTGTGACTTACACTACGTCTAGGAAGGTCGCAGTCGCCTGAAATGCCAGGTCTCGCTGCAAAAAGAATAGGCACAAGGTAGATATACTACGTGAATTCACGTCCCCCCTCTGCAACACACTATTCCCCCTCTCCTACCATTTCTTCAATCCCGCTTTCTACCTTGCGCCGACCCCTCTTGCCCCAAAACTCGTCGTTTCGGGTCAATCAGAAAATATTGTCAAGGGCTCCACTTTAATTTTGCCCTTGACACTAAAATATTTAATTTGTATGCACTGCCTTTTACTTAAATGCAGCCTCCATTATTTACAAACACTCTAAGGCAGTGCAGGCACGTGACAGGTACACCGAAACCGCTGCGCCTGGAGTGTATAAAAAAAATTTATGTCACGTACCTGTTGGGGTCCCCCTCCCCGTTCAAATGTGTAGCTAAGTTTTCTACTTTATACCAATTTTGGTGGAGCCGGACCATCGTTGTTTTCACCGCCCGAAGGAAGATCTGCCAACCATGGCCCGCCTCCGAGTTCCGAATTCCACGGCCAGGACTGGTAAGATCGTGACCGCCCGAAAATGGGGGAGGATCCCTTCTGTAAACAAACAATAATATTTAAAAACTTATTTATAAACATAACACAGTTACAGTGACCTATATAATTTTAAATTCGTCGCATTTTGAGTACCTACTATTTCCTGTGTCGCTGGGTTCCTCAGCACATATGCATTCTGCATTTTTATTTCAACAATTTCATAAGGTCCTTCATACAACAAGAAAAACTTCTTTATTTCTCTATCTTGAGCACTGGACAAATCATGTCTTTTTACTAACACTAACTGACCTACCTCATACTTGGTCCATTTACCCTTGGCATCATGTTTCTGTTTTCGTCGCTCTCCTCTCGTGAGTAAGTTCTCGTTGGCCAATCTAATTTTCATGTTCCTGTCCAAAACTTGACCTTCAGGTGGGTATGTGAAAAGTTGTTCCAATATCCTGGGCGGCCTTGTTCCCCTGATCAACTCATGCGGCGTAAATCCCGTGGACTCATGGGTGGTACAATTCAGCCACTCCTCTACTTTCTTTACGTAGGATGGCCATTCTGTGTGTTTGGCGTGACAGTACGCCCGAAATATCCTGCCAATCTCTCTCATCACCCGTTCTGCTTGGTTCGACTGAGGATGGTACACTGCCGTATGCTTGGGTATGATGCCTTCCCATCCAAGCGTCTGCCGCCACTTGCCGCTTATAAACTGTGGACCGTGGTCAGATAATATAACTTTCGGTTTTCCAACATTGAGCATGTAGTCTTTTACTATTTTCTCACTAAGTACTTTACTAGTGGCTCTCTTAATGCTATATAACTTTACAAATTTTGAAAAAGTGTCTAAAACTACAAATACATATAACACACCCCCTCTACCTCTGGGTAATGGTCCATATAAATCAACCGCAACTAGATCAAAAGGTTTATCTACTTTTATGTAATTCATCTCCCCTTCCACTCTGTAATTCACTACTTTCGATTTTTGACATAAATCACACACTCTCAACACTTTTCTCACTCTCCTCTCCATATTCTTAAATATACATGACTCTTTCAAAACATTAGCACACTTTCTCGCACCAAAATGACCATACCTTATATGACAATCCCAAACGATTTTATCTATTAACCCCTCAGGTATAACTAGCCTTCAATCACGCTCCCCACCATCTACTTTTTTAAACAAAATATCTTGATATACTTGAAATCGCTCATTATATTCTGATCCCGCTACATCTGTTTCTAAACTAACAATTATTTTACCCAGTTTGCTATCAGATCTTTGCAAGTTTTTAATATCACTTAATTCCTCTCCAAAAATTCTATCTTCTCTAGTTAGCCTAAAAATTTCTATTTCTTTAAGGTCCCTACCAGTTTTATTATCTATAACATCTATTCTAGAAAGTGTATCTGGTACCTTATTATCTGACCCCTTTATGTACTCCCATGAAAAGTTATATTCTTGTAAGGCTAATACCCACCTGGTTAATCTGCTGTGTGTTAGCTTACATGAATTCAGAAATGACAGTGCCTTGTGGTCCGTCCGGATTATCGTAGTATTCCCTGGGATGTAGGTGCGGAATTTACCCACGGCGAACACGATACTTAGAAGTTCTTTTTCAGTTGTCGTGTAATTCTTTTCCGCCAATAACAACGATCTACTGGCGAAGGCGATCGTCAGGTGTTCCTTGTCGCAGCTCTCCTGGTATAACTCCGCCCCTAGCGCTACATTGCTGGCGTCGGTCTGCAAATAAAAAATCTTATTAAAATCGGGATGATTCATCATGATCATGTGACTGAACTTTCTCTTAATTTCATTAAACGCAGCTCGTTCCGTATCGCCCCATCTCCACTGTTTATTCTTCTGCAGCACAGCACTCAGTTTGGATGTTGTGTGCGCGTAGTTCTCCTGAAATTTCCTGTAAAAATTACATAGGCCTAAAAAACTCTGTAATTGCTTAATGTTTTTTGGTTCAGGGAATCGCATTATGGCCTCGACTTTGTCAGGGTTGGCTAATATCCCCTCTTGTGTAATAATAAATCCTAAAAAATGTATTTCTGTCTGCAGAAACTTAGACTTGTCCCAATTCACTGTTAAACCCCCTACTTGTAGCTTATCTAATACATATTCTATGTGTTCTAAATGTTCAGTGAATGTTCTAGAGGCTATCAAAATATCATCGACATATACAGTTAAAAAGTCTAAATCCTTAGGTTGTAAAATATTATCTAAACATTTAATGAAGCTGGCAACACTGGTGTTTAATCCAAAAGGTAAGCGTTTAAACTGGTAATTCTTACCGTTAAAAAGAAAAGCTGTGTATTTCCTGCTCTCTGTTGCTAATGGCACCTGCCAGTATCCAGCGGTCAGGTCTAAGGACGTCATGTATTTAACTCCGCTAAACTTCTGCAAAATCTCATTTATGGGTTCCGGAGATTCTCTGTCCGGTATAATAATTTGATTAATTTTCCGAGCATCTAAACATAACCTTACCTTGCCATCCTTTTTTATCACTACCACCAAAGGATTTGAATAGGGTGATACTGAGCGTTCAATGATGCCTCCTTGCATCATCCGGTCCAGTTCCTCCTGTACAGCCCTTCGTTTCGAAAACGGCACCGGGTAGCTCCTCTGCATGTATGGTGCATGGTCCCGAACTTTCAGTTCGCAGATGTAGTCCTTCGCTTTCCCTGGTGATTCATCAAACACCTCTCTGAACCGCTCCACAACTGCCCACAATTCCTGTTGCTGAAGATTTCCTACAACTGTATTTTCATTGAAAAATTTGTCGGCTCTATTTGCCCACACACTCTCATTACGCTCATGCATTTCTCCCTCCTCACTCTCTGGACTATCACTCTCTAGACATATATTTATTTTAGTTTCTAACTCTCTATCGCTTATCTGCTTATGTAACATTTTTATTCCCGTGACTTTAGTTTCATTTACTACTTTCTTAAACTCTATTCTGACTGGTTTATTCCCCTTCTCAAATTTTACTATTTGTTTATTGAAATCTATTACTGCTCCGTTTCTTTCCAAAAAATCATTTCCCAATATTACATCTAGACTTAACCCTTTAACTACTAGAAAAGTGTTTTCAAATTCAACTTCATTTATTAAAATATTTAATTGTACTTGTCTGGTTATTCTTTTACTTCTCACCCCAGTTACCCCCACTACTGTAACCCCGGCAACTGGCAATGACGGTATATTCTTGTTTAACTCTTTTAATTCACCCATGACATTTTCAGAAATTACTGAGATCTCACTACCGGTATCAATTAAAGTTTTATAATTCTTACCTTCAATGTTAATCGTCACCTCAGTTAATCCTGCTCTGCGTTCCATCACCTTGTTCTCCTCTTCTTCTAACAGTTCCTTCGCCATGTCCATCTTGATAACGTTATTATGGTATCCGTTGATTATTTGGACCCTCCTGTTTTCCGTAGACGATGGTTCGGCCCGCTTCTCCATTGTCCTCCCTAGTTTTCCGTGGGAGGGACCCGCCACAGCTGCATGATTTCCTCCTCTACCTCTATTGTAATGTCCTCCTCTATGAAATTCTCCTCCTCTCGACTGTTGATTTGGTGGTGGGTTTGCTCGCTCATTCCTGGCGCACTCCCTGTTCCGATGACATCTGAAACAATTTGTTCTATTAGCATAATTGTCGGTTTCACATGCTCTACACCTCCAACTCTCGCCCCTGTTATCAAAACTTCCTCCCCGCGCTCCTCTATGAAAACTCTGTGTACCCCTGTTCTGATAGTAATTATTATTATTATTAGGGTGTGTTACTACTGGTGTGTTTGGACGTCGCCCTATGTCGCGTTCCCCTATATTCTGTAGCACGTCTAGCATGCTCTCTAATTCATTGATATTTGTAATCTCTCTAGTCATTAACGTGATTTGCACCTCTCTGGGCAGGTGTTTGCTAATATGTCTTACAAATGATCGGAATGGTAACGGTGGTTCTAGATACTTAGCTTCGTTATATATCATCATCACATAGATTGTTAGGTGGTTATTACTCCTACCAAAATTCCCATTACCCATTATTTTACTTCTTAAGATTTCTTGGTCTTCTTCTGACCAATATTTGTTTCGAAAAGCTACCTCAAAATCTTCATAACTTCCCCATTCGGTATGGTGTACTTCTGACCATATCTCGGCACTACCTTTAAAACATTTGATAATCTTCAGCAATTTAACCTCCCAGCTGCTACTATTAAACCGATTAAACTCCCTAACCCTATTTAAAAATTGCATTGGGTGTACTCTACGATTGTCACAATTAAAAGTTTCTAATTCTATTTCATTATTTGTGTCTCGCGTCATAAATATGCGTTCAGTAACATTGTTTACATTTTGATTTTTTACTAAACTTAATTCGTCTCTTATACTACTAATGTTTTGTTCAAGTGAATATAATTTTTTGTCATTACTGCATTCAGACTGTGTGTTATTTTTTGCTATTACTTCAATAGATTCATTGACTGCTTGTATTTCTGTCTTATAATTACTTTCAATTTCATTTATTTTAGAGTCTATCTTATTTTGGTGTTCATCAATATTCTGACTAAATTTTTCAATTGTCATTACTACGCTACTCAACTTACATTCAGTTTCAATATTACATTTAATAATTTTGGATTCTATGTCATTGTTATACTCATTCATTGAATTTATTAATATTTCATTATTTTCATTGATTTGCTTCTCAACTCTATCTATCTGGCTATCTATTTCATTAAATTTAATATCTATCTTTTGTATTGAGTCATCTAACTTGGTCTCTACTTGGTTAATTTTATTAGTAAATTCTACTTTGGTATTTTCACAATGTTTGTTAATTTCTTGTATCTCACTTTTCAACTCGTCTTTCTGTTCATCTAATTTGTTATAGATTTGGTTTTTTAACTCATCGAATTGACTGCCAAAACTATTCTTTTGAATATCAAATTTACTGTTCATTTTCTCGAACTGCTTTAATAGAACACTCATCATATCATTTTCTACTTGTTTACATTTTGTTGAGATTGGAGTCGATAGATTACTCGAGTCGTCTATAGCTGATTCAGTTAGGCTAAATTCTTTTGATTGATTTACTGGGGTTGAATGAACCCCTGGTTCTCCCACACTAGCCGACTCGCTCATTTCCACTACAATCTCGTTATTATCTGCCATTTTGGGGTGATAAATCTTTTAGATATATATTATTGCATGTAACACATACAGTACTAAAAAAAAAAAAAATATTCTACTCACTCGTACTACATATAATCATGACATAACCTTAATACGTATCTTAACACATTTTTCCGTTATCTTACACAACCATTATTCTGCTCTCCCAAGTAGGCCGTATTTTATATGAATGTATTTATATAAAATGGTCCCTGTTCGGGCGCCAATTTTTCAGTATTAAACAAATTGATATTTAATTAGTATTTAATTTAATGCAACCTAAGGGATTTTAATTTACACTTAAACACTTTCTAAATAATTTCTTCGGGCGCCATCTTTTTACCAACTGTAAGAAGAAAATTACCAAGGTTCGAATCAGCGAACCGGGAAATGCAGAACTGGTTATTTAAGAAAATACAACTGAATTACCATCACAACTATTTTAATTCATTTTTTCAGATTAAAATATGGTTTTATAAAAGAAAACATGAAAATATATCACGTAACCTAATTGCTAATGTTATAGAGAAAAATGTTCCCCTTCCCTTCTCCTACTTTTGCGATCTTATAGAAAAAACAATAACAACATTTATTATGCATGATTAGAAATAAATACATATTATAAACTTAGAATTAGTTTTGAAAAACACGGAAACCAGCACTTCAAATTTTATTATATAATTAAACAAAACCCTCACGCTCGCTCACATACTTCCCAATTTAGATTTTCCCCTTTAACTCCCATTTTATTTAATTTACCCCATCTGTTTTTGGATTTCTGAAAAAATATAATAAATTTTAATAATTCTGTGTATATCCTGGTAACTTATCTGCCTCGAGTCCGAATTCTAGTCCAGACGACGTCACATCGCTTTCCGTGCGCACTTTTACTTTAATTCATGATTATCGAACTGTTAGATTATAATGAAAACTGTTAATCACACTTTTAATAAGAAATTTTGAATTTAAGTCATGTTTTGAAATATAGTATTCACATTCTTTACGGTGCGGGCGAATATCACGCACAGCCGGCGAACACACAGTACTTCGCCTAAAACGGGCGAACCGGCGACGCGCAGTTGTTTAGCGTCCGCGGTGTTCAGAAGTTACATGCCGACTGTGTAAATACTGAAATGTACTGAATTTCACATTTTTGTTGTTCTGCGGGCCAAAAACGGTACGCAGTCGGCGGCGACCGGAACTGCCCACGTCCGTCTGCTGTTGAAGTTGATTGCCGACTAAAGCTTTGTTCTCTGTGTCACAACGCTGTTGGCTCTGACACACCCAGCATTCATGTTATGTAATACGCTGACGTAACGCTCGCCTGATGTCTTGTTGCATAATTTGTTTACTGGTTTCGTGTTCGTCATTTGTTGACCTTGGTACAGTTTGTCGGTTGTTTCTCGTTTTGAGAACATATTCATAAGTAATTTTAACACAGCAGTGCTGCCACGTTCACTTCCATCGCAAATAATAAATTTACCGTTCTTTATAAAATTTTATCCCTAATATTCGAAAATGTTATTTATTAAAAAGAAAAATACAAACTTCTTTACATTGCCTCAGGTAGGCCCAAAATTGCCCCGCTACAACGTTTGAAAAAAAATGTAATGCCTACTTAAATTTGAGAAAATTAATGAATACTTTTGGAATAACTAGTGCGAAATTTAATAAAATTGACGAGTGATGTCCACCTTATGTTAGAACTCCTTCAAGTATAACCATTCCCGACCTTAATTTGATGAAACTTTGAAAAAATCCAACTACCAGTTCCAGGCCTAGTCTCCCAGCACTTCGAGATTTTGGTGAGATCGTATCCAAGTAAATTTCACTAAATTACATCTCAACTATAACTTCATAACACTAGAAACAGCACCATATCTTTAAACACTTCAGGAAAAGAGGTGAAAACAAACTTTATTATTTTTTGTTAACCAAAAAATCTGCATAATGGATTCTTGTGAATTGCAGGCCGACATTAAATAATTTCTGTGTATAGTGAAGGAACATAGCCTGCGATCTGGTGGATAAACTCGGAACTACATACTACAAAAATATAATCTATTAATTACTGTAAAGCTTGGTATTAAATTATTCATTTCTGACAGTCTCATAGTACAAAGAACTCAAAAATACCCCTGGGAAATTAATAAATTAATTCTTTATTGTTTTATATTTTATAAAAGATAAAAATATTTGTTATACATTCTATGTTTACAAAATAAGATCGAACTAATGTTGTGTTGATAGTGAGCATCGATTATAACTTTCTGTATTGGGAGAAGATAAAAAACATTGTATTTATTAAATAAATACAATGAATACTTTGTTATTGGAATAAAATGTGTATTATTTTTAGTAGAGAGTAGTTGTTTACAGATTATCAGGAGACAAAGAAGAGGACGGACAACCAGAAAATATTACATACCATTGGTGTTACTTTAACCTCCAATTTGTTTGTAAACGTCAAAATCAGCTGGTTTCATGAGCGGAGAAATTTAAATTAAGTAATTGTATGCCAAGAGGATAATACTTTTTGCACTCTCTCTCCTAACTACAGTCAAACAACTTCATTGAATTCTCCCAAATCAAATCTAAGGGAAAAATCAGTATAATCACACTCTCGATTTTTTTTTTTTTTAACTTTAAACATAAATTATAACGAATTACAGTGACTCTCGTGAAAGCAAAATTTTCGATAGAGCATAGATAGACGATAAGAAACCTTTTTAGGAAACGTATATTTAAGACTCCGAGAGAATTCCCGCGAGACGTTACAAGATGGCGAACCCAACATTGGGGCTTTTGAACATTCGCAAATATAATCAATAAGTAACAGTAAAGATATTACTTGGATTTCGTTGTCCATGACGTGTCCGGTACTTAACTAAATATCACTATAGTATTGACGACTCGGTGTTATAAAAAACTTAGTGTTCCGAGTCGTCAATACTATAGTGATATAAAGATATTACTTTACAATATATAGGGGTGTGTTAATCCCGGTTGGCGCCAAATTGTTTATTAAAACAATTAAAATTACTTAATAAAGTGTTTCCAGCTATGACGATCGGGGCGTTCAAATAATTCCCGCTCGTGCAGCCTTCTCAATCGTGTAGGCAGTTGTGCAAATGGCAACTGGAGTGCTGCTCATCAAACCTAGCCTTCGTAAATAAACACAAGTAATATAATGCACTCCCTATGAAATAATAACAACGGTTACTCCCTGTAATAGTGATTTTAATTTTTGATAATTAATATTTTCAATTTTTGACAATTAAAATGTATTTGTTGATTAACAACTTTGCACCGACTTTATACATGAAACAATTATACTCGGGGTGACGAATCAATTCTGGAATGATGCGCTCGCATCAGCATGGCAGCTGAACGTTTTGTTATTACAATTAATTTCGTTCCAAAATCGGTGCATTCTTTTGATTATAAGGCAAAGAATTCCGATGATTACAATAAAAGTATTTTACCTTATTCTAAGTGTACATAAATAATAAGGTGTGTTGTTGCAATCTGTTCTGTAGTGTCGTTAAATGTGTTTCGAAAGTTCGTGTTTAACCAATAGGTTAGATTTTATGTTAACAAATTTTCAGTGTGATTATTTTTCTTAAATAATCTGAAAGAGAAATATTCGGTTTATAGTGAGATCAATTTACTTTTAGTAAAATTTAGAGTGATTTGGTTTTTGGAAATAAGGTAATTCAATGGTACTTAACACATCAGCATGACTACCAAGTTTTCATTCATTGGATCGGAAGAGGATTGGGCTGCAATAAGTTCTATTTTCATTGATCTTTGGACTTATGTAGGTCTGGCGTCCTTTTCATATAGTATGTGGTCATAATTTTCTTTTAATTTTCAGTTTTATGGTCCTGGATCTTTAATGGACTGCTCTAATGGTTCGTCTGTTTCTTATCCAGTCATGGTTTTGAATTTCGTTCACTGTTTTACATTATTTAATGAAAAATTGGTCTTCCAAACTTTGGCTTCTGTCCTGGTAGACTGACGCTTTACGAGTAACGGTATCCAACGGTAATTTCATCTTCAACGGTGGTTTCTATGGTAACTAAAGAATTCTGATTGGCTGAGATTGATATAAATCCATTGTTATCAAAAATTGAATTCTTTTCAAAATCCTAGTATATCTTCTGACTGCTGTTATTCCTCTATCTTCCTTCCTGATTATTAAATATTGTCACTATAGTATGGATTTCCTTTCATAGATTATTTTGATACCCCACAAGTTTGGGTTATTTTAGGTTTTATGTTTTTACAATTATGTTAATACTTGTTAATTACATTTCTTTTTGTATTCAAATGCTTATTATAATATTTTGTTTTACAAATGATTTATAATTTATTCTTGGTTAGTCCTTCACTTCGGATTTGCTAATTTCTTTGTTAATTTGTTATAATTTGTAGTTGTTTGTTTCTGACAGTTAGGCATTTTCATAGGCCTAAGTAGCCATTATGGTATTTGACTTATTTCATTTAAATTACATTTCCTTTTGGCCTAAAGGACTTTATTTTGTTATTATAATTGGCTGTATCATTTATTGTTGTGTTTTAGGTCTGTTTATGTATTATTATTATGTCACTATTATTTTATACATAAATGTTTACTATTTGGTTTCCTCGTTTTCCAGTCATACATTTCTTAACTTTTTTACTGATTTACTTTGCCAATAATAACAATGTGGCTATTATTTACTATTTTTTGATCTTTTTAAATACAATACTTAGGCCTATGGTCTGTATAACTCTATCAGCCATATCCAATTCATAACTTGCTTGAATAATTATTTAACTATTATTTGCTAATCTTTGTTTACAACTCATCTTATTTTATATTATTTTTTAGGTGATAAACAACATCACTTTTATGAACTTATAACGATCCCTTATAACATGGGTGTTTTTTGATTTGTTTTTAACTCCTTAATTTTTAAACAATCTTTACTTTCCCTCCATGTTAACACTATCTGGTTTTCCCTTCAGGGCATTCTCCCTTTTAATCATAATTGTATTTACTTGAATTTAATAATAACATTCTTTCTTAACTAGTTACTGTCTTATCAGTTTATACTGCTATTCTTAATTAGCCTACTAATATTCTTCACTTTTTATCATTTAGTGTTTCCTTTGGATTTATTAATTGTTCATGATTTTATCATTCACTATTTTTCACTATATTACCATTCTTTATTTTACACTATTCTCATTCAATCATCACCTTCACTTTTAAATTATTTATAGTTTATTATAATTTAATTAGTGTACTTTCTTTATCACTACACTTTGGGGTTTTTACACTTTCATTTTGCACTTCACAAATGTTTTTGTTTTTAAGTGTTTCTGAATGGGTAATCCCTCTAATTATTATCTCACTACCGTACTATCTCTTTCATTATAATATCTCATTAATAATATTAACAATTTTATGTCCTTATATTTCTATCATTACATCTAACTCTAAATTGTGGGTTAGTTTGCTTTTTTATATTTATATTTAACATTGTTTAATTGGGTTTCTTTCAATTCCATTACTATTGTCCATTAATGGATAATAACATTTACTTTTTTTTTCGTTAATTATTGTTGTCTTGATTGTTCATCTCTTCTTTCACAGCACTAACACTTATCTTAAAAATGAACTTTTTCTTGTGAAAACTTACTTTTTTCGTCGGACGCGTTCCGGCGTACGTATCCGCCTTCTTCAACTTTTAGTCTGACTGCCATCATTTCGTAACGGTTTTTGTGTGGAAGGTGTAGTGGGGGTGGTGTGTGGAGGAAAGGGATTGGCGCAGGGATTCAACTTGATGTTTGTTTTTTGTTGTAAAATTGTGTCAAAAAGTGTATGTGATTTTTATTGTAATTGATCGTTGAGTATGTTGTTTGGTTGTGTTGTGTGGTGTTTATATATTTCGTATTGTTCAGTTGTGTTGAGTTTTCGACCTTTAGGTAAGTAATGTAAAATTTCGAGGTTAGTGTCTATATTGGTGTAACTGTGGTTTTCTGTGTGTATGTGTGTGGCAAATGCGGAGTGTATATTGTTGTTGGTTAGAGCTTTTAAGTGTTCAGAATAATGGGATGAAAAAGATCTTCCTGTCTGGCCGATGTAGAAACTATTGCAGTCATTACAATTTAATTTCTAAACACCTGTTTTGTTATATTTGTCTATGTCTGTGTTTGTATTATTGATGTGTTTTTTAATGGTATTGGTTGTTCTGTATGCTATTTTGTATTTGTGTTTTCTGAATGTGTTGGCGATTTTGTGTGTGTAGGAGTTGCGGTATGTGAGTGTGATGTATTTATTGTGTTGTGTGTTGATGGTATTTTGTGTTTTGTTGTTTTTGTTTTTGATGCGTTTGTGTAGTGTGTTTATTAAATTAGGGTTGTAACCGTTTTTGATTGCTATGTATTTCATTGTGTTGAGTTCGTCGGTGTAATCTTGTTTATTTAAAGGTATTTTAGTTAGTCTATGGAGCATATGGTTGAAGGCCGCATGTTTATGTTGTGTTGGGTGGTTTGATGTGTTGTGTATAACCATGTCAGTTGTGGTTGGTTTCTAGACCTAACAATTAACAAAACTACACACGTACAATACACAAACAATACACACACGTACAAAATATACAGGAAACCAACATGGCATGGTTATACACAACACATCAAACCACCCAACACAACATAAACATGCGGCCTTCAACCATATGCTCCATAGACTAACTAAAATACCTTTAAATAAACAAGATTACACCGACGAACTCAACACAATAAAATACATAGCAATCAAAAACGGTTACAACCCTAATTTAATAAACACACTACACAAACGCATCAAAAACAAAAACAACAAAACACAAAATACCATCAACACACAACACAATAAATACATCACACTCACATACCGCAACTCCTACACACACAAAATCGCCAACACATTCAGAAAACACAAATACAAAATAGCATACAGAACAACCAATACCATTAAAAAACACATCAATAATACAAACACAGACATAGACAAATATAACAAAACAGGTGTTTAGAAATTAAATTGTAATGACTGCAATAGTTTCTACATCGGCCAGACAGGAAGATCTTTTTCATCCCGTTACTCTGAACACTTAAAAGCTCTAACCAACAACAATATACACTCCGCATTTGCCACACACATACACACAGAAAACCACAGTTACACCAATATAGACACTAATCTCGAAATTTTACATTACTTACCTAAAGGTCGAAAACTTAACACAACTGAACAATACGAACTATATAAACACCACACAACACAACCAAACAACATACTCAACGATCAATTACAATATAAATCACATACACTTTTTGACACAATTTTACAACAAAAAACAAACATCAAGTTGAATCCCTGCGCCAATCCCCTTCCTCCACACACCACCCCCACTACACCTTCCACACAAAAACCGTTACGAAATGATGGCAGTCTGACTAAAAGCTGAAAAAGGCGGATACGTACGCCGAAACGCGTCCGACGAAAAAAGTAAGTTTTCACAAGAAAAAGTTCATTTTTAAGATAAGTGTTAATTATTGGTCTGGTTTCCAATATTACATTTGAGTGCATTATTTCTCTCGCTCATATTCTTTATTACTTGTTTGTGTATCATCATTGGTTTTCAGTTTTATTTATTTCCCTTCATTTTGGGTTTGTTTCTTTTTCATTCCCCTCCTTCTTCATTTTCATTGTATTTGTTTAATACTTTGGTTTTCCACCTTCTCCTTTGGGTTCATTTTAACATGTTATATTGAGTCATTTAATTCCATGAATTTGTTTCATTTTTGTTTGGTTTTGGTTTTTTCCCTTCTTCTTTTGATTTGGTTAATCACCTTCTTCTCTTCTTTGGTTTTATTCTTGTTTGTTTTTTGTGGTTCCCTTCTTCTTTTGTTCCCTTTTGTTGGGTCAATCACTTGGGTTGGGTCATGTCATCGTTTGTCGAGTCATTGTCTTTATATTTTATTTATATTAAGCATTTTATTTAATATGAAGTATTATTTTATATTTAGAATCATCTTTTTTATCCCTGGTACTGGGGTGGCTTATTTGTTTTGTAACATAATACCTGTCCTTCAAAATTCATTTTTATAAAACACTAGTATAGTTTTTTATGAAATTATCAGTTATATATAATCTTTTTCCTTTTCTTTCTTGTTTGTTTCTTCATTCTTATTTCTCTTCTTACTTGATTCATTCCATTTTAATTGGATCTGTTTTTATTTATTTCCATTAGTGTGTTCTCCCTTTTATACATTTTTTTCCCTAACTTTTTAGTAGCTGGTTTCTTCCATTACTACTCATTTTTTCTGATACCAGAGGAACATCATCTCTGCTCAGTTTATTTTTTGATTGCTGGACTTTTCAACAGTCAATCTTAAATACCTTTTTTGTCAACTTGTGACTTAAATTAATAATAATAATATATTTTGGGATTGTCCACCTTGTGGTTTGTTTTTAGATCACTTTGGCCTTTTACTCATTCTTCCTTCCGCTGTACCTTTACTATATACTGTCATTTGCTCATACAGTTGATTGTTTTTTATTTATTCATATGTTAATTTCATCATATCTCACTTTTCATTAGTTTGTTTTTCTATTCTTCTTGTGATCATTTTAATTATCTTAGACATCTTTTTACTTTTTCTTGGTTGTTTAGCAATATTCTGCTTTAGCCATTTTCTGTATATTTGTTTTATACATAACTTCTCTTTTTCCTTGTACCAGTTCTGATTTTTTTTTTTTTAATACATTGAATGTATTATAATTTTATGTATTTATTTTAGCAGTTTGTGCTTGATTTTATTTTTGTTTATTTTATTTTGTATTAAATATTATTCTTAATAATTTTTGTAAGTTAGTTTTTCTTACTTTATAGGAATTTTTGTAACTTATTCCTTTCTTGGTATTTTTTATTTAAATATTGTCGTAAGTTTGTGGTTCTTACTTTTTTATAGGAATTTTTGTAACTTATTCCTTTATTATCATTTTTTATTTTATACTTCATATATCAACTTTATTTGACTGTAAGTTGATCTTACTTTGTAGGAATTTGTGTAACTTATTCCTTTTTTAATACTTTATATTAGGCCTCATAAGTCATCTAAATATTGTTGTAAGTTGTGCTCACATAATTTTTGAATTTTGGTATTTGTTTATTTTATTTATTGTAATTTATTTTTCTTCATAAAACTTTTTTATTGAAGCTTGATTGTAAACTCCTTTTATCTTTTTGGTGGTTATATTACTTATTTCATAAGTATTGTTTCCATTATCTTTCGTGATGACATAGGGTGATACATGTTATTATACATTGGACCTTGTTATTTATACTTTTTTGTAAGGTGATCTTCTCCTTTTCTTTCATTATTATTGCCTTCTCTTGTATATTACACTCTTTCTGCGGGATTACTACTAGGGTGGTATTTGGATGTTTTATAGGTTTTTATGTTCTCTTTTAATAATTCATTTCGCCACTTCTTTCCTTTGAACTGCGTTCCGTGGTCTGTTATTATCATCCATGGTTTTCCAACTTCAGTGATGTATTTAGTTTTTATTATTTCTAATATTTTCTTAGTAGAAGCTCGGTTTATTGCATATAATTTCTTGTACTTTGTGTAATGGTCTAATATTATTACAATAAACTTGTATTTATGTCTTCCTCCGCTACGTGGGAATGGTCCACATATGTCGAGGAATACTTTTTCTAACTTTGTGGTTGAGGTGATGGGTATCATTGTTCCCTCTTTTTTCTCGTTATTGGTCTTTACCATTTGACATATTGTCCATGTTTTAATATTCTGGTTTACTTTTCTTGTTATATTTTTGATAAAGATTTCCTCCTCCAATGCTTTTACAATTTTTACGGTTCCCATATGTCCGTATCGAACATGATAATCTTTAATTATCTTATTTTCTAATGATTTTGGAACTACAAGTTTCCATGTGCTATTATTCTTTTTTGTTCTAATAAAGAGTATATCTTGGTGGATACAATAATATTTATTTATAGTTTCTTCATCTTCCAATAGTCTTTTTCTTATGTTTAGTAATTTTGAATCTTGTTTCTGCTGTACCACTATTTCATTTGGAATATCTTCCAGGTCCTTTCTATCCTTTATTATACAAAACACTTTGACGATCTTCTCCTTTTCTCCTTCAAATGTTTGGTCTACTACATTTATTCTGGATAATTTTTAAATTTATTTATTATGGTTTATTAGTTCTCATTTAATTCGTCTTAGTCATTTCTTGTTTTGGTGATTATTTATTGGTTTAATTTAATTTAATACTCCTTCCTCTCCATTGGTTTGCATGGTCATTATTCTGAGAATCAGTCCCTTTTCTCTGTGTTCATTTTCAGTGAGTCCATCATTTCCTCTGCACTTGTGGTTCGGATGACCTTGGTGTGTAGAACTATTTTCGTTCTTGTGAAATAGGTATTTTCTATCTTGTACCATAATTCCTCTAATACCATGTGTTCATTTGTCTCCATGACTATGTCATTCACTACATTTTGATTAATCAAAGAAGTTGTTAATTGTACCTCCTTCGTTAATGTCGTTATTGATTTTTTATTTTGCATTTCCCATTCTGGTGTGCTCCAGTGTTTTAGGGACCTCCTTAATTTGTTATACACTGTCTTGTTGTAAGTCCTTTCTATTTTTGGCATCTTCCATTGAAGCATAGATTTGCTGAATTTTTCACCTGCTGGTTTGCTGTGAATTCTCTCTATAATTGCTTTTAAGGTCCTCCTACAGTCTTTGTATTTCATTAACTTGCTTTGGTCGGTAAGGGGCAAATTAAACATATCAATTAGTCCACTCTTCCTCATCTCCACTTCTTCTCATGTTTGTATTAGTTTCTTTTTATATATTTTTCCTATCTCCCTTGTTTTCTTCATCTTCTTAATTATTCGACTCTTCTTTATTCTTCTACGGTTGGCTTTTATGCACTTGATTTTCTCGGTGTCATTGTTACCTTTATTTTCAGAAAACAATACACTTGTTTCTTCTACAATTTCCATCTCCTTACTACCTTCAGAAGTGGTGTCTAGTGTTTCATTCAATGGTTCGAAATCACTATCTAATGTTTCATTAAGTTGATCTACTGGGTAACTTGTTTCTTCCCATCTCTTGTTCATCCCCGTTTTTGTCTGTTTGACTTCTTCACGAAACTCTATTAGTATGAATCTTAATTCTTCTATGTTCTTCTCACCATCTTCCTTCGACTGTCTTTGGAGTGTTTCACTACTATTTTCAATCTTCTTATTTAATATTTCAAGATCCTTCTTTATTTGCCTCTTCAGCTCCTCGCTCTTTTTTTCTAATGTTTCTTGGTTTCCTTTCAGGGCTTCATGATTGCTTTCCATCTTATTATTTAGACGTTCTCCTTCAAGAATTCCCTGTCTTCCTTTCTTTGTTCTCTTGTTTCTTCCTTTATCTCCTCTTGTAGTAATTCTAATTTTTATTCAATTCTTCCTTGTTTTGGTCCATTTTATTATCTATTTTTCCATTAATTTCCTCCTTGTTTCTGTTTAATTGTTCCACCAAAATCCTCATCATTTCTTAGAAATTGGTGTCCATTAATTGGGCTGGTTTGACCGGTTGGACGTCAACTACTACTTCTATTTCCGGTTCTGGTTGGTTTTGATTTTCCGGTTGGTCCTCCTGGGGATCCTCTTCGAACAATCCTCCGATCATTTCTTCAATTTCTTCCATTTCTTCTTGGTTGGTTCCTTTCTTTTTTAGGTATCTTGTAACCATGGAATGTCTCCTCATAATCGCCGCTGGTCTTCTTCTAAAGCCTCACCGGTTGGTCGCCAATCTGTAACGACAGTTTGTGTCGTCTGTCTTTGTTTAAAGCCCCGCGATGGAAGCCAATCTGTAACGACAAAACTGGTGTGTCTCTGTAAAATGTATACCAGTTTTATATGTGTGTAAAGTGTTAGTGCGTTCGTCTCGCACTGGGGTCGTTACATCAATTTTGCGCTAACGATGTCCGTAGCGTTGCGGTAATTACCAGTATAATACGGCAGTAACCTTTCCTGTTTATATTGCAGCGTGATAGATAATCCACTAATAATTAATTCAGATAAGATCATAAAAATAATTAAATTACATATACTCAAAGAATGTCAAATGAAATTCAATTACACTTCAAAGGAAAACACCACTATAAAAGAAAAACAATAATTAAATAATAAAAATGCAACCAAAAAATTCAAAGAAAATAAATTAAAGGAAACTCATATTAAAAAAATCAGGAGATTACCCAGGAGATTAGGAGCAGGTGATAAACAAAATACCCCAAACACAAGAAGAAAGAAGAGTAAAGTTAGTATCAGGTGATAAACAAGATACCCCGAAACCAAGAAAGAAGAGTAAAGCCAGTATCAGGTGATAAAGAAGATACTCCAAACCCAAGAAGAAAGAAGAAATTTAGAAACAGATAATAAAGAAGATACCCCGAACCAACCATCGGTCAAAATAACACTAAGTACCTTGGTTTACCCAAGAAGAAACCCAAGAAGGAAGACGAGAAGAAAGGAAGATATATAAAAGGAAGAACCACAATAAAAACCTATTACTAACTACCATGAACCCCAAAACCAAATGTTAATACCATTAAAGAAAGTATAACACCCCAAAACCTTATGAAATTGTAAATAATTATAGACAAAAGTATTGAGTAGTATGATAAGAAATGCACCAACTAAAGTTATTATATGGTAAAAAATAAACAAATCTTCACAGTCCATTATGACTAAAGGTCTGGTCTGAGAATAATAAAACTCAAATATAAGTCAGAACCACCAGTGAATGTGTACCAGTGGAAGTGTTTTTAAATGTAATAAACTTCAAGTTGTAGTGTAACTATAACTTAAACAAGGCAATAAAATAACTTTTATATTTTATAATTAACAGGTAATGAAATATTAAAATGAAAAATATTTCCTATATTTCATAAATAAGGTCACTTTGTTATCTCAAGACATTCATGGTAATGCCAATAATAAAGAAAGTATGTGGGGAAATGTTTACTATACAAGGGGATTTTAGATAATAATACAATATAATCAGAAAGGACTGAAAATAGATTAAGTTTTAATAAAATTAAGAAATTTAATGGCTAATAATGTTCAAAGCCATGAACTCCATTTTAAAAAGAGTTCCTATAGAATAAGGTCTATATTTAGAGTAAGATGTTTTAGTTATATAACAGCATGCCTACAAATTAAAATGTTTAGGTATGGATGCTGCATTAATTTATAAAATGTTTTAAAATATATGTTCAAAATAGTTCCAACAAACATGTCTAACTTTGAAGACTGCTAACTAATGTCAAATATTATTTTTTGTAACTGTAGCATGAATTAGATGCTACACATATCAATAATTATGTAAACAATTTTATTTCATGTTATGTTAACTTTTAAAAGTCAGAGGAGGTGTAGAATTAACTTTATTTGAAAAAACCATATATGTAAAATACTAAATTCTAGGCCAAATAATGAATTCACAAAAATACATATAAACTAGTTAATTCACCAAGGAACCATGTAAACGAACAAGATTTATGTAAGGTGGATCAATACCTAACTACTGTAAATGATCCTATGATTTAAAAGAGTAATATAGAAAAAGTCTTAAATTATTAAAAATTTTCGAAATGTTAAAAAATAACTATTTCAGAGGAGAAACAGTAAATTAATAAATTATCACTAAAAGACAGTTCAATGTTAAATTTATAAGGTATTAAGGAAAGCGAAAGATTTGTGACCATCTGAAATTTATTATAATTATATTTAGAACACCTAAAATGGCAGGAATTGTGTACAAGAACGGAAACAGGTTTTTGGGCCTAGATTTCCAAAAAGACAGAAATATGGTAATTTTAACAATAATCTCAACAAATATGGACTATGACATATCAAATTAAACATAATGAGATAAATAAACCAATTATGTGGTTAATAGTTCATGAAAGCGAACAATAAACTAAAAATATTCCATATATAATGTACCATATAATTATGTACATAGGAAATGAAAATTATTTTAAAAATACTTTTCCAATATTAACTTGGCAAGATATTTCCTAAGACGAAGAAAGTAAATTAGTTCTTTGTTAACATTCAATGAGAACGGTTGATGCCAATGGCGTTCTAAAACCGTATAACGGAGTGTAATGGAGTAAAGGTTGAATATTAAGTGAAAACGAGAGTTACCTATATTAACACTTTTTGACTTAAACACAGTGAATTAATCTACCACAATAGTGAAAACAATTAATACACAACACAATACCAGTGAATTAAACCTTTCTAACAACCTAACATTAATAATTCACTTCGTAACACCTATTCGAATTTTCGTCATAACCAGCAAACATTGAATACATATAAAATAAGACAATTAACACCAGTGAACATTGAACACTTATCCAGGATACAAGAACAACGCTATAGACAATATACACTATCACGGAGACCATTAAAACAGTTGTGAAAGGGAATTTATTATCAGAATTTCCAACCATCAAGTTGCAGTAATATTCGACAACGTGACGTGCCGCCATTTTGATCTTCCCGTGATGCAAAGTAACCACCAGCCACAGTCATCGAGTTGTATTGTATACTACACACATTTATATATTATTAACAAATTGTCATTTTTTACTTTTAAGACTTATATTTTTGTACATGTTATACTTTCTAGGCCTACCCTTCTCTGACTATATAAATATAATCGTTATAAGAACCTTTTTCAATATTTTATATAAAACTAACCTGTAATCGCAAATCGATATATCCCTGTGAAGGAGTCGAACAATTGCTCAACATCGATTTTAAATCGATTTTTAAGAACTATAATTAATAAATCAAATTATTTCAATGATCTGGACTTTATAATTATTTCACATCTTAAATTAAGAATTTAATTAACTATAGGACTTACTGGAAGACGATAAATCTTGACTGAAAGAGATATACTGGAGCAGCGCTGAAAATCACTAATCGATTACAGCAAGAAGATAATCTGATTAACTCCGGATTTAGTTAAGATCTACCAAAAGTGTAAATTTAATCAAAATAACCTCACAGAATTTTGAAATTTTAAACAAAACACAGAACCAGGATTATTTCTAATTTATTACCAAAACAACCAAACATAAAATTTTTTTTTTAATAAAATTTGTTTCTTTTAATTTGAAAATACACCAAGAATTTGATTATTTGTAACCAAAGTAAACACGTCTAAGCGTTACAATAAATATAGGGGTGTGTTAATCCCGGGTGGCGCCAAATTGTTTATTAAAACAATTAAAATTACTTAATAAAGTGTTTCCAGCTATGACGATCGGGGCGTTCAAATAATTCCCCCTCGTGCCGCCTTCTGAATCGTGTAGGCAGTTGTGCAAGTGGCAACTGGAGTGCTGCTCATCAAACCTAGCCTTCGTAAATAAACACAAGTAATATAATGCACTCCCTATGAAATAATAACAACGGTTACTCCCTGTAATAGTGATTTTAATTTTTGATAATTAATATTTTCAATTTTTGACAATTAAAATGTATTTGTTGATTAACAATTTTGCACCGACTTTATACATGAAACAATTATACTCGGGGTGACAAATCAATTCTGGAATGATGTGCTCGCATCAGCATGGCAGCTGAACGTTTTGTTATTACAATTAATTTCGTTCCAAAATCGGTGGATTCTTTTGATTATAAGGCAAAGAATTCCGATGATTACAATAAAAGTCACTATAATATTGACGACTCGGAACACAATGTTTTTTATAAGTAAAAACGTAAAGTTTTACCTTACAGCCTAAACCGGCTTTCACCTATAGAAGGCTTCATCAGAGGCTGTCGTTAGTAGCGCTGCTCGTCTTGTTGTTGGCGACGAGAAAGTGTTTCGAAAGATTGAAGCTGTGTGTGTGTGGTGAGATGTGTTCGAATAATGCGTGCGATTTGAATTGTGTCTGTTCGTTTAGGATGTCGTTTTTATTTGTTTTTGTGTGTTTGTATATTTCTAATTGTTCTAGAGTGTCTAGTTTTCGGCCTTTTGTGTGTACGTGTAGTATGTTCATGTTATTGTCGATGTTTTTATATGTGTGGTTTGCTTCAATGAGGTGGTTTGCGAAGGTAGATTCTGTAGTGGTGTGGAGTGCTTTTGTGTGTTCAATGTATCTCTGTTTGAAGCTACGTCCTGTCTGGCCTATGTAGAATTTACTGCAATTTGAACAATTTAGTTTATATACACCGGGTAGATCGAATTTGTTTTGTGCTTTGGGCATGCGTTTTGATAGTGTGTGTTCTGTTTTGTTAGTAGTTTTGTAAGCGATTCTGTATCCTGCTTTTTTGAATTTGTGGGCAATTTTTTCTGTTTGTTTGTTGATGTATGTTAGTGTTATGAATTTGTTGTTTTCTGCCTTTGTCTGTTGTTTGTTTTGTGTTTTGTGTAGGAGTTTACTGACTATTGTTCTGTCATAACCGTTAGATTCTGCTAGATATTTTATCGTGTTTAGTTCGTCTTTGTAGTCTATTTCATCTAAGGGGATGTTGTTAAGTCTATGTATCATGGTTCTAAAAGCAGCTAGTTTGTGTTGTATTGGGTGATTGGAGGTGTTGTGTATTAGTGTGTCAGTTGTAGTTGGTTTTCTGTATATACTGAATTTGTGCCTGTGTTCTAGTTTTGTGATGGAGAGGTCTAAGAAGTTTATGGTATTGTTGTGTTCGTATTCGGCAGTGAAGGTTATGTTTTTATGTATTTTGTTTATGTGCGTTAGTAACTGTTCACATTGTCTTTTGTTTCCCCTGTATAGTATTAGAATGTCATCAACGTATCTGTGCCAATATAGTATTTTATGTGAGTGTCTGTCATTGTTTGTGAGTATTTTTTTTTTTTCTAAGTGTTGGAGGAAGACTTCTGCTAGAATGCTGGATATGGGGGAGCCCATGGGTAGGCCGTCGTTCTGTGTGTAGTATTTATTGTTATATGTAAAGTAGTTTTGTTTTGTGATAATGTTCAGAGTTTCTGTTATTTCATTGATAAGTTCGTCTGGTGTGTTGTTCTGTTTGAGTTTGTTTTGTAGGATGGTGATTGTTTCAGAGATGGGGATGTTTGTGTACAGGTTTTTAATGTCAAAGGAGGCTAATGTGGCGTTATGGGGGATGTGTATGTCTTTTATTTTTGTTACTAGGTCAGTGTTGTTTTTTACTGCAATGTTGTTGTCTATTTGTGTGTGTTGTCTAATAATTTTGTCTAGATATTTTGCCAGTTTGTGTGCGGGGGCATTACGGTAGTTGATAATGGGGCGGATCGGAATGTCTTTTTTATGGATTTTGGGAAGCGCTTGGAGTGTAGGTGCTGATGGTCGGATTTGTTTCATGTAGGGCTTTTGTTTATGTGTCATAATGTGTTTGGCTTTGTTGACTATTTGTTTTACTGAGTTTTGGTATCTGTCGGTGGGGTCGTGTTTTAGTTCTGTGATGTTGTTCTGTTCTATGAAGTCTTGTACTTTTTTGTGTAGGTTGTCTGTGGGGATAATTACAGTCGTGTTGCCTTTGTCAGCTTTTACAAATGTGATGTTGTGTTTGTGTGCCTTTTCCCTCAGTTTGATGGCTGTGTGTATTTCTGAGTTGTGGTTGTTGTTGTCTGGTGTCTTATGTACTCCTATTGTGTTGTTTATATTATGTCTTAATGTGTCTTGATGTTCTGGTGCTGTGTTTTGTATATTTGTTTCTGTGTCAATTATGAGCTTTGTTAGTGTTTGGTTGTTATGTTTGTAATGTATGTTATGTTTTAGGCCTTTATCAAGGAGTGTTTGTTCGTTTTTTGTGAGTGTGACGTTCGTGAGGTTTACTGTACGTGGGTAGAATTTGTGCGAGGGAATTATATCTGTTTTGATTGGTGTCAGGTTTTTTATTTTTCTGTCGTGTTTTGTCTGTATGATATGTATTTGTTTTTTTGTCCATTCATTTGTGTGATGTATTAGTTCAGTCATGTAATTGTGTCCGTATGTGTTGGCGATATGTAGGTGTAGTGTTAATGCTTTGCGGTTAAGAGCGTCTTTTTTCTTATATAGTTGTTTAATTGATTCTTTTATGTATGTTCTTTGTGCGATGTTTTGTGTTATTCGGGCGGCCTGGTTGTTATGTTTAATTTTGATTTGGGCATATTTAGGTGTTAGTGAATTGTTTATGCATGTTTTGTTGAAATTTATGTGAGCTACAATCTTTCTAACCTTCAAAGTTGTGAACTTGTACGCTTGGACGTTGGCTCGTCTTGCTGAGTTAAATTCTTGGATTTCGTTGTCCATGACGTGTCCGTTACTTAACTAAATATCACTACAATGTTGACGACTCGGAACACAATGTTTTTTATAAGTAAAAACGTAAAGTTTTACCTTACAGCCTAAACCGGCTTTCACCTATAGAAGGCTTCATCAGAGGCTGTCGTTAGTAGCGCTGCTCGTCTTGTTGTTGGTGACGAGAAAGTGTTTCGAAAGATTGAAGCTGTGTGTGTGTGGTGAGATGTGTTCGAATAATGCGTGCGATTTGAATTGTGTCTGTTCGTTTAGGATGTCGTTTTTATTTGTTTTTGTGTGTTTGTATATTTCTAATTGTTCTAGAGTGTCTAGTTTTCGGCCTTTTGTGTGTACGTGTAGTATGTTCATGTTATTGTCGATGTTTTTATATGTGTGGTTTGTTTCAATGAGGTGGTTTGCGAAGGTAGATTCTGTAGTGGTGTGGAGTGCTTTTGTGTGTTCAATGTATCTCTGTTTGAAGCTACGTCCTGTCTGGCCTATGTAGAATTTACTGCAATTTGAACAATTTAGTTTATATACACCGGGTAGATCGAATTTGTTTTGTGCTTTGGGCATGCGTTTTGATAGTGTGTGTTCTGTTTTGTTAGTAGTTTTGTAAGCGATTCTGTATCCTGCTTTTTTGAATTTGTGGGCAATTTTTTCTGTTTGTTTGTTGATGTATGTTAGTGTTATGAATTTGTTGTTTTCTGCCTTTGTCTGTTGTTTGTTTTGTGTTTTGTGTAGGAGTTTACTGACTATTGTTCTGTCATAACCGTTAGATTCTGCTAGATATTTTATCGTGTTTAGTTCGTCTTTGTAGTCTATTTCATCTAAGGGGATGTTGTTAAGTCTATGTATCATGGTTCTAAAAGCAGCTAGTTTGTGTTGTATTGGGTGATTGGAGGTGTTGTGTATTAGTGTGTCAGTTGTAGTTGGTTTTCTGTATATACTGAATTTGTGCCTGTGTTCTAGTTTTGTGATGGAGAGGTCTAAGAAGTTTATGGTATTGTTGTGTTCGTATTCTGCAGTGAAGGTTATGTTTTTATGTGCGTTAGTAACTGTTCACATTGTCTTTTGTTTCCCCTGTATAGTATTAGAATGTCATCAACGTATCTGTGCCAATATAGTATTTTATGTGAGTGTCTGTCATTGTTTGTGAGTATTTTTGTTTTTTCTAAGTGTTGGAGGAAGACTTCTGCTAGAATGCTGCATATGGGGGAGCCCATGGGTAGGCCGTCGTTCTGTGTGTAGTATTTATTGTTATAAGTAAAGTAGTTTTGTTTTGTGATAATGTTCAGAGTTTCTGTTATTTCATTGATAAGTTCGTCTGGTGTGTTGTTCTGTTTGAGTTTGTTTTGTAGGATGGTGATTGTTTCAGAGATGGGGATGTTTGTGTACAGGTTTTTAATGTCAAAGGAGGCTAATGTGGCGTTATGAGGGATGTGTATGTCTTTTATTTTTGTTACTAGGTCAGTGTTGTTTTTTACTGCAATGTTGTTGTCTATTTGTGTGTGTTGTCTAATAATTTTGTCTAGATATTTTGCCAGTTTGTGTGCGGGGGCATTACGGTAGTTGATAATGGGGCGGATCGGAATGTCTTCTTTATGGATTTTGGGAAGCGCTTGGAGTGTAGGTGCTGATGGTCGGATTTGTTTCATGTAGGGCTTTTGTTTATGTGTCATAATGTGTTTGGCTTTGTTGACTATTTGTTTTACTGAGTTTTGGTATCTGTCGGTGGGGTCGTGTTTTAGTTCTGTGATGTTGTTCTGTTCTATGAAGTCTTGTACTTTTTTGTGTAGGTTGTCTGTGGGGATAATTACAGTCGTGTTGCCTTTGTCAGCTTTTACAAATGTGATGTTGTGTTTGTGTGCCTTTTCCCTCAGTTTGATGGCTGTGTGTATTTCTGAGTTGTGGTTGTTGTTGTCTGGTGTCTTATGTACTCCTATTGTGTTGTTTATATTATGTCTTAATGTGTCTTGATGTTCTGGTGCTGTGTTTTGTATATTTGTTTCTGTGTCAATTATGAGCTTTGTTAGTGTTTGGTTGTTATGTTTGTAATGTATGTTATGTTTTAGGCCTTTATCAAGGAGTGTTTGTTCGTTTTTTGTGAGTGTGACGTTCGTGAGGTTTACTGTACGTGGGTAGAATTTGTGCGAGGGAATTATATCTGTTTTGATTGGTGTCAGGTTTTTTATTTTTCTGTCGTGTTTTGTCTGTATGATATGTATTTGTTTTTTTGTCCATTCATTTGTGTCATGTATTAGTTCAGTCATGTAATTGTGTCCGTATGTGTTGGCGATATGTAGGTGTAGTGTTAATGCTTTGCGGTTAAGATCGTCTTTTTTCTTAAACATCGACAATAACATGAACATACTACACGTACACACAAAAGGCCGAAAACTAGACACTCTAGAACAATTAGAAATATACAAACACACAAAAACAAATAAAAACGACATCCTAAACGAACAGACACAATTCAAATCGCACGCATTATTCGAACACATCTCACCACACACACACAGCTTCAATCTTTCGAAACACTTTCTCGTCGCCAACAACAAGACGAGCAGCGCTACTAACGACAGCCCCTGATGAAGCCTTCTATAGGTGAAAGCCGGTTTAGGCTATAAGGTAAAACTTTACGTTTTTACTTATAAAAAACATTGTGTTCCGAGTCGTCAATATTATAGTGATATTTAGTTAAGTAACGGACACGTCATGGACAACGAAATCCAAGGACAATAAAAGTATTTTACCTTATTCTAAGTGTACATAAATAATAAGGTGTGTTGTTGCAATCTGTTCTGTAGTGTCGTTAAATGTGTTTCGAAAGTTCGTGTTTAACCAATAGGTTAGATTTTATGTTAACAAATTTTCAGTGTGATTATTTTTCTTAAATAATCTTTGAAAGAGAAATATTCGGTTTATAGTGAGATCAATTTACTTTTAGTAAAATTTAGAATGATTTGGTTTTTGGAAATAAGGTAATTCAATGGTACTTAACACATCAGCATGACTACCAAGTTTTCATTCATTGGATCGGAAGAGGATTGGGCTGCAATAAGTTCTATTTTCATTGATCTTTGGACTTATGTAGGTCTGGCGTCCTTTTCATATAGTATGTGGTCATAATTTTCTTTTAATTTTCAGTTTTATAGTCCTGGATCTATAATGGACTGCTCTAATGGTTCGTCTGTTTCTTATCCAGTCATGGTTTTGAATTTCGTTCACTGTTTTACATTATTTAATGAAAAATTGGTCTTCCAAACTTTGGCTTCTGTCCTGGTAGACTGACGCTTTATGAGTAACGGTATCCAACGGTAATTTCGTCTTCAACGGTGGTTTCTATGGTAACTAAAGAATTCTGATTGGCTGAGATTGATATAAATCCATTGTTATCAAAATTTGAATTCTTTTCAAAATCCTAGTATATCTTCTGACTGCTGTTATTCCTCTATCTTCCTTCCTGATTATTAAATATTGTCACTATAGTATGGATTTCCTTTCATAGATTATTTTGATACCCCACAAGTTTGGGTTATTTTAGGTTTTATGTTTTTACAATTATGTTAATACTTGTTAATTACATTTCTTTTTGTATTCAAATGCTTATTATAATATTTTGTTTTACAAATGATTTATAATTTATTCTTGGTGAGTCCTTCACCTCGGATTTGCTAATTTCTTTGTTAATTTGTTATAATTTGTAGTTGTTTGTTTCTGACAGTTAGGCATTTTCATAGGCCTAAGTAGCCATTATGGTATTTGACTTATTTCATTTAAATTACATTTCCTTTTGGCCTAATGGGCTTTATTTTGTTATTATAATTGGCTGTATCATTTATTGTTGTGTTTTAGGTCTGTTTATGTATTATTATTATGTCACTATTATTTTATACATAAATGTTTACTATTTGGTTTCCTCGTTTTCCAGTCATACAGTTCTTAACTTTTTTACTGATTTACTTTGCCAATAATAACAATGTGGCTATTATTTACTATTTTTTGATCTTTTTAAATACAATACTTAGGCCTATGGTCTGTATAACTCTATCAGCCATATCCAATTCATAACTTGCTTGAATAATTATTTAACTATTATTTGCTAATCTTTGTTTACAACTCACCTTATTTTATATTATTTTTTAGGTGATAAACAACATCACTTTTATGAACTTATAACGATCCCTTATAACATGGGTGTTTTTTGATTTGTTTTTAACTCCTTAATTTTTAAACAATCTTTACTTTCCCTCCATGTTAACACTATCTGGTTTTCCCTTCAGGGCATTCTCCCTTTTAATCATAATTGTATTTACTTGAATTTAATAATAACATTCTTTCTTAACTAGTTACTGTCTTATCAGTTTATACTGCTATTCTTAATTAGCCTACTAATATTCTTCACTTTTTATCATTTAGTGTTTCCTTTGGATTTATTAATTGTTAATGATTTTATCAGTCACTATTTTTCACTATATTACCATTCTTTATTCTACACTATTCTCATTCAATCATCACCTTCACTTTTAAATTATTTATAGCTTATTATAATTTAATTAGTGTACTATATTTTTGTACATGTTATACTTTCTAGGCCTACCCTTCTCTGACTGTATAAATATAATCGTTATAAGAACCTTTTTCAATATTTTATATAAAACTAACCTGTAATCGCAAATCGATATATCCCTGTGAAGGAGTCGAACAATTGCTCAACATCGATTTTAAATCGATTTTTAAGAACTATAATTAATAAATCAAATTATTTCAATGATCTGGACTTTATAATTATTTCACATCTTAAATTAAGAATTTAATTAACTATAGGACTTACTGGAAGACGATAAATCTTGACTGAAAGAGATATACTGGAGCAGCGCTGAAAATCACTAATCGATTACAGCAAGAAGATAATCTGATCAACTCCGGATTTAGTTAAGATCTACCAGAAGTGTAAATTTAATCAAAATAACCTCACAGAATTTTGAAATTTTAAACAAAACACAGAACCAGGATTATTTCTAATTTATTACCATAACAACCAAACATAAAATTTATTTTTGAACAAAATTTTTTTTTAAATAAAATTTTTTTCTTTTCTTTGAAAATACACCAAGAATTTGATTATTTGTAACTAAAGTAAACAGGTCTAAGCGTTACAAATTGGCGTCCAACTAGAGGGCTTAATTAATTAAGCGGCAGCGATTATACCGTAGAGAAGGAGGCAAAATGCAACGACGAGCTACTTCTAAGAAGAGGGCAGCAGAGGCCGAAAAGGAAGTGGATATGGGAGATAAGGAGGCAACACCCGTAGAAGATGTGGAAGAGTTATTAAACCCAGTGGAACCTAAACAACCTGTACCACCAGAGGAACAACCTGAGAAACCATCACAAACAGAGAACATGACAACACAAGAAATGTTCAGGATAATGATGGAGAAAATGGAATCCACAAGTAAAGATTTGAAGGAAGAAATCAAATCCACAAAGGAAGAAGAAATCAAATCCACGAAGATTTGAATAAGAAAATGGAATCTACAAACGAAGAGTCGAATAAGAAAATGGAAGGAGTAAATAAAAACATAGAATCCAAGATGGAGGAAAACAACAAAGAAAGGAAAAAGACAACCAATCCTTAAATAAGAAGATGGAAGATCTGAAGGAAGACAACCGATCCACAAAGGAAGAATTGGGCCGTAAGATAGAGAATACCAACAAGAAGATAGAGGAAACCAGTAAGAAGATGGAAGATGACAACCAACAATTAAGGGAAGAGTTAAGGGAGAATAGTAGGAAGATGGAAAACGACAATCAACAACTGAAGGATAAGTTGGAGGAAAATAATCAGAAAATGGAGGAGAAAATGGACGAGAATAACCAACGGTTAAGAGAAGAACTAAGGGAAGTCAACCAGGAAATTATGAACAAGGTAGACGAGAGAATTGAGTTAGCGAAGGAAGAATTTAATAGAAAAATAAACGACACTAAGAAATCCATAGTTAAAAAATTGGAACAAGAGGTAGTGATCGTAAACCAACAGATCAGGGAGGTGGACGAAAGATGCCGTCAGACGGAGTGTGAAGTACTGGAAGTCAGGGAGGTAATAAATAAGGAAATTACCCAGGTCAAAGAACACCAGAAAACTAAATGGGAGGAAAACCAAAAAGAAACGCAGATGGAAATAAATAAGGTGCGAACCCATGTCACAGAAAGATGCGACGGTATGGAAGCAGCTATGACAAATATCACTGGACAAGTGCGACAGAGCCAGGAAGAAATGGAGGTAATCAGAAACCGGCCGACTGGCTACAATAATTTCCCAATGTCTGAACATAGAGAATGGTTAAACTTCAGACAATATAAACGAAAGTCAATGGAGTTCTTGGCTCGAATTGAAGAATACATGGACAAACACAGGGGAAACAGATGGGTCCATAATCGAGAACTTTTAGACGAGTCTTTTCGGGAAATGAGCGATCATTGGTGGATGGCCAACCGAAGTGACATAGAGAACTACCAGCAATTTAAAAGCCTCTTCAAGGCAAAGTATTGGTCTGAAACGACCCAAAATCTAATCCGTGACAACATATGCCACGGACATTATAAACCACAAGTGGGAAGCTCCATGACGGCGTATTTCCTCGGCAAAGTGTGTATGGCCAAACATTTGGAACCAGCCATACCTGAAGAATGCCTAATCAACAAACTGTCATATCATTATGACGAGGAGGTGATTCGAGCGAGGAGAGGCAGGCAAATTAAGACCATACAGGCCATGACCGAACTCCTCGAGAACTACGAAAACGAGGAATACTACCGACAAAGCCGGAGAAGAAATGATCGGCCAGAAAATAGAACTTATCCAAATACCAACCATGGTACGACCAACAACAACACCTACCAAGGAAATAGAGCCTATCCACAAACAAACAACAACAATAAAAATAATAATAATACTAATAATCAAGTTCAGAATAATACGAACAATAATCGACCCAATAATGGTTATCAGGGTAACCGAAACCAATACTACCCAAACCCTAATAGTCAGAGAAGCCCCAATTATAATAACGATCGTTACTATAATAATAATAGTCGTGGTAATCCACAGAATAGTAACCCCAATAATAATAGGTTTTCTCGACCGCGAGTAAATTTCATCCGAGCGGAAGATGGTCGCCAACGTAGGTACTACCACCAGAGAAGAAACAGCTATCACGAATACGAAGATAGACGGAGGAGCCGAGAACGTGACCAACCAAGGTACATTCCTGCAAGACGGAGTACCAGTTTAGATAACACCGAACGGCTAACCAACAACGAACAACCGGTAGATCATCGAACCGAGCGGCAGGGACCCACTCTAGGTATCCCGAATGATGCATCCACCAGCGTGCCACACCATAACAATGATGTCGAGCATTTAAACGGGAGGAGGCAGTAATAAATCACCGAAACCCGTTGCTGCTCCTAAACCCTGGGTATTTAAATGAGTTGACAAATACAAATGAAAATAATCGTATCACTATAATCGGTTGTAATTACCTGAAGAACATCCGACACGAATTATTGGAAGAGGACGATAATTGTCCCACCAATGAAATTAATAATGAAATAATACACATAAATGCGGAGGTAGAAGGAATCCCCGCCAATTTAATGATCGATACTGGTTCCAACGTATCCATAATAAGTACTACTGAGTTGGAGAGAATACAAAGAGAATGCGGACGAACATTACCAACGTTGCCGTTAAACAATATTATTTTGTTAGGTGCAACCGGCCGCCAAAATAAGACAATACGAAGGCAAGTCTCCGCCCCAGTGTGATGAGCTGCGGTATAGCTATCGAAATGGAATTCTTAGTGGCGAGCGGGCTGCCATTTAACATATTGGTAGGGTGTGATGTGCTCAGGCGGAACTCCGCCATAATTGATTTACGAACAGAGAAATTGTCACTATTTACAAACGTACACACTTGGACGGCTAACTTGGTTGGTAGCGACCAAGTAATTCCTAACAATATCCACCAACAGATTCGTAAGATCAATTATATACATCAAAATCCTATTATTGAACAGAAGATAGACGATAACGCTAATGAGGACTTGTGGTCCCAAAAGATCCAGGAAATCAGGGATTTCCGGAGCGGTATAACAGAAGAAAGATTGCAACAACACCAAGCAAACAAATTAATTAACATTTACGAACAGTATAAATCGTATTTTCTGACGATCCCGGTAAAGTAAAAAACATCCAGTGTACTCTACAGTTCCGAGACACAGTGGACTTTAACCGGAAGTCATACCCCATCGCGCAATCACGAAAGGAAGCAGTAAGAGCTGAAATAACAAAGATGATTAACCGTGACATTATAGAGAGTAGCCAATCCCCATACACAAGTCCTATCGTGGCTATTCCTAAGAAAAACGGACAAGTCCGTTTATGCCTAGATGCGCGGAAGATTAATAAAATGATTATTAATGACAGGACTTCGCCCGGTGAGATTGAAGAGATATTGAAACGGTTCCACGGTACCAAGTACTTTAGTAACTGGGACACGGTGTGCGGCTACTGGCAGGTGGAATTGCATCCACAGAGTCGCCAGTATCTGGCCTTTATATTCGAAGGGCGGAACTACCAGTTTAAGAGATTGCCTTTCGGACTGGTGAATTCAGTCGCAGTCTTTGTACACTGCATGGACCAGATACTTGGCCAGGAAGCACTACAATTCACCACCGTGTACGTAGATGACTTGCTAGTGTCCTCAGAAACTTGGGAGGAACACTGCTTCCGTGTGGAACATGTGTTAAGGAAATTAGCTGCGAATAACATCACGCTAAAGCTAGAAAAATCTCACTTCATAGCCAAGGAAATTCAATTCTTGGGATTTATATTGAACGACCAGGGAATCTCACCGTCGGCTGAAAAAGTAGAAGCGATTCAAAACTTTCCAACACCGAAGAATCGAAGGCAATTACAAACATTCCTGGGACTCTGTAATTACTACCGCAAGTTCCAGGAAAAGTATTCTGAATTGACCGCCAAATTTCAGCCGCAATTGTCATCCAAGAACAAATGGATATGGTGTATAGAACAGAATAAGACCTTAACACTGATTAAACAGAAATTTCTGGAACCCATCATACTTTGCCATCCGGATTTCAGCAAACCATTCTTCCTGAATTGCGATGCCAGCGACATCAGCCTCGGCACAACATTGTATCAAGAAGATGAGGAGGGCGAACATCTCGTGATTTGCTTTGCCAGCAGAGCATTAAATCAGTGCGAAAAGAATTATCACGTCACTGAAAAAGAGTTGTTAAGTGTAGTGTTCGCGTGTGGAAAATTCCGCACATACATCCTGGGTTACCCCGTTACCGTCCGGACAGACCATAAGTCCATATCGTTCTTAAGGAGATGCAAACTAAGTCACGGAAGGTTGACCCGGTGGATACTGTTACTACAAGAGTATGATCTTAAGTGGGAGTACATCCCCGGAAAGAAGAATGTCGTTGCGGACGTGTTGTCTCGAATAGACATTAATAAACAAACGTTCGAGGGTAAGAAGGAAAGCATACTTAAAGTATACCACATTCTTAGTAACAGAGCCGATCTAGAAGCATTATTGGAAAACCTGAGCGCACACCAACAAGCAGACCCGAAGTTACAATCCATTAAAACAAGATTGGAAGCAGGGGACGAGACTATCACCCAATATTATAAAATACACAACAATAAACTATTCATACAACCATCTTTGAAGAAGGAAAAATGGAAGGTTATCATTCCAACACATATCGAAAAGGAGATAGTAAATAACTATCATGTTCGATATGGGCATATGGGCGCCTTAAAGGTGATAAAGGCCCTGGGAGAGAGCTGCCACCTTAAAGATATTAATCGGAAGGTCCGAAAGTATATAAAGAATTGCCGCATTTGCCAACTCGTGAAATCGAATAACGAGAAAAAGGAAGGGCAAATGATTCCAATAACATCTCAGGCGAAGCTAGAAAAAGTATTTCTGGACATCTGCGGGCCATTTCCCCGCAGTGGGGGTCGTCACAGATACAAGTATCTAGTCATCGTGATGGACCATTTCACGAAGTTCATCAAGCTATACCCAGCAAATCGGGCGACTACAAATAAAATTCTCGACATCTTAACCAACCAGTACTTCCCAAACGTCGGAAAACCAGTTTCGATCATCACCGACCACGGAACACAGTTCAAGGGGAAAAAATAGCGTGATACCCTACTGTCAAAGGGGGTTCATACTTATAAAACCTCGGTATACCACCCGAGCAGTAACCCGGCAGAGAGAGTATTACGAGAGATGGGGCGAAAATTACGAACGTATTGCCACGATCAACAGAGGGGATGGCAAGAATATCTAGAGGCCACAGAAGAATTCCTCAACCTGGCATACCACCCAGCCATAGGAATTACCCCATACTCCGCCATGTACGAAAGACAAACCCCAAGGGAGATCGAAGAAATATTGGAGTTCCCGATGGAAAATAAATATATTTTTGATAAAATTAAATTTTATAACAAGGTGGCCGAAGACCAGGAGAAACGGCGAATTAAATATCATAAAGGTATGGGTAAAACAATTACCTATACCATTGGTGAAAAAGTTTTATTAAAAAATAGGGAGTTACCAAGTTCACTGGAAGGGATAACTAAGAAATTATTACTCTTATACACTGGACCCTATATAGTCTCCAAAGACAAAAATAATAACACCTATGAAATCAAGGAGATGGGTTCTGGTAAAATTAAGGGTGTCTATAACCAGGCATCCATGAAGAAATATCATGAAGAGTAATATAGAAAGAAGGAATTTTGAATAAATAATAAAAATTCAAAAATAGCAAAGTAAGATCAACTTACTACCAAGGATTTGAGAAAAAACATTTTGGAAATAATAGAAAGAAAGAATTTTGAATTAAAAGCATGAAAATTCAAAAATAATGTAAGCACACCTTACAAACCAGTTATTTATAAAAAACTTTATGGAAATATAGAAAGAATATTGAAAAACCCTAAAAATTCCAAAAACATAGTGAGACCAATTTACTACAAACAATTTGAAAGAAACCATTTGAGAAAAAAAAAGAGAAGAATTTTGAGAGGTTAAACACCTACAAAAGTAAAAAATTAAGTAAGAGTACCTTACTACAAAATAGAAATGAAAAACTATGGTGAAAATAAAAAGAAGAGAATTCATACCATATTTATGGTACTGATACAATATATTTACCATATCTATGGAAAATCATTATGAAATATATGAAAGAAAAAGAATTTGGAATTAAACCAATTAATTCTGAAAGAATAATAATGTCTAATTTCAACCAAATAAAGTGTAAAAAACCTTCTATAAAATGATATAAAAAGGAAATAAAAATCAGTGATACGATTAAATACAATTAAATACGATTAAATACAGAAACTTATGTGGAAATAAAATAATAAAACCTTGAAGTGGTATAAGGAGAAACAATGACCTCATTAACAAATTAATTAAAACATTCATTTGGAAAGAATAAAAAACAAGAGAGAAGTAATTTAAGAATAGAATCAAAGTTATAAATGTAATTAAATAAATCAATAATGAAGTGATCATGAATTAAGTGTCAAATGTAATAAAGACAAATTATAAGAAAGTTCTAGAACATGGAACCAGTGGAACAAATAAAAACAAAGAAACAAACAAGAAATGTCATAAAATATATGCTACCATAAACAAAAGCAGATTGTAATAAAAAACCAGAAAGGAATAAAGCATTAATAACCAAAAACTTTATCTGATAATAACCATTGATAATTATACTAATAAAAGAGCTTCCACCATGATACCAATTGAAATAACCATCAAGTTAACAAGTCAGAAGAACAACTGAGATAGGAATATTAAAATCTCTGAGCAATATAAGAAGTGAAGTATCCAAAGATATTTTTTAAATAGTAACAAAAGTGTACTATTCTGATGTAATTTTTTAATAACTGTCTGTAGATAATTCCAGCAGTATTAATAGGTTTTTTGAGCAGAGATGATTTGCCTCTGTACTCAAATAGAAGTGAAGTATTGGACAGCAGAGGAAGTAGCGTACAGTGCCTCTCTGAACTGAACCAGCTCACATGTTAGGGAAAGATATGGAGGAAATATCCCAAGGAGAAAATACTAAGAAGAAATATGAAAATAAAATAATAAATATGAAACTCAGATGACTATTACTATCAAGGAAGATCAAGTAAGAAGGAGAAAGATGTAAGCTCAAATATATATAAGAAAAAATATAGAAATGGAAGGAAGTCAAGAATACTAAAAAACTATAATAATTATCATAAGCAATTGTTTCAGACAAACCAAGTATAATCTGAAAAAATCACTTCTGGAGGAGGGCAATCTGTAGCATGACAGATAATCCACTAATAATTAATTCAGATAAGATCATAAAAATAATTAAATTACATATACTCAAAGAATGTCAAATGAAATTCAATTACACTTCAAAGGAAAACACCACTATAAAAGAAAAACAATAATTAAATAATAAAAATGCAACCATAAAATTCAAAGAAAATAAATTAAAGGAAACTCATATTAAAAAATCAGGAGATTACCCAGGAGATTAGGAGCAGGTGATAAACAAAATACCCCAAACACAAGAAGAAAGAAGAGTAAAGTTAGTATCAGGTGATAAACAAGATACCCCGAAACCAAGAAAGAAGAGTAAAGCCAGTATCAGGTGATAAAGAAGATACTCCAAACCCAAGAAGAAAGAAGAAATTTAGAAACAGATAATAAAGAAGATACCCCGAACCAACCATCGGACAAAATAACACTAAGTACCTTGGTTTACCCAAGATGAAACCCAAGAAGGAAGACGAGAAGAAAGGAAGATATAAAGTATGGAAGAACCACAATAAAAACCTATTATTAACTACCATGAACCCCAAAACCAAATGTTAATACCATTAAAGAAAGTATAACACCCCAAAACCTTATGAAATTGTAAATAATTATAGACAAAAGTACTGTATTGAGTAGTATGATAAGAAGTGCACCAACTAAAGTTATTATATGGTAAAAAATAAACAAATCTTCACAGTCCATTATGACTAAAGGTCTGGTCTGAGAATAATAAAACTCAAATATAAGTCAGAACCACCAGTGAATGTGTACCAATGGAAGTGTTTTTAAATGTAATAAACTTCAAGTTGTAGTGTAACTATAACTTAAACAAGGCAATAAAATAACTTTTATATTTTATAATTAACAGGTAATGAAATATTAAAATGAAAAATATTTCCTATATTTCATAAATAAGGTCACTTTGTTATCTCAAGACATTCATGGTAATGCCAATAATAAAGAAAGTATGTGGGGAAATGTTTACTGTACAAGGGGATTTTAGATAATAATACAATATAATCAGAAAGGACTGAAAATAGATTAAGTTTTAATAAAATTAAGAAATTTAATGGCTAATAATGTTCAAAGCCATGAACTCCATTTTAAAAAGAGTTCCTATAGAATAAGGTCTATATTGTAACGTTACATAAACCGGTCCCAATAAATTAAATCATGTAAGAACATAAAGGTCAGAAATGGGTAACCTATAACTAGCTCTAAATTAAAGTATATCACTAAACATGATAAACAATTCGAGTGATATCCAGTGACTAGTGAGTTATAGTCTACCCATGGAGGTAAAAGTGAAAGTGAATGAACTTCTTACAGAATTGTGCTGTAGGTTTGGGAATTATAAAACTATGAGAGTAGACTATAAGGCTACTAATTGATTCTGTATTTTATTTATTTATTGTAATATTTATATTGGGTAGCCAACCAATTGTAATACCTAAGTTAATTTTATATTTTTCAAATATTTGTGTTAGAATATAAGATAACCCAGGGTTCGTTTTAAAAAACATAAAAAGTTTAAATGTCAAAGTATAATAAAAAATTGAAATAATACTATATGAGGGAAATGGCAGCAGGAAGTAGTGCAGTGTAGGAATACTATGAAAAACTAATAAATAATATATAAATTTATTTAAAGATAATAAAAATATCAAATACTTATATACAAGGTCATAAGAAAATGAACAAAAACCTATTATGTAAACCAAATTGGTAAAGAAACCGGAATGGAAAAGAATTATTTTTCGGTAAATAAAATATAAATTTATAATAATTACAAACTGCCTGTATAATAAAAATATGATGGGTTACTAAGAGTGACGGAAATAACAAGTATTGTTAATAATAAAATTTGAAGAAAAAACCTGGCGAGTTGACAAAATGATGCTACTACAATTCTAATAAAATATCCTTTCTGAAACTTGGGAGAAGTGAAAATTAGTACAAAATTAAAAAGCCATATGAACACTATATAATCATACCTTATTTATCAAAATTAAATGGTTATACTCCCTAATAAACAGTGAAAGAAAACCTTCTGATGATTCGGCCTAGTTTCGCCATGTTTCCAGTTAACGATAGAATATGAGCCAGACGGTAATGAAATTATAACTCAAGACGGACCTCACCAGAGAAAAGGCTTCATTCCAGTAAGAGCTATAAGAAGAGAGGTAATATAAACATTTTGTCTAATAGTTAACGAAGAAAACGCATTCCGAATGGTGATATAGAACACAAAACTAGTCAAATTTAATCACATGTGTTCAAGTAAACAAAAGCACGCTGCTCTCTTACGGACATTTCTGGAACTACATACTAAATAAAAAAATAAACAAATTTTATTTAATATTTTTTCGGTATTTGTAAAGCTTAGTAATTATCCATTTCTGACCTTCTCATAACAAAAAGAACTTACCCTTAACCCTAGGGAATTATAAAGAATTATATATTAATTGATGTTTTAAAAAATAGTGTAAAGTTTGGTAAACGAAACCATATATGTTTTTTTTTTCTTTAGACAATTCCATGTTTACTCGATGAAGTCGATCTTATGTTTTATTTAAAGAAAGATCAATTGTGATACTTGTATTTTGGTGGCAGGAAACAAAAACCAATAATATGAATAAATAATATTATTGAAAAATGATATTGAATAATAAAAATGTGTTATAATTTTTGTAGTGGGTAGTTGTAATAGATTTCAGCACAAAAACAGAAGAGATCAATCCATCGGGTCATATTTTGCCATAGTGTAGGTTGGTTGAACTAGGCGTGGAAATTCGTCTCACAATCAGCTGATTTAAATCACAGCGAACAATTGGAAAAATTTCAGAAATCTCCTAAACCGAGTGTAAATAATCGTTACTTACTCTCTCTTCCTCAAAAGGCTGAACAACTTCCCTCCTTGACCCCAAATCACACACTCTCGATTTCTGCGTAGATTGAGTAACATTACAAAACACTTTATTTTTTAAACTTCAGTTATTATAATTCATAAGTGGCGACTGCGGAGAGGCGGAAACTTTAATATCTCAAAACCAGTACGTTACAGCTTGACGCATACAACGTGGGGCATATAATATAACTCTACTGTACCTCACTGCGTTACGTTACAAGATTGGTGCTTACAACAGTGGGGCTGAATTAACTATATACCTGTAACTGTAGTACAATAGTACCTCTAAACCGCTACGTTACAGATTGGCGTACACAACATCGGGAGCTTAATTAAATAAGACGAACACCCAATAAGCAACATACAAAGTTTTCGATAAAACCTCTACAAAAACCGCTACGTTACAGAATTGGCGCCCAACGTGGGGCAAAGAAAACAAAGTTTCCATTAAGTAAAACACCTCTAAGAAAACCGTTACGTTAAAGATTGGCGCTCAACGTAAAAGGACTGTAATTAGAAAAGAATTTTGATATATTTAATAAAAATATATACCAAAAAATCTAATTATCGTCGGCAGTTATGAGAAAACAAGAAATGCATAATACCCGAGGCAAATCGAAGAAGAGGGCAGAAGAAAAGGAGAAGGAAGAAGGTGGACAGGAACAAGAAATAGAATTAGTCACGGACAGTGAAATGGACCAACAGACAGGTGATACAGAAGAAACCGAAGTAGTTATGGATACGGAAACGGAAATAATTGAAGAGGATGCCCAAGGGGACCAACCAGACAAAGCGGTAGCCAGAGAAGAACCTAATTGGCAAGACATGATGAAATTTATGGCAGAACAATTTAGAAAACAGGAGGAAGCCTTGAAACAAACCAATGAGGAAAATAAGGAGAATTTTAAGAAACAGGAGGAAAACTTGAGACAAACCAATGAGGAAAATAAAGAAAATTTTAGGAGACAGGAGGAAAAATTGGATAAAATAATTGAAAACTCAAGGAAACAAAATGAAGCCTTGAGCGAAAAATTTGACAAAGTGGATGAAAGTTTCAGAAAGTTAGAGGAAACAATGGACAGTGGTTTCAAGAAAATGAATGAAAGTTTTAGGAAACAGGAGGAAAACTTAAAGAGACACCATGAGACATTTATGAAGAAAATGGACAGCGGTTTTAATAATTTGGATAAAACATTAAACAGCACTTCCGAAGGTACTAAAGAAGACCCGAATGCATTGCTATCTGAAAATAAGAATAGAAAGGACAAGGAGAAGATCCAAACCATGGAAAAGAAGACCAAGGAAATAAGAAAAACATGTAGAAAGAAAATAATAAATACAAAGGAAGAATGGGAGATGATTACGGATGGATTAATTAATATATTTAACCTTCCAATTAATGAACAAAGGGAGTTAATTAAGTTTAGATCTCAATTAAATAGGTCGATGATTGAAGTGTATCAGACAATATCAGTCATATCTTCAAGACGGAATATAACGTTCAAATATTTGGCAAATAATCCAGAGGTAAAAGGGAATGAAATGAGATTAAATATGAGCAACTATGTTATGTTAGAGGAGGTACAATACTTGTTAGTTAAAAAGGAACGAACTATGACAGGAGACCGATACTTAATTAAAGGTTTCGTAGCAGCAAAGTGGGAGAGCCGGATGATAAGGAGATTATCGAGGAGAGAAGTAATTCCGAACACCCCAGTAATCCGAGGAAGAGGAATAACTGAGTTAATGGACCATGGTTGACCTAAATAATCACAAACCAGAAAAGGGGACTGAAATTCTGAGAACCGACCCAGCAACCCATTGAATAGCGGAAGAAAACCCCAAAATTCAAAAAGCATGTAAGGACATCTTACTCAAGTTATTTTGAAACCATATAATTTAAAGTGAAGAGTATATAAGAACTGATTACTAAAAAGAGTTATAAAGAATTGATTTAAAATGAAATAATAGGAAAAAGTAATATTTTTAATGGTAACAAACAGAAGAAAAATTAAATGAACAAAAACAATTGATGGTAATGTGCTCAGATAAGAAGAATAAAGAATAATTTAATGACTCCAATGAAACTGAAGGAGAATGATAATTAATACAATAATTAGAATTTCTCGGAATTGAAGATTTTATAAGACGAAATGATATGGAGAAATATGTCACAAGAAGTAAAGTCAAAAGAATTTTAACATAAGGCCTATCAATAATGTTATATGCTATTAGTTAATGGAAAAGAAGAAGGAATCAAGGAGAAGAAGAAATATATAAATAAATGCAAACAGCTACAGTATGAAGAATCCCAAAAGTGTTTAGTACTAGTCGCTAATTGACTACTACTTATAAGTTTTTTATTTTTATGTACTGACCGTAGAAATGTTCCGGCAATAATTTTTATGAGCAGGGATGATGTTCCCCTGGTCTCAGAAGGTGTAAGGATGGACAGCGGAGAATGGACCCAGAGTGGCCACCCGACTGGTACCACCGCACAAGATAGGGAAAAATGTTAGGGAAATTGAATATTTAAGGGATAATAATTATAAAATAGCTGAAAAGAGTGATATTAGATTCCAGAAGTATAGATGAAGAAAATAGAAGGAAGATAGCAGACCGAAGCTTAATTGATAAAGATAATTTATAGAAGTAAATAGAAACGAGTGTTAAAACAAGTTTAATATGATTAGTGTGACCAGTCCTTATCAAATAAAATGTGGAAGTACCACTACCCAGAAATAAATAATTGATGAATTTGCCTCCAAGAGAGAGAGAGTTAAGTAAGAAAACAGCAATTACCACCAGTGTGAATTACCAGTCAGTTTATAACCAGTTTGAAATGAAAAACTATTATGAAGATAAAACCAAGACTATTAAGAGAATGGAAATAATCAACAATTTATTTTAATAAACAAGTAATACCAAAATAAATTTGTTCTAGTGGGGGGGCTTTATGTAACATTACATAAACCGGTCCCAATAAATTAAATCATGTAAGAACATAAAGGTCAGAAATGGGTAACCTATAACTAGCTCTAAATTAAAGTATATCACTAAACATGATAAACAATTCGAGTGATATCCAGTGACTAGTGAGTTATAGTCTACCCATGGAGGTAAAAGTGAAAGTGAATGAACTTCTTACAGAATTGTGCTGTAGGTTTGGGAATTATAAAACTATGAGAGTAGACTATAAGGCTACTAATTGATTCTGTATTTTATTTATTTATTGTAATATTTATATTGGGTAGCCAACCAATTGTAATACCTAAGTTAATTTTATATTTTTCAAATATTTGTGTTAGAATATAAGATAACCCAGGGTTCGTTTTAAAAAACATAAAAAGTTTAAATGTCAAAGTATAATAAAAAATTGAAATAATACTATATGAGGGAAATGGCAGCAGGAAGTAGTGCAGTGTAGGAATACTATGAAAAACTAATAAATAATATATAAATTTATTTAAAGATAATAAAAATATCAAATACTTATATACAAGGTCATAAGAAAATGAACAAAAACCTATTATGTAAACCAAATTGGTAAAGAAACCGGAATGGAAAAGAATTATTTTTCGGTAAATAAAATATAAATTTATAATAATTACAAACTGCCTGTATAATAAAAATATGATGGGTTACTAAGAGTGACGGAAATAACAAGTATTGTTAATAATAAAATTTGAAGAAAAAACCTGGCGAGTTGACAAAATGATGCTACTACAATTCTAATAAAATATCCTTTCTGAAACTTGGGAGAAGTGAAAATTAGTACAAAATTAAAAAGCCATATGAACACTATATAATCATACCTTATTTATCAAAATTAAATGGTTATACTCCCTAATAAATAACAGTGAAAGAAAACCTTCTGATGATTCGGCCTAGTTTCGCCATGTTTCCAGTTAACGATAGAATATGAGCCAGACGGTAATGAAATTATAACTCAAGACGGACCTCACCAGAGAAAAGGCTTCATTCCAGTAAGAGCTATAAGAAGAGAGGTAATATAAACATTTTGTCTAATAGTTAACGAAGAAAACGCATTCCGAATGGTGATATAGAACACAAAACTAGTCAAATTTAATCACATGTGTTCAAGTAAACAAAAGCACGCTGCTCTCTTACGGACATTTCTGGAACTACATACTAAATAAAAAAATAAACAAATTTTATTTAATATTTTTTCGGTATTTGTAAAGCTTAGTAATTATCCATTTCTGACCTTCTCATAACAAAAAGAACTTACCCTTAACCCTGGGGAATTATAAAGAATTATATATTAATTGATGTTTTAAAAAATAGTGTAAAGTTTGGTAAACGAAACCATATATGTTTTTTTTTTCTTTAGACAATTCCATGTTTACTCGATGAAGTCGATCTTATGTTTTATTTAAAGAAAGATCAATTGTGATACTTGTATTTTGGTGGCAGGAAACAAAAACCAATAATATGAATAAATAATATTATTGAAAAATGATATTGAATAATAAAAATGTGTTATAATTTTTGTAGTGGGTAGTTGTAATAGATTTCAGCACAAAAACAGAAGAGATCAATCCATCGGGTCATATTTTGCCATAGTGTAGGTTGGTTGAACTAGGCGTGGAAATTCGTCTCACAATCAGCTGATTTAAATCACAGCGAACAATTGGAAAAATTTCAGAAATCGCCTAAACCGAGTGTAAATAATCGTTACTTACTCTCTCTTCCTCAAAAGGCTGAACAACTTCCCTCCTTGACCCCAAATCACACACTCTCGATTTCTGCGTAGATTGAGTAACATTACAAAACACTTTATTTTTTAAACTTCAGTTATTATAATTCATAAGTGGCGACTGCGGAGAGGCGGAAACTTTAATATCTCAAAACCAGTACGTTACAGCTTGACGCATACAACGTGGGGCATATAATATAACTCTACTGTACCTCACTGCGTTACGTTACAAGATTGGTGCTTACAACAGTGGGGCTGAATTAACTATATACCTGTAACTGTAGTACAATAGTACCTCTAAACCGCTACGTTACAGATTGGCGTACACAACATCGGGAGCTTAATTAAATAAGACGAACACCCAATAAGCAACATACAAAGTTTTCGATAAAACCTCTACAAAAACCGCTACGTTACAATATTTAGAGTAAGATGTTTTAGTTATATAACAGCATGCCTACAAATTAAAATATTTAGGTATGGATGCTGCATTAATTTATAAAATGTTTTAAAATATATGTTCAAAATAGTTCCAGCAAACATGTCTAACTTTGAAGACTGCTAACTAATGTCAAATATTATTTTTTGTAACTGTAGCATGAATTAGATGCTACACATATCAATAATTATGTAAACAATTTTATTTCATGTTATGTTAACTTTTAAAAGTCAGAGGAGGTGTAGAATTAACTTTATTTGAAAAAACCATATATGTAAAATACTAAATTCTAGGCCAAATAATGAATTCACAAAAATACATATAAACTAGTTAATTCACCAAGGAACCATGTAAACGAACAAGATTTATGTAAGGTGGATCAATACCTAACTACTGTAAATGATCCTATGATTTAAAAGAGTAATATAGAAAAATGTCTTAAATTATTAAAAATTTTCGAAATGTTAAAAAATAACTATTTCAGAGGAGAAATAGTAAATTAATAAATTATCACTAAAAGACAGTTCAATGTTAAATTTATAAGTTATTAAGGAAAGCGAAAGATTTTTGACCATCTGAAATTTATTATAATTATATTTAGAACACCTAAAATGGCAGGAATTGTGTACAAGAACGGAAACAGGTTTTTGGGCCTAGATTTCCAAAAAGACAGAAATATGGTAATTTTAACAATAATCTCAACAAATATGGACTATGACATATCAAATTAAACAGAATGAGATAAATAAACCAATTATGTGGTTAATAGTTCATGAAAGCGAACAATAAACTAAAAATATTCCATATATAATGTACCATATAATTATGTACATAGGAAATGAAAATTATTTTAAAAATACTTTTCCAATATTAACTTGGAAAGATATTTCCTAAGACGAAGAAAGTAAATTAGTTCTTTGTTAACATTCAACGAGAACGGTTGATGCCAATGGCGTTCTAAAACCGTATAACGGAGTGTAATGGAGTAAAGGTTGAATATTAAGTGAAAAAGAGAGTTACCTATATTAACACTTTTTGACTTAAACACAGTGAATTAATCTACCACAATAGTGAAAACAATTAATACACAACACAATACCAGTAAATTAAACCTTTCTAACAACCTAACATTAATAATTCACTTCGTAACACCTATTCGAATTTTCGTCATAACCAGCAAACATTGAATACATATAAAATAAGACAATTAACACCAGTGAACAACGAACACTTATCCAGGATACAAGAACAACGCTATAGACAATATACACTATCACGGAGACCAATAAAACAGTTGTGAAAGGGAATTTATTATCAGAATTTCCAACCATCAAGTTGCAGTAATATTCGACAACGTGACGTGCCGCCATTTTGATCTTCCCGTGATGCAAATTAACCACCAGCCACAGTCATCGAGTTGTATTGTATACTACACACATTTATATATTATTAACAAATTGTCATTTTTTACTTTTAAGACTTATATTTTTGTACATGTTATACTTTCTAGGCCTACCCTTCTCTGACTATATAAATATAATCGTTATAAGAACCTTTTTCAATATTTTATATAAAACTAACCTGTAATCGCAAATCGATATATCCCTGTGAAGGAGTCGAACAATTGCTCAACATCGATTTTAAATCGATTTTTAAGAACTATAATTAATAAATCAAATTATTTCAATGATCTGGACTTTATAATTATTTCACATCTTAAATTAAGAATTTAATTAACTATAGGACTTACTGGAAGACGATAAATCTTGACTGAAAGAGATATACTGGAGCAGCGCTGAAAATCACTAATCGATTACAGCAAGAAGATAATCTGATTAACTCCGGATTTAGTTAAGATCTACCAAAAGTGTAAATTTAATCAAAATAACCTCACAGAATTTTGAAATTTTAAACAAAACACAGAACCAGGATTATTTCTAATTTATTACCAAAACAACCAAACATAAAATTTTTTTTAAATAAAATTTGTTTCTTTTAATTTGAAAATACACCAAGAATTTGATTATTTGTAACCAAAGTAAACACGTCTAAGCGTTACAATAAATATAGGGGTGTGTTAATCCCGGGTGGCGCCAAATTGTTTATTAAAACAATTAAAATTACTTAATAAAGTGTTTCCAGCTATGACGATCGGGGCGTTCAAATAATTCCCGCTCGTGCCGCCTTCTGAATCGTGTAGGCAGTTGTGCAAATGGCAACTGGAGTGCTGCTCATCAAACCTAGCCTTCGTAAATAAACACAAGTAATATAATGCACTCCCTATGAAATAATAACAACGGTTACTCCCTGTAATAGTGATTTTAATTTTTGATAATTAATATTTTCAATTTTTGACAATTAAAATATATTTGTTGATTAACAACTTTGCATCGACTTTATACATGAAACAATTATACTCGGGGTGACGAATCAATTCTGGAATGATGTGCTCGCATCAGCATGGCAGCTGAACGTTTTGTTATTACAATTAATTTCGTTCCAAAATCGGTGGATTCTTTTGATTATAAGGCAAAGAATTCCGATGATTACAATAAAAGTATTTTACCTTATTCTAAGTGTAAATAAATAATAAGGTGTGTTGTTGCAATCTGTTCTGTAGTGTCGTTAAATGTGTTTCGAAAGTTCGTGTTTAACCAATAGGTTAGATTTTATGTTAACAAATTTTCAGTGTGATTATTTTTCTTAAATAATCTTTGAAAGAGAAATATTCGGTTTATAGTGAGATCAATTTACTTTTAGTAAAATTTAGAGTGATTTGGTTTTTGGAAATAAGGTAATTCAATGGTACTTAACACATCAGCATGACTACCAAGTTTTCATTCATTGGATCGGAAGAGGATTGGGCTGCAATAAGTTCTATTTTCATTGATCTTTGGACTTATGTAGGTCTGGCGTCCTTTTCATATAGTATGTGGTCATAATTTTCTTTTAATTTTCAGTTTTATGGTCCTGGATCTTTAATGGACTGCTCTAATGGTTCGTCTGTTTCTTATCCAGTCATGGTTTTGAATTTCGTTCACTGTTTTACATTATTTAATGAAAAATTGGTCTTCCAAACTTTGGCTTCTGTCCTGGTAGACTGACGCTTTACGAGTAACGGTATCCAACGGTAATTTCGTCTTCAACGGTGGTTTCTATGGTAACTAAAGAATTCTGATTGGCTGAGATTGATATAAATCCATTGTTATCAAAATTTGAATTCTTTTCAAAATCCTAGTATATCTTCTGACTGCTGTTATTCCTCTACCTTCCTTCCTGATTATTAAATATTGTCACTATAGTATGGATTTCCTTTCATAGATTATTTTGATACCCCACAAGTTTGGGTTATTTTAGGTTTTATGTTTTTACAATTATGTTAATACTTGTTAATTACATTTCTTTTTGTATTCAAATGCTTATTATAATATTTTGTTTTACAAATGATTTATAATTTATTCTTGGTGAGTCCTTCACCTCGGATTTGCTAATTTCTTTGTTAATTTGTTATAATTTGTAGTTGTTTGTTTCTGACAGTTAGGCATTTTCATAGGCCTAAGTAGTCATTATGGTATTTGACTTATTTCATTTAAATTACATTTCCTTTTGGCCTAATGGGCTTTATTTTATTATTATAATTGGCTGTATAATTTATTGTTGTGTTTTAGGTCTGTTTATGTATTATTATTATGTCACTATTATTTTATACATAAATGTTTACTATTTGGTTTCCTCGTTTTCCAGTCATACATTTCTTAACTTTTTTACTGATTTACTTTGCCAATAATAACAATGTGGCTATTATTTACTATTTTTTGATCTTTTTAAATACAATACTTAGGCCTATGGTCTGTATAACTCTATCAGCCATATGCAATTCATAACTTGCTTGAATAATTATTTAACTATTATTTGCTAATCTTTGTTTACAACTCATCTTATTTTATATTATTTTTTAGGTGATAAACAACATCACTTTTATGAACTTATAACGATCCCTTATAACATGGGTGTTTTTTGATTTGTTTTTAACTCCTTCATTTTTAAACAATCTTTACTTTCCCTCCATGTTAACACTATCTGGTTTTCCCTTCAGGGCATTCTCCCTTTTAATCATAATTGTATTTACTTGAATTTAATAATAACATTCTTTCTTAACTAGTTACTGTCTTATCAGTTTATACTGCTATTCTTAATTAGCCTACTAATATTCTTCACTTTTTATCATTTAGTGTTTCCTTTGGATTTATTAATTGTTAATGATTTTATCAGTCACTATTTTTCACTATATTACCATTCTTTATTTTACACTATTCTCATTCAATCATCACCTTCACTTTTAAATTATTTATAGTTTATTATAATTTAATTAGTGTACTTTCTTTATCACCACACTTTGGAGTTTTTACACTTTCATTTTGCACTTCACAAATGTTTTTGTTTTTAAGTGTTTCTGAATGGGTAATCACTCTAATTATTATCTCACTACCGTACTATCTCTTTCATTACAATATCTCATTAATAATATTAACAATTTTATGTCCTTATATTTCTATCATTACATCTAACTCTAAATTGTGGGTTAGTTTGCTTTTTTATATTTATATTTAACATTGTTTAATTGGGTTTCTTTCAATTCCATTACTATTGTCCATTAATGGATAATAACATTTACTTTTTTTTCTCATACGTTAATTATTGGTCTGGTTTCCAATATTACATTTGAGTGCATTATATCTCTCCCTCATATTCTTTATTACTTGTTTGTGTATAGTAGTGGTATAATGAGGATTCAAACCCACAAAGGAATGCCGCCTTTCTTAAAAAACAATAAAAAACACTAAAAAACATGATCTAAGAGATGACGCCGCCACCGCTGGACCCGCAGCATCCCAATGGACCACAGCATCCGCGAATAAATTTTTTTATTTTTTTTATTTGATTTTTTATTTTTTTTATTTGATTTTTTATTTTTTTTATTAAATTGATTGCATATAAAGGGGGTGGGTGGGGGGGGGATGAGGTTCAATGGACCACCTGCATCCGTGAATATAATTTTTTATTTTTTTAATAAAGCTGATTTGCATATCAGTGGGTGGTGGTAGGTGGGGTGTTTCCAACTTGATGCATTATAGTGTATATTAAAATATATGATCAGAGTTACCAACCTTTGCATGATTTCAAATTTGTAGTGTGTTATAATGTATATTAAATCTATATGATCAGGTTTACCAACCTTTGTATTATTATTATTATTATTATAGTGTATAGATATTTTATATGAGCAGGTTTGCCAACATTTTCTGTGGCGGGAGGAGGGAAATTCAAATATGTGTTATATAGTGTATATATTAAAGTATATGATCAGGGTTACCAATCTTACATTATTGTGTATAGAGCAGATCTGCCAACATTTTTTTTTCTCTTCTGTAGTGGGAAATTCAAACTATATGATCATGATTGGTACTCTCTCTCTTACATTTGAATGTAAGTAAAACTATCTCTCTCTCTCTCGTTGTCAAAACGTTATGTTCAAACCGTTTCTCCTCTCTCTCTCTCTCTCTCTCTCTCTCTCTCTCTCTCTCTCTCTCTCTCTCTCGTTGTCAAACGTTATGTTCAAACCGTTTCTCCTCTCTGTGGTCATTACCGTGCATGTATATGATTTTAGAAAGTTTATATATATTCGACAAATATTAACTGTGTACGTACTTACAAACACCCTCTCTCTCTCTCACTCGTTGTCAAAACGTCGTATTCACTTTTCAATGTATTCCTTGTTAGGGAGGTCTGTATATGATTTTAGAAATATATATATTTGGCAAATATTAACTATGTGTGCGTGTGTGTTGTCAACTACTTACATGCGTGTTCTCTCTCTCTCTCTCTCTCTTAACATAACGCTTTGTGTGAAGCATTTGTAGAGCAGTTTTCAACTGTGTAAGGTTTCATACCGTTTCTCCTCTCTCTCTCTCTCTCTCTCTCTCTCTCTCTCTCTTACCGTGTACATTGAGTAGTCGGTGTGATGAGTAAATAATTTTAGCTCTCTCTCTCTCTCTCTCTCTCTCTCTCTCTCTCTCTCTCTCTCTCTCTCTCTCTCTCACTCGTTGTCAAAACGCTGTCTTCATTTTTCAATGTATTAAATAATTAATTAATAGTTTTATAATGCAGTCAGTGTGATTGATCCTTGTTAGGGAGGTCTGTATATGATTTTAGAAATATATATATATTTGGCAAATATTAACTATGTATGTGTGTTGTTGTCAATGAACTACTTACATGTGTACCTGTGCGTGTTTTGTTACAGATGACAAATCCATACGTTAACGGCTTAACAAACTCTAGCAATCTTCAATACGCTCTTCTTCATGTGGTACTACATTTGGTACAATACTTCTGTTTTATGATTACAGTTTACAAAATAATTACACACATAGGTTCAGTGGTGTATAGCGAAATAAATTAAAATTATACACACATGTTGTTACAGATGAAAACGGTGGTTGAAATTCATACAAATCTTCTGATGTAACAGTTCCCACAAGTAATACAGTTCACAAAAAAAAAAAAAAAAAAAAATTAATTGTACACATGTTCAGAGGTGTATAGTGAAATAAAATAAAGCCATAATTTGTTTAAATGATTAAATATATTATCAAAATTTTAAAATTCACAATATAAAATTGATTTTTTTTGAAAAGTTTATAAATTCACAATTCATAAATAAATAAATACATTATAAAATTGATATTTTTTCGAAAAGTTTATATATAATTGTGTCGTACTTGTAGGAGAAGCAACCTGCAACATAACAATACAAGCAGCATAAAAATCATGTTAATTATCACACACACACACACACACACACACACATGCACACACAACGTAACCATACACACACACACACACACACACACACACACACAACGAGCGCACACGTTGGGTTGAATCATGTACATGTTAGGTCCAATTACATTTGTTACACGTTGTGTTGCACTAACCTCCATACAAAAACAGATAACAGATTTAAATAATAATAATTTCAGGCTTGCAACACACACACACACACACACAAACACGCACACAACGAGCGCACACGTTGGGTTGAAGCATGTACACGTTAGACCCAATTACGTTTGTTACACGTTGTGTCGCACTGACCTCCATACAAAAACAGATAACAGATTTAAATATGCTATAGTCATTGTAAGACGTTACAAATGACGAGTAGAAATCCAATCCTTGAAGTGTTTAATAAGTAAATTGTATGTATATATCACTGAATAATAATAATATAATCGTTCTAGTGTTAACGTTTGCTGCAACAGGTAACGCAGTTTACAAATAATTACATATAGGTTCAGAGGCGTATAGTGAAATAAATTAAAATTATACACACATGTCGTTACAGATGAAAAATAGAAATTAATTTCCTCATAAGTTAATGTCCTTTCAAATATTATTCATCAAAACTTTGTAAATTAGAATCTGCACTACATTCAAACACACGCACACACAGTGATAAAAATTGTTTATTAAAAGTAGTTTGTTACCTTAACAAGGTACTATTTCCACCTGCGCTGTTTGGTTCCTCATGCCTCGAAACACGAGATGTAGGTCGCTGGGGTTTATATGACGGAGCTCTTCATCTGTAAAGACGCCAACATATCTCTTAGGTAGATATACACGATAGCGGTGCTCACCATCTTCCAACTTACAAGCACAGACTTCCCATATCTAGTGTTCACATGCACCATGTTAACGATCGGATACTGCTTGTTCACTGTTAATTCTGCACACCGTTTGTACGCAATAGCAGAAACTGCATTGAATTTTGTGATAAATGACATTATTAGAAGTGAAGACGTCTGTATCAAACGAGGTGGAACCAAACAATGTCAGAATATTCGCTACAAAGAAGACTAGTGAAAGTAATGGTGGTGGTGTGGCCATCAGGAAAGTTCACTTTCATCGCCTGAAGCTTTGCATGTACATACACACATGCAGAATTAGCGCTGTTACAAAATATATATATTAGGAAAGTCCACAGACTACTTTCATACAGAAATAGTTATCGCCTGCGGTCATGTACAAGTTTACCTAAACGAAATTACCAATGCTATGAGACACTCACATTAAAAATGTTCGTATAACAGAAAAATCATTAATTATCCACTCTCTAAGTGCGTACACCTTATGGTTTGTACAACGGGTAGAAGAAGAATTGCAATGTGTAAGCCATAACGTACCGGGAAATAGATATGGTATGTTTTTAGGGCAGCCAATGTCATCAAGATTTATTATATGATGATGAATTATTTTCGATTCTAAAAAACGTTTTTTCTCAAGACCCTTCACAAACACATATTTATATATGTTCGTATACGTTGTTAACACTGAAACAAGATTGTCGTACGGTGTCTCTCCTTCACTCCATCTGAGGCCATGATAGTTTGTCGTTAACCAGCAGTTGGTTCTAGTGTATTTCGAATTCGTAACGACTGTAGCAGGCGGGGCGAAAATCCAATGTCTGCTTGCAAAACGTGTTATATCCATGACTGACAATTCCTTTACTATATAATTGCCGTTGTCATCATAAAAGCAGTGAAAGTCAATTATTACAGCAGCGTTTTCCATTATACTATAAAAAAAAGAAACCATACATTACAAACTAATATGTATAAACACAAATATCGTTACAATAATAATAATACGCAAACTTACGTTTACTGCCGTCCGAATTGAAGTGTGGAGTGACAATAACTAACGGTAGAAAACAAAAGTGTCTGTGGATATCACAGTGGGAATTTGTTGTTTTGTTTTTGATTTTAACAGGTGGTGGGGGCGGTGTAACATGGAATTTTAGCAGGCGGGGAGAGCAGAGTCGTTGGCAATTAATTTGTCACGTATCCGATAATGACTGTACGCGAATGTATCATGGCCATTGTCTAGTATATAGCGCTTATCAGCCCACGTACCTGCTGAAGGTTGGCCATGATCTTCAAGAGAGAGAGAGAATGAATACCGAAAACAAAAGGAACTGTTAAAACATATATATATAGTATTTTTTTAACCGCATGTATTATGTTAGTGTATCTTAAACCATGAACAACGTACGCAAGAATATTGCGCAAGAGCTACACAGAGCGGCGAGAAGGAATTTCGTTAGACGCGCGGTTGAACTGAAGGGTATGCACGATTTGTACCAAGCGGATCTTGTGGAAATGATACCATACGCTCAAGTGAACAAAGGGTACAAGTATATGATGACTGTAATCAACGCGTTTACCAAGTACGCGTACGCTGTACCATTGAAAACGAAGACCGGGAAAGAAGTGACGAACGCGTTGAAGCCTATACTAGCCGCTAACCGAATGAAGTATTTACAGACAGACAACGGGAAGGAGTATTACAACAGCACAGTACAAGCGTTGCTAAAAAAGTATAATGTGAAACATTACTCAACCTATAGTGAGAAAAAAGCTTCCATAGTGGAACGTTTTAATCGCACACTGAAGACACACATGTATCGAGCTTTCAGCGAACAAGGACACTACCGCTGGTTGGATCTACTACCTATATTACTGAAATCGTACAACAATACAACACACAGAACCATTGGTATGAAACCGAGTGAAGTGAATGACGCCAACGAACATATAGTGTTGGAACGAACACAGCGCCTAAAATCAGTCCAGCGAAACCACCCAAATTTAAAGTCGGTGACCGTGTTCGTATAAGTGCGCACAAAATGACGTTCGTCAAAGGTTATACGCCAAATTGGACTAACGAAATATTCACTGTGGATAAAGTACAATCCACTACCATCCCCGTCACTTATCTGCTAAAAGATCATCTAAAAAAAGTGTTGAAAGGTGGTTTTTACGAGCATGAGATTAGTAAGTCCAAAGTCGGCGACGTATACCTAGTGGAAAAGGTGTTACAACGCAAAGGTGACAGAGTGCGTGTTCGTTGGCTCGGTTTTGATGGTAAACACGATGCATGGATACATAAGAAAGATCTAATATAAAAAAGGTGACAGCACGTGCTGAAAACAGTATGCTTTCGGTATTCACAAAGATGAAGATTGTACAGCAAGCAAACAAATTACCAATAAAGGATATGGACTTTTTGGCTGGTGACGAAGGTAGTGCTAAACGTAAACATGGCCCGCTATTACCGAACAGTATTCGCTGTATCGTTACAGGCCCAAGTTCCTGTGGGAAATCCAATGTGCTATTCAACCTACTGTTTGATGTCAACGGTCTACGTTTCCGCAACGTATATGTGTTTTCAAAATCATTATTTCAACCAAAATACAGAATGCTAGAAACAGTGATGAAATCACTCGCTGATGAAGGTTTAGGTTATCATGCATACAGCGAGAACGAAGAAGTCCCACTACCGAGTGAAATCGCTGGTCTCGACTCTGTTATCGTATTCGATGACGTATCGTGTGAAAGACAAAACAATATTCGAAAGTATTTTGCTATGGGGAGACATAGCGGTGTGGACACATTCTATCTATGCCAGACATATAGCCAGATACCGAAACAATTGGTACGTGACAACGCTAACTTGTTGATATTGTTCAAACAAGACGATCTAAATTTACGACATGCATACACCGATCATGTTAACACGGATATGAAATATGATGCTTTCAAAGACGTTTGCATGGAAGCGTGGAAGGATCGTTATGGATTTCTAGTCATAGACAAAGACTCGTCAATAAATGAAGGTAGATATAGAATCGGCTTTGATCGATTCATAATTGTTTCCAGCGAAGTATAAAAGTGGTTGCACTGTAGTAATGTAATCAGTCCTCTTGCTAACACACGATGGCGATGAATAAGGAGGAACGACTTGCGTATGATATAGATACGATAAGCGACAACATAAGGAAAAAATATCAACATGGTATCAGAGAAAGCGACGAGAAATTCAGAAAAAATTACAGACCGATTCTGGAACCGTTAGAAGCTATTTCACGAAAGTTAAGTGGTGATATAATGTAGGAGGAGGAGGAGGAGGAGGAGGAGGAGGAGAAGAAGCAGCAGATAAAACAAGAAGAGCCTACACAACACGTAATAACAGAAAACGAAAGTGACGTGCAGAGTCATAACGCTTCTCATTTCAGTGACGAGGACGCATGGAACCCTAACACTTCACATTTCAGTGACGATTCATTAGCAAACAAATATATGCGTTTGTGCGAATCGGCTGACTGTAAACGGATTATAGATCGTATGTATGGTGTTCGATACGAAGGCGGTAAATTTATGATAGGTGATTCAAATGTAAAAATTGATGATAACGACAACTTTCATGTCAAAGGAAAAATTTACGAGGGTACGCCTGGTCTGTATGAACTTTTGTTTATGAAACTACCGAAAAAATACAATAAGGACGATATGAGGAAATATAAGTCCATACTACTAGCAACCAACGGACACAAACAAAAATATAAACACAATACACGAATAAACAGTAACAGTGGCGTCAAGTACCGACTAGTAATATCTAAATTGTTTGCATCGAGTGCGCGAAAACGTACAGGGAGTGGCTATATGGAGATGAAGCCGAACACTGCAATCGATTACGTGCATTGGGATGATCCTAACGAGTTGGTTAATAGATTGAGACTGTTAATGGCTTCTCAAAATAGTGGGCATACTGGTCATAGGAATGAAATCATTTCGATATTGGAGGAATTACGTGAAGCCGGCATTATCATATAAAAAGCAGACGCACCGTTCTATAACCACCAGTTCTTCATAAATATGAGTGTAGACAAGTTCGGTAGACACGACAGCGCTGTAAGAGTGCGAAAAGAAACTCATCGAAGTCTGCGTGAGGATATCGGTTTAGGAGTGACTAACGACGGTCACTTTGATGTGAAAAACAAAAAGATACGCAATTTGGGTGATCCTGAAGAGCTGCACGATGTTGTTTCTTTACAGTACGTAAAGGACGCATGCTTACAGTACAAGAACGACGACGCTACCGTAGACGCAAAAGATCATCGAATAATAATGCTAAACGATCCGCTTAAATCAAGAGATGCAGCCACAAAACGATACGTAGACGAGAAGAGTTTGAAAAAAGATCGTGCAGGTAACGTAATCGTTAATGACTGCCGACTAACGCGTGTGCAAGCGCCTGTTGACTTCAAAGACGCAGTGAATTTGGAATTTTTACACGCACACACAATCAGTTTGCAAAGCGATGCTTTCTACGCTGCCGGAAGAAAAATTACGAATATAGCGAACGGTGTCAATGACAAAGACGCAGTCACTGTACGACAAATGCACGAATTAAAATTACATATAAAGACTGAATTGTACAAGGTCACTCAGGTATTTCACGCTCATATAATCAATCTAATAAAGTTTGTATATAAATATCAAGACAGCGCGACACAGCGTTCAGTTCTGGCTGAATATATTGAAGAGGTGGGAAGTTTAATAGACGTTCTCGATACGGAAACGGAAATCAAGGATTGGAGATTTGTTTACAAGAATGCACGTACTTCGTAAGAAAAGAATGGGGCGTGGTGTAATTGGAAAAATACTTAAAAACACTGTGCCCGCTATCGTTTCGTCAGTACCTACTTTGATTAATCGAGCGGTGGACGCATTACCAGTAGAATTACACCTACCCGGCTACCGATTCTGTGGACCCGGAACAAAACTCAAAGAGAAATTGGCACGTGGCGAGCGTGGAATCAACGAGCTGGACGAAGCCTGTCGCGAACACGATATCGCCTACGCAAGGTACAAAGACAACAGTCGAAGACGTATAGCTGATCGCGTTCTTGCCGACAAAGCGTGGGAACGAGTGAAAGGTTGGAATTCCGGTGTTAGTGAAAGAGCGTATGCTGCAGCTGTAGCAGCCGCAATGAAAGCGAAATCGGCAGTGGGTGGAGGGGGCTCGCGTAGTGGTTGTAGAAAAAAGAAGAAGGGTTCAGGAATTAAACATCAATCCGTGGGCAAACACAAAACGACCTACAAACGCAAAACAGTCTCAAGATATAAACGTAACAATACAAAAATAGCGTCAGGTCTATACCTACGTCCTTACAGACAAAAAAACTAATTTGCATACCAGTGCGTGCATTGTCCGACAGTGATTTGTATGTGTACGCAAAACTTTTGAAAATACCTTATTTCAGAGGAGTTTTTATGCGTAACACTTTACCACGCAGACGGCCATGGAAGAGTGAGAGTGTAGTTGTTAATCTGGACAGTGCAGAAGGACCTGGTACGCACTGGGTTTGCTACAAGAAACGAAACAATCGAGTTTACTACTATGATGCGTATGGTAATATGCGACCACCTCTTGAGCTGACACAGTATTTTGGAACCGACACTGACATTTACTACAATTACGAGCGTGAACGGTCACCACACACAGTCATCTGTGGGCATTTATGTTTGGACTTCTTAACGCGTGAGTGATCAGTAAGCGACAAGGTGTCTTCGCTGTCGGTCACCTTAACAGGTACGAATGCTGCTGCTCTTGTATGTGACTTTTTCCCACCTCTCGAACTAACAAACGGTGAATGGTATGTAGGTCTATTGGACTTTACTACATACAACAGTATACCGAACGTGGTTGAGGGAAAAAACAATGTGTTTCCAGTACTATGGGACGGAACAACGTGGGACTTGATAACTTTACCTACAGGTGCTTATGAAATCGGTGACATAGAAGCCTTCCTCAAAAAGCAGTTAGGAGACTCAAAGATTAGTCTACGTCCTAACAACAATACACTGAAATGTGAACTGACTTGTGCACTGGATATTGACTTTCAACAAACAGTGTACGGTATCGGTGATATGTTGGGTTTCAAGGAAAAGCGTCTGCTTGAAGCGAATAAAACTCACACGTCTGACGCCACAGTTAACATTATAAAAGTGAACAGTATACTGATAAGGTGTAATATAGCGCACGGATCATACAAGAACGGTAAAAACGAGCACACACTGCACTCATTCTATCCGTCAGTCGAACCAGGATTCAAAATAATTGAATCACCTACAAACGTCATATACCTACCTGTGAATGTGAGTCGTTTGGACAACATAACATTATCTTTACACGACCAGGACGGTAACGTAATAGATTTTCGCGGCGAAGTCATCACTGTGCGTTTACATCTAAAACGACTATAGACATGGGCTTGTACTTTGTTTCTTCGCCACCGCTGCTACCACAGTCGTCAGCAATAAAAGAAGAAGAAGAAAGATCGGTTAGGAAACTCATCAGTACTCGTTCGAAACTGAAACGATTAACATCAGTTAACCGCCGTTTTCTGATTTCATTGGGTTTTGTTGTAAACAAGTAACATGACGAGTGGAATATTATCTGTGGAGCAGCAACCGTTCTTTGAAGACAGTATCACACACTTTTCATTTCCTTCACATGCACCGTACGCAACAACAAGATATGGAAACAATGATGAAATACGTGTGCCGATACAACAACAGGACGTCTTTACACTGCCGTCAGAAAGTTTCCTCTACATCGAAGGCAAGTTGGTTAAAAACCCTAGTGTGGCTGCAGATACTGCATTGAATGTGGAACTGGTGAACAATGCTATAGCATTTCTCTTTGAAGAGATTCGTTACGAGTTGGCCGGTGTGGTAGTGGACCATACTCGAAACGTCGGTGTTACGTCAACTATTAAAACTTTTCTATCACTCAACAACAACACACGTGACGCAATGAAAAACGCGGGTTGGGTGGCGCCGACCACAAACGTATTAAAAGTGAATGATGACGGTGAATTCAACTTTTGTATTCCACTGAAAATGCTAATGGGATTCGCAGAAGACTATACACGCATCGTGCTGAACGTGAAACAAGAACTTATACTCCTACGCACATCTACCGACATAAACGCGATGGTTTTAACGAGCGGACAAACGACTGCTAATTGTGTTCTTGAACTAGATAAAGTTTACTGGAAAATGCCTTATGTACATGTAGCTAATGCGTACAGATTACCGCTGTTACGACTCATAGAGAATGACCATCCGATAACTATGCCTTTTAGGACCTGGGAGTTGCATGAGTATCCTGCCTTACCACAGACTAAAAGGCAGAATTGGATTGTCAAGACCCTCGAGTCAGCTAAAAAAAACACGCTTTGTTGTGGTTAGCGTTTCAGACAGCAAGAAAGAATGTACTGACGGCACACGCCGATGAATTTGATCAATGTAATGTGATCAATGCGAGACTGTTTCTAAACGACAAGTATTATCCTTACGATAATTTAAACTTGGATATTGGGAAAGACCGTTTGCATTATTGTACAATATCTACGTCAGTTTTCAAACTTCGTACTACCACCGTTTAGACGTCAGCCAGTACTGACACCAGAATTATTCAAATCAAAAGCCCCGCTGTTTGTATTTGATTGTAGCAAACAAGACGATGCGCTTAAGTCTTCAGCAGTTGATGTACGTTTAGAATTTGAATCGTCAATGAATTTTCCTACACAGACGACTGCCTACTGTATGATACTACATGATACGCTTGTAGAATATACGCCATTGTCCAACGCGGTACATAGACGTGTTTAAATCTTATTTTATACACATTTTGTAAATACTAGTTTTAAAATATATTTGTAACATTATAATATTGGAGCTGTGTGTGTATGTATTTTTAATTGTAAAACTAGTTTAGATATATTTAATACTTGTAACAATATAATATTGAGCTGTATATGTATTTTAATTGTAAAACTAGTTTAATATAATCTTTGAGCTGTGTATGTATTTTAATAAATGTATATAGTACACACTTTATTATTATTATTTGTATAACCCACCCTCCATAATGTATACTTACTTGCAACAAACAAACAAACAAACTAGTGAGCGTTGTCCACACACGTACCCTTAAATGCAGACGTTGTATGCACACTGAAGGCTCGCACGCTTAAAATTCAGCTATACCTAAAGTATATCTTCAATTAGAAGTGTAATATAAAAAGTACAGTAAGAATATATTTCGGAAACTGTAATTTGATCACACACACACACACACACACACACACACACACATACACTTATTTGAATGAGATGTGTATTAAATTCAATAAATAATGCACGTGATAATGTGAATAATTTTTACGTTTAAATAAAATCTGTACATACAATAAAATTATGTAGTGTAATATATAAATTACGTTTAAATAAAATCTGTACATGCAATAAAATTATGTAATGTAATATAAAAGCACGACAAGAATAAATTTCAGAATTTTTTGTAACAGACATAGTAATTGATCACACAATTGTAACAGACATAATAATTTGATCATACACACACGCATACACACACATGTATTAAATTCAATAAATAATGCAAATAATTTTTACGTTTAAATAAAATCTGTACATACAATAAATTATGTTCACTCACCAAACTAGTATGTGTTGTCTTCACACCGTTAATGATGGCCGTTGCCGTTGTACTCGGGTAGTGGAGAAAGCAAGTGTCTGTTTTGGTAGTAAATACTTTCTAATCCATAATTACCGTCAGCGCTACTAATCCGCTTTGAATAAGGGAATTCTCGTCCACGTTTGCAGCGATAGAGAGACATACACAATGTGTGTGTGTGTGTGTGTGAGCAGTGCGTACATTGTCCGACAGCGATTTGTATGTGTACACATATTTCACTTTGACAACGAGAGAGGGAGAGTGAGACTGTGAGCTAAAATTATTTAATCATCACACCGACTACTCTACTCAATGTACACAGTGAGAGAGAGAGAGAGAGAGAGAGAGAGAGAGAGAGAGAGAGAGAGAGAGAGAGAGAGAGAGAGAGAGAGAGAGAGAGAGAGAGAGAGAGAGAGAGAGAGAGAGAGAGAGAGAGAGAGAGAGAGGAGAAACGGTTTGAACATAACGTTTGACAACGAGAGAGAGAGAGATAGTTTTACTTACATTCAAATGTAAGAGAGAGAGAGAGAGAGAGAGAGAGAGAGAGAGAGAGAGAGAGAGAGAGAGAGAGAGAGAGAGAGAGAGAGTAACAATCATGATCATATAGTTTGAATTTCCGACCACAGAAAAGAAAAAAAAATGTTGGCAGATCTGCTCTATACACAATAATGTAAGATTGGTAACCCTGATCATATATTTTAATATATACACTATATAACACATATTTGAATTTCCCTCCCCCTGCCACAGAAAATGTTGGCAAACCTGCTCATATAAAATATCTATACACTATAATAATAATACAAAGAGGGTCCATGCAAAGGTTGGTACACCTGATCATATAGATTTAATATACATTATAACACGCGACAAATTTGAACTCATGCAAAGGTTGGTAACTCTGATCATATATTTTAATATACACTATAATGCATCAAGTTGGAACCTTCCACCCACCACCACCCACTGATATGCAAATCAGCTTTATTAAAAAAATAAAAAAACCTCCCACCCACCACCACCCCCTGATATGCAACTCAGCTTTATTAAAAAAATAAAAAATTATATTCACGGATGCAGGTGGTCCATAGAACCTCATCCCACCCCCACCCACCCCCTTGATATGCAAATCAATTTAATTAAAAAAAATAAAAAATCAAATTAAAAAAATTTATTCGCGGAAATTCACGGATGCTGTGGTCCATTGGATGCTGCGGGTCCAGCGGTGGCGGCGTCATCTCTTGATCATGTTTTTTAGTGTTTTTTATTGTTTTTTAAGAAAGGCGGCATTCCTTTGTGGGTTTGAATCCTCATTATACCACTACTGTGTATCATCATTGGTTTTCAGTTTTTATTTATTTCCCTTCATTTTGGGTTTGTTTCTTTTTCATTCCCTCCTTCTTCATTTTCATTGTATTTGTTTAATACTTTGGTTTTCCACCTTCTCCTTTGGGTTCATTTTAACATGTTACATTGAGTCATTTAATTCCATGAATTTGTTTCGTTTTTGTTTGGTTTGGTTTTTTCCCTTCTTCTTTTGGTTTAGTTAATCACCTTCTTCTCTTCTTTGGTTTTATTCTTGTTTGTTTTTTGTAGTTCCCTTCTTCTTTTGTTTCCTTTTGTTGGGTCAATCACTTGGTTGGGTCATGTCGTCGTTTGTCGAGTCATTGTCTTTATATTTTAATTTATATTAAGCATTTTATTTAATATGAGTATTATTTTATATTTAGAAACATCTTTTTTATCCCTGGTACTGGGGTGGCTTATTTGTGTTGTAACAATATGCATTTTGTTATTTGTATTTGCCCACTGTTCTCTGCCGAAGTACACTAAACGAATTCCTGGACCAAACCTTACAGATAAAATCTATATTAAATTAATAATTAATTACTGAATAATACTTCAGTTGTTTCACCCGAACAGGGACAATTTAATTATCAATAACTGAACATACTTTAGTTGGCGCCCGAATTTACCGGGACATTGTAAATTAAAGTTGATTTACAATTTAGTCGAAAAATGGCAGAGAAAGATGCAAATACAAATTTAGATGAAAGTGCAGATGTGGGGTCAGTGTTGAATGTTACGCAAGATAGTATGGTAACCACAAATGAAAATGTCAAGAGCGTAGGCGAAATAGTGAATGTAATGAAACGGTCGAAGTGAGGGTACTAGAAGTAACGAGATAAATATATTTAATCAATTAGCGTTGATTATGGAAGTGATGAATAATAAGTTTGAACAACAAAATAAGAATAATGATGAAGAATATGGAAATGATGAATAATAAGTTTGAAGTAATGAATATTAAGTTTGACCAACAAAATAAGAATAATGATAATTTGAACACGAGTTTAAATGAATTTAAAACTGAAATCAAATCAGAGATAAATGAAATGAATAATAAACTTGACAAACAAGACGAGAAATTAGGAGACATCAATAACGAATTCGTGAGTATAAGAAGCGAAATAGAAATGAGTAAATTAAGTATGAATAACCAATTTAAAAGTATAAGTGAGAGTTTTAATGGAGCGAGTGAGAAGTTTGTTGAAATAAATAATAAACTAGAGAATATAGAAGTTGAATTAAAACAAATAAGTGGGTGTAGTGGTATCAAAAATGATGACGACACGGGTGAGTGTGACAAAAATGAAAATAACGAAGTAACAGATGACCATGGCGTCAATACAGGTGAGAATAATAGTGGTAAAATAACGAAAAAATACGAAGAAAAAATTAACGAGGTAAGTGTTAGTTATAAAAATGAATTAACAAGTAGTAGCGGTAAGATAGTTGGAAACGAGATATATAAAAGTGATACAGTGAAAATAAATAGTGATGATGATAATATAGAAACAGTGGGGTGTAGTGCGAGAGTAGAAATCAGTATTTGTAAATTAGAGAGAGAATATGAAGAGAATTAGTTTGTGAATATAGGACAGAGGGTAAAGTTTCCCCAGGTTTATTGTGAACCAAGATGTTTACAAATGTTTTTGAAGGGCAAGAGTCCCTTAGAGGAAAACGATGTGTTTTCAAGTAGTCCCTTATTTTTTAGTAAATGTTTTTATGATTTAGTACCCTCTGTATGGAACGATAGAAAAAGTACGAAATGGTGTTATGATGAAAGGTAGAGATGTTTAAGGTTAATACAGGTTATAACGAATTAGTAGAGAGGTTAGATATTAAGAGAGTTAGTGATATTAAGTACTTACCTTGCGAAATAGTTAGTGCAGCAAATGATGATAAGGTTGATGATATTGATTACTTACCTTGTGACGAAACTGGTATAGCAGCAGATGATAATAATGATGAATTTATAATTGACCTAATTGTGACAAATCATACTCAGGGTAACTTGACTATACTCGATGGTGACAAGTTATATGATGTAATAATATGTAATAATCCTGTTGATATTGTGGAAAAATATGAGAATTTAAACAGTCTTTATGTTGATGGAGATAATATAATGAATTTAATAAAAAATGAGTTGTGTATACGTAAGACCAGGTTATTATACGATGATGGGGAGTAAACAATTAATGTTTATGAACGTTTAACTATGTGAGTAGGGTGTTTTGAAATGAACTGTTTTATGAAATGATTTGTGGTAAACAGATAATAATGAGGATTGTAAATACTTTTGTGTTGATATTAAATGTAATATAATATAAAATGTAATAATGTAGGAAGGTAAAGTATACTCAACTTTGTGAATTTAGTTAAAGTAATGAAATGTGTTCGATAAAATAATTGAATTAATTTGAAGGGAGATAATAAATGAAATATTGTATAAGATGAATGTTGATAACAAATTAAAAAATTCTTGAGAATTTAATGGTATAGTAAATGCTAAATAATTGATGATTGATTAGTAAAAAGTTCAATTGAAATTAAAGTGTAATGTCTACAATTTTATATGCAAATTTAAAGGTGAATTGTTTATTTTCAGGCAATAATCGCATTGTTTAATGAATAAAATGTTATGTAAAATGAATGTTGATAATAAATTTGAACTTTTTGGAGAAGTGGTAAATAATTAAAGGTTGAGTATTAACAGGTTCAATTGAAATTAAAGTTTTGGAATGTTTGGAAATTTTATTCAGATGCAACTGAGATGTTTATTTTAATGTAATGAGGTTTATGTTCATTGTGAGTGTTTACTATGTTTTATTATGTTGTATTATGTTAGTATGTGTGGAAGGAGGAATTTAAAATAAATTCATAATTTAATAAATTATAATAAATTATGTGATGATAGAGAAGGTGGTTACTAGGTTGTTAGTAACGAAATATAAAATATTAAAATGGGTTACATCAATAATGTAGATTATGTAATTGATTTTCTGATGTAAATGAATGATGTTGTGTTGACGAGGAGTATATTATTTTGATGTTTTAAGGAGTAATATGAAGATGCTTAACGATTGTTAAGTAAGTCATTTGTTCTAATGTAGTTGATTTAATGTGTTTTATTCTATATAAGGAGTTTGTTAATTTTGAAATGTGAATGGAATATTTATAATGGAAGGTATTTATACGTTGTAATGGAAATGTTTATTTAAATTTTGATGGGAATCAGAGCGATCATTTTGAATTTTGGGGTAAGAGTTAACGAGAGAAGGTTATACAGAATGTTGGTATGGAATTCTTATAATGTATTATACTTACTAAGTATACATCCATGTGTAGGATGGATCTAAAAAAAAAAAAAAAACTCAGTACTTCTTAACGCAAACCAACACAGCTAAGGGGAACCAGATCAGTTAGGGATATGTTATTATACCAGGCCACTATTTGATATTCTTGATTTCATGTTTCAGTGTCTGGTGACGCTGTGGCGGTGGCCCTGTGCTGGCCTGCGTGCCAGAGCAGGAGCGTCAAGTGCCTGTCTGGCCTTGCGGTGTTGGGATCTCGAAAGAGAAGTCCAGTAAGGTCATTCAGGTGCGGTCACAGTCACTGGACCAGGGATAAGTTAACCACAATTTTGAATAAAACGTAGAAGGGGTTGTGGCGACATATCTTGGCTGATCCCTTTAGAAAGTATGAGAGTGTCAATGAGAGCTTTTATGCTTCAGCATAAAACCTCTCATTGGCGGGTCTCAATTTACATAAATATTATTTTCAAATTTTATGAATTCTATAACCTGTGCAGATGAGGCCCCTTAAGGTGAGACGATTGCCAGTATATGTTTTCAGGACCATATATGGTTATGCAGCAAATCTCGAGTTTATTTGCAGTCAGTGATTAATAACGAAGGATTGTTGTTGACGAAAATCAGTTCGTGGCGAGTTAAAAAGGTGATACTAAGTTCAGCGAAACTTTTCAATACTGAGGACGAGACATATGGCGGGGAGCGGAGTGAACCAGTTTAGAGACGATACAAACGGAAATTTTTAACACTAAAAGTCAATCGGCAAACAATATCTAAATAAAGCGAACGTGGGCAGTTTCGCTCATCGCCGGCTGAGTACCGTTTTCGCCCACATAAACAGCTTAAAACGCAAATAAAAAAATGTTAAATTTAATTAGTATTGGAATTTAAAACAATATAAATAATATATTAATCAGTGATCAGTAAAACTAAATTGACAGTTCGGCCGTAAGATATAAAAGTGAAAACAACAAAAAGTGCTCGCTACAGGAGACGTCTCGTAGGATGAAACCATACACAACATTAAAGGGAAGTAGACATTTCGACAACAATTAACTACTGGCTTTTCACTATATTTTATAAGTTGAGCTCAACAAAATCTAAAAATATGTAAAATGTGTAACGTCACAGAACGTTCCATAAATGAAATTATTTGCATAGTAATTTATCATAAGAGGAAAGTGAGATGAACAGTATCGAACCCAAGTAATCCGAAAAATTTTGTAATATTGTCTGATAATTAATATCATTAACATGAAAAAACGACAAGACTATGACTAAGACTCAAACCCCTTATATATTATTTAAGTGAAGAACAGTGTAAAACTAATAATATACTATAAGAGAGACAGATAATCTCAGAAATAACCAAAATGAGGTCATTACTTATTAAGAAATGTAACTCTGAATAGGGTATAAAAAACTATTTAATGTGAATTAATGGACAAGATCCATTATTATACTTTGTAACATAAATAAAATGAATGTATTAAATGATTTGAATACATTATTAAAAAGGATGTAAGTTAAAATAAAAAAATATATAAATGTTATGACAAAAAATCTATGTTTAGGAGCTGAGTCCAATCACTCAGATTTTATGTGAAAATTAATTATTATAGAATTAATATAAAAACACTATGTAAATGTCAATTAGACAAAGACGAACAAATTATCTTAAATAGAGAAAGCTGTAAAGTGATTAGAAATCAATTAAAATAGCCAAAAACAGTATTAACTGAAAACATGTGATGGACCTATAATATTGTAATATTTATGAATTTAATGTTGACAAAATGCAACCAAATTGTATTATAAAGTTGAAATACAATATAATGTGACTATACTTATATATTTGACCAACTAAAACACTTTAACAGTCGAGTTAGGAAACTATTTACCTATACCATACCAGGCTGAGGCCAAAAACAATCACAAAAAACAGTCATATTTGACAGAATAATTGCAGAATATTAACAAAAATAAAGGAAAAAGGTACAATCCTATAGTGTACTATAGAAACAAACTTACTCAGTTGAAAACAAGCTTAATTCTTAAAGGATTTGAAATATGAGAGTGAAATTTGTCACACCAAGAAAATGAATCACTTATGCAAACAAATATGATGCTAAGTAATCTTACAGTAAAAATAATATGTATCAGGATAAACCAGGTATTACCAAGGATAAACAATATAACAAACTCTCAGTGAATACCCAAAAAATCCCATATATAATACCGAAAAAGACAAATTATTGTAAAGAACCAGTGACAAAAAACCTAGGCCATATGTAAGGTCTATACAAAACTGAACTTATTTATATGTTATACGTGTTAATATTTGTTTATTTTGTTATAAAAAGATAATTATGTTATGCATTAATGTTGTAGCAAGCACCAAGCAACTTCAAAACATTTTTATAAGTAGAAAATTGGAATTTTGTGAAAACATTCCAAGGTAAGAGTTGTATTTTATGTTATTTTATTAGAGTTAATTTGTTCAAAACCAATCGTAATTAGTATCATTATATTCAGTTGAAAGCAGAGAATCCAAAATTAGTAATGGCATGCAGATTGTAAGTAGTTATGTAAAATTGTTTGACAAATACCAGAATAATTTCAGTAATATCCTTTAGTGTGAAGAATAAGAAGTTTTTGTTCTAAAGCTTCTACGGAAGTCAAATTTGTTCCATGATGTTCCATTTGCATATTCTCGAATGTTCCAGAAGAAAATTTTACTCAAAAATACCGGAAGTTCATGTCAAAAAATTAAAACAATGCCCTTTACAGAGTATAAAAGGAAGACGAAATTTGACCAAAAAACACTTTATGCTTTGAATCCAGAAGAGACACATCACCCACGAAACTGATCATCACATCCGAGGCGAAATCGAAGAACGAGAAGTCGACACGAGAACACAGAAAGGCTTTTCCCGTACATGACAAAATACTGACTTAACCTCTACAAGGAGTATACGCCAACGTGTTGCTGAATAGAGCAGCAACACGCCATATTTAATAGAACGCACGCAGCCAGAATACTAGCGGCCCTGCAAAGGACCAAATTTTAATAGAGAGAATCAATTCTGCTGATATCTGCTAAGACAAACTGACTTTGACAAAATTCCCAAACAATTTACTGACACAAGCCTTTCAACGCTGAATCTGGAACTAGCGCTGTGACGGCCGAATCGAGAAACGACGCAGACAGCTGATCGCCGCCGCCGGAATTCAAAGCATAGATTCAGTGCGAAACTTATTTCAATCGTGCGGAGTTTTAAAAAACCGTATTTTGACTTATAAATAATTACCAGTGCACGAGGAACGTTAACACGAAGAGGCAAGATTGAAAACGTCCCCAAGAGAAGTGTCCAGTGCAGGAAATAATTACCCACCGGAACGTGAGTTGTTCAAAAGTTAAAGTCATTTTTACCTGGTATCATTTGTCACACAGTTGTACTACACATGTCACACACCTTCAAATCACACAATTTTTGTAAAGCATCCTATTGATTTGTCTTGGTAGTTCAAAGGAGTCACGTCCTGAGTATAAAGATTTTTCATACACTAAACTCATGCTATTCAACTGAGTAAATAAATATATTAGCCGATACTTAATTAAAAAACTTGTCAATAAAAAAAATATTTTTTGTAACTCTGCAATTTTGTTAATTCGAGTATTAGTCCTTCAGACGAATTTTAAAGTTCATTAAACATACGTTATTTTCAGTTCAAACTGTCTTGTCCACATTTTTTTAATATAATTAATTTAAGAAATCAAAATTTAATTTCAATAATAATAATAATAATTTCTTTGAACAAAATATCCAAGTGGCGCCCACATACATATAGTAGATTAAGTTGTGCTTGCAGGACAACATCGTCGTAGAGGAACCAGCCATCAGTAAGTATTGAAAGTGCGCGGAGTGTGACACCCGACATATCACAAAACGAACAACATAACACGTACACAAAGTCTGTCATTTATAAATTGGCAGCCCAACTAGTGAGGCTTGAAAGGAAAGGAACAAGCCCGGCAACTACCAACAAATCAAGATGCCGCTACCAAAGGGAAAGAAGGTGAAGAAAAATGTAGAACCCGAATTAAGTGTGGAAGATGGAGAGGCAGTTCAAGTCGAGGAAATAGAAATAGAACCGCCCACACTAGAAATAGAAAGACCAATACAAACGGGAGATGAACTAGAGGAACAAGCGGGAGAAGGACCCATACAAATGGGAGACCAAACAGAGAAACCCGAACCAGAATAAATAACAGGGAGCATCGACATGAATGTAATAATGGTGATGCTCCAAAGAATGGAAGAAAATATGAACAAAAATACAGAATCCCTGAAGGAGGATAATAATAAAAATAGACGGGAAGATAAGGAGGAGAATAATAAAAATAGACAGGAAGATAAGGAGGAGAATAATAAGAATAGACAGGAAGATAGGGCGGAAATAAAAGGAAGTATAGAATCCCTGAAGAAGGAGAATAATAAAAACAGACAGGAAGATAGGGCGGAATTAGACAGAAAAATAGAATCTTTAAGGGAGTATATAACCGATAAGATCAATGACAATGGGAAAAAGCTGGAGCTATTTCAGGAGGAAAATAAAAAATGTATAGAGTCCCTGAAAAAGGAAATTAGCACAAATTACGAAACACTAAACAAAAAGATCGATGATAGTAAAATCGACAGTGACAGGAAGGTCGAGACAATGGAGAAACAGTTAAAAAGGTTGCAGGAAGGCAATAATACCCGTTTTGAAACAATAGAGGAAAGAACCGTAGAGACAAAACAAGACGTTCGAATCTTGATAACAAAGTAAGACAAAACCGAGACGAAATCATGCAGGAGGTAGGAGAAGTCCGGAAAGACGTTAGCGAGAGAATACAAACAACGTACGACATAGCTAACAGGTTGGACGAGCAAATAAAACTAATAGAAATAACATACAGGAAATAGATCAGAGGGAGAAAAACCTGCAGGAAAAATTAGAAGCGCTGAGGGACACACCGATATTGAATACCCATACGTGTCATAGCGAGAACAGGGAGGTAATTAACTTCCAAAATTATCGCCGGAACCCTATGGAATTCTTAGAGAGGATGGAAGAGTTCATTGAAAGGAATAGGGAAACAAGATGGGATAGAATAAGGGAAATGTTAGACGAAACGTTCCGAAATACGAGGGATAATTGGTGGATAGTGGTACGACCCGAAATAACAAACTTAGTCGAATTCAAACGCCAATTCAAAGAAAAGTATTGGTCAGAAACAGCGCAAAACAAAGTAAGAATGGACATATTCTACGGGAAATACGACGCGTCCAATGGACAATCCCCAACATCTTATTTCCTGGGAAAGATATGTTTGGCACGAAAGTTAATACCGCCAATCCCGGAAGAATGTTTGGTGAGACAGTTAGCTGGACATTATAGCTACGGTATTAAGGATGCCCAATTGTACCAGCAACTTAGTAAAATTACTGACCTAGCTAAACTATTAGAAAACTGCGAGTCTGCGGGAAAATTTCAAGACTACCAACCCCCCAATCGTAAGGTAGACTATTATAATAGTAACAACGGACCAAACCGGAATGGAGGTGGAAATGGTAATAATAATTTTAACCCGAATAACCAGAACAATAGCACCCCACCAAATAGCCGAAATAATAACAATCAAGGTCCAAACAACCGTAACCATCCGGGACCAAACCGAAATAATTACCCCGACAATAATTACAATAGAAATTATAATCAAGGAAATAGTTATCGCGGCAATAACTATAGAGGGAATAATTATAGTCAGGAAAATAATTATCGCAACGGAGGGAATCAAGGAGGAGGTGATAGGAGTAATCAGGAGTATAGACCACAGGAAAACTATACAATGGCCAATAATCAACGACAGTGGCGGCTCGTGACTTAAGAGGCTGGAGGGCGCGGCCTTTAGGCTTCTTAATTATTTATCAATATTGAAGTTAACGCACAATGGAAATCGCCAATATTTGATCACATAATTCATTAATAAAATAAGAATAGTAACACGTGCAGCATGCAACGATTATTTAAAAATTTGATCTCACCTCAAATATTGTATTGTGGTCTCTTGTAGAGAGTCAGCAGCTTTATTAATAAACATAACTACAAACTCTCGAAAGTATCCACAAAAATGTATATGCTGTTTCCACAAAAAAAGTAATATATTATATTTACATTATATTATTTTTACGATACCTACACTTTAAACAGACCATTTATTTATATACAAAGTCCATTCGCCTTTCCTTTAAATTAACGAACTTTCTAGCATCAAAGTCCTTCATTTCTTTAACAAGTTCCTTGTTGATAGATAACATCGCAAGGGCATTCAGTCTATCGTTTTTCATTGTATTTCTCAAGAAAGTCTTTAGTCTTTTCAGAGTCGAAAAGCAGCGCTCAGGTTCGGCAGTTGTCATGGGGGTAGTTATGACAATTTTCAGAAGTATCAACACGTCTTTGAAAACTGACGTAAGATTGTTTTCTTCTATAAAGTTAAGAAGTTTTATTGGGCCTTTAATATTATAATCATGCCGTCTGTATAATAGTTCCAATTCACTCCGGAGTTTATTTTCTTGTAAGAAAGGTTAATGCCGAATCACTAGCTTGAATTTTTCTTCCGGAAAGTGTGTAGAAAAAAGTGGAAATAAGTCATTGGACATCATTGAAGCTGCTTCTAGGTGACCCGTGTAAGTAAATCTATCTTTTACGTGAGTTATAATGATGTCACGTACTTCTTTTGCATCCCCTATTCTAGTGCTGCATCCAACATTATTGGATCACCATTGTCTCTGGCAGACAATAAAATACATGGAAAACAGAACAAAGATTTCTGAACGTCGCAGCCACCCATATCCAGTCATATTTTTGGTATGCATCTTTTGAAAGCAGTTGCCATCTGAAAACACGATTCCCACTTTTCTTATTTTCTGTTTGCGTCATGCAGAATTCAGGAGTTGGCCTACCTAATGACTTTAGTTCAATTTTTTGATCTTGCAAAAGTTATTGCTTCAAGGGCCTGCACTAAATGTTAAAATCTTGGATTAAATGTTAAAACAAAACCTAATAATTCGACACTACAGTATTTCCCTAAATTATTCGTGAAGCTATTAAAAAACACACACAAACTCAAAACCTAAACCTAAACAAATGCCCGTACTCAATTAACCACGCCAGAGGAACTATAAACACTAAAAAGAGCAAATCTCATATCATTCTTGGATTTCGTTGTCCATGACGTGTCCGTTACTTAACTAAATATCACTATAATATTGACGACTCGGAACACTAAGTTTTTTATAAGTAAAAACGTAAAGTTTTACCTTACAGCCTAAACCGGCTTTCACCTATAGAAGGCTTCATCAGAGGCTGTCGTTAGTAGCGCTGTTCATCTTGTTGTTGGCGACGAGATAGTGTTTCGAAAGATCGAAGCTGTGTGTGTGTGTGTGTGTGTGTGTGTGGTGAAATGTGTTCGAATAATGCGTGCGATTTGAATTGTGTCTGTTCGTTTAGGATGTCGTTTTTATTTGTTTTTGTGTGTTTGTATATTTCTAATTGTTCTAGAGTGTCTAGTTTTCGGCCTTTTGTGTGTACGTGTAGTATGTTCATGTTATTGTCGATGTTTTTATATGTGTGGTTTGCTTCAATGAGGTGGTTTGCGAAGGTAGATTCTGTAGTGGTGTGGAGTGCTTTTGTGTGTTCAATGTATCTCTGTTTGAAGCTACGTCCTGTCTGGCCTATGTAGAATTTATTGCAATTTGAACAATTTAGTTTATATACACCGGGTAGATCGAATTTGTTTTGTGCTTTGGGCATGCGTTTTGATAGTGTGTGTTCTGTTTTGTTAGTAGTTTTGTAAGCGATTCTGTATCCTGCTTTTTTGAATTTGTGGGCAATTTTTTCTGTTTGTTTGTTGATGTATGTTAGTGTTATGAATTTGTTGTTTTCTGTCTTTGTCTGTTGTTTGTTTTGTGTTTTGTGTAGGAGTTTACTGACTATTGTTCTGTCATAACCGTTAGATTCTGCTAGATATTTTATCATGTTTAGTTCGTCTTTGTAGTCTATTTCATCTAAGGGGATGTTGTTAAGTCTATCTATCATGGTTCTAAAAGCAGCTAGTTTGTGTTGTATTGGGTGATTGGAGGTGTTGTGTATTAGTGTGTCAGTTGTAGTTGGTTTTCTGTATATACTGAATTTGTGCCTGTGTTCTAGTTTTGTGATGGAGAGGTCTAAGAAGTTTATGGTATTGTTGTGTTCATATTCGGCAGTGAAGGTTATGTTTTTATGTATTTTGTTTATGTGCGTTAGTAACTGTTCACATTGTCTTTTGTTTCCCCTGTATAGTATTAGAATGTCATCAACGTATCTGTGCCAATATAGTATTTTATGTGAGTGTCTGTCATTGTTTGTGAGTATTTTTGTTTTTTCTAAGTGTTGGAGGAAGACTTCTGCTAGAATGCTGGATATGGGGGAGCCCATGGGTAGGCCATCGTTCTGTGTGTAGTATTTATTGTTATAAGTAAAGTAGTTTTGTTTTGTGATAATGTTCAGAGTTTCTGTTATTTCATTGATAAGTTCGTTTGGTGTGTTGTTCTGTTTGAGTTTGTTTTGTAGGATGGTGATTGTTTCAGAGATGGGGATGTTTGTGTACAGGTTTTTAATGTCAAAGGAGGCTAATGTGGCGTTATGGGGGATGTGTATGTCTTTTATTTTTGTTACTAGGTCAGTGTTGTTTTTTACTGCAATGTTGTTGTCTATTTGTGTGTGTTGTCTAATAATTTTGTCTAGATATTTTGCCAGTTTGTGTGCAGGGGCATTACGGTAGTTGATAATGGGGCGGATCGGAATGTCTTCTTTATGGATTTTGGGAAGCGCTTGGAGTGTAGGTGCTGATGGTCGGATTTGTTTCATGTAGGGCTTTTGTTTATGTGTCATAATGTGTTTGGCTTTGTTGATTATTTGTTTTACTGAGTTTTGGTATCTGTCGGTGGGGTCGTGTTTTAGTTCTGTGATGTTGTTCTGTTCTATGAAGTCTTGTACTTTTTTGTGTAGGTTGTCTGTGGGGATAATTACAGTCGTGTTGCCTTTGTCAGCTTTTACAAATGTGATGTTGTGTTTGTGTGCCTTTTCCCTCAGTTTGATGGCTGTGTGTATTTCTGAGTTGTGGTTGTTGTTGTCTGGTGTCTTAGTGTACTCCTATTGTGTTGTTTATATTATGTCTTAATGTGTCTTGATGTTCTGGTGCTGTGTTTTGTATATTTGTTTCTGTGTCAATTATGAGCTTTGTTAGTGTTTGGTTGTTATGTTTGTAATGTATGTTATGTTTTAGGCCTTTATCAAGGAGTGTTTGTTCGTTTTTTGTGAGTGTGACGTTCGTGAGGTTTATTGTACGTGGGTAGAATTTGTGCGAGGGAATTATATCTGTTTTGATTGGTGTCAGGTTTTTTATTTTTCTGTCGTGTTTTGTCTGTATGTTATGTATTTGTTTTTTTGTCCATTCATTTGTGTGATGTATTAGTTCAGTCATGTAATTGTGTCCGTATGTGTTGGCGATATGTAGGTGTAGTGTTAATGCTTTGCGATTAAGGGCGTCTTTTTTCTTATATAGTTGTTTAATTGATTCTTTTATGTATGTTCTTTGTGCGATGTTTTGTGTTATTCGGGCGGCCTGGTTGTTATGTTTAATTTTGATTTGGGCATATTTAGGTGTTAGTAAATTGTTTATGCATGTTTTGTTGAAATTTATGTGAGCTATAATCTTTCTAACCTTCAAAGTTGTGAACTTGTACGCTTGGACGTTGGCTCGTCTTGCTGAGTTAAATTCTTGGATTTCGTTGTCCATGACGTGTTCGTTACTTAACTAAATATCACTATAATATTGACGACTCGGAACACTAAGTTTTTTATAAGTAAAAACGTAAAGTTTTACCTTACAGCCTAAACCGGCTTTCACCTATAGAAGGCTTCATCAGAGGCTGTCGTTAGTAGCGCTGTTCATCTTGTTGTTGGCGACGAGATAGTGTTTCGAAAGATCGAAGCTGAGTGTGTGTGGTGAGATGTGTTCGAATAATGCGTGCGATTTGAATTGTGTCTCTTCGTTTAGGAGGTCGTTTTTATTTGTTTTTGTGTGTTTGTATATTTCTAATTGTTCTAGAGTGTCTAGTTTTCGGCCTTTTGTGTGTACGTGTAGTATGTTCATGTTCTTGTCGATGTTTTTATATGTGTGGTTTGCTTCAATGGGGTGGTTTGCGAAGGTAGATTCTGTAGTGGTGTGGAGTGCTTTTGTGTGTTCAATGTATCTCTGTTTGAAGCTACGTCCTGTCTGGCCTATGTAGAATTTATTGCAATTTGAACAATTTAGTTTATATACACCGGGTAGATCGAATTTGTTTTGTGCTTTGGGCATCCGTTTTGATAGTGTGTGTTCTGTTTTGTTAGTAGTTTTGTAAGCGATTCTGTATCCTGCTTTTTTGAATTTGTGGGCAATTTTTTCTGTTTGTTTGTTGATGTATGTTAGTGTTAAGAATTTGTTGTTTTCTGTCTTTGTCTGTTGTTTGTTTTGTGTTTTGTGTAGGAGTTTACTGACTATTGTTCTGTCATAACCGTTAGATTCTGCTAGATATTTTATCGTGTTTAGTTCGTCTTTGTAGTCTATTTCATCTAAGGGGATGTTGTTAAGTCTATGTATCATGGTTCTAAAAGCAGCTAGTTTGTGTTGTATGTTAGTTTGTGATGTTAACTGTGACAATGTGAACAGTTACTAACGCACATAAACAAAATACATAAAAACATAACCTTCACTGCCGAATATGAACATCCCCATCTCTGAAACAATCACCATCCTACAAAACAAACTCAAACAGAACAACACACCAAACGAACTTATCAATGAAATAACAGAAACTCTGAACATTATCACAAAACAAAACTACTTTACTTATAACAATAAATACTACACACAGAACGATGGCCTACCCATGGGCTCCCCCATATCCAGCATTCTAGCAGAAGTCTTCCTCCAACACTTAGAAAAAACAAAAATACTCACAAACAATGACAGACACTCACATAAAATACTATATTGGCACAGATACGTTGATGACATTCTAATACTATACAGGGGAAACAAAAGACAATGTGAACAGTTACTAACGCACATAAACAAAATACATAAAAACATAACCTTCACTGCCGAATATGAACACAACAATATCATAAACTTCTTAGACCTCTCCATCACAAAACTAGAACACAGGCACAAATTCAGTATATACAGAAAACCAACTACAACTGACACACTAATACACAACACCTCCAATCACCCAATACAACACAAACTAGCTGCTTTTAGAACCATGATACATAGACTTAACAACATCCCCTTAGATGAAATAGACTACAAAGACGAACTAAACACGATAAAATATCTAGCAGAATCTAACGGTTATGACAGAACAATAGTCAGTAAACTCCTACACAAAACACAAAACAAACAACAGACAAAGACAGAAAACAACAAATTCATAACACTAACATACATCAACAAACAAACAGAAAAAATTGCCCACAAATTCAAAAAAGCAGGATACAGAATCGCTTACAAAACTACTAACAAAACAGAACACACACTATCAAAACGCATGCCCAAAGCACAAAACAAATTCGATCTACCCGGTGTATATAAACTAACTTGTTCAAATTGCAGTAAATTCTACATAGGCCAGACAGGACGTAGCTTCAAACAGAGATACATTGAACACACAAAAGCACTCCACACCACTACAGAATCTACCTTCGCAAACCACCTCATTGAAGCAAACCACACATATAAAAACATCGACAATAACATGAACATACTACACGTACACACAAAAGGCCGAAAACTAGACACTCTAGAACAATTAGAAATATACAAACACACAAAAACAAATAAAAACGACATCCTAAACGAACAGACACAATTCAAATCGCACGCATTATTCGAACACATTTCACCACACACACACACACACAGCTTCGATCTTTCGAAACACTATCTCGTCGCCAGCAAGATGAACAGCGCTACTAACGACAGCCTCTGATGAAGCCTTCTATAGGTGAAAGCCGGTTTAGGCTGTAAGGTAAACTTTACGTTTTTACTTATAAAAAACTTAGTGTTCCGTGTCGTCAATATTATAGTGATATTTAGTTAAGTAACGGACACGTCATGGACAACGAAATCCAAGAATTTAACTCAGCAAGACGAGCCAACGTCCAAGCGTACAAGTTCACAACTTTGAAGGTTAGAAAGATTGTAGCTCACATAAATTTCAACAAAACATGCATAAACAATTTACTAACACCTAAATATGCCCAAATCAAAATTAAACATAACAACCAGGCCGCCCGAATAACACAAAACATCGCACAAAGAACATACATAAAAGAATCAATTAAACAACTATATAAGAAAAAAGACGCCCTTAATCGCAAAGCATTAACACTACACCTACATATCGCCAACACATACGGACACAATTACATGACTGAACTAATACATCACACAAATGAATGGACAAAAAAACAAATACATAACATACAGACAAAACACGACAGAAACATAAAAAACCTGACACCAATCAAAACAGATATAATTCCCTCGCACAAATTCTACCCACGTACAATAAACCTCACGAACGTCACACTCACAAAAAACGAACAAACACTCCTTGATAAAGGCCTAAAACATAACATACATTACAAACATAACAACCAAACACTAACAAAGCTCATAATTGACACAGAAACAAATATACAAAACACAGCACCAGAACATCAAGACACATTAAGACATAATATAAACAACACAATAGGAGTACATAAGACACCAGACGACAACAACCACAACTCAGAAATACACACAGCCATCAAACTGAGGGAAAAGGCACACAAACACAACATCACATTTGTAAAAGCTGACAAAGGCAACACGACTGTAATTATCCCCACAGACAACCTACACAAAAAAGTACAAGACTTCATAGAACAGAACAACATCACAGAACTAAAACACGACCCCACCGACAGATACCAAAACTCAGTAAAACAAATAATCAACAAAGCCAAACACATTATGACACATAAACAAAAGCCCTACATGAAACAAATCCGACCATCAGCACCTACACTCCAAGCGCTTCCCAAAATCCATAAAGAAGACATTCCGATCCGCCCCATTATCAACTACCGTAATGCCCCTGCACACAAACTGGCAAAATATCTAGACAAAATTATTAGACAACACACACAAATAGACAACAACATTGCAGTAAAAAACAACACTGACCTAGTAACAAAAATAAAAGACATACACATCCCCCATAACGCCACATTAGCCTCCTTTGACATTAAAAACCTGTACACAAACATCCCCATCTCTGAAACAATCACCATCCTACAAAACAAACTCAAACAGAACAACACACCAAACGAACTTATCAATGAAATAACAGAAACTCTGAACATTATCACAAAACAAAACTACTTTACTTATAACAATAAATACTACACACAGAACGATGGCCTACCCATGGGCTCCCCCATATCCAGCATTCTAGCAGAAGTCTTCCTCCAACACTTAGAAAAAACAAAAATACTCACAAACAATGACAGACACTCACATAAAATACTATATTGGCACAGATACGTTGATGACATTCTAATACTATACAGGGGAAACAAAAGACAATGTGAACAGTTACTAACGCACATAAACAAAATACATAAAAACATAACCTTCACTGCCGAATATGAACACAACAATACCATAAACTTCTTAGACCTCTCCATCACAAAACTAGAACACAGGCACAAATTCAGTATATACAGAAAACCAACTACAACTGACACACTAATACACAACACCTCCAATCACCCAATACAACACAAACTAGCTGCTTTTAGAACCATGATAGATAGACTTAACAACATCCCCTTAGATGAAATAGACTACAAAGACGAACTAAACATGATAAAATATCTAGCAGAATCTAACGGTTATGACAGAACAATAGTCAGTAAACTCCTACACAAAACACAAAACAAACAACAGACAAAGACAGAAAACAACAAATTCATAACACTAACATACATCAACAAACAAACAGAAAAAATTGCCCACAAATTCAAAAAAGCAGGATACAGAATCGCTTACAAAACTACTAACAAAACAGAACACACACTATCAAAACGCATGCCCAAAGCACAAAACAAATTCGATCTACCCGGTGTATATAAACTAAATTGTTCAAATTGCAATAAATTCTACATAGGCCAGACAGGACGTAGCTTCAAACAGAGATACATTGAACACACAAAAGCACTCCACACCACTACAGAATCTACCTTCGCAAACCACCTCATTGAAGCAAACCACACATATAAAAACATCGACAATAACATGAACATACTACACGTACACACAAAAGGCCGAAAACTAGACACTCTAGAACAATTAGAAATATACAAACACACAAAAACAAATAAAAACGACCTCCTAAACGAAGAGACACAATTCAAATCGCACGCATTATTCGAACACATCTCACCACACACACACAGCTTCGATCTTTCGAAACACTATCTCGTCGCCAACAACAAGATGAACAGCGCTACTAACGACAGCCTCTGATGAAGCCTTCTATAGGTGAAAGCCGGTTTAGGCTGTAAGGTAAAACTTTACGTTTTTACTTATAAAAACCTTAGTGTTCCGAGTTGTCAATATTATATATAGGATATTTACTCATATCATTATCAATAGTCTGCGATTAGTTGTACTGAGTGAATCAGGCCACGTTCTGCTAAACGTGGCGCGGAAGCCGGCGCGCCGAGGGACCGTCTAAAGGACTAGCATCTACACAACGAATATCCAAGCTGAGGACCGACCAATCTGGCGACGTGGTGGGGCACTGGAGGGGAAAGTGCCTAACCGACCGTGACACCGACACACCGTGTCACCTGGCGGGCTCAGCTGATACTTGTCTCAGCTGATTTTGGTAAGTTTTTACCGCGCGCGCTTTTGTATCTATTTTGGATGCGTGCTTGTGTAACCAATTTAAAGGTAAGAATTGTCTTCTATCATGTTTTCTAAATAATTATATTACAGATATATTTACTATATAACAAACATTATCATGTTAAATTGCTAAACTCAATATCAGCAGCGATTATTTCTGTCTTGATGCGTTTACATATCAAATGTAAAACTAAAAGCAATTAAAATATCTGTATGGAGAACCATACATTACTTCCATGTTCAAAGATTTATATTTAAAATCATAATGGAAATGAAATATTTCCACAGAAACTAATTCTTTCTACTTATAGATTCAGCCTGACCACAGTACTGTGTGGTCACTAACGTATACCACCTTACATTATCGCACTCGATTTTCACTCATGATGACAGTCGATGGCACTGCCGAAACGTCTGGTTTTGCAGATAACATTGTACTTTGCTCAAACAGCCCGGGAAGAAATTTTTACACTAAACTACTTCTTTGTTGCCGATAACGTACTACACATATAAAAACATAAAACGTTGCAGGTAAACTACCCCTTCTTCTCCACCGATCTTCACCAAAATCAAAAGACCTTGAGTGCTCTACACATTAGGGACGTATGCAAAAAATTATTTGATTCTGTTTGACTTTACGGCAGTTATCGTTCGTCATAGAAAAAATTACCCTTATTAAAACATTAAATGTTGCAGGTAAACTACCCCTTTCTCTTAACTGATCTTCACCAAAATCAATAGGTCCTGAGAACTCTACAATTCAGGGCTGTGTGCAAAAAATTATTTGATTCTGTTTGAATTTGCGGCTGTTATCGTTGGCCATAGAAAAAAATCTACACACAGAAACTTTTCGAAAAATGACTTTTTTCGTGTTTTGAGGGTAGTACATGTATACATGTCCATGTATTTGATGTCATTTTGATCAATTTTGCTGCAATTGTAATCAATGTTATGGAACAAACAAGTAAAAAATAAGTACACTGTGTGTGTGTGTGTGCACAGGTGCATTCTCATTACATTCAGTTACTTGATATGTAATGCTTTCGCAATTGAAATACATTTCAGTGAGATAACAATTGGATTCGTTCCAGGGAAATGTAAAATTCCTGTTACAACCACACAATTTCTTGTAAAAGTAGTTCTTGACTTTTCCTTATACAGCAAGATGAACAATATAATTCACAAGTCTAACCACTCTTTCCTTCTCAAAACACTATTTAAAAAAAAAAAGTGACTAACAAAAGATCTGAGTATTCCTTCTTCTAGTTTGTTTGCCAACAGAACTAAAATTAGTGTATACAAATATAGTATTATTTTTTGTACATTTCAAATTTTGGGACACCAGGTTTCAAAAAGTGGGGCAAAAGTTTGACAAAATCACAAATTCCATGTGGGACATCGATTAAAGAGAATTTTAACGAAAATCTGAATATACTGTACAGTTTTAAAAATTTCAAAATTCTTTGACCCCATGGCTCAAAAATGGAATCAATAATTTGAAAAAAGTGTAAAAATCCATCTAGCTGTTAGACTAAAAGAAATTATAACACACATTTAACTGTGTGGAATTTATACTATTTATTGTATGATCGCTCTATAATACTGTTACTTTACTAAACAAAAATTAGTCAGTCTGCCTGCACACCCATATTGCTGAGTAATAATACAGCAGTCTTGTCTGGCGTCTCAGAGCCCCACACACACACAGTTGCTATGTAGCTGATTTCTCTCTGGCAGTGGTGAAATGTCAGTTCTGCCATGGTCAAAAGCATAACAGGCAGCAGGCCTAATGTTTGAAAGAAAAGAGAATAAGAAGAATTATCTTGTAGACATTTGTAATTTTTAGTTATTTTTAGAAACAAAATTTAATGTTTTGTTTAATGGGCAGTTAAGAATACTATGTGTGTAAAACTGTCACTTCAGAAAGTATATTAAACAAAATACAGGACCATTATGGGAAGAATAAATAAAGTTTATCTAAAATTTGCTTATTAAATTTAAGTTCAATGAAAACAATGCTATGTTTATTTTCAGATGAGTACTACTGCTGTAAAATGTGATTTATGCAGCAAAGAGTTCAGTAAGAGTTCTTATTGTAAACAGCATATTAGAATTGTTCACAAAAGAAATGCCAAAGGGGAGCAAATTGAAACAACTACATTTACTTGCACTTTGTGTAACAAACAGTATTCCCAAAAAAATTATTTGCAGCGACACATCAAATCAACCCATTCTACTGAGCCAAAACAAATTTATAAATGTGATATGTGCACTTATACAACAATTCACCAGTATAATTTAAAACGTCACATATTAAGTTTAAAAATACATAACAGCGGATCCTTAGCACGATCTTTCATGTGTACTCTATGTAATGCAAAATACAAGCATAAACATCACCTCACAAACCATGAAAGAAAATATCATAACATTGGAAAACCACTTCTGGTTGAAAGACAATGTCCTATTTGTAAATTCATAACAAGGAGACCATGGGGACATAATGAACAGAAAATTTACAGTCATTTTGAAAATGTACATGGTATTTTTATGAAGTTTGAACATCACAGTTTTGATTCTGTTGATGAATTTAATGCGTGGAAACAAGAAATTGAAAATAAAACAACATGTTTTTTTAAACAAACGTCAAATGGAAATGTATCTGACGTTTACCAATGCCACAGAAGTGGTTTTTACAGGAAACTAGGACTAAACAAACGCCACTTAAAAATTATGGGAAGCTGCAAAATAAATGGGTTTTGTCCAGCAATGATCAAGATGAAAAAATTAAAAAATGGCACTGTACATGTCTCATTTCTTTTAACACATGTTGGCCATAAAAATGAGTTAAAACATATTCACTTTACAAAGAAAGAGAGAAACCAAATTGCAACTCACTTAGCAAGTAAAATACCCCATGAGGAAATTTTAAAAGATATCAGGTGTTCTATATCAAATTGTGAATTACAAAGAATTCACCTAGTGAACAAAAAAGATATTATAAATATTGAAAAAGGCTTCAATCTAAATGATGAAGCCATAAAACATCCATTTGACCCTGTAAGCATCGAGGCTTGGGTTGAAGATCTTAAAACATCTAAGGACACTGCCTTAGTGGTTTATAAACCACAAGGAGTAATTAGTTTTGAGTTTCCTCAACTGAAAGAAGAAGACTTCTTATTGCTATACATGTCTGACGCGCAAAAAGTTATTTTTAAAAAGTACAGTAATGATATAGTGTGTATTGATGGGACGCATGGGCTGAACAATTATAACTTTCAGCTATATACACTACTGACAATGGATGAAACAAGAGAGGGATTTCCTGCAGCCTTCATGTTTACTAACAGAGGGGATGAAACTATTCTAAAGATTTTTTTTGATCAAATAAAGTCTGTATTAGGATGTATTACAACCCATACATTTATGTCTGACATGGAAGACACATTCTATTCCGCATGGTGTAAAACAATGGGGACTTCAAATAATCGTATTTATTGTACGTGGCATGTACTAAGGGCATGGAAGACCAATGTAAATATAAAAATTAAAATAAAAGAAAAGCGAGACAGTGTGTTTAAAATGTTACAGGCTCTGTTATATGAACTTGATGAAGACGCTTTTAACAAAATGCTCCATGAAGTGTTAAGGAGACTTCATGAAGACACAGATACACATTCTTTTTATCAATATTTTCAAAACCAATACATTATTAAACAAAAATATAAATCATGGGCGTACTGCCATCGTTTAAATTTAGGTATTAACACAAATATGTCCATAGAAAACTTTAATAAAGTGTTAAAATACTGCTACTTAAAAGGGAAACTTATAAAAAGACTGGACAAGACAATTTGTGCCATTTTACATTTACTTAAAGATAAAATGTTTGATCTGATAATTAAAATGAAGAAAGGAAAACTTGTGAAAAAATTGCAAGTATTAAGAAATTGTCACAAAGCGAGTATGTTGTTGGACGCAGAGAAAGTGTTGACAACTTTAGATGACAAGTGGCAGGTCTTGTCATCCACACAAACAGAATTTTATACTGTTAAACGGATTAAACACTGCAAATCATGTCTTTTACAGTGCATACACTGTAACTCTTGCTTTCATGAGTTTGTGTGTTCGTGTATGGACAGTGCCATACGAAACAATATGTGCAAACATATTCACCTTGTTTGTCGAACACTAACCAATATTATTCCTGAGGAAAGGGAGAACGAAGAAAATACTCTTATTATAGATCTTCCAAAGGATATTATGTTAGAAGAAACAGTGGTAAATGAAGCAAGTACACCTAAAAGTAAAGACACAGAAAAGAGCATATCTTTAAATAATGAAAGAATGAAACTGTTTGAACACATTCAAGAGATTCAGAAAAACCTACAAACTGTTGAACAGTTTCAATACGCAAACAAACAGATGAGACAGTTAATACTGACAATGAAAACTATGAAGTCATCTGCTGAAAGGAGCTTAAAGGTATGTATAATTTTCAGTCAGATTATCCACTTTATTTTGTAGTACAGTCTAATCCAAACTACCTACTCATCAACTTATCTGTCTTCTCACCCACCTACACAAACTATCCACCCACCCATCTATCCAAATTTTAGTCTATAGCTTTACTTAGGATATCTATCCACCTACTCTTCTATTCAGATAGACACTCACATACCGGTTTATCTAATCATCTACTCACGTAGCCTACTTACTGAATTATTTATCTATCCATCCATCTACCCATCCTTTAATTGCTAGTCAGTACTGATTGTTTGTGTGTTTACATTAGATTTATAATTATTAAGTTCACTGAAATAATTCTAAAAGTACTGATTGTTTGTGTGTTTACATTAGATTTATAATTATTAAGTTCACTGAAATAATTCTAAAATCTTATCGTATGTATTTTTTCCAAATTGTTCTTATAGTAGTAGGTTAAAATAAATAAATAAATTTCTCTGAACACCAGCCACAAAACTAAATCTGGGCATAAAGATAAATATGTTTTTGATTGTATTATTTACTGTGTCAGTTTTTTGCTAAACAAGTTTTGAAAACTTTTTTTACTAATTTTATTAATTACAAAAAAATAACAGTTAAGTAGGTATCATTAAGTGAACTCATGTTACCAAAAGTAAATCCACCCTTACCAGTCGACAAATTTAATACAATTAGTTTTAAGTGTACTTCAAGCGGGACATGTTTACTTTAAACTACACAACGAGAACTAGATGTAGTTAGATTTTTTCTTGTAGTGTTTGATACTTTTTTTTGCGTTGCAGGTCACCGAAAATACTGCACACCAGTATGGCAACATTATCAAACAGAGACAATTCAAAACAAAACCTAAACGGGTACAGGACACTAACTCCAAGAAGCAAATCCAGGCAATTGCTTTGGATTTGCTTGTTAATAATGAAATTACATTAAGGTACTACATGAAAATTGAAATTTTTATTATTAAATAGAATAATATAATAAATGTTAAAATATGCTTACATTAAGGTAATATTTATTATTAAGAAAAATCGTTACAAGAAAAATCGCTGCATGTGCCAACCAATTAATTTCTTATAAAACCGCCAACGAAATTTCTTACAAAAACGCCAATATCATGAAAACGAAAAAGCCGATTTTATTGAAACAAAACCAAAATAATATTTGGAATTTTCTATAATTTTCACTCGCTGACACCATATCTCTCATAAAACGAAAGTTTATCCCATGCCGAAAATTTTACTACATGAAAATTAAAAAAGAAACTTCATGACGTGGAACCATCTGAAGACTCTGTTTTTGAAAACTGTTAAAACTATCGGTTAAAATTTATGCTAAAACCATCCTCAATCTTCAATAAACACGGTGGTGAAAGAATTTTAAAAATCAGATCAGCTGTTACTGTGTAATACAAAAGTCACAGATAAGTTTGATGTCTGCAATAGAGGAAAAAATGTATACAGTATGTATATATTGTAACATTGTATTTTTGTACCTCCCATTATAGCCCAAAGAATATATAATTGTAGAGAAAAGTACCAAATAGTATAAAATGGACCTTAGATAAACTATAATATATTATTGATCACTGTTAAGATTACTATGTTAAATAAAACCAATGTTATGGGTTCACTTACCTTGAATGACTATGTTATGATTACATTAGATATAGGATATCAGAGTTAATGAAATTCAAGGATGTTCAATATTGAGTTGCAGAGCATATTTTAAGGAATTTTCACTTGGCGACACTATACTCCGGCGTCCGTTCTACGCCCGCTGAGCGCCCCCCTCTCCCAAAGTGTTCATCGCTTTAGGGTAAATGCCTCACCAGTCACCAATACATTTGTACAGTTGTAGTATTGTACTACGACATAACAAGAAAAATAAACAATACTAAAAGTAGTAATTTATAGGTAAGAAATAAAACTAAATTTGAAAGTAAGTATGGCTGCTTTATTAATTAGTGTCAGAGGTAAATTACCTCTTAAATAATATTCCATTGAATAAATGCAATGCAAAATAATTTCTTGTAATATACAATATAACAGTACTAATTGACAGATTAAACAAATTAAGTAATGTTCAAGTAAGCCTAAATATATGACATCCTTTATTAAAGATATACCAATATTTCACCAAATAATGTTAATTAAGGTTGTCTTGATTGTTCATCTCTTCTTTCACAGCACTATCACTTTACTAAAAATGAACTTTATCTTGTGAAAACTTACTTTTTTCGTCGGACGCGTTTCGGCGTACGTATCCGACTAAAAGCTGAAGAAGGCGGATACGTACGCCGAAACGCGTCCGACGAAAAAAGTAAGTTTTCACAAGATAAAGTTCATTTTTAGTAAAGTAATGTTAATTAAGTGTTTATTTGTAAAATTAAATTAGTAATTTAATCGTAAATGGTTAATGTTGCTGTAATTACATCAAAAAGGCTAAAGGCTATTAAAAAAAAAACATCTGAGGTCAGAACAATATTGTTAGACTATACCCTTATACGTTAGAGTCTTTTGAAAAAAATGTTTTTGTAAATTTCTGGTTTTGATAAATTTCTTCATCTGGAAGTTTCCTTCTTCTTTCTTTGACCTCTAAAAATTTTGCTACTGCTGGTCTTGGGTCGAACAGCGCAGTCCCTACGCCATTGAGAGCTATATACATTCTAGAGTTGAGAGCTTTTCTGGAATATGAGGACTGTTTGTTAGTCTTGAGTGTTGTGTGAACAGACACTGCCCGTTCTGGTCCTGCACTGTGAGGCGTCACGCAAATATATGTCTGGACCAGCTTGGAAAACACTAAGTGGGTCTTAGACACTTTGAAGTAATGGTACAATTTGGCTGACGCATCATCCATTTCCAGGGGTGCAGGTAAATTTTCACTGCAGAATAAGCAGATTACATCGTCAGTAAACGGCAAAAAGGCGTCATAACCAAACATGTCTTTGACTTCACTTCGTACTGCATTGATCATATCTGGTGCAGTTCTTGCACTGAGAAACTTGTTCATTGTGTTCAGGATGTTATGCTGGTCGTCAGCAAGTCTGACAGTGAGAAACTCCTTACAGCTGAGAACTATTTCCTTCCTCACTGCAGACCAACATCTTCTCGTGGATGTGGATACTAAGGAGTTAACTGCTCTTCTCTTGCAAAACTCTACATCAGGTTTATCATCATTTCCATTTTTGACTGCATTCTTTTCCAACAGTTGTTCTTCATATCCTCCCGGATAAGGTTGACTTTCCATCAGCGAGAGTGAAGTGACAATAATTTCTTTTGTGGTTTCAATATCAGGCAGAGTTACCATTGATCGTTGACTCTCTTTCTGTAGCCTTTCAATTTGCCTCAAGATATCGAGCATGAGGCTTGTTAAGAGTTGCTGGTCACCCTCTTTTTGCCACAGTCGCATAAATCCTCTTGCAGTGGCTTTTTCGACTTTTGGTGAATCAGGGTTATCAACTATTGACTTCCAGTGCTTTTCTATACACAGAAGATTATTCCACACTGCTTTTGTTAAATTAATTAGATGTTCTACGAATCTAACTTCGAAGTAAGCTGGGAATTTGTAAACCTTAAGATTCTCAGCTTTGGCTATTTGTTCAAGTTCATTGAATCTTACAGATGACCCTCTGTAAAACATAGCCACAGCCTTCAGGTTCGCTTTCCAGTGTTTAACTTCCATTATACTTAACTCAAGATCGGAAAGTATGAGGTCAGATCTGTGGGCAACGCACCAGATGCATAAAATATTTCTTTCCAGATAGTTCTTCATTCTGACCCACAGACCACTGTTCTTACCTGTGTTAGCATTTCCGCCATCCGTTGTCAAGCTCGTTAGTTTTTCTTTTGCCAAACTCTCAATTTCCAGATCTTCAAACAAAATTTTAACAGCATCAAGAAGGCCTTCTGCTCCTCGTTTGACGGATTTACTCTCACCTAGAAATATCGACCTCATCTCTTTGTCTTCAGAAATAAATTGGCGGTTACAAACTTATTATCAACACCATATTTGTCACATGATCCATCTATCTGAATTGCGAAACAGTCAGCTTTTTCTAGCTCTTTTATGACTTTTTCCATCGTCAAACTACTGACAACGTCTAGCATTTTCCTGTAGATTACAGGATTTCTATACTGAAGAAGTTCAGGGGAAGGATTCAGTTTAACAAACTGTGCATCCAGTCCATTGTCTTTATAAGACACTATCTGAATGTCAGTGTGCATTTTTGCTAGAGATCTTGACGGCTAAGAATTGGCACTAAGGGTTAGCTGACGACTATCATTATACACATCGACAGCCATCTCAATCAATATTTTAATTTTTTCTGCATTTTGAGATTTTAAACTTTTTACCCACGGGTGCTTTTCAGACTGTAACATCCATCTCTGCTGTATTTGTTCCAATTGTTCTGCCGCAATATGAGATTCTGAATGTAAATGATCGACTGTCCTTTCAAGTTCCCTGTGTCCGTCCATTCAAACTCCGTCAGCTACTGGAACACTACCATTCTTTGAAAATTTTTTTGCTTCTTGTATTTGCTTAAAGCAGGTTGTACATTTCATCCCACTCCGTTTTCCCAGTTTTACTTTTTCAAGGCATGGGTAAGTAAGTATCCAGGATGACTCTAATTTTGTCCCCTTATACCATTCACCAGTAGCGTCTTTAGACTCTGAGGCAGAATCGTGAGCGGGAAAAGTTTTGGATAAATTATTACATTCTCTAGAGGAATGAGAGGATAATGTTGGTCTGGTAGCTGTTACATTTTCCTGTGTATTTTCAGTTTGATGTGTTTCACTTTGAGCTAGATCCTGTACTTCATGCTGGCGTTTGTTGGACCCAAAATTGAAGAAATCTATGATTGTTTTTGATACTTTCACGCCAGAAGTTTTAGCCTGCAAAGCCCAAAATACAATTAGTAAAACGAAAAAAAATCATCCTCTGTAAAAAAAAAGTTGTGTATAATTGTAAACGTGTAAATAATTTAAAAATTTTATAATTTTTTAATAATTAAAACCAAAATTTTTAAAAAAATTTATTTCTATGGGACACAATAACTTGAGTAAATTTCATTAGATTTGGGTGAAATTTTGTATATGTTTTAATTATTTACATTAAAAAACAATTTGCAACAATAAATAATTGAAAAACTATATTTTTTAAGCAGTTTTAAGCTCGACATTTGGACAAATAAAAATAATATATTTATGTTAAACAATAAGTTACAAATGAATTTTTTTTATGTTTCAGTATTATAAAAAATTAAATAGTTTGTTTAGTTAATTAATTACATTACATAATGTAATAAGACATATTTTCGAGTAGCATGTATTTTTTATAATAATTACTAATATTGAAATCGTGTGTTTTTGTCGTCCTCTATTTTTCGAATATCCGTTCGTGGAATTTAGAGATGCCCGCTTTCAAAACAATCGAGGTCGGGGGACTCGAGTTTTAGAGGTGCTACACTCCTAAACTCGAGTCAACGCAACTCCATAACAAAGCGAACTGCCGCAACTCTAATTTAGGCTTATTGTTATTCCAAATTAGTAAATCTTTAACTCTGTGGAATCGTAGAGGTAAATTTTATCTAAAACATCGAGGTAATGCATTTCGAAATTTCTCTGAGTGTAGACTTTCCGAGTTTACACAACGTGACGTAACTGGAAAGAAACCGAGTTGTGAGAACTCAACTCTCGAGTGCAGGGGACTCAACGATATCACTCGACTCGACTCAGGTTAGTAGAGGGCACAGGATTATTTTTCTCCGTGTTAGCTGCAGTGATTTTTTTCACCAAATTATTATGTCTACTAAAAAGAACTGATTTCTATTTAAGGACTTGATGAAGCTAGAAAAACGTCAACAGGAGAATTGGAATAGTAATTATAATTACCCAAAAGAGTTAATATTTAATCTAATTGAAAAATAAAACAACTTACCACACAAGTATCAAATTTGGCAGCTTCATCCTCTTGTTCTGTTTCTGTTGGCTGATCTTACCTGAGGCTGTGATGACGAGGGAGAAATAGATGGTAGTGTAACAAACCTTTTCATTAATTTAGCTTGTTTTTCTTTCTCCTTAAGAGCCTCGGCTCTTCTTTTTCTATAAAACGAACCCGAAGGTTTCTTTTTCTCGGACATATCGTATTAGTAAAGTTTATGCACTATACACAAAACACATTACACTCGTACAACGGGACGAAAGGCTTAAGCACCAAAACGCACTAACAATTTAATTTGCATAAATTATACGTGACACTTGACAGCGCAGTCCGCGGTGACTGATGCCTGGTGGATGGTGGTGGTGGAGGGAGGCGGGGACGAACAGATATGGACGAGTCTATTGTTTGGGGACTTGAAAATGTCCAAACTAATGTTATATTAAAAATATTGACCAAAATTATCCCTCAAATATTATTTTACAAATTTCAAAGTCAAGTTATGCCAATTATATATTTAGACCTCATAGCAAAGTATTTTAGACGTAATTTGGCACCCCCACTATTGAACTCCTGCCACGGCTAGTAGTCTATGACTGTTAGCAGCTAGAGACACCTAGTAGTACGAAGTTACTGCGTTGGTTGGATGCGTTTAAGAACGCTTGCATAGTTGAATTTGCTTTTAAAAGAAAACACTGTTATTGTGCAAAGTTATGACTCGTATATAGGATTAATAATTGTTCAGTTGCATCGATTTGGTAAAAAAGTAATATATTGATATTAATAATAGGAAATAATAATGTAATATTTTATTTAATAAAATTGAATAAAACTTTTTGTTGGGCTTCCATTATATATATTTTTTTTTATTATATACGTATATGTTAAAGAATAAGTGCAATAATATATACTAATAACTTTAAAATTAATAATTTTATTAGTATATATTATTGCACTCATTCTTTAAAATATACATATGTAATAAAAAAAATATATATAATGGAAGCCCAACAAAAAGTTTGATTCAATTTTATTAAATAAAATATTACATTATTATTTCCTATTATTAATATTAATATATTACTTTTTTACCAAATCGATGCAACTGAACATTATTAATCCTATAAGAGCCATAAGGTGAACTTTGCACAATAAGCGTTTTCTTTTAATAGCAAATTCAACTATGCGAGGGTTCTTAAACTCATCCAACCAACGACAGTAACTTCGTACTACTAGGTGTCTCCAGCTGCTAACAGTCATAGACTACTAGCCGTGGCACCCTGTTCACCCAACCCTGGTTGGAGTAAAATAACCTGAACAAGAACCGTAAATTGCAACAATGAGCACCCTTTTTCGGTGCAGTAGGCTACTGCCGCAGCCGGCGCCCCGCCCGCCCGGCGCCTCAGCCCATCACTGGGCGACATTTATGTCGCCCAGTTAACATGTTAAAATATGCTCTGTTGAGTTGATTATGTTAATATTTTAATGTTACATGATTACTGAATAATATTATAGTATACTGAATGATTATAGTACATTGTGAATTAATAAGGTAAATGTTGTAAAACACAGAAAAGTACCAAAATAGATGGGGTTGCAACATTCCTTATAGCACATAAAATAAAATTATAGCACATTATAGAACTATCTATATTATAAAAGAAACTCTATTCTTTATTATATCTAAACCACGATTTAGGAGTGGACAGTAAAAAGATATAAACTATTAACATTCTCAGTTTTAGTCTTAACCTAAGCATTGTATTTTTATAACCTACACACTGTGCACTAATTTTATAAAGCACTCTGTGATTATATTCCACAAAGGTATTTTGGTACTTTTCCGGTTTTTTTCTTTGTGTTTATTCCGTGGTCAAACGAATGCACAATAAATAATTATATTTATTACTGAAGTATATCATTAGCGATCCCTGACAACAAACCGCTGACATTACCAACTGAGCAGCCGGAAATAATTAACGAATTGTATTCAATAATATAACTTTATAAGATTTTGAATATAAACCAAGAAAAATAAAATATATTATTTAATAATAATATCATTGCAAGTTTTCCTTTACTTTAGCTGCAAAGATAATAATATAAGTGGTCATTCCTCATTCATATAACAGAGTACCGAAGTAACACAGAATGCGTAAGTTGGCGAGCCTGCCGCTCAAACTGGTGTGGCGAAAATTTGAATTAATTAGTGAGGAGTTTGATTCTATTATAATAAACTTACTATTATAATTAAAATTTTAAGAAAGGAAATAAAAGGATATTATTTTACTAATTAATTTAGTAACAAAACAAAACTAATTTTTCTGGTATTACTTTACATATTAATTGACCCCCAAACTAGTGGGACTTAGAACATTTCTACATCAACAAATAAAAATAAATATTACAATATGCAACACATATATTTATACATTCCTTTTATTCCTTATTAATATGTCTCTCCCTGAAGTGGATGAAACTGATTTGATACTTTCTTCACGCTGCTACATTATATGGAATATAATTATCTAATTGAAATTGTGATTTTTGTTGTTAATTTACTAATTGTGATTTACTAATTAATATACCTAATTTTATTTTACAGGAAGTAATAAAGAATTTTGAAAAACTAGGACATAAAACATCAAGGTACACAGATAGAGGCTCAATAATTTGTGCTCTTGCAACTAAAAACAACAAAATTTATGCAAATGCGGATTACCGAAAGGGAGGTGAAGTATATGGAATCAACTGACAACTAGGAAACATTTTCTTGGCAACATATTTTTCATCAAGATCTCATTAACAATTATGTTTGTGTATATGAGTACTGCAAATACTGAAAGATTAATCAGTATATTTCATTGGTCTAAAGGCAAAATGTACTCATTGTTCCTGTTATGTATGTGTACCAGTTTTAAGAAATTAATTTAAATTTAGGTTTAGTAAATATGATAAACTAGACTGTCAGATGTGCTTGTGAAGTACAAGCAAGTTGTAAAACACTCTTTAGCTTTAGCATTCTTTGTCAGTGCTTGTCATACAAAGATCTTTAATAAATATTATAACCACTCGTTTCTTATCTCACGTTGGATTCGTCAATCTGTAACGTTAAATTCTGGTCGTATCTGTAAAATGTGTACACGTGTTTTTTATGTGTAGAAAGTGTTAGTGTGGTGTGTTCGTCTCACACCTGTCGTTACATTAATGGTTGTTGCTACCGAAGTCCGTAGCGTGGTCTCAACTATCAGTACAACCTACCTGTTTATTCATAGGGGTTGCGAGTCCCGGGTGGCGCCAAATTGTTTATTTTAAAACAATTAAATTTGTGAATTAACTAGTTAGATTGGTGTTATCAGCGTTGACAGCTGGAGCGTTCAAATGATTCCCGGCTCTGTACAGCTTATTGTATTGCCCACTTGGCAAGGGCGCTAGTTGTCTGCTCAGTGAAATTGCTAACACACACATATATTATACAACTTCCTATGAAATAAAACAATGGTAATGCTCTGTACTGTGATTTTAATTATGGTTTGGTCATTAATCAATTTGACAAAAATATGTGTCATAGTTTTTTATATTTTATTTATATTTAAACATTTTATTTAGTATGAAGTATATTTACATCAAAAATTATCTTTTTCATCCCTGGTACTGGGGTGGCTTATTTGTGTTGTAACAATATCAATATAAAACAATAAACAATTTTTGAAAGTTCATACTTATATTTATAATTTGGTAAACTCCATCAGTGCAGACAACTGAACTGAGCTTTATACACTTTGTAATCACAGTATTATTATCAAACTTGTGCATTAAGAAACAATAGATTTTAGTAAGATTTATTCTACTAACATCTTGTGTACTGGTTAAGTATATGGAAGCAGAAAATATTATATAGGTCATTATAAAAAGTAATTTATTATGTAAAACATGCTGTATTTACCTCTTCCTATTTCTCACCACACACACACACACTTTTTATTTGTTTATAAGTTATGTAACTTTTTATTTTTTCGACTTTGACACATATGTCATTAATCTTTAATAAACATTCTTCGTGCTACACAAACTTATGCCAGAATATTTCCATATGTGTCTAATGTCTGAGGTTTAGAGTAAATATATAAAATGTAAAATATGACTTCTGTAAAAATTAACATATTAAAATATATATAATTTGTGATGTTTTCAATTTGTTCTTCTGCAAGTAGATAATATTGTATATTCTTTTTAACACCTGACGCACGTTTCACTGAAAAATATCAGTATCATCAGAGGTTTCTAAGTGAATTAATAACAATCAAAATAATTCTATTAATATAAAATTAATGAATAATTGAATTTGTATTGATTTTAATGTAAAATAAAATAACTGATAATCAATTTAGGTCGATTAGTTAACGATTGTTTTAATGTTTATTTTCTTCAGCAGCTGTTTTCTCGGTTATATTTGAAATTTTGTTTATATTTTATTCATTTTTATTTTTATTTTTTAGTAAATTTATAATTTTAAATAGATCGTCTTGTTTTGTTTTTATTTGGGTTTGTTCTTTAATTAATAAATTATTGTTATTGTGTTTGTAAATGTTAAGATTTTCCCAAATATTCATTTTTTGACCTTTTTGTATGTTTTTAATTAATTTTATATTTTCAATGTTTGGAAACTGGTGGTTATTATTTAGACAATGTGTGGCTAAATTAGATTTATAAATATTTGGTTTTAAATATGCATTGCGGTGTTGAACGAATCTATCTCGTAGTTATTTTCTTCGTCTGGCCCACGTAAAATTTATTACAATCTGGACATTCTATTTTATATATTCCATTTTTATTGTGAGTATTGGATTTAGTTTTAGGTTTTATTTTATTACAAATTATATTATCTGTATTATAAGATATTTTCAAATTAGCATCTTTAAATATTTTATTTAGTTTTTGAGTTATATTTCCGTAATAAGTGAAGGTTGTATATTCTATATTATTATTAATAGATGAATTTTTAAATGTAGTGTTTTTAGGAATTCTATTAGTGATTTTATGTTTAATTTTATTTTCTAATTTATTAATAGTTTTTATTTTGTATCCATTTTTAACTGCTATTTGTTAGATAATTTTTCTTTCTTTGTTTCTTTCTGTGTTATTTAATGGGATCCTAAGCATTCGGTAAATCATGGAATTAAATACTGCCATTTTGTGTTGGGGAGGATGATTTGGTATTACTAAGTCAGTTTGAGAAGGTTTCCTGTATATTGCGTATTCAAAATTTGTTTCATTTTTCTTTATTGTTAAGTCTAAATAATTGAATTTATTATTACATTCTTCTTCTAACATGAATTTTATTTTAGAATGTAAATTATTTATGGAGTTGAATATTTTATTTATATTTATACCATTGTTTTGGGAAATGTACAGAGTGTCATCAACGTATCTAAAATAACATATTTTATTATTTCCATTGAGGCTTCTGTTCTTATTTTATCTTGTTTTTCTTGTTCTACATTATTAATTGCGTTTTCAGTTTCGACTATGATATTATCTATTACATATTTGTTTACATTTTTAAGATTTGTTTTGTTTGATGATTCTAGGGTTGCTATTTCGTTTTCCGTAAATTTAATATTAGATAAATTTACGAATTTTGGGTAAAAAACGTGGTTATTATTTAATGTGTGTAAATTTTGGTTATCTTCTTTAGGTGTACTATTTATTAGTAGATTTTTAAGTTTTTTATTGATTGTGTTAAATTTAATTGTTTTGTGTTTATTTAGTATTTTAAGCATATTAATATATTTATTATTCCATGTATGATAATCAAGTGTGTTGGCTAAAAGAAGATGTAATTAATTAATTGTTTATTAATGTAGCCGATTATAAAATAATATAATAATATATATATTTTATAATATATATATATTATAAAATATATATATATATAAAATTTCTAGCCCATCACTTAACTTAGCCATTAAAAGGGGGATTTACATACACAAATACCGAATTTAACTTGTTAGTCCAACATATACTGGTAACCCAGAATTTTGCGTGCCTCTTAATTTGTACTTAATTGTTAAGAAAAGTGTATTGTGATCTATTTATTAGTATATTAAGAAATTTATAAGTTAACGGGTTGGTGCTGAAATGTTGAAAATAAACTGCTTGTTATGTAGAAGATATAAACAAAGTTGTTTTGTAAGTGAATGTACAGTATAAATAAAGAATATACATGGTTTTTAAATAACACATAATGTTTGAGTATTCATTCATTCTGTTATCCCTTGACAAGGTCCTTTAGTTAGTGAAACAGATTGATCTTTTATTTAGTTTTGCTAAAACTATTAAAAAAATAATGCAAGAAATTAAGACAATTATTACGACTAATTTCAAACTAAATATTAATGATTTTTACTTCCATGTTCCTTAAGAAAATGGAAGTTTGGTGATGGCAAAAAAATCGTGCTTGAGATTTTTGCAGATTTTGATTGTACTATCTTCGAAACATGAAAAAAGTCATTTTTCGAAAAGTGTGTGTGTGAAGATTTTTTTCTATGGCAAACAATAAAAGCTGCAAATTCAAACAGAATCAAATAATTTTTTGCATGCAGCCTGATTTGTAGAGTAGTCGCGAATTATTGTTTTTGGTGAAGATCAGTTAAATGAAATGGGTAGTTTACCTGCAACGTTTCATGTTTTTATATGTGTAGTACGTTATCGGCAACAATGAAGTAGTTTAGTGTGAAAATTTCTTCCCGGGCTGTTTGGGCACAGTAGGCCTACAATGTTTTCTGCAAAACCAGACGTTTCGGCAGTGCCATCGACTGTCATCATCAGTGAAAATCGAGTGCGATAATGTGAGGTGGTATAACGTTAGTGACCACATGCACAGTACTGTGCTTAAGGCTGAATCAATAAGTAGAAAGAAGTAGTTTCTATGGAAATATTTTATTTCCATTATGATTTTAAATATAAATCTTAGAACATGGAAGTAATGTATGGTTCTCCATACCGATATTTAAAAAATGTTACAAATATAAATTTAAATTAAGAAAATAATTATTTTCCCACCTTTTGGAGAGTCTAATTGGCTGTCAATGGGTGCAATTGTCTTAGAAAATATTTTGCTTTTTCAGGATAGTTGATATCCAGGATGTAATATCATGATACTTGATATCCAGGATTTAATGTCAGGATACCTGACAGTTTTTAATCATTTTATAACATGCGAGTTAGAAAAAATACTGTTTTGTAAAATTGTTCGCAATTTTTATAAACAGTTGTTAAGTGTGTCAGCAGGAATACTGAATTTATCTGCTATAACTCTAATTCAAAATGGAAAATCATAAAAATTTTAAACTTCAGTTGCAGTTATAGACAAGTATAATAGTAAACAAATAAAAATGTAATACAAACACTTTTGATGACAGTTACCACATGTAACACTGCTTAGTTATATGACGATAAAAATGCTGGACTTAGAAACCATGTCATTCAACAGCAGACATCAAAACATATTTGTGTAACTTCTAGGATGAAAACCTTCAAGCTTTAATGTGTTTCTAAATTTGCTGTCGTGTATAGTCTTGCTGAGACCATAAGTCTGAAATAAGTGGTTTCAGAAATCACTATGCTGTCTATACTTAGAGCACAATTATTTTACAATTTAGTTACAGACAGCAGAGTGCTGAATGTGTCAAACTGAAATATCACCACTGTTCCATAACTGTGAAGAGTTACTCTCTTATGCATGCTACCTACTTGCCAAGACCAGCTATAGGTATTTGAATGTTTAAGAGATGAACATGAATACTACATGAATTCGTTTAATTTTTACTCAGTAAAAGGTAAAAAATTTAGGAGCTTAAAACGTATAATTGAAAATATTAATATCAAAAGTTTTAAAATATGTTATAAAGAACGATATATATTCATATATTTGATAATGCAGTCTGAGTAAGTACTGGTATTTTCTCCATTCATGTGTAAGTACTGGTATTTTCTGTAAAACCAATAAATTGTACATTTAATACAGTAAAGTATTTTTATCACCTTATGTGCATAATTTGGCCTCCACATTTGTTATTTATTTAAAACAAATAATTATTCGCTATGCGTACTAATAATTGTAATAGCAATTGAACAGAGCTTAATTAAGTACAATCCAACCATGGCCAGATTCTGTGTGATTAATTTAACTTGTGATTTAGATAAGTGTGTAATTTGGAACAGATGTGTGAAGACAGTTAATTAGTAATCCTCAAATTTCAAGTAACACGCTGTTACTGAGGTTATGTCAGACAAAAGTATGAAACATTCGCATTCTGTAGCGCTGAACGATTACATAAAATATTGTAAGTATTTCTGCTTACGAGAGAACACACGTAGGAAGACCGCACACAGCTAAACAAACCGAAAATAAGCTACAGGTTTATCGTCAAGTCTACAAAGACTCGGATAGAAAGCAGCCGCATCCCATCCCATCTATTAATCGTACGGGCAGACGCTTGTCAGCCCAGAATGCGAATGTATCACATAAGCAGACAGTCACAAGCAGCGTCTGCCCGTATGGTTAACAGATGTGATGGGACGCACCTTCGCTCGCCCCTCCAGTGCCCCCACCACGTCGCCAGATTGGTCGGTACTCAGCTTGGATATTCGTTGTGTAGACGCTTGTGTCTAAAGGCCGTATTTAAGCTTACAACTTTGTTCAACTTTGGATAGAGTGGGGGAATTGAGAAATGGGCGCGATTATCAGAGCGCCGTAACGCATGCTGTTCCGAAAACATTTCTGCTATTATCTAATACAAAAATATTTTCTTGTCCGAACTATTAAAGAAATATGTAATGACTTTCCACAAGTAGTGATAATGGGTTGTTTAATGATATGATTTAATTTGGGGGGCGCGTGCCTTAGCGCCCTAAGAACGAACCGCCCCTGATCAACGACCATACCAACCCAATTTACCGACTTACGTGTATTACCCACAGCAGACGCAAGGTAACCAGAGTAATACAACGAATAACCGACCCATTAGTGGTAACCCCGAGGTTAGACAGGAACCACAAACAAGCCAGCAACCTAATGTTCCGGGAGACCGGGCAAATGAGACAGGTGCTCATTTAAACTAGACGCGGCAGTGAAAAAGGAAGACAGCCCTTCACTGATCCAATATTATGGGGTAACTGAACACAAAAATAGACAGGCCAAAGACAGGACAATGACATTGAGAACAAATAATTATCTCAGAGATATTAGGGAGGAATTATTAGAAGAGAGGGATAATATAGTTGAAAATCATAATAAAGGGAATAATGGTATAGTACAAATCAAGGCAGATATCAATGGTATAGATGCAACATTACTCATTGATACGGGATCAAACGTATCGTTGATAGACAGTGTGGAGTTGGAGAGAATTAAACAGAACAGTAATTTACCCATACCCACTCTGCCTATAAATAACATTATACTAGTCGGAGCAACGGGAAGGCAGAATAAATCTATAAGAAACAGGTGTCATTAGAGATGACTAGTAATGGTGTAACGTTACCAATAGGATTATTAGTAGCGAATAATTTACCCATGAATATCCTAATAGGCTGTGATATACTGAGGCCATATAAAGCGATAATAAATTTAGATAGTAAGGTGATAACGTTAAAGACAAATGAGAGAATTTGGACCAATAATTTAATTGATGCCCAAGGGAATAGTACAAGCAACGAACATTATCAAGCTGTTGTCAATCATTATTATTGTGCCAATCGACCACTAAACATGCCCTTATATCAGGAGGATAACCCAGAATTATGGTTAGAAAAATTGGAAGAAATAAGGGAATTCCAAAGGACGGAAGCAAGGGGTCAGATTAGCGAAGCACAGGCGGAACGATTGATTACTGTATATAATAATTATCGACATATATTCTCAAACGCTCCAGGCAAAGTCAGAAATTATTAATGCACCATTAAATTTAAAACCCCTGTGGAATTTAACAAGAAATCATACCCGATTGCTTACTCACTAAAGAACGAAGTTAGGGAGGAATTAAACAGGATGATAGAAGACGACATAATTGAATATAGTCATTCGCCCTATACTAGCCCAATCATAGCTGTGCCGAAAAAGAATGGACAGGTGCGTATATGTCTCGATGCTAGGGAGATTAACAAGATGATTGTTAACGACCGCACATCCCCTGGGGAGATAGAAGAAATACTAAAAAAGTTTCACGGGACAAGGTATATAAGTTCATGGGTTACAGTATGCGGCTACTGGCAGGTAGAACTCCACCCAGATAGTAGGAAATATATGGCATTCATATTTGAAGGCAGAAACTATCAGTTTAAACGATTACCTTTTGGTTTGATAAATTCAGTGGCGGTATTTGTAAAGATAATGGACAGAATATTGGGGCAGGAAGTGCTGAAATTTACGACAGTATACGTCGATGACTTACTGGTAACTTCAGCGAATTGGGATGACCATTGCAATAGGGTTGAACAGATGTTAGAGAAGGTATCAGAGAATAATATTACCCTCAAATTAGACAAATCCCAGTTTATTGCAAACGAGGTGAAATTTTTAGGTTTTAATCTAACTGAGCAAGGGATTACTCCATCCAAAGAGAAAGTAGAGGCAATACAGAAGTTCCCCACCCCAAAAAACAGGAAACAGCTTCAATCATTTTTAGGAATCTGTAACTATTACAGGAAGTTTCGGTCCAATTATTCAGAACTAACTGCCAGGTTTCAAAAGCAGTTATCAGCTAAAGACAAATGGACTTGGGGACCAGAGCAAGATGGAGTGCTCAATCTCATAAAGGAGAAATTTTTAGAAGCAGTTATGTTACATCACCCCAACTTTACGAAGCCATTTTATCTAAATTGCGATGCCAGTAATGTAAGTTTAGGTGCAGCCTTATATCAGGAAGATCAGGATGGAAACCATCTAGTGATTAGCTTCGCCAGCCGCGTGCTGAACAGTTGCGAACGAAACTACAATACCACTGAAAAAGAGTTATTGAGTGTAGTTTTCGCATGCGGTAAATTTCGAACATATATATTAGGATACCCCATCACGGTTAGGAGTGATCACAAATCAATATCATTTTTAAAACATTGTAAGCTAAATCATGGAAGGCTGACGAGATGGGTTTTGGCCCTACAGGAATATAATATCACATGGGAATATATACCAGGCAAGCAAAACAGCAGCCGAAGTCCTATCCCGCATCAGTTTACAAAACCAAACATTTGTCGGAGAAAAGGAACAAATCGCGAAGGTATATCATATTATTAAAAGCAGGGAGGATTTAAAAAATATTTTAAAAGATGTGAAGGCACAACAAGAGGCCGACCCAAAATTAGGAAATATTAGGAAAAGGGTACTGGAAGGCGACGAGGTTATAGATAAATATTACTGTATACACGACAATACTTTGTTTATAAGGAATACCCCACACCAAGAGAATTGGAAGTTAGTAATTCCACCAGGGATAGAGAGGCCACTAATCATTGATTATCATGATAGATACGGACACATGGGTGCCTTCAAGGTAAGGAAGGCGTTGGAAGAACAGGTATACATCAAAGGGATGAATAAAAAAGTACAACAGGCAATACAGTCATGCGATATTTGTCAGAAGGTAAAATGTAATAACGAGAGAAAGGAAGGGGTCATGATACCCATAACATCCACCGGAAAATTAGAAAAGGTATTTCTCGATATCTGTGGACCATTTCCACGCAGCGGTGGAAGACACAGATATAAATTCATCGTAATTATCTTTGACCATTTCAGCAAATATACTAAGCTTTATCCGATAACTAGGGCTACGACAAAGAAAATTATAGAAATCATAATAGAACGGTATATAACGGAGGTAGGCAGACCGTATTCTATAATTACAGATCACGGTACCCAGTTTAAGGGAAAATTATGGAAAGAAAATCTTAAAGAACACGGGATAAAGACGTATAAGACATCCGTGTATCACCCAAATAGTAACCCAGCCGAGAGAGTGTTGAGGGAAGTAGGACGGTTGTTGAGAACCTACTGCCATGATGAACAGAAGAGATGGCACGAATACTTAGCGTCAACGGAGGATTTTCTCAATTTATCATATCATAATACCATAGAGGAGTCACCGTACACAGTTATGTTCGAAAGACCACCACCATGGGAAATAAAGGAGATTATTAGTTTTCCCAGCAAACCTGAATACCAATTTGAAGGAACCAAATTTTATAACAGAGTATTAGAAAAAACAGAACAACAACGGAAGAAATATATTCAATCCCAACCAAAGGCAATTAAGTATAAGGTAGGAGAAAAGGTGTTAGTCCGAAATAGAGAATTGCCCAGTACTATACAAGGCATCACGAAAAAATTGTTACTTTTATATACAGGACCTTTTGCAATTACGAAAGACAAGGAAAACAATACATACGAGGTAACAGACACTGTTAGTAACAAAGTAAAGGGTACATATAATCAAGCGTCATTGAGAAGGTACTATGAATAAAAACACAAGTCAAATCAAGCGTCATTAAGAAAGTACCATGAATAAAAGCACAAGTCAAATCAAGCGTCATTAAGAAAGTACCATGAATAAAAATACAAGTCAACGTATATTTACCAACTTACCCGTACTTAGAAAAGGAGAGAATATTATTAATAAATAAAAATACGAGAAGGACACCTTCCACCAAAGGCAAAAATATATATATATAAAATATAAATTTATTTCCAATAGCCAAGTCAACGTATATTTACCAACTTACCCGTACTTATAGAAGGAGAGATTATTAATATAAATAAAAATACGAGAAGGACACCTTCCACCAAAGGCAAAAAAATATATATAAAATATAAATTTATTTCCAATAGCCAAGTCAACGTATATTTACCAACTTACCCGTATTTATAGAAGGAGAGATTATTAATATAAATAAAAATACGAGAAGGACACCTTCCACCAAAGGCAAAAAAATATATATAAAATATAAATTTATTTCCAATAGCCAAGTCAACGTATATTTACCAACTTACCCGTACTTATAGAAGGAGAGATTATTAATATAAATAAAAATACGAGAAGGACACCTTCCACCAAAGGCAAAAAGATATGTATGTAAGATATAAATTTATTTCCAATAGCCAAGTCAACGTATATTTACCAACTTACCCATACTTATAGAAGGAGAGATTATTAATGTAAATAAAAATACGTGAAGGACACCTTCCACCAAAGACAAAAAGATATATATGTAAGATATAAATTTATTTCCAATAGCCAAGTCAACGTATATTTACCAACTTACCTGTACTTAGAGAAGGAGAAAAAGGAAAGAAGGAACGGACATAATTAATTAAATAAATTATTGAACAATCAAATAACAATTGATATTACTAAGGAGGAGAAATACTGTCATATAATTGATACTAAAAGGAAATGATAAATGGAAAAAAAAGGGAATGAAAAAAGGAAACAGAGTGTTACATAAGGAGGTAATGATGAATCTATAAATATAGCTATTAACACTGAATGATTTTAAAAGATAATTTTACCTGTGGAGAACGATATATTAATATAATTGAGAAATAATCAAAAGAGTTTAAGAAAGGGAATTTATGTGTAGGAGCCTATGATCTTTGAATATTATATATTTTTTATTATTATTATTTGTTGCGAAAGTGCAATTATAAGTACGTTTATATATTTTCTGGACAGAGATGTGTTGCCTCTGATTTCAGTAATTATAGTTAGGGAAGGGCGGAGAACGTATGCCACAGCGAGCCACTCTGACTTCGAACCCGCTATAAAAGTTAGGGAATTGTTAGGGAGTTATATCAAAGATTAAATAATTAACATCAAGGTAAAAGGAAAGCAAAAGGAGATACGATAAAGAATGAGACATGAATAATGAGATGGATTAATATATTAAAGTAGTAGTACAGGAATCTAATTATAAGATAAAAGGATGAAATATTAATGAAGCTAATAGAAGGTTAATATACAAATGATAATTTCATCAAAACTGAAGAAATGTTTTTCCCAAATTACCAATTTTAACGGAGAGGCATATGTAACGTCACAGAACGTTCCATAAAGGAAATTATTTGCATAGTAATTTATCATAAGAGGAAAGTGAGATGAACAGTATCGAACCCAAGTAATCCGAAAAATTTTGTAATATTGTCTGATAATTAATATCATTAACATGGAAAAACGACAAGACTATGACTAAGACTCAAACCCCATATATATTATTTAAGTGAAGAACAGTGTAAAACTAATAATATACTATAAGAGAGACAGATAATCTCAGAAATAACCAAAATGAGGTCATTACTTATTAAGAAATGTAACTCTGAATAGGGTATAAAAAACTATTTATTGTGAATTAATGGACAAGATCCATTATTATACTTTGTAACATAAATAAAATAAATGTATTAAATGATTTGAATACATTATTAAAAAGGATGTAAGTTAAAATAAAAAAATATATAAATGTTATGACAAAAAATCTATGTTTAGGAGCCGAGTCCAATCACTCAAATTTTATGTGAAAATTAATTATTATAGAATTAATATAAAAACTATATGTAAATGTCAATTAGACAAAGGCGAACAAATTATCTTAAATAGAGAAACCTGTAAAGTGATTAGAAATCAATTAAAATAGCCAAAAACAGTATTAACTGAAAACATGTGATGGACCTATAATATTGTAATATTTATGAATTTAATGTTGACAAAATGCAACCAAATTGTATTATAAAGTTGAAATACAATATAATGTGACTATACTTATATATTTGACCAACTAAAACACTTTAACAGTCGAGTTAGGAAACTATTTACCTATACCATACCAGGCTGAGGCCAAAAACAATCACAAAAAACAGTCATATTTGACAGAATAATTGCAGAATATTAACAAAAATAAAGGAAAAAGGTACAATCCTATAGTGTACTATAGAAACAAACTTACTCAGTTGAAAACAAGCTTAATTCTTAAAGGATTTGAAATATGAGAGTGAAATTTGTCACACCAAGAAAATGAATCACTTATGCAAACAAATATGATGCTAAGTAATCTTACAGTAAAAATAATATGTATCAGGATAAACCAGGTATTACCAAGGATAAACAATATAACAAACTCTCAGTGAATACCCAAAAAATCCCATATATAATACCGAAAAAGACAAATTATTGTAAAGAACCAGTGACAAAAAACCTAGGCCATATGTAAGGTCTATACAAAACTGAACTTATTTATATGTTATACGTGTTAATATTTGTTTATTTTGTTATAAAAAGATAATTATGTTATGCATTAATGTTGTAGCAAGCACCAAGCAACTTCAAAACATTTTTATAAGTAGAAAATTGGAATTTTGTGAAAACATTCCAAGGTAAGAGTTGTATTTTATGTTATTTTATTAGAGTTAATTTGTTCAAAACCAATCGTAATTAGTATCATTATATTCAGTTGAAAGCAGAGAATCCAAAATTAGTAATGGCATGCAGATTGTAAGTAGTTATGTAAAATTGTTTGACAAATACCAGAATAATTTCAGTAATATCCTTTAGTGTGAAGAATAAGAAGTTTTTGTTCTAAAGCTTCTACGGAAGTCAAATTTGTTCCATGAAGTTCCATTTGCATATTCTCGAACGTTCCAGAAGAAAATTTTACTCAAAAATACCGGAAGTTCATGTCAAAAAATTAAAACAATGCCCTTTACAGAGTATAAAAGGAAGACGAAATTTGACCAAAAAACACTTTATGCTTTGAATCCAGAAGAGACACATCACCCACGAAACTGATCATCACATCCGAGGCGAAATCGAAGAACGAGAAGTCGACACGAGAACACAGAAAGGCTTTTCCCGTACATGACAAAATACTGACTTAACCTCTACAAGGAGTATACGCCAACGTGTTGCTGAATAGAGCAGCAACACGCCATATTTAATAGAACGCACGCAGCCAGAATACTAGCGGCCCTGAAAAGGACCAAATTTTAATAGAGAGAATCAATTCTGCTGATATCTGCTAAGACAAACTGTAAAATACAATACAATATAAAAATAAAATATAGGCATGGCGTGGTTACAGACAGTAGACGCAAAAAACAATATGTTTTACATAAATGCAAGTTATATAATAAATACAATAAACACCAATTTAGTTAATTACAAATATGAATAAGCGCAATAGCATAAGTAACAAATACGACACTGTGGTTACAAATGTAATACATGAGTTGAACAATTGAGAAATAGATTCATAGAACAATAAATCACACATATTAACAACTGTGCAAGAAATGCATACATGGTTGTATAACTGCAAACCATGCGAATATTATGTAACAAATTTTTATAAAACAATACTACCGATAACATGACACATACCCAATACCATCAAAATGTAAATGTGTAGGACATAGTATGCCACACAAAATATTAACATATAAATACAAAATAGCAAATATACCACCATGAAACTATGATGTGTATAGAGATGATAGCACAGTGCATGGTTGTGAACTTACAAGTCACATGCAAATTTAGTATAGAAACACGCAATGGTGTAAATTGTCATGAAAATGTTGTGATGATACATATCACAATTAAGTTGACCAAATGGTCATATAATAAAGTAATAAAGCCAATGGCCGAGTAAAATAGCATTGTGCTAAATGATCATAATAACCTTGTGTCAAGTCTCGTCCCGCGCTGGCAACAGACATAGCTTATGTACTGGTCTCCGCAAAACACCAGTAGGCGTGCGAATGTCTACGACTCTAATTAAGTTGTCTGGGCCGGGAAATGTGGCGGTAATTACACCAAATTTCCAGGCTAATGGAGGTAGGTTATCCTCAATAAGTAAAACTAGGTCCCCAATGGAAACATTATCGTTTGCGAATTTCCATTTGTGACATTGTTGTGTAAATAGTCGCGAGACCAAGCCTTCCAAATGACTTGGACAAACTTCTGGAGAAGTTGCCAACGTCCACGATGAGAGATAGGAACATGAGATAAGTCTGGGTCCGGTATCGCCGTTAATGGTGCGCAAATCAAAAAATGGCCAAGTGTAAGTGGCACCGGATCATTTACATCCGATGAGATGGCAAATAAAGGGCGAGAGTTTAGACATGCCTCTATCTGAGACAAAACTGTCGTAAACTCCTCGAAGGTGAGTATAGACTTGCCTACCACGCGGCGCAAATGAAACTTTAAACTCTTTATGCCACTCTCCCAAAGACCACCAAAATGAGGTGACGAGGGCGGAATAAATGACCATGAAATACCCTGAGAGGCCGTGAATGATTTGATTGATGAGGTAGCATCCTTATTATGCCAAAGATTATAGAGGTCATGTAAAACATTGCGGGCCTTCCTAAAGTTTGTGCCATTATCAGAATATAACTGACTGGGTATGCCCCTGCGGGACATAAAACGACGTAAGGCAGCTATAAACGCACTGGCTGTAAGGTCGGAAACCAATTCCAAATGAATGGCCCTGGTTGCTAAGCAAATGAACAAAGACACGTATGCCTTAGAGAGAGTTCTGGATTTCTGCCTGCCATGACGAATCATGAAGGGACCACCATAATCAACCGCGCAGAATAGAAACGGCCGCGATGGAGTGACTCTAGGAGATGGTAAAATACCAAGCCTCTGAACCTGCTGTTTGGCACTAAACCTGAGACACTTGACACATTTACGAATGATGGAGCGAATGACTAACCTGGCATTAATAATCCACCAACGTTGACGAAGTGAGTGATGCACGAGTTGAGCACCAGCGTGAAGCAGACGAATGTGTTCGCGTTCAATAATAAGGCGAGTAATATGAGCCGATGGATGCAAGACAATAGGATGCTTAGTGTCGTAAGGTAATTGCGACTGCTGTAATCGTCCGCCAACGCGTATTACTCCAGACTCATCAAGAAACGGGTCGAGAGAAGAGAACTTACTCCTGATAGAGACAGAAGACCCATTACGAAGACAATTAATCTCGGCAGCAAAGTGGATCGACTGAGATTGTTTTATGAAGAAATTAAGAGCATGATGAATTTCGACGGGGGTAAGAGCGCCCGTTATTTTGTCAGCACTGGAGAGTCTAATATTTTTGATGAACCGAAAACAGTAAGCGTATACGCGTGTCAGACGGTGCAACGAAGAAAAGTCCTTAGAAAGGTCGATAGCCAGGGTAGACATTAGGGAAAGGTTGGGGGTTTGTTTCTCTTCCGCAGTGACTTCAGAAGACGACGGATTAGAAGGTAAAAAGGGTGGAAAAGGATTGGACTCGGAAGATTGAGACAAACAAGCGGGACCGTGCCACCAAAGCGAACAATCCCGCAAAACGTCAGGGTGACACCCCCTAGAGATAATATCAGCAGGATTGTGTCTAGAATTGATGTGATGCCATGTATAGGCTTGCGTAAGATGCTGAATCTCGGCAACACGATTAGCGACGTAGGTTTTCCACCTCGTGGACTGGGCATGAATCCAGTAAAGAGACACCATGGAGTCAGAATATAAATGAACACTATTAATAAATGAATAAAGCGCAGAAACGACCTTAGATACGAGTCGCGATAACAACAAGCAAGCACAGAGTTCGATGCGAGGTAATGACACCTGTCGTAGGGGAGCCACGCGAGATTTAGAACACAGGAGATGACAAGAGGCCGATGAATCTTGATAAATGACTCTAATATAAATACAGCACCCAAACCCCTTTTCAGAAGCATCCGAAAAACCATGTAATTCAACTATACTTGCCTCAAACTTGCAACGAATAGAACGTGGGACAACAGTTTTGCTAATCAGACACAATTTGTCGCACAATGAATGCCAAGCCAAACGTAATTGCCCGGAGATCGGTTCATCCCAACCAAGATTGCAAAACCAGAGCTGCTGCATAAACTGTTTGTACAAGAAAACAATGGGACCAATCAGTCCAAGTGGATCGTATATGCCTGCGATAATCGATAGAATTCTCCTCTTGGAGATGTTTGATTCAACGGGGAATGATTTAATGTCAAACAGGAATGAATCGGCAGTGTTATTCCAGAGAATGCCCAGGGTACGCACATTGCCCTGTTTGTTTAAGGGGAGTGATAAATTGTCATGACTTGAGACCACCCTGGGTTCATTAGATGCCCATTTATGCAGCGTGAGACCGTATTCACTCAATAACGTACCTAAGTCAGATTTCAACTTGGTCAGATCAGATGAATCTTGATAAATGACTCTAATATAAATACAGCACCCAAACCCCTTTTCAGAAGCATCCGAAAAACCATGTAATTCAACTATACTTGCCTCAAACTTGCAACGAATAGAACGTGGGACAACAGTTTTGCTAATCAGACACAATTTGTCACACAATTTATTAATAGTGTTCATTTATATTCTGACTCCATGGTGTCTCTTTACTGGATTCATGCCCAGTCCACGAGGTGGAAAACCTACGTCGCTAATCGTGTTGCCGAGATTCAGCATCTTACGCAAGCCTATACATGGCATCACATCAATTCTAGTTGATCTTTGGCAAGATTCATCAAGAAAGGTCGATAGCCAGGGTAGACATTAGGGAAAGGTTGGGGGTTTGTTTCTCTTCCGCAGTGACTTCAGAAGACGACGGATTAGAAGGTAAAAAGGGTGGAAAAGGATTGGACTCGGAAGATTGAGACAAACAAGCGGGACCGTGCCACCAAAGCGAACAATCCCGCAAAACGTCAGGGTGACACCCCCTAGAGATAATATCAGCAGGATTGTGTCCGCACCGGTTAGCAAATCGTCGACATAGAAATCATTTGTTATAGCTAACGCCGCATCAGGAAAATAAGCTTCATGGTCCTTACCAATTTGAATAAGACAGCGAGTGGCCAAAAACGAAGCGCTAGCCGTGCCGTAGGTTACAGTTCGCAATGCAAAGTGTTTAAATTGTTCGAGGGGAGAGTCACGCCACAGAATACGTTGATAGTGACAATCCTTTTCAGCTACGAGAATTTGTCGATACATCTTCTCGATGTCGGCGATGAGAACATAGTTATGCATGCGGAAACGTAAAAGAATAGAAAAAAGGTCTTGTTGAACATTCAGGCCTACCAACAATATGTCATTGAGAGAAAGGCCATTGGTAGTTTTGGACGAACCGTCAAAAACGACGCGCAGTTTTGTGGTCGAGCTAGACTGCTTAAAAACGGCATGGTGAGGCAGATAGTAAGTATTTGACACCCCAGAATTGATAGAGCAATTATCGATAAGCGTCATGTGGCCAAGATCCTTATACTCATTAATAAAGTTTGCGTAATCGCGCGCAAGCTTAGAATCACGCCTGAATCGGCGTTCTAAATTCAAAAATCTTGCTTCAGCATTGGTATAAGATTCCCCCAACTGGAGATGGTCGGACTTAAATGGTAGTGAAACAACGAACCTACCCTCCTGATTGCGATGAGTAGACCTCACGAAATGCTCCTCACAAGCTGACTCGTTATCAGGTGTATTATCAGGGATAGTTTCTGCCTCCCAGAATTTTTCGAGAGACTGCAAAATTTGACCGTCGTTGTTCCTAGCTAGGAACAAAACAGCAGGACCCTTGTAGCGGCAGTGTTTGGGCAGACTGCCTGCAAGAATGTAGCCTAACTTTGTTTCCTGTATAATAGGAAAATGAGGACCGCGTACGTATTTGTTGGCTAAAATTAAATCTAGGTAGAATTGCGCCCCTAACAGTATGTCGATTTCGGATGACATGTTGAAATTTGGATCGGCAAGAAAAATGTTGTCTGGAATGTTAAATTGATTTATGTCAAAAGATTGTGCTGGCAGATTATGGGTTAATGCAGATAAGACAGCACATTTTGCCTCGAAGCTAAATCTTTGATAACGAGAAATAATGCGTATAGACGCGAGATTAGTGGCATGACACGCGGTATTATTTATACCTGTAATCGGTATGTTGGATTTAGTCAAGTTAAGCTGCAATTTCTTGGCAAATGATTCCGTACAAAAATTTATTTGTGAACCCGCATCCAAAAGAACTCTTGCGGTTTGTCTGTTGCCAGCCTGGTCAATGACAAACACAATTGCTGTTGATAAGAGAATATTATTCGTGGATTGTAATTTGAGTGAACAGTAATTACTGCTGCTTGCAGAGATTGGCTTCGGCACATTGTTTATGTGCAACAATGCATGGTGTTGTTTTGAACAGATCTTACATGCCTGCTTAATCTTACAATTAGATACAAAATGATCTGATCTAAGACAATTGGTACAACATTTGTGATTTGATGTAAATTGTCCTCGCTCAGCGGTGCTTAGTGCACGAAATTTATCACACATGTAAATTGGATGATTAGATTTACAACACAAACATGAATAATTACTTGACGCTGAGTGATAACTCTTAAATGTAGTACTGCCAGCAGCGTTTCGTGATTTATGTTTGTCAGATTTATTATTGAATCTTAAACTTACCTTGTTGAGTTGCTGTCCGGCATCGATAGGCAGTGTATTTTCTAACAGCTGTCTACGTGCGTTTAAAAAATGAGTGAAATCTTGAAAGTTAGGAAGATTATCAGGGTCTATAGACTCCTTCCATAATTTAAAAGTAGTATGGTCGAGTTTTGCTGATAATAATTGTATAGTGATAAGCTCGAATGAATTCACTGACAGTTGCATTGCCGCCAGTGAATTAACGGAAGACGTTATTGTATTTGTGAATTCTGCCAAACTTTGGACAGAGTCTTTAATTGTTGTCTTGACTTCAAGTAAATTTTGAATGTAGTACTTTGCTAGTATGAACTTGTTGTCATACCTTGCGGACAGCAAACTCAACGCTATCGAGTAGTTTTCATTACAAATAGGTAGTGATTTAATTAAGTCTAACGGCTCATTTTTTAGAGAAGAATGCAAATAATGTAGTTTCTGCACTGACATTAGATCGGATCTTGCATGCACCAAGTCCAAAAAAATTGAATAAAAATGCTGCCATTCCAAGATATTGCCTGTGAAGCAGGGCAAACTTATCGGTTTTAATTGCATATGGCCCGTTAATACGGGAGGTACAGTCTGAACATTAAAGGTATGAATTAATTGTAAAATATTAGCTTCTGTGGAATATAACATTTCTTCGACCTCAACTCGGTCTTCTAGAGCAGCGTTTATGTCTTTGCAAATAAGTTCGATTTCAGACTGTACCTCATCGTATTTCGTTGCCAAGCTTTTCAAACTTTCAAGTCTGACTGTTATAAAGTGTTTTGTATTAGAGTTTCTATCAAAGTTACTGACAGCTGATTGTATACGCACTATTGCGGACTTTAAGCCGCCTCTCTTTCTGACTAACACTTTGAGGCCTTCTTCAGCCATTGTACGCACCTTGAAATGATGTTAGTGAGGTGATACCTTGTGGGTGATGTCGTGAAGCGTCGAGGCCGTGGAGAAGATGGCAAACACACAGCTCGGAGAGATGACTGCTTTGACTGACGTACTGAAGCTAGCAGGTGTAAGCCCTTGCAATGATGTCGTCAGGAGGCTCAAAGGCGACGAGCGAAATGCTGGTTGAATCACGCCACGGTCGTATCAGCGGATATGCTGAGATGGCCAGAAATTGGGACAGAAAAATAATAAATAGGTGATTGATGTATCCGGGAATCCAGGTCCGGAGCGACCAAAAAAATGTTAAGTATGAAGTGTTCGTGAATTGTCGATTTACAGTTGTAATTGATTCGCCAGGATGCAGAAATGATGAAGAGAGAGTGGACTGTAGTTAATACATTTATTGAAAATTATTCACATATACAGAATTGAAATGGTTAGGTGTCACTTTTGAATATAAGATTGGCTAATGAGCGCATCATAAATACAAGTCGTAATGTTACATTGAATAATTAATTTAATGAAAAGGCCTAGAAGGCCATATATAAAGTCTTGGGCCTAAGGCCTACATTAATTGTCGCGACAAAGAAGAAAAATGTGACAGGATAGCAGCGGGCGCAAGGCCGACCGCCGCTAGCGAACGTATGTACCGAACTGTCCAAATGTACAGACATGAATTGAGCAAATTAAAAGCGCAGATTAGCCAACCTATAAATGCAAAAATTACCACGCTACTGTACATAACTGCCCGCAAAAATCAATAATTTTTTAATACATTTTAGTAACTTATTATATAAAATACAGAGTTCTTAATAATGAAAGTTAATCTCAATAGGCTGCACTGAACCTTGAGTTCTGTAACGTTACCAAATATGGTAGTTACATATATAAGCTAATATAACGTCAAGTAAGAGAAAAGCATGGAAGTATGTCTAGATAAATAAACCTGAGTGTATAAAAGTGTGTATCTACAAATATATTAATATAAAAATCCAACGATGAAGAAGATAATATTAACATAGCAACATCAAATACAAAATGAAGAAAGAAAATGCCATGAGCCAAAACAAGATATCAGTAACCAGACCCAATAGGATCCAACAGTGAGGGGAACCGACAAAATAAGGACCAACACACTCCAACAGCGAGGGAAATAAATAAAAATAATGACTACAACGAAAATATTGAAGAAGAAGAAAGAAGAAGGACAAGGAAGCGTACCATGAAGAGAGAAGAAGATGGATGGATCATGCAAGGACTCAACATAAACCACGTGTACTAAAGACTATATAAGTGACCAAAAGAAGTGATGATTATCAAATATGAAAAGAAAACCAGTGTTTAACATTTAAGGAACCACAAACAATTACAGTGAGTACTTAACATAGATGTGAAACCTGTGAATAGTTAACTAATTTCAACTGAATAAACCACACAAACAATCCCAGTGATGAAGTTTATAGTGTAAGAAAATATGTTAATTTCATAAGGAAACAGCAAGAATTAAAATAGTCAAATAAACACAGACAATGAGTATGACTAATTTAATAAAGGTTGTGATCAATACAGATAATCATAAGACCACCAGAATAGAATAAAATAGAACAATTATGTTATTGTTCATAGAGAACTGACAACAAATAAAAAACCTTTGTTATGTATCAAACAAAGTAACAGGAATTGAATTCAACCAATGACCAGAAAAATATTGTAATTAATGCAAAAAGATTTGTGTTATTGTTTAAGAAGGAGTTGTATAAACATGTGTAACAAAATAATTAAAATATTATAGTAAGATACCATACTGAAGTCATGTTAGTAGTAGGAAAATACTGCATTAAAACATGTGGTACATTTGTTACATAACCCCATAGGGAAGACACCTATGAAACAGAAAATCGTACATGTTAATATAAATAATTGATCATCAACTATGATATCAATCAAGAATTTGTTATAAATAATAATAAATCCTAAGAGACAATGTATTATATTGCAGCACAATGCAAATAAAACAAAGCAAATATAATGGCACAGAGATAGTAGAGATGGAACAAGTATGCCAATTTAGTTAGACAAAATACAATATCAAAACAAATACCAATGTTAATAAAAGTATTACCAGTAGTGAGATAAATATCTGGTACTACCTTGAGAACAGATTCTGAACATAATAATAACAGCATTGTAACCAAAATATTGTAAACTAACTAACTATGTACATATAACCAGAGGTAAGCTGAACCATTGTATAACTAACTAGCTAAGAAAAATACTGTATCAAAGATTGAACACAGATTGTTAAGGTTGTTACCAGTAGTAAGAGGGAATCCCAATGCTATTTTGAGAACAGACTATGACCATAAAAACAGTCATTTTATATACAAATAATTAAAAACCAAATGACTATAATGAAAGAACCCAGATGTAAACAAACCATGAGGAGCAAGTTATTTATGAAAAATATAACATGTAAACTTGTTTAAAAGTAAATGAAAACATTATCAAGAGTCAGAATAATGTCTAACACTACTTTGGAAACCCAAACCAAGTGTAACAATAACAACTTAGTTATTGTATTAACAAAAAATAAATGACTACTATAATATGACACAACATAAACAGACCCATTACTGAAAAATTGAAGGTTCTGAACTAGCTAAAAGCTAACCATTATGTATAATGAATTAGGTACAATGTGTGTACACTAATTACAATTAGTACATGATATAATTTATATAGAGAAAACCAGAAATAAGGTAACAATTGTATAAGAGAGATAGGGGGGGACTAAAACAATGTAAATAGTAGATTAAACACAGTCATATACCAATATTCTAGTGTAAAATTATGTAAATAGACGTTACTAGTATTATTAGATCGCAATATTACTGTTTTAAATAAGAAAAATTAGTTTTAAGCACATTTATGAAAAATCAAATATGGACGCCTAAAGACGCCATAACGAGATATTGTTTAGGGAACAATTATTCCCAAATTTTGAATCAAACCAATTGAGATATGGACTCAGAGTGTTTATTTAAAAAGTGTTTTAATATAAATAAGTAAAATTTGGTGTAATAGACTTATAAAAATAAGATACACCACAGATAATTAATAAAATCGTTCTAGTGATAGAAGTGATGGACGGAAAATAATCATTCTTAGACTTAAATTAAAGCATAGGATGTCCGCAATTCACTGACATCAACCATTTAACGATAGGACATAGATTAAGAAAGTTATTGTGATTTTAAACTTTTCAATTAAATTTTTGTACCAGTGCTGACGTCACAAAGCCTCAAACTCAAAACTGAATTTGTTAAAAAACTAAATATTTTAAGAAAAAAAGGCTTTTGGGTCAGAGAGTATAGTTTTTTCAACCAATAGAATGAATGAACCTTAGGCAGACGAGAAAGAGACGCTTCGAGGAAGCATCACAGTTCACGATCAGTCTTTCGACGGAGAGGCCACGCCACTCGCCAACATGAAAAAGTTTTAATTTTGAATTTGTGCGCGGCAGTGACATTAAGTAAACCAACATACATAACCTTAACACTACACCAATATATAGGAGTGAAATGTGCGGAGTTATTTATTTAAACAAGTACGATTAGTGTATAATGTCAATCGTACTCGCGAGTGTTGTGAAAGATAAAAAACAGGGAGTACAATTTTTATTTAAATAATATTGAAACAGAAATAATAATTTTGTAAACAACTAATTTTGATACTACGCAAGTCAGAAAAGGCGAAGTATCAAAAACTATGAGTGAATTATCAGAATTAAAGGAAATATTAATTCACAATTATTAAAATATTGAAAAAATATTTTAATTATTTATCATTATTAAAAAATTATGTTTGAAGCATTTATTACTAAATACGAGTAATAACAATAGTCACTCAATTGACTAAAATTGTTTTTCTTAATTTTTCGATGTTTCAAAGTAGACATTATTAACTTTCATACGAAAGAATAAATGTAATCCTGATAATAACACATCAATATAGTACGAATAATGTGTTTATATTTAGATTAAGAAATAATAAATATTAAGAAATAGTAAACCATTATAACAATACCCGTTATAACATAACCTTAGAATTGTAACGGTAACTTGTCAATTTCACTGTTACCAGTCTGTTCTCAAGTAAAATCCAAACCAGATGGAAATAATAACAAGAGTTTTTTAATAAATTTTTCTCTTGCAAATAGATAATTCTCAAAGCGAATTATTAAAATAAAGTGATACATTTTAAATGTACAAGCCAACGAGCTTGATAATTGTCAGACGAGTACTAAAAGTTGCGTGCGCATTCCCGCGTACGATAGTACCATAACTATCAGATATATGGTACTCATTTTCGATTTTTATATTTGTTTGTTTATTATTAATTATTGTTCATTTTATATCATTATTAATATTACATCTTGTACCTGGTATCATGCTACCTAAAAGAACCTTACGAATATGGTAATTCACTGATACAAGAGAACATAACCTCTTGAGATTAAACTATTGTACAAATAACAGGTTTACCAGCCTTGAGGCTGAACAGAGTCTTATTTTGAATTTTTAATTGTAATTATTATCTAAAAGGTTGTTAGCTATTGATTGTTCATTGTTCAAAGATTTTATAATATCTCGAATTGTTAATAAACCTCCACTTTTATTACCAGTGAAAAAGAGTATCATTTCAATTCTAAATTAGTTCATTTATTTTTAATCAGTTCTAACAAAGGTGGCGGAAGAGTTTAAATAGATCTAATAATTCAGAATATTATTTAGATATTATTTCATTTATATTGTGTGTGATAACTATATTAAATATTCAACCTGAATATCTATCTGTATATAAAGTGTATGTATTTCAGCGGAACCGTCACTGAACAGGACTGAAATATCCACGTGTGGTAAGTGAGGGAGGTATATAACAGAGTGCGCGAAACATTTTAAATCAAAAAAGTGGATTATTAATACGCACCCATTAAACAATACAATCACACTAATAACCATAATAGTTACAATTACGACATTTTATAAAAAACAACTTTATCGTAGATACCGGTGCGTATCTGCACTCATACTACACCATTATAAATATAAACCTACATCTATTTAAACTTGAAAAAGCTTAATATGTTACAAGTTGGCGCCCAACGTCTGAGCGCGGATTAGGGAAAATATACCATAACCAATAACCTAATTGCCCCAATCCGTAAAAAGACAGCAGGTACATTACCAGCATATCAAGATGTACACCAGCAGATCAAAATCGAGATCAAAGTCGAGATCAACGTCGAGAAAGAGGGCAACAGAAATGGAGAAGGAGGCCAGAAGGGAAGAAAAGGAGGCTATGTCAACGGAAGACGTGGAAGAAATTTTATTGGAAGTAAAGGACAAACCAATTGAACCAGCGGAGGTGGTTCAACAACATGATGAGGAACCGGAAATCATACCTCAGGAAGTTCCACCGGAAATAAGGCGATCTGAACAACCGGAACAACTAGGAAGCACAGATATTATACAAGAGATGTATAAAATGTTGAAGAGAATGGAAGAAGATTACCGGTTAATGGACAGGAGAATAGAGGATGGCCAGAAATCATCAAAGGAGGACAATCAATCACTGAAGGAAGGCCAGGAGTCACTGAAAACGGACTTAAACAGTAAAATAGAAGAAGCCAGACGATCCACCAAGGAGGACAGTCAAAATTTGAAGGCGGACTTGAACAGTAAAATAGAAGAGGCCAGTCGGTCAACGAACCAAAAAATAGAAGAAGGCCAGAGGGAGAATCAGAAAAATATGGAGTTATTAAAAGAAGAATTTAATAACCAGATAAACGAGACGAACAGGAGGATGGAAGATGGGCAGAAGAAAACCGAAGAATTGTTGGAGAAGAAAATGGCCATAATGAAAGAAGATTTATCGGCAGAGTTGGGAATAAAAATCGACAAGATCAACAGGAAATTAGACCGAATGAATAAGAGAATAAAGGGAGGTGACAAGGAGATCGTGGAATCAATAAATACGGTAGTGAAGGATGATTACAAGCAATCAGGAAAGGCAATAAAAAGATGTTGTGAAGAGGCAGAAGAGGGTGTTAAGAAGATAAGAAGAGAATTAATAGTAGACGAACAAAGGGAATTTGAAGAAGTACCTGAAGATAAAAACATGGAACAGACGAATCCAGAGCCTAAAGATAGTGGAGATAAGAAGATCCAAATAATTAAAGAAACGGAAGAGGTGAAGATGGAAGAAAGAAGAACCATACGTCCAAGGAAGGCAAGAGTTACAAAAGAATTAATTGAAATGACTAGAAATGGTCTGATTAATGTGGTCAACTTACCAATTATTAACCATGAAGAAAGGGTCTTCAGGAAGGAGTATCGGAGGAGTATCATGGAGATGGACGAGGAGGAAGATTATGTAACAACGAAGAAGAAGATAACCAACAGAATATCTCAACCACGTATTTCCAAGAGAAGAGTGAGATACTTTAAGAAAAAGGAAGGTTACCAAGAGAAATGGGACCGGATTGTCGAAGGATACGCCAGAGAGATAAGAGAACTGCGGAGGAAGAGGAGCCAATTAACGGAAGTACCCAATCAGAAGATAGATGACGATACCCAAACCAAATTGAGAGAGTTACCAAACATCAGTACTGACAGCCACCAGAAGAACAATAGAAACAAATATATTGAAGAAAGAGAGAGAAAGAAGACAGAAGAATGGAAGGCAGACTCAGCCCAAATAACTTTCAAATGGAAAAACCAGATGATAGCCCGATATAGGTCAAGAACGGACAGGAGTATGGATGCTAAAGAAGTCCAATCGACAAGAAGAGAGGAGAATGACGATTACGGTTAAAATGAATAAAATATACACTGAATTATGGGACCGACTATTATGATAACCAGTAATACTTACAATCAAACTTCAATGAAAAAATATATTGACAATTAAAATATGGGACTAAAAAGTGAAAAGATAGCGATAAGAATTATTTTATTATGGATATTATGTAAAGGATGAAAATATTTGTTATGAAAAATGAAAGTATACTTATGAATAACTGTTGACTATATCAAGATGAAAAATGAAATGTGGCCATGAAGATTATTGTTATTTAAAAAGTGAAAAATGAAAATATGATTATAAAAATAGATGTTGACTGAAGAAAAAGGATGTATTATTGCTATGAAAATTATTATGTGTTTATATTAAATGAGAATTAACTGTATAACTATGTATTGAACATTGAATATATATTGTAATTTTATAATGTGAGAAAACATGCTCCCAAAGAATTTATGTAAAGGATTCAGATCATTGTATTTATTAATAATGGCATACTAATATAAAGAGAAGAATAATATACGAGATCGACGCATAACAAACATGGCACAAATGTACTTATGATACATATATTTCCAAGAGCCAAGTCAACAAGTAATAAGAACACCATACCCGTACTATTGAGAAAGGAAGAAGGAGCAAATGAGAAGTTGGAAGAATAAACCAAAGAAATGTATTAATGTAGACAAACCACCACACACAACCACAATATCCTAGTGTATTTTACTAGAGAAAAGCCAATACCACATGGAATTTAAATACCAACTAAAACCATGAGAAAGAAGAAAAAAAAAATAAATGTACTTATGAATTATATCTAGAAGAATAAAACCTGAAATGAAGAATATGACGAAATGACGTTCAATGTGATACAAAATGAAGAGATTAATTAATGATGAAGAAGAATGAAAAGTAATATACTAACGAAGATAATCATGAGAGTATACCAGTGAGGAAATGTAAAACAAACTATCCCTATAATATGTGAAGAATATCGTTAAATTGAATCAAGAAAAGAGAGTATAACAATGAATAAACCGCAGATGCGTGAATTAATCCCAAGGATATTTATTATTTGTCGGAAGAACGACCACTATTATTATTTTTTGATGATTTGAGATGAATTGACTGATGAATAATGCCAGCAATCATTTATTATTATTGAAGGAGATGATTTGCCTCCATATTTATTGAAGTTAGTATGGCCAGTAGAGTTGAATAGCCATAGTGAGCCGCTCTAAACTGCCCCAGCTAAACTTATGTTAGGGAATTAGGGAACTAAATAAACAAGGGAGATGACTACATAGAGAAGATATAAATATGATTCAAATAGAAGAAAGTGAGAGGGATATATGGAAAAAACATGTGAATCGACATGGAATGTACAATTGATAAATTCTTCAATGAAAAATATACAGTAAACCCTCGATTTAACGGACCTCGATTTAACGGACTTCGGATTTAACGGACAGAAAAAAAAAAAAAGCATGAAAATGTTTTTAGGCTTTTGAAATGTATAATGTGCATAAACTGCAGACTCTCCTGTTCTGGCGATGTTGCTTGGCTATCGCAGCATTCTTTCGTTTCTTGTTTTGAAACACGCAAATTTTCTCATCTCCAATTGTATTTGATGAGAACGGAGATAAGAATTAGATAAGAATTCATTTAATTCTTCACGATCCCCGTCTTTGCGTTGTCGTTGACGCAGGCGTCACACACGTTCAGTGGAAGACATCACGACGACTAACACTGACAATATACACTGATATGCATCTTATTTCACTGTGACCAAATTTATTTATTACTAACGTCACCTGGAGCGTTACATTTTTCGATGACGTTACACATTTTGCATCACGCATTTTGTGGAATGACCCCCAGCCTAAAAACATTATCATGTTAAAAAAAAATTTTGACACGAAAAATCACGATTAAGTTTTTGAAGTCCATGGTTGTGATGTAAATTTGGTGGTAGTTCATAACCATAGCAACGCATTTTCACTCTTGAATATTCGGCTATTTTCGTGATAATTAGTATGCACGCGCAGTTCACATTTGTACAGCGTCGCATCAGTTTATTCAGAGAACACAGCGTGTACGCTACATGTGTTTCTATAGTACGAACCTTGCACGTGTTAAATAGAGAGTCTTAACGAGTTTGTACTTGCGTTGTTACAGCAAGGTCCATTACTTTATTAGTGAATTACAGCATAAGTATGTCTGGCGTTACGAAAAAACGTGTGAACTTGAGTATAAAGCAAAAGCTTGAACTAATAAGTAAACTTGAAGGTGGCGCGTCTGTTGCACATGTTTGTGAAGTGTACGGTGTAAAGAAACAAACCGTTTCAGACATTCGAAAGAATAAAGATAAACTTATTCAGTTTTCGCTAAAGTACAGTGTTGATAGTTCGAAGAATGAGGGAGAAAGAAAACACATTAAATTAGCCAAACACAAACAATTAGAGGATGCTGTGTACAAGTGGTTTATTCAACAACGTTCTAGTGGCGTCGTTGTTCGTAGTGTGGAGTTGCGGGCTGCTGCTGATAAACTGGCGAAACATATTGGTATCGAATTTCAGGCGAGTGATGGGTGGCTTTGGCGTTTTCGTAAACGACATGGCATCACAAATAGATTAACATGTGGGAAGATGGAGATGATAACGATGAAGAAACATCTGTTACAGGAGGCCCTAAATTATCAGCGATAAGAAACAGCATGGACGAAATTATCGCGTACATTGGGGAGTCTTCAGATCCGGAAGTGTGTGCTTATTATGACCATTTTAGACAGTTTAGATCTTTAATAATAAAGAAGCAACATTCTAGTGGAAAACAACTGACTCTTGATGCTTTTATCCAGAATAAATAAAGGTGTGTACATAACATTGTATTTGCATGATATTAATAGTACGTATTAAAATACAGATAAGCGATGTTGTCGCTGTTACAATAGAAAACCACACTGGCAGTTTACCCGTTATTTAGAAACATGTTATTCACACCCCCTCTACTCATCCTTTGTCTTGCTGCCTACAGAAGGGTGCGAGCACGCGCGCGTGCGCACGCACTTACACTTTTTCTTCCTATTCTTTGTTCAGTTTGCTGTTAAAACGTACGGTTGCAGTCATAAATCATAATGCCAGAGTTAACAACAACCAGGCAAACTGCTGTTGCTTACGCAGTAAACAACTCATAGATACCAAAAGCGTTCGTCCCGCCAGAAGTCAGGTATAACTTCGAATTTCGTTAGCGCGCGAATGCAAGACGCAGGCCAAATTAGCGACCATGTTTTTAGGAGAAAAAGTGCGGCTTGTATTCAGAACAATACGGTATTTGCATGATATTAATAGTATTAAAATTTCAAGTGTTATAGGCCTATTTGACTTAAATATATCCTCAAAAAACAAAATTTGCGATTTAACGGACTTTCGATTTAACGGACACCCCTCAGCCCCAATTAGTCCGTTAAATCGAGGGTTTACTGTAGTATAATAATAATTCAGAATTAATCAATTCTTATAGGAAGGCATATGTAACGTTACCAAATATGGTAGTTACATAATATAAGCTAATATAACGTCAAGTAAGAGAAAAGCATGGAAGTATGTCTAGATAAATAAACCTGAGTGTATAAAAGTGTGTATCTACAAATATATTAATATAAAAATCCAACGATGAAGAAGATAATATTAACATAGCAACATCAAATACAAAATGAAGAAAGAAAATGCCATGAGCCAAAACAAGATATCAGTAACCAGACCCAATAGGATCCAACAGTGAGGGGAACCGACAAAATAAGGACCAACACACTCCAACAGCGAGGGAAATAAATAAAAATAATGACTACAACGAAAATACTGAAGAAGAAGAAAGAAGAAGGACAAGGAAGCGTACCATGAAGAGAGAAGAAGATGGATGGATCATGCAAGGACTCAACATAAACCACGTGTACTAAAGACTATATAAGTGACCAAAAGAAGTGATGATTATCAAATATGAAAAGAAAACCAGTGTTTAACATTTAAGGAACCACAAACAATTACAGTGAGTACTTAACATAGATGTGAAACCTGTGAATAGTTAACTAATTTCAACTGAATAAACCACACAAACAATCCCAGTGATGAAGTTTATAGTGTAAGAAAATATGTTAATTTCATAAGGAAACAGCAAGAATTAAAATAGTCAAATAAACACAGACAATGAGTATGACTAATTTAATAAAGGTTGTGATCAATACAGATAATCATAAGACCACCAGAATAGAATAAAATAGAACAATTATGTTATTGTTCATAGAGAACTGACAACAAATAAAAAACCTTTGTTATGTATCAAACAAAGTAACAGGATTATTTACTAAAACTTCCGGGCTGAAAGGCCGTGGTCGATTGCTTAAGTTTCTGCTAAACGTTTCGGCCGCACCACCGGTGGCCATCTTCAGTAGCAAAAGAAAAGAAAAGTGTTCGATAGATGATACGCCGAACACGTCTCCCAATGGACTGGGAACAAGCAACAGTGAGTACCTTTTTGCTCTGGGCTTTGCGGTTGTGCGTCGCAGAGACGAACCGCACGGGAACTGAGTTCCGAGCTACCATCTGGAGCTCCTGCCTCGTGGCCCTGCCCAAGTAGGGCGTGTGCTCTATAGCAGGCCTTTCTCGGCTGTTGTGCTAGCCTACGCTAGCGCAGTATACACCGAGGGCGTTTCCATGAATCACCTGGGCGTATACGGTACCTTCCCAGCCCAGTCACGAGAGGATTGTCTGGGAACCTCGCCGCACGTGCATAAAATTTGCGTGCAAGCCGCCTGAAAGTGTCGTCTAAGGAGCGGACGCCAAGTCCTCTCCTTAGAAGGCGAGATGAGAAGCGACGGGGGACTTTGGCCGCTAGCCGAAGCCCCTTGTCGAGGACGCTCTGCAACTTCTTTTTATGCATTGCGGCGAGGTAACCCCAGACCGGGCAGGCGTAGGTAATGACCGGCAGCAGATACGCGCCGACGATCATCCTACCCAATTTCCTGGTCATGGCTGGGCTGATCAGGAGTGGAAACAGTGCGCACAGGCGAGTGGATGCTCGCTTAAGAACTGTCTGTGCGTGGGTACGCCAGGTGAGCCGACGGTCGAGGTGTAAGCCGAGGTACTTGACCTCGTTGGACCAGCGCAAGTACGTTCTGCCGATACGTAGTTGCCTAACGGGGTTCTTCCGTCGCTTAGAGAATTCGACGGCTACGCTCTTGGTAGGGTTGAGGAGCACTCTCCAGTTATCAGTCCAGTCCACGAGCGTGTCGAGCTGGCGCTGCAGTCGTAGGACGGCCCTTTCCTCATGACGATCGGCCGTAAATACGGCCGTGTCGTCAGCGAAGAGGGCCATCTGGACTCCAGGCTGTCTCGGCACGTCGTTGACGTAAATCGAGAACAGAAGGGGGCCTAGAACAATACCTTGAGGGACGCCGGCTGCGATTCGCCTCTCGGAAGAGACTGAATCGCCAACTCTCACGCAGAAGGTCCTCTCCGTCAGAAAGCTAGCAACCAGATGGAGGTAGCAGTCCGGGAGCTGGACTTCCCTAAGTTTGAATAACAGGCCATCATGCCATACGCTGTCGAAGGCTTTCTTAACATCTAAGAAACAGCCAACGGTCCGTTCTCTCCGACACCCGGCTTCCGTGATGCCTTCCACCAGTCTCATCAATTGATGAGTGGTCGAATGCCCCACACGAAAGCCGAACTGTTCGGGGACCAGCACGTCAAAGTTGGTTAGATGTTCTCGTACACGACGCTGTACGAGGCGCTCAAAAACCTTGGACGTAGCGGAAAGTAGGCTGATAGGCCGGAGGTTTTCCGAGCGGGTGGTATCCTTTCCCGGCTTCGGGATCACGATAACCGTCGCCTTTCTCCATTTCTTGGGAAAGTAGGCCAGTCTAAGACACGCGTTGAACAAATCAGTCAAGAATTGAACTCCAGGCTCGGGAAGAAGACGTAGAGCGGTGTTGGTAACACCGTCCGGGCCTGGAGCTTTTCTTGGCTGAAGTTCAGCGAGCCGATCTGAGACCTCTTCCAAAGAGATGGGTTCGGGCTCCGTCGTGATCGGAAGTGACAGAAAGTCTTCCACGGCCATCTCGACTTGTTCGTCGAAGTCCCAGTCCATGGGCGGGTTGGGAGCGAACTGTCGCTCGAAACACAAGCCCAAGTACTCGGCCTTCTCCTCCGGGCGACCCAGGGGTCGACCGAACGGTCCAACAATGGCGGGAAGTGCAGGTCGGCGCCTCCGTCCCGTCAATGCGGTAGGTATTCTGTACGGGTGAGATAGCGGGTCCGCATCCCCCGTTCGGGCCACGTCGAGTTCCCAACAGCTACGTCGGAACGCCTTCAGACTGCCACGCAGTCGTCCGGTGAGCCGATTGTATGCTGCCTTATCGGCCGGATCACGGGTCCTCTGCCAACGTTTCCGGAAGTAATTCCTCTCGCGAGCGAGAAGAGAGACTTCCTCAGGGATGCGTTGGTAGCCAGGCGTGAGACCAGCTCGCGTACGTGAAGACACGCCTATAGCCGAGATGATTGCCTCTTCGATTCCCGCAACTGCTTCGTCTAGGAGGCGAACGGAATCGATTGGGGCCGCTGGCGGCAATCGACGACACAAGGCCGGGCCGTAGCGATCCCAATCGATAACCTTCTTCTGGTCAGAACGTGCATAGGCGTGCTGGGTAGCGACGTGGACCAAGATAGGGTTGTGGTCGGATGTCAGCTCCGTAAGTGAGAATACCTCGACCGGACAGACAACTCCTTGGGTCACCGCGATATCCAGAACATCGGGAGCCGCGTTAGGCTGTGACGGAAAGAACGTGGGTTGCGCTGGACCAAACACCATCGCCCGGCGCGATTCAACAAAACTGAGCAAGCGCCTCCCGTTCGGAGTAGTCAGACGACTATTCCAAGCGCGATGCTTGCAATTCAGATCGCCGGCCAAAATTACCCTTCGATGGGAATCGAAGATGACGTCCAGGTCGCCGACAAGGAGTTCAGCTTGTGGGGGCTTGTAAGCTGAGACCACGAGGACGCCGCCAAGAGCTCCGTGGACCTCAATGGCGGTGGCCTCTAGGTTGGTAAGCTGCGGCAAAGCGACACGATGATGACCTATGGAGGTCCTCACCGCGATCGCCGTGCCGCCTCCTCGTCGGCCAACTCGGTCACCCCGATAGACCATGTAATTTGGTAATCGAAACCGGTTCGCCGGGGTCAGGTGGGTTTCAGTAAGGAGAAGTACGTCGGGTTTGAACCGAGCCAGGAATTCAAGAAGGTCGGAATGCTTGGGACCGATGCTGTTAGCATTCCAGGCTACGAGCGAGAGATCTCGTCTAAGGGCTCGGTTCATAGAAGACCTATGACTTCGCAGGCTTCCACCAAGAGCATGAATCTCTCAGTTGGGTCAGCAGTTTCCAGGCGGGCTCGGATGGACCTGAAGGTAGATGCGACTTTCGGGAGGTCGTAGCTAGACAGAAAGCCGCGGACGAACTGTGCGTCATTGGAACTGACGGACTGGGCGGTTTGCCTGGAAACTGTGGCCGCATAAGAGCGACCAGGTGTTACGGCAGATCGGGTCATGGTGGAAGCCATAGGACCAGGGCCAGACGGTTTTGGATCAGCGGCAGGAAAAGTACGCTGTTGCGCTTCGTCGGACTTATACCGGGAAGCAGGACTTTTCTTGGGCTGTGGGCAGGCAGGAGCTCGGGGCCGAGCATCCGGTGTGGGTATCCCTTTGTTCCTGGGTTTGATGCCTGCTCGCGGAAATCGCGGAGGTGGCAGGGGCGGCGAGGCTACCTCTGGTTCAGAGGCGGGAGTAGGAGGTTCCGCGGAGGTGGAGGGTTCAATCTCCGGCTCCAAAACCGAGATATTAGCTACTGGGCGTGTCTCTGCTGTAGAAGGAGACGCGGTACGTTTAGTTGCCTTTGTAGGGGCTGGAGGTGGAGCCGGAGAGGGCGCGCGCCGTGCCGGTTGTGCCGGAGGTTTAGGCCTAGCCTGCATTTTAGGCTGTCTAGGTTGGGGCTGCATAGCTGGCTGCCGTGGCTTCGGGAGGGGCCCCTGCGGCTTTTGCTTCCGCAGGAGCTCCGCCTTATAGACCGGGCAGTTTACGTTACTCGCTGCGTGGCCTTGACCACAATTGATGCAGCGAAATTTGGTTTTGTCTGCCACAGTGCAGGCCTGTGTGGAATGTCCCAGAGAACATCGTAGACAGGCCGGGGCATTGCGGCAGACGTCGGTGTGATGGCCGAACCTCTGGCACCGGTGGCACTGCGCAAGCTTGCCCTGGGGTCGACTGGTTTCCACCCGGACGCGGAAGCCAAACAGCCGCGTCAGGTGGAAAATTTTGTCTGCAGCCTCGCCCTTCTCGAGCTGGAGACGGACGAGCGGGAGAGGGACTCGGGTCTCTGAGTGAGTGAACAGGCGGAAAATTGCCTGCACCGGGTACCCGAGGTCGCGGAGTTCCATGAGGATCTCCTGTGGATCGGTGTGCGCGTCAAGCCCTCGCAAAATTACCGACAAGGGCTTGACTCGCTTAGGAGTAAAGGTGTGATACTGAAGGTTATGGGCTTGGAGGAAGGCCTCGACCAAGCGATGGTCCTCGAGCTGGCGGACGACAATCCTGACCGTATCACCGCCAAGCAGCTTCAGGTCAAGCTTGTCGGCCGACAGGCCGTGGGCCGCGATCAACCGTCTGTATAAGGCGGCGACATTGGATACGCTATGGACGTACAGGGGCGGCGCACGACCAACAGCGGCAGCAGCCGGAGCTGATGTCGAAGCAGTCGGAACCGCGGCCTGTGGGCCCTGAGAAGGTCCAATGTCCATGGCCGAGCTGTTAGAGGAAGCGGTTGGGTGGGTTCTCTTGGGCTTCTTAGCCGGGCGATTACGCCGACCAACGGTCGCGAACTCGCCCGACTCGTCAGCCGGAAGAGGAGGAATCGGGTTGGGGAGAGGATCGTCCGTCTCCATCGCCCGAGGCGAATCGGGCGAGTCGCCCAGATGGGGTAGCAAGGCGGGGCCGAGCGACTCGGCACTTGGGCCGTTGCCTGTAGAAGGCATGCTGGCCAGGTGCGGCGGCTGCCGGGCAGAGACTGCTAGGCAGTCACTGCCAGACGCCAGGGATCTCGGGTCCGGCCGAAGCCGGATTACCCGCGCGTCTTCCTTGTTCACGACGATGCGGGAGGAGCTGGGCTAACGACCAGCTTCGTTGAATACCAGTCCTTACCAAGACTGGTGTCCACTGGCCCCTTTACCCCGGCGATATCCTAGCTCGCTTACCACTGGTGGGGGCTTGCAAGGATCGTCCGGGGCAGCGCTACCTAACAGTCGTGAACAAGTTAGGAATTACACACAGATACGGCACTCACCAGGTGAGCCCAGAGCAATCCACTTCTTTCCTGTCCGGCAAGATGTTGTTCCGGCGCAGGTGGTCCTTACAAGGGCAAACTTCGGCCAGCTGCTTCTTCTACCAGCTACTAAGTTCACCGGCAGCAGCTGGCTTGGTTCCCACGAAGAGAAGAGTTATTCCTCGTCGAAAGGCGAGGTGGCCGAAGGCAGCAAAGCCGTAGATGGTCCAGCGAAGAGAGCTGAAGAAGAGCAGTCCAATGAGAGCGTCCTTTCAGATCAGAAGCTGGAGCAGAAGTGAACAGTTGAACGATGATCCAACAGTGAGTACCTGCTACGATGCCTCTATTTATAACATTTTGTCCGCTTCAGGTGTATCGCACGGACCAATGAGAAGCCAGCTCGTCATACTCAATTCTGACTGGTCATGGAAAATAGACCATGCCAGACACTATTTAAGGAGATGCTTTCTCCTCGGCGGTTCATAGGTGATGACGGTGAGGTGACATTCGACAACGAAACCAAGAGCTCCGCGGTGCTATTCACAAAGCGCCGGAAAGAACCACGAGGCCGAGTGAGACTCGGTAGAACGTACCTGCCCTGGTCGAGGGAAGTTAAGTACCTCGGTGTCCACCTAGATCGTCGGCTCACCTGGCGTACCCACGCTGAGACGATGCGAAAGAAAGCGTCCGCTCGTCTCGCGCAACTGTTTCCGCTACTTGCCAACAAGGCTATGACCCGCAAGCTGGGTAAGTTGATTGTCAACGCGTACCTGTTGCCGATCATTACCTACGCTCTTCCCGTCTGGGGTTACCTCGCAACCGTTCATAAAAGAAGGTTGCAAAGCGTTCTCGATAGAGGGCTTCGGCTAGCGGCCAAAGTCCCCTATCGGTTTTCTTCTCGTCTCCTGAGAAGAGGACTCGGTGTCCGCTCCTTGGATGACACCGCAAGGCGACTTGCACGTAAATTTTACGTCCGAGCTGCGAGGACCCAGACAAACCCACTCATAGCTGGCCTTGGCAGGTACCGAATACGTCCAGGTGAATCTTGGAAACGGCCTCGACAAATACTGTACTAGTCGACCTAGTACGAGCATGTCGTTGTAGCGACCATTAAAAATTAATTAACAATATTCCGTCTGGACAGGACCACTAGGCAGGAGCCCCTACCGGAGGCTCGGTACTAGGAAACCATTGGGTCGTCTCACGACGCTCAACCCAACAGCTCTGACCACTTGACATTCGACAGCTTGCTCTCGAAGTGTGAACATCAGCATCATAACAACGCAGAAGAGGAACGCCTCGTCCTCTACGCATCTGCCATGAAGAGGCTATCGCAGCAGTCAACGGAGGCGGCTAAGAAGAAGCCGCCGGGGAAGGATAAACACTCGCCACATCGCCAGCGACAACACCAAGCGATGGAAGTGGACCAGCCGTCTTGCCAGCAAGACGAAGACAAGAAGCAGCAGCACACAACTGGGACCTGCCGTGCAGTGCCGGTAAGTGCGTTAGGTAGCGCTGTCCAGCGAAACCCGGGGAGTCCGAGAGTAGGACTGACAAATAGAGATGCGGGTTGCGCCGCCACTGTGACGGTGTCACAGTTCGGCCCCCGGGTACCCGCTGGACAAAGAGCCGAGTTAGTCGGCAGTAGCCCCGCTGATAGTGTCCCTAAAGCACTGTGCGTCAGCATCGAGCCCCCCGGCCGGCCACTTGGGCCAGTCGGGAACCCTACGACTTGCGCGGGAAGCCCTGCTGAACCCGCGCAAGTACGTGAGCAAAATCGGTCCTTATTAGGGCCGACCAAGCCCGCTAAGGCCGGACCTTCCGGCTGCACGGCCGCTAGTAGGCCAAGCAGCCCAAATCCTCTGCCGGAGTCTGACTCCCCAGATATGGAGACCTCGGCTTACACCGACTGGGTGGCAGTAGGGCGCGGTGGCAAGCCGCGAAAGTCTCCCTCCCTGACCTCCTTGAGTTCGGCCACGGACTCGGCGGCACTCCAAGCCTCCCCTGAGGTTGCGCCTAGTCGCACCTCCGAAGGAAGGGTCCCGCCGGTGTTCGTTACGAACGTCAGGGACGTGATCGGCTTCGTTCGCCGACTCCGTAAGACCGTTGCGCTGGCAGATAACGCATCTGTCAAGCTCCTTGCGAGCGAGACTGTGCGCGTTACCTGCCGCAGCGCATCGGAGCACTTCGGAGTGGTCCAGTGGCTGGAACGTGAATCGTTCCAGTTCCACACTTACACGTTAAACCGCACCAAGCCTGTAGCCCTCGTCCTTCGGGGCCTGGACATACAGGCGGATCCGCAGGTCGTCGCAGACGAACTGTGCGACGCGGGGTATAAGGTTGTGGGAGCCTCACGGCTGTACACTACTTATGGCTCGCGTCGACCACTCCCGCTGATAAGACTCCTGGCAGAGAAGGGCGAATCCTCCCAGGCCTTATTAGATTTAAAACGGCTTTTCGGGCTCTGCGTAAGCGTCGAGCCCTGCCGCCAGACCGGGCGACTTTCCCAGTGCCACAGGTGCCAGCGGTTCGGCCATAGCAGCTTCGGTTGCCGGAATGCGCCGACCTGCGTCCGCTGTGGAAATGACCACTTGACGCAGGCCTGCGCTGTCCCGGCCAACCACCGATATTGTATTAACTGCGGCGGCGCCCATGCTGCAAATAACAGGCGCTGCCCAGTCTATAGCGAGCAGCTGGACAAGCTTAAGAAACCCGTCCAGCCTAAGCCTCGACATGTTGCTAGCCAACCAGTAAAACCGGCCAAAGCCGCTCAACCTGTGGTCCGGAAACCAGCCCCTAGGTCTGCTCCGGTTCCGAAACCTTCAAGTGCAGTGAGCCCGAGCGAAGCTCCACAGGCCAAACCAACCATCGCTCCCCCGGAACCGGAACGCGAAGTCCCCCATTATACCCAAGTCCCGCTGCCGGACGATGAGGAAATTGATCCACCATTGCCGCCGCCACCCAAGCCTAGATTCCCCAGATCGGGCAAGAGAGTTAGGAACCAAGCCAAGAACACGGGCCAGCCTAAATCACCTGCCACTGGACCCAAGCCCGTCCACCAAAAGCCAGAGCGGCCACCCGCTCCAGTACCAGCCCCCAAGGCTTCCACCGTCTCGCCCCGCCGCAGCTATGCAGCCGCCGCCAAGCGTTCTCCCCCGGCCTCATCTTCCGATGATCTCGCCGTCGTTTCAGACTTTCTGGCAAGCTACGACTTGCAGAAAGTAGCCCAGATTTCCTTAAAATCAAGGAACGCTTGGCAACAGCCTCGCCCCAGGACAAGTTCCTCCTCTTGGTGGAAGCCTGCCGTGTAACAGGTCTGTTATGAACGGACAACCACGGCAATCCCTCAAGCGAGACCTCGAGCTCGTGGCGTGGAACGCCAACGGCCTCGCTTCCCGGCATTCTGAGCTCTTAGAGTTCGTTGCCCGTCACAAGCCCGACGTGCTTCTTCTTGGCGAGACGCACCTGACCCCGCATCGTCGTTTCCGACTACCCAACTACGTGTGCCACCGGGACGACCGGTCGGGTCGCGCAGGAGGGGGCACAGCCATCGCGGTGAAGGCGAGTCTTCGCCATCACCGCGTTGTCCTGCCTCAGCGGCGGAACCTCGAGTGCACCGCGGTCGAGCTCCATGGTGCTCTCGGCGGTATACTCGTGGTTTCCGCCTACAAGCCTCCACACACGGAGCTCCTGTCGAACGATCTGGAGGCCGTCTTTGGAGCACACAGGAGGGTAGTCCTGGCGGGCGACCTGAACTGTAAGCACCCCGATTGGGGGAGCCGCTTGGCGAACCCAAACGGGACCCGCTTACGCAGGTATGCTGATGCGGCTCGGGTCACAGTCATGGGTCCTACCGGGCCTACGTACTATCCCTCTAGGGCTAACTCCCGCCCTGATGTACTGGACATTGCCGCGGTAAGGGGCGTTTATTGCCCGGTCCACGTCTCCGTCATTTCGGAACTGTCCTCGGACCACTGCCCTATCAGTGTGCATATAGCTACCCAGCACGCCACCGTCCGCGACGAGCGGCGGGTAATCGAGTGGGACCGCTTTGGCCCGGCGTTCAGTCGCCGCCTACCAGAGCATATCCCGCTCGACACTACCCAGCATGTCGATGAGGCAGTTGCTGTATTCGACACAGCCGTAGTCTCGGCGGTTGACGTGTCCTCCCGGATGAAGCCGGGGCTCACGCCCGACTATCAGCGGATCCCCGAAGAGGTGTCTCAGCTCGCTAGCGAGAGGAATCGCCTCCGGAGACGCTGGCAGAGGACTCGTGACCCGGCCGACAAGGCTGCGTTCAACAGAGCGTCCGGCAAGTTGCGTCGCGACATGCTGGCGTTCCGTAGACGCAACTGGGAGCTAGCTGTAACACAGATGGATGGCCCTGCCGAGGACCGTAATGTCTGGCGGATTCCCAGTGCCCTAACGGGAAAGCGCAAACGCGCGCCTCTCCCCGCACTGGCCGGACCCGGCGGTCAACCCCTTGGTCGCCCCCTCGAAAAGGCAGAGTTCTTGGCTGATAGTTTAGAGCGTCAGTTCGCTCCCAACCCATTCAAGAACCCGGCCTTCACTGAGCAAATCTGCCGCGAGGTAGAGCGCTTTCTTACGGCCGATATCACAGTCCAGCCGGAGCCCATCTCCCCGGAGGAGGTCTCTGAGAGGATTGTTCAGCTCAAGCCCCGGAAGGCGCCTGGCCCGGACGGAGTCATGAATTCCGCCCTCCATCGCCTTCCGGAGCGAGGAACCCAGTTCCTCACTGACCTGTTCAATTCATGCCTCAGACTGGCCTATTTTCCGGTGAAATGGAAAACGGCTACCGTCATCGTGATACCCAAGCCGGGAAAGAATTCTTCTCGAGTGGAGAACCTCAGGCCCATCAGCCTCTTGTCCGCGACGTCCAAGGTTTTTGAGCGTCTGATCCAGCGTAGGATCCGCGACCATCTAGAAAGACTAGACGTGCTGATCCCCGAACAGTTCGGCTTTCGTGAGCTGCACTCCTCGACTCATCAGCTGATGAGACTCGTGGAATGCATAACCGAGGCTGGCTGCCAGGGCAAACAGACGGCTGCGATCTTCCTAGACGTAGAGAAAGCCTTTGACCGCGTGTGGCACGAGGGTGTCCTTTACAAACTAACGGAAGTCCTTCTCCCAGACTGCTACGTTCACTTGATCGGCAGCTTTCTGCGAGACCGTAGCTTCCGAGTGAGAGTAGACCACGCTCTCTCTTCGGAGAGGCGTATTACCGCTGGCGTCCCTCAGGGAAGTGTCCTTGGGCCTCTCCTGTTCTCGTTGTTTGTCAACGACACGCCCCGAGTTCCTGGAGTGAAACTGTCGCTGTTCGCGGACGACACTGCGGCTTTTGCCTCAGAGCCGAACGCGAGTTATGCGGCAGTTAAGCTCCAGCGCCAACTCGACGCGTATGTCGGGTGGACCGATGACTGGAGAGTTGCCGTTAACGCTTCCAAGAGCGCCGCGGTAATATTCTCGCGAAAACGCAAGCGGCCTCGGCCGCTTAAAGTAGGCCCCGTCGAGGTGCCCTGGACCAACAGCGTCAAGTACCTCGGGCTCCACGTGGATTCCCGACTCACCTGGCGAACCCATGCAAATTACATCAGACAACGCGCTTCGGCGCAACTCAGTAGACTCTGGCCCGTGCTATCTAATCCGGCAATGACCCCCCGGCTAGGTAAGCTCATAGTCAACACGTACGTGTTGCCGGTGATTACCTACGCCTGTCCTGTTTGGGGATACCTGGCTCGTGGTCATAGAATCACGCTCCAGCGCGTACTCGACCGGGGACTGAAGCTCGCGTGCAAAGTCCCCCGGAGGTACTCTTCTCGTCTTTTGAGGAGAGGACTCGGTGTCCGCTCTCTTGATGACACCGTGAGACGCCTGGCGCGACGATTCTATGTTCGTTCCGACAGAGTGACCCACAATTCCCTCATTGCCGGACTTGGTAAATACACCCCGCGACCAGGTGTGTCCTGGAAGCGACCTCGTTTGCTAGTCCCGGTGGTATAATCCACCAATCGCAGGTCGCTTCAGACCCCCCCCCCCCATAAGTAGATAAAAAGTATATATTGAACTCAACCAGACCCAGTGGCAGGAGTCCTTTCTGAGACTCGGGACACTGCACTACTCGCGACCCGCGCTTCGCGCGGGCCGCGCAACCCCCAGTTGTGTGTCGGCGGTTCATAGCGACAGACGCATTCTTATGAATATGGATGGACTCCAGATGCAGGCGAGTGAAGTAACCCCGGACAGAAGACAACACACGGGCTTCATCAAACATCACCCGGTGATCGTCGTGGGACAGAGCGTGTTCAGCAACTGCGGACTTCTCCGGCTGGCCCAGGCGGCAGTATCTCCGATGTTCAGAGAGGCGCGTCCGGACACTACGCTTCGTGGTGCCTATGTAGACCTGGCCACACGTACAAGGAATACTGTACACCCCGCACGACGAGAGTGGATCCCTGGCGTCTTTCACCGGTCGCAGGAACTGTTGGATCTTTTTGGTTGGCTTAAAGATCGTCCTGACGCCCCGCTTACTCAGCAACCTGCCGATGCGATCAGTCACGCCACGGATGTAGGACAAGACAGCAGAGCCAACAACCTCAGGCAACTCCGACTGGTCCGGCCTACCAGATCTTCTCGGCCGGGCAGCTCTCCTAACCTCCGCAGCAGAATAGCCGTTGGACTGCAGTGCTTTCTCGAGATGCCGAAACTCATCTTCGAGATACTGGGGCTCACAGATTCTTTTTGCCCGGTCAACCAGAGTCTTCAGTACCGCCCTCTTCTGCCTAGGATGATGATTGGAGGTCTTGTGCAGATATCTGTCGGTGTGCGTTGGCTTCCTATAAACTTTATGTCCCAAGCTGCCATCGGTCCTTTTCAGGACCAACACATCCAGAAAAGCCAATTGATCACCACTCTCGCGCTCCATCGTAAACTGTATGCGCGGGTGTACAGCGTTCAGATGTCCAAGGAAGCGTTCCAACTCTTCATCCCCATGGCTCCAGACCACGAAAGTGTCGTCCACATACCGCAACCAACACTTCGGCTTCAGAGGCGCAGATGAAATTGCCAACTCTTCAAATCTCTCCATATAGAAGTTTGCAACCACAGGGCTGAGAGGACTTCCCATGGCAACGCCATCCAACTGTTCATAGAAGCCGCCATTCCACTGGAAGTAGGTCGTTGTTAGGACCTGCCGGAACAAAGCAGTGATGTCCGCCGAGAACAGGTCACCCAAATACCCCAAGACCTCCTGAACAGGGACCATGGTGAAAAGGGAGACCACATCACATGGTGGCGTTGGGTTGGGTGCTTGAGAGGTTGATGGGGATGCAGGTGGAGGTATTTGTGTGGGAGGGATTGGATCTTTGGCTGTGGGTACTGGCGGAGATTGTTGCCGTCTCCTGGCTCTAGTGGTGGGACCTGTGGGCGGTTTGTTTGTGTTGTTTATGACAGAGGCTGTGATCGAAATTGATGAGCATGTGCTAGATGTTGATGGCGAGCGGCGTGTGTGGTTTGTTTTTGCCGGGGGGGAGACTTAGATTTAGAACGGCGGCGCCGTCGCGGCATGGTGAACAGGTATGGCGGCGGTGAGCCGGGTTTGCAGTTTGTTTGTGTATTCTGGCTGGCTAGGGTAGGTCGATAAGTATTTTGTGTGTGTGAGAGAGAGAGAGAGAGCGAGAGAGAGAGAGAGCGAACGAGAGAGAGAGAAGTAGGGTAATCCTCTGGTGGGGCGGCTTATTAGCAGCTACGTTTTGAAATCAAAAGTGTGGAGGTGGTGTGAGTAATTAAGTGGGGGTAGTCAGTGAGTGGGGCTTGTTCAAGTGTCTGAGTAGGCGGTTGTGGCGGTAGAGAGGGGGAGGTAGCCAATAGTGTGGTAGTAGCGTTGGTAGTGGGAGTAGAGAGGTAGTGGGGTGTGGGGCTTGGTGGAAGGGAAGCGCGTGTGGGTGAGGGAGACGCTTCTGTGTGTGTGTGTGTGTGTGTGTGTGTGTGTGTGTGTGTGTGTGTGTGTGTGTGTGTGTGTGTGTGTGTGTGTGTGTGTGTGTGTGTGTGTGTGTGTGTGTGTGTGTGTGTGTGTGTGTGTGTGTGTGTGTAAAAGTTTTGAAAAGAACCGTTAGAAATACGTTACAAACCGCACTAACGGTTTTTCTACTGTCTCCACGTGGTGGAAGAAAGCGTCTGTCTGGCGCCCTTTGTTCACATTATATACTGAATATTTAAAACTATTTCTGTTTTCTTAGCACTAACACTGACGTTAATTAATAAAATTTGTGCGCGTAGGCGCTTTCTATAGTTAGCTGTGAATTATGTCTAATTACTTATCGCTGCATTAACTGGCTTGCTACCTTAACGCTATAAGTTTGGCACTGTGGAGCGAATTTCTTAGGAAGTAATCGGTAATTCTAAATTATTTAGGTAATATTGAATTCTGGAAGGCTACTGTTTTGAGAGTATTAATGTGATTGCGTGTGTGTGTGTGTGTGTGTGTGTGTGTGTGTGTGTGTGTGTGTGTGGTAGTCACAGAACGAGGTCCCGGGGAAGCCGGAGACCGAAAGTATTGTTGGAGACTGATTAATTAATGTGGTAGTGATATATGATAGTTAAAGAGCTAATTTCGTAGGCGGTGCAAAACGAATTTCCAGTCTAATCAGAGACACGCGCTCAATCAAGCAACTGACAGAGCTCGGCCCGGGCAGCAGAGCTGCTCAGACAGAGGGTGACAGCGTCCTTTCACACACAACTCTCAGTCGTTCTTGGAAAACGGAAATTGATATAAATACCTTAACAAAATTTGATATGTATAAATACCTTATGGACCTCGTAACTCACAGAGAACACACACACGGATAGTGTATTGTAAGGTCGAAACCGAACAGATACACTCTACGGCACTATATTCACTCACTGCACTGAGCACAAAATAACACAAGTAGCTTCGTCGACCCGTACGGAGCGGCAGGTAGAAACGACCTTCTCGTTCGCAGGCTGATCTCAGAATGACCAGTGAGTAACTGCTACGATGCCTCTATTTATAACATTTTGTCCGCTTCAGGTGTATCGCACGGACCAATGAGAAGCCAGCTCGTCATACTCAATTCTGATTGGTCATGGAAAATAGACCATGCCAGACACTATTTAAGGAGATGCTTTCTCCTCGGCGGTTCATAGCGACAGACGCATTCTTATGAATATGGATGGACTCCAGATGCAGGCGAGTGAAGTAACCCCGGACAGAAGACAACACACGGGCTTCATCAAACATCACCCGGTGATCGTCGTGGGACAGAGCGTGTTCAGCAACTGCGGACTTCTCCGGCTGGCCCAGGCGGCAGTATCTCCGATGTTCAGAGAGGCGCGTCCGGACACTACGCTTCGTGGTGCCTATGTAGACCTGGCCACACGTACAAGGAATACTGTACACCCCGCACGACGAGAGTGGATCCCTGGCGTCTTTCACCGGTCGCAGGAACTGTTGGATCTTTTTGGTTGGCTTAAAGATCGTCCTGACGCCCCGCTTACTCAGCAACCTGCCGATGCGATCAGTCACGCCACGGATGTAGGGCAAGACAGCAGAGCCAACAACCTCAGGCAACTCCGACTGGTCCGGCCTACCAGATCTTCTCGGCCGGGCAGCTCTCCTAACCTCCGCAGCAGAATAGCCGTTGGACTGCAGTGCTTTCTCGAGATGCCGAAACTCATCTTCGAGATACTGGGGCTCACAGATTCTTTTTGCCCGGTCAACCAGAGTCTTCAGCACCGCCCTCTTCTGCCTAGGATGATGATTGGAGGTCTTGTGCAGATATCTGTCGGTGTGCGTTGGCTTCCTATAAACTTTATGTCCCAAGCTGCCATCGGTCCTTTTCAGGACCAACACATCCAGAAAAGCCAATTGATCACCACTCTCGCGCTCCATCGTAAACTGTATGCGCGGGTGTACAGCGTTCAGATGTCCAAGGAAGCGTTCCAACTCTTCATCCCCATGGCTCCAGACCACGAAAGTGTCGTCCACATACCGCAACCAACACTTCGGCTTCAGAGGCGCAGATGAAATTGCCAACTCTTCAAATCTCTCCATATAGAAGTTTGCAACCACAGGGCTGAGAGGACTTCCCATGGCAACGCCATCCAACTGTTCATAGAAGCCGCCATTCCACTGGAAGTAGGTCGTTGTTAGGACCTGCCGGAACAAAGCAGTGATGTCCGCCGAGAACAGGTCACCCAAATACCCCAAGACCTCCTGAACAGGGACCATGGTGAAAAGGGAGACCACATCAAAACTCACGAGAACATCGCCAGGCTCCAGCACCAACTCCCGGATCCTCCGAAGGAAATCAGAAGAGTCCCGGACGAAAGAATCCGTCTGCCCGATGTGCGGCTTGAGCAATCCAGTGAGGTGCTTTGCCAAGGTGTAAGTCGGCGAGCCAATAGCACTGACGATGGGCCTCAGCGGAACGTCTTCCTTGTGGATCTTGGGTAAACCATAGAGACGAGGGGGAAGGGCCTCCGAACACCGGACGGCCGTCTTCACATCAGGCGCCAGAGAAGATTGCTTAATCAAAGAATCCGTTTTTCTCAAAACAGTTGTAGTCGGATCTTTGTTCAGCCTCCGATAAGTGGCCGGATCTAATAAACCTTCAATCTTCCGCTGGTAGTCTTCGGTGTTCAAGACCACAGTGGCACTCCCCTTATCCGCCGGCATAATGACAATGGATTCATCCCTTTTTAATTCCTTCAAGGCTCGCAACTCCGCCGACAGAAGATTGCATTTTGGCGGAGCGGCCCTTCTAAGGGCCCTAGAAGCTTCCATACGTATTTCATCTGCCTGGTCTCGGGGTAGTCCTCGAATGCCTGCCTCCACGCTCGCCACTATTTCTTCCACCGGTACTGTCTTCGGGGTAACTGCAAACTTCTCACCTTTAGCTAACACCGAGGTCTCATGTGGTGTTAGTTGACGGTTCGATAGGTTTATAACCATCCTGTCCATCCTGTCACTATCCAGTGTTCTTCCCCTGATGTTCTGGGAAGCGAACCGCTCGAATTTTTCACGCTGTCTCTGACTAGTACTGGCATGACACGACTCAAAAGCATTATAAGTGAGTCCATCCAACATCTCCCAATCATGTCGTTGGAGGGTACTGCTGAGATGTAAATGCAGTTTAAACAGTTCTTGGTCATTTAATGCCAACTCTTTTCTTGTATAGTGTATGCGTTCTCGCAGCATGGCATTCTCCGTTCTTCTGTATATCCTGTTGGCCTGAGGTGTATTAAATAAATGTCTATGTCGTAGGAACCTTGGAACGGTTCCCGTGTCTCTACATCGAAGTAAAAAGGCCAAGGAACACAGCAGACTGGCTTTCTTCTTACGTAGCGTCTCCAGTTTCTTAATTTTCTTTAAAACCTCCTCCCCGTAGAGGTTCTTAATCTTAGTGCGTAGGCTTTCACGGCCGGTGTCATTACGATTATTTACTAAAACTTCCGGGCTGAAAGGCCGTGGTCGATTGCTTAAGTTTCTGCTAAACGTTTCGGCCGCACCACCGGTGGCCATCTTCGGTAGCAAAAGAAAAGTGTTCGATAGATGATACGCCGAACACGTCTCCCAATGGACTGGGAACAAGCAACAGTGAGTACCTTTTTTTTTTTTTTTTTTTTTTTTGTGTTATTTGAGGGGACCAAACTGGTCCACTCGGGCTGTTTTGGAGCGAGCTCCCTTCAGCCATGTGGAAAAGGAAATGTGGGTAGGAAGCGTACGCCAGCAATGACCAGGCGATGAGAAGGTGTTGTTACCAGAGAAAAAGGTGGAGATTGGTGTAAAGGTGTTTGTAGCCTCAAGGAGACGGGGTAGTGGGGTAATCAGTGCCAAGCTTACGGACTGTAATGCCAGGGTCGCTTGCAGCAAATGACGCTAAAGCTTGTGAGAAGCGTCGATGGGATGTCAAGGGCATTGGCGGTTAAGGAACAGGTTATGGGCTTTTTATTGGGCTACCAATGGAGGGTTTTGTTTTGATTTATTGAAAGGTAGCGACGACGTTGAAGATGTAAGGAAGATGGGATTTTTTTTTTTTTTTTTTTTTTTTTTTGAAACAGGACAGGTTGTTTCAGGATTTTTTGAATTTTTATATATGTTTTTTATTTATTTATTTATTTTTTTATTTTTTTATTTTTATTTTTTTTTTTTTTATATTATTTCTAATTGCGATAGAGGAGGGCCCTAGACGGGTCCTGGGACCCTTCTGTTGCGTGGTTTTCTACGCAATATCCTGGGCGGGGGTTCATCTGAAAGAGTCAGGAGACGGTTGAGGAGGAAGTGTGATCGCCGGGCGTTTTGAGCTGGTCTATTAGGGGGGGTGAGGAGGGTTTGTAATGTTGGTCGGGTATTTACTGTCTGAGCGTATTTCCAGTTTATTTTATGTAGGAATGTGTCCAGGTCAGGGAAGTGTTTGTTAAGGGCATATAAGGTCGTATTGGGGGTTTTAGTGATAGGAGGACGGCGGTAGATGAGGCGCAGGGCCCGCCGTTCTGCGATTCTGTATGCGTCGAGTTTGTTGGTCTCAGTCGTCAGCAGGATCGGGTGTGCATATGTTATTTGAGGCCTGATGCAAGTGGTGTAGATCCTGCTGAGGAGTTCACTGGAGCAGCGATCGTTAGTGCTGAGCGTGCGTAGAGCTCGGATTCGGACTCGCGCTTGGGCATTAATTTTCTTGATGTGTTGGCGCCAGGTCAGTGTGGTGTCAAGGGTGACTCCCAGGTATTTGCAGTCACGCTTCGGAATTATATTTGAAAGGCCAACACGGACTGGATTTTGAAAAAAGTGACTCATGTTCCGTCCTGTACGGTTGAACACACAAAGTTGGGTCTTGTCCGTGTTTACGGTAATTCTCCAAGTGTTGCAGTATTCAAAGAAAGTCTGCAACATATCCTGCAGGTGTGTGATGGTTCGCTGGTGACGTTGATGGGAGACCCAGTATGCAGTGTCGTCTGCATATTGGGCCAAGCCTGCTGATGGGTATGTTAGCTGTGGCGGGGGGGGCGGTGTGTCTTTGGTAAAGATGATGTATAGTAGTGGGCTAATGGCTGAGCCCTGGGGAACACCAGCGTGTAGTTGGAAAGGTGCCGAGAGATGCTGGCTTACTCGGACTTGAGCTGTTCGGCCATCCAGGAACTGCGAAAGCCATTTTATGATGTTCGGGGGGAAGTGACATCCGAGGGTTTTAAATCTCAGGCCGTTATGCCAGACGGAGTCAAAGGCTTTTCGGATGTCGAGAAGGGCTATGATGGTTGGGTGTCTTAGGTAAGAGTTCTCCTGGATGGCGTTGATCACCCTGACCAGCTGGTCATATATATTGTACCCAGGGCGGAAACCTCCCTGCGTACTGGGTAGGACGTTGTGGATTTGCAGATGCAGATGGATCCTGGCGACTAGTATTTTTTCGAATAACCTGGAGATTGCGGGGGTAAGTGATATCGGTCTGTAGTTTGATGGTAGTCTGGCGGATTTCGATGGTTTGGGAAACATCAGGATATGGGCATGTTTCCAAGCTTGAGGAACGTAACCGAGCTGTAAACTTGTTGTGTAGAGCTGGGATAGTGCGTCAAGTGCTATGTCGGGGAGAGCTTTCAGTACTTTGTTTGGAATGCCGTCAGGGCCTGGTGCTGAGTTGCGGCACTGTTGGAGTTTGTCTTTAATGTTGTCAGATGTTATTGGCTGCTCCAGTGGATGTTCATATGGTCCATTTAGTCTGTCGTCTGGTTTGAAGAGTTCTCTGTGGGTATGTATGAAAGTGTTGATTGTGTGTTCAGCGACTGCGTCAAAGTCTGGGCTAGTCGGATAGCTATGAACCGTCTGGAGAGTATCCCGGAAGGCGGCCGCCTTTTCGCTATCGCTAACGATCAGACTGTCACCCACCAGGATAGGGTTAGTTGGTTTTGGAGGGTTGTGGAAGCGCTTCACTTTCTTCCAGAACTGCGCGGGGTCGGTACGGAATGAGTCTTGTACTGAGGTACAGAGGTTGTCGATACGCGTGGTCCGGTGTTCTCTGATGGCGGTTTTCACTTCGTTCGAGAGACTTCTGTATTCCGATTGGAGCAGTTCGTTTTGCCGGTCTTTAGTTAAGAGACGGCGAAACCAACGTTTCCTACGGATCAGTACAAGTATGGGAGGGGGTAGTCTTTGTGGGGAATATTTGATGTGTTTTGTGGGGATGGCCATAGCTATCGCTGTCTTTATGGCAGTTGTGATTGTTGCGTTGAATGTGTCAGTTTCGTCTGGTGTGGAAGGGGGGCAGGGAGCGGCGAGAGCAAAGATGCAACAGCGTGTGAAAAGAGAGGCCAATCTGCAGCGTAGTAGTCTGTGACGGCCACTTGTCGGGGTTCTAGGGACTGGTATTGAACGTGGCCGTAGGCAACTGTAAACAGAAAGGGGACGTGATCTGAACCCACGTCCGGGCCTGGGCGAATCCCGTGAATTCTCCGGGTGATGTCGGCTGAGGTTATCAGCTTATCGGGACTGGTGGGTAAATGCGCCGGGTTAGTTGGCTGGCGGGTGGGTGGGGTACGATGTAGCCGCAGACCAGATGTAGTCAACAGCCTGTGTAAAATAGTACCTTTGGTGTTTTTCCATCTGTCTCCAAATTTATGATGATGGGCGTTAAGATCGGCTGCTAAGACCAGTCTGGGGTCTGAGGTGGCCAGATGATTTAGGAAATCGACGTCTAGTGCGGCAGTAGGAGGGCTGTAATAAGTTGCTATGAATATGGGAGGGGAGTTGCAGAAACTGAGCTTGACCAGAAGTGTGTTGGTCGGGTTATTCGGTATGGTCTGTCGTTGCGCCCTGAGAGAGTTGCGAACAAGGATCGCAACTCCCCCAGAGTGCGGTGTGTTATCCTGCCTGAAGAGGGTATAGCCTGGAAAGTACAGGCGGTTGTTGGCAGTTAAAAATGTTTCGTTGAGGGTGGCGACGTCTGTATGTGATTCCTGTAGAAAGTTGGCGAGCTCATCCTGCCTGGACCGAAGCCCGCGGCAGTTGAGATGGAGGTGGGTTAGATAGTTTTTGTGGACTACGCTGGAGTCTCTATCCATAACTGTTTATCTTTGAGCCTTGGAATGAAGGATGGTTAGTCCTTCAGGGGTCCTATTAAACAGAGTGCGGGTGTTAAACAGTCTCTTCGTGATTTGGTTAACACTCGTTCTAAGTTTTGTATGGGAGGTCGGTTCGGTCACGTTGTAAATCACACCGATCAGTGCGTCAAAAACAGACTTCGTCATTTCCGTTATCATTTTTTGAACGTCCTCCATCATGGATTTAAACATCTGGAGAACTGTGGTGGCGTCCATGGTAGTGGTCGTCTTGGGGTCTGTGGTAGTGTCTGTTTGTGTCTCGGTGTCTGAGGTTTCCTCAGTCTGTTTGTCAATGTCATCTGTGATTTTGGTTTTAGGTATTTCAGCTGAGGCTAGCGCTTTGTTAAGGGCCGGGAAATCAGTTTTTTGAGGTTTCCACGGATTGGTTTTTGGAGGGGAGGCTGGGACTATGGGTACTACCGGGGCTTGGGAAGCTGGCACGGGGGTGTCTCTAGGGTATTTTGGGCATTTTGTCTGTCCTGTGTAGTGATCGGTGCTACTGTTACAAGTCGCACAGAACGGCGTGCTTAAGTCGTGGTCTTTATGTGGGCATAGAGAAGTGGGTGTTTTATGCCCGCAGACCCTGCACCTTGGTTGGTAGGAGCACGTGTGTGCAGTGTGGCCGTATAGGTGACAGCGTGGACACGGGATGTGACGTTCCAGCTGGCGGGACTCTTCTGTCTTGAAGTGTCGTCCAGCTACGAAAGCGCCTTCTGTGAGTAGGAGGTGGACAGTATTGGCATTGTGGGTGAAGACCCGGATCAGTCCTGTCGGACCACGATCTGACAGAATACGCTTGCAGAAAGCGATCTGGAGGCGCTTATCCTCCTCCAGCGCTTCCTGGAAGTCGCTCACGTCAATCGAAGGTTCGACACCACGGATCACTAGGGTCTTGAGTGGATTTCGTGGGGGATCTTTGGGTTTCGGGGAGGTTTTCGTGGACTGATACGCCTTATATGCCGCGTTCGGTCCGAAAGTGGTAGCTGGAATGGCATTGCAAAAAGTCTGGAGGTCCTGTAGGGAGTCAAACTGTAATGTTGTCGTTCCTGTTTTGGGGGAGAAGTAATTGCGTGGAAGTCTGAGTTTGGGGCATTGCGTTTTTATGAGGTTGGAAAGGTAGATTGGATTGTTAGGGTTTTGATATGCCTCTGTATTAAGAGGGTTTGTGATTTGTTGGGTGGCGTTGGGTTGGGTGCTTGAGAGGTTGATGGGGATGCAGGTGGAGGTATTTGTGTGGGAGGGATTGGATCTTTGGCTGTGGGTACTGGCGGAGATTGTTGCCGTCTCCTGGCTCTAGTGGTGGGACCTGTGGGCGGTTTGTTTGTGTTGTTTATGACAGAGGCTGTGATCGAAATTGATGAGCATGTGCTAGATGTTGATGGCGAGCGGCGTGTGTGGTTTGTTTTTGCCGGGGGGGAGACTTAGATTTAGAACGGCGGCGCCGTCGCGGCATGGTGAACAGGTATGGCGGCGGTGAGCCGGGTTTGCAGTTTGTTTGTGTATTCTGGCTGGCTAGGGTAGGTCGATAAGTATTTTGTGTGTGTGAGAGAGAGAGAGAGAGAGCGAGAGAGAGAGAGAGCGAACGAGAGAGAGAGAAGTAGGGTAATCCTCTGGTGGGGCGGCTTATTAGCAGCTACGTTTTGAAATCAAAAGTGTGGAGGTGGTGTGAGTAATTAAGTGGGGGTAGTCAGTGAGTGGGGCTTGTTCAAGTGTCTGAGTAGGCGGTTGTGGCGGTAGAGAGGGGGAGGTAGCCAATAGTGTGGTAGTAGCGTTGGTAGTGGGAGTAGAGAGGTAGTGGGGTGTGGGGCTTGGTGGAAGGGAAGCGCGTGTGGGTGAGGGAGACGCTTCTGTGTGGATGTGTGTGTGTGTGTGTGTGTGTGTGTGTGTGTGTGTGTGTGTGTGTGTGTGTGTGTGTGTGTGTGTGTGTGTGTGTGTGTGTGTGTGTGTGTGTGTGTGTGTAAAAGTTTTGAAAAGAACCGTTAGAAATACGTTACAAACCGCACTAACGGTTTTTCTACTGTCTCCACGTGGTGGAAGAAAGCGTCTGTCTGGCGCCCTTTGTTCACATTATATACTGAATATTTAAAACTATTTCTGTTTTCTTAGCACTAACACTGACGTTAATTAATAAAATTTGTGCGCGTAGGCGCTTTCTATAGTTAGCTGTGAATTATGTCTAATTACTTATCGCTGCATTAACTGGCTTGCTACCTTAACGCTATAAGTTTGGCACTGTGGAGCGAATTTCTTAGGAAGTAATCGGTAATTCTAAATTATTTAGGTAATATTGAATTCTGGAAGGCTACTGTTTTGAGAGTATTAATGTGATTGCGTGTGTGTGTGTGTGTGGTAGTCACAGAACGAGGTCCCGGGGAAGCCGGAGACCGAAAGTATTGTTGGAGACTGATTAATTAATGTGGTAGTGATATATGATAGTTAAAGAGCTAATTTCGTAGGCGGTGCAAAACGAATTTCCAGTCTAATCAGAGACACGCGCTCAATCAAGCAACTGACAGAGCTCGGCCCGGGCAGCAGAGCTGCTCAGACAGAGGGTGACAGCGTCCTTTCACACACAACTCTCAGTCGTTCTTGGAAAACGAAAATTGATATAAATACCTTAACAAAATTTGATATGTATAAATACCTTATGGACCTCGTAACTCACAGAGAACACACACACGGATAGTGTATTGTAAGGTCGAAACCGAACAGATACACTCTACGGCACTATATTCACTCACTGCACTGAGCACAAAATAACACAAGTAGCTTCGTCGACCCGTACGGAGCGGCAGGTAGAAACGACCTTCTCGTTCGCAGGCTGATCTCAGAATGACCAGTGAGTACCTGCTACGATGCCTCTATTTATAACATTTTGTCCGCTTCAGGTGTATCGCACGGACCAATGAGAAGCCAGCTCGTCATACTCAATTCTGATTGGTCATGGAAAATAGACCATGCCAGACACTATTTAAGGAGATGCTTTCTCCTCGGCGGTTCATAAGTGGTAAGCGAGCTTGGATATCGCCTAGGTAAAGAGGCCGGTGGACACCTCTCTTGGTAAGGGGAGGTATCTAACGAAGCCGGTCATTTGCCCAGCTCGTAGCAAGTCTGAGCGTTCCAGAAATCCCGCAAGCGATCCGGCTCGGGCCGGACCCTAGGTCCCTGGTTACCGCCGGAGGCAGCCTGGCTGCCTCTGGTCGGCGAACCTCCCGCTCGATGGCGGAAATGCCCGCTTCGGGCGCGTCATCGAGCACGCAGTCGCTCGCCACTGCCCCGCCCCACACGAGCGACTCGCCGTGTTCTCCGCTGATGGATGCGGACCAAGTCGATCCCCGGTCGGTTCCGCTGCCCGGTGACGAGACCGACGCTTTCGTGGCGGTTGGGCCACGGGGGCGCCCGGTTAAGAAACCGAGGCGGAACCGATCGTCCTCAACCTCTTCCTCGGCGTCCGCCATGGAAGTTGTCCCCGCCGATGGCGAACCCGGCTCGGGGCCGACTGTGCCCGGCGCTGCCCAAGCACCGCCGGTCATTCGTCGCATCCCGCCTGTGTTCTTTCACGGCGTGAACAACGTCACCGGTTTCTACCGGCGACTCATAGTGGCTCCCGGACTTTCCCCGGCCAGCGTTGACCTGAAGCTCCTTGGGGGCGACACTGTCAAGATCGCTGTCCGCGGAATGGACGAGTACCGCAGCGTCATGGCGTTCGTCGAATCAGCCAACCTGCAACACCACACCTTTACCCCGAAACACGTGAAGCCTCTGTCCCTCGTGCTCAGAGGCTTAGACGTGGACTCTCCTCTCGAGGAAATCCTCGATGAGCTGCGCGAGCTGGGTTATCCGGTTCGCGCGGTACATCGGGTATTTGCTCCCGCCGGACCAAGGCGTCCAATTCCCCTGGTTCGCATCATGGTCGAGAACAGCGAGGCAGGCGCAAGCCTACTCTCTCTTACGCGGCTTTTTGGTTTCCGCGTAAAAGTGGAAAGAAGCCGCGCTCCCGGGGCTCTGCCTCAATGCTACAAGTGCCAACGCTTCGGGCACCATTCAGAGACTTGCTCTAACGCTCCGGCGTGCGTGAGGTGTTCTTTGCCTCACGCCAGTAAACATTGCGATGCTCCAGCTTTTAAAAGGTGCATCAACTGCGGCGGAAGTCACCCCGCCAACTACCGGGCATGTCCGGTGTTTCAGCGGGAGCTCGAGCGGCGAAAGCCGAAAGGGCGCCTGCCACCACCGAGGCATCCGGAAGCTGGTTCCAGACCTGCAACCGAGCAGCCAGGCCCTGCGCCTCCTGCTACGGCTGCCGTGTCTTTCGCCGCAGTTGCCAACAGGCAACGTAAACGCAGCAAAGGCCCGAAGCAGACACCTGTAGTTCAGGCATCTCCATCTCAGGCTCCTTCCCAGGCCCCTGTCCCGCCTCAGGCGAAAAAGCGCCGTAACCTCGCGGCATCTAAACAAAGTGAGACAGACCAGCCACTGCCAAACATCTCGGTTGTGGAGCCTGAGAATTCTCAACCCTCCCCAGCACCGGAGAATCCTGCCCCTGCTTTAGAAGCAGCCTCGCCTGACCTCCCGCCCCCGCGGTTCCCTAATGCAGGCAAAACGAAGCGGCAACGTAAGCCCCGTGGCGCTAGATCCCGGGTTCCTGCCAACCCAGCCGCACAGTCCAGACAGCCTGCGCAGCGCGTGAAGACCGACGTTATCGCATCTGTCCCTCTTCCTAGCACCTCCGCTAGAGGCGCTACACCTGGCCCTAAGAAACCCCTGGCTTCCACCAATCCCCCGATTGACAAGCCTCGGCGCTCTTACGCGCAAACAGTCTCCGGGCACTCTGCCTCAAAAACCGTTCCTGACGACTATCAGGTCGTCAAAGACTTCCTTGCGGAATTCGACCTCCGCAAAGTTGCCCAGACCTTCAGGTCCATCCGCTCCCGCTTGGAGACTGCCGATACAACCGAGAGATTCATGCTCTTGGTGGAAGCCGCCACTTGTGTAGGTTTTCTATGAGTCGGGTCCTCAAACGAGATCTCTCAATTCTTTCCTGGAACGCCAACGGGTTGTCCAACAAGATCCAGGAACTCCAGGAATTACTGGCCCGACTCAAACCCGACGTAGTCTTTCTCAATGAGACCCACTTGACTCCTGCGAGTCGGTTCCGACTGGCCAACTATGTGTGCTATCGAAACGACAGGCCGGGCACTGCTGGTGGCGGTACTGCCGTCGCGGTGAGGCTCACTCTCGAGCATCACCGAGTCGTCTTGCCTGCAATGACTCACCTCGAAGGCACCGCTGTGGAGTTGTTAAACACTCTAGGCGGCGTACAGATGGTCGCGGCGTATAAAGCGCCGCAAAAAGAGCTCCTTCACCCCGATCTAGCGGTCGCGTTCGATGCACACAGGAGGGTCATCATGGCCGGCGACCTGAACTGCAAACATCGCGATTGGAACAGTCGCTTGACTGCCCCAAACGGGAAACGTTTGCGCAGGTTTGCCGATTCTCGCAGGATTCAAGTGATTGGGCCTACCCAACCTACGTTCTACCCCTCACAACGCAACGCGGCTCCCGATTTCTTGGACATAGCGGTGATTCAAGGAATTGACTGTCCGGTCCATGTGTCCGCGCTAACGGAACTATCGTCCGATCATCTCCCCATCCTGATACACGTCGCTACCCAGCACGTCGTACGCAGAGATGTCAGGAAGGTGGTAGAATGGGACCGCTATGGCCCGGCGTTAAGTCGCCGATTGCCAGACGCGGGACCACTCGAAACCGTCCGCCAAGTCGACGAGGCAGTTGCCGCGTTTGACGAGGCTGTCGTATCTGCGATCGACGCGTCTTCCAGGATGAAGCCTGGTGTCACGCCCCACTGGCAGCGGATCCCAGAGGAGACGAGTGCTCTCGCTTGCGAGAGAAATCGCCTCCGGAGACGCTGGCAGCGGACCCGTGATCCGGCCGACAAGGCAGCGTACAACCGGGCGACCGGCATTTTACGTCGTGAAATGCAGGCCTACCGGAGACGCTGTTGGGAACTCGCCGTGGCCCAGGCAGGGGACGGATCGGACGAAAGTAGCCCTTACCGGATACCTTCGGCGTTGGTAGGGAAGAGGCGCCGGCCTCGCATCCCGGCCATTGCTGGACCTTTCGGTCAAATCCTGGCTCGCCCGGAGGCGAAGGCCGAGTACTTGGGCGCGTGTTTTGAGCGACAGTTCGCACCTAACCCGCCCATGGACTGGGACTTCGACGAAGAAGTCGAGAACGAAGTGGAAGACTTTCTGTCTCTTCCGATCACTACGGAGCCCGAACCCATTACTAGGGAAGAGGTCACAGATCGGCTCGTTGAACTCGTGCCGAGAAAAGCTCCTGGCCCGGACGGCGTCTCGAACGCCGCTCTTACTCGACTCCCGGAGCGAGGAGTACTTTTCTTGGTCGCGCTGTTCAACGCGTGTCTTAGACTGGCCTATTTTCCCCAGAAATGGCGTAAGGCAACGGTTATAGTGATCCCGAAGCAGGGAAAGGACGCTTCCCGTCCCGGCAACCTCCGGCCCATTAGTCTACTGTCAGCCACGTCAAAGGTCCTCGAACGTCTTGTACAACGGAGAGTACTAGATCATCTAGGAAATTTCGATGTACTGGTCCCCGAACAGTTCGGCTTTCGTGTGGGGCATTCCACCACTCATCAACTGATGAGACTGGTGGAATACATCACGGACGCCGGGTGTCGGAAAGAGCAGACTGTCGCCTGTTTCCTAGATGTGGAAAAGGCCTTTGATAGTGTCTGGCACGACGGGCTCTTGTTCAAGCTCCGGGAAATCCAGCTCCCAGATTGCTACCTTCGCTTGATTGCTAGCTTTCTGACGGAGAGGACTTTCTGCGTGCGAATAGACGACCACGTCTCTTCCGAGAGATGTATCACAGCCGGGGTACCTCAAGGTAGCGTGCTAGGGCCTCTCCTGTTCTCCGTGTATGTCAACGACGCACCCAGAGAGCCTGGAGTCCAGATGGCTTTGTTTGCCGACGACACGGCGGTCTATACCGCCGATCGGAACGCAGACTTTGCTATCCCACGACTTCAGCGCGCACTCGATGCGTATTCGACGTGGACGGAAAGCTGGAAAGTTGCCGTCAACGAAACCAAGAGCTCCGCGGTGCTATTCACAAAGCGCCGGAAAGAACCACGAGGCCGAGTGAGACTCGGTAGAACGTACCTGCCCTGGTCGAGGGAAGTTAAGTACCTCGGTGTCCACCTAGATCGTCGGCTCACCTGGCGTACCCACGCTGAGACGATGCGAAAGAAAGCGTCCGCTCGTCTCGCGCAACTGTTTCCGATACTTGCCAACAAGGCTATGACCCGCAAGCTGGGTAAGTTGATTGTCAACGCGTACCTGTTGCCGATCATTACCTACGCTCTTCCCGTCTGGGGTTACCTCGCAACCGTTCATAAAAGAAGGTTGCAAAGCGTTCTCGATAGAGGTCTTCGGCTAGCGGCCAAAGTCCCCTATCGGTTTTCTTCTCGTCTTCTGAGAAGAGGACTCGGTGTCCGCTCCTTGGATGACACCGCAAGGCGACTTGCACGTAAATTTTACGTCCGAGCTGCGAGGACCCAGACAAACCCTCTCATAGCTGGCCTTGGCAAGTACCGAATACGTCCAGGTGAATCTTGGAAACGGCCTCGACAAATACTGTACTAGTCGACCTAGTACGAGCATGTCGTTGTAGCGACCACTAAAATTTAATTAACAATATTCCGTCTGGACAGGACCACTAGGCAGGAGCCCCTCATAGGAGGCTCGGTACTAGGATACCATTGGGTCGTCTCACGACGCGCAACCCAACAGCTCTGACCTGGTTCGGCGGTTCATAGCAACAGACGCATTCTTATGAATATGGATGGACTCCAGATGCAGGCGAGTGAAGTAACCCCGGACAGAAGACAACACACGGGCTTCATCAAACATCACCCGGTGATCGTCGTGGGACAGAGCGTGTTCAGCAACTGCGGACTTCTCCGGCTGGCCCAGGCGGCAGTATCTCCGATGTTCAGAGAGGCGCGTCCGGACACTACGCTTCGTGGTGCCTATGTAGACCTGGCCACACGTACAAGGAATACTGTACACCCCGCACGACGAGAGTGGATCCCTGGCGTCTTTCACCGGTCGCAGGAACTGTTGGATCTTTTTGGTTGGCTTAAAGATCGTCCTGACGCCCCGCTTACTCAGCAACCTGCCGATGCGATCAGTCAAGCCACGGATGTAGGGCAAGACAGCAGAGCCAACAACCTCAGGCAACTCCGACTGGTCCGGCCTACCAGATCTTCTCGGCCGGGCAGCTCTCCTAACCTCCGCAGCAGAATAGCCGTTGGACTGCAGTGCTTTCTCGAGATGCCGAAACTCATCTTCGAGATACTGGGGCTCACAGATTCTTTTTGCCCGGTCAACCAGAGTCTTCAGCACCGCCCTCTTCTGCCTAGGATGATGATTGGAGGTCTTGTGCAGATATCTGTCGGTGTGCGTTGGCTTCCTATAAACTTTATGTCCCAAGCTGCCATCGGTCCTTTTCAGGACCAACACATCCAGAAAAGCCAATTGATCACCACTCTCGCGCTCCATCGTAAACTGTATGCGCGGGTGTACAGCGTTCAGATGTCCAAGGAAGCGTTCCAACTCTTCATCCCCATGGCTCCAGACCACGAAAGTGTCGTCCACATACCGCAACCAACACTTCGGCTTCAGAGGCGCAGATGAAATTGCCAACTCTTCAAATCTCTCCATATAGAAGTTTGCAACCACAGGGCTGAGAGGACTTCCCATGGCAACGCCATCCAACTGTTCATAGAAGCCGCCATTCCACTGGAAGTAGGTCGTTGTTAGGACCTGCCGGAACAAAGCAGTGATGTCCGCCGAGAACAGGTCACCCAAATACCCCAAGACCTCCTGAACAGGGACCATGGTGAAAAGGGAGACCACATCAAAACTCACGAGAACATCGCCAGGCTCCAGCACCAACTCCCGGATCCTCCGAAGGAAATCAGAAGAGTCCCGGACGAAAGAATCCGTCTGCCCGATGTGCGGCTTGAGCAATCCAGTGAGGTGCTTTGCCAAGGTGTAAGTCGGCGAGCCAATAGCACTGACGATGGGCCTCAGCGGAACGTCTTCCTTGTGGATCTTGGGTAAACCATAGAGACGAGGGGGAAGGGCCTCCGAACACCGGACGGCCGTCTTCACATCAGGCGCCAGAGAAGATTGCTTAATCAAAGAATCCGTTTTTCTCAAAACAGTTGTAGTCGGATCTTTGTTCAGCCTCCGATAAGTGGCCGGATCTAATAAACCTTCAATCTTCCGCTGGTAGTCTTCGGTGTTCAAGACCACAGTGGCACTCCCCTTATCCGCCGGCATAATGACAATGGATTCATCCCTTTTTAATTCCTTCAAGGCTCGCAACTCCGCCGACAGAAGATTGCATTTTGGCGGAGCGGCCCTTCTAAGGGCCCTAGAAGCTTCCATACGTATTTCATCTGCCTGGTCTCGGGGTAGTCCTCGAATGCCTGCCTCCACGCTCGCCACTATTTCTTCCACCGGTACTGTCTTCGGGGTAACTGCAAACTTCTCACCTTTAGCTAACACCGAGGTCTCATGTGGTGTTAGTTGACGGTTCGATAGGTTTATAACCATCCTGTCCATCCTGTCACTATCCAGTGTTCTTCCCCTGATGTTCTGGGAAGCGAACCGCTCGAATTTTTCACGCTGTCTCTGACTAGTACTGGCATGACACGACTCAAAAGCATTATAAGTGAGTCCATCCAACATCTCCCAATCATGTCGTTGGAGGGTACTGCTGAGATGTAAATGCAGTTTAAACAGTTCTTGGTCATTTAATGCCAACTCTTTTCTTGTATAGTGTATGCGTTCTCGCAGCATGGCATTCTCCGTTCTTCTGTATATCCTGTTGGCCTGAGGTGTATTAAATAAATGTCTATGTCGTAGGAACCTTGGAACGGTTCCCGTGTCTCTACATCGAAGTAAAAAGGCCAAGGAACACAGCAGACTGGCTTTCTTCTTACGTAGCGTCTCCAGTTTCTTAATTTTCTTTAAAACCTCCTCCCCGTAGAGGTTCTTAATCTTAGTGCGTAGGCTTTCACGGCCGGTGTCATTACGATTATTTACTAAAACTTCCGGGCTGAAAGGCCGTGGTCGATTGCTTAAGTTTCTGCTAAACGTTTCGGCCGCACCACCGGTGGCCATCTTCGGTAGCAAAAGAAAAGTGTTCGATAGATGATACGCCGAACACGTCTCCCAATGGACTGGGAACAAGCAACAGTGAGTACCTTTTTTTTTTTTTTTTTTTTTTTTGTGTTATTTGAGGGGACCAAACTGGTCCACTCGGGCTGTTTTGGAGCGAGCTCCCTTCAGCCATGTGGAAAAGGAAATGTGGGTAGGAAGCGTACGCCAGCAATGACCAGGCGATGAGAAGGTGTTGTTACCAGAGAAAAAGGTGGAGATTGGTGTAAAGGTGTTTGTAGCCTCAAGGAGACGGGGTAGTGGGGTAATCAGTGCCAAGCTTACGGACTGTAATGCCAGGGTCGCTTGCAGCAAATGACGCTAAAGCTTGTGAGAAGCGTCGATGGGATGTCAAGGGCATTGGCGGTTAAGGAACAGGTTATGGGCTTTTTATTGGGCTACCAATGGAGGGTTTTGTTTTGATTTATTGAAAGGTAGCGACGACGTTGAAGATGTAAGGAAGATGGGATTTTTTTTTTTTTTTTTTTTTTTTTTTTGAAACAGGACAGGTTGTTTCAGGATTTTTTGAATTTTTATATATGTTTTTTATTTATTTATTTATTTTTTTATTTTTTTATTTTTATTTTTTTTTTTGTATATTATTTCTAATTGCGATAGAGGAGGGCCCTAGACGGGTCCTGGGACCCTTCTGTTGCGTGGTTTTCTACGCAATATCCTGGGCGGGGGTTCATCTGAAAGAGTCAGGAGACGGTTGAGGAGGAAGTGTGATCGCCGGGCGTTTTGAGCTGGTCTATTAGGGGGGGTGAGGAGGGTTTGTAATGTTGGTCGGGTATTTACTGTCTGAGCGTATTTCCAGTTTATTTTATGTAGGAATGTGTCCAGGTCAGGGAAGTGTTTGTTAAGGGCATATAAGGTCGTATTGGGGGTTTTAGTGATAGGAGGACGGCGGTAGATGAGGCGCAGGGCCCGCCGTTCTGCGATTCTGTATGCGTCGAGTTTGTTGGTCTCAGTCGTCAGCAGGATCGGGTGTGCATATGTTATTTGAGGCCTGATGCAAGTGGTGTAGATCCTGCTGAGGAGTTCACTGGAGCAGCGATCGTTAGTGCTGAGCGTGCGTAGAGCTCGGATTCGGACTCGCGCTTGGGCATTAATTTTCTTGATGTGTTGGCGCCAGGTCAGTGTGGTGTCAAGGGTGACTCCCAGGTATTTGCAGTCACGCTTCGGAATTATATTTGAAAGGCCAACACGGACTGGATTTTGAAAAAAGTGACTCATGTTCCGTCCTGTACGGTTGAACACACAAAGTTGGGTCTTGTCCGTGTTTACGGTAATTCTCCAAGTGTTGCAGTATTCAAAGAAAGTCTGCAACATATCCTGCAGGTGTGTGATGGTTCGCTGGTGACGTTGATGGGAGACCCAGTATGCAGTGTCGTCTGCATATTGGGCCAAGCCTGCTGATGGGTATGTTAGCTGTGGCGGGGGGGGCGGTGTGTCTTTGGTAAAGATGATGTATAGTAGTGGGCTAATGGCTGAGCCCTGGGGAACACCAGCGTGTAGTTGGAAAGGTGCCGAGAGATGCTGGCTTACTCGGACTTGAGCTGTTCGGCCATCCAGGAACTGCGAAAGCCATTTTATGATGTTCGGGGGGAAGTGACATCCGAGGGTTTTAAATCTCAGGCCGTTATGCCAGACGGAGTCAAAGGCTTTTCGGATGTCGAGAAGGGCTATGATGGTTGGGTGTCTTAGGTAAGAGTTCTCCTGGATGGCGTTGATCACCCTGACCAGCTGGTCATATATATTGTACCCAGGGCGGAAACCTCCCTGCGTACTGGGTAGGACGTTGTGGATTTGCAGATGCAGATGGATCCTGGCGACTAGTATTTTTTCGAATAACCTGGAGATTGCGGGGGTAAGTGATATCGGTCTGTAGTTTGATGGTAGTCTGGCGGATTTCGATGGTTTGGGAAACATCAGGATATGGGCATGTTTCCAAGCTTGAGGAACGTAACCGAGCTGTAAACTTGTTGTGTAGAGCTGGGATAGTGCGTCAAGTGCTATGTCGGGGAGAGCTTTCAGTACTTTGTTTGGAATGCCGTCAGGGCCTGGTGCTGAGTTGCGGCACTGTTGGAGTTTGTCTTTAATGTTGTCAGATGTTATTGGCTGCTCCAGTGGATGTTCATATGGTCCATTTAGTCTGTCGTCTGGTTTGAAGAGTTCTCTGTGGGTATGTATGAAAGTGTTGATTGTGTGTTCAGCGACTGCGTCAAAGTCTGGGCTAGTCGGATAGCTATGAACCGTCTGGAGAGTATCCCGGAAGGCGGCCGCCTTTTCGCTATCGCTAACGATCAGACTGTCACCCACCAGGATAGGGTTAGTTGGTTTTGGAGGGTTGTGGAAGCGCTTCACTTTCTTCCAGAACTGCGCGGGGTCGGTACGGAATGAGTCTTGTACTGAGGTACAGAGGTTGTCGATACGCGTGGTCCGGTGTTCTCTGATGGCGGTTTTCACTTCGTTCGAGAGCCTTCTGTATTCCGATTGGAGCAGTTCGTTTTGCCGGTCTTTAGTTAAGAGACGGCGAAACCAACGTTTCCTACGGATCAGTACAAGTATGGGAGGGGGTAGTCTTTGTGGGGAATATTTGATGTGTTTTGTGGGGATGGCCATAGCTATCGCTGTCTTTATGGCAGTTGTGATTGTTGCGTTGAATGTGTCAGTTTCGTCTGGTGTGGAAGGGGGGCAGGGAGCGGCGAGAGCAAAGATGCAACAGCGTGTGAAAAGAGAGGCCAATCTGCAGCGTAGTAGTCTGTGACGGCCACTTGTCGGGGTTCTAGGGACTGGTATTGAACGTGGCCGTAGGCAACTGTAAACAGAAAGGGGACGTGATCTGAACCCACGTCCGGGCCTGGGCGAATCCCGTGAATTCTCCGGGTGATGTCGGCTGAGGTTATCAGCTTATCGGGACTGGTGGGTAAATGCGCCGGGTTAGTTGGCTGGCGGGTGGGTGGGGTACGATGTAGCCGCAGACCAGATGTAGTCAACAGCCTGTGTAATATAGTACCTTTGGTGTTTTTCCATCTGTCTCCAAATTTATGATGATGGGCGTTAAGATCGGCTGCTAAGACCAGTCTGGGGTCTGAGGTGGCCAGATGATTTAGGAAATCGACGTCTAGTGCGGCAGTAGGAGGGCTGTAATAAGTTGCTATGAATATGGGAGGGGAGTTGCAGAAACTGAGCTTGACCAGAAGTGTGTTGGTCGGGTTATTCGGTATGGTCTGTCGTTGCGCCCTGAGAGAGTTGCGAACAAGGATCGCAACTCCCCCAGAGTGCGGTGTGTTATCCTGCCTGAAGAGGGTATAGCCTGGAAAGTACAGGCGGTTGTTGGCAGTTAAAAATGTTTCGTTGAGGGTGGCGACGTCTGTATGTGATTCCTGTAGAAAGTTGGCGAGCTCATCCTGCCTGGACCGAAGCCCGCGGCAGTTGAGATGGAGGTGGGTTAGATAGTTTTTGTGGACTACGCTGGAGTCTCTATCCATAACTGTTTATCTTTGAGCCTTGGAATGAAGGATGGTTAGTCCTTCAGGGGTCCTATTAAACAGAGTGCGGGTGTTAAACAGTCTCTTCGTGATTTGGTTAACACTCGTTCTAAGTTTTGTATGGGAGGTCGGTTCGGTCACGTTGTAAATCACACCGATCAGTGCGTCAAAAACAGACTTCGTCATTTCCGTTATCATTTTTTGAACGTCCTCCATCATGGATTTAAACATCTGGAGAACTGTGGTGGCGTCCATGGTAGTGGTCGTCTTGGGGTCTGTGGTAGTGTCTGTTTGTGTCTCGGTGTCTGAGGTTTCCTCAGTCTGTTTGTCAATGTCATCTGTGATTTTGGTTTTAGGTATTTCAGCTGAGGCTAGCGCTTTGTTAAGGGCCGGGAAATCAGTTTTTTGAGGTTTCCACGGATTGGTTTTTGGAGGGGAGGCTGGGACTATGGGTACTACCGGGGCTTGGGAAGCTGGCACGGGGGTGTCTCTAGGGTATTTTGGGCATTTTGTTTGTCCTGTGTAGTGATCGGTGCTACTGTTACAAGTCGCACAGAACGGCGTGCTTAAGTCGTGGTCTTTATGTGGGCATAGAGAAGTGGGTGTTTTATGCCCGCAGACCCTGCACCTTGGTTGGTAGGAGCACGTGTGTGCAGTGTGGCCGTATAGGTGACAGCGTGGACACGGGATGTGACGTTCCAGCTGGCGGGACTCTTCTGTCTTGAAGTGTCGTCCAGCTACGAAAGCGCCTTCTGTGAGTAGGAGGTGGACAGTATTGGCATTGTGGGTGAAGACCCGGATCAGTCCTGTCGGACCACGATCTGACAGAATACGCTTGCAGAAAGCGATCTGGAGGCGCTTATCCTCCTCCAGCGCTTCCTGGAAGTCGCTCACGTCAATCGAAGGTTCGACACCACGGATCACTAGGGTCTTGAGTGGATTTCGTGGGGGATCTTTGGGTTTCGGGGAGGTTTTCGTGGACTGATACGCCTTATATGCCGCGTTCGGTCCGAAAGTGGTAGCTGGAATGGCATTGCAAAAAGTCTGGAGGTCCTGTAGGGAGTCAAACTGTAATGTTGTCGTTCCTGTTTTGGGGGAGAAGTAATTGCGTGGAAGTCTGAGTTTGGGGCATTGCGTTTTTATGAGGTTGGAAAGGTAGATTGGATTGTTAGGGTTTTGATATGCCTCTGTATTAAGAGGGTTTGTGATTTGTTGGGTGGCGTTGGGTTGGGTGCTTGAGAGGTTGATGGGGATGCAGGTGGAGGTATTTGTGTGGGAGGGATTGGATCTTTGGCTGTGGGTACTGGCGGAGATTGTTGCCGTCTCCTGGCTCTAGTGGTGGGACCTGTGGGCGGTTTGTTTGTGTTGTTTATGACAGAGGCTGTGATCGAAATTGATGAGCATGTGCTAGATGTTGATGGCGAGCGGCGTGTGTGGTTTGTTTTTGCCGGGGGGGAGACTTAGATTTAGAACGGCGGCGCCGTCGCGGCATGGTGAACAGGTATGGCGGCGGTGAGCCGGGTTTGCAGTTTGTTTGTGTATTCTGGCTGGCTAGGGTAGGTCGATAAGTATTTTGTGTGTGTGAGAGAGAGAGAGAGAGAGCGAGAGAGAGAGAGAGAGCGAACGAGAGAGAGAGAAGTAGGGTAATCCTCTGGTGGGGCGGCTTATTAGCAGCTACGTTTTGAAATCAAAAGTGTGGAGGTGGTGTGAGTAATTAAGTGGGGGTAGTCAGTGAGTGGGGCTTGTTCAAGTGTCTGAGTAGGCGGTTGTGGCGGTAGAGAGGGGGAGGTAGCCAATAGTGTGGTAGTAGCGTTGGTAGTGGGAGTAGAGAGGTAGTGGGGTGTGGGGCTTGGTGGAAGGGAAGCGCGTGTGGGTGAGGGAGACGCTTCTGTGTGGATGTGTGTGTGTGTGTGTGTGTGTGTGTGTGTGTGTGTGTGTGTGTGTGTGTGTGTGTGTGTGTGTGTGTGTGTGTGTGTGTAAAAGTTTTGAAAAGAACCGTTAGAAATACGTTACAAACCGCACTAACGGTTTTTCTACTGTCTCCACGTGGTGGAAGAAAGCGTCTGTCTGGCGCCCTTTGTTCACATTATATACTGAATATTTAAAACTATTTCTGTTTTCTTAGCACTAACACTGACGTTAATTAATAAAATTTGTGCGCGTAGGCGCTTTCTATAGTTAGCTGTGAATTATGTCTAATTACTTATCGCTGCATTAACTGGCTTGCTACCTTAACGCTATAAGTTTGGCACTGTGGAGCGAATTTCTTAGGAAGTAATCGGTAATTCTAAATTATTTAGGTAATATTGAATTCTGGAAGGCTACTGTTTTGAGAGTATTAATGTGATTGCGTGTGTGTGTGTGTGTGGTAGTCACAGAACGAGGTCCCGGGGAAGCCGGAGACCGAAAGTATTGTTGGAGACTGATTAATTAATGTGGTAGTGATATATGATAGTTAAAGAGCTAATTTCGTAGGCGGTGCAAAACGAATTTCCAGTCTAATCAGAGACACGCGCTCAATCAAGCAACTGACAGAGCTCGGCCCGGGCAGCAGAGCTGCTCAGACAGAGGGTGACAGCGTCCTTTCACACACAACTCTCAGTCGTTCTTGGAAAACGAAAATTGATATAAATACCTTAACAAAATTTGATATGTATAAATACCTTATGGACCTCGTAACTCACAGAGAACACACACACGGATAGTGTATTGTAAGGTCGAAACCGAACAGATACACTCTACGGCACTATATTCACTCACTGCACTGAGCACAAAATAACACAAGTAGCTTCGTCGACCCGTACGGAGCGGCAGGTAGAAACGACCTTCTCGTTCGCAGGCTGATCTCAGAATGACCAGTGAGTACCTGCTACGATGCCTCTATTTATAACATTTTGTCCGCTTCAGGTGTATCGCACGGACCAATGAGAAGCCAGCTCGTCATACTCAATTCTGATTGGTCATGGAAAATAGACCATGCCAGACACTATTTAAGGAGATGCTTTCTCCTCGGCGGTTCATAAGTGGTAAGCGAGCTTGGATATCGCCTAGGTAAAGAGGCCGGTGGACACCTCTCTTGGTAAGGGGAGGTATCTAACGAAGCCGGTCATTTGCCCAGCTCGTAGCAAGTCTGAGCGTTCCAGAAATCCCGCAAGCGATCCGGCTCGGGCCGGACCCTAGGTCCCTGGTTACCGCCGGAGGCAGCCTGGCTGCCTCTGGTCGGCGAACCTCCCGCTCGATGGCGGAAATGCCCGCTTCGGGCGCGTCATCGAGCACGCAGTCGCTCGCCACTGCCCCGCCCCACACGAGCGACTCGCCGTGTTCTCCGCTGATGGATGCGGACCAAGTCGATCCCCGGTCGGTTCCGCTGCCCGGTGACGAGACCGACGCTTTCGTGGCGGTTGGGCCACGGGGGCGCCCGGTTAAGAAACCGAGGCGGAACCGATCGTCCTCAACCTCTTCCTCGGCGTCCGCCATGGAAGTTGTCCCCGCCGATGGCGAACCCGGCTCGGGGCCGACTGTGCCCGGCGCTGCCCAAGCACCGCCGGTCATTCGTCGCATCCCGCCTGTGTTCTTTCACGGCGTGAACAACGTCACCGGTTTCTACCGGCGACTCATAGTGGCTCCCGGACTTTCCCCGGCCAGCGTTGACCTGAAGCTCCTTGGGGGCGACACTGTCAAGATCGCTGTCCGCGGAATGGACGAGTACCGCAGCGTCATGGCGTTCGTCGAATCAGCCAACCTGCAACACCACACCTTTACCCCGAAACACGTGAAGCCTCTGTCCCTCGTGCTCAGAGGCTTAGACGTGGACTCTCCTCTCGAGGAAATCCTCGATGAGCTGCGCGAGCTGGGTTATCCGGTTCGCGCGGTACATCGGGTATTTGCTCCCGCCGGACCAAGGCGTCCAATTCCCCTGGTTCGCATCATGGTCGAGAACAGCGAGGCAGGCGCAAGCCTACTCTCTCTTACGCGGCTTTTTGGTTTCCGCGTAAAAGTGGAAAGAAGCCGCGCTCCCGGGGCTCTGCCTCAATGCTACAAGTGCCAACGCTTCGGGCACCATTCAGAGACTTGCTCTAACGCTCCGGCGTGCGTGAGGTGTTCTTTGCCTCACGCCAGTAAACATTGCGATGCTCCAGCTTTTAAAAGGTGCATCAACTGCGGCGGAAGTCACCCCGCCAACTACCGGGCATGTCCGGTGTTTCAGCGGGAGCTCGAGCGGCGAAAGCCGAAAGGGCGCCTGCCACCACCGAGGCATCCGGAAGCTGGTTCCAGACCTGCAACCGAGCAGCCAGGCCCTGCGCCTCCTGCTACGGCTGCCGTGTCTTTCGCCGCAGTTGCCAACAGGCAACGTAAACGCAGCAAAGGCCCGAAGCAGACACCTGTAGTTCAGGCATCTCCATCTCAGGCTCCTTCCCAGGCCCCTGTCCCGCCTCAGGCGAAAAAGCGCCGTAACCTCGCGGCATCTAAACAAAGTGAGACAGACCAGCCACTGCCAAACATCTCGGTTGTGGAGCCTGAGAATTCTCAACCCTCCCCAGCACCGGAGAATCCTGCCCCTGCTTTAGAAGCAGCCTCGCCTGACCTCCCGCCCCCGCGGTTCCCTAATGCAGGCAAAACGAAGCGGCAACGTAAGCCCCGTGGCGCTAGATCCCGGGTTCCTGCCAACCCAGCCGCACAGTCCAGACAGCCTGCGCAGCGCGTGAAGACCGACGTTATCGCATCTGTCCCTCTTCCTAGCACCTCCGCTAGAGGCGCTACACCTGGCCCTAAGAAACCCCTGGCTTCCACCAATCCCCCGATTGACAAGCCTCGGCGCTCTTACGCGCAAACAGTCTCCGGGCACTCTGCCTCAAAAACCGTTCCTGACGACTATCAGGTCGTCAAAGACTTCCTTGCGGAATTCGACCTCCGCAAAGTTGCCCAGACCTTCAGGTCCATCCGCTCCCGCTTGGAGACTGCCGATACAACCGAGAGATTCATGCTCTTGGTGGAAGCCGCCACTTGTGTAGGTTTTCTATGAGTCGGGTCCTCAAACGAGATCTCTCAATTCTTTCCTGGAACGCCAACGGGTTGTCCAACAAGATCCAGGAACTCCAGGAATTACTGGCCCGACTCAAACCCGACGTAGTCTTTCTCAATGAGACCCACTTGACTCCTGCGAGTCGGTTCCGACTGGCCAACTATGTGTGCTATCGAAACGACAGGCCGGGCACTGCTGGTGGCGGTACTGCCGTCGCGGTGAGGCTCACTCTCGAGCATCACCGAGTCGTCTTGCCTGCAATGACTCACCTCGAAGGCACCGCTGTGGAGTTGTTAAACACTCTAGGCGGCGTACAGATGGTCGCGGCGTATAAAGCGCCGCAAAAAGAGCTCCTTCACCCCGATCTAGCGGTCGCGTTCGATGCACACAGGAGGGTCATCATGGCCGGCGACCTGAACTGCAAACATCGCGATTGGAACAGTCGCTTGACTGCCCCAAACGGGAAACGTTTGCGCAGGTTTGCCGATTCTCGCAGGATTCAAGTGATTGGGCCTACCCAACCTACGTTCTACCCCTCACAACGCAACGCGGCTCCCGATTTCTTGGACATAGCGGTGATTCAAGGAATTGACTGTCCGGTCCATGTGTCCGCGCTAACGGAACTATCGTCCGATCATCTCCCCATCCTGATACACGTCGCTACCCAGCACGTCGTACGCAGAGATGTCAGGAAGGTGGTAGAATGGGACCGCTATGGCCCGGCGTTAAGTCGCCGATTGCCAGACGCGGGACCACTCGAAACCGTCCGCCAAGTCGACGAGGCAGTTGCCGCGTTTGACGAGGCTGTCGTATCTGCGATCGACGCGTCTTCCAGGATGAAGCCTGGTGTCACGCCCCACTGGCAGCGGATCCCAGAGGAGACGAGTGCTCTCGCTTGCGAGAGAAATCGCCTCCGGAGACGCTGGCAGCGGACCCGTGATCCGGCCGACAAGGCAGCGTACAACCGGGCGACCGGCATTTTACGTCGTGAAATGCAGGCCTACCGGAGACGCTGTTGGGAACTCGCCGTGGCCCAGGCAGGGGACGGATCGGACGAAAGTAGCCCTTACCGGATACCTTCGGCGTTGGTAGGGAAGAGGCGCCGGCCTCGCATCCCGGCCATTGCTGGACCTTTCGGTCAAATCCTGGCTCGCCCGGAGGCGAAGGCCGAGTACTTGGGCGCGTGTTTTGAGCGACAGTTCGCACCTAACCCGCCCATGGACTGGGACTTCGACGAAGAAGTCGAGAACGAAGTGGAAGACTTTCTGTCTCTTCCGATCACTACGGAGCCCGAACCCATTACTAGGGAAGAGGTCACAGATCGGCTCGTTGAACTCGTGCCGAGAAAAGCTCCTGGCCCGGACGGCGTCTCGAACGCCGCTCTTACTCGACTCCCGGAGCGAGGAGTACTTTTCTTGGTCGCGCTGTTCAACGCGTGTCTTAGACTGGCCTATTTTCCCCAGAAATGGCGTAAGGCAACGGTTATAGTGATCCCGAAGCAGGGAAAGGACGCTTCCCGTCCCGGCAACCTCCGGCCCATTAGTCTACTGTCAGCCACGTCAAAGGTCCTCGAACGTCTTGTACAACGGAGAGTACTAGATCATCTAGGAAATTTCGATGTACTGGTCCCCGAACAGTTCGGCTTTCGTGTGGGGCATTCCACCACTCATCAACTGATGAGACTGGTGGAATACATCACGGACGCCGGGTGTCGGAAAGAGCAGACTGTCGCCTGTTTCCTAGATGTGGAAAAGGCCTTTGATAGTGTCTGGCACGACGGGCTCTTGTTCAAGCTCCGGGAAATCCAGCTCCCAGATTGCTACCTTCGCTTGATTGCTAGCTTTCTGACGGAGAGGACTTTCTGCGTGCGAATAGACGACCACGTCTCTTCCGAGAGATGTATCACAGCCGGGGTACCTCAAGGTAGCGTGCTAGGGCCTCTCCTGTTCTCCGTGTATGTCAACGACGCACCCAGAGAGCCTGGAGTCCAGATGGCTTTGTTTGCCGACGACACGGCGGTCTATACCGCCGATCGGAACGCAGACTTTGCTATCCCACGACTTCAGCGCGCACTCGATGCGTATTCGACGTGGACGGAAAGCTGGAAAGTTGCCGTCAACGAAACCAAGAGCTCCGCGGTGCTATTCACAAAGCGCCGGAAAGAACCACGAGGCCGAGTGAGACTCGGTAGAACGTACCTGCCCTGGTCGAGGGAAGTTAAGTACCTCGGTGTCCACCTAGATCGTCGGCTCACCTGGCGTACCCACGCTGAGACGATGCGAAAGAAAGCGTCCGCTCGTCTCGCGCAACTGTTTCCGATACTTGCCAACAAGGCTATGACCCGCAAGCTGGGTAAGTTGATTGTCAACGCGTACCTGTTGCCGATCATTACCTACGCTCTTCCCGTCTGGGGTTACCTCGCAACCGTTCATAAAAGAAGGTTGCAAAGCGTTCTCGATAGAGGTCTTCGGCTAGCGGCCAAAGTCCCCTATCGGTTTTCTTCTCGTCTTCTGAGAAGAGGACTCGGTGTCCGCTCCTTGGATGACACCGCAAGGCGACTTGCACGTAAATTTTACGTCCGAGCTGCGAGGACCCAGACAAACCCTCTCATAGCTGGCCTTGGCAAGTACCGAATACGTCCAGGTGAATCTTGGAAACGGCCTCGACAAATACTGTACTAGTCGACCTAGTACGAGCATGTCGTTGTAGCGACCACTAAAATTTAATTAACAATATTCCGTCTGGACAGGACCACTAGGCAGGAGCCCCTCATAGGAGGCTCGGTACTAGGATACCATTGGGTCGTCTCACGACGCGCAACCCAACAGCTCTGACCTGGTTCGGCGGTTCATAGCAACAGACGCATTCTTATGAATATGGATGGACTCCAGATGCAGGCGAGTGAAGTAACCCCGGACAGAAGACAACACACGGGCTTCATCAAACATCACCCGGTGATCGTCGTGGGACAGAGCGTGTTCAGCAACTGCGGACTTCTCCGGCTGGCCCAGGCGGCAGTATCTCCGATGTTCAGAGAGGCGCGTCCGGACACTACGCTTCGTGGTGCCTATGTAGACCTGGCCACACGTACAAGGAATACTGTACACCCCGCACGACGAGAGTGGATCCCTGGCGTCTTTCACCGGTCGCAGGAACTGTTGGATCTTTTTGGTTGGCTTAAAGATCGTCCTGACGCCCCGCTTACTCAGCAACCTGCCGATGCGATCAGTCAAGCCACGGATGTAGGGCAAGACAGCAGAGCCAACAACCTCAGGCAACTCCGACTGGTCCGGCCTACCAGATCTTCTCGGCCGGGCAGCTCTCCTAACCTCCGCAGCAGAATAGCCGTTGGACTGCAGTGCTTTCTCGAGATGCCGAAACTCATCTTCGAGATACTGGGGCTCACAGATTCTTTTTGCCCGGTCAACCAGAGTCTTCAGCACCGCCCTCTTCTGCCTAGGATGATGATTGGAGGTCTTGTGCAGATATCTGTCGGTGTGCGTTGGCTTCCTATAAACTTTATGTCCCAAGCTGCCATCGGTCCTTTTCAGGACCAACACATCCAGAAAAGCCAATTGATCACCACTCTCGCGCTCCATCGTAAACTGTATGCGCGGGTGTACAGCGTTCAGATGTCCAAGGAAGCGTTCCAACTCTTCATCCCCATGGCTCCAGACCACGAAAGTGTCGTCCACATACCGCAACCAACACTTCGGCTTCAGAGGCGCAGATGAAATTGCCAACTCTTCAAATCTCTCCATATAGAAGTTTGCAACCACAGGGCTGAGAGGACTTCCCATGGCAACGCCATCCAACTGTTCATAGAAGCCGCCATTCCACTGGAAGTAGGTCGTTGTTAGGACCTGCCGGAACAAAGCAGTGATGTCCGCCGAGAACAGGTCACCCAAATACCCCAAGACCTCCTGAACAGGGACCATGGTGAAAAGGGAGACCACATCAAAACTCACGAGAACATCGCCAGGCTCCAGCACCAACTCCCGGATCCTCCGAAGGAAATCAGAAGAGTCCCGGACGAAAGAATCCGTCTGCCCGATGTGCGGCTTGAGCAATCCAGTGAGGTGCTTTGCCAAGGTGTAAGTCGGCGAGCCAATAGCACTGACGATGGGCCTCAGCGGAACGTCTTCCTTGTGGATCTTGGGTAAACCATAGAGACGAGGGGGAAGGGCCTCCGAACACCGGACGGCCGTCTTCACATCAGGCGCCAGAGAAGATTGCTTAATCAAAGAATCCGTTTTTCTCAAAACAGTTGTAGTCGGATCTTTGTTCAGCCTCCGATAAGTGGCCGGATCTAATAAACCTTCAATCTTCCGCTGGTAGAAAAAAAAAAGGGATGAATCCATTGTCATTATGCCGGCGGATAAGGGGAGTGCCACTGTGGTCTTGAACACCGAAGACTACCAGCGGAAGATTGAATGTTTATTAGATCCGGCCACTTATCGGAGGCTGAACAAAGATCCGACTACAACTGTTTTGAGAAAAACGGATTCTTTGATTAAGCAATCTTCTCTGGCGCCTGATGTGAAGACGGCCGTCCGGTGTTCGGAGGCCCTTCCCCCTCGTCTCTATGGTTTACCCAAGATCCACAAGGAAGACGTTCCGCTGAGGCCCATCGTCAGTGCTATTGGCTCGCCGACTTACACCTTGGCAAAGCACCTCACTGGATTGCTCAAGCCGCACATCGGGCAGACGGATTCTTTCGTCCGGGACTCTTCTGATTTCCTTCGGAGGATCCGGGAGTTGGTGCTGGAGCCTGGCGATGTTCTCGTGAGTTTTGATGTGGTCTCCCTTTTCACCATGGTCCCTGTTCAGGAGGTCTTGGGGTATTTGGGTGACCTGTTCTCGGCGGACATCACTGCTTTGTTCCGGCAGGTCCTAACAACGACCTACTTCCAGTGGAATGGCGGCTTCTATGAACAGTTGGATGGCGTTGCCATGGGAAGTCCTCTCAGCCCTGTGGTTGCAAACTTCTATATGGAGAGATTTGAAGAGTTGGCAATTTCATCTGCGCCTCTGAAGCCGAAGTGTTGGTTGCGGTATGTGGACGACACTTTCGTGGTCTGGAGCCATGGGGATGAAGAGTTGGAACGCTTCCTTGGACATCTGAATGCTGTACACCCGCGCATACAGTTTACGATGGAGCACGAGAGTGGTGATCAATTGGCTTTTCTGGATGTGTTGGTCCTGAAAAGGACCGATGGCAGCTTGGGACATAAAGTTTATAGGAAGCCAACGCACACCGACAGATATCTGCACAAGACCTCCAATCATCATCCTAGGCAGAAGAGGGCGGTGCTGAAGACTCTGGTTGACCGGGCAAAAAGAATCTGTGAGCCCCAGTATCTCGAAGATGAGTTTCGGCATCTCGAGAAAGCACTGCAGTCCAACGGCTATTCTGCTGCGGAGGTTAGGAGAGCTGCCCGGCCGAGAAGATCTGGTAGGCCGGACCAGTCGGAGTTGCCTGAGGTTGTTGGCTCTGCTGTCTTGCCCTACATCCGTGGCGTGACTGATCGCATCGGCAGGTTGCTGAGTAAGCGGGGCGTCAGGACGATCTTTAAGCCAACCAAAAAGATCCAACAGTTCCTGCGACCGGTGAAAGACGCCAGGGATCCACTCTCGTCGTGCGGGGTGTACAGTATTCCTTGTACGTGTGGCCAGGTCTACATAGGCACCACGAAGCGTAGTGTCCGGACGCGCCTCTCTGAACATCGGAGATACTGCCGCCTGGGCCAGCCGGAGAAGTCCGCAGTTGCTGAACACGCTCTGTCCCACGACGATCACCGGGTGATGTTTGATGAAGCCCGTGTGTTGTCTTCTGTCCGGGGTTACTTCACTCGCCTGCATCTGGAGTCCATCCATATTCATAAGAATGCGTCTGTTGCTATGAACCGCCGAACCAGGTCAGAGCTGTTGGGTTGCGCGTCGTGAGACGACCCAATGGTATCCTAGTACCGAGCCTCCTATGAGGGGCTCCTGCCTAGTGGTCCTGTCCAGACGGAATATTGTTAATTAAATTTTAGTGGTCGCTACAACGACATGCTCGTACTAGGTCGACTAGTACAGTATTTGTCGAGGCCGTTTCCAAGATTCACCTGGACGTATTCGGTACTTGCCAAGGCCAGCTATGAGAGGGTTTGTCTGGGTCCTCGCAGCTCGGACGTAAAATTTACGTGCAAGTCGCCTTGCGGTGTCATCCAAGGAGCGGACACCGAGTCCTCTTCTCAGAAGACGAGAAGAAAACCGATAGGGGACTTTGGCCGCTAGCCGAAGACCTCTATCGAGAACGCTTTGCAACCTTCTTTTATGAACGGTTGCGAGGTAACCCCAGACGGGAAGAGCGTAGGTAATGATCGGCAACAGATACGCGTTGACGATCAACTTACCCAGCTTCCGGGTCATAGCCTTGTTGGCAAGTATCGGAAACAGTTGCGCGAGACGAGCGGACGCTTTCTTTCGCATCGTCTCAGCGTGGGTACGCCAGGTGAGCCGACGATCGAGGTGGACACCGAGGTACTTAACTTCCCTCGACCAGGGCAGGTACGTTCCACCGAGTCTCACTCGGCCTCGCGGTTCTTTCCGGCGCTTCGTGAATAGCACCGCGGAGCTCTTGGTTTCGTTGACGGCAACTTTCCAGCTTTCCGTCCACGTCGAATACGCATCGAGTGCGCGCTGAAGTCGTGGGATAGCAAAGTCTGCGTTCCGATCGGCGGTATAGACCGCCGTGTCGTCGGCAAACAAGGCCATCTGGACTCCAGGCTCTCTGGGTGCGTCGTTGACATACACGGAGAACCGGAGAGGCCCTAGCACGCTACCTTGAGGTAGCCCGGCTGTGATACGTCTCTCGGAAGAGACGTGGTCGTCTATTCGCACGCAGAAAGTCCTCTCCGTCAGAAAGCTAGCAATCAAGCGAAGGTAGCAATCTGGGAGCTGGATTTCCCGGAGCTTGAACAAGAGCCCGTCGTGCCAGACACTATCAAAGGCCTTTTCCACATCTAGGAAACAGGCGACAGTCTGCTCTTTCCGACACCCGGCGTCCGTGATGTATTCCACCAGTCTCATCAGTTGATGAGTGGTGGAATGCCCCACACGAAAGCCGAACTGTTCGGGGACCAGTACATCGAAATTTCTTAGATGATCTAGTACTCTCCGTTGTACGAGACGTTCGAGGACCTTTGACGTGGCTGACAGTAGACTAATGGGCCGGAGGTTGCCGGGACGGGAAGCGTCCTTTCCCTGCTTCGGGATCACTATGACCGTCGCCTTACGCCATTTCTGGGGAAAATAGGCCAGTCTAAGACACGCGTTGAACAGCGCGACCAAGAAAAGTACTCCTCGCTCCGGGAGTCGAGTAAGAGCGGCGTTCGAGACGCCGTCCGGGCCAGGAGCTTTTCTCGGCACGAGTTCAACGAGCCGATCTGTGACCTCTTCCCTAGTAATGGGTTCGGGCTCCGAAGTGATCGGAAGAGATAGAAAGTCTTCCACTTCGTTCTCGACTTCTTCGTCGAAGTCCCAGTCCATGGGCGGGTTAGGTGCGAACTGTCGCTCAAAACACGCGCCCAAGTACTCGGCCTTCGCCTCGGGCGAGCCAGGATTTGACCGAAAGGTCCAGCAATGGCCGGGATGCGAGGCCGGCGCCTCTTCCCTACCAACGCCGAAGGTATCCGGTAAGGGCTACTTTCGTCCGATCCGTCCCCTGCTTGGGCCACGGCGAGTTCCCAACAGCGTCTCCGGTAGGCCTGCATTTCACGACGTAAAATGCCGGTCGCCCGGTTGTACGCTGCCTTGTCGGCCGGATCACGGGTCCGCTGCCAGCGTCTCCGGAGGCGATTTCTCTCGCAAGCGAGAGCACTCGTCTCCTCAGGGATCCGCTGCCAGTGAGGCGTGACGCCAGGCTTCATCCTGGAAGACGCGTCGATCGCAGATACGACAGCCTCATCAAACGCGGCAACTGCCTCGTCGACTTGGCGGACGGTTTCGAGTGGTCCCGCGTCTGGCAATCGGCGACTTAACGCCGGGCCATAGCGGTCCCATTCTACCACCTTCCTGACATCTCTGCGTACGACGTGCTGGGTAGCGACGTGTATCAAGATGGGGAGATGATCGGACGATAGTTCCGTTAGCGCGGACACATGGACCGGACAGTCAATTCCTTGGATCACCGCTATGTCCAAGACATCGGGAGCCGCGTTGCGTTGTGAGGGGTAGAACGTAGGTTGGGTAGGCCCAATCACTTGAATCCTGCGAGAATCGGCAAACCTGCGCAAACGTTTCCCGTTTGGGGCAGTCAAGCGACTGTTCCAATCGCGATGTTTGCAGTTCAGGTCGCCGGCCATGATGACCCTCCTGTGTGCATCGAACGCGACCGCTAGATCGGGGTGAAGGAGCTCTTTTTGCGGCGGTTTATACGCCGCGACCATCTGTACACCGCCTAGAGTGTTCAACAACTCCACAGCGGTGCCTTCGAGGTGAGTCATTGCAGGCAAGACGACTCGGTGATGCTCGAGAGTGAGCCTCACCGCGACGGCAGTGCCGCCACCAGCAGTGCCCGGCCTGTCGTTTCGATAGCACACATAGTTGGCCAGTCGTAACCGACTCGCAGGAGTCAAGTGGGTCTCATTGAGAAGCACTACATCGGGTTTGAGTCGGGCCAGTAATTCTTGGAGTTCCTGGATCTTGTTGGACAACCCGTTGGCGTTCCAGGAAAGAATCGAGAGATCTCGTTTGAGGACCCGACACATAGAAGACCTACACAAGTGGCGGCTTCCACCAAGAGCATGAATCTCTCGGTTATGTCGGCAGTCTCCAAGCGGGAGCGGATGGACCTGAAGGTCTGGGCGACTTTGTTGAGATCGAACTCAGCAAGGAAGTCTTTGACGACATGGTAGTCGTCAGGTACGGTTTTTGAGGCAGTTTGCCTGGAGACTGCGTGCGCATAAGAGCGCCGAGGCTTGTCAATCGGGGGATTGGTGGAAGCCAGGGGTTTCTTAGGGCCAGGTGTAGCGCCTCTAGCGGAGGTGCTAGGAAGAGGGACAGATGCGAGTGCGTCGGACTTCGCGCGCTGTGCAGGCTGTCTGGACTGTGCGGCCGGGTTGGCAGGAGCCCGGGAACGAGCGCCACGGGGCTTTCTATGCCGCTTCTTTTTGCCTGCGTTGGGGAAACGCGGGGGCGGGAGGTCTGGCGAGGCTGCTTCTAAAGCAGGGGCGGGATTCTCCGGTTCTGGAGGTGGTTGAGTAGTCTCAGGCTCCACAACCGAGATGTTTTCTGTAGGCTGGGTGGTCTCACTTTTAGATACCACGAGGTTACGGCGCTTTTTCGCCATAGGCGGGACAGGGGCCTGTGAAGGAGCCTGAGGTGGAGTTGCCTGTGCTACAGGTGTTTGCTTCGGGCCTTTAGATCGCTTTTGTTGCCTGTTTGAAGCTGGGGCGGAAGACACGGCAGCCGTAGCAGGAGGCGCAGGGCCTGGCTGCTCGGTTGCAGGTCTTGAACCAGCTACCGGATGCCTCGGTGGTGGCAGGCGCCCTTTTGGCTTTCGCCGCTCGAGCTCCTGCTGAAACACCGGACATGCCCGGTAGTTGGCGGGGTGACTCCCGCCGCAGTTGATGCATCTTTTGAATGCAGGTGCATCGCAAAGTTTGGAGGCGTGAGGGAGAGAACACCTCACGCACGCCGGAGCGTTAGAACAAGAGTCGGAGTGGTGCCCGAAGCGTTGGCACCTGTGACACTGAGGCAGAGCCCCGGGAGCGCGGCTTCTTTCCACTTTTACGCGGAAACCAAAAAGCCGCGTAAGTGAGAGTAGGCTAGTGCCTGCCTCGCTGTTCTCCACCAGGATGCGGACCAGAGGAATTGGACGCCTTGGTCCGGCAGGAGTAAACACCCGATGGACCGCGCGAACAGGATAGCCCAGCTCGCGCAGCTCATCGAGTATTTCCTCTAGAGGGGATTCCACGTCCAAGCCTCGGAGGACAAGCGACAGAGGCTTCACGTGTTTGGGCGAGAAGGTATGGTACTGGAATTGCTGGGATTCCACGTACGCCACGACACTGCGGTACACGTCCATTCCGCGGACAGCGATCTTGACAGTGTCGCCCCCAAGGAGCTTCAGGTCAACGCTGGCCGGGGAAAGTCCGGGAGCCACTATGAGTCGCCGGTAAAAACCGGTGACGTTGTTCACGCCATGAACGTATACGGGCGGGATGCGACCAGCGGCCGGCGGTGCTTGGGCACCGCCGGACACAGTCGGCCCCGGGCCGGATTCGCCATCGGCGGGGACAACTTCCATGGCGGACGCCGAGGAAGAGGTTGAGGACGATCGATTCCGCCTCGGTTTCTTAACCGGCCGCCCCCGTGGCCCAACCGCCACGAAAGCGTCGGTCTCGTCACCGGGCAGCGGAACCGACCGGGGATCGACTTGGCCCGCTTCCATAAGCGGAGAACACGGCGAGTCGCTCGTGTGGGGCGGGGCAGTGGCAAGCGACTGCGTGCTCGATGACGCGCCCGAAGCGGGCATGTCCGCCATCGAGCGGGAGGTTCCCCGACCAGAGGCAGCCAGGCTGCCTCCGGCGGTAACCAGGGACCTAGGGTCCGGCCCGAGCCGGATCGCTTGCGGGATTTCTGGAACGCTCAGGCTTACTACGAGCTGGGCAAATGACCGGCTTCGTTAGATACCTCTCCTTACCAAGAGAGGTGTCCACCGGCCTCTTTACCTAGGCGATATCCAAGCTCGCTTACCACTGGTGGGGGCTCGCAAGGATCGTCCTAGGCAGCGCTACCTAAGAGCCTGAGCGTCAGCGGGCTAGATGCGCTGCGCAACCTTAAGCTCTGGCAGGCTATTTGCTTCCTCTTCAGCGGCAAGTTGGTGGTCCTGAAAAGGGTCACTTGGCTGGTGGCCCTTAGAAGGTCCGACGCACTCAGCTGTGCTTGTGCTGGCTACTCAATTCACCAGCCAGCTGAGTTGTGGTCTTCTGTCTTCTTGTTGACAAATGCAGCAAGCGGGCCAAGATGTTGGCTGTCCAGCGGCGAAGCAGCAGGGCAGTGGCTGATAGCAGCGAAAACTCCAGCTGGAGAGAGCAGTCCAGAAGAGATCCGTTCAGTTCCAGTGCTTCAAGTGGACGGACTGGACACGACAAAGACTTACAAAGTTATGTATGAACCGCCGAGTCCAGAGTCCAGAGTCCAGAGTTGAACGGAGCAGCAGCTAGTCGTGCTCCGGTGGTCGCAGTGTCCGGGTGATACCCGATGACTGCATGTTGCCTTGCTGTTACCTTGACTAGCGATCTCGCGCTTTGAAAGGAATGGGACCTCCATCAATTTTATTTTGGAGGGACAGGATGTTACGATTTTACTTGGACCCTGGGACCTCGAAGAGACCCGTGACGGCAGAATGGGGGAGACCTCGAAGACCTTTCGCGTGAGAAGCAGGAATGACCCTCCCACAACGGGTAGGGCGCCCCTAGCCGCTCAGGAAAAGTCGCCGAGGGCTGCCAGGCGGCAATGTCGGCGCACGGGAGAGAGCGTAGGAGGAGGCAGCGTCCACCAGAGGTGGCACTAGGCACACCTAGGGCGAGCGCAGACCCCCCTCTAGTCTGTCGCCGAGCGCCAGCACGGACAAGAGAAAGAAGGAAGGAGGAGGAGCGTGAAAATACTCAAGGTCGGGGGGATGGGGCAGATGTTCTGTAAGTGCTTATGGGGGGTCGTCGAGCAACGCTCGGGGGCGTTTGTGTCGTCTAGGTGGTGGGCCGACATCTGTGCTGAGTCGACGGATGTGAGGATGGGTCGAGACATAGGCTCGGGAGAAGAGTTTGAGGGCTAGGGACCGAACGAATTCGGTAAGTGAAGGAACCTTCAACCCTCGCCTGATGGCATCATTTCTGACAAACCAGGGAGAGTTGGAGATGTAGCGGAGGGTTCGGGATTGGAAAGCTTCCAAACGGGCGACAACGGATGGGCTGAGTAGTACCCAAAAGGCGGGGGCTGCGTAAGTCAGGATTGCCCTAAGAAAGAGCAAGTAGATGGTGAGTTTAGTGCGCACAGGCACTGAACCCCGATGAGAGAGAAAGGGAAATAGTTTGGCTCTGACGCCTCTGGCGCGCTGGAGACTCAGAGAGACATGAGGTGCAAAGCTTAGGCGTCGGTCAAGAGTGACGCCCAAGTACTTTACAGTCCGTTTCCACTCGATTGGGCTCCCTTCAAGGGAGAGGGACTGGCAGCGGGAAGTTAATTTACGAGAAAAGGCGATCGCCTCGGATTTCTCCGCATTGACCGCCATCCTCCACTTCCTTAGCCAGTCCGGAAGTACGGCGAGCTGACGTTGCACCAGGCCAGCTGCGAAATCAAGACTCGCTGAGCTGGCGTGGTACATAGCGTCATCCGCATAGAGCGAGAGAGTGACTCCAGGCTGAACAGGCAGGTCGTTCGTGTACACGAGGTACAGAACGGGGCCAAGGACAGATCCCTGAGGTACGCCTGCGGCGACTGGTCGGACGGATGAGTACGACCCTTCGACGCATACCCTAAAGATACGATCGCACAAGTACGATCGGAGAAAATGAACGAATGAGGCAGGGAGGGGGGAGTGGGCCAGTTTGTAGAGAAGGCCTTCGTGCCAGACTCGATCGAAGGCCTTACTCACGTCGAGCAATACAGCGACGGAGGACAGATGCTTGTTGTAGGCGTCCGTCAAATGGGTAACAACCCGGACGAGTTGAAGGGTCGTCGAGTGCTCCCTGCGAAAGCCGAACTGCTCCTGCCGAATGAAACCATCCAGCAGAGGCGCGTACCGACCGTGCAGGAGGCGCTCGAGTACCTTCGATATGACTGGCAACAGTGAGATGGGTCGATGATTTGAGGGGTCAATACGCAGCTTGCGAGGCTTGGGGATCATGATGATTTTCGCACGCTTCCACAGGCTGGGGAAGTAATGAAGCCGGAGACATCCATTGAACAGCTCGTGGACCAAGTTGATGAGGCTAGGGGGAGCGTGTTGTAGCGCCGCCGCTCCGATACGATCATCGCCGGGCGCCCTCTTAGGGCGAAGTCGACCAATAGCCGAGACAACATCGGCCCGGTCGAACGGGTCAGGGATGTCAGCTGGAGGGCGGGAAAAATATCCAGATAGGAAGTCTGCGACCTCGGCCGAGTGGACGGGGTCGCAGACGCCTCCGTGGACGGTGAATTGCTCCTCCATGGTTGCGGCAAAGACTTCAGCTTTGCCGGCCGCGGAGTACACAATGCCGTCCGGTGATCTGAGGGGATGGCGGGTCCTTTTGTCGCCATTAAGTCGACTCGCAGCCTGCCAGACAGACTCGGGCCGGACTTCAAGAGACTCGAGGTACGAGTCCCAACGATGTGCAGTGGCATCAAGCAGAAGCTGCTTGACAAGGTCAGATTGGGCGTTGAGCCTGCGTTTGATAGCAGGATCCCGGGTTTGTTGCCATCTCCGGCGGAGTTGGCGCCGAGTTTGGATGGCGAGGAGCACCTCTTCAGGTAATTGAGACCGGCGATTTGTCTCCGGGACAAGATAGGTGTGTGTGTCCATAGCGGACGTAACGACTTCTTGAAGATAGTCGGCCATACGGTCCGCATCAGCCGTAGAGGCGATGGGGGCCGGGGGGTCAGATGGCACTGTTCGTTGGAGTTCGTCATGATAGGAGCGCCAGTTGACTCTCCGTGGACGAGAGGGGGGTTGGAGAGGTGTGTCCAACAGGGGACGAACAGTGATAAGTACCGGGTCGTGGTCGGACGAGAGGTCCGATACAGCACTGACAGTGATAGGAATGGCCAGGTCCTTGACAATGACAATGTCAAGGACATCCGGAAGGCCCCTAGTGGGCACGTGGGTCGGTGAGTCAGGACCAATGACTGAGACCTGCAGATGACGCTGAACGTAGCTGTAGAGCGAGCGGCCACGGAACCGCCGAGGATAAAGCATCTCCTTAAATAGTGTCTGGCATGGTCTATTTTCCATGACCAATCAGAATTGAGTATGACGAGCTGGCTTCTCATTGGTCCGTGCGATACACCTGAAGCGGACAAAATGTTATAAATAGAGGCATCGTAGCAGGTACTCACTGTTGCTTGTTCCCAGTCCATTGGGAGACGTGTTCGGCGTATCATCTATCGAACACTTTTCTTTTCTTTTGCTACTGAAGATGGCCACCGGTGGTGCGGCCGAAACGTTTAGCAGAAACTTAAGCAATCGACCACGGCCTTTCAGCCCGGAAGTTTTAGTAAATAATCGTAATGACACCGGCCGTGAAAGCCTACGCACTAAGAGAAAGTAACAGGAATTGAATTCAACCAATGACCAGAAAAATATTGTAATTAATGCAAAAAGATTTGTGTTATTGTTTAAGAAGGAGTTGTATAAACATGTGTAACAAAATAATTAAAATATTATAGTAAGATACCATACTGAAGTCATGTTAGTAGTAGGAAAATACTGCATTAAAACATGTGGTACATTTGTTACATAACCCCCATAGGGAAGACACCTATGAAACAGAAAATCATACATGTTAATATAAATAATTGATCATCAACTATGATATCAATCAAGAATTTGTTATAAATAATAATAAATCCTAAGAGACAATGTATTATATTGCAGCACAATGCAAATAAAACAAAGCAAATATAATGGCACAGAGATAGTAGAGATGGAACAAGTATGCCAATTTAGTTAGACAAAATACAATATCAAAACAAATACCAATGTTAATAAAAGTATTACCAGTAGTGAGATAAATATCTGGTACTACCTTGAGAACAGATTCTGAACATAATAATAACAGCATTGTAACCAAAATATTGTAAACTAACTAACTATGTACATATAACCAGAGGTAAGCTGAACCATTGTATAACTAACTAGCTAAGAAAAATACTGTATCAAAGATTGAACACAGATTGTTAAGGTTGTTACCAGTAGTAAGAGGGAATCCCAATGCTATTTTGAGAACAGACTATGACCATAAAAACAGTCATTTTATATACAAATAATTAAAAACCAAATGACTATACTGAAAGAACCCAGATGTAAACAAACCATGAGGAGCAAGTTATTTATGAAAAATATAACATGTAAACTTGTTTAAAAGTAAATGAAAACATTATCAAGAGTCAGAATAATGTCTAACACTACTTTGGAAACCCAAACCAAGTGTAACAACAACAACTTAGTTATTGTATTAACAAAAAATAAATGACTACTATAATATGACACAACATAAACAGACCCATTACCGAAAAATTGAAGGTTCTGAACTAGCTAAAAGCTAACCATTATGTATAATGAATTAGGTACAATGTGTGTACACTAATTACAATTAGTACATGATATAATTTAGATAGAGAAAACCAGAAATAAGGTAACAATTGTATAAGAGAGATAGGGGGGGACTAAAACAATGTAAATAGTAGATTAAACACAGTCATATACCAATATTCTAGTGTAAAATTATGTAAATAGACGTTACTAGTATTATTAGATCGCAATATTACTGTTTTAAATAAGAAAAATTAGTTTTAAGCACATTTATGAAAAATCAAATATGGACGCCTAAAGACGCCATAACGAGATATTGTTTAGGGAACAATTATTCCCAAATTTTGAATCAAACCAATTGAGATATGGACTCAGAGTGTTTATTTAAAAAGTGTTTTAATATAAATAAGTAAAATTTGGTGTAATAGACTTATAAAAATAAGATACACCACAGATAATTAATAAAATCGTTCTAGTGATAGAAGTTATGGACGGAAAATAATCATTCTTAGACTTAAATTAAAGCACAGGATGTCCGCAATTCACTGACATCAACCATTTAACGATAGGACATAGATTAAGAAAGTTATTGTGATTTTAAACTTTTCAATTAAATTTTTGTACCAGTGCTGACGTCACAAAGCCTCAAACTCAAAACTGAATTTGTTAAAAAACTAAATATTTTAAGAAAAAAAGGCTTTTGGGTCAGAGAGTATAGTTTTTTCAACCAATAGAATGAATGAACCTTAGGCAGACGAGAAAGAGACGCTTCGAGGAAGCATCACAGTTCACGATCAGTCTTTCGACGGAGAGGCCACGCCACTCGCCAACATGAAAAAGTTTTAATTTTGAATTTGTGGGTGGCAGTGACATTAAGTAAACCAACATACATAACCTTAACACTACACCAATATATACGAGTGAAATGTGCGGAGTTATTTATTTAAACAAGTACGATTAGTGTATAATGTCAATCGTACTCGCGAGTGTTGTGAAAGATAAAAAACAGGGAGTACAATTTTTATTTAAATAATATTGAAACAGAAATAATAATTTCGTAAACAACTAATTTTGATACTACGCAAGTCAGAAAAGGCGAAGTATCAAAAACTATGATTGAATTATCAGAATTAAAGGAAATATTAATTCACAATTATTAAAATATTGAAAAAATATTTTAATTATTTATCATTATTAAAAAATTATGTTTGAAGCATTTATTACTAAATACGAGTAATAACAATAGTCACTCAATTGACTAAAATTGTTTTTCTTAATTTTTCGATGTTTCAAAGTAGACATTATTAACTTTCATACGAAAGAATAAATGTAATCCTGATAATAACACATCAATATAGTACGAATAATGTGTTTATATTATTTAGATTAAGAAATAATAAATATTAAGAAATAGTAAACCATTATAACAATACATGTTATAACATAACCTTAGAATCGTAACGGTAACTTGTCAATTTCACTGTTACCAGTCTGTTCTCAAGTAAAATCCAAACCAGATGGAAATAATAACAAGAGTTTTTTAATAAATTTTTCTCTTGCAAATAGATAATTCTCAAAGCGAATTATTAAAATAAAGTGATACATTTTAACTGTACAAGCCAACGAGCTTGATAATTGTCAGACGAGTACTAAAAGTTGCGTGCGCATTCCCGCGTACGATAGTACCATAACTATCAGATATATGGTACTCATTTTCGATTTTTATATTTGTTTGTTTATTATTAATTATTGTTCATTTTATATCATTATTAATATTACATCTTGTACCTGGTATCATGCTACCCAAAAGAACCTTACAAATATGGTAATTCACTGATACAAGAGAACATAACCTCTTGAGATTAAACTATTGTACAAATAACAGGTTTACCAGCCTTGAGGCTGAACAGAGTCTTATTTTGAATTTTTAATTGTAATTATTATCTAAAAGGTTGTTAGCTATTGATTGTTCATTGTTCAAAGATTTTATAATATCTCGAATTGTTAATAAACCTCCACTTTTATTACCAGTGAAAAAGAGTATCATTTCAATTCTAAATTAGTTCATTTATTTTTAATCAGTTCTACCAAAGGTGGCGGAAGAGTTTAAATAGATCTAATAATTCAGAATATTATTTAGATATTATTTCATTTATATTGTGTGTGATAACTATATTAAATATTCAACCTGAATATCTATCTGTATATAAAGTGTATGTATTTCAGCGGAACCGTCACTGAACAGGACTGAAATATCCACGTGTGGTAAGTGAGGGAGGTATATAACAGAGTGCGCGAAACATTTTAAATCAAAAAAGTGGATTATTAATACGCACCCATTAAACAATACAATCACACTAATAACCATAATAGTTACAATTACGACATTTTATAAAAAACAACTTTATCGTAGATACCGGTGCGTATCTGCACTCATACTACACCATTATAAATATAAACCTACATCTATTTAAACTTGAAAAAGCTTAATATGTTACAAGTTGGCGCCCAACGTCTGAGCGCGGATTAGGGAAAATATACCATAACCAATAACCTAATTGCCCCAATCCGTAAAAAGACAGCAGGTACATTACCAGCATATCAAGATGTACACCAGCAGATCAAAATCGAGATCAAAGTCGAGATCAACGTCGAGAAAGAGGGCAACAGAAATGGAGAAGGAGGCCAGAAGGGAAGAAAAGGAGGCTATGTCAACGGAAGACGTGGAAGAAATTTTATTGGAAGTAAAGGACAAACCAATTGAACCAGCGGAGGTGGTTCAACAACATGATGAGGAACCGGAAATCATACCTCAGGAAGTTCCACCGGAAATAAGGCGATCTGAACAACCGGAACAACTAGGAAGCACAGATATTATACAAGAGATGTATAAAATGTTGAAGAGAATGGAAGAAGATTACCGGTTAATGGACAGGAGAATAGAGGATGGCCAGAAATCATCAAAGGAGGACAATCAATCACTGAAGGAAGGCCAGGAGTCACTGAAAACGGACTTAAACAGTAAAATAGAAGAAGCCAGACAATCCACCAAGGAGGACAGTCAAAATTTGAAGGCGGACTTGAACAGTAAAATAGAAGAGGCCAGTCGGTCAACGAACCAAAAAATAGAAGAAGGCCAGAGGGAGAATCAGAAAAATATGGAGTTATTAAAAGAAGAATTTAATAACCAGATAAACGAGACGAACAGGAGGATGGAAGATGGGCAGAAGAAAACCGAAGAATTGTTGGAGAAGAAAATGGCCATAATGAAAGAAGATTTATCGGCAGAGTTGGGAATAAAAATCGACAAGATCAACAGGAAATTAGACCGAATGAATAAGAGAATAAAGGGAGGTGACAAGGAGATCGTGGAATCAATAAATACGGTAGTGAAGGATGATTACAAGCAATCAGGAAAGGCAATAAAAAGATGTTGTGAAGAGGCAGAAGAGGGTGTTAAGAAGATAAGAAGAGAATTAATAGTAGACGAACAAAGGGAATTTGAAGAAGTACCTGAAGATAAAAACATGGAACAGACGAATCCAGAGCCTAAAGATAGTGGAGATAAGAAGATCCAAATAATTAAAGAAACGGAAGAGGTGAAGATGGAAGAAAGAAGAACCATACGTCCAAGGAAGGCAAGAGTTACAAAAGAATTAATTGAAATGACTAGAAATGGTCTGATTAATGTGGTCAACTTACCAATTATTAACCATGAAGAAAGGGTCTTCAGGAAGGAGTATCGGAGGAGTATCATGGAGATGGACGAGGAGGAAGATTATGTAACAACGAAGAAGAAGATAACCAACAGAATATCTCAACCACGTATTTCCAAGAGAAGAGTGAGATACTTTAAGAAAAAGGAAGGTTACCAAGAGAAATGGGACCGGATTGTCGAAGGATACGCCAGAGAGATAAGAGAACTGCGGAGGAAGAGGAGCCAATTAACGGAAGTACCCAATCAGAAGATAGATGACGATACCCAAACCAAATTGAGAGAGTTACCAAACATCAGTACTGACAGCCACCAGAAGAACAATAGAAACAAATATATTGAAGAAAGAGAGAGAAAGAAGACAGAAGAATGGAAGGCAGACTCAGCCCAAATAACTTTCAAATGGAAAAACCAGATGATAGCCCGATATAGGTCAAGAACGGACAGGAGTATGGATGCTAAAGAAGTCCAATCGACAAGAAGAGAGGAGAATGACGATTACGGTTAAAATGAATAAAATATACACTGAATTATGGGACCGACTATTATGATAACCAGTAATACTTACAATCAAACTTCAATGAAAAAATATATTGACAATTAAAATATGGGACTAAAAAGTGAAAAGATAGCGATAGGAATTATTTTATTATGGATATTATGTAAAGGATGAAAATATTTGTTATGAAAAATGAAAGTATACTTATGAATAACTGTTGACTATATCAAGATGAAAAATGAAATGTGGCCATGAAGATTATTGTTATTTAAAAAGTGAAAAATGAAAATATGATTATAAAAATAGATGTTGACTGAAGAAAAAGGATGTATTATTGCTATGAAAATTATTATGTGTTTATATTAAATGAGAATTAACTGTATAACTATGTATTGAACATTGAATATATATTGTAATTTTATAATGTGAGAAAACATGCTCCCAAAGAATTTATGTAAAGGATTCAGAACATTGTATTTATTAATAATGGCATACTAATATAAAGAGAAGAATAATATACGAGATCGACGCATAACAAACATGGCACAAATGTACTTATGATACATATATTTCCAAGAGCCAAGTCAACAAGTAATAAGAACACCATACCCGTACTATTGAGAAAGGAAGAAGGAGCAAATGAGAAGTTGGAAGAATAAACCAAAGAAATGTATTAATGTAGACAAACCACCGCACACAACCACAATATCCTAGTGTATTTTACTAGAGAAAAGCCAATACCACATGGAATTTAAATACCAACTAAAACCATGAGAAAGAAGAAAAAAAAAATAAATGTACTTATGAATTATATCTAGAAGAATAAAACCTGAAATGAAGAATATGACGAAATGACGTTCAATGTGATACAAAATGAAGAGATTAATTAATGATGAAGAAGAATGAAAAGTAATATACTAACGAAGATAATCATGAGAGTATACCAGTGAGGAAATGTAAAACAAACTATCCCTATAATATGTGAAGAATATCGTTAAATTGAATCAAGAAAAGAGAGTATAACAATGAATAAACCGCAGATGCGTGAATTAATCCCAAGGATATTTATTATTTGTCGGAAGAACGACCACTATTATTATTTTTTGATGATTTGAGATGAATTGACTGATGAATAATGCCAGCAATCATTTATTATTATTGAAGGAGATGATTTGCCTCCATATTTATTGAAGTTAGTATGGCCAGTAGAGTTGAATAGCCATAGTGAGCCGCTCTAAACTGCCCCAGCTAAACTTATGTTAGGGAATTAGGGAACTAAATAAACAAGGGAGATGACTACATAGAGAAGATATAAATATGATTCAAATAGAAGAAAGTGAGAGGGATATATGGAAAAAACATGTGAATCGACATGGAATGTACAATTGATAAATTCTTCAATGAAAAATATACTGTAGTATAATAATAATTCAGAATTAATCAATTCTTATAGGAAGGCATATGTAACGTTACCAAATATGGTAGTTACATAATATAAGCTAATATAACGTCAAGTAAGAGAAAAGCATGGAAGTATGTCTAGATAAATAAACCTGAGTGTATAAAAGTGTGTATCTACAAATATATTAATATAAAAATCCAACGATGAAGAAGATAATATTAACATAGCAACATCAAATACAAAATGAAGAAAGAAAATGCCATGAGCCAAAACAAGATATCAGTAACCAGACCCAATAGGATCCAACAGTGAGGGGAACCGACAAAATAAGGACCAACACACTCCAACAGCGAGGGAAATAAATAAAAATAATGACTACAACGAAAATATTGAAGAAGAAGAAAGAAGAAGGACAAGGAAGCGTACCATGAAGAGAGAAGAATATGGATGGATCATGCAAGGACTCAACATAAACCACGTGTACTAAAGACTATATAAGTGACCAAAAGAAGTGATGATTATCAAATATGAAAAGAAAACCAGTGTTTAACATTTAAGGAACCACAAACAATTACAGTGAGTACTTAACATAGATGTGAAACCTGTGAATAGTTAACTAATTTCAACTGAATAAACCACACAAACAATCCCAGTGATGAAGTTTATAGTGTAAGAAAATATGTTAATTTCATAAGGAAACAGCAAGAATTAAAATAGTCAAATAAACACAGACAATGAGTATGACTAATTTAATAAAGGTTGTGATCAATACAGATAATCATAAGACCACCAGAATAGAATAAAATAGAACAATTATGTTATTGTTCATAGAGAACTGACAACAAATAAAAAACCTTTGTCATGTATCAAACAAAGTAACAGGATTATTTACTAAAACTTCCGGGCTGAAAGGCCGTGGTCGATTGCTTAAGTTTCTGCTAAACGTTTCGGCCGCACCACCGGTGGCCATCTTCAGTAGCAAAAGAAAAGAAAAGTGTTCGATAGATGATACGCCGAACACGTCTCCCAATGGACTGGGAACAAGCAACAGTGAGTACCTGCTACGATGCCTCTATTTATAACATTTTGTCCGCTTCAGGTGTATCGCACGGACCAATGAGAAGCCAGCTCGTCATACTCAATTCTGATTGGTCATGGAAAATAGACCATGCCAGACACTATTTAAGGAGATGCTTTCTCCTCGGCGGTTCCGCCCCGTCGCCGCTGGCGTCCCTCAAGGATCTGTCCTCGGCCCCGTTCTGTACCTTGTGTACACGAACGACCTGCCAGTTTTGCCTGGAGTCACGCTCTCTCTCTATGCGGACGATGCGATGTACCACACCAGTTCTGCAAACCTTCGTTTTGCGACTGACGTGGTGCAGCGCCAGCTCGCATTACTTCCGGCCTGGCTAAGGAAATGGCGGGTGGCGATCAATACGGAGAAATCCGAGGCGATCGCCTTTTCCCGTCAGCTCACTTCCCGATGCCAGACCCTCTCCCTTGAAGGGAGCCCAATCGCTTGGCAACGTACTGTGAAGTACTTGGGCGTCACTCTTGATCGACGCCTAAGCTTCAGAGCTCACGTGTCCACTGTGCTCCAGCGCGCCAGAGGCGTCAAAGCCAAACTATACCCATTCTTATCGCCTCGAGGGCCACTGCCAGTGCGCACGAAGCTCTCGATCTATCTGCTCTTTTTACGAGCCGTTCTTATGTACGCAGCGCCTGCATTTTGGACCCAACTCGCCCCCGACGTCGTTAAACGCATGGAAGCCTTCCAAGCCCTTACCCTTCGCCTTATCTCCGGCTCTCCCTGGTATGTAAAAAATTCTGCTATCAGGCGAGGGCTGAAGATTCCGTCGCTCGATGGATTTGCACGAACTCTGACGTTCAATCTCTTCCATCGAGCATCCATCTCTGATTTTCCTCACCTCCAACACCTCGATAACGATGATGGACCTCCACCAGTCAAACGCCGCCGCCCTCGAGCTCTGCTCGACGACCCGCCGTAATTTTAAAATTAACTAAAATTGCCCTCTCACCATCAGTCCACGCGCCGACCAATCGTATTTTCACCACCTTCCTTCCAGTCAAATCCGGTCCGTTGCAGGCCGACAGATGGTTCGGGCGTTGTGCCGGCTTTAGGTGTGCCTAGCGCCACCTTCAGTCGGCAACTTCGCCCCTCCCGTCTCTCGCCTGCCTCGGTATCGCCGTAAGGCAGTCTACCGGACTCTTACCGGGCTGGCGGAAGTGTATCGACCCGTTGTGGGCGAACAAATCCCGCCAATCCGTGCTAAGCGTTCGCGTAGACTTCCCTCTCAGGCCATTGGTGGATCGCGTCAGCGATTCAGCCAATCACAGCCCGTCTCCTTCACCTCCGCCAAAATAAAAAAGGGGGTACCCATCCTCGCAGCGACAAGTCTCGCACCAAGCACTCGCCAAGCAACAGGCAGTCATCGGGCTCGCCCGGACGCTGCCGTCACTGGGGCACGCACTGAGCTGTGTCCTACACGCATCGTTGGCATCGGCGGTTCCCTTAATCGCCCATCGATTCGAAGGATCAACATCTCTTTTTGAGCTCCTCTTCATGGGAAAATCCTGCTTTTACAGTGTGTTCAAGTCTCCGGTTTTAACCGTGTCTTAAACAGTGCGTTAGTGCAGTTTACAAGTTTTATTTGCAAGTTTAACATCTCCTCAAGAAAGTGCAGTGCAGTGTAGTGTTCAGTGCAGTGTTGTGTTCTTGTGCCGTGCAGTGTTTCGTGTGTGTTCCGCTGCTGCCTGGAGCTTGTTGGTAAGTGAGCGACTTTTGTTTTTTTTGCTTACCGTAGTGCTTGGTCTAGTCCATAGTTCCGTTCCGCCTAAGGCGTAGGCTTCGCCTCGCCGATGGCTGCCCGCAACCCGTCTTCCGTCGGCCCTTCTCAGGGCCAACCTGCTTCCGTCGGTCCTTCTCAGGACCTCTCAATTCCTGCTCGCGCTCTGGCGCAACCACTCCCGGATGGCCCTTCTCAGGACCACCCTACACCTACCTCCTCGGGGGAAACTCAAGACGTGGACTCGGCCATGGATACTGATGGTGCATGGCAGGCTGTCAGCCGGAAACGGCGTGTCAGTGCCACCTCCACAGAATCCGGTCGGGCTTCGCGTCGAGGCTCAACCGCGGGGCAATCCACCATGGCCTCCCAACAACAACCTGACCAGCACCGGCGTATCCCGCCTCTGATTTTCGCCCGGCCTTCGGATTGGGCGAATTTCATGCGGCGTCTACACCGTTGCACTCCCTCTGGCACCTTGACTGCTTCGGCTCAAGGTGACAATTCCATTCGCCTGAACCCCACGATCGTGGAGTGCTTCCGTATTGCACAGAAGTTCCTCACGGACGCGGGTATCCCGTTCCATACCTTTGCCTTGCCGCAGGAGAAGGAACTCAAGGTTCAAATTATTGGTATCCCTGCTGGTACCCAGCCTGAGATCATCTCTGATGAACTCACCAGCTTAGGCTTTCGAGTACATAGTGTCACGCCTCTCTTCTCCCCCGGCAAGAAACTAGCGCGCAATGCGTTCCTGGTAAAAATACGAAAGGTGGGTGATTACCAGGCCATCTATGGTATCAATTTTATGTTTTATTTGAAAGTTAGGGTGGAAGCTTTCGAAGCCCAGGCCGGACCGAAGCAGTGTTACAACTGCCAGAGGTACGGCCACTCATCGGCATTTTGCCACCATCCCACCCGCTGTTTGCGCTGTGGCGATAGCCATCGAAAGGACACTTGTCCTCTCGCTCGTGCTGCCGCCACTTGCGCCAACTGCGGGGAACCTCACCCGGCATCGTCGAAATCTTGCAAATTCTATGCTGCGGCTTTGAAGAAACTTTCAAAGTCCTCGCAGCAGCGCGTTACTGCGCCTCCAGCTAGGCCCCAAGCATCAAGGCCTGCCGCCTCGGCGGCACCTATTCCCGCTGCGGCACCGGCACTTGCGCCTGCCCCAGCTCGTCCGGCGTCTACCGGGGCGCCCAGCTATGCGGCTGCAGCTGCTTGTCAGCCTGCCGCACAGCCCGCGGCCCAGCAGCCAACACCTGCTGCGCCGTCTAAGAAAAAGACGAAACCATCGCCCCCCGCTTCCTCGCAGCACACGCCCGCTGCACCACAGCCAGCATCTACTCCAGATGTCCGAAATCCTAGGCAGCCGAAACAAAAGGCCCCAGCCCAGAATGGCATCATGTTCCTGCACCCGGCGCCCAAGCCTCAGGCGGCACCGGCGTCTGCCGCGTCCTCGGACGTGACTTTCGCCGCCCGCGTGCATGCTTGGATCAACGCCTTGATCCCGCAAATTCTTGCTGCCAAGGATGTCCAGTCCTTAATCGTTATCATTCTCACCTCCGTGACCTCACTTATCCCTCTCGATGGCTAGGCCCTTTCGGCTGGTGGCTTGGAACGCATGTGGCGTTCTATCTCGCCGTGCCGAATTGGCCGCCTTCGTCACCGAATATGACATAGACGTCATACTCCTTAGCGAAACCCATTTAACTCCTGCTCACTCGTTCCAGCTTCCGGCGTACACGACGTATCGCACAGACAGGCCTGGCCAGAACCGGCGTGCCGCATCTGGCGGCACAGCCATTCTGGTTCACAGGCGCATCGCCCACCGCCCCCTGCCGCCTCCGGCGACTCGTCGCTTGTAGGCGACGGCGGTTGCTCTCTGCATCGGGGATCGGGAGGTTCGACTGGTTTCAGTCTACCTCCCCCCTCGAGGTGGACCACCGCCCGACGAGAATGAATGGGACGCTCTCTTAGAAGCCCCTTTACCTACCATCGCAGCCGGAGACTTTAATAGTAAGCATCCCCTCTGGAACAGCCGTGTCTCTAACCTTTATGGCCGCTCTCTGTACCAATACGTTCAACGTCATCCTCATGTGAACGCTCTTGGTCCTAGATCACCGACCTATATCCCCAATCACCGGGGACCTCCAGACGTCCTTGACATTGCTGTTGTCAACGACTTGGCCTACCCTATCGCAATAGAAGCCGTGTCAGACCTCTCGTCTGATAACGACCCGGTATTACTCACTGTTCGGCCCACGCTGGACACACCTCTCCAGCCTCCCCATCGTGTAACGAGAGTCAACTGGCGATCGTTCCACGATGAACTGGGTCGAACAGTACCATCTGACCCCCAGGTCGACATCTCCAGCCCGGATGATGTAGACCGTTTGGCCGACTATCTTCAAGAAGTCGTCACGTCCGCTATGGACAACCACACCTATAACGTCCCTGCGCCCAACAGACGGTCGCAGTTACCTGAAGAGGTGATTCTGGCCATCCGCAACCGGCGCCAGCTCCGCCGGAGATGGCAACAAACCCGGGACCCTGCCGTAAAACGCAGGCTAAACGCCCAATCTGACCTTGTCAAGCAGCTTCTGCTTGATGCCACTGCTCATCGATGGGACTCATATCTTGAGTCTCTGGAAGTCACGCCACAGTCCGTTTTCCGGGCTGCGCGCCGACTCACTGGCGAGAAAAGGACCCGCTACCCCCTACGATCACCGAACGGGATTGTGTACTCCGCGGCCGACAAAGCAGAAGTCTTTGCCGATACCATGGAGGAACAATTTACCGTTCACAGAGGCGTCTGTGACCCCGGCCACTCGGCAGCGGTCGCAGACTTCCTATCTGGATATTTTTCCCGCCCTCCCGCAGACCCAATCGACCCGTTCGACGAGGCTGAAGTGGAAACGGCCATTAGTCGACTGCGCCCCAAGAAGGCGCCCGGCGAGGACCGTATTGGTGCAGCGGCCCTACTCAACGCCCCAGCAAGTCTCGTTTCACTCATCCACGTGCTGTTCAATGGATGTCTCCGGCTCCATTACTATCCCAGCCCTTGGAAACGAGCCAAAGTCATCATGTTGCCGAAGGCTCGCAAGCTGCGTACACTCCCTGAGAATCATCGACCAATCTCTCTTTTGCCAGTCTTATCGAAGGTGTTCGAGCGCCTCCTGCATCGCCGGATTACTCCCCTGCTGGATAATTTCATTCGGCAGGAACAGTTCGGCTTCCGCAGGCAGCATTCGACCACTCTTCAACTTGTCCGAGTTGTCACGCAACTCACTGACGCCATCAACAGGAACCATCAAACTGTCGCCGTCCTTCTGGACGTGAGTAAGGCCTTCGACAAAGTCTGGCACGAAGGCCTTCTCTACAAACTAGCCACCTCCCCTCTCCCTGCCTCATTTGTACATCTGATGCGGTCGTATCTCTGCGACCGCAAATTTAGGATCTGCGTCGACGGGACGTACTCCTCTGTCCGCCCCGTCGCCGCTGGCGTCCCTCAAGGATCTGTCCTCGGCCCCGTTCTGTACCTTGTGTAAACGAACGACCTGCCAGTATTGCCTGGAGTCACGCTCTCTCTCTATGCGGACGATGCGATGTACCACACCAGTTCTGCAAACCTTCGTTTTGCGACTGACGTGGTGCAGCGCCAGCTCGCATTACTTCCGGCCTGGCTAAGGAAATGGCGGGTGGCGATCAATACGGAGAAAGATTGCCTTCTCCCGTCAGCTCACTTCCCGATGCCAGACCCTCTCCCTTGAAGGGAGCCCAATCGCTTGGCAACGTACTGTGAAGTACTTGGGCGTCACTCTTGATCGACGCCTAAGCTTCAGAGCTCACGTGTCCACTGTGCTCCAGCGCGCCAGAGGCGTCAAAGCCAAACTATACCCATTCTTATCGCCTCGAGGGCCACTGCCAGTGCGCACGAAGCTCTCGATCTATCTGCTCTTTTTACGAGCCGTTCTTATGTACGCAGCGCCTGCATTTTGGACCCAACTCGCCCCCGACGTCGTTAAACGCATGGAAGCCTTCCAAGCCCTTACCCTTCGCCTTATCTCCGGCTCTCCCTGGTATGTAAAAAATTCTGCTATCAGGCGAGGGCTGAAGATTCCGTCGCTCGATGGATTTGCACGAACTCTGACGTTCAATCTCTTCCATCGAGCATCCATCTCTGATTTTCCTCACCTCCAACACCTCGATAACGATGATGGACCTCCACCAGTCAAACGCCGCCGCCCTCGAGCTCTGCTCGACGACCCGCCGTAATTTTAAAATTAACTAAAATTGCCCTCTCACCATCTGTCCACGCGCCGACCAATCGTATTTTCACCACCTTCCTTCCAGTCAAATCCGGTCCGTTGCAGGCCGACAGATGGTTCGGGCGTTGTGCCGGCTTTAGGTGTGCCTAGCGCCACCTTCAGTCGGCAACTTCGCCCCTCCCGTCTCTCGCCTGCCTCGGTATCGCCATAAGGCAGTCTACCGGACTCTTACCGGGCTGGCGGAAGTGTATCGACCCGTTGTGGGCGAACAAATCCCGCCAATCCGTGCTAAGCGTTCGCGTAGACTTCCCTCTCAGGCCATTGGTGGATCGCGTCAGCGGTTCAGCCAATCACAGCCCGTCTCCTTCACCTCCGCCAAAATAAAAAAGGGGGTACCCATCCTCGCAGCGACAAGTCTCGCACCAATCACTCGCCAAGCAACAGGCAGTCATCGGGCTCGCCCGGACGCTGCCGTCACTGGGGCACGCACTGAGCTGTGCCCTACACGCATCGTTGGCATCGTTTCGGCGGTTCATAGCGACAGACGCATTCTTATGAATATGGATGGACTCCAGATGCAGGCGAGTGAAGTAACCCCGGACAGAAGACAACACACGGGCTTCATCAAACATCACCCGGTGACCGTCGTGGGACAGAGCGTGTTCAGCAACTGCGGACTTCTCCGGCTGGCCCAGGCGGCAGTATCTCCGATGTTCAGAGAGGCGCGTCCGGACACTACGCTTCGTGGTGCCTATGTAGACCTGGCCACACGTACAAGGAATACTGTACACCCCGCACGACGAGAGTGGATCCCTGGCGTCTTTCACCGGTCGCAGGAACTGTTGGATCTTTTTGGTTGGCTTAAAGATCGTCCTGACGCCCCGCTTACTCAGCAACCTGCCGATGCGATCAGTCACGCCACGGATGTAGGGCAAGACAGCAGAGCCAACAACCTCAGGCAACTCCGACTGGTCCGGCCTACCAGATCTTCTCGGCCGGGCAGCTCTCCTAACCTCCGCAGCAGAATAGCCGTTGGACTGCAGTGCTTTCTCGAGATGCCGAAACTCATCTTCGAGATACTGGGGCTCACAGATTCTTTTTGCCCGGTCAACCAGAGTCTTCAGCACCGCCCTCTTCTGCCTAGGATGATGATTGGAGGTCTTGTGCAGATATCTGTCGGTGTGCGTTGGCTTCCTATAAACTTTATGTCCCAAGCTGCCATCGGTCCTTTTCAGGACCAACACATCCAGAAAAGCCAATTGATCACCACTCTCGTGCTCCATCGTAAACTGTATGCGCGGGTGTACAGCGTTCAGATGTCCAAGGAAGCGTTCCAACTCTTCATCCCCATGGCTCCAGACCACGAAAGTGTCGTCCACATACCGCAACCAACACTTCGGCTTCAGAGGCGCAGATGAAATTGCCAACTCTTCAAATCTCTCCATATAGAAGTTTGCAACCACAGGGCTGAGAGGACTTCCCATGGCAACGCCATCCAACTGTTCATAGAAGCCGCCATTCCACTGGAAGTAGGTCGTTGTTAGGACCTGCCGGAACAAAGCAGTGATGTCCGCCGAGAACAGGTCACCCAAATACCCCAAGACCTCCTGAACAGGGACCATGGTTAAAAGGGAGACCACATCAAAACTCACGAGAACATCGCCAGGCTCCAGCACCAACTCCCGGATCCTCCGAAGGAAATCAGAAGAGTCCCGGACGAAAGAATCCGTCTGCCCGATGTGCGGCTTGAGCAATCCAGTGAGGTGCTTTGCCAAGGTGTAAGTCGGCGAGCCAATAGCACTGACGATGGGCCTCAGCGGAACGTCTTCCTTGTGGATCTTGGGTAAACCATAGAGACGAGGGGGAAGGGCCTCCGAACACCGGACGGCCGTCTTCACATCAGGCGCCAGAGAAGATTGCTTAATCAAAGAATCCGTTTTTCTCAAAACAGTTGTAGTCGGATCTTTGTTCAGCCTCCGATAAGTGGCCGGATCTAATAAACCTTCAATCTTCCGCTGGTAGTCTTCGGTGTTCAAGACCACAGTGGCACTCCCCTTATCCGCCGGCATAATGACAATGGATTCATCCCTTTTTAATTCCTTCAAGGCTCGCAACTCCGCCGACAGAAGATTGCATTTTGGCGGAGCGGCCCTTCTAAGGGCCCTAGAAGCTTCCATACGTATTTCATCTGCCTGGTCTCGGGGTAGTCCTCGAATGCCTGCCTCCACGCTCGCCACTATTTCTTCCACCGGTACTGTCTTCGGGGTAACTGCAAACTTCTCACCTTTAGCTAACACCGAGGTCTCATGTGGTGTTAGTTGACGGTTCGATAGGTTTATAACCATCCTGTCCATCCTGTCACTATCCAGTGTTCTTCCCCTGATGTTCTGGGAAGCGAACCGCTCGAATTTTTCACGCTGTCTCTGACTAGTACTGGCATGACACGACTCAAAAGCATTATAAGTGAGTCCATCCAACATCTCCCAATCATGTCGTTGGAGGGTACTGCTGAGATGTAAATGCAGTTTAAACAGTTCTTGGTCATTTAATGCCAACTCTTTTCTTGTATAGTGTATGCGTTCTCGCAGCATGGCATTCTCCGTTCTTCTGTATATCCTGTTGGCCTGAGGTGTATTAAATAAATGTCTATGTCGTAGGAACCTTGGAACGGTTCCCGTGTCTCTACATCGAAGTAAAAAGGCCAAGGAACACAGCAGACTGGCTTTCTTCTTACGTAGCGTCTCCAGTTTCTTAATTTTCTTTAAAACCTCCTCCCCGTAGAGGTTCTTAATCTTAGTGCGTAGGCTTTCACGGCCGGTGTCATTACGATTATTTACTAAAACTTCCGGGCTGAAAGGCCGTGGTCGATTGCTTAAGTTTCTGCTAAACGTTTCGGCCGCACCACCGGTGGCCATCTTCGGTAGCAAAAGAAAAGTGTTCGATAGATGATACGCCGAACACGTCTCCCAATGGACTGGGAACAAGCAACAGTGAGTACCTTTTTTTTTTTTTTTTTTTTTTTTTGTGTTATTTGAGGGGACCAAACTGGTCCACTCGGGCTGTTTTGGAGCGAGCTCCCTTCAGCCATGTGGAAAAGGAAATGTGGGTAGGAAGCGTACGCCAGCAATGACCAGGCGATGAGAAGGTGTTGTTACCAGAGAAAAAGGTGGAGATTGGTGTAAAGGTGTTTGTAGCCTCAAGGAGACGGGGTAGTGGGGTAATCAGTGCCAAGCTTACGGACTGTAATGCCAGGGTCGCTTGCAGCAAATGACGCTAAAGCTTGTGAGAAGCGTCGATGGGATGTCAAGGGCATTGGCGGTTAAGGAACATGTTATGGGCTTTTTATTGGGCTACCAATGGAGGGTTTTGTTTTGATTTATTGAAAGGTAGCGACGACGTTGAAGATGTAAGGAAGATGGGATTTTTTTTTTTTTTTTTTTTTTTTTTTTTTTTTTTTTAAACAGGACAGGTTGTTTCAGGATTTTTTGAATTTTTATATATGTTTTTTATTTATTTATTTATTTTTTTATTTTTTTTTTGTATATTATTTCTAATTGCGATAGAGGAGGGCCCTAGACGGGTCCTGGGACCCTTCTGTTGCGTGGTTTTCTACGCAATATCCTGGGCGGGGGTTCATCTGAAAGAGTCAGGAGACGGTTGAGGAGGAAGTGTGATCGCCGGGCGTTTTGAGCTGGTCTATTAGGGGGGGTGAGGAGGGTTTGTAATGTTGGTCGGGTATTTACTGTCTGAGCGTATTTCCAGTTTATTTTATGTAGGAATGTGTCCAGGTCAGGGAAGTGTTTGTTAAGGGCATATAAGGTCGTATTGGGGGTTTTAGTGATAGGAGGACGGCGGTAGATGAGGCGCAGGGCCCGCCGTTCTGCGATTCTGTATGCGTCGAGTTTGTTGGTCTCAGTCGTCAGCAGGATCGGGTGTGCATATGTTATTTGAGGCCTGATGCAAGTGGTGTAGATCCTGCTGAGGAGTTCACTGGAGCAGCGATCGTTAGTGCTGAGCGTGCGTAGAGCTCGGATTCGGACTCGCGCTTGGGCATTAATTTTCTTGATGTGTTGGCGCCAGGTCAGTGTGGTGTCAAGGGTGACTCCCAGGTATTTGCAGTCACGCTTCGGAATTATATTTGAAAGGCCAACACGGACTGGATTTTGAAAAAAGTGACTCATGTTCCGTCCTGTACGGTTGAACACACAAAGTTGGGTCTTGTCCGTGTTTACGGTAATTCTCCAAGTGTTGCAGTATTCAAAGAAAGTCTGCAACATATCCTGCAGGTGTGTGATGGTTCGCTGGTGACGTTGATGGGAGACCCAGTATGCAGTGTCGTCTGCATATTGGGCCAAGCCTGCTGATGGGTATGTTAGCTGTGGCGGGGGGGGGGCGGTGTGTCTTTGGTAAAGATGATGTATAGTAGTGGGCTAATGGCTGAGCCCTGGGGAACACCAGCGTGTAGTTGGAAAGGTGCCGAGAGATGCTGGCTTACTCGGACTTGAGCTGTTCGGCCATCCAGGAACTGCGAAAGCCATTTTATGATGTTCGGGGGGAAGTGACATCCGAGGGTTTTAAATCTCAGGCCGTTATGCCAGACGGAGTCAAAGGCTTTTCGGATGTCGAGAAGGGCTATGATGGTTGGGTGTCTTAGGTAAGAGTTCTCCTGGATGGCGTTGATCACCCTGACCAGCTGGTCATATATATTGTACCCAGGGCGGAAACCTCCCTGCGTACTGGGTAGGACGTTGTGGATTTGCAGATGCAGATGGATCCTGGCGACTAGTATTTTTTCGAATAACCTGGAGATTGCGGGGGTAAGTGATATCGGTCTGTAGTTTGATGGTAGTCTGGCGGATTTCGATGGTTTGGGAAACATCAGGATATGGGCATGTTTCCAAGCTTGAGGAACGTAACCGAGCTGTAAACTTGTTGTGTAGAGCTGGGATAGTGCGTCAAGTGCTATGTCGGGGAGAGCTTTCAGTACTTTGTTTGGAATGCCGTCAGGGCCTGGTGCTGAGTTGCGGCACTGTTGGAGTTTGTCTTTAATGTTGTCAGATGTTATTGGCTGCTCCAGTGGATGTTCATATGGTCCATTTAGTCTGTCGTCTGGTTTGAAGAGTTCTCTGTGGGTATGTATGAAAGTGTTGATTGTGTGTTCAGCGACTGCGTCAAAGTCTGGGCTAGTCGGATAGCTATGAACCGTTTGGAGAGTATCCCGGAAGGCGGCCGCCTTTTCGCTATCGCTAACGATCAGACTGTCACCCACCAGGATAGGGGTAGTTGGTTTTGGAGGGTTGTGGAAGCGCTTCACTTTCTTCCAGAACTGCGCGGGGTCGGTACGGAATGAGTCTTGTACTGAGGTACAGAGGTTGTCTATACGCGTGGTCCGGTGTTCTCTGATGGCGGTTTTCACTTCGTTCGAGAGCCTTCTGTATTCCGATTGGAGCAGTTCGTTTTGCCGGTCTTTAGTTAAGAGACGGCGAAACCAACGTTTCCTACGGATCAGTACAAGTATGGGAGGGGGTAGTCTTTGTGGGGAATATTTGATGTGTTTTGTGGGGATGGCCATAGCTATCGCTGTCTTTATGGCAGTTGTGATTGTTGCGTTGAATGTGTCAGTTTCGTCTGGTGTGGAAGGGGGGCAGGGAGCGGCGAGAGCAAAGATGCAACAGCGTGTGAAAAGAGAGGCCAATCTGCAGCGTAGTAGTCTGTGACGGCCACTTGTCGGGGTTCTAGGGACTGGTATTGAACGTGGCCGTAGGCAACTGTAAACAGAAAGGGGACGTGATCTGAACCCACGTCCGGGCCTGGGCGAATCCCGTGAATTCTCCGGGTGATGTCGGCTGAGGTTATCAGCTTATCGGGACTGGTGGGTAAATGCGCCGGGTTAGTTGGCTGGCGGGTGGGTGGGGTACGATGTAGCCGCAGACCAGATGTAGTCAACAGCCTGTGTAACATAGTACCTTTGGTGTTTTTCCATCTGTCTCCAAATTTATGATGATGGGCGTTAAGATCGGCTGCTAAGACCAGTCTGGGGTCTGAGGTGGCCAGATGATTTAGGAAATCGACGTCTAGTGCGGCAGTAGGAGGGCTGTAATAAGTTGCTATGAATATGGGAGGGGAGTTGCAGAAACTGAGCTTGACCAGAAGTGTGTTGGTCGGGTTATTCGGTATGGTCTGTCGTTGCGCCCTGAGAGAGTTGCGAACAAGGATCGCAACTCCCCCAGAGTGCGGTGTGTTATCCTGCCTGAAGAGGGTATAGCCTGGAAAGTACAGGCGGTTGTTGGCAGTTAAAAATGTTTCGTTGAGGGTGGCGACGTCTGCATGTGATTCCTGTAGAAAGTTGGCGAGCTCATCCTGCCTGGACCGAAGCCCGCGGCAGTTGAGATGGAGGTGGGTTAGATAGTTTTTGTGGACTACGCTGGAGTCTCTATCCATAACTGTTTATCTTTGAGCCTTGGAATGAAGGATGGTTAGTCCTTCAGGGGTCCTATTAAACAGAGTGCGGGTGTTAAACAGTCTCTTCGTGATTTGGTTAACACTCGTTCTAAGTTTTGTATGGGAGGTCGGTTCGGTCACGTTGTAAATCACACCGATCAGTGCGTCAAAAACAGACTTCGTCATTTCCGTTATCATTTTTTGAACGTCCTCCATCATGGATTTAAACATCTGGAGAACTGTGGTGGCGTCCATGGTAGTGGTCGTCTTGGGGTCTGTGGTAGTGTCTGTTTGTGTCTCGGTGTCTGAGGTTTCCTCAGTCTGTTTGTCAATGTCATCTGTGATTTTGGTTTTAGGTATTTCAGCTGAGGCTAGCGCTTTGTTAAGGGCCGGGAAATCAGTTTTTTGAGGTTTCCACGGATTGGTTTTTGGAGGGGAGGCTGGGACTATGGGTACTACCGGGGCTTGGGAAGCTGGCACGGGGGTGTCTCTAGGGTATTTTGGGCATTTTGTCTGTCCTGTGTAGTGATCGGTGCTACTGTTACAAGTCGCACAGAACGGCGTGCTTAAGTCGTGGTCTTTATGTGGGCATAGAGAAGTGGGTGTTTTATGCCCGCAGACCCTGCACCTTGGTTGGTAGGAGCACGTGTGTGCAGTGTGGCCGTATAGGTGACAGCGTGGACACGGGATGTGACGTTCCAGCTGGCGGGACTCTTCTGTCTTGAAGTGTCGTCCAGCTACGAAAGCGCCTTCTGTGAGTAGGAGGTGGACAGTATTGGCATTGTGGGTGAAGACCCGGATCAGTCCTGTCGGACCACGATCTGACTGAATACGCTTGCAGAAAGCGATCTGGAGGCGCTTATCCTCCTCCAGCGCTTCCTGGAAGTCGCTCACGTCAATCGAAGGTTCGACACCACGGATCACTAGGGTCTTGAGTGGATTTCGTGGGGGATCTTTGGGTTTCGGGGAGGTTTTCGTGGACTGATACGCCTTATATGCCGCGTTCGGTCCGAAAGTGGTAGCTGGAATGGCATTGCAAAAAGTCTGGAGGTCCTGTAGGGAGTCAAACTGTAATGTTGTCGTTCCTGTTTTGGGGGAGAAGTAATTGCGTGGAAGTCTGAGTTTGGGGCATTGCGTTTTTATGAGGTTGGAAAGGTAGATTGGATTGTTAGGGTTTTTGATATGCCTCTGTATTAAGAGGGTTTGTGATTTGTTGGGTGGCGTTGGGTTGGGTGCTTGAGAGGTTGATGGGGATGCAGGTGGAGGTATTTGTGTGGGAGGGATTGGATCTTTGGCTGTGGGTACTGGCGGAGATTGTTGCCGTCTCCTGGCTCTAGTGGTGGGACCTGTGGGCGGTTTGTTTGTGTTGTTTATGACAGAGGCTGTGCTCGAAATTGATGAGCATGTGCTAGATGTTGATGGCGAGCGGCGTGTGTGGTTTGTTTTTGCCGCGGGGGGAGACTTAGATTTAGAACGGCGGCGCCGTCGCGGCATGGTGAACAGGTATGGCGGCGGTGAGCCGGGTTTGCAGTTTGTTTGTGTATTCTGGCTGGCTAGGGTAGGTCGATAAGTATTTTGTGTGTGTGTGAGAGAGAGAGAGAGAGAGAGAGAGAGAGAGAGAGAGAGAGAGAGAGAGAGAGAGAGAGAGAGTGAGAGAGAGAGCGAGAGAGAGAGAGAGCGAACGAGAGAGAGAGAAGTAGGGTAATCCTCTGGTGGGGCGGCTTATTAGCAGCTACGTTTTGAAATCAAAAGTGTGGAGGTGGTGTGAGTAATTAAGTGGGGGTAGTCAGTGAGTGGGGCTTGTTCAAGTGTCTGAGTAGGCGGTTGTGGCGGTAGAGAGGGGGAGGTAGCCAATAGTGTGGTAGTAGCGTTGGTAGTGGGAGTAGAGAGGTAGTGGGGTGTGGGGCTTGGTGGAAGGGAAGCGCGTGTGGGTGAGGGAGACGCTTCTGTGTGTGTGTGTGTGTGTGTGTGTGTGTGTGTGTGTGTGTGTGTGTGTGTGTGTGTGTGTGTGTGTGTGTGTGTGTGTGTGTGTGTGTGTGTGTGTGTGTGTGTGTGTGTGTGTGTGTGTGTGTGTGTGTGTGTGTGTGTGTGTGTGTGTGTGTGTGTGTGTGTGTGTGTGTGTGTGTAAAAGTTTTGAAAAGAACCGTTAGAAATACGTTACAAACCGCACTAACGGTTTTTCTACTGTCTCCACGTGGTGGAAGAAAGCGTCTGTCTGGCGCCCTTTGTTCACATTATATACTGAATATTTAAAACTATTTCTGTTTTCTTAGCACTAACACTGACGTTAATTAATAAAATTTGTGCGCGTAGGCGCTTTCTATAGTTAGCTGTGAATTATGTCTAATTACTTATCGCTGCATTAACTGGCTTGCTACCTTAACGCTATAAGTTTGGCACTGTGGAGCGAATTTCTTAGGAAGTAATCGGTAATTCTAAATTATTTAGGTAATATTGAATTCTGGAAGGCTACTGTTTTGAGAGTATTAATGTGATTGCGTGTGTGTGTGTGTGTGTGTGTGTGTGTGTGTGTGTGTGTGTGTGTGTGTGTGTGTGTGTGTGTGTGTGTGTGTGTGTGTGTGTGTGTGTGTGTGTGTGTGTGTGTGTGTGGTAGTCACAGAACGAGGTCCCGGGGAAGCCGGAGACCGAAAGTATTGTTGGAGACTGATTAATTAATGTGGTAGTGATATATGATAGTTAAAGAGCTAATTTCGTAGGCGGTGCAAAACGAATTTCCAGTCTAATCAGAGACACGCGCTCAATCAAGCAACTGACAGAGCTCGGCCCGGGCAGCAGAGCTGCTCAGACAGAGGGTGACAGCGTCCTTTCACACACAACTCTCAGTCGTTCTTGGAAAACGAAAATTGATATAAATACCTTAACAAAATTTGATATGTATAAATACCTTATGGACCTCGTAACTCACAGAGAACACACACACGGATAGTGTATTGTAAGGTCGAAACCGAACAGATACACTCTACGGCACTATATTCACTCACTGCACTGAGCACAAAATAACACAAGTAGCTTCGTCGACCCGTACGGAGCGGCAGGTAGAAACGACCTTCTCGTTCGCAGGCTGATCTCAGAATGACCAGTGAGTACCTGCTACGATGCCTCTATTTATAACATTTTGTCCGCTTCAGGTGTATCGCACGGACCAATGAGAAGCCAGCTCGTCATACTCAATTCTGATTGGTCATGGAAAATAGACCATGCCAGACACTATTTAAGGAGATGCTTTCTCCTCGGCGGTTCAGGAGGAGAGGGAACTCAAGGTCGAGATCATCGGCATCCCCGCCGATGTTCCCGAGCCTACAATCTCGCACGCCCTTGAACTTTTGGGCTTTACTGTCAGCTCTGTAACTCCTCTCTTCTCCCCCGGCAGACGCATTCCCAGAAATGCCTTCCTTGTGAAAATCCTCAAGGTAGGGACTTTCCAAGCCATTTACCAAGTAGACTCTCTCTTTTACCTCCGGGTAAAAGTTTCAGCTTTCGAGTCCCGACCCGGACCCAAGCAGTGCTACAACTGCCAGAGGTACGGACACAGCAGTATCTATTGCCATTACCCGACACGCTGCATTCGTTGTGGTGAAGGTCATCACAAGGGCGATTGTCCTCGTGAACGCACCGCCACTGCCACGTGTGCAAACTGTCGCGAACCACACCCGGCAAGCTCTCGCCAGTGCAAGCACTATCATGACGCCCTAAAGCGCATCACCAAGGCCCAAAAGCCTATCCCACCTGCCCCCAAGAAACCCTCAGCCCCTGCATCTGCCGCCCCGGCGGCCCCAGTTCCGGCTACCTCGTCTGCGCCTGCAGCCGCTGTAGTCCCCCCGACCTGCCCAGCGCCTGCCGGAGCGCTCAGTTATGCGGCAGCCGCCGCCTCCGATGCATCTTTCCCTCCTTTGGCCTCGTCGCGAAAGCAACCCGCGCCAAAGAAGAAAAAGTCATCGACCACCATCCTCACTCAGCACAAGCCCGCTGCAACTAAGTCAGCATCTGCCCCAGCTCCCCAAGAGCCTCGGCAGCCTACAACTACACCTCGGCCCGATAATGGTATCATGTATCGAGTGCCCCCGCCCACGCCGCAGGCGCCATCGACGGAGGAAGGGTCCTCGGATCCGACCTTTGCCGATCGTTTGCGTGTCTGGGTTGAGACCCTCATCCCTCAAATCTTGGCTGCCAAGGACGTCCAGTCTCTGCTAGTCACCATTCTTACCTCCCTCATGACTCTCCTGCCTCTCAATGTCTAGGCCTCTTCGGCTGGTGGCATGGAACGCGTGTGGTGTTCCGTCTCGCCGAGCCGAATTGGCTAACTTTGCCACTGAATATGACCTTGATGTCATCCTCCTCTCCGAAACTTTCCTTACCCCTGCTGCTTCCTTTCAGCTTCCGGCGTACACTACATATCGCACGGATAGGCCCCGGCTACAACCCCCCGCTCGTCCCAGCGGGGGTACTGCTATTCTCGTCCACAGGCGCATTGCCCATCGTCTCTTACCCCCTCCAGATACTAGGTATTTGGAGACGACGGCGGTGGCCCTCTGGATCGGGGATCGGGAGGTTCGCCTAATTTCGGCGTACCTTCCTCCCGGGCCCGGAGGGCCTCCGCCGCCTGAGGAGTGGGACGCCCTCCTCGACCACGAACTACCTACTATAGCTGCCGGAGACTTCAACTCCAAGCATCCCTCTTGGAACAGCCGTGTCACGAACCCGCGTGGCCGCTCGCTCTACAGCTACGTTCAGCGTCATCTGTAGGTCTCAGTTATTGGTCCTGACTCACCGACCCACGTGCCCACTAGGGGCCTTCCGGATGTCCTTGACATTGTCATTGTCAAGGACCTGGCCATTCCTATCACTGTCAGTGCTGTATCGGACCTCTCGTCCGACCACGACCCGGTACTTATCACTGTTCGTCCCCTGTTGGACACACCTCTCCAACCCCCCTTTCGTCCACGGAGAGTCAACTGGCGCTCCTATCATGACGAACTCCAACGAACAGTGCCATCTGACCCCCCGGCCCCCATCGCCTCTACGGCTGATGCGGACCGTATGGCCGACTATCTTCAAGAAGTCGTTACGTCCGCTATGGACACACACACCTATCTTGTCCCAGAGACAAATCGCCGGTCTCAATTACCTGAAGAGGTGCTCCTCGCCATCCAAACTCGGCGCCAACTCCGCCGGCGATGGCAACAAACCCGGGATCCTGCTATCAAACGCAGGCTCAACGCCCAATCTGACCTTGTCAAGCAGCTTCTGCTTGATGCCACTGCACATCGTTGGGACTCGTATCTCGAGTCTCTTGAAGTCCGGCCCGAGTCTGTCTGGCAGGCTGCGAGTCGACTTAATGGCGACAAAAGGACCCGCCATCCCCTCAGATCACCGGACGGCATTGTGTACTCCGCGGCCGGCAAAGCTGAAGTCTTTGCCGCAACCATGGAGGAGCAATTCACCGTCCACGGAGGCGTCTGCGACCCCGTCCACTCGGCCGAGGTCGCAGACTTCCTATCTGGATATTTTTCCCGCCCTCCAGCTGACATCCCTGACCCGTTCGACCGGGCCGATGTTGTCTCGGCTATTGGTCGACTTCGCCCTAAGAGGGCGCCCGGCGATGATCGTATCGGAGCGGCGGCGCTACAACACGCTCCCCCTAGCCTCATCAACTTGGTCCACGAGCTGTTCAATGGATGTCTCCGGCTTCATTACTTCCCCAGCCTGTGGAAGCGTGCGAAAATCATCATGATCCCCAAGCCTCGCAAGCTGCGTATTGACCCCTCAAACCATCGACCCATCTCACTGTTGCCAGTCATATCGAAGGTACTCGAGCGCCTCCTGCACGGTCGGTACGCGCCTCTGCTGGATGGTTTCATTCGGCGGGAGCAGTTCGGCTTTCGCAGAGAGCACTCGACGACCCTTCAACTCGTCCGGGTTGTTACCCATTTGACGGACGCCTACAACAAGCATCTGTCCTCCGTCGCTGTATTGCTCGACGTGAGTAAGGCCTTCGATCGAGTCTGGCACGAAGGCCTTCTCTACAAACTGGCCCACTCCCCACTCCCTGCCTCATTCGTTCATTTTCTCCGATCGTACTTGTGCGATCGTATCTTTAGGGTATGCGTCGAAGGGTCGTACTCATCCGTCCGACCAGTCGCCGCAGGCGTACCTCAGGGATCTGTCCTTGGCCCCGTTCTGTACCTCGTGTACACGAACGACCTGCCTGTTCAGCCTGGAGTCACTCTCTCGCTCTATGCGGATGACGCTATGTACCACGCCAGCTCAGCGAGTCTTGATTTCGCTGCTGGCCTGGTGCAACGTCAGCTCGCCGTACTTCCGGACTGGCTAAGGAAGTGGAGGATGGCGGTCAATGCGGAGAAATCCGAGGCGATCGCCTTTTCTCGTAAATTAACTTCCCGCTGCCAGTCCCTCTCCCTTGAAGGGAGCCCAATCGAGTGGAACCGGACTGTAAAGTACTTGGGCGTCACTCTTGACCGACGCCTAAGCTTTGCACCTCATGTCTCTCTGAGTCTCCAGCGCGCCAGAGGCGTCAGAGCCAAACTATTTCCCTTTCTCTCTCATCGGGGTTCAGTGCCTGTGCGCACTAAACTCACCATCTACTTGCTCTTTCTTAGGGCAATCCTGACTTACGCAGCCCCCGCCTTTTGGGTACTACTCAGCCCATCCGTTGTCGCCCGTTTGGAAGCTTTCCAATCCCGAACCCTCCGCTACATCTCCAACTCTCCCTGGTTTGTCAGAAATGATGCCATCAGGCGAGGGTTGAAGGTTCCTTCACTTACCGAATTCGTTCGGTCCCTAGCCCTCAAACTATTCTCCCGAGCCTATGTCTCGACCCATCCTCACATCCATCGACTAAGCACAGATGTCGGCCCACCACCTAGACGACACAAACGCCCCCGAGCGTTGCTCGACGACCCCCCATAAGCACTTACAGAACATCTGCCCCATCCCCCCGACCTTGAGTATTTTCACACTCCTCCACCTTCCTTCTTTCTCTTGTCCGTGCTGGCGCTCGGCGACAGACTGGAGGGGGGTCTGCGCTCGCCCTAGGTGTGCCTAGTGCCACCTCTGGTGGACGCTGCCTCCTACGCTCTCTCCCGTGCGCCGACATTGCCGCCTGGCAGCCCTCGGCGACTTTTCCTGAGCGGCTAGGGGCGTCCTACCCGTTGTGGGAGGGTCATTCCTGCTTCTCAAGCGAAAGGTCTTCGAGGTCTCCCCCATTCTGCCGTCACGGGTCTCTTCGAGGTCCCAGGGTCCAAGTAAAATCGTAACATCCTGTCCCTCCAAAATAAAATTGATGGAGGTCCCATTCCTTTCTAAGCGCGAGATCGCTAGTCAAGGTAACAGCAAGGCAACATGCAGTCATCGGGTATCACCCGGACACTGCGACCACCGGAGCACGACTAACTGCTGCTCCGTTCAACTCTGGACTCTGGACTCTGGACTCGGCGGTTCATAGCGACAGACGCATTCTTATGAATATGGATGGACTCCAGATGCAGGCGAGTGAAGTAACCCCGGACAGAAGACAACACACGGGCTTCATCAAACATCACCCAGTGATCGTCGTGGGACAGAGCGTGTTCAGCAACTGCGGACTTCTCCGGCTGGCCCAGGCGGCAGTATCTCCGATGTTCAGAGAGGCGCGTCCGGACACTACGCTTCGTGGTGCCTATGTAGACCTGGCCACACGTACAAGGAATACTGTACACCCCGCACGACGAGAGTGGATCCCTGGCGTCTTTCACCGGTCGCAGGAACTGTTGGATCTTTTTGGTTGGCTTAAAGATCGTCCTGACGCCCCGCTTACTCAGCAACCTGCCGATGCGATCAGTCACGCCAAGGATGTAGGGCAAGACAGCAGAGCCAACAACCTCAGGCAACTCCGACTGGTCCGGCCTACCAGATCTTCTCGGCCGGGCAGCTCTCCTAACCTCCGCAGCAGAATAGCCGTTGGACTGCAGTGCTTTCTCGAGATGCCGAAACTCATCTTCGAGATACTGGGGCTCACAGATTCTTTTTGCCCGGTCAACCAGAGTCTTCAGCACCGCCCTCTTCTGCCTAGGATGATGATTGGAGGTCTTGTGCAGATATCTGTCGGTGTGCGTTGGCTTCCTATAAACTTTATGTCCCAAGCTGCCATCGGTCCTTTTCAGGACCAACACATCCAGAAAAGCCAATTGATCACCACTCTCGCGCTCCATCTGGTAGAAAAAAAAAGGGATGAATCCATTGTCATTATGCCGGCGGATAAGGGGAGTGCCACTGTGGTCTTGAACACCGAAGACTACCAGCGGAAGATTGAAGGTTTATTAGATCCGGCCACTTATCGGAGGCTGAACAAAGATCCGACTACAACTGTTTTGAGAAAAACGGATTCTTTGATTAAGCAATCTTCTCTGGCGCCTGATGTGAAGACGGCCGTCCGGTGTTCGGAGGCCCTTCCCCCTCGTCTCTATGGTTTACCCAAGATCCACAAGGAAGACGTTCCGCTGAGGCCCATCGTCAGTGCTATTGGCTCGCCGACTTACACCTTGGCAAAGCACCTCACTGGATTGCTCAAGCCGCACATCGGGCAGACGGATTCTTTCGTCCGGGACTCTTCTGATTTCCTTCGGAGGATCCGGGAGTTGGTGCTGGAGCCTGGCGATGTTCTCGTGAGTTTTGATGTGGTCTCCCTTTTCACCATGGTCCCTGTTCAGGAGGTCTTGGGGTATTTGGGTGACCTGTTCTCGGCGGACATCACTGCTTTGTTCCGGCAGGTCCTAACAACGACCTACTTCCAGTGGAATGGCGGCTTCTATGAACAGTTGGATGGCGTTGCCATGGGAAGTCCTCTCAGCCCTGTGGGTGCAAACTTCTATATGGAGAGATTTGAAGAGTTGGCAATTTCATCTGCGCCTCTGAAGCCGAAGTGTTGGTTGCGGTATGTGGACGACACTTTCGTGGTCTGGAGCCATGGGGATGAAGAGTTGGAACGCTTCCTTGGACATCTGAATGCTGTACACCCGCGCATACAGTTTGCGATGGAGCACGAGAGTGGTGATCAATTAGCTTTTCTGGATGTGTTGGTCCTGAAAAGGACCGATGGCAGCTTGGGACATAAAGTTTATAGGAAGCCAACGCACACCGACAGATATCTGCACAAGACCTCCAATCATCATCCTAGGCAGAAGAGGGCGGTGCTGAAGACTCTGGTTGACCGGGCAAAAAGAATCTGTGAGCCCCAGTATCTCGAAGATGAGTTTCGGCATCTCGAGAAAGCACTGTAGTCCAACGGCTATTCTGCTGTGGAGGTTAGGAGAGCTGCCCGGCCGAGAAGATCTGGTAGGCCGGACCAGTCGGAGTTGCCTGAGGTTGTTGGCTCTGCTGTCTTGCCCTACATCCGTGGTGTGACTGATCGCATCGGCAGGTTGCTGAGTAAGCGGGGCGTCAGGACGATCTTTAAGCCAACCAAAAAGATCCAACAGTTCCTGCGACCGGTGAAAGACGCCAGGGATCCACTCTCGTCGTGCGGGGTGTACAGTATTCCTTGTACGTGTGGCCAGGTCTACATAGGCACCACGAAGCGTAGTGTCCGGACGCGCCTCTCTGAACATCGGAGATACTGCCGCCTGGGCCAGCCGGAGAAGTCCGCAGTTGCTGAACACGCTCTGTCCCACGACGATCACCGGGTGATGTTTGATGAAGCCCGTGTGTTGTCTTCTGTCCGGGGTTACTTCACTCGCCTGCATCTGGAGTCCATCCATATTCATAAGAATGCGTCTGTTGCTATGAACCGCCGAACCAGGTCAGAGCTGTTGGGTTGCGCGTCGTGAGACGACCCAATGGTATCCTAGTACCGAGCCTCCTATGAGGGGCTCCTGCCTAGTGGTCCTGTCCAGACGGAATATTGTTAATTAAATTTTAGTGGTCGCTACAACGACATGCTCGTACTAGGTCGACTAGTACAGTATTTGTCGAGGCCGTTTCCAAGATTCACCTGGACGTATTCGGTACTTGCCAAGGCCAGCTATGAGAGGGTTTGTCTGGGTCCTCGCAGCTCGGACGTAAAATTTACGTGCAAGTCGCCTTGCGGTGTCATCCAAGGAGCGGACACCGAGTCCTCTTCTCAGAAGACGAGAAGAAAACCGATAGGGGACTTTGGCCGCTAGCCGAAGACCTCTATCGAGAACGCTTTGCAACCTTCTTTTATGAACGGTTGCGAGGTAACCCCAGACGGGAAGAGCGTAGATAATGATCGGCAACAGATACGCGTTGACGATCAACTTACCCAGCTTCCGGGTCATAGCCTTGTTGGCAAGTATCTGAAACAGTTGCGCGAGACGAGCGGACGCTTTCTTTCGCATCGTCTCAGCGTGGGTACGCCAGGTGAGCCGACGATCGAGGTGGACACCGAGGTACTTAACTTCCCTCGACCAGGGCAGGTACGTTCCACCGAGTCTCACTCGGCCTCGCGGTTCTTTCCGGCGCTTCGTGAATAGCACCGCGGAGCTCTTGGTTTCGTTGACGGCAACTTTCCAGCTTTCCGTCCACGTCGAATACGCATCGAGTGCGCGCTGAAGTCGTGGGATAGCAAAGTCTGCGTTCCGATCGGCGGTATAGACCGCCGTGTCGTCGGCAAACAAGGCCATCTGGACTCCAGGCTCTCTGGGTGCGTCGTTGACATACACGGAGAACAGGAGAGGCCCTAGCACGCTACCTTGAGGTAGCCCGGCTGTGATACGTCTCTCGGAAGAGACGTGGTCGTCTATTCGCACGCAGAAAGTCCTCTCCGTCAGAAAGCTAGCAATCAAGCGAAGGTAGCAATCTGGGAGCTGGATTTCCCGGAGCTTGAACAAGAGCCCGTCGTGCCAGACACTATCAAAGGCCTTTTCCACATCTAGGAAACAGGCGACAGTCTGCTCTTTCCGACACCCGGCGTCCGTGATGTATTCCACCAGTCTCATCAGTTGATGAGTGGTGGAATGCCCCACACGAAAGCCGAACTGTTCGGGGACCAGTACATCGAAATTTCTTAGATGATCTAGTACTCTCCGTTGTACGAGACGTTCGAGGACCTTTGACGTGGCTGACAGTAGACTAATGGGCCGGAGGTTGCCGGGACGGGAAGCGTCCTTTCCCTGCTTCGGGATCACTATGACCGTCGCCTTACGCCATTTCTGGGGAAAATAGGCCAGTCTAAGACACGCGTTGAACAGCGCGACCAAGAAAAGTACTCCTCGCTCCGGGAGTCGAGTAAGAGCGGCGTTCGAGACGCCGTCCGGGCCAGGAGCTTTTCTCGGCACGAGTTCAACGAGCCGATCTGTGACCTCTTCCCTAGTAATGGGTTCGGGCTCCGAAGTGATCGGAAGAGATAGAAAGTCTTCCACTTCGTTCTCGACTTCTTCGTCGAAGTCCCAGTCCATGGGCGGGTTAGGTGCGAACTGTCGCTCAAAACACGCGCCCAAGTACTCGGCCTTCGCCTCCGGGCGAGCCAGGATTTGACCGAAAGGTCCAGCAATGGCCGGGATGCGAGGCCGGCGCCTCTTCCCTACCAACGCCGAAGGTATCCGGTAAGGGCTACTTTCGTCCGATCCGTCCCCTGCTTGGGCCACGGCGAGTTCCCAACAGCGTCTCCGGTAGGCCTGCATTTCACGACGTAAAATGCCGGTCGCCCGGTTGTACGCTGCCTTGTCGGCCGGATCACGGGTCCGCTGCCAGCGTCTCCGGAGGCGATTTCTCTCGCAAGCGAGAGCACTCGTCTCCTCAGGGATCCGCTGCCAGTGAGGCGTGACGCCAGGCTTCATCCTGGAAGACGCGTCGATCGCAGATACGACAGCCTCATCAAACGCGGCAACTGCCTCGTCGACTTGGCGGACGGTTTCGAGTGGTCCCGCGTCTGGCAATCGGCGACTTAACGCCGGGCCATAGCGGTCCCATTCTACCACCTTCCTGACATCTCTGCGTACGACGTGCTGGGTAGCGACGTGTATCAAGATGGGGAGATGATCGGACGATAGTTCCGTTAGCGCGGACACATGGACCGGACAGTCAATTCCTTGGATCACCGCTATGTCCAAGACATCGGGAGCCGCGTTGCGTTGTGAGGGGTAGAACGTAGGTTGGGTAGGCCCAATCACTTGAATCCTGCGAGAATCGGCAAACCTGCGCAAACGTTTCCCGTTTGGGGCAGTCAAGCGACTGTTCCAATCGCGATGTTTGCAGTTCAGGTCGCCGGCCATGATGACCCTCCTGTGTGCATCGAACGCGACCGCTAGATCGGGGTGAAGGAGCTCTTTTTGCGGCGGTTTATACGCCGCGACCATCTGTACACCGCCTAGAGTGTTCAACAACTCCACAGCGGTGCCTTCGAGGTGAGTCATTGCAGGCAAGACGACTCGGTGATGCTAGAGAGTGAGCCTCACCGCGACGGCAGTGGCCGGCCTGTCGTTTCGATAGCACACATAGTTGGCCAGTCGTAACCGACTCGCAGGAGTCAAGTGGGTCTCATTGAGAAGCACTACATCGGGTTTGAGTCGGGCCAGTAATTCTTGGAGTTCCTGGATCTTGTTGGACAACCCGTTGGCGTTCCAGGAAAGAATCGAGAGATCTCGTTTGAGGACCCGACTCATAGAAGACCTACACAAGTGGCGGCTTCCACCAAGAGCATGAATCTCTCGGTTATGTCGGCAGTCTCCAAGCGGGAGCGGATGGACCTGAAGGTCTGGGCGACTTTGTTGAGATCGAACTCAGCAAGGAAGTCTTTGACGACATGGTAGTCGTCAGGTACGGTTTTTGAGGCAGTTTGCCTGGAGACTGCGTGTGCATAAGAGCGCCGAGGCTTGTCAATCGGGGGATTGGTGGAAGCCAGGGGTTTCTTAGGGCCAGGTGTAGCGCCTCTAGCGGAGGTGCTAGGAAGAGGGACAGATGCGAGTGCGTCGGACTTCGCGCGCTGTGCAGGCTGTCTGGACTGTGCGGCCGGGTTGGCAGGAGCCCGGGAACGAGCGCCACGGGGCTTTCTATGCCGCTTCTTTTTGCCTGCGTTGGGGAAACGCGGGGGCGGGAGGTCTGGCGAGGCTGCTTCTAAAGCAGGGGCGGGATTCTCCGGTTCTGGAGGTGGTTGAGTAGTCTCAGGCTCCACAACCGAGATATTTTCTGTAGGCTGGGTGGTCTCACTTTTAGATACCACGAGGTTACGGCGCTTTTTCGCCATAGGCGGGACAGGGGCCTGTGAAGGAGCCTGAGGTGGAGTTGCCTGTGCTACAGGTGTTTGCTTCGGGCCTTTAGATCGCTTTTGTTGCCTGTTTGAAGCTGGGGCGGAAGACACGGCAGCCGTAGCAGGAGGCGCAGGGCCTGGCTGCTCGGTTGCAGGTCTTGAACCAGCTACCGGATGCCTCGGTGGTGGCAGGCGCCCTTTTGGCTTTCGCCGCTCGAGCTCCTGCTGAAACACCGGACATGCCCGGTAGTTGGCGGGGTGACTCCCGCCGCAGTTGATGCATCTTTTGAATGCAGGTGCATCGCAAAGTTTGGAGGCGTGAGGGAGAGAACACCTCACGCACGCCGGAGCGTTAGAACAAGAGTCGGAGTGGTGCCCGAAGCGTTGGCACCTGTGACACTGAGGCAGAGCCCCGGGAGCGCGGCTTCTTTCCACTTTTACGCGGAAACCAAAAAGCCGCGTAAGTGAGAGTAGGCTAGTGCCTGCCTCGCTGTTCTCCACCAGGATGCGGACCAGAGGAATTGGACGCCTTGGTCCGGCAGGAGTAAACACCCGATGGACCGCGCGAACAGGATAGCCCAGCTCGCGCAGCTCATCGAGTATTTCCTCTAGAGGGGATTCCACGTCCAAGCCTCGGAGGACAAGCGACAGAGGCTTCACGTGTTTGGGCGAGAAGGTATGGTACTGGAATTGCTGGGATTCCACGTACGCCACGACACTGCGGTACACGTCCACTCCGCGGACAGCGATCTTGACAGTGTCGCCCCCAAGGAGCTTCAGGTCAACGCTGGCCGGGGAAAGTCCGGGAGCCACTATGAGTCGCCGGTAAAAACCGGTGACGTTGTTCACGCCATGAACGTATACGGGCGGGATGCGACCAGCGGCCGGCGGTGCTTGGGCACCGCCGGACACAGTCGGCCCCGGGCCGGATTCGCCATCGGCGGGGACAACTTCCATGGCGGACGCCGAGGAAGAGGTTGAGGACGATCGATTCCGCCTCGGTTTCTTAACCGGCCGCCCCCGTGGCCCAACCGCCACGAAAGCGTCGGTCTCGTCACCGGGCAGCGGAACCGACCGGGGATCGACTTGGTCCGCTTCCATAAGCGGAGAACACGGCGAGTCGCTCGTGTGGGGCGGGGCAGTGGCAAGCGACTGCGTGCTCGATGACGCGCCCGAAGCGGGCATGTCCGCCATCGAGCGGGAGGTTCGCCGACCAGAGGCAGCCAGGCTGCCTCCGGCGGTAACCAGGGACCTAGGGTCCGGCCCGAGCCGGATCGCTTGCGGGATTTCTGGAACGCTCAGGCTTACTACGAGCTGGGCAAATGACCGGCTTCGTTAGATACCTCTCCTTACCAAGAGAGGTGTCCACCGGCCTCTTTACCTAGGCGATATCCAAGCTCGCTTACCACTGGTGGGGGCTCGCAAGGATCGTCCTAGGCAGCGCTACCTAAGAGCCTGAGCGTCAGCGGGCTAGATGCGCTGCGCAACCTTAAGCTCTGGCAGGCTATTTGCTTCCTCTTCAGCGGCAAGTTGGTGGTCCTGAAAAGGGTCACTTGGCTGGTGGCCCTTAGAAGGTCCGACGCACTCAGCTGTGCTTGTGCTGGCTACTCAATTCACCAGCCAGCTGAGTTGTGGTCTTCTGTCTTCTTGTTGACAAATGCAGCAAGCGGGCCAAGATGTTGGCTGTCCAGCGGCGAAGCAGCAGGCAGCAGGGCAGTGGCTGATAGCAGCGAAAACTCCAGCTGGAGAGAGCAGTCCAGAAGAGATCCGTTCAGTTCCGGTGCTTCAAGTGGACGGACTGGACACGACAAAGACTTACAAAGTTATGTATGAACCGCCGAGGATAAAGCATCTCCTTAAATAGTGTCTGGCATGGTCTATTTTCCATGACCAATCAGAATTGAGTATGACGAGCTGGCTTCTCATTGGTCCGTGCGATACACCTGAAGCGGACAAAATGTTATAAATAGAGGCATCGTAGCAGGTACTCACTGTTGCTTGTTCCCAGTCCATTGGGAGACGTGTTCGGCGTATCATCTATCGAACACTTTTCTTTTCTTTTGCTACTGAAGATGGCCACCGGTGGTGCGGCCGAAACGTTTAGCAGAAACTTAAGCAATCGACCACGGCCTTTCAGCCCGGAAGTTTTAGTAAATAATCGTAATGACACCGGCCGTGAAAGCCTACGCACTAAGAGAAAGTAACAGGAATTGAATTCAACCAATGACCAGAAAAATATTGTAATTAATGCAAAAAGATTTGTGTTATTGTTTAAGAAGGAGTTGTATAAACATGTGTAACAAAATAATTAAAATATTATAGTAAGATACCATACTGAAGTCATGTTAGTAGTAGGAAAATACTGCATTAAAACATGTGGTACATTTGTTACATAACCCCCATAGGGAAGACACCTATGAAACAGAAAATCATACATGTTAATATAAATAATTGATCATCAACTATGATATCAATCAAGAATTTGTTATAAATAATAATAAATCCTAAGAGACAATGTATTATATTGCAGCACAATGCAAATAAAACAAAGCAAATATAATGGCACAGAGATAGTAGAGATGGAACAAGTATGCCAATTTAGTTAGACAAAATACAATATCAAAACAAATACCAATGTTAATAAAAGTATTACCAGTAGTGAGATAAATATCTGGTACTACCTTGAGAACAGATTCTGAACATAATAATAACAGCATTGTAACCAAAATATTGTAAACTAACTAACTATGTACATATAACCAGAGGTAAGCTGAACCATTGTATAACTAACTAGCTAAGAAAAATACTGTATCAAAGATTGAACACAGATTGTTAAGGTTGTTACCAGTAGTAAGAGGGAATCCCAATGCTATTTTGAGAACAGACTATGACCATAAAAACAGTCATTTTATATACAAATAATTAAAAACCAAATGACTATACTGAAAGAACCCAGATGTAAACAAACCATGAGGAGCAAGTTATTTATGAAAAATATAACATGTAAACTTGTTTAAAAGTAAATGAAAACATTATCAAGAGTCAGAATAATGTCTAACACTACTTTGGAAACCCAAACCAAGTGTAACAATAACAACTTAGTTATTGTATTAACAAAAAATAAATGACTACTATAATATGACACAACATAAACAGACCCATTACCGAAAAATTGAAGGTTCTGAACTAGCTAAAAGCTAACCATTATGTATAATGAATTAGGTACAATGTGTGTACACTAATTACAATTAGTACATGATATAATTTATATAGAGAAAACCAGAAATAAGGTAACAATTGTATAAGAGAGATAGGGGGGGACTAAAACAATGTAAATAGTAGATTAAACACAGTCATATACCAATATTCTAGTGTAAAATTATGTAAATAGACGTTACTAGTATTATTAGATCGCAATTTACTGTTTTAAATAAGAAAAATTAGTTTTAAGCACATTTATGAAAAATCAAATATGGACGCCTAAAGACGCCATAACGAGATATTGTTTAGGGAACAATTATTCCCAAATTTTGAATCAAACCAATTGAGATATGGACTCAGAGTGTTTATTTAAAAAGTGTTTTAATATAAATAAGTAAAATTTGGTGTAATAGACTTATAAAAATAAGATACACCACAGATAATTAATAAAATCGTTCTAGTGATAGAAGTGATGGACGGAAAATAATCATTCTTAGACTTAAATTAAAGCACAGGATGTCCGCAATTCACTGACATCAACCATTTAACGATAGGACATAGATTAAGAAAGTTATTGTGATTTTAAACTTTTCAATTAAATTTTTGTACCAGTGCTGACGTCACAAAGCCTCAAACTCAAAACTGAATTTGTTAAAAAACTAAATATTTTAAGAAAAAAAGGCTTTTGGGTCAGAGAGTATAGTTTTTTCAACCAATAGAATGAATGAACCTTAGGCAGACGAGAAAGAGACGCTTCGAGGAAGCATCACAGTTCACGATCAGTCTTTCGACGGAGAGGCCACGCCACTCGCCAACATGAAAAAGTTTTAATTTTGAATTTGTGCGTGGCAGTGACATTAAGTAAACCAACATACATAACCTTAACACTACACCAATATATACGAGTGAAATGTGCGGAGTTATTTATTTAAACAAGTACGATTAGTGTATAATGTCAATCGTACTCGCGAGTGTTGTGAAAGATAAAAAACAGGGAGTACAATTTTTATTTAAATAATATTGAAACAGAAATAATAATTTTGTAAACAACTAATTTTGATACTACGCAAGTCAGAAAAGGCGAAGTATCAAAAACTATGATTGAATTATCAGAATTAAAGGAAATATTAATTCACAATTATTAAAATATTTAAAAAATTTTTTTTCAATTATTTATCATTATTAAAAAATTATGTTTGAAGCATTTATTACTAAATACGAGTAATAACAATAGTCACTCAATTGACTAAAATTGTTTTTCTTAATTTTTCGATGTTTCAAAGTAGACATTATTAACTTTCATACGAAAGAATAAATGTAATCCTGATAATAACACATCAATATAGTACGAATAATGTGTTTATATTATTTAGATTAAGAAATAATAAATATTAAGAAATAGTAAACCATTATAACAATACATGTTATAACATAACCTTAGAATCGTAACGGTAACTTGTCAATTTCACTGTTACCAGTCTGTTCTCAAGTAAAATCCAAACCAGATGGAAATAATAACAAGAGTTTTTTAATAAATTTTTCTCTTGCAAATAGATAATTCTCAAAGCGAATTATTAAAATAAAGTGATACATTTTAACTGTACAAGCCAACGAGCTTGATAATTGTCAGACGAGTACTAAAAGTTGCGTGCGCATTCCCGCGTACGATAGTACCATAACTATCAGATATATGGTACTCATTTTCGATTTTTATATTTGTTTGTTTATTATTAATTATTGTTCATTTTATATCATTATTAATATTACATCTTGTACCTGGTATCATGCTACCTAAAAGAACCTTACGAATATGGTAATTCACTGATACAAGAGAACATAACCTCTTGAGATTAAACTATTGTACAAATAACAGGTTTACCAGCCTTGAGGCTGAACAGAGTCTTATTTTGAATTTTTAATTGTAATTATTATCTAAAAGGTTGTTAGCTATTGATTGTTCATTGTTCAAAGATTTTATAATATCTCGAATTGTTAATAAACCTCCACTTTTATTACCAGTGAAAAAGAGTAGCATTTCAATTCTAAATTAGTTCATTTATTTTTAATCAGTTCTACCAAAGGTGGCGGAAGAGTTTAAATAGATCTAATAATTCAGAATATTATTTAGATATTATTTCATTTATATTGTGTGTGATAACTATATTAAATATTCAACCTGAATATCTATCTGTATATAAAGTGTATGTATTTCAGCGGAACCGTCACTGAACAGGACTGAAATATCCACGTGTGGTAAGTGAGGGAGGTATATAACAGAGTGCGCGAAACATTTTAAATCAAAAAAGTGGATTATTAATACGCACCCATTAAACAATACAATCACACTAATAACCATAATAGTTACAATTACGACATTTTATAAAAAACAACTTTATCGTAGATACCGGTGCGTATCTGCACTCATACTACACCATTATAAATATAAACCTACATCTATTTAAACTTGAAAAAGCTTAATATGTTACAAGTTGGCGCCCAACGTCTGAGCGCGGATTAGGGAAAATATACCATAACCAATAACCTAATTGCCCCAATCCGTAAAAAGACAGCAGGTACATTACCAGCATATCAAGATGTACACCAGCAGATCAAAATCGAGATCAAAGTCGAGATCAACGTCGAGAAAGAGGGCAACAGAAATGGAGAAGGAGGCCAGAAGGGAAGAAAAGGAGGCTATGTCAACGGAAGACGTGGAAGAAATTTTATTGGAAGTAAAGGACAAACCAATTGAACCAGCGGAGGTGGTTCAACAACATGATGAGGAACCGGAAATCATACCTCAGGAAGTTCCACCGGAAATAAGGCGATCTGAACAACCGGAACAACTAGGAAGCACAGATATTATACAAGAGATGTATAAAATGTTGAAGAGAATGGAAGAAGATTACCGGTTAATGGACAGGAGAATAGAGGATGGCCAGAAATCATCAAAGGAGGACAATCAATCACTGAAGGAAGGCCAGGAGTCACTGAAAACGGACTTAAACAGTAAAATAGAAGAAGCCACCAATATACCACCACCACCAAAATAGATCCACCAAGGAGGACAGTCAAAATTTGAAGGCGGACTTGAACAGTAAAATAGAAGAGGCCAGTCGGTCAACGAACCAAAAAATAGAAGAAGGCCAGAGGGAGAATCAGAAAAATATGGAGTTATTAAAAGAAGAATTTAATAACCAGATAAACGAGACGAACAGGAGGATGGAAGATGGGCAGAAGAAAACCGAAGAATTGTTGGAGAAGAAAATGGCCATAATGAAAGAAGATTTATCGGCAGAGTTGGGAATAAAAATCGACAAGATCAACAGGAAATTAGACCGAATGAATAAGAGAATAAAGGGAGGTGACAAGGAGATCGTGGAATCAATAAATACGGTAGTGAAGGATGATTACAAGCAATCAGGAAAGGCAATAAAAAGATGTTGTGAAGAGGCAGAAGAGGGTGTTAAGAAGATAAGAAGAGAATTAATAGTAGACGAACAAAGGGAAGTTGAAGAAGTACCTGAAGATAAAAACATGGAACAGACGAATCCAGAGCCTAAAGATAGTGGAGATAAGAAGATCCAAATAATTAAAGAAACGGAAGAGGTGAAGATGGAAGAAAGAAGAACCATACGTCCAAGGAAGGCAAGAGTTACAAAAGAATTAATTGAAATGACTAGAAATGGTCTGATTAATGTGGTCAACTTACCAATTATTAACCATGAAGAAAGGGGCTTCAGGAAGGAGTATCGGAGGAGTATCATGGAGATGGACGAGGAGGAAGATTATGTAACAACGAAGAAGAAGATAACCAACAGAATATCTCAACCACGTATTTCCAAGAGAAGAGTGAGATACTTTAAGAAAAAGGAAGGTTACCAAGAGAAATGGGACCGGATTGTCGAAGGATACGCCAGAGAGATAAGAGAACTGCGGAGGAAGAGGAGCCAATTAACGGAAGTACCCAATCAGAAGATAGATGACGATACCCAAACCAAATTGAGAGAGTTACCAAACATCAGTACTGACAGCCACCAGAAGAACAATAGAAACAAATATATTGAAGAAAGAGAGAGAAAGAAGACAGAAGAATGGAAGGCAGACTCAGCCCAAATAACTTTCAAATGGAAAAACCAGATGATAGCCTGATATAGGTCAAGAAAGGACAGGAGTATGGATGCTAAAGAAGTCCAATCGACAAGAAGAGAGGAGAATGACGATTACGGTTAAAATGAATAAAATATACACTGAATTATGGGACCGACTATTATGATAACCAGTAATACTTACAATCAAACTTCAATGAAAAAATATATTGACAATTAAAATATGGGACTAAAAAGTGAAAAGATAGCGATAAGAATTATTTTATTATGGATATTATGTAAAGGATGAAAATATTTGTTATGAAAAATGAAAGTATACTTATGAATAACTGTTGACTATATCAAGATGAAAAATGAAATGTGGCCATGAAGATTATTGTTATTTAAAAAGTGAAAAATGAAAATATGATTATAAAAATAGATGTTGACTGAAGAAAAAGGATGTATTATTGCTATGAAAATTATTATGTGTTTATATTAAATGAGAATTAACTGTATAACTATGTATTGAACATTGAATATATATTGTAATTTTATAATGTGAGAAAACATGCTCCCAAAGAATTTATGTAAAGGATTCAGAACATTGTATTTATTAATAATGGCATACTAATATAAAGAGAAGAATAATATACGAGATCGACGCATAACAAACATGGCACAAATGTACTTATGATACATATATTTCCAAGAGCCAAGTCAACAAGTAATAAGAACACCATACCCGTACTATTGAGAAAGGAAGAAGGAGCAAATGAGAAGTTGGAAGAATAAACCAAAGAAATGTATTAATGTAGACAAACCACCACACACAACCACAATATCCTAGTGTATTTTACTAGAGAAAAGCCAATACCACATGGAATTTAAATACCAACTAAAACCATGAGAAAGAAGAAAAAAAAAAATAAATGTACTTATGAATTATATCTAGAAGAATAAAACCTGAAATGAAGAATATGACGAAATGACGTTCAATGTGATACAAAATGAAGAGATTAATTAATGATGAAGAAGAATGAAAAGTAATATACTAACGAAGATAATCATGAGAGTATACCAGTGAGGAAATGTAAAACAAACTATCCCTATAATATGTGAAGAATATCGTTAAGTTGAATCAAGAAAAGAGAGTATAACAAAGAATAAACCGCAGATGCGTGAATTAATCCCAAGGATATTTATTATTTGTCGGAAGAACGACCACTATTATTATTTTTTGATGATTTGAGATGAATTGACTGATGAATAATGCCAGCAATCATTTATTATTATTGAAGGAGATGATTTGCCTCCATATTTATTGAAGTTAGTATGGCCAGTAGAGTTGAATAGCCATAGTGAGCCGCTCTAAACTGCCCCAGCTAAACTTATGTTAGGGAATTAGGGAACTAAATAAACAAGGGAGATGACTACATAGAGAAGATATAAATATGATTCAAATAGAAGAAAGTGAGAGGGATATATGGAAAAAACATGTGAATCGACATGGAATGTACAACAATTGATAAATTCTTCAATGAAAAATATAGTATAATAATAATTCAGAATTAATCAATTCTTATAGGAAGGCATATGTAACGTTACCAAATATGGTAGTTACATAATATAAGCTAATATAACGTCAAGTAAGAGAAAAGCATGGAAGTATGTCTAGATAAATAAACCTGAGTGTATAAAAGTGTGTATCTACAAATATATTAATATAAAAATCCAACGATGAAGAAGATAATATTAACATAGCAACATCAAATACAAAATGAAGAAAGAAAATGCCATGAGCCAAAACAAGATATCAGTAACCAGACCCAATAGGATCCAACAGTGAGGGGAACCGACAAAATAAGGACCAACACACTCCAACAGCGAAAGAAATAAATAAAAATAATGACTACAACGAAAATATTGAAGAAGAAGAAAGAAGGACAAGGAAGCGTACCATGAAGAGAGAAGAAGATGGATGGATCATGCAAGGACTCAACATAAACCACGTGTACTAAAGACTATATAAGTGACCAAAAGAAGTGATGATTATCAAATATGAAAAGAAAACTAGTGTTTAACATTTAAGGAACCACAAACAATTACAGTGAGTACTTAACATAGATGTGAAACCTGTGAATAGTTAACTAATTTCAACTGAATAAACCACACAAACAATCCCAGTGATGAAGTTTATAGTGTAAGAAAATATGTTAATTTCATAAAGAAACAGCAAGAATTAAAATAGTCAAATAAACACAGACAATGAGTATGACTAATTTAATAAAGGTTGTGATCAATACAGATAATCATAAGACCACCAGAATAGAATAAAATAGAACAATTATGTTATTGTTCATAGAGAACTGACAACAAATAAAAAACCTTTGTTATGTATCAAACAAAGTAACAGGAATTGAATTCAACCAATGACCAGAAAAATATTGTAATTAATGCAAAAAGATTTGTGTTATTGTTTAAGAAGGAGTTGTATAAACATGTGTAACAAAATAATTAAAATATTATAGTAAGATACCATACTGAAGTCATGTTAGTAGTAGGAAAATACTGCATTAAAACATGTGGTACATTTGTTACATAACCCCCATAGGGAAGACACCTATGAAACAGAAAATCATACATGTTAATATAAATAATTGATCATCAACTATGATATCAATCAAGAATTTGTTATAAATAATAATAAATCCTAAGAGACAATGTATTATATTGCAGCACAATGCAAATAAAACAAAGCAAATATAATGGCACAGAGATAGTAGAGATGGAACAAGTATGCCAATTTAGTTAGACAAAATACAATATCAAAACAAATACCAATGTTAATAAAAGTATTACCAGTAGTGAGATAAATATCTGGTACTACCTTGAGAACAGATTCTGAACATAATAATAACAGCATTGTAACCAAAATATTGTAAACTAACTAACTATGTACATATAACCAGAGGTAAGCTGAACCATTGTATAACTAACTAGCTAAGAAAAATACTGTATCAAAGATTGAACACAGATTGTTAAGGTTGTTACCAGTAGTAAGAGGGAATCCCAATGCTATTTTGAGAACAGACTATGACCATAAAAACAGTCATTTTATATACAAATAATTAAAAACCAAATGACTATACTGAAAGAACCCAGATGTAAACAAACCATGAGGAGCAAGTTATTTATGAAAAATATAACATGTAAACTTGTTTAAAAGTAAATGAAAACATTATCAAGAGTCAGAATAATGTCTAACACTACTTTGGAAACCCAAACCAAGTGTAACAATAACAACTTTGTTATTGTATTAACAAAAAATAAATGACTACTATAATATGACACAACATAAACAGACCCATTACCGAAAAATTGAAGGTTCTGAACTAGCTAAAAGCTAACCATTATGTATAATGAATTAGGTACAATGTGTGTACACTAATTACAATTAGTACATGATATAATTTATATAGAGAAAACCAGAAATAAGGTAACAATTGTATAAGAGAGATAGGGGGGGACTAAAACAATGTAAATAGTAGATTAAACACAGTCATATACCAATATTCTAGTGTAAAATTATGTAAATAGACATTACTAGTATTATTAGATCGCAATATTACTGTTTTAAATAAGAAAAATTAGTTTTAAGCACATTTATGAAAAATCAAATATGGACGCCTAAAGACGCCATAACGAGATATTGTTTAGGGAACAATTATTCCCAAATTTTGAATCAAACCAATTGAGATATGGACTCAGAGTGTTTATTTAAAAAGTGTTTTAATATAAATAAGTAAAATTTGGTGTAATAGACTTATAAAAATAAGATACACCACAGATAATTAATAAAATCGTTCTAGTGATAGAAGTGATGGACGGAAAATAATCATTCTTAGACTTAAATTAAAGCACAGGATGTCCGCAATTCACTGACATCAACCATTTAACGATAGGACATAGATTAAGAAAGTTATTGTGATTTTAAACTTTTCAATTAAATTTTTGTACCAGTGCTGACGTCACAAAGCCTCAAACTCAAAACTGAATTTGTTAAAAAACTAAATATTTTAAGAAAAAAAGGCTTTTGGGTCAGAGAGTATAGTTTTTTCAACCAATAGAATGAATGAACCTTAGGCAGACGAGAAAGAGACGCTTCGAGGAAGCATCACAGTTCACGATCAGTCTTTCGACGGAGAGGCCACGCCACTCGCCAACATGAAAAAGTTTTAATTTTGAATTTGTGCGCGGCAGTGACATTAAGTAAACCAACATACATAACCTTAACACTACACCAATATATACGAGTGAAATGTGCGGAGTTATTTATTTAAACAAGTACGATTAGTGTATAATGTCAATCGTACTCGCGAGTGTTGTGAAAGATAAAAAACAGGGAGTACAATTTTTATTTAAATAATATTGAAACAGAAATAATAATTTCGTAAACAACTAATTTTGATACTACGCAAGTCAGAAAAGGCGAAGTATCAAAAACTATGATTGAATTATCAGAATTAAAGGAAATATTAATTCACAATTATTAAAATATTGAAAAAATATTTTAATTATTTATCATTATTAAAAAATTATGTTTGAAGCATTTATTACTAAATACGAGTAATAACAATAGTCACTCAATTGACTAAAATTGTTTTTCTTAATTTTTCGATGTTTCAAAGTAGACATTATTAACTTTCATACGAAAGAATAAATGTAATCCTGATAATAACACATCAATATAGTACGAATAATGTGTTTATATTTAGATTAAGAAATAATAAATATTAAGAAATAGTAAACCATTATAACAATACCCGTTATAACATAACCTTAGAATCGTAACGTAACTTGTCAATTTCACTGTTACCAGTCTGTTCTCAAGTAAAATCCAAACCAGATGGAAATAATAACAAGAGTTTTTTAATAAATTTTTCTCTTGCAAATAGATAATTCTCAAAGCGAATTATTAAAATAAAGTGATACATTTTAACTGTACAAGCCAACGAGCTTGATAATTGTCAGACGAGTACTAAAAGTTGCGTGCGCATTCCCGCGTACGATAGTACCATAACTATCAGATATATGGTACTCATTTTCGATTTTTATATTTGTTTGTTTATTATTAATTATTGTTCATTTTATATCATTATTAATATTACATCTTGTACCTGGTATCATGCTACCTAAAAGAACCTTACGAATATGGTAATTCACTGATACAAGAGAACATAACCTCTTGAGATTAAACTATTGTACAAATAACAGGTTTACCAGCCTTGAGGCTGAACAGAGTCTTATTTTGAATTTTTAATTGTAATTATTATCTAAAAGGTTGTTAGCTATTGATTGTTCATTGTTCAAAGATTTTATAATATCTCGAATTGTTAATAAACCTCCACTTTTATTACCAGTGAAAAAGAGTAGCATTTCAATTCTAAATTAGTTCATTTATTTTTAATCAGTTCTACCAAAGGTGGCGGAAGAGTTTAAATAGATCTAATAATTCAGAATATTATTTAGATATTATTTCATTTATATTGTGTGTGATAACTATATTAAATATTCAACCTGAATATCTATCTGTATATAAAGTGTATGTATTTCAGCGGAACCGTCACTGAACAGGACTGAAATATCCACGTGTGGTAAGTGAGGGAGGTATATAACAGAGTGCGCGAAACATTTTAAATCAAAAAAGTGGATTATTAATACGCACCCATTAAACAATACAATCACACTAATAACCATAATAGTTACAATTACGACATTTTATAAAAAACAACTTTATCGTAGATACCGGTGCGTATCTGCACTCATACTACACCATTATAAATATAAACCTACATCTATTTAAACTTGTAAAAACTTGTTATAATACAAATCTTAGATAACAGTTGTGCATTAATTGCTTAGCGATAAGCTTGAATAAAGATAAGCTTTAATAAAGATAAGCGTTTAGTAGGCCAAGGTTGGCGTGCAAAGTGATTTTATGCATGATTGAAAATGTAAGCGCTGGCAATGTATTGCCCAAATATATTATATGTATACAATATTGAACGATATAAAACATGAAAGTACATAATTTGACAATGTTTAATAATGAATGATCGGAAACTCATCACATGATGGCCCGATAAATTGTAACCCTATGCAAGTCATAGATGGTTACCGTGAAATAGTTGAGGCCAGTAGACCTGTACAGAGTATTGCATACAATGAACAAATAAATTGTCACAAATTATACATGTTTAGACGTAAATCTAGCATGGCGTCATAAAGTTGAACGAGTCATGCTATACCTGAAGTTTCAGGAATTTACAATATATTGTTGTGTGAGAACAAGCTATAGATAGCTGACTGATTGCGAGCACATATGTAATGACATGTATGTCATAATTAAGCAGGAATAATAATTGTGCAATGCATAATCACAAAACACAAAATACCATATAAAAATACAATATAAAAATAAAATCTAGGCGTGGTGTGGTTACAGACAGTAGACACAAAAAACAATATGTTTTACATAAATGCAAGTTATATAATAAATACAATAAACACCAATTTAGTTAATTACAAATATGAATAAGCGCAATAGCATAAGTAACAAATACGACACTGTGGTTACAAATGTAATATATGAGTTGAACAATTGAGAAATACATTCATAGAACAATAAATCACACATATTAACAACTGTGCAAGAAATGCATACATGGTTGTATAACTGCAAACCATGCAAATATTATGTAACAAATTTTTATAAAACAATACCACCGATAACATGACACATACCCAATACCATCAAAATGTAAATGTGTAGGACATAGTATGCCACACAAAATATTAACATATAAATACAAAATAGCAAATATACCACCATGAAACTATGATGTGTATAGAGATGATAGCACAGTGCATGGTTGTGAACTTACAAGTCACATGCAAATTTAGTATAGAAACACGCAATGGTGTAAGTTGTCATGAAAATGTTGTGATGATACATATCAGAAATTAAGTTGACCAAATGGTCATATAATAAAGTAATAAAGCCAATGGCCGAGTAAAATAGTACTGTGCTAAATGATCATAATAACCTTGTGTCAAGTCTCGTCCCGCGCTGGCAACAGACATAGCTTATGTACTGGTCTCCGCAAAACACCAGTAGGCGTGCGAATGTCTACGACTCTAATTAAGTTGTCTGGGCCGGGAAATGTGGCGGTAATTACACCAAATTTCCAGGCTAATGGAGGTAGGTTATCCTCAATAAGTAAAACTAGGTCCCCAATGGAAACATTATTCTTTGCGAATTTCCATTTGTGACGTTGTTGTAATTGGTGTAAATAGTCGCGAGACCAAGCCTTCCAAATGCCTTCAACCTTCCAAGGGAGTCCAAGAAATATGGGTCACAATTACCAAGATGCTATGGCCATGGTCAGGAATTATGGCAAACCTGACTTATTTGTAACATTCACGTGCAATCCTAAATGGAGGGAAATCAGGGAAAACTTACTTCCCGGTCAGCAACCATGCGACCGGCCTGATTTAGTAGCAAGAGTGTTTGAGTTGAAACTGAAATTGCTACTTGAAGACTTAACCAAACACCACAGATTTTAACGTGTTAGGACTATGCTCCACGTGATCGAGTTCCAAAAACGTGGTCTACCACATGGCCACATATTGCTATTCATGGCCCCGGAAGACAAAGCCTGGGAGAATGAAAGAATTGACAAAATTGTCTGTGCAGAAATCTCTGATAAAGATGCCCACCAGAGGCTACATGAAATTGTAAAATCCTGTATGATACACGGCCCATGTGGTCCATTAAATCCAAATGCACCGTGTATGGAAAACGGCAAATGCACAAAAGAATTCCCAAAAGATTTCTGTGCCGAGACCAACAGCAATGTCAATGGTTACCCAAAATATCAACACCGAGATGATGGTAACTTTGTTGAACTTGGGGGAACAGATGGGTGGTGCCATACAACCCATACCTGTCTCTGAAATACAATGCCCACATTTACGTAGAGATTTGTACCTCAATTCAAAGTGTTAAATACCTGTTCAAATACGTTTACAAGGGTCATGACTGTGCAAATATTCAATTCGTTACTGTTCCCACAGAACAGGAAACTACTTCCTGAATGGGACGAAGTAAAAAATTACTTGGAGACCCGGTATATAAGTGCACCTGAAGCATGCTGGAGGCTCAGGAAATACAAAATGCACCACCAAACTGATCATGTGGAAAGATTAAATGTCCACCTTGAGGACAAGCATACAATGTTTTATACCAGGCAAGGCAGCTGAACCTGTACAGCAAAAAGCCACCAAGTCCAAACTTCTGGCTTGGTTTAAACTTAATCAGGAAGACCCTAATGCCCGAGAGTATTTATATATTGAAATTCCCGAACACTATACCTGGGATGACAAAAATTCTAAATGGAAACCACGTCTTAGAGGACATAAAACTACAATTGGCAGAACGTTTGCCGTAAGAACCATGGATAGAGAAAAATGGTTCCTCCGAATTCTCCTTCTCAATGTTAGAGGAGCAACATCTTTCAAGGACCTAAGAACGGTCGAAGGAAATCCTATCCCCTTTGCAACTTTCCAAGAAGCATGCATTGCAAGGGAATTAACTGATGATGACTCAGAATGGGATACTTGCCTAACAGAAGCTGCAACCCATCAAATGCCAGTACAACTCAGGCAGTTGTTTGCATTTATTTGTATCATGTGTGAGCCGTCGGATGCAGCAGCATTATTCGACAGACATAAGGACAGTCTTATGGAAGACTATAAGAGACGCTTTTCTGATGGAGAAAAAGCTCTCTATTTGACACTTAAAGAAATTGAATCTGTCCTTCAAACACATGGAATGTCATTGGTAGATTTTGGCCTAGAACTTCCAGTCGGCACCTATAACAAGCCAATCCATTCTGGAAAATATTACGATCCAATTGCCGAAAAAACCATGTTCTAAGAAAAGTTTCAAATGCTCAACCCAGGGCAAAGAAGGGCTTTCGACAAAATCAGGGAAGCAATTGAAAACCCTAACTTACCCAAACGTCTATTCTTTATTGATGGACCTGGCGGAAGTGGTAAAACCTTCCTTTACAACACAATCATGCACTATGTGCATAGCAAAAATGAATTAGTCTTGCCATGTGCATTTACAGGCATAACAACAACTTTGCTTGAGGGAGGCAGAACTTCCCACAGTCGTTTCAAGCTGCCTATTCCAATAAATGAAACATCAACCTGTAATGTTCGACATGGGACTAACACGGCAAATGAACTGGAAAATGCCAAAGTGATAATCTGGGATGAAGCTTCAATGGCCCCAGCACATGGAGTAAATGCAGTTGACACACTGTATAAAGAACTCTTAGCTGAAGATCCAAAAGTTCCTTCTAAAAAACCATTTGGAGGTGCGGTCTTTCTTTTCGGTGGAGATTTTAGACAAATTCTCCCTGTTGTTCCACATGGCAGCAGAACCGAAATACTTTCTTCATGCATGAAGAATAGTAAGTGTTGAAAAAATATTCAGGTCCTAAAGTTAGACCAAAACATGCGTGCCAATGAGGACAGTGTCCCATCAGAACACCGAGGCTTTTCCGATTGGCTTTTAAAACTTGGGAATAGAAAACTCCAAGAGCCTGGATTAGAGGAAGGCATCTTCGAAATTCCTCCAGTCTGCATTGAAAATGGATGTATTGTTGATGCTGTCTTTCCTGAGGTCATCCAGTCAGGAGATGACAGCATTGCTAACCGTGCAATCCTGATTCCAAAAAACCACGAGTCACTTGAACTTAATGAAAATGTCCTTAGACAAATTCAATCTGAATTGAAATGCTATACCAGCATAGATTCTATTCAGCAAGACAGTGCAAATGCCGAGGAGGCAGCAAACTATCCAATGGAGTTTTTGAACAGCTTAACACCTGGAAGTATGCCTCCTCATAGACTTAACTTGAAAGTTGGTGCAGTAGTAATGTTGCTACGAAACCTTGACTCAACAAGAGGTCTTTGCAATGGCACCAGAATGGTCGTCAAAGCAAATGACGTCAAAAGTCATTGACTGTGAAATCCTGACCGGATCTTTTAAAGGTACCAGGGTATTTATTCCAAGAGTTATTCTTGCACCCAGTGACCCTGACCTTCCCTTTATATTAAGACGAAAACAGTTTCCATTTAGACTTGCTTTTGCTATGACCATCAACAAACGCCAAGGACAAATACTGGATTCAGTTGGTATTTATTTGCCATCTCCAGTATTCAGTCATGGACAACTTTATGTTGCATTTTCAAGAACAAAATCCTTTCAGCAAGTCAAGGTAAAGTCTTAGGAACTGACCAACAAGGCAACTCAAAGAAAGACCACAGAGTTTACACCAAAAATGTGGTCTACAAAGAAGTTTTCGCCCAATAATTAAACTTCATAGCCAGCCGTGGCTTTATCAATATGTGCCAATAAAAATGCTCGCCACCTGGGCGTAGAACGGGTACTTCAGCTAGTATATTATATTTATATAGATTAGTATTAGTAGAGATTATACCTTCATGGCTATTTAGATGTTTAAAGAAGAGAAACAACTTATTTGTAGGAGATGAAGTTTTCATGGGAACCTATTAGTTTCCACTTTTTATATTAAGTAGAACGTTAGTTACCTATAAAATTGATTAACCGAGGTCAAGTTCAAGTTCAAGAATCAATTGCTTGAGAAATATAAATACACTGTGGCACTGAACTTTTAATAGAAAATTAGGCTAACTTTGTGATTTTGTATGTAGGCTACTCGTACATCGGATGTTGTTTTGGTAAATACACAGCCAATTTCCCAACACTTTCAATAATCAAGAGAGTCAGGGATTCAGCAGCGTTAAAAAAATTGAAAACCGTCTGAACAAAAGAAAGTGAGATTTATTTTAAAAAAATTACAGGGGTGTTTCAGCCAAAAATATGATACCGAATCTTTTGATAAATCAAAACAAATTTATGATTACACCTGTTTCAGGCACTGAAAACGTTAAAATCTATAATAAATTTTTCTTTGATTTTGAACCCTTCATATTTTAAATGATATACAAATTCCTGTTAAAAATATTACCTGGTACTCTCTTGGTGTGAAGGTTTTGGTATATGCATTGTCACAAAAATATGCCATTGAATATATCTGAAAAAAATTCCAATAAACATCTTTGAACACAAACATATTTTATTTTCTTTTGAGACTTTTGTCAAGTTTGTCAAGGTTTAGTCCTATAAATCTGAATTTCGAAAAAGTAACTTTCCTAAAGTAATATAAAAACACCAAGTCCAATAACTTCATAACAGCTTCATGAATCAATGTTTGTTTTTGCTTTACTATTTCAACAGGACACAGTTCCAACCTACAAACATGTATACTAGGCTACCTGAATATGCCTTAATTTTAATTTAGGTATTATTATACTGTACATGTTGTTTTTTCTTATAACTGCACTGTTTGCTATCCTTGTTGTGACATTTATCTAGATTTTGTGACACACACACACAAATACGTGTACTCTATAAGAATTATGTATAATGGATACATTATCGAATGAATAACTGAAACCATAGTCCTGTTTACTTTGTACACAAAATTTTCGGCAATCTGAACTTAGTATTCTCGACTATATTTTTGACATACCTGTTAAAAACACATTTGTTAACAAATGACCAATATATACCATAGTTTTAAAAGCTACGGAATTTTGAGAACCGCATGATAAAACATTCACTGCCCTAAGTAAGCTAACAAGTAACATTTAATTTTAAATTTGTAAGATCGGTATCTAGTTGTTAAGAACAAACCTTAAAAAGTCAATAAATTCCTCCCAGCACCTAAAAATTTTAGCGTATTTTATGAGGTCTCATATATAATACAAACCCTTACACCGATCTAGAAACGTTAACAAATTATAAAACTGTGTACACTTAACCTACACTAATAATTTTTACACGCTGCTAAATTTAATGAACGTTTACTAAAACTGTAAGTTATCATTAATAAAAACATTTACGGTATACCACATTTACTCTAGTATTTAACATATTTTATGTTTGTATTACAAAACGTGTACATTTCAAAATATTAAGTACTTTCTTTATTCTATACTACTGGTTTAATTTCTAACATTTCAGTATTTTTTATGCTTTTTGTGCGCATCAGGATGACCAACGAGTATCATAAAATAACTCCCCGAGAATTCAAAATGGCCTGATTTCAACTAAAATATCTCCCATTACAAAGCGATCTTAATTTTAAAAAACCAACAAACAAAAATAAATATGAATCAATTATTAGTTTGTTTAAGAGCTAATGTTTTACCTCACAGTGATTTATACTATTACCAAAAAAAAATCTATTTACGCCATTTCGACACTAGTTGGAAATGTTCTATAATTGTATCATACTATTATGTTATATTCACACAAATTTTAATAATTAAAAGAAAAACATGCACATTTATCTGGTTTATCTTTATAAGACAAATTATAAGTTACCCAAAAATGGTATCAATTTCCAGAAAATAATTAATAAATTGCTCACTGGCAACCCTGGTGAGCATATACTGGCGAGACCTGAACACTATATGGCTGCAGTCACAGCAAAAGAGTACCCTACATATGTGACACACGAATCGTTCTTAATGCAGTGATGGACAACAGTCGGATGTTGCCATGTTGACCATCTTTGTTGGTAAACTTCTAAATACAGAGATAGTCAACTTCCGGTAAATACTAAGTAAAAGGGAGGGGAGTGTGGTTGTTCATCTTTGATCTCTGTAGAAAAGCCCGCCAATTAATTTTGTCCCAGCCTCGCTGTCTGCGGTGAGCGGAGGCGTAGTTTCAAAAATATATTTCGCTATGAAAATAATTTCAAATAGCCTAATAACTGTATGAAACAGATTATAATTTAGTACATTTTTAAATGCAAAAAATAAAGATCTGATGCTTTAAGGCCTTTTATAGGCTATATAATATTAACTAGTTATTTTCAAAAATTCGTGGGGGTTATGTGTAAGATGTACAAATATCGTAAATGTTTTTATATGGTTGTAATGGATTTAAAAAATAAATGACAGTTGGTACTAGAAGAAACCTACGTTTTAACGAAAATTTCCGTAATTAGTGCACAAAAAACGGCTGTACTTTTGAACCTGAGACCATGCTGAATCATGATTCCCTATTACCATTCCTCTTCCACTATAATTCTTATGCAGTTTCCATTATTTTGTAAGAAAGAACGTTGATATGTTCAATGGCGATTTTCCTCTTTCACCTTTTAAAAGCATAATTGTTATTCAGTTTCCTTTCTTGTTCTGAATGTATGGACCGAAATTATAACCTAGTTCCCATTTACAGCACATTATTACCTTACAAAGACGAATTTAAGTAAATCTAATTTATAACGAAAGAAGTACATTAAAATCCTCACTTCAACCTAATGCAATAAAAACCAATGTGCAAGTTTCTATCAATATGCAAATGATTAATTATTAGTAATTGGTTATTGTGGAATTTTATGTTGGTCTAAGTTAATGAAAAAAAAATTGGAAGAACCACTTGAAACCGATATAAAATGACTAGCCTATATTGCATTAAAAGATGTCAAAGAATATATTTTGCGTAAAACTGATTACAGTAAGGACCTTTGTTTATGAATAGAAACAAATAAAGACTCCATACTTAGGCCTAGTTTGTACCATTAAAATTCACAAACTGATAGATATTATTTCATAATGTCTATTGTTATTAAAAAGATTGAAATAACAAATGTATAAACAAAGTTTTGTATATTCTGAATACAAAAATTAAATATTTGACATTTATAGCCTTTTACAAAGTGTATAGAAACTTGTTTTCCGTGGTGTAATGATTTGTTTTATATTTAAACATTATTATTTGCCTCCAGAAGTGGTTAAGACTATAAAACAGGTTAATTACCTTCTGTCACGCTTCTTAAAATCCGAATACAGGATTACTCAAGTTTCAACAACTAATGTGTCATCATCAGATCCTCATGAATATAGTTAAAATACATTTGTCGATGTTTACACATCTCGTCGAATAATAATAAAAAAACATCGACAAATGTATTTTTAACTATATTCATGAGGATCTGATGATGACACATTAGTTGTCGAAACTCGAGTAATCCTGTATTCGGATTTTAAGAAGCGTGACAGAAAGTAATTAACCTGTTTTATTGTTTTATATAGCAACTTCTCAGGTTCTAATAAAAATAGACACTCACGACCCACAGTTCCATGATTATTTTCACACATCATAATAAAAAACATGTTTTCATACTCTTAACAAAAAAAAAAAATCAGTAGCAACATACATTTATTATGAGAAAATATGATTAAAAATTGTAACCTACTATTACTTATATGTGAAGAAAACTGGTAACATTTGGAAACAAGAAATCTTCAATTCTCTTCCTATTTGTTTTATAATAAACTAAAGTTTCTGCTGCAGGTCCATTGCCTATTTAATTTATTATAAATAATTATTCCTGTATTTTGTTAAGTGATATTTTATTAATATATCTGCTTCCTGCTCATGGCAATGTAACTAGAGTAGGAATGCCCCCCTGGCTCATATGTGCAAATAATTTTTTTAAGTGTAGAACTAAACGTCTTTGTGAGCACTTTGTATCATTGAAATTTAGTCAGAGTCTAATGAGCAATTTGGCATAACCTAACTTACTACATTTAAGAATAACTTAATAGTGTCAGTAACCTTTATTTTAATTCTTGGATTTATTTTAACATTAAATACATCTTAATTAGTGCAATAGCAGTATTTTTGTGTCTCACATTACACTAACTCAAAGGAATTTCTTGTAACAGTTCAAACAAATGTTGAAATTGTGTATTTCTTTTCTTTCAATTCACTTTTTATGAAAACATGCTTTACATTAATGCTTCTAGGCTTACTGGTATTCTATATTTTCAATCAAATGTTCAATATCCAATAGTTAGAATTTCATGGAACTGTGAAATTAACAATCCTATGACTAATGTACTACTTACTTACTAGCCAACGCCCACCCTTGGCTGTTGGGCCATTAGGCGGTGCGCTGACCAGTAGAGACGTGAGAGCCTTGCCGTATCATCTTTGTCTTGGACTTGCATGTCTGAGAGCAAGGCTGGACATGTAATTAGGTGATCCGCATTCATGGAAGCGTATCCACAGAGAACACATTCAGGAGACGACAACACGCCGATGCGGTGGTGGGAGGCCAGGTAGTCATGACCGGTTGTAGTTCTAAAAAGAGCAACAGTAGTTGCTCGGGGTAGAGTTCTGTTGATGTTGCCCATAACCAATAGAGTCCATAGAGTCTATGGACCCACTGGTTGCCCATAGTGTCCATAACCAATGTTGCCCATCTTTTTCCCACACAGGCACTTAATTGTTTTTCTTTTAGCACCTATGACTAATGTGTGGTTATCAATCTATATTTAATTTGTCTTAAATAGAAATAATTTAGTTCAATTAAATTTCTGAGTTCATTTGTTTTATTAATAATTTTAGTAATTTGTATTTTTGTTTATTGAATGATTCCTTATCAGTTTTTCATCTTTGTGCTGTCTGTTTTCATTTCAAAACATTGGATTTTATTATTCTACATTCTATTCATCTGTAGCACTGTAAACACTATAGTCTTATAATTTTGGAGGTAGGTCTCCTTCTCTAGAAAGCTTTGTTTCAGAAACTGTCAAAGCAGTTCACTCTGTAACACTCTATAGACTTCAGTTAACTTTATTTTTGAAAAGTGCTCAAGTATGTATAATTTTATTTATGTAGGCCTATGTTTTGCTCGAGTATTTCCATTTGCTTTAATATTTTCTACCAGAAAATGGATCAACATGGCTGATGAGACTAGTGACCAACCAGCACAGTGATTGTAACATGTCACGCTATGACTATAGAAAAGACTACCAATATATGGTGTGTTTCTATATCCAGTTAACACTATTGTCAGTTGCTAAGAAAATAAGTTGAAATAAGTTCTTTTTACGGTTCTCTAATTTCTTGGATTTTGTTGTCCATGACGTGTCTGTTAGTTAGCTAAATATAATTACTTCTCCCTTTTTACAGTTCATCAATTTGCATTCTCACAGTCTTTTGAATTGTTCATAAAATTTCCATCTAGGATTATACCCACCCATACACTTAACCTGTAACACTTTATTAAGATACAGATTTATCCCTTGTAGACTCATCTTCCAATCCCTTGAAAAACTAAAAGTATTGTGTGGCTCTGGAATAGGAAGTCAAAGAAAAACAGAATTCAGGTAGCAAGTTTCCATTATTTCATGAGATATATCCTAGAAGCAAACTGTAGCTTCCAGTTATTGTTCCTGAGAAACGTTATTAAGGGGTTTGTCAAAACAAACAATTACAAGCTCACACTTCTCAGCAGTTAATAAAAAAGTTTTGAAAAGTGTACCTAACCTAAAAATATATAGTTGAGTTATTGGAAATGAAATATGAAGGATTGGAGAATGTTTATTGATTAAAAATTATGTATAGGTTTTAAAATGAAATAACTGCAAATAATAGTTATTTCAATCTTTGTTATTACATTGCATGCAAAAATATTGTTTAAATATCAATAATAAACACCTCTAAATCTCAATTTATAATAATACCATTCATTTCCAGTTACTCCAGCCTCTTAGGGGCAACTGTAAACATGCGTTTTCTTTAGCTTTTCTTTATACGTTGAAATACTGGAACAACTGTAAACTAGTTGACGTACTATTTTGTGTTGTGTTCTTAATCCTAACTGCATGTTTACAATTACACCAGTGGCGGCTGGTGAGATTTTAGTTTGGTGGGGCTGCACTACAATTTTCAACTTTCAACATTTACCATTATCATATATTAGTGAAATTTATATACTATTACTAGGTCTTTTACCTGTATTGAAGCTGAAGCTATGACAAAACATTGATCCAATCCTCTTTGGTGCTGCTGCTGCTGTTGGTGATGATATTTATGATTATGATTAATTATGATTTAAGTTCCAAACACTAAAGGCCTACACATTAAAATTCCAACAAATTATAATTTTTAATTTACACATTAAACTTATAGACATCAAAATTTTCAAATGAAAATATAATAGTGTGTTATTTTCTTAAATAAAATCTGAAATAAATCGCTGTTTCTTTCACAATTTTATTTAAACATGAAGTCCATTCTCCTTTCTTTGCAACTGGAAAACTTATTTATAACTTTGTCATTAAAATTAATAATATTTTCAATCATTTCTTTTTCTGTGCTTAACACTGCTAAAGCAACAAGACGTTCTTGTGTCATTGTACTTGTTAGGAAACTCTTAACTCTTTTCAACATGGAGAAGCACCTCTCGGGCTCAGCAGTATTCATGGGAGTAGTTGGAATTATTTGGAGCAGAGTGAACACTTCTGTGCAGGACTCAGTAATTCCTGTATCCAACATGATTTTGTAAGTTTTCATAACTTCTGAATTACTGCGGAATTCTTGCCTCTCATACAAAACAGATAGTTCAGTTTCCAAACGTTCTTTACACAAGAAAGGGTAAGCTTCAATAGTTTCAGCAAATTCGGGTGAAGAATTTATATCGTTTTGGAGAGGGAGAAATGTAACAGTTTTGCTGCTGACAGATATTTATTAAAAGAAAATCTCTTTTATCTGATAACAAATAATACCACACACCTCCTTTGCAGAGACAAGATTACGCGATAAACGTTTTCCTTTTCTTCATGATTGAAGTGTCTTCTTATTGGTCAGTAACAGAAAGAAGTCTATTTCTTTCATTCACGATTGCCTCGAGAAATTTATTTACTGCATTATAGATACTACTGGAGTTTGCATTATGATGCTGTAGCTGGTTATATAAAATATCCACATGAGACATGATGTGCTGAGAAAATTCTAGCCAAAAGTTGAAGTCCTGGTCATTCAGCATACAGAGAATACCTGCAGCCACTTGCAGAGTGGAATGATTTTGGTCAATTTGAAGTTTCTCAAAGCATACTATTAGACTTTCCTTGTTTCCAAAAACGGTGTTCACTAACCGGCTTTTAAAATTCCATCTTGTGTTTGATACTCGATGTATTCGTTTAGAAATGCTGTCTAGAATAGATAATCGTGAGGGTCTTCAGCCACTAAGTTTATTACAAATCATAAAGAAATGTTGTTCTGTTACATAATACAACAAGTAATAGAATAAAGTTTTTATCCTTTTCCAAACACAGAAACATTTACAGGGAATTCATAGACAATGTGTCTGTTAATTTCTGGATTGGGCAAATCTGTCAATATTTGTTCAAAGCTTATTTTCATAATTTTCTTTGAATATAACTTTGTAGAAATGTCCATCTTTGGATTGATATCCTGTGGCATAAATTTCTCCCTCACCGTTATCTACTTTCTACACAACAAACATACTTGCAGTGAGTTTTATTTCTTGGTTCTCCAGCAAAAACAATGAGAATAAATTTTCGCGGTTGAATCTTTTGCCACTCTGGTACTTGATAGTTACTTCCATGGTAGTGTCTTTCAAAACACTTATTGTGAATTAATCTTTGTTATAATCAGAGTCATCGCAATAAATACGATGTTGTTTACAATTTTTATTACTGTATGATCAAAATACAATCCTCTTCTTAGATTTGTTTTTCTGTTAACATTGTTTCTGCTAGATATTTCTTCTTGCTCTTTTACTCGACATTGTCTTCAGTTCTTAAAACATCTATGTATCTTCCAGATTTCAAGCAAGGTATCTTTCTTTTTGTATAGTGGGATCTTTAGACATCAAAGACTTTTGAGTTTTTATAATTTCTGATGTAAATATTTCTACGAATCTAGTTGATGTTTCTGGAGTTGAATTTTGTTGTGGCATTTTAATAGGTGTCTTCTCAATATTGTTACTTGGTGGAGTACTTATCTAAGAAGCAGATGTGCCTCATCAGTAGAGTTGCTTGCAGATGAACTGAACATACAATATGTATAATAGCCCTACTCTTCTTATACTCATTGCGTTCTTTTGGACTGAAAGCAGATTCTGAAACATTCTTCCGACTTGAAAAATTCCTGTTGTTAAAACCAGCTATGACTTTTTTACTAATCATACCTTCTCTCCACACTTGGCCTAATAGCGTAGAAAATTCACATTTTGTCAGTGGACAAACTTCTTGTCTATCAGTCTGTTTTTTTTTCTCAGTCAAGCTTATCAATTTTTTCTCTTAAGAAATATTTTACTGAGTCAGAAACACATTTATGAATTGGTTGAATTTTATCAGTTATGTGAATTAGTGACAATTAAGCACCAACATAACAATACACCTGACTATTTATCAGATGCAGAAAGAAATTTTTTCACATCTGTTCTACACTAACATAGGACTAACAAAATATCTGGAAATCTTTTTACATAGGTTTTTGAATAATTTAATTAATTATATCTTTTGTAGAATATGTTTTAAGAGTGGTGAACTCATAATAGTATCTAGATTTGGTAAATTCTGATATTTAATAGTACCAAACAAAAAAGAGTATTTGAATAACAGCATTTACAATTACCTCAAAATCACATTTAGATTTACCACACTGGGCAATTTTTGTGGGTAATTGTAAATGCAGTATAGCTTGAAACTTAAAAAACCTTTACAGAACATCACAAAAAGTTAATAAAGACTGTTAGATTTACATTTATGAAAACTGAACACATCCACATCCCACATAACTCAACTCTGGCATCTTTTGATATAACCAATTTATACACTAATGTCCCCATCAAAGAAACCATCCAAACACTAGAACAACTACTCAGACAAAACAACACACCTGAAACACACATACAAGAAATCATCACACTGACCAAACTAATAACTGAACAAAATTACTTTACATACAATAACAAGATATACACACAAACAGAAGGTCTCCCAATGGGCTCCCCCATATCAGGAATACTAGCAGAAATATATATACACAACATAGAACAGAACCACATAATAAACAACAACAAATACACTAACAAAATTATATACTGGCACAGGTATGTAGATGATATATTACTTTTATTCAAAGGCAACACAAGACAAGTTGAAAACTTCCACAAATACATAAACACTATACACCACAAATTAAAATTTACACTGGAAATTGAACAAAACAATAGTATAAATTTTCTAGACCTAACAATTAACAAAACTAACAACACACACACGTACAAAATATACAGGAAACCAACCACAACTGACATGGTTATACATAACACATCAAACCACCCAACACAACATAAACATGCGGCCTTCAACCATATGCTCCATAGACTAACTAAAATACCCTTAAATAAACAAGATTACACCGACGAACTCAACACAATAAAATACATAGCAATCAAAAACGGTTACAACCCTAATTTAATAAACACACTACACAAACGCATCAAAAACAAAAACACAAAATACCATCAACACACAACACAATAAATACATCACACTCACATACCACAACTCCTACACACACAAAATCGCCAACACATTCAGAAAACACAAATACAAAATAGCATACAGAACAACCAATACCATTACAAAACACATCAATAATACAAACACAGACATAGACAAATATAACAAAACAGGTGTTTACAAATTAAAATGTAATGACTGCAATAGTTTCTACATCGGCCAGACAGGAAGATCTTTTTCATCCCGTTATTCTGAACATTTAAAAGCTCTAACCAACAACAATATACACTCCGCATTTGCCACACACATACACACAGAAAACCACAGTTACACCAACATAGACACCAATCTCGAAATTTTACATTACTTACCTAAAGGCCGAAAACTCAACACAACTGAACAATACGAAATGTATAAACACCACACAACACAACCAAACAACATACTCAACGATCAATTACAATATAAATCACATACACTTTTTGACACAATTTTACAAAAAACAAACAAAGTTGAATCCCTGCACCAATCCCCTTCCTCCACACACCACCCCCACTACACCTTCCACACAAAAACCGTTACGAAATGATGGCAGTCTGACTAAAAGCTGAAGAAGGCGGATACTTAAGCCGAAACGCGTCCGACGAAAAAAGTAAGTTTTTCACAAGATAAAGTTCATTTTTAGTAAAGGATAGTGCTATGAAAGAAGAGATGAACAATCAAGACAACTACATTTATGTTGTTTTGGTGCAATTTCTGTCCAAAAATCAGTATACTTTCAAAGTCATACAAGACTGTTTCACAGTATATTTATTTTAACATGAAAACTTTGGTTATAAATATTAACACATACGTTACCCTTATATTAGAAGCCCAGCAGCACTGCAGTTTTGAAGGGAACTTCCAACAGATGATGAAATGACAATATTGATTGTCTGAAAACTAAAACCTCCCTACCATTTACAATTATCCCACCTAACCCTATAACACATTCAACTTGTCCTTGTGTTTCATACGTCCAGAGGTTTTATGTGATTAGAAACAGTTGTATATGAAACTTTTCTAATATGATTAAGAAAAGTTCAAATCAGCTGAATGTCTAAAAAAGCAATAGTTATTTGCAGAATGCTGGGCTATTAAAACAATTCTGAACAGAATTATTGCTCTTAAAACATCATCCTTTATCAAGTAACTACTGAAATCTGCTTGTTTTCAACAGCAAGCTGAAGTTCCGTTATGACCTGGTGACACTACAAAAATTTCAAAGATTCACCTAGCCTTATTACACTAAACTGGGGTTGTTGATGGGCAGGATTAATATTAAAATTACTTTGAGATGCCTGTGAAGGACCAATCATGTTGCTATGACTTGAAAATAAAAAAAATCCAACATCTTTCAAAAAGAACCTTCCAAATATTGACATAAAGACTCATGTTTTACGCTTTCCTTACATATTATATTTTATGCCTATCTCTCGAGTTTTTGAGAAACTGTGAACACATAATTTGATCCAGATAGGACACTTATGAAATAATACTAGTTGATTCGAAAAATTAAAAAACAATATCTTTCTTTTTACGTATACATTGCACTTTTCTAGTATGCAACACTAATTCACCACATTGGCAAATAATTATACTTCTTAAAGTGCAATTAATTAATATATTTCTTTAATATTTATCATAATTATTGGCACAGTACATTTGACAGATAAAGTATTGTTACCAACAGATTACAAACTTGGTACCATAATGTATTCCTGTAAACTCATTAGATGATACAAGGCAAATAACTTTTTATCATAAATCATTTTAAATTAGTTTTTTACAGTTCAGAGACTACGGGGAAAAGAATAGAAAGGAGAACAAAAATTAGTTTCTGTAGTTACTTATCATTTATGTCTCCCTCTTTCAATACACGCCAGTCACTTGTTTGATGCTTCGCATTGCTGGCTAGCCTAATCACCTCTTGTATGAGTCCTCTTTGGAAGATACGTCTTCAATACTTACCTTTTGTTAGTCATGTTAATTACTATTTGTATTTGAGTAAATAAATATAAATTGTGCAACCAATTAAAAAAAGTTGAAGAAATAAAATAAAAACAATTTTAAATAAGAATTTTGTTTCTTCACTTTTTCTCAGTTTTGTTTTGAGTGAGCTCAGAGTGACCATACCTGTCAGTCACATCTACAGACACTTCTGCCTCATCTTCTTCACGGTTGGATATAAATTTGCTGCTGCCTTTTTTTAATGTAACTATTTCAGTTTGGAATACATTTTTTTTAAATACTTGTTTTACATATTGAAAAGCTTATTACTGTAGCACTGCACCAGCAACGGTGTAGTATGACTTACTTTATAATTATTGGTATATGGGTATAATTTTAATTTATGAATTTGTATATGCAAAAAAGTTATTTATTTGTTCAGTTCAATTTTCTACTGCACCAGTGCTCTGACATTGTGATAGTTGCCTTTTTTATACACAATTTATGTTGGTAGATGGGAGCTTTAGAAACCATTTTCTGTTTCTTAACCTTGATGGTGATACCTATAATGTACACATTAAATTTTCTATTAAGGACAGTGCCAAGTTTAAACACTGAAATAAACAGACTAAAAAAAAGTCTGGTGATTACTATGATACACAGAAATTACGACTATTATTAGTCAATGACAAACCAAAATTAAATGAATAAACTATAACGAACAGATTGCATATGCCAAAAATAAAGGGCCAATAGGAAATGTGCACAATGGTGACTAGATTAATGAAATAAAACGCTCATAGATGCATATATTTTTATTTACTTGTATTGCCCTGAGATAATTCCAAAGGAACTTGTTCATGACGTGGCATCCACGATCTGGATAATCTTTTCCTGACTGGACTCTTTCTTACCAGAATAACTCGAGGAAAGCTAAAATTTGATTTAGCACTGAGATTATATGTGGTTTCTGGAGTACATTCTGTAAGATGTTTAGTCAGAAAACCTATTATACTGGTTATAAAATATCCTGTGGTTACTTGTACCCATGATTGGTGCAAATGAAAGTTGTACAGTAATTTTTTTCATCAATTCAGTTACTGAGCATGTGTGAAGCAATTATCAACCTCTAAGAATTAGTTTCTGAATAAACATTCACTTAAAAAAAAATGTAATTCTTTTTGGGATAAAGTGAAATTATTCTTAAGCATTTTTTTTTACTTCATCTTTATGTAAGTACTTACCAAATACATAAATGAGATACAAGCCATCTCATCAATCTGCACATGTTAAAGTATAGTTATATATTAAAACATCTTATTTCAAGTTACGTTCAACACTTCCACATACATTTGACAAGTGCAGATATAATGCCAGAGGAGTACTCATCGTCAACAAGTCTGTCTAGTGACCTGTCAACAAATTATTCTGTATAACGTTATGTAACTTTTTGTGCGCCAGCATCTTAGCTTGTGATGTGATTGTGATTAGATTGAATCTTAGATTATGATGGACCTAAGAAGCCACAATTTGGTACATTACAGTTTGAGGGTAATCAGCATGTGAATAAACTTTATAACATAAATACAAAAAATTTTAATTTTGAAAACTTTTTAAATTTTAGAAATTTAAGAATAACCTGAACTGAAACTTAAAGTTTACACTGTAAAATAATACAAGAGATATTTATGTAGATATATGATTATCTACTTAAAATTTCTCTCTCTCACACACACACATACACCATATAGAAATAGTTTGTTTTCCATTTAATAAAAGTTACTTGATTATGTTAAATAGTTGGTCCCCTTTTGAATGAAACCTGTTTCTTCAATTGACAGTAAGATACAATGTCACCTTCTTACCACTCGGGACTGTTTACTTGTGGCTAGCTAGTATTTCTCCCAGAACACAATATCTGATGTATACAATTTTTTAGATAAGGAAGGAATATGCATTATGATTAATAAGGTTAGTCATATGCTTACAATGTACATAACTGTTTATTTAAAAAATTATATACAGTAACAAAACAACAATTACATGAATTATAGACATGTTACATGAATAACTGCTAGAAAAAATAATACATGAACAATAATTACATGAATTATAGATATGTTACATGAATAATTGTTGGAAAAAACTGAGAATGAACAGAGTTACAGTGGGGTCGAAAGATATATAGGATGGAGGACTACAGAGATATGAGACTTTGTCAAATAGGTTTGTAAAGAAATGAGAAGACTTAAGGGTAAAGAACAAGTGATTATTACTATCACAAACATATCATAGTAGATACAGTAGAATCCCATTAAAACGCGCCAGCTTATTACAATATCTCTTGTAAGAGACGCTTTTTGTCTGGTCCCTACACGTCTTTTTAATGTTCATAAAATGTAATTTGAGATATAAATTTAATTACAATATACAAAGTATTATTATTTTTTAAGACTAAGAATTTATATTAAGTATGAAGGTCCAGAACTCCATGATAGCTGATAAAATTTCAACAAATCGCGGACCTTCTGTGACAACAAAAAGTTATTTCACATCACATTTTCTTACCAGTTATAACACTGTATATATACTTTCTATATTCATCTGAATTAAAATTCTCATCTGTTGCCTGGCCCAATAAAATTTTTTTCTGCATACAAACAACAAACTAACACACCGCAGCTTGAACTATTGTTCTGGAAAACATGTTTAGGACAGTTCACTTGTCAATCCTCAAGTGTTTCCCCCAAGATCTTAACTAACACTTATCTCCAATTACAGATTGATTTTTCATATATGGGTTTTACAGATTCTGACACTGGGCCATAAAATGACAACTGTTTTTTAAGAACATCAGGTACTAAAAGGACCCAATGATTACTGTCTGGATTTATGGGTATAATTAATTTTGAATACCCTTGCAACTCCATGTGGCACACAGACTCAAGTGCATAATCTAATGGAAATGTTTGAATCAATTAGGATTATCTACTGGACTACCTACTGGAAAGATAGGATATTTGTTACATATCTTATTTAAAAAAACATTTATTACATTATCATAGAGCCAACCAGTATGAAAATGTGGATCTGCTGAGGTCAGTGTATTCAGTTCGTTATTATTTATACATGTATCCAAAGATTTCAAATGAAGAGCACTGATGCTGTATCCGCAAACATTGTAAAGGGTACGGTGTATATCTTGTTCACTAGAAATAGTGTCAGTGAAACTTTTGCCACGTAGTAGCAAAGACTCCTTTATACAATTATACCGAGCAAAGTCTGTATTTTTAGTCTGTTTTTATAGACTTCTTTTCTTTGGCAGTTTGATAAAATCTCTTTTGAGGAGAAATTTTGATGTTTGGTGGAACAAAATCACGTGCCACTGAAGGAGGTTTACCATGTACACACTTTTGATCGTTGTTCAACATTTCACATTTTTGAACTAATAATTGTAAAGTGTTTTGCACATATGGCAGTAAAGATTGAGAATTTTTATTACATAGGTTTTTCAATTTATCTGCCAATTGACACATGGACTGAATTAATATGTCTGTATTTGCTGTTGCATTATCTAGGTTAACTGAGTTACTATTTGTAGTTACCAACGTTTCATCTATAGCTAAATCTGTACAATCAGAACTTATACATGATGGTAAAGTTAGCTTATGGGCTAGATAAGAATGAAGCTTGTGTATATGTTTGCACAATGAATTACTGTCAGCACATGAGCATGTATACATGTGTGAACACAAGCTGAAACATGTATATTCATTAATTTTATAAAACATAATTCTGGCATATAACATTTTCTAGCTAAACAATGGACTTTATAAAGGACTGTTGAGTCTGACTGACTCCTGACTTGCCAAACACTACAATTTCCAGTTTCAATTATATCAGAATCTGTTATTCGTATGCCTATTTTATGCCTTTTGTTAACTGCATTGGTATATCCTAATGGGGGCATCTGGATCAATCTTTTATATTTTACTGCTAAGTGTATAGTTTTATTAACTCTGAAAATGATGTTAATCAAGTTATCTAATCGCCTATTTACATTTCTTTGGAGGTATTGAGTTTTAATTTTATTATGAAATGATTCTAAAAACATGTTTGTGTCGGTATATCCATGTGAAAAATTTCTGAAACACATTGCCCACTTCTCTTTTTTACACACATAAATTTCTTTAAAATAATCTAAAACGCAACGAGCGGACTCGAAGTATTTATTAAAACAGGCTTCTAACATTTCATTAAAATTATTCATATTTTTTTCATGAGTTAAAAAAGAATCTAAAATTTCTGATGTCAGAGACTTGGATTTCACTTTGGTTTTAAGATTTTTTAACCAATTCCATTTCACATGCCATAAACAAAGAAGATGTCTCACATTTTTCCCAAATGCAGTTTCAACCGCATTGGCAATGGCTTCATCACCATCCATCATGACACAGTTTACTTCCATATTTGGAAATTTGTCAACAAAAATTTTTAAGACACATGCCAGTCATTTCATCTAAATAATTTATTATAAAATGAGCAACAGGGAACCCAACACCATATTCATCAGGAACAAGTAAATTTAATAAGTAAAATTTATACTGGTTGGTATTATAAGTTGCGTCTATACACAGTATTCTACCGCACCCACAACCATTTCTGCTGCTTGATATTTTGTTTGAATGCCTACAACAAAAAGTTCAGAACTGCGTGGTAAATTATTTAAACTGGAGGGCCCAATTATGGTATCCATTCCTTGAGGTTTATATGCTACAACTGGGTTGTAACTTTCATTTTTTAATAAGTTAATTAAGATATTTACAGATTCTGCATCATTTTTATTAATTCGTTTTTTCATCTCCAGTTGATACCTCATTTTAATTATCTGAGATGTTGTTATATAATGTTCTTTTACTGCAGATGTGTTATTATCATCACCAATGGAAGGCTGTAAATGTTCCTGAATAACATGTTGGCACACCTTGCTCTAAAAAGTGATATACAGAAGACTTTGTGGTGTTATCCCATCGATAGAATTTTACAAATTAAAATTAAGCTCATGGTTATGAGCATTAATGTATGTCACATGGATTCCTGTATCATCTTCTTTGACGTACGTTCTGGCCAGACAGTTTGTATTCGGCATACTACCAAATGTCCTTCTTCTATTAGTTTATTTATTTTTGTTTCGGGTCTACAAAAATTATTAAATTTGCAAATATAATAGGAAAATTTAGAGCCACTCACTGCATGGGCTGAACCCGTTTTTTTTTTTTACCATTGCAATGTGGTTGTCTTTACAAACAGCTTCCTTCCATGTGAGAAATGCTGCCACGTCCTTACAAACAAATTCCTCCTTTGGAATAATTTGGCCATGCTCTTTCTTCAAATGTTCTATGACATGGAAATATGTTCTAAATTTCAATGTACAATCTGAATGGGAACACGATACGGATAAACCAGACGAATCACAATGTTTTATATGTTTTGAGAAGCTGAATCTATTACTGTATTGAACATTGCAATCAGAACAGACCCTTGAGTATGTTATTTTAAGACGTGAGACACCGGTTTGTTTTGCACATGACGATATTAAATTATCTACTTTATGAGAATCATCATATTCAAGGGAACTGTTTAACGAAGATACACTTTCGTCAGCAGACCCACCATTTGTAAACAAATATGTGAGGTGTGATTTATGGTTTAGATTGTGATGGTGTTACATATGAAAAAGATTTATGTATCTCTGATGTGTGTTAAACTGAAGGTGATGTTACTGCTTTTGTGAATTATGGCCTTGTAATCATACTGTGTGATGTGTACGTATGTATATCTGCTCTATTTTATGCTGTGCCGCGACTAGTAAAATAACATCGCGGCGAGTTTTAATTATTTTTTTACGTCTATATTTTGCCTAGAGATAGTTTCTGCCGAAAGTGTCTGCTATGGCAGCGAGCCGTTCAGTTTTGCATTGTCGCACGATCTGTTGATTAATTGCCGTAACTACGGCCTCCCTTGAACGCTTTCCACATGGGGGGAAGCGTTCAGTTGCTTTTCGTTCCTCAAACTACTATCATCAGCACCGGCGACGAAAAGATTTCTGTCTGTCCTTCTACTTTCTGCCATGGGCGAGTAATTTTATTAAGGGCCTCTGGTGAGTTTCTTTTGATTGTACTTTGTTATTAAGTAAAATGAAAATGTGCGTAAATATATTTATAATTCTGATGGAATTGGATCAAGGTGTGTGCATGATTCTGGTCTGGTACAAACATGGTGAAGCCACGTGGCGAATTATTTTATAACTGCCTTAAACTGATTAAAAATATATATTTGTACACTAATTACATTTGTTAATTACTAAATTGTGAAGTATTAGTGTCAGTGGAATATTAAAATAACCACCGATCAATGGAGATTAACTTAAGTGTAATTGAGGCCACGTGGTGAATTCTCTGAAAGCTCTGCTATTATTAAAGTACTAGCCTTAACTCTTTGAGTAAGAAATGATTATAGCTTTTACTGTGGCACAGTTAATTAGTAAAATGTAATTGGTTCAATTGTCTGAGTCCCCGTAAAGCAACAAACAGAATGATTAATCATTGCTGGGCTCTCGTTCTGTCACTTAAGAGTGAATAATTCGGTTGGATGTTATAATATTGTAATTTGATTTACGATGCTGAATTACCGAGGGCCTCATGAATGTTTAAGCTGAACTATAGAAAATTACTGTCCTAAAATAAATGTATGTATAAGATTATTAGATACTGTTGCTATAAGATCTAAGGCAAAATAAATGTTACAATGGGCTCGGTGCACTTTATGCTTCATCTAGGCCATCTGCCTAGTCCTAAATGCCCCTGTGACTCTGGTATGTGATGTGGAAGTGTGTGCATGTACCCTATTTGATGTCCCTGGCTGTGTGGAGTGTGTATGTGACCTAACAACTTGTGCATATGATGTCCTTGTGTCTCTGGTATCTGATGTGGATGTCTGTGCGTGTTTCCCATCTGATGTCCCTGGTGGTATGGCGTGCAAAGAATTAATTATGTGTGTATTTGATGCTTGTGTCCGTGTGTGTCTGTTGTTTAACTGGATACGGAAATGATGTTCTGTTATGTGTGTCTGTAGTGCATGTCTGGTCTCTGTAGAAATTGGATAAATTTTTAGACCTATTTCTTGTACAGACATGAAAAACATTTCCCATTAAACATTGGATCCCTCGCTGTGTGATGTGTAAGCCATCACTGGACAGCAACTCCATAAACGGATCTCTTGAATGTAACATAAGACTTCCAGTTGTCTATGAATAGTCCTCCATATCTACAAACACAAAAAAGTGGAATCACTGTGGCAGTCACAAAAATGTAAAAATGCATTGCATTACTTAATTAACAACCTACTATGAGGGAATAAAATGCCAAAGTCATGAAAGTCAAGAGACATATTGAGCATAAAGAAGAAGTAAAATATTTATTTGCCAATAAACAGAAGTCTTTTTAAAACTATATTATCAAGAAAAATTCAACTAGTATTACTGTACGAATATTAACTGTAATTTTATATGAGTTATCAGATTTTTATGATCAGACTTTGGAATTTTATTAAATGATTTCTAAAACTTATTTTAACTCTTATTCCACCATACAGGTAGGAGAACAAAATTCGTCGGTCTTTGCCGCCGTCAGTTGTTTGTTGCCATTCGTCAGGTACACAAGCGCTACACCGACCATTACAGCCCTAAGTTAGTGAAAGTGAAGTTGTGTGTGTTTGATTTATATCCGAACAAAGTACAAATGTAAATCACAGAATAGTGCTTAATTCTTCAATGGAAAAGTTTTGCAGAAATATTTATAAAAACTTCAGTTAATTTTAAGTGAAGTGGGATTGTTTTGAGGTTATTTTAGTATATGTTTAGATTGTTACTAATGGCCAAATCACAGAAACGTTCCTGCGTATTTAATGAACACCTTCAAAGGGAATTTAAATTTATTAAAACGGACCCATCAACTTCAGACAAATCACGTGTTCTTTGCAAGACATGTGGGGTCCATTTCTCTGTTGCACATGGAGGAAGAAGTGACATTGCGCAACACACCAGATCTCAGAAACATAATAACGCTGAAAAATCCAAGAGTAGTTCGTCCAATCTGCAAACTTTTTTTACAAAGAAGGAAGATAATGATAAAGTGTCAGCCCAAGAAGGGTTATTTGCTTACCACTCTATTGCACACGGGCATAGTTTTAGATCAAATAATTGCTTATCTAAACTTATAAAAAAAACTGTATGAGCCTAAATACTCTTCAGGCAAAACTAAAAGTGAAGCGATTGTGTGTAGTGTTTTGGCACCATTTTCCTTAAGTGAAGTGGAAGCGGACTTAAAACAATGCAGTAGCATCTCTTTAAGCTTAGATGCATCTAATAGGAAGGCAGAAAAATTATTTCCCATTCTGGTCCGCTACTTTTTACCGCTTTCTGGTATTCATGTCAAAATGATTCAGTTCACATCTTTGCCAGGGGAAACTTCCGAAATTCAGAGCAACATGCTTGAGGAATTAATCAGAAAAAACAAAATTAGGAGAAAAAGTGGTAGCACTGTGCGCCGATAATACTAACACTAACTTTGGGGGTGTTAAAAGAAGAGGACAAAATAATGTTTGGCGTCGTGTGCAAGCAAGCCTTGGGAAAGAAATAATTGGCATCGGGTGTGGGGCACATATTGTGCATAACTGTTTACAAACTGCTGTAGACTGTCTTCCCTTTGACATCGAGAGTTTTGCTGTGAACGTGTACAAGTACTTTCATATTTACACGTGAGGACGGAAGAGCTGAAGGACTTCTGCGAATTTGCTGGTGTGGAATATGCCAAATTGTTGGAACATGGAAACACCCGTTTTTTGTCTCTTGGTCCAGCAATTGACCGAATTCTAAAGATATTTGGTGGCCTTAAGTCTTACTTTTCATCACAAGAAAAGTCTCCTGCTGTGCTAAAACAGTTATTCGAGGATCCGTGTTTTGAGTTATGGGTGATGTTTTCCTCAGCACAGATTCAGACCTTTGAAGAGGTCATTCTGAAAATTGAGAAAGACAACATCTCCGCAACTTAAGTGGCATGGCGTATTGACTCCCTGAAGAAACTGTTGCAGTGAAGGCAAACTGAAGGCTTTATCCCTACTGTTGTCAAAGAGAAACTGTTTAGTTTACAAGAAAGTGCAGAAGTCACACAAGAACATTTTATTGCTACAGTGAAAACCTTGTTTAAAAACCTTTTTGTAGACTATCTTCAAAATTGGGAAACCAGCTGTGGTGGAGCTGAAAAACTTCAATGGGTTTTGCTGCAAACAATTCCGTCATGGAATGAGGTTCGAAATAGCCGAGCTTCGTTTTCGGCTAGTCAAATCAAACAGATTACAGAAAACCCCATTGAAGAAACCAAGCTGTTTGACCAGTGGCAGTGTGTAAAAAAAATAGTTTCTGAGAACCTACCAGAGTGGAATCGGGTGGCAGTTGACAAGACAAACGTACCAGTTGAAGAAAGATGGAAACAGATTTTCCACAAGATGCACAGCCAGAACATTCAATTTGACGTTATTTTGAAGGTTGTAGAATTCACTATGTGCCTACCTGGAACATCAGCTCCAGTGGAACGAGTTTTTTCAATAATGAACAACATGTGGTCAACAGAAAAATCTCGGCTCCATATTTCAACTCTAAGTGCAATGTTGATGGTAAAAATAAACTTTGACCACTCATGTGAAGAGTTTTATCAAATATTATTGAAAAACAAAAATATTCTACAAAAGATAAGCAGTTCCCAAAAGTATTTCTGGTATGAGGAGGCGTCAACGTCATCGTCATCAATTGCAGGACCATCAAAACCATAAATATTTGTTAAAATACATATAGTACAACTGAAAAAGAACTTATGTTACTTTGAGCAAGCCATTCACTATACATGTTACATTTGATTAAAAATATGATGTTTACATTTACTGTGTATTAAAATGTGTTTATTACAAATAAAAAAATATAGGTAGTAAACATTTTCTGCTAATTGTACATAATGTATGATTACTACATGTTTCATAAATAAAAAAAAATAATGAAAGAGTGTTTTACTTTTATTTCATCATTTTAAACTTCTTAAATGAAAAAAGTGCACTTTCATGAAGTTGATTTCTAAATATTTATGGGACCCCCACCCACCACCACCGCCACCGGTAAGTCACGGCTGTCCCGTTTTGGGCAAACTAAATTATGGCCAGCCTAAATCTAGAACAATGATTAATTAACTGTAACAAAAACACGTGGTTTCAAACCCGATAGCACAAATGAAATACATCCCAAAATTCATAAAACTTTTATACTAAATTGGAGTTTTTTTTTTTTTAACAGAAAACTTTTACCGTTCACTCAAAATCATTGTAAATGGCACAAACGTAGAACAAAGAATAAATAATAACGTAAACGAACACGTGGTTTCAAAGCCGATCACGCCCCAAACTTCATGAAGCTTTTGTTTTACATTACGCAGGGCTGCAAACTGGTTTTGAGGTCTAAATTACTGATTTTACTGACTAAAATCACTGAAATACTGACTTCTTACTGACCTAAGATAAAATAACTGACCTCCATCGACCATATTAATATTAATTTACAAGTAATTAGAGACAGTTTAAAACATATTTTTTATAATTGGCCACCCTTCTCCCCACTGAGCAGCTGTAAAACAAAATCTAACGTACAACGGCATTATTTTAGTTTGAGACTTATTAAAAAACATTAAAAACTAAACATTGTTCAAGTAAAATCAGCAGGCATATTGTTAACTGGTTTACAGCTACTCAGGCCAATTTCCCTTGCCACCATTATAAGTTAATTTTGTATATTTATTTTATTGACATATTATTCAGCGCTTAACTTACATCTTATATCTAATAAAACTGTAACATAATTACCCATCTTAAATATTCCTAGAATAATATAATGTACATACCAAGAGAACGTTAAATATCCTTGGTACTCTATGATCAGTCTGCTTAAGAATTGTAATTGAAACTCATTGCTTGGGTTTTTTATTGAAAAATGAAGTAATTAGTGAAGATTTTCTTTTCTCAACATTTTTCTGAATTTTTTCCGCATCATGTCTTTTTATGTCAGCTTCTTCTTTAACTTTCTGAGCACTTTCCAGGATTGCCTGTGCAACATTAGCCGCAACAAGATCCTTATTTTTAATAGCCTGCTTTAATCTTCCATTTGCATCTTTTAAAAGAGTATCAGCTACTTTTCTTTTCTCTTCTTCATCACTTTTCAGTTGTTTTAATACTACTTCTTTTTCATCAATACCTTTCCTCTCAGCTGAGAGTTTTTTCTCTAATTCGTTTTCGGCAATACGCTCTTTCTCCTTAGCTTCTTCTTCTTTCTTTTCCTGTTCTTTCTTTAAACGTTGTTCTTCTAGGTTATGCCTATGATGTATATAGGCTGACTGAGCGAGATTCAAGAGCTCTTTGTTTATATGAACCAAATGTACTTTTCCATCATAGAGTTTATGCAACTTAACGTTAAGATAGGCATCCAGAGTTCTTTCAGACATACTTGCCCGATCAGAGGTCATAACTCTCTGTGAGCTTGAGAAGCCTCTTTCCACATCTGCTGAACCATGAGAAAGAGATAAAGCTGCTTTGACAACCTTAGAAACAAGTGGGTACTTAATCTCACCTGCCTTATCAGTTTTCTTAAAAAACTGGTTCCAGTAAACATCAGTGCGATTGCTCTTGCTATGGAGCTCATCTTCTTCCAAACTCAGTAACTTCCATTCATCAATAAGGGAGGCTATGTTCAGATCAATAGGCAATGCTTTTGCCACTTCAACGATGGACTTCCAACTATTGTCTTTTGTTCTTTCGGATGGGATCAAACATTCAAAATGCTTCAATAAAGGTTTTGACGTCAACGAAGACTTGGTAAAAATGTGTTTACAACTAGCAATGAAATGCTTTTTTGCTTGGAGCAGAAATGCAAGTTTGTCCTTTTCTGGTAACATTTGTAATTCTTTTACATCTAATCCACAGTTTACTTCTTTAAGAGGAAGAAAACGTTTCTCATCATTCAAGGAATCTAACGAGAAGATAACCTCAGAATGACATATACGAGTCATTAGTCTGCTTGTTAGAGTTTTGAGGTGATCATACAGAAGGTGAATCAAAGGTTCTTCTTTCTGAAAGTGACCAGTAAACTGTGAAAATATGTGAGCACTGGAGCAAGCAAAGTTTATTTCCACTTTCATTGTGTTAACTTTCACAAGACTAACAATGTTCTTGTATTTGGATGATATCATTAAATCACTTTTATATTTTGGCACAAATACCATGAAATACTTCGTGACTGCTGGCCACTGTTCTAGGAGTCTTAAACCTGCTGACTCCAAAGACAACCACCTTGAAGAAACATGTTTGATGAACCTGTGCTTAGGTAGCTTCAGATCATTCTGAATTTTTTCAAAATCTTCCCATCTCGAAGGCCAACCATCAAAAAAGTCATGAATAAGGAATATCAAATTTGAAGCGTTATCACCAAGTTCTTTCATACCGCGCCTAAAAGCATTGTGAAGTATGTGAATGTTGCATGTACCAATGTCAACCATTCGTTTTTTTCTTAATAAAATAAGAGATTCATTCATCAGGTTTGTAACTGCTTTATTGACATTGGGCCCATCATTAATGAGCATCAGTAAGTTGGTTCGCAGTAAGGTTGTGTTATCTATAGCTTCACACAGCTTATTATACAATTCATCAGCGGTAGCTGACCCCATAAAAAAAGTCTGCAAATGCCTTTTAACAATCATTTCTTTAGATGGAGACCAATACTTAACAACTGTTTGAAGTTCTTTTGATGAGCCAGCATTAACAGTTTCGTCAAAACATAATGTGAAAAGAGCACCATCCATTTCATTCAACATTTGCTTTTTAAAGAATGGTGCCAGAGCATCAGTTATCAAGTATTGTGCCTTTGTTCTTGAAAGTGAAAAATCTGTAGGAACACTTGATGGAAACATCGCTTCAAAAGTCTCCCGAATGTCTTCACAGGATGGAAGCAAAGGAAAGTCCGCTGCAACTGTCTTCATTACCCAAATAAGTTCCGCTTTGGCTCCACTATCTCTAATGTTGTACAACTGAACCGTTTGCTTGATTGTTTCACCAACACTAGTAGATGGCGCACAGTCTTGTGAACCAGCTGTGCATTGGCGAACTGAAGTCAGGTGAAGTTGTGAAGAGGAAAGTTTTTGTTTACATTCTTCTTTATGCTTCCGAGAAGATGCATGCTGTTCCACGGCTTCATATCCCCACGAAATATTGAAAGTTTTTACACAAAGGGTACAGAACATCTCATGGTCACTGGCTTTACGTCCCCACTCAGCAACAATATATCCATTACAGTCAGACTTTCTCAGCCAGTCACTTTTAAATTTACACCTGCCCATTTCAAATACTTTACACAGTAAGAAATTGTTTTTAAACACTTAAAAGTCCCAACAAATTATTTGATTTCAAAAAATTATAAGGCCGGTACGAAACAACGGATTAAAAAACTTTGGGTGGTCGCTTTCTTCCCTTCAGTTCCGGTTGTATTCTTCTTTCTTAACTTTGAACCAGTGTAGTAAGTCTATGGAAGCTCTAACAATTTTTTCAGTGATCTTTCATGGATATTATCGGCCTTATAAATTATACCAGTAAACCAGCACGTGAAACAAAAACACAGATGAAATGTACTGTTAAAAATATTACGGTGTTATAAAAATCTGTTAGTCCAACAGGAATTTATAGCACCAATATTGCGCCCTCAGTTAAACATCATTGGGCAAACAGTACATTCCAGACTGCTTTTACTTCCATATTCCTTAAGGAATGGAAGTATGGTGATGGCAAAAAAAATCGTGTTCGAGATTATTGCAGATTCTGATTCTACTACACTCAAAACATGAAAAAAAGTCGTTTTCCGAAAAGTGTCTGTGTGTGTGTCTGTCTGTCTGTAGATTTTTTTTCTATGGCAAACGATAACTGCCGCAAATTCAAACAGAATCAAATAATTTTTTGCATACAGCCCTGATTTGTAGAGTACTCACGACCTATTGTTTTTGGTGAAGATCGGTTGAGGGAAAGGGGTAGTTTACCTGCAACGGTTTTTTTTTATCAAGGGAAACTTTTTTTTTTGGCAAACGATAACAGCCGCAAATTCAAACAGAATCAAATACTGTTTCGTATACAGCCCTGAATTGTAGAGTTCTCAAGACCTATGGTTTTTGGTGAAGATCGGTTAAGGGAAAGGGGTAGTTTACCTGTAACGTTTTATGTTTTAACAAGGGTATTTCTTATGGCAAACGATAACAGCCGCAAATTTAAACAGAATCAAATAATTTTATGCATACAGCCGTGATTTGTAGAGTACTCAAGACCTATTGTTTTTAGTGAAGATCGGTTGAGGGAAAGGGGTAGTTTACCGGCAACGTTTTTTTATCAAGCGTATTTTCTATGACTAACGGTAACTGCCGCATATTCAAACAGAATCAAATAATTTTTTGCATACATCACTGAATTGTAGAGGACTCAAGGCCTTTTGATTTTGGTGAAGATCGGTTAAGGGGAAGGGGTAGTTTACCTGCAACCTTGTACGTTTTAACAAGAGTAAAGTACATGAAAATTCATTTAAACTTTTTCAAACAATGGTAATTGTTAAAAATAAAATAATTTTGTTGCCAGGCAATAAAATTATAATTTTTTCATTTTAATGTAAATCTGTACATAGTATAAAGTAAAGTCGGTGCGTTTTCTCTCTGTGTTTTAAATCGCTAATCTCAGGAAGTACTGAACGGATTTTATTCAAGTTTTCGCCAATAGATAGAGTGTCTATCGAGGAACATTTATGTGTATAATTAATACATATATGTTGTACATTAGCTTAGCTATCACGGTTTATGTCAAGTAAGTGGTATAGTTTACATCTTATATATAAACATCACCATACTTCCATTCCTTAAGGAATATGGAAGTAAAATGAATGTTTCTTTGTTTGTCCCGTATGCGTTCCTATACCATTCATCCGATTGCGATGAAACTTCGGTGAGTTGTTGTGCGCACGTCCGCGAAGGTTTCTTCCACATCTCCTCCTAAACCACTGTACCGATTTCAACCAAACTTGGCACAAATATTTTACGCAAAGGGAGAACCAACATAGGACAAGTGTTTTTTCGATACGATCCTTTGGGGGGTCCTTTGGGGTCTTCCACGTCTCCACCTAAACCATTGGACCGATTTCAACCAAACTTGGCACAAATATTTTATGCAACGGGAGAACCAACATAGGACAGGTGTTTTTTCGATACGATCATCTGGGGGGTCCTTTGCGGTCTTAAAAAACTATTAGATCTGGTTACTATGGCAACCCAATAGAATAGATTCTGTTCTAAATATATTATCGCATTAAATTGAAGACCACGCGAACGAAGTTGTGGGCAACAGCTATTTATTTTTAAGAAGCCTACTTTAATTAAACTTTATTAATTAAACTAACATTTTCATTACGTACAACGTGAAACTCCGTAGCGAAGCACGGGTATTCTGCTAGTCATGTATAAGAGAAAATATATCGTGCGTGGCAGGCAAGCATATCTCAGTTGTGTACTGTTTACGTTTCCATTTTATTATTATCACTACCGCAATAAAAAGGCAGGGAAGACACACACACACACACACACACACACACACACACACACACACACACACACACACACACACACACACACACACACACACACACACACACACACACACAATTCGCGTTATTTCTGGCCTCATTCATGTTTATTTTCTTACATTTGCACGGTTTTTAAATGGAAAGTGCCGAACCCATACCAACATAACGCATGCAAGCCGAAAAAGTGTCCAGCGTGGATAGCGATTTGCTTCCTGTGGATCGCTGGGCAGTGTAACTGCACGTGTTTACAGAGGAACGATTCATAGACAGACTTTTCGTCTTTAGGGAATGAACCCTCTGCAAGATGCTGAGGGTCCATGAGTGACTTCGGAGCGCTCCTTCTTTTCCGCGTGTTTGTTCTGTGAAACGTACACTGTAGATTCGCAGATTTATTCTAAGCAACGCTCAATAGGAAATGTTGAAAATTTTTGTCCACGGTGAACCCTCATACACACTAAACCTGCTCTGATGTTTTAATTACGGACATCATAATATTAAAACTTTGGAAACTTGAGCACTACTTAATGGAGATCAACCATTAACTTATACAGGGTCCGCCAGTGAAGCGGGAAATTTTTAAAGTCCAGTAGTTCATTTTCTGCTCACGAGAGGGCGTGGAGGTTTTCGATTGTTGTTTTATATTTAATGCCATTTGTTAAACACGGAGCAGTGGTCCGGTGCACAGCGTGCTTTCTGCGTAAAATCGTTTTATAAGAATGGTGACTGTGTGACTTCTGTACAATGATTGTTTCGTAATCATTTCAATATTCCACGACATGGAAGAGTGCCGTCCGCTCATGCAATTATGTCATGGGTGAACAAGCTTGAAGAAACTGGTTCCACATTAAACTTAAAGCATAGAGGAGCAACAAGGTCTGTAAGAACAGAGGAAATCATTGAAAGAGTTCGAGTAGCATTGACGCGTAGTCCACAACGTTCTGCAATGAAACGTGCATCCGCACTAAACATTAGTGAAACATCGTTACGACGAATTTTGCATAAAGACTTATCTTTTCATCCTTACAAAATTCAAGTAATCCAGGAGTTGAAAGATGGCGATATGCTGACTCGCAGGATTTTCAGCGAAGAAATATTGCGACGTGTAAATGATGATGAAAACTTTATTCACTGCATGTTTATGTCAGGTGAAGCACATTTTCATTTGAATGGATATGTAAACAAACAAAATAGTCGATATTGGAATAATGAAAACCCAGGTGAGTTGCATGAAAAGCCATTACATAGTCCGAAAGTTACGGTGTGGTGTGCAGTTTCATCATCTGGCATTATTGGGCCATATTTTTTCCAAAACGATAGAGGAAACACCACAACTGTCAATGCAGACCGCTACACACACATGGTCAGAACATTTTTGATGCAACAGCTCCCTAGGTTTCCGGAAATTAATTTTCTCCAGCAGGATGGGGCCACAAGTCATACTGCTCGTGTGTCCATGGCTGCTTTAAGAGAACTCTTCCCGGACGGACTCATATCCAGATATGGCGACATCTCGTGGCCTGCAAGATCCCCAGATTTGTCCGCATGCGACTTTTTTCTTTGGGGATTTCTGAAGAGTAGGGTGTACATTGATAGACCGCACACCATACCGGAATTAAAAACGAATATCAGACAAGAAATTGCACGGATTCAACCTGACCTGCTTCGTCAAGTGATGGAAAATTTTCGGTCAAGATTAGAAGAATGTTTACACAGAAATGGCTCTCACTTGAGCGGCGTTATTTTTAAAAAGTAAAATAATGGCATACTTTACTCAACTCAAATCTGTAAAAAAAAATTCTGATAATAAATGTTTCATGAAAAAATGGGTACTTTTAATTTTCCCGCTTCACTGGCGGACCCTGTACAAGCCATTAATTTTATGCATATTTTTTATATATATGTGTACAACGTTATCGGCAACAAAGAAGTAGTTTTTGTTAAAATTCCTTCCCGGGATATTTGGCCGTAGTCGAATGTTTTCTACAAAACCAGACGTTTCGGCAATGCCATTGACTTCCATCATCAGTGAAAATCGAGTGTGATAACGTGAGGTGTGGTATATGTTAGTGACCACGGTACTGTGGTTAAGGCTGAAGCAGTAAGTAGAAAGAAGTAGTAGTGGTAATATTTCATTTGGAAAATGATTTTAAATATAAATCTTAGAATATGGAAGTCATGTATGGTTCTCCATACCGATATTTTTCTATGACGAACGATAACTGCCGCATATTCAAACAGAATCAAATAATGTTTTGCATATATCACTGAATTGTAGAGGACTCAAGGCCTTTTGATTTTGGTGAAGATCGGTTAAGGGAAAGGGGTAGTTTACCTGCAACCCTTTTACATTTTAACAAGAGTAAAGTACTTAAAAAATCATTTAAACTTTTTCAAACAATGGTAACTGTTAAAAATAAAATAATTTTGTGGCCAGGCAATAAAATTATAATTTTTTCATTTTAATGTAAATCATGTATGAGAGAAAATATATCGTTCGTGGCAAGCAAGCGTATCTCAGTTATGTAATGTTTACGTTTCCATTTTATTATTATGACTACCGCAATAAAAAGGCAGGAAGACACACACACACACACACACAAAATTCGCGTTATTTCTGGCCTCATTCATGTTTATTTTCTTACATTTGCACGCTTTTTAAATGGATAGTGCCGAAACCCATACCAACATAACGCGTGCAAGCCGAAAAAGTGTCCAGCGTGGATAGCGATTTGCTTCCTGTGGATCGCTGGGCAGTGTAACTGCACGTGTTTACAGAGGAACGATTCATAGACAGACTTTTCGTCTTTAGGGAATGAACCCTCTGCAAGATACTGAGGGTCCATGAGTGACTTCGGAGCGCTCCTTCTTTTCCGCGTGTTTGTTCTGTGAAACGTACACTGTAGATTCGCAGCTTTACTCTAAGCAACGCTCAATAGGAAATGTTGAAAATGTTTGTCCACGGTGTACCCTCATACACACTAAACCTGCTCTGATGTTTTAATTATGGACATCATAATATTAAAACTTTGGAAACTTGAGCACTACTTAATGGAGATCAATCATTAACTTATACAAGTCATTAATTTTATGCATATTTTTTATATATATGTGTACAACGTTATCGGCAACAAAGAAGTATTTTTTGTTAAAATTCCTTCCCGGGATATTTGGCCGTAGTCCAATGTTTTCTACAAAACCAGACGTTTCGGCAATGCCATCGACTTCCATCATCAGTGAAAATTGAGTGCAATAACGTGAGGTGGTATATGTTAGTGACCACAGTACTGTGGTTAAGGCTGAAGCAGTAAGTACAAAGAAGTAGTAGTGGTAATATTTCATTTCAAAAATGATTTTAAATATAAATCTTAGAATATGGAAGTCATGTATGGTTCTCCATACCGATATTTTATACTGGAATGCAATCTCACAATCTGCTTTTCATACCTAATCTTAATTATTTATTTCTGACAAAAAAAATTTTTATTATCATGTTAGAAAGTAAGGAAATAAAAAAAATGAATTGCCGGTATTGAGTAAAAACCCTTTCTTAAGAACCACTAAATTCTGCTTTAAAAAACTGACTTTACTGACCAATGTGAAAAATACTGGCTTTTTACTGACTTGCTCAAAAATACTGACTTCTACTGACTTTACTGACCAGTTTGCAACACTGCATTACGTTTTGGTCTTTTTTAAACATAAAATACTTCTAAACTTTACTCAGTACCTTATAACTGTTGGAAATGTCACAGGATTAATCTAGAACAATGAATTTTAACCTTAACAAAAACGCGTGGTTTCAATCACAACAGCACACGTACATCCTAAAATTAATGAAACTTTTACTTTCTGCAAACCGGGGGGGGGGGGGGGGGACATAAAAGACTTTTACAGTTTACTCAAAACCATTGCAAATTAAATAAACAAAAAAACCGTTAACCTACACGAACACATGGTTTCAAAGCCGATACCCATTTAGTATTTCGGTATACCAGTATTTCTAAACAAACACATAATAATACTCACCAAATTCCTGAAAAATTATGTACAAGAGATACCTGAAATAAAATTAACAATATAATTTAAATCCGTAGAAACACCTTTCCAAATTGATGCACACGAAATCACTAGACTAATTTTTAGGGCAACACAGAAATAGAAACATCCGGTAGCAAGTACATTTGTTTACCGCGTGTGGTCTGTTTAAGCGCTAGTTGTCAGTTGTCCATCACTGCAATAAGAAACAAAGTAAGACACATAAATACCGCCATACTGTGGGCGACTAAACGCGCGAATTCAAATTGTTCATATAAACAAATGCACGTATGCCCTAAAAAACTTGAGTCGTTTTGATGTATGTTGTTGTCAGTTTATCATGTGTCTATTCAAAATAAAATATATACATGCAATTTACTATACCAATCAGAAGCAACATCGACAATTATGATAGAAAAGTCAATTAAGTTAAACGCCCTTTCTGGCTATCATTAACTAGTGAGTTTAGTCACCCATGTTGGTACTTTTACATTTCTTTCTAGTACATTCTGTGTGTGTGTGTGTGTGTGTGTGTGTGCGCGCATTCTTTTCAATATCTACTATATTAAAACCTTTCTCATTCATACTTTTAACTGTAAGTTCCTGTTTGGCACAGTTTTAGAATGTCAAAACCTTCTCTCTTTCTTTCAATATTCGACACAAACAACAACTTAGGTAAACACCCTTTTCGTCCCTTCCTATCACCGCCTATGGGCGGGGTCACTCACTCCTAGTTAAAAAACATTCCATATTTGAAATTTACTTTCTTCCTTAATGTTCTCTATCCACCAACTACCTTTACTTCTTAATTCTATTATAAAATATTTCTTAATTTTCAAATTTAGTTTTAGTATTCATTAAACTATCTAACCCTTTCTCTCTTTCTTTCAATATTTCTAACTCCTCTCTAAGCCTTCTTTCAACTGTATTACTCACTACTTTTAAAATTTCATAGTTTTCTAGAGGATTAACAAATTTATGGTTCTCTTATACAAAATGTCTAGCATATAACGAATTTGTTGTTCTATTACCTTCTCCATGTTTGTGGTCAGATAACCTTCATCACCTTTCATGGAATTGAAATTCCATCCTGTCCTGTCTCACCTAGGTACGCTTTGATAATTCTTTACATTTTAATTGAGGAGCTTATTTTCAAAACGGCCTTTGTCCACTCTTCAGAATTTGTGGGAAATTAAAAAAACATTTTGAGATAGAAAAATCTTGTATATAACCTCATAAATATTTTTAACATATATCTCTTATACTATCAGTTTTGCCTGTGCTAAAGCTATCCGTTTTTTATAATTCAATTAATTAATTTGGACATGGAACATTTTGAAGGTAAAGAGTGGACAAGAGACATTTTGAAAACAAAACCAATGGACAAAGGACAATTTGATTAAAAAATTATGACATATTTTTTTAAAGAAGCTAACCTTTTAATTTTTCAAAATATTAACAAAACTTCTAGATTATAATACTGTATTATGATTCTTGTAAAACATACAAATTGATAAAAACAAAAAACTTAAATTCAACTGTCTTTTTAGTGTCATTTATAAGAACAAACAAACTAAAAAAGACATTTACTGCATGAACTGAATGAAATATACTAGTCATATTATGTCATCAGCATCATCCATCATTCCCCCTTCCAATTCATCTTCAGAGGCTTCATCAGTTGTTGCTATGTTAAATATTATCTCACGGTAGAATTTCAAATTAGGATTTTCTTCCCATCCGATACCGAAGTGCAGGGTCATCAGCCAGTTCACATCTGCAATTTTTTGCCTCTTTACAGGAGCACCAAGACGAATCAATGGCAAAGTTTATTGTAAAATATCCACCTTTGCTTTTAATTACTTTTTTTTGACATTCCTATGTTAGTCTGGTACCAAGCCTCACCTCTGATAAGGATGGGTGCCGTAGGAGTTAAACCTCAAGTGATGACGAATCTCTTTGCAGATTAAAACTTGAAATGCCACTGTCCAAGCTTCTTCATATTCTGTTGGGACAAAAGCTTCCAGTCATAAACACACCAGTCATCTCCAATTTTGAACACTGTTCCATGCTTACTGAAAATTTTCCAGTATTCTTCATGATTGACAATTGTATCAAGATTTTGTAGATCAAGCTCTATCCTGCCGAACACCCTGTCTGGTGGAATGTACGAGTGTCCCGGTACAGGAAAAATCAGATGAATCTCTTTTAGATGGCAAGGGGCACATTTTGCAAGCCAATACATTAGCATATAAATCATTGAAGAGTTCTTGTTTTGGCCCCCACAGCCATCTGCGAAGAGCCAAAGAAGAGACACCTTCAAAATTCATGTTTTCCAATCTATGAAAAACAGCTGATGAAATTTGCGTTGATCCCTTAGGTGCATCTGACTCAGTCCAAGTTCTTGGATTTCATTGTCCATGACATGTCCATTACTTAACTAAATATCACTATAGTATTGACGACTCGGAACACTTAAGTTTTTTATAAGTAAAAACGTTAAGTTTTACCTTACAGCCTAAACCGGCTTTCACCTTTAGAAGGCTTATAAAAGGTGAGCCTCTGATGAAGCCTTCTAAAGGTGAAAGCCGGTTTAGGCTGTAAGGTAAAACTTTACATTTTTACTTATAAAAAACTTAGTGTTCCGAGTCATCAATACTATAGTGATATTTAGTCAGTCCAAGTATAAATAGAGACTTTGTTTTTTGGTTGTTTGTCAGTAGATGTTCCTTCACATACAGTAAAGTTGTATAAATACAGTTGCCTACTGTAATAGGCGACTTGGTCAGGCATGCGTGGTAAGACATGATTTTTCTGGCAGTCGAAGGAATTCGTTACTTAGCCATCATTCTTTCTTCTTAACAATGAAAAAACGCTTCACTTCATTTTTTGTGCAGTGTTTGCTCTGCAATACAAGATGTATCTCTTTTGAGCTCCTCTATAAGGTACTTTGAGCTCCTCTGCAAGCACTTCCTTTATATTTTTCATTAAGTTTTGCAACTGATAGATAGCTTGGCAAATACTGTTTTCTTGTACAGGCTTCATGGCAGTAGTGTTTCTCTAAGGGAACAAGGTTCTCTATGTATGCCTTTACTGCAGTTTTCTTGTCCAAAAAATGGTGAGATTTGCGGTCCCCACCTCTGTTTTCTGTGGGCAAAAGGCCAGTTTTAAAATGTCTTGCAAACTCTCTGAGCAAGTTTGTCATTAATTCCCAAAATAGCACAGAAGCTTTTCTTACAGACTTTTACAAGTTCTGTTTTCCCATTTACTGTTTTTGGGACAAGGAAATTATTAATGCTTTCTTTCTCCTCGAGGTCCATACGTTTTGGAGATTCGCTCTGAGGGTACTTGAGGATAAAACTGTCTTGTATTTGCTTGTTTTTCTCTGAATAGAAAGCTTGGTGGAACTTTCGTATGTCTTGCATAGACAGTTCACAACATTTTAGTGATTTACTGACAGGTTTACACTGCAGAACTTTGGGCAACGATTTTGATGAATATCGTTTCCCTTTGTCCACAACTCTCTTCCAGTTTTCTAGACGTCTAAGTTTTTTTCGCCCTTTACCCCTTTAACAGTTTATAATTTGAGTATTAAGGCTTTGTACAGTACACACAGATGGCACACATTCCAGCGCATTAGGTACAGACTGCATATCTTCCATTACAATAATAATTTAACAAGAATGTGATTACTGTACAAAAATAATGAAATAATAAAGTAATCTAAATATAATAAAAAGAATTAATAAATATATCTTTTAGCACAATTAAAACTCAAAACACCAAACTTCTATGAAATGCACAAACATAACCTATCGTCACAATTCAATTTAAAATATTTCCAGCTGACTATCAGGGTTACCACTCTTGAAACTATTCATGAAACATAGAGAAATGGTCTGAATATACCGGTATATTTTTTATTTTTTCTCAGTAGCAGCTAGAGTGTTTGGTTAATGGACATAAGACAATTTGAATTAAAATGGCCACTAGCCAGTTTAACACTCCAATGGATCTAAGGACATTTTGAAACAAAAGTCCAGGTTCTTCTGTCATTAAATGAAGGCCGCTATTTTTGGTTGGACAAGAGCCAGTTTGATTCCAAACCACATTTTTAAATCCAATTTTTATCTGTTTACAAGACGTTTTGGTGACAAAAGATGCCAGTTTTATATAGAGAAATGCATGAAGAAATTATACAGATCAAAATCTCGATTTCAACCTTGGACGGACAAAGGACGTTCTGAAACTAGCCTCCTCAATTTATAAACTCCGCTTTTCTGTAAGATTGAGATTCATGTTTTTCGGTATCCAGGCCACTTATATGTATATGAATAGTAAAATAATTTACCTCTTTTTTGTCTGTCTGGTGGCCTTTCCTTTTTATACATTACAACGCGTTTCGGGACATATGTCCCATCATCAGGTACAATCCCATGGTGAAGTTCGTTAAATGATTAAATTATTAAAACAATTTTACATACAATTTACACATGTCACAATAAATATAAAATATCTAAATGCGGGAACACAAGCGATGTCGTTGGTGCGCACCACAGAATACTACAGTCCACTGTTGTGCTTATGTTGTTATTGGTCGTGCACTATGGACCTTGATTTGTAGTCTTATCGCTGTGTTGTAAAGTGAATTGGTTTGAAAGTTCAGTTGTTCGTTTAGAAGGACTTTTTTAGTGTTTTTATTTTTAAAAGCCTTATATATTTCAAACTCCTCGACAGCACTCATATATCTTCCTTTTTTGCATATATGGAGTGGTTGATAGTTAGTCGTGAAATCAGTATAATTATGATTTCCATTTCCACCCCTTCTCACAAAAAATGGCAACATATATAAAATAGTACATAGATTCCTCACCATACCATTAGAAGACAAAGATTTTCATGAAGAACGTAACATGATTAGGTACATAGCTAAGGGGCAATGGTTATAAAAGCTCAATTTTAGACAGTTTAATCAAGAAACATCGGAAAAAGATAAACAACATAGAATTACAAAAAAATAATAGAAATATGATTATCATGATATATGATATATCATCAGACTATGGTAACATCCTACCAAAAATTTTAAATAGTACATTCAGTGAGATAAATATAAAAATGGCTTTCCGAACTAATAACAATGTTAGTAAGATACTCCGACCTAAACCATCAAAATCAGCTGACGACAAGACAAGCGTTTATAAAATTACATGCAATGACTGTGATAGCTTCCACATTGGCCACACTGGTAGAGCTTTTATAAAATGCTGTAAAGAACATTTACTTAAAAAAGACTTTAGCAAAACAATGTCAAATTACGCACATCACTTGATGGACAGAAATCATAATTATACTGATTTCACGACTAACTTACAACCCCTCCATATATGCAAAAAAAGGAAGATATATGAGTGCTGTCGAGGAGTTTGAAATATATAAGGCTTTTAAAAATAAAAACACTAAAGAAGTCCTTCTAAATGAACAACTGAACTTTCAATCCAATTCGCTTTACGACACAGCGATAAGACTACAAAACGAGGTCCATAGTGCACGACCAATAACAACATAAGCACAACAGTTGACTGTAGTATTCCGTGGTGCGCACCAACTACATCGCGTGTGTTCCTGCGTTTAGATATTTTATATTTTATATTTATTGTGACACGTGTAAATTGTATGTAAAACTGTTTTAATATTTTAATCATTTAACGAACTTCACCATGGGATTGTACCTGATGATGGGACATATGTCCTGAAACGCGTTGTAATATATAAAAAGGAAAGGCCACCAGACGGACAAAAAAGAGGTAAATTATTTTACTATTCATATGTAAGAGTGAGATTTTTCTCTATTTTTATTCCTTATCTTATCAGATGCTGTTTCACATTTTTAAATTGCTATATCTACTCTGTATTTTTTTAAACACTGTATAATTGTTCTGGCATGTGATCCTAAGCATGTCAAGAACCCTTTTGTTTTCGTTCATTTTTAGCTTTTTGCATGTTACTACTTTCCATAACTTTATCCACTATATTGTGTTACAGTTATTGTTCTTTACAATTCTCTTTATCTTTTTATCTCCCTATCTTTTGTTTCTGTTTCCTTTAAGCACTTTTGAGCTCTATAGCAAAATAAATTGATTGCCGCCATTTTATATCTATAAGGGTGGTAAGATTCTTTCAGTATAATTATATTAGAATACAATTCTTTCCTAAATATATCAGATTGAAGTTTTTTTTTTAATTACTATGTTTAAATTATTCTGATGTAATTATAACAGCTAGGAAAAGAAATGGTGCCTAAACCATTTTTTAAATATATCCATGGTAATCAGCGTTGTTTTTTGTCCATTTTCTTAGTGGTGAAAGTCAATTCAGAAAAGCATCTTTTTCACTTTTGACTGTTTGATCTGTCCATTCATACGCTGTGACATAAATTTATCCATATTTCGTAGGTATTCGACCATATAATTATGTTATCTCTTCCAAGAAACGCCACTTTTCTGTTTATTTTCCCATATATCCAACTAGGATAGACACAACGCCCATGAGAAAACCCTGTGATTGACATCCCAGCTTAGGAGTGAAAGCATAGGAGTATCTGGACTTTTACAACTTAACCCAGCAAATACAGGAAAGTGAAATTATATATTTTATTTCTTAGATTTCGTTGTCCATGACGTGTCCGTTACTTAACTAAATACAACTATTTCATTAACGACTCGGAACACGCATTGCATTGTGTTATTTTTAATTTTGAAAGACAAAATTAATGTTAACATCCTATTAAAATTTTATACCAAATGAATATATTTTTTGTGAATATATTATGTACGTATGGTGGTCTACTGTATTTACAACTGTTTTGTTACGTTTATTGGTAAGTAGGCCTACTATTAAATATTAATGTTTAATGATCTTTTCTTATAATACTGGAATTAAAGTCAGTTAATATTTATTTTTTATTGAAAAAGTAAAATCCCTTTATTAATGCTATCCCTACAAAGGGAGATCGATTATCAGAAAAAGTGGTTATCCAAAACTGCTGTGCCACAATAATTTCGGATTATTGATGTTCTTGTGCCACTGTATTGTCTTTCGCGCCTACTGATTACACTCATCACGCTACTGACTTCTTACCACATTTCATTAGCAAGACAACAATATGTTAATTGCCTAGAGAAATTTACAACACACAAAACAACATCACATCACAGTATCTGTTTATATAAAGTGTGTATTAAATATCTCCAGTATGATCATTTCCAAGTGATGAAATTTTAAATTTCTTATTACTCTCTCGCTTTTCACTTGTTACACATTACTCTCACAATTTCTTGTTGTTGCATATATAAAATATATTAAATACAACTTTTTCTTTAATGACTTGGAACACAAAGTTTTTTATGAGTAAAAACATAAAGTTTTACCTTACAACCTGAACCGGTTTTCACTTTTAAAAAGCTTCTTCAGAGGTTGCCGCTGGTAGCGCTGTCTGTCCTGTTGTGGGCGACGGAATCGAATTTTGAAAGATCGATGTTGTGTGTGGGGTGAGATATGTTCGAATAATGTGTGCGATTTGAATTGTGTCTGTTCGTTTAGGATGTCGTTTCTATTTGTTTTCGTGTGTTTGTATATTTCCAATTGTTCTAGAGTGTCTAGTATTCGGCCTTTTGTGTGTACGTGTAGAATGTTCATGTTATTGTCGATGTTTTTGTATGTGTGGTTTGCTTCAATAAGGTGGTTTGTAAAGGCGGATTCTGTACTGGAGTGGAGTGCCTTTGTGTGTTCAATGTATCTTTGTTTGAAGCTACGTCCTGTCTGGCCTATGTAGAATTTGTTGCAATTTGAGCAATTTAGTTTGTAAACACCGGGTAGATCGAATTTGTTTTGTGCTTTGTGTGTGTGTTCTGTTTTGTTAGTAGTTTTGTAAGCGATTCTGTATCCTGCTTTTTTGAATTTTTGGGCTATTTTTTCAGTTTGTTTGTTGATGTATGTTAGTGTTATGAATTTGTTGTTTTCTGTCTTTGTCTGTTGTTTGTTTTGTGTTTTGTGTAGGAGTTTATTGATTATTGTTCTGTCGTATCCATTAGATTCTGCTAGATATTTTATCGTGTTTAGTTTGTCTTTGTAGTCGTTTTCATCTAAGGGGATGTTGTTAAGTCTATGTATCATGGTTCTGTACTTCTGAGTTGTGGTTCTTGTCGTCTGGTGTAACAAGATAATATAAACATAAACAAACATAGACAAGATAACAAACATAAACAATATAATAGAAGCACATAAGACACCAGACAACAAGAACCACAACTCAGAAATTCACACAGTCATCAAACTGAGGGAAAAGGCACACAAACACAACATCACATTTGTAAAAGCAGACAAAGGCAACATGACTGTAATCATCTCCACTGACAACCTACACAACAAAGTACAAAACTTCATGGAACAGAACAACATCACAGAACTAAAACACGACCCCACCAACAGATACCAAAACACAGTAAAACAACTAGTCAACAAAGCCAAACACATAATGACACACAAACAAAAGCCCTACATGAAACAAATCCGACCATCAGCCCCTACCCTCTAAGCGCTACCCAAAATCAATAAAGAAGAAATTCCGATCCGCCCAGTTATATATTACCGTAATGCCCCTGCATACAAACTCACAAAACATCTAGACAAAATTATCAGACAACACACACAACTAGACAACAACATTGCAGTAAAAAACAACACAGACCTAGTAACAAAAATGAAAGAATACACATCCCTATAATGCCACGTTAGCCTCCTTTTACATTAAAAACCTGTACACAAACATCCCCATCTCTGAAACAATCACCATCCTAAAAAACAAACTCAAACAGAACAACACACCAGATGAATTTATCAATGAAATAACAGAAACTCTGAACATTATCACAAAACAAAACTACTTTACTTATAACAATAAAATTACACACAGAATGATAGTCTACCCATGGGCTCCCCCATATCCAGCATTCTAGCAGAAGTCTTCCTCCAACACTTAGAAAAAACAAAAATCCTCACAAACAATGACAGACACTCACATAAAATACTATATTGGCACAGATACGTTGAAGACATTCTAATACTATACAAGGGAAACAAAAGACAATGTGAACAGTTACTAACGCACATAAACAAAATACATAAAAACATAATCTTTACTGCCGAATATGAACACAACAATACCATAAACTTCTTAGACCTCTCCATCACAAAACTTGAACACAGGCACAAATTCAGTATATACAGAAAACCGATTACAACTGACACACTAATACACAACTCCTCCAATCACCCAATACAACACAAACTAGCTGCTTTCAGAATCATGATACATAGACTTAACAACATCCCCTTAGATGAAAAAGACTACAAAGACGAACTAAACACGATAAAATATCTAGCAGAATCTAATGGATACGACAGAACAATAATCAATAAACTCCTACACAAAACACAAAACAAACAACAGACAAAGACAGAAAACAACAAATTCATAACACTAACATACATCAACAAACAAACTGAAAAAATAGCCCAAAAATTCGAAAAAGCAGGATACAGAATCGCTTACAAAACTACTAACAAAACAGAACACACACACAAAGCACAAAACAAATTCGATCTACCTGGTGTTTACAAACTAAATTGCTCAAATTGCAACAAATTCTACATAGGCCAGACAGGACGTAGCTTCAAACAAAGATACATTTAACACACAAAGGCACTCCACTCCAGTACAGAATCCACCTTTGCAAACCACCTCATTGAAGCAAACCACACATACAAAAACATCGACAATAACATGAACATTCTACACGTACACACAAAAGGCTGAAAACTAGACACTCTAGAACAATTGGAAATATACAAACACACGAAAACAAATAGAAACGACATCCTAAACGAACAGACACAATTCAAATCGCATGCATTATTCGAACATATCTCACCCCACACACAACATCGATCTTTCAAAATTCGATTCCGTCGCCCACAACAGGACAGACAGCGCTACCAGTGGCAACCTCTGAAGAAGCTTTTTAAAAGTGAAAACCGGTTCAGGTTGTAAGGTAAAACTTTATGTTTTTACTCATAAAAAACTTCGTGTTCCAAGTCGTTAAAGAAATAGTTGTATTTAATATATTTTATATATGCAACAACAAGAAATTGTGAGAGTAATGTGTAACAAGTGAAAAGCGAGAGAGTAATAAGAAATTTAAAATTTCATCACTTGGAAATGATCATACTGGAGATATTTAATACACACTTTATATAAACAGATACTGTGATGTGATGTTGTTTTGTGTGTTGTAAATTTCTCTAGGCAATTAACATATTGTTGTCTTGCTAATGAAATGTGGTAAGAAGTCAGTAGCGTGATGAGTGTAATCAGTAGGCGCGAATGACAATACAGTGGCACAAGAACATCAATAATCCGAAATTATTGTGGCACAGCAGTTTTGGATAACCACTTTTTCTGATAATCGATCTCTCTTGGTTGGGAAAGCATTAATAAAGGGATTTTACTTTTTCAATAAAAAATAAATATTAACTGACTTTAATTCCAGTATTATAAGAAAAGATCGTTAAAACATTAATATTTAATAGTAGGCCTACTTACCAATAAACGTAACAAAACTGTTGTAAATACAGTAGACCACCATACGTACATAATATATTCACAAAAAATATATTCATTTGGTATAAAATTTTAATAGGATGTTAACATTAATTTTGTCTTTCAAAATTAAAAATAACACAATGCAATGTGTGTTCCGAGTCGTTAATGAAATAGTTGTATTTAGTTAAGTAACGGACACGTCATGGACAACGAAATCTAAGAAATAAAATATATAATTTCACTTTCCTGTATTTGCTGGGTTAAGTTGTAAAAGTCCAGATACTCCTATGCTTTCACTCTCAAGCTGGGATGTCAATCACAGGGTTTTCCCATGGGCATTGTGTCGATCCTAGTTGGATATATGGGAAAATAAACAGAAAAGTGGCGGTTCTTGGAAGAGATAACGTAAGTATATGGTTGAATACCTACGAAATATGGATAAATTTATGTCACAGCGTATGAATGGACAGATCAAACAGTCAAAAGTGAAAAAGATGCTTTTCTGAATTGACTTTCACCACTAAGAAAAATGGACAAAAAACAACGCTGATTACCATGGATATATTTAAAAAGTGGTTTAGGCACCATTTCTTTTCCTAGCTGTTATAATTACATCAGAATAATTTAAACATAGTAATTAAAAAAAAAAAACTTCAATCTGATATATTTAGGAAAGAATTGTATTCTAATATAATTATACTGAAAGAATCTTACCACCCTTATAGATATAAAATGGCAGCAATCAATTCATTTTGCTCTAGAGCTCAAAAGTGCTTAAAGGAAACAGAAACAAAAGATAGGGAGATAAAAAGATAAAGAGAATTGTAAAGAACAATAACTATAACACAATATAGTGGATAAAGTTATGGAAAGTAGTAACATGCAAAAAGCTAAAAATGAACGAAAACAAAAGGGTTCTTGACATGCTTAGGATCACATGCCAGAACAATTATACAGTGTTTAAAAAAATACAGAGTAGATATAGCAATTTAAAAATGTGAAACAGCATCTGATAAGATAAGGAATAAAAATAGAGAAAAATCTTACTCTTACATATGAATAGTAAAATAATTTACCTCTTTTTTGTCCGTCTGGTGGCCTTTCCTTTTTATATATTACAACGCGTTTCAGGACATATGTCCCATCATCAGGTACAATCCCATGGTGAAGTTCGTTAAATGATTAAAATATTAAAACAATTTTACATACAATTTACACGTGCCACAATAAATATAATATATAAAATATCTAAACGCAGGAACACACGCGATGTAGTTGGTGCGCACCGCGGAATACTACAGTCGACTGTTGTGCTTATGTTGTTATTGGTCGTGCACTATGGACCTCGTTTTGTAGTCTTATCGCTGTGTCGTAAAGCGAATTGGATTGAAAGTTCAGTTGTTCATTTAGAAGGACTTCTTTAGTGTTTTTATTTTTAAAAGCCTTATATATTTCAAACTCCTCGACAGCACTCATATATCTTCCTTTTTTTGCATATATGGAGGGGTTGTAAGTTAGTCGTGAAATCAGTATAATTATGATTTCTGTCCATCAAGTGATATGCGTAATTTGACATTGTTTTGCTAAAGCCTTTTTAAGTAAATGTTCTTTACAGTGTTTTATAAAAGCTCTACCAGTCTGGCCAATGTTGCACGACCAATAACAACATAAGCACAACAGTGGACTGTAGTATTCTGTGGTGCGCACCAACGACATCGCTTGTGTTCCCGCATTTAGATATTTTATATTTATTGTGACATGTGTAAATTGTATGTAAAATTGTTTTAATATTTTAATCATTTAACGAACTTCACCATGGGATTGTACCTGACGATGGGACATATGTCCCGAAACGCGTTGTAATATATAAAAAGGAAAGGCCACCAGACAGACAAAAAAGAGGTAAATTATTTTACTATTCATATACATATAAGTGGCCTGGATACCGAAAAGCATGAATCTCAATCTTACAGAAAAGCGGAGTTTATAAATTGAGGAGGCCAGTTTCAGAACGTCCTTTGTCTGTCCAAGGTCGTAATCGAGATTTTGATCTGTATAATTTCTTCATGCATTTCTCTATATAAAACAGGCATCTTTTGTCACCAAAACGTCTTGTAAACAGATAAAAATTGGATTTAAAAATGTGGTTTGGAATCAAACTGGCTCTTGTCCAACCAAAAATGGCGGCCTTCATTTAATGACAGAAGAACCTAGACTTTGGTTTCACAAAATGTCCTTAGAACCATTGGAGTGTTAAATTGGCTAGTGGCCATTTTAATTCAAATTGTCTTATGTCCATTAAGCAAACACTCTAGCTGCTACTGAGAAAAAATAAAAAAATATACCAGTATATTCAGACCATTTCTCTCTGTTTCATGAATATTTTCAAGAGTGGTAACCCTGATAGTCAGCTGGAAATATTTTAAATTGAATTGTGACGATAGGTTATGTTTGTGCGTTTCATAGAAGTTTGATGTTTTGAGTTTTAATTGTGCTAAAAGATATATTTATTAATTCTTTTTATTATATTTAGATTACTTTATTATTTCATTATTTTTGTACAGTAATCACATTCTTGTTAAATTGTTATTGTAATGGAAGATATGCAGTCTGTACCTAATGCACTGGAATGTGTGCCATCTGTGTGTACTGTACAAAGCCATAATACTCAAATTATAAACTGTGAAAGGGGTAAAGGGTGAAAAAAACTTAGACGTCTAGAAAACTGGAAGAGAGTTGTGGACAAAGGGAAACGATATTCATCAAAATCGTTGCCCAAAATTCTGCAGTGTAAACCTGTCAGTAAATCACTAAAATGTTGTGAACTGTCTGTGCAAGACATACAAAAGTGCCACCAAGCTTTCTATTCTGAGAAAAACAAGCAAATACAAGACAGTTTTATCCTCAAGTACCCTCAGAGCGAATCTCCAAAACGTATGGACCTCGAGGAGAAAGAAAGCATTAATAATTTCCTTGTCCCAAAAACAGTAAATGGGAAAACAGAACTTGTAAAAGTCTGTAAGAAAAGCTTCTGTGCTATTTTGGGAATTAATGACAAACTTGCTCAGAGAGTTTGGAAGACATTTTTAAACTGGCCTTTTGCCCACAGAAAACAGAGGTGGGGACCACAAATCTCACCATTTTTTGGACAAGAAAACTGCAGTAAAGACATACATAGAGAGCCTTGTTCCCTTAGAGAAACACTACTGCCGTGAAGCCTGTACAAGAAAACAGTATTTGCCAAGCTATCTATCAGTTGCAAAACTTAATGAAAAATATAAAGGAAGTGCTGCAGAGGAGCTCAAAGTACCTTATAGAGGAGCTCAAAGGAGATACATCTTGTATTGCAGAGCAAACACTGCACAAAAAATGAAGTGAAACGTTTTTTTCATTGTTAAGAAGAAAGAATGATGGCTAAGTAACGATTTCCTTCGATTGCCAGAAAATCATGTCTTACCACGCATGCCTGACCAAGTCACCTATTACAGTAGGCAACTGTATTTATACAACTTTACTGTATGTGAAGGAACATCTACTGACAAACAACCAAAAAACAAAGTCTCTATTTATATTTGGACTGAGTCAGATGCACCTAAGGGATCAACGCAAATTTCATCAGCTGTTTTTCATAGATTGGAAAACATGAATTTTGAAGGTGTCTCTTCTTTGGCTCTTCGCAGATGGCTGTGGGGGCCAAAACAAGAACTCTTCAATGATTTATATGCTAATGTATTGGCTTGCAAAATGTGCTCCTTGCCATCTAAAAGAGATTCATCTGATTTTTCCTGTACCGGGACACTCGTACATTCCACCAGACAGGGTGTTCGGCAGGATAGAGCTTGATCTACAAAATCTTGATACAATTGTCAATCATGAAGAATACTGGAAAATTTTCAGTAAGCATGGAACAGTGTTCAAAATTGGAGATGACTGGTGTGTTTATGACTGGAAGCTTTTGTCCCAACAGAATATGAGGAAGCTTGGACAGTGGCATTTCAAGTTTTAATCTGCAAAGAGATTCGTCATCACTTGAGGTTTAACTCCTACGGCACCCATCCTTATCAGAGGTGAGGCTTGGTACCAGACTAACATAGGAATGTCGAAAAAAAAGTAATTAAAAGCAAAGGTGGATATTTTAAATAAACTTTGCCATTGATTCGTCTTGGTGCTCCTGTAAAGAGGCAAAAAATTGCAGACGTGAACTGGCTGATGACCCTGCACTTCGGTATCGGATGGGAAGAAAATCCTAATTTGAAATTCTACCGTGAGATAATATTTAACATAGCAACAACTGATGAAGCCTCTGAAGATGAATTGGAAGGGGGAATGATGGATGATGCTGATGACATAATATGACTAGTATATTTCATTCAGTTCATGCAGTAAATGTCTTTTTTAGTTTGTTTGTTCTTATAAATGACACTAAAAAGACAGTTGAATTTAAGTTTTTTGTTTTTATCAATTTGTATGTTTCATAAGAATCATAATACAGTATTATAATCTAGAAGTTTTGTTAATATTTTGAAAAATTAAAAGGTTAGCTTCTTTAAAAAAATATGTCATAATTTTTTAATCAAATTGTCCTTTGTCCATTGGTTTTGTTTTCAAAATGTCTCTTATCCACTCTTTACCTTCAAAATGTTCCATGTCCAAATTAATTAATTGAATTATAAAAAACGGATAGCTTTAGCACAGGCAAAACTGATAGTATAAGAGATATATGTTAAAAATATTTATGAGGTTATATACAAGATTTTTCTATCTCAAAATGTTTTTTTAATTTCCCACAAATTCTGAAGAGTGGACAAAGGCCGTTTTGAAAATAAGCTCCTCAATTAAAATGTAAAGAATTATCAAAGCGTACCTAGGTGAGACAGGACAGGATGGAATTTCAATTCCATGAAAGGTGATGAAGGTTATCTGACCACAAACACGGAGAAGGTAATAGAACAACAAATTCGTTATATGCTAGACATTTTGTATAAGAGAACCATAAATTTGTTAATCCTCTAGAAAACTATGAAATTTTAAAAGTAGTGAGTAATACAGTTGAAAGAAGGCTTAGAGAGGAGTTAGAAATATTGAAAGAAAGAGAGAAAGGGTTAGATAGTTTAATGAATACTAAAACTAAATTTGAAAATTAAGAAATATTTTATAATAGAATTAAGAAGTAAAGGTAGTTGGTGGATAGAGAACATTAAGGAAGAAAGTAAATTTCAAATATGGAATGTTTTTTAACTAGGAGTGAGTGACCCCGCCCATAGGCGGTGATAGGAAGGGATGAAAATGGTGTTTACCTAAGTTGTTGTTTGTGTCGAATATTGAAAGAAAGAGAGAAGGTTTTGACATTCTAAAACTGTGCCAAACAGGAACTTACAGTTAAAAGTATGAAGGAGAAAGGTTTTAGTACAGTAGATATTGAAAAGAATGCACACACACACACACACACACACACACACACACACACACACACACACACACACACACACACACACACACACACACACACACACACACACACACACACACACACACACACACACACACACACACACACACACACACACACACACACACACACACACACACACACACACACACACACACACACACACACACACACACACACACACACACACACACACACACACACACACACACACACACACACACACACAGAATGTACTAGAAAGAAATGTAAAAGTACTGACTAAACTCACTAGTTAATGATAGCCAGAAAGGGCGTTTAACTTAATTGACTTTTCTATCGTAATTGTCGATGTTGCTTCTGATTTGTATAATAAATTTTATTTGCATGTATATATTTTATTTTGAATAGACACATGATAAACTGACAACAACATACATCAAAACGACTTAAGTTTTTTAGGGCATACGTGCATTTGTTTATATGAACAATTTGAATTCGCGCGTTTAGTCGCCCACAGTATGGCGGTATTTGTTTGTCTCATATGTATCCTTTTCTGTGACTGCAGCCATATAGTGTTAATGATAGACTGCAGCCTTGTCAGTGTATGCTCACCAGGGTTGCCAGTGAACGATTTATTAAGCATTTTCTGTAAATTGATACCATTTTTGGGTAACTTATAATTTGTCTTATAAAGATATATGTGCATATTTTTCTTTTAATTATTAAAATTTGTGTGAATATAACATAATAGTATGATATAATTATAGAACATTTCCAACTAGTGTCGAAATGGCGTAAATAAATTTTTTTTGGTAATAGGATAAATCACTGTGAGGTAAAACATTAGCTCTTAAACAAACTAATAATTGATTCATATTTATTTTTGTTTGTTGGTTTTTTAAATTAAGATCGCTTTGTAATGGAAGATATTTTAGTTGATATCAGGCCATTTTGAATTCTCGGGGAGTTATTTTATGATACTGGTTGGTCATCCTGATGCGCACAAAAAGCATAAAAAATACTGAAATGTTAGAAATTAAACCATTAGTATAGAATAAAGAAAGTACTTAATATTTTGAAATGTAAACTTACACGTTTTGTAATACAAACATAAAATATGTTAAATAATAGAGTAAATGTTTTCATTAATGATAACTTACAGTTTAGTAAATGTTCATTAAATTTAGCAGCGTGTAAAAATTATTAGTGTAGGTTAAGTGTACACAGTTTTATAATTTGTTAACGTTTCTAGATCGGTGTAAGGTTTTGTATCATATGTGAGACCTCATAAAATACGCTAAAATTTTTAGGTGCTGGGAGGAATTTATTGACTTTTTAAGGTTTGTTCTTAACAACTAGATAACGTTCTTACAAAATTAAAATTAAATGTTACTTATTAGCTTACTTAGGGCAGTGAATGTTTATTTTATAATGCGGTTCTCAAAATTCCGTAGCTTTTAAAACTATGGTATATATTGGTCATTTGTTAACAAGTATGTTTTAACAGGTATGTCAAAAATATAGTCGAGAATACTAAGTTGAGATTGCCGAAAATTTTGTGTACAAAGTAAACAGGACTATGGTTTCAGTTATTCATTCGATAATATATCCATTATACATAATTCTTATAGAGTACACGTATTTGTGTGTGTGTGTCACAAAATCTAGATAAATGTCACAACAAGGATAGCAAACAGTGCAGTTATAAGAAAAAACAACATGTACAGTATAATAATACCTAAATTAAAATTAAGGCATATTCAGGTAGCCTAGTATATATGTGTGTAGGTTGGAACCATGTCCTGTTGAAATAGTAAAGCAAAAACAAACATTGATTCATGAAGCTGTTATGAAGTTATTGGACTTGGTGTTTTTATATTACTTTAGGAAAGTTACTTTTTCGAAATTCAGATTTATAGGACTAGATATACTGTGACGGTTGTGGATGAGCCCTTAACACAAAACTTGACAAAAGTGTCAAAATAAAATAAAATATGTTTGTGTTCAAAGATGTTTATTGGAATTTTTTTTTCAGATATATTCAATGGCATATCATTTTTGTGACAATGTATATACCAAAACCTTCACACCAAGAGAGTACCAGGTAACATTTTTAACAGGAAATTGTATATAATTTAAAATATGAGGGGTTCGCAATCAAAGATGTATTATAGATTTTAACCTTTTCAGTGCTTGAAACAGGTGTAATCGTAAATTTGTTTTGTGCCTCCAGTGCTTGAGACAAGTTAAGTTGCATGCCATTTTTAAATTGGTAAAGTGCCCAAAAAGTGTATGTTTGCTGTGCCTGTTACTAAATATGGGTCATGCAGAAAGTCAACGTTTTGTCACTGTTAATGATTACGTGAGACACTTGACACATGCGATAATTACAAGCCTAGACACAGTATGCTGCAGAATAGTCTGCTAGAAACAATTCACTCAGTTTTTGTAAAAATCTCTACTACATCTCTATAAAATTATTTGTAAACAGTGACTTTAAGTGTTGTGTCTGCCATGAGCCTGTGGTTACCATCTGTTACTGATTTCTATACATAAGCTGTTTCTCCTAAGTCGAGTCTAGACATCAACAAACTTTGTATGTTTGGGCGAATTTAATGTTTTGAGTATTATATTAAGATTTAGAGAAAAATGGAATAATGTAAGTCATCAGTATATTCTTGCATATCGTAATTTGATTGTATTCAACATTCATGCTTGTTTCATTTTTATTGCTTTGCTTGTGAGTATTATGATTGGTTGTGCATTTAAGTAGAGTTATTCTATATAAATTACCTTATATAGAGGCGAGGAACACATTTTGTTATTATATTTTATATATTTTTTAATGAAAAATTACCCACAATTAGTATGTTAATATGTTATGCCTCTTACTTCTGAATTTTTCTAGATTTATTAGTAAATATTGTGGTGTAAGGTGTGTAAGGTTTAACTTTCTCTTATCTGAAGTTTTTGGTATTTGAGCTAAGTTCGTCGCCAATTACTTCCATTAATGTGAGTCTGTGTTGTACTTTTGAACAGATATTGAATGTATAACAGTATGGGCCATTTGAATATTTTGGAGTTATTTCTCAAAAGGAGTGACTGCATACTGCTCACCCTATAACAAAAAGTTATAGGTTTTTTGTCTTCTAATCAATTTTTTCACCACATAAAACTGTTATCTATTGTTAGTTAGGTTCTATAACATGCACACTGTGACCTCTAGCTGAAATTTTATAAAAGCGGATTAGGTACGCTTTTGTGAGTCCGTCATATCTGCTTTTTTGTGTTGGCTGTTATATTTGTATTATTTGTAAGTATTGCAGCTCTGCCTTTGGAAGAATATGTTTTTATATTAATTGTATTTTGAAACCCTGGAATTTTCATGTTCAGATGGTAAAATTTTTTAATCACACACACCACACACATACGCGCGCGCGTTTTACCTTGCTCACTGCACTTGCTTGCTCCCACATATTTCAAAACAACTGTCTTTCCAACACAACTTCTCTAAAAGTTGTTTTCCATATTTATATTAATTAAAGGCTTCCTTGTCACTTAATATGTTGCACCTGGTTCTTAGCGTATCCATTTTTAATGGGATCTGACTGTGCTCTGCTGAGGTCCATTATTGGACTCTGGAGACGACTTGTTGAACAATTACCACGATCTCTTATCATTAAGCACTTCTGACACAGCTAGATAACCACTTGCCTTTTGCCTTTTCCAGGCTAGTAGATTTTCTGCATCAAGAATTTGTTCTGCAAACCTCAGACAGACTGTTTGTAGGCAAGTCTTGCATATTTCCATCTGTGGACATTCACAGACATTCTAGAAACATGACAATGAACCCCAGGAAGGACATATCAAATAAATTCCATTGTTGTACTTTTTTGGAAGCCTTCCATTATGGCCAATGATCTAACTTCATTTTCCAAGAATTCTTGTTCCAGGACTTGATTATTTATAGGGGAAAATTTCTGATAGACCCTGATAATCACTTCCCTTAACTCAGTTGGTAGAGCGATCAGGATTTTGTTATTAACTCATCCAGTGCTGGAAAATTCCTCTTGGTCCATTCATAATGTCACCAAGCTGGGAAAGTACTTTAGGCACTGCTCAATGTTCACAGGAAACTGACATCAGACAACCAAGAGTTCAGAAAAACTTTTATAGTCAACTCAAAGCTTGCATCACAACTGGATAACAGTCTGCATACCTGCTAACTACTGCAGATTTTCTGCAGTTTATACGGAAAACCCTGTAAAACTACAGAACTATGGAAATTACTGGAAATAATAAGAAACTGTCAGTCTTCAATTTTTTTTAGAGTCTGGTTTGTTGTATGAATTATTAAAAGTTTAAAACCGGTTGCTCATTTGTGTATGTTAGGTTTTGTTATTATCATGTTGTTTTAAACTGGAAATGGAAAACATGCCTTTGTTTGCTAACTCTTTTATCTCGTAAACACAGTAAAACATGCCTTCCCCATGTACTGTTAGGCCTATAAAGTTGACATATTTTGGGAGAAAGTTTCCTTGGACTTCTACTTTGTACCCAACTGCTAAGCGTGGGGTGATTTTATAAAAGACATTTGTCAAATAGACAAGGTGGGGTGTTCATTGTCAAGACAGGCATTGTCAGAAGTTTGATTCAAGTAGCAGTGCATCACACATAGTATTGTTCAGTCCATGGGTGTAAGTTGAAGTTTATTAGTTATTTATTAGAGAATTAGAGTTTGTATAAGATTTCGTGTACAAAACATTTAGTAATTGTTATACTGTGCAGTGAACTACAACCCAGAACATTGGTGATATTACTGTTGTGGGTGGATTATAGTACAAGTGTACTGTAACTATGGGTTGTTTCCTAAAAAAAGGGAAAATTGTTTGGACAAAATTAACCCATCTATAAAGCAAAAAAACCCCAGGGGTTCAGAACAAAGTATTCATCGAAATGGCCGTTTTTGTCTAAAGTTGCACAAGAAGGTTATGCTTATTGTACTGTTTGTATGTCAAGAGTTGTCGATTTTGCATGATGGTTGCGATGACTGTCAACGTCATGTTGAGTGTTCCAAACGTCACAAATCATTGGGCATTATGTCATCTCCCCGCAGCATAACTTTGTTTTGTGTCAATACTGATGATGACAAAGTCATCAGAGGTGAATGTCTATTTTCCAAATAATCTACCACTTTCTGCTGCAGACAATGCTTGTCCTCTGTTCACAAAAACGTTTTCAGTCTCACGTGTAGTGAAGAAGTTCAGTAGCAGCCTTGACCTCTTCAAAAAGAATAGGGCTTCAACCTAAAGAGATAAATAATGTTGTGAAATAGTTATACGTTTTATCAGTTGGTGATGTTTATTGCATTTAGCTGTTTAGTTATATTTTATATAATTAAAGACACTTGAATTTCTGACAGTTTACATGCAGAAAACTATGTTTTAAACAGGCATACAAAAATTTGATTTTTTTTTTAAGAATTTGTGGGGCATAAACTAGATAGTCAAGTTAATCTTCATATAAGTTGTTCACTTATTTAAAACGCATATTTACTATAATTATTCTGTGTGTATTGTTTACAGTTATTTTAATTATGTGGAATTAAATTGTTACATAGTTTTCTTTTGTTGAATATCAATGTGAAATTGTCATGAATATGTAGAGCAAAATATAGATAAAAATGTTTGGTGGAGGATGTACTCTCTCTCTCTCTCTCTCTCTCTCTCTCTCTCTCTCTCTCTCTCTCTCTCTCTCTCTCTCTCTCTCTCGCACCAATTTTGCTGCAGTGGCACATTCTAAGTTTTTCTGTCAAAATCCATAGGCTAGTCGTGTATGACAAGGTTACTGTTTTGCAAATGTCAGGAATCATTTGCCAACAATCTTCATGAAATGTTTCATGAACTTTGGTAATGTTTACTTCATGATGTCAGTTAAAGAATGTTTGTCTTCTTCAACGGATGTTGTACCATTTTATATACACTCTTCCCTTCTTAGGTTTGCGTCTGCCCTGTAGCTACAGGCCAAAAGCTTGTTACAGCATTTGGTGTGTCTCCACTGCAGCCTTCCCAAGTTTGAAACAAAATTTAACAAAATCTCTTTGCTCATTAAAATCAGTAATATCGACAGTTGTAAAACACCACAAACTTAACCTTACAAAAACACAATGTAAACAAATATGACTTTCCACTACATCGATAAATACTAGACTGGTGGAGCCATTTAATGGAACATTTCTGTATAGTTTGCACACTCAGAGCAGTTACAAGCAGAGCGCTTTAATGTGTTGTTTCCTAGAACAGTGATACTGTCTGTGTAAGCCAGTCAGATTGTCCCATTATTAAAATGATGTTTTGTTGTACACTCCACATTGCCACATTTAGTAGTCAGCAACTGCAGGTTAAGACCTTCAATGAAACTGACCCATCATGTTATCATTCTGCTGTCAGTGTAAGACTTTGTTTAAGTAATATAGGAACATTTCAACAATACAACTATGTAGGTGGAATTAAAAATTAATTACAACTGATAAAGAGTTGCTTTATACCTGATGTAAATTGTTTCAGCAAGGCTGTTATACCGCGGTCCTTTTGAGTGGTGCATTTCAGTTTTGGAAACTTTCAGGGAGCACCTTGAATATGCATACAGAAATATAGTAAATATGAAATATATTATTCTTTGATTTTTTTTTTTTGCATTTACAGGTTGAATTACTTGAGGCTGCTAAGGAACGCAATATTATTGTGTGTTTGGGAAATGGACCAAACAAAGTATTTATCGCTTTGAAACTTATACAGGAACTTGCAAATGCTATTCGTAGGTAATTACATCTCAAACTACTTACAATTTATTTTTTGTCATGCTATTTAAAGAAACAATAAGATTAAAAATTTATCTCACATTTTTTTCAGTATTAAACAAATTTGAATCATTTGTTGGTTGAATAACGTTACGTGTTGGCTAAATTATGTTAATTTTGAAAGATATTAGTAAAGTAGTGGACCTATCAAACTAAAATTACATAAAACACAAACAGTTACTTTAAACTCAAGAAAAGCGTATTTTTATTTGCCTACAAAAAAATGTATTATAAATTGTGTACTTAAAAATTTCTATATTATAGGGGCTAATAGTGTCTACTAGTTTTAGTTATTATAGTGTTATTATAACTTATAACTGTAATTGTAATTGTTGAATTTGGGCATTTGACATTTTTAAGTTGTTAGTTGTTAGTTTTGTTGAGTTATAAGTATATTATTTTTTGAGTTTTTGTTGTTGTTGTAAAAACAGATGCCTCATGTGCTGATTTATTTAATAGTCACTAATAGAAAAAAAGGATATACATTTTTACTCTTTGTAGATGATAGGGTGTTATTAATATTGTACAATTTATATTATGAATGTTTTCAAAGCTTTAAAATGCCTTTTACATTATTTGGTTTTTACTGATCTGTAACCATCTTGTTCTGAGGTAAACAAAATTTTCATTGTTATCATTTATGCACAGAACATTCTTGTACAGTGTTTCATATTGTGTACATCAGTTTGCAGTAAAAGTGATGGAAAGTAATTTCCGAATCATATTATGGTGACAGAATATTTGTGCTACTCGTTAACATTGTTAACTCGACAATATAAAGTACAGTGGATTCTGCTGTATCGGCACATGTCGGGACTATATCAAGTTGGCCCAATTAAGTGGCTGGTCCTGTTATCCGAAATTATTAAAAATTAAGCAAATAAACAGAAATTTCATAATAACGGAAATCAAACATAACTCTTAACTACAATAAACACCGGATTATAAGATATGTTATTAACGAAGAATGTCTAAGGAAATACAGTTATAAATATATAATAATACTATAATTACAGCATAATGAAATAGTATCAGTAGGCCTATTTTTAAGAGAAAAAACTAACAGACCTGTGCTTGAAATTTGTGTCACATACATCAAGAGCAGAAAACCAAGTTATCCGAGTATCGTGAACAGTAGTGCCAGCAAGAAAGAAGACTGCAGTGTTGTGTCAGTACCACCTACTGGAAAAGTGCAGTGCAGTGCGGTGTTGTGCTTTCCCAGTGCGCGTAGTAGTTCGTGTGTTTCTCCGCTGCTGCCTGGAGCTGTGGTAAGTCAATTTTAAAATTATTTACTATTGCTTGCTGTGGTACATGGTAGCGCCACTACTCTCCGCCAATGGCAACAGCCGCTTCTCCCGTCGGTCCTTCTAAGGGCCACCAGTCTCCTGTCGGTCCTTCTCAGGATCACTCAGTTCCTTCTCGTCCTCTGGCGCAACCTTTACCTGACGGTCCTTTTGAGGACCGCCCCACCTCTGCTATGCAGCCGACCCCTGAGGAGACGACCATGGATACCAGGGAGTGGCAACCTGTCAGCAGGAAAAGGCATGGCAGCGGCAGCTCTGCGGGCTCTGGTCGCGCTCATCGCCGGGACTCGGTCGCGGAGCAATCCGTAGCTGCTGACCCTACCAACCAGCCTAAGCGCTTGCTGCCGTTGATCTTCGCCCGGCCGGCAGACTGAGCGCAGTTCATCAAACGCTTGCACCGGGCTGTTCCCGCCAACACCTTGACGATTGCCTGTCAAGGTGATTCCTATCTCCATGCTATACCCTCCACCATCGAATGCTTCAGAATTGTACAACAATTCTTGTTTATCGATGGTGTCCCCTTCCACACCTTCGCCTTGCCGGAGGAAAAGGAACTAAAAGTTGAAATCATTGGCATCCCTGCTGATGTTCCTATTACCGACATTAATGCAGAGCTCACAGATCTGGGCTACACAATACACAGTAACACTCCTCTCTTTTCCCCCGGCAAGAAGGTCGCCCGCAACGCCTTCCTGGTTAAGTTAAGAAAGGTAGGTCAGTATGAAACAATTTATGAACTTAACTCTCTCTTTCACCTGCATGTCAGAGTGCAGGCTTTCGAGTCCAAACCCGGCCCTAAGCAGTGTTATAACTGCCAAAGGTACGGGCATAGCTCCTCCTTTTGTCATATGTCTACACGCTGTGTACGTTGCGGCAAGTCCCTTCACAAGGATGACTGTCCTCGTGATCGGGCCCCATCCGGCCAGCTCAAAAAGCTGCTCACACTATCTAATAGCCCTGAGGAAACTTTCCAGGTCTACTAAACAGCCGTTACCTGAGCCTACTCGTAGGACTACCCCTCAAACATCTGCTGCACCTGCAGCCCCTGCCAAAGCTGCGACGCCTGCGCCTGCAGCCATCCCAGCCCGCCCGGCGTCCACCGGAGTGCCCAGCTACGCGGCAGCTGCCCCATCCAAACCCATCGACCCGACCCTGGCCCAGCAGCCTCAGTCTGCTGCGCTGAAGAAGAGACTAAAGAAAACATTGGCCACCGTCTCCAAGCAGCCGCAAGATGCTGCTTCCCAGCCACCATCTGCCCCTGTTCCAAAAGAACCTCGGCAGCCAAAAACCAAGGCCCCGGCCTCCGACAACGGAATTATGTTCCGACTAACCCCGCCCTCGCCGGTGGCGGCCGAGTCCTCGGACTCGACCTTCGCTAACTGCCTTCGTGCCTGGCTTGAAACCGTCATTCCACAGATTCTTGCTGCCAAGGATGTCCAATCTGTACTTATAACCATCTTGTCCTCCATCGTGACACTTATCCCCACCCATGGCTAAGCCTCTTCAGCTGGTGGCATGGAACGCCGCTGGCGTTCTATCTCACCATGCCGAACTGGCCGCCTTTGCCACAGAATATGACTTAGACGTCATACTCTTATCAGAAACCCATCTAACTCCCGCTCTCTCACTCCAACTTCCTGCGTACACCACGTACCGCACTGACCGGGCTGCCCAGAATATGCTGAACGACAGTGGCGGCACAGCTGTTCTGGTCCACAGGCGCATCGCCCACCGCCCCCTGCCGCCTCCGGCGACTCGTCTTGAGGTCACGGCGGTGGCCCTAAGCGTTGGAGGTCGGGAGGTTCGACTGGCTTCAGTCTACCTCCCCCCTGGACGTGGCGGGCCTCCACCTGCAGAGGAATGGCACGCCCTCTTAGTGTACCCTTTGTCGACCATCGCAGCCGGAGACTTTAATTGTAAGCATCCCCTGTGGAACAGCTGTGTTAGCAACCCATATGGCCGCTCGCTCTATAGCTACGCTCAACATCACCCTCAGGTTAATATTCTTGGTCCTACCTCACCGACCTACGTCCCCCGATGTCCTCATAGGGGACTACCCGATGTCCTTGACATAGTGGTTGTCAAAGACCTGGCCTGCCCTATCACTATCGACGCCGTGTCAGACCTTTCGTCAGATCACGACCCGGTACTCATCACTGTTCGACCTACGTTGTTGGACACACCTCTCCAACCCCCCCCGTCATGCCAGGAGAGTCAACTGGCGATCCTATCACGATGCACTTAAACGAACAGTGCCATCTGACCCCCCCCCCCCCGGCCCCCATCACCTGCACAGACAATGTGGACCGCCTGGCCACTCATCTCCAGGAAATCGTCACTTCCGCCATGGACAAACATACCTATGAAGTCCCTGAGATCAATAGAAGATCTCAGTTACCTGAAGAGGTGCTTCTAACCATCCGGAAATGGTGCGAGCTCTGCCGGCGATGGCAACAAACCCGGGATCCGGCAGTTAAACGAAGGTTTAATGCCCAATCTGCCCTCGTCAAGCAGCTTCTGCTTGACGCCTCCGCTGATTGTTGGGACTCGTATCTCGAGTCTCGTGAAGTCCAACCCGAGTCTGTTTGGCAGGCTGCGAGTCGACTTACTGGCGACAAGAGGACCCGCCATCCCCTGCAATTACCGAACGGTCCTGTCTACTCCGCGGACGGCAAGGCCGAAGTCTTCGCTGACTCCATGGAGGAACAGTTCACTGTTCATAGAGGCGTCTGTGAGCCTGGCCATTTGGCTATGGTCACGGACTTCTTATCTGGTTATTTTTCATGCCCTCCCTCAGACCCCCTACCCCCGTTCGATCGAGCTGATGTTGAATCGGCGATTGTTCGACTTCGCCCCAAGCGGGTACCCGGCGAGGATCGTATCGGAGCAGCAGCCCTGCAAAATGCCCCGCCAAGTCTCGTTTCTCTCGTCCACGAGCTATTCAATGGATGTCTCCGGCACCATTACTTCCCCAGCCCTTGGAAACGAGCAAAGATCATCATGATCCCGAAACCTCGCAAGCTGCGTACAAGACCCGAAAATCATCGACCCATCTCTCTCCTGCCAGTTATCTCGAAGGTACTCGAGCGACTCCTTCATGGCCGCATTGCACCCCTGCTGGATAATTTTATTCGGCAGGAGCAGTTCGGCTTTCGCAAGGGGCACTTGACGACCCTTCAACTTGTCAGGGTTGTAACCCAACTTACTGACGCCCTCAACAAACATCTATCATCTGTCGCTGTCCTCTTGGACGTGAGTAAGGCCTTTGAGCGTGTCTGGCACGAAGGCCTTCTCTACAAACTTGCCATATCCCCTCTACCTGCATCTTTTGTACATCTCATGCACTGGTACCTCTGCGACCGCACATTAATGGTTTGCGTCGACGGATCGTACTCTTCTGTCCGACCCGTCGCCGCTGGCGTCCCCCAAGGATCTGTCCTAGGCCCCGTTCTGTACCTCGTATACACAAACGATCTGCCTACCCAGCCCGGAGTTACACTCTCACTCGATGCGGATGACGCAATGTATCACTCTAGCTCGGCCAATCTTGGTCATGCTGCTAGAATGGTGCAACGTCAGCTCGCCATCCTTCCGGACTGGCTACGGAAATGGCCGATGGCGATCAATGCGGAGAAATCTGAGGCGATCACCATCTCCCGTCAATTAACTTCCCGATGCCAACCCCTCTCCCGATCGCTTGGAAACATACTGTGAAGTACCTAGGCGTCACTCTTGATCGACGCCTATGCTTCAGATATCATGTCACCAATGTACTCCAGCGTGCCCGCGGCTTAAAAGCCAAACTTTACCCATTCTTAACGTCATTGCAACTTTGCATGAAGCGCTCAATATATCTGCTCTTCTTAAGAGCCGTCCTTACGTACGCAGCCCGTATTGTATTGGTTATTATGTATTGGTCCGTACTCAGCGCGGACGTGGTTGCCCGCATGGAAGCCTTCCAATCACGAACCCTCCGACAAATCTCCAGCTCTCCCTGGTTTGTCAGAAATGATGTTATCAGGTGAGGGCTGCAGCTTCCATCGCTCGACGAGTTTGTACGCTCTCTTGCATACAGACTTTTTGACCATGCCTCCAACTCAACCTATCCTCACCTCCGCTGATTAAGTACAGACGAAGGCCCGCCACCTGTAAAACACAGACGACCCAGAGCCTTACTAGACGACCCCCCATAAGCTCTCTGAGCCCTTCTGCCCCTCCCCCCGATCTTTCTTAACTTACCACTCGTTCACATACATCTCCGTGCCGTAGCATCCCGATAGATGTGTCGGGGGTTGCGCCCGCTTTAGGTGTGCCTAGCGCCGCCTTTTGCGGCCGACTTCCCCTGCCGCCCTCTCTCGCTTACTGCGTCATTGCCATGAGGCAGTCTCGTGGGACTCTTAACGGGCTGGCAGAAGTGTATTGACCCGTTGGGGGCGTACAAATCCTGCCATCTCCGTGTGAGCATCCTGCGACCCTCCCAGCCAATCAGCAGCTGCGAATCGTTCCCGCGATTCGTCGACTAACAGCCACCATCCTATCCCTCAGCTTGAACACAATGAAGGTCCAATCATAAAAAAAGCACCAAGTCCCGCTACCATGTATTACACACCAGCAACAGGCAGTCATCGGAGACCATCCGGACGCTGCAACCACTGGGAGGCACGCACGAATCTGTGCCCTCTGCATCTGGCATCTGGCATCATTTTTAAGAATCCTGGAGGCCCTAGTGGTGCCTGTAGTTGGGTTAGGTTATGGTATGTTGCCAAGGACAAACATAGAAAGTCCGAAATTGAACACATGTCGTCAAGTTGTTGTTACGGTTTGTAGCCTCACTAATCTACTCGTGTAAATTGACCAAAAAAAGAAAAAGGCTTATTACTTCTATTTAAGAAGAGAAAATCTGAACCATTACCGGACCGAATAACCAGTAGTCAATAGTCCAGACCTATTAAGTGAAGAAACTTTCTATGTGCAACCCTCTTTTGTTTTTGTATTTTGAATATTGGCCCAATAAAGGACTGGCGCTAACTTTAGGGTGCCTTCACACAAGGCCACCATGGTGGCGCCACCACAGATGCTGGTGGCGTGATCTTTTTGTTCCTGCCACCAAGAAAGCGATCAAGAGAGCTTCAGTCTTGAAATGGAGTTGGAAGAAATAGCAGCCTCAATTTTTTGTGTACACTTATATAAAGTCGCGAAAACAGCGCCAGAGAATAAGACATTTTTGGATTCACCCACTCTTACAGGACCGATCTTCCAAAGTGATATTTTACGCTTTGATCAGTGATCTTCAAAAGCATGAGGAATTTTTTTTTAACTATACAAGAATATATATAGCATCTTTTGCCGAACTGGTTTTACATTTAAAGGATGGTCTGACTGGTGTGGACACTAACATGTCATCATATTGTATTCGTTTTACATCAGATCCCACAGCGCTGGTCTCGATTGTATTTCACATATAAATTTTTCAGTATCAAACGTGTGAGACCTTCTCAGAATCGCAACAACGTTCTCGCCTTGTAAAATATTTGAGACTGGTTACAAAAATACAAAATATAAACAAAATAACAATAAAATAATAATAATAATAATAATAAAACAAAAATAAAATACAAACAACAGGCGTGAGTGACAAAAAATGCTCCTCAAGGAACTGTGAATGGCAAATAACTTTTTTTTTAAATATTTTTTATTGTATTCTTTTTTTACAGCGTAAAGGCATCATATCGTGCCTTTAGGCTGTATAAAAAAGAATACAATAAAAAATATAAAAAATTGAATTATAGGTACCATTAATAAAACAAGAAGTGTAAGTATATAAAAATACATCACATTATCATTAGGCAATTAACTGTTGACTAGGGATGAGCATCGATAGCTGATGGTCGAAAAACATCAATGCTTAACATTCGCTGTTTGATGTTTTTACAATTGATGGTTTCGTTTCTATATTTTTCCTTTTAACATTTTTAACAAATTTGTAATAAAAACTTAGATTTATTGTTAAATTTTGTTTATTTTACATCGACAAATTTTTATTTTAGATATTAATGGTAGCCCCTAGGTAGTTGGCTAGTTGGTAAATAGTAAGTACAGTAAACCCTCGATTTAACGGACCTCGGTTTAACGGACTTCGGATTTAACGGACAGAATTTGAAAAAAAAAAACTAAAACATCAAAGCATGATAATGTTTTTAGGCTTTTGAAATGTATAATGTGCATAAACTGCAGACTCTCCTGTTCTGGCAATATTGCTTGGCTATTGCAGCATTCTTTCGTTTCTTTTCTTCTTGTTTCTTGTTTTGAAACACGCAAATTTTCTCATCTTCAATTGTATTTGATGAGAACGGAGTATTCCTGTCTTTGCATTGTTGTTGACGCAGGCGTCGCACAGTGGAAGACATCATGACGACTAACACTGAACAATATACACTGATATGCATCTTATTTCACTGTGAACTATTCGTCCATCGGCTAATACAGAAAGCATTACAGTGGCACGTAATTTTTTATTTCCCGTAATCTTTACTGTTACAGATTTGGTTCCCTTTTGCTCCACCGTAAATATATGTAAATAAAAAATACGGGCGTTTCATCGGCATTTCCCATGTGTTTAAGTGAATAATTATGCTTCTTGCGTAAATGAATGACAAACCGCTGATACTGTAGGAGTTTTTCTTCGTAGTCACTCGGTAGTTTTAGCGCAAGCGCAAGTGATGTACATCATTTAAGCGCAAATCCATTTCGCCGCATCATTCGTCTTATACACCCGAAGCTGGCTTTGAAACCGGAGACTTTTAATTCTTCTGCAATATCTAAAGCTTTTAATTTTAAAACATGTCTAGTGACAGGGGGTCCATGCCAGTGGCGGCTTCAGACCATCTTTTCGGGGGGGGGGGGGCATACAGGGAAGCCTGGGGGTATGGAATACCCCCAGCAAAGGAGGGGCCGGGGCCCTCCCTCAAAATTTTGCAAATTTAGACTTCAGAAGTGGCATTTTAAGGTCATTTAACTCCTGCAAATATTTAAATGAGTTACTTTTTGAAAATATTTCCTGATTCGATGGTGTTTTTAAATTATTAATTCAGTGAAATACGAGGGCTATCCAGAAAGTAACAGACGTTTCGAAATAAAAAATTTACAAAATGAAAAAACAAAATTTTATTATATACGTTTGAAAGGTACACTCTTAAGCTATTTTTCTACATAATCGCCATTCAAATTAAGGTACTTATCATACCGTGGCACAAGTTTTTCAATACCGTCTCTGTAGAAATCTGCCGCCTGCGATTTCAACCACTGGTTTACACCGGCATGCAGTTCGGCGTCAGTATCAAAGCGTTGTGTAGCGAGCCATGTCTTCATCGCTGGGAAGAGGTGATAGTCGCTCGGCGCCAAATCCGGGCTGTATGGTGGATGATCGAACACCTCCCATCCAAAACTATCGAAGAGCTCTCGGGTACGATTGGCCGTGTGTGGACGTGCGTTGTCGTGAAAAAACAAAACCTTCGCACTAAGTTTTCCCCGACGCTTGTTTTGTATCGCGCGCCTTAACTTTCTCAGTGTTTCACAATACCTCTCTGAGTTAATTGTTGTGCCACGTTCAAGAAAATCGACGAGAATCACTCCTTCAGAGTCCCAAAACACAGTAGCCATGATCTTTCTTGCTGACAGCGTTTGCAAACACTTCCTTGGTTTCTTGGGAGAATTTGTGTGTCCCCATTCCATCGACTGCCTTTTTGTTTCACTATTGACATGCTTCACCCAAGTCTCGTCCCCAGTTACGATACGATCGATAACTTTGTTACCATTTTTGTCGTAATCTTCGAGGAAAGTTAGTGCTGCAGCCAGTCTCTGTTTTTTGTGGTCTTCCGTTCGGATTTTCGGAATCCACCTAGCATAAAATTTGTGGTAACCAAGCTTTCCGCCACAATTTCATGCACCAAACTCCGTGAAATTTGGGGAAATTGTTTCGAAAGTTCCGTAATCGTGAAACGACGATCTTCACGAATTTTGTCGTTGATTTTCATCACCAGTTCATCAGTCACATGGCTAGGTCTACCACTGCGGTCCTCATCGTGAACATTGGTACGGCCATTTTTAAAATCAATGCACCATTGCCTCACTCGGCTTTCACTCATTATTCCTTTTCCGTACACAGCACAAAGTTGGCGATAAATTTCAATTGGTTTGTGATTTTTTGCCAACAAAAACCTAATCACAGAACGCACCTCACAAGTGGCGGGATTTTCTATTGCAGCGCACATTTTAACACGTCACAGAGAGCAAAGTAAGAGGGGCACAGACCGCACGCTACCACAGCTGGTTGCGTACTGAGTGTAGGAACGTTCCGACACCAAGATGGCGGCTCTATCCCCGCCCACCGCCGCGGTCGGTCAAAACGTCTGTTACTTTCTGGATAGCCCTCGTATATCGTCATTTTGTTATGTAATGAAACATGTATAAGCAAATTTGGTACTTTTTATATACAACTTCGCCTAATTCTTTCTCCTATAAATACATAGGATGTGCTATAATCAGTAAAAAAGTTTGGATCAGTTTTGTAATTCGTCCAGGCGTTTTTTTTCATTTAAAACATATTTTAATTTTAAGGGCAGTTTACCCCTAAAACCCTCAAAATTAAATAAGCTAATAAACGGTCAAACCCAAAGCTTGGATATAGGAATTAAACTTGAAATAAATGTTTATAATACTGTGGGGTTCTTTTTGATTTGCAGTGGACTGTATATTGTCAAAATAAATAGTTAAAAGGCTTTATTCCCATGTAATCAGCAATGCATAAAAATTAAGCGTTTACTGACCTTGTCCTTGTGCGTTGTAAATGTCCTGTTGTAAGCAACACTGGTGATTTTCTAGGCAGTCCTAAACTTAACAATAATTTTCCAACAAACGTTAAAGACATAAATAAACACATGAAAAAAAAGCACAAAGTAAAATAACAAGAGCGTTGAATAGTCTTTCTATTCTTGCGGTATGCGGGTATAAACGAAAAGAACTGAACTGCACGATATACCGTACACTACAGGAAAGAAAAACGCTCTAACTATGACTGCTGATTACAATGTGAATTGAACTTTGAAACAGGTAATGGGAGTGCATTCTATTAGAGATAATGAAATATAGATAGGGTGAGTTTAACTATTGTTATAAAAACAAAATATCTGACATACCGGCCCCTTTGAACCAACTGGTTCAACAAGAAACATTAAAAGAACATAAGAACAAATTTGATCCTTTGGAAGAGTATAATAAAACTAAATTATAAGGGGCAGTAGCCAATTGACTGGTCGAGGATTTTAGTAAATGGGAAGACGGGATACCTTAACAGAAGGACGGGTCAAGGTTCCACCGGCAGTCTTCATGTTGACGACACGTACCACTCCATCATTCCCTGGAGATACGGAGATGACTCTCCCGAGCTTCCACTTGAGGGGTGGCAGGTTTGTTTCATGAATAACGACTAAATCTCCTATTTTGAGATTTTCTTGAGGTCTGATCCATTTGGACCGTTCTTGAAGTGTGTGGAGGTACTCCATTTGCCATCTTTTCCAGAGATGTTGTGTGAAGGCTTGAACAAATTTCCAGCGTTTTATGTGATTAAGTGGTGCATTGGTTAGTTGAGGTTCGATCAGGGCATTAAGAGGTCCTCCAGTTAGAAAATGTCCTGGTGTAAGAGGTTGAAGATCTGAAGGGTCATTCGAGAGAGGAGCTATCGGCCTCGAATTAAGGATAGCTTCAACACGCACAACTAAGGTGGTAAATTCTTCGTACGTTAAAATGTGTTCACCTATGACTCTGGTGAGATGATATTTTGCACCTTTAATGGCACGTTCCCAAAGTCCACCTTGGTGAGGTGCACGCGGAGGAATGAAATGGAATGTGATACTGTTGGTCGTAGCAAAATCTTGCATCTCTGGTTGCTTCATGAGATCTTGGAAACATCTTTTGAGCGAAGAAGCAGCTCCTATGAAATTAGTCCCACAATCAGAGTACAGGTCTGATACAAGACCTCTCCTAGAGATGAATCTCGTAAGGGCTGCAATGAAGGCGTCTGTAGTTAAATCAGTAACCACTTCCAAGTGTACAGCTTTTGTTGCAAAACAGATGAACAGACAGAGGTACACCTTTATAGGCTGTATCCTGCGAAGTGTAAAAAACTTGACCGTGTAAGGGCCAGCATAATCAACTCCAGAAGCGTTGAAACAACGAGTAGGGGTAACACGACCGGCTGGTAGATCACCCATGAGCGGAGACGTGTTTGTTGATTTTGCACGAAAACATCGTACGCATTTAAATATTCTTGAGCGTATAACACTGCGGGCGGAGAGGATCCAAAAGCGTTGAGATAGTGTTGCTTGGAGGAACTGGGGACCAGCGTGCAGGTACATGCCATGATAGTAATCAATGAGTAAATGAATAGCGACATGATTTTTTGGCAGAAGAATAGGATGTTTGGCATTGTAAGTAAGCGCAGAGTTTTTCAGTCGACCTCCGACACGGACTATTCCTGCATCATCAATAAAGGGTGCTAGACGTTGGATGCGGTTTGAGCATGTCCTTTTCTTGGAGAGTAGATCTATGTCTTCTGCAAAGTGAAGTCTCTGAATGAGCCAGCAAATGCGGTTACAGGCGTTATTTAATTCAGTTACTGTAAATGATCCACTTATGGTGGTTTTAAATTTCAAACGGGTTATAAAGCGAAGGACATAAGCCATTACATGAAGAAGAGTCTTCCAAGAAGAAAACTTTGTAAGAAATCCAAATGTTGGGACTTCTTTTGTGGTCATCATAAGATTAAGCACATTTGGTTTCATTTCAGGAATAGACTCCTCCGAAATTGGATGAAGGATGGATTGTGGCCAGGTCTGCGTTGATTTAGCGAGCCATGGTGGTCCTAGCCACCACTGACTATGTTTCATCAGAACCGTGGGTGTCAAGCCTCGAGAAGCACAATCAGCAGGATTGTCAACAGTTGAAACATATTTCCAGATGTGCGGTGAAACTAAGTCTTGTATTTGTGCCACACGATTAGCAACATACACCTTGAGACGAAAAGATAGAGTGCGTATCCAAGATAGAACTACTGTAGAGTCGCACCATGCTGAAATGTTGTCGATCTTGTGATGTTGTGAGAGCTGTTCTGTACAGTAATGTAGCAATTTGGCTAACATGTGCGCACCACAAAGTTCCAAGCGGGGAATAGTCACACGCTTCAGTGGAGCTACTCTTGATTTTGCGATCAGCAGTCGTATGTTGACATCTCCTTCTGCGTCTTCTGTGCGCAGGAAGACACAAGCTGCATATCCGGATTCACTTCCATCTGAAAATCCATGAAGCTGGATATTGACTGCAGTTGCTAAGGATATGAAACGTGGTATCCTTAGCTTTTCTATTTCTGGAAGTTCTTTCACGAATCGTGACCACTTCTCGGAAATATGATCAGGTAATGGAGAATCCCATTCTAAGCCTAAGGTCCATACATGCTGCATTAAGACTTTAGACCAAAAAACTATTGGGGATATCCAACCACAAGGGTCATAAATCTGAGCAATTGATGAAAGTAAAGTTCTTTTTGTGTAATTACTTGAAGGTGTGTGCATCACATATGAAAAGACATCAATATCTGGGATCCATTTTAGCCCTAATACACTTGAAAATGGCTGTCCCGATGTGCGTAACATGAGGGGTGTCTCAGGATTATCTTGCATGACATTTTCTAAGAGTTTAGGATGGTTTGAAGACCACTTGCTCAGTTCGAATCCACCCTTTTTCAAAAGTAAAACAACATCCTCTTGAAGGTGGAGAGCTTCTTCCAGAGAATTGCTCCCTAATAGAGCATCATCAACATATATTTGCTGTTGGAGTGCTTCAGCAGCAAGTGGATGATTTTTTCCTTCGTCCATAATGAGCTGTTGTACTACTCTATTAGCAAGGTAAGGCGAGGACGTCATACCATAAGTGACAGTAGTCAATTGGTAGACCTTTAGCGGGACTGAAGTGTCTTCTCTCCAGTATATTAACTGAAAGATCTGATCATCTTCATGGATGGATATCTGCCTAAACATTTTTTTGATATCACAAGAGAAAACAAATTTATGTTGACGAAAGCGAAGAATTATATCAGTAATGTCATTGTGCAACTTTGGACCCTGATGTAGAATGTGGTTCAGTGAGACACCTGAAGAAGATGGTGCTGATGCATTGAAAACAACACGGATTTTCCTATCTTTAAAAACGCCATGATGTGGCAAAAAGTAATGCGGCTTGTTCAGAGATGGCACAGATGTGCACAGTTTCATTTGCCCACATGCTAAGTAGTCATTCATAAAATTGACATACTTCTGTTTAAACTCAGGTTGAGATTCAAATTTGCGTTCCAGTGTATTAAACAGGCGTTTTGCCAAAGTTGTAGAGTCACCTAGTTGAGCAGGGTTTCCGCTGAAAGGCAAGTGACAAACATATCTGCCGGAGGCATCTCTCTTATGAGTAGAGACGAAGTGAGCTTCACATTTTTCATCTTGTGGAGCGAGTTTTGTAGTGTGAGGTGGTTCCTCTATGGACCAAAAACGTTGCAATGTTGCATGCAGATCACGATCATTCGTCGATAAAAGAGTCACTAAGCCTGAGTAAGGATTAGACTTAAGTGAAACAGGTGTCGGACCAAGCACAACATAGCCAAAGATTGTATTGACAGCGTATGGCATATTCTTGCCGAGATTGATAAAGGTACCATTAAGAGTCAATGCAAATAAATCTGCTCCAATCAGAAGGTCAACTGGACCCGGAACATCAAAAGTTGGATCCGCTAGCATATAACCTTTGAGTCGCTCTTTAATTTCTGGTGGGAGCTGAACACGAGGCAGATTGCATGATATTTTATTAAGAATCATGACTGGGTGAGATTTTGCTAAAATATTCCCACTGAGCGAAGACAATGTCACAAAGGTAAGTCCCTTCGTTTTCACTGGGGCTGTAGAGATGCCACTAAGTTCTGGAACATCTGTTTGAGAGCGGTACAAACACAACGTCTTTGCACAACTTTCTGAAATAATTGTTGTTTGGGATGCACTATCAAGCACAGCTCGTACAACTGCTGCATTTCCATTGGCAGATGTGATATGCACCAAAGCGGTTGCGAGTAACACAGTGTTATTCTGGTTGCAAGAAACACCTATCAAGGTAGTATCCTGGTGACACTCTGCAGAGGGGTTTTGCTTATTCATCGTCGTTTCAACAGAAGGGCACAAGGTAGGTCTATTTAACTGAATCAATTTTTGTTGCGGTTCTCAACAAAAAAATGTAGTAGGCTATGGTGACGCCTATGACATACATTGCATGTGTGGACGGACTTACAGGTGACTAACTTATGTGTTCCAAAACAATTTTGACACAAGTTCTTATTTTTAACAAAAGCTTGTCTCTCTTGTACAGTAAGTGCGGAAAAATCTGCACATCTATATATGTTGTGTGAATTTGATGAACAGAAGATACAATGCTGAGTGTGAGTAGTGACCATCGCTATTTTGTGCGGTTTAAACTGGTTTGTATTCATTTTAAAGCCACTGATTTTTTGAGAGGTTTGAAGAGAAGGTTCATTTTTTGAGATGATATTAGTTAAACCCGCTGCCTCTTTGCAAGAACATTCATTTTCTAAGAATGTAATTACTTCTGTAATGGTAGGAACATTTTGTAAATTATCTCGAGAACGTTCAAGTTTGGTCCTGAATTCCGTGTCAAATCTACGCAAAATATATGAGGTCAACAACAAACTTTCACTAGCAATATCATGTCCTAGTGCTTTGAGCGCTTGATAATTTTCATTGTAGGTCGACAGAAAATTCCTCATTTGTTTAACTGAAGGATTGTGCAATTGTGGTAACTCAAATATATTGTTTACGTGAAGTGTTATCAACAATCTAGAATTTTGATATCTTTTTAGCAAAGTTTGCCAGGCTATGGCATAGTTTGTATTAGTAACAGGCAACGATTTAATTAAATTTAGCGGCTCATCAGTCAAACAAGAAAGCAAGTATGTAAATTTCTCCACATTAGAAATGGTTTCATTTTTGTGCACTGCATTTTCAAACAGACTGTGAAAGGCTACCCATTTCTCAGGTTGTCCAGAAAATGTTCCCAAGTTTAAGCGAGGTAAATTTACGGTGGGAGTGGGTGCAACTAGTTGTGGTGCACCAGTGTGAGACTGATCCAAGGTTTCCTGCGGTTGCGATGGTAGAAGAGGAGCACACAAACTTTGTATAGATATATTTAAGTCTGATATAGAATCTTGTAATCTTGAAATCTGTTCATTATCCAGATCTTCTGGTAAAGGTGTTGTACTAAATAGTTTATTTATAAGCCTTTCAAATTCAGCATATTTATTTTCTGCGGTGGAACTAAGCAAACTAACTTTTTGTGTTTGCTGTTCAGTTAAATTACCTATACCAATAACCTCAAGAGCAACAATTTGCTTGTTAATATTATGAAGCCTACTCTCAATCAGTTCACATTGCTTCACAAAAGAAGAAAATCTCATTTTGGTAATTTATTAATACACTCGGTTTAAAAAACAGATTCAGATGTAAATAACAAAAGAGTTCTGAGTAAAAGTTGTAATTCACAATGTTCTTCCACTATTCAGTAATTTCCAGTCCAAATAATTTTAATTTATTTATTTTTTATCACTCTAAAATACCAATAGCGTAGATGACAATAATAATGGTAATATGGTAATAAAGGAATATGGCTACTGTATTTTAGAAACTAATACAGAGGTCGGTTTTGAAGAAACACACTACACTTCAGAACTATGCTTGCTAGATAAAACATGAAATAACACACGCTGCACAATGAATCAATAAAACTATGCTTGCATGAAAAAACAAGAGAAAATCATAACAAAATGAAAAGAGCACTGAGTATTGGCAATACTTGCCAGTAGTAAATAATTGTTTCTTTTTTTTATTTAAGCGTTACAATAATTCAATAAACATAATAATAAAGAGCATAATAATTAATAAAAATCTTGCTTTCCAACGTGCTGGATTCTGAATGAAAGATGCTATCCGGCCCGGAGGACCAAAAATGTGGGGTTCTTTTTGATTTGCAGTGGACTGTATATTGTCAAAATAAATAGTTAAAAGGCTTTATTCCCATGTAATCAGCAATGCATAAAAATTAAGCGTTTACTGACCTTGTCCTTGTGCGTTGTAAATGTCCTGTTGTAAGCAACACTGGTGATTTTCTAGGCAGTCCTAAACTTAACAATAATATTCCAACAAACGTTAAACACATAAATAAACACATGAAAAAAAAGCACAAAGTAAAATAACAAGAGCGTTGAATAGTCTTTCTATTCTTGCGGTATGCGGGTATAAACGAAAAGAACTGAACTGCACGATATACCGTACACTACAGGAAAGAAAAACACTCTAACTATGACTGCTGATTACAATGTGAATTGAACTTTGAAACAGGTAATGGGAGTGCATTCTATTAGAGATAATGAAATATAGATAGGGTGAGTTTAACTATTGTTATAAAAACAAAATATCTGACAAATACTATTTATTTATTTCAAACATGAGCATAACAATACATAGTAACACCTTAATAAAAGTTTGTTAAAAGCTTAAACCTAAACAACAAAATCTATTCTCCTCCTATTTCCACTGTTTGCAAATCGTTCAATCACTGAGTCTACATCAATTTCAATGTCTCTGTGAGTGTGTAACAAGCATAGTCCGGACAATCTTTCTTCACCCATTCTTGCCCTCTGCCACGTCTTCAAACGATGCAAGGTGGAGAAAGTTCTCTCAGCAGATGCCACGCTAACGGGAAGAGTTGCCAGGATTTTTAACAACGAGTAAATCGATGGAAACATGTCCTTATCACAAGCGTCCATCGCTTCAATAGCGGTTGCAGGAAGTTTACCCTTACATCTGTTTTCCCTTTCCCATTTTTCCCGCCAAAGTTCGAATTCACTATTTACCAGATACCCATCGCTTTTCCTTAGCCCAAGTATGGGTGCGAATTTGTCGATCAAGTTTTGGAGCTGCATATTTTCTTCGTCCAGGTCTTTGTGTACATCACTGGCACCGTCCTTGGGATTGTCCTTAACAACAACAGTTGGAATCAATACACGAAGTCCAAAACAATCCAATGAGTCTTTGGGAAATCTTGAAATGAGATCTGCAATCACATTGTCAAGTAGGGGAATGTATGTAGATTTCTTGTAATATTCTTCTGGCGTGTTTGATGTGTAATTTGGTCTATGTTGTTGCCGTGCTGTTACGCGAGGAAGTTTTATTTCAACTCCGAGTTGAGAGCACAATTCCTTGACTTCACAAAACACCTCAGAAAATGTCTCTTCACACTTTTGCCTTTTCTTTTTCAGTACAGAAAGTGTATCCTGAATAGCATCAGAAGCTTTTCTTAAATCAAGGGACGGAGTCTGGAGCCTTCTGCTCAGTGGAAGTGTATGTTTCAATACATCGATCAAAGAAATCATTGCCGAAATGAACTGTACATCACACAGGGAGGTGATCAGTGCAGTTGCATTGGAGGAAGTAGTCAAATCCGTCCAGCCAGAAATTGATTCCAGACCTTCAATCAGATAAGGAAGAGCTTCACGAAACTTGAGCACAGTATCATGCCTCTCCACCCAACGTGTTTCACAAAGCCCCGGTAGCTGTTTCCCAAAAACATACCTAAATCATCATTTCTCTTTTCCAAAAACTTACGTAAAACGCCATTTCTCTTTGCAGACATATTGAAAAATGATGTTACTGATTTCATTATGCCGATCGAGTTTCGGACACTTGCTACGTTGTTTGATTTAGACAGCGAGTTATTCAATGCGTGATTTAAGCAAGGACACCAGCATGCATGCATTGCTTCACGACGTATTTCACAGACAGCGCCAACAAGCTCAGATGACATTACACTGCAACTATCTGTCCCAATGCCTACACAGTTGACGTCAAGGAGCAACTCTTTGACAATATTTACAACAATTTTTCCAAGTACCTCTCCTATTAGTTTGCGTTCAAGTTGTACGCCATTTTCATTTCCCTCCTTATCTTGGATGGCATCATATGCACCAATAAATGTGATGAAGTCTTCACGAATACAACCATTATAAACATACCTCAAAGTAAGAGACAGTTGTTCAGTGTGGGATATGTCTGTGGTTTTATCAAATAGTATGCTAAAACAGCCAGACTGTCGCACTCTGTTTAATATGAGACGTGTGATTTCCTTTCCACAACATTCAATCAGGCTATTTTGTGTGTTTTTCCCAATGTATGTTGCCCGTGCAGATGAGTTATCAAGGTGTTTTTTCAGTATGTGGTCACCTGATGAAATACGAAACCTTAAGAGCTCCCTGAAGTTTCCCTCATTTACGGGACTTGGATCTTCTTGGAGGTGGAGGTTACCATCGTCTCGATGTCCACGAAGGAGGATATTTTGTCGTCCCAAAAAGATAATACTTTCAATTATGGGACGCAACCGCTCACGGTTTTCTTGAACTTGCTGTAAGCTCCGAGTAATCACTTTATTAACAACAGCTTCTTCTGGAGATGTATAAGTTTTAATGAAGTTTTTCCCAGCTTCCACACTCTCTCTGTGGTATGCATTTTTCTCGTGTGTCTCCAGGCAGCCATCTTTACCAAGTATTTTTGCAAATGAGGTCACAGACTTAGTCACAAGTGCAAGTGCACTCCTTTATTATGGCCACAATACTCATGCGCAAAAAGTACGCAGTATTTACAGTAGAGACCCTTCTGTATATCAGAAAACACAAGCCAATGTTTGCTTTCTAAATGATTTCTCCCTAAAAAATGCTTGACAAATTTCCCATTTTTATTCTGGACAATTTTTACAAAAATATAAAGGAATAGTACATGCAGAATTATTAACGTAAAGTTTATTTTATGTTGAACACGCTGAAAATTTTTTACTATCATAGCACTGCTTATTTCAATAAATTTCACAAATTACTTACCAGGTTTCCTTAGTATCCAAAATAAGAAAATGCAGGTTTCAGAGCTGTTTGTTACTAAAAAAAATTTCTTTTAAAATAAGAATATCTCAAAAAAAATTTTCACGTAATGCGAGCAAATAGCAGAATAAGCTTCTGAAATTTTCAAGTCTCTAGCTTTATTCAATATTTTTTTAATTAACGAAATACTCACAGGTGGCATTCACTATAGAGGTGGCCTTCACTGTGGTCTCTACCCTACATATTAGAAATATTACGCATACCAATACCACGCCCACTACAGACATATAGTTTTAACAGTAATAACTTTTGTCATATCCACTAATATTTTTACCCATTTGCATCATCTAAATAATGAGTTAGGAAAAGTGTCTCAGGTTCTCGGGGATGGCCCCCTCCTGAAGCCACCACTGGTCCTTGCCTTCTTAAAAGCTGTACGTATTCACAGACGCTGGACTCTACTGCTACAAAACGCCCAACTTGAGGTCCCGCGCGCGAATGCTCGTTGCGCAGTATTTGCATTTAAAAATCGTTCCTTCTGTTTTCTCCATCGTCAAATACAGGATTCATCAATATCGAATTTCCTTGCGGCTTCGCGATTGCATGTTTTTTCTACATTTTGTATCACAATTAATTTATAATTCGCATCGTACGGGTTACGTTTAATTTGATTTGACTGCGTGCCTTTAGTCTCCACAATATCACTCATACCGCAAACGCACTACAAAAACGCTGAATGAAAACAAAGTATAGATAAGCGATGTTGTCGCTGTTACAATAGAAAACCACACTGGCAGTTTACCTGTTATTTAGAAACATGTTACACACCCTCTACTCATCCTTTGTCTTGCTGCCTACAGAAGGGTGCGAGCACGCGCGCATGCGCACGCACTTACACTTTATCTTCCTATTCTTTCTTCAGTTTGCTGTTAAAACATTCGGTTGTAGTCATAAATCATAACGCCAGAGTTAACTACAGCCAGGCAAACTGCTGTTGCTCAGGCAGTAAACAACTCATAGATACGAAAAGCGTTCGTCCCGCCAGAAGTCAGGTATAACTTCGAATTTCGTTAGCGCGCGAATGCAAGCTGCAGGCCAAATTAGCGACCATGTTTTTAGGAGAAAAAGTGTGGCTTGTATTCGGAACAATATGGTATTTGCATGATATTAATAGTATTAAAATTTCAAGTGTTATAGGCCTATTTGATTTAAATATATCCTCAAAAACAAAATTTGCGATTTAACGGACTTTCGATTTTACGGACACACCTCAGCCCCAATTAGTCCATTAAATCGAGGGTTTACTGTACCATGTACATGGAGCTACGTGGTAAAACTAAAAATAGAACAATACCGTCTCATAGGAGACCATTACATATGTTTTAACAGTTTCAAAGTTAGCTTACAAACTTACAGAATAATGGTTTACCCTTTACGTTAGTAGTATTTGGTTTTCATTCAGATTTAGTTTTGTCTTTTACAGTTATTTTTCATTCTAGTTTCTCTTTTAATTGTGATAGTGTTACAATATAATTCAAATAGTTTATATTTGCATTTTTAATATCATTGTCATCGTTCATAATTATCCACCCGTTAATTATGCGACCCAAAAGTAAATTATGGAAACATTTTGTCAAAAATAGTGACAATAAAAGTGACAATATCGGCTTGAAAACATCGATGTAGTCTGCTTGATATTAATATCGATGTTAAACATCGATGGTTTTTTGGTGATGCTCATCCTCTGTTGACTTGGTGGCGACGTCTGGTCGCGCCTTGTGTGAAGGAGCTGGTAAGATAGAAGGGAACGACCTGGTGGCGCCACAACTTGGTGGCTTGAAAAATCGCAGCATGTCGGCTGGTGGCGCGGCCTCATGTGAAAGAGCTTATTTGAACTTATGTGTTCATATGGTGGCGCCACCATGGTGGCCTCGTGTGAAGGCACCCTTATACACTGTATATCAAAAACTTGAAATGAGTTTTCTTTTAAAACAGTGTATTTTAACTTTATCATAATTGACAAATTTAAAACATAAATTGATATCTGGTGAGAGTGTCAGAAGCATGCAGTTGTAATTGTGAAGTGACTGTATATGACAGAGTTAGTGTGTGAGTGAGACAGCAAACAGTTTACACATTCTATCTTGCCTCTAATTAAATGGAGTAATTTTCTCATTACTTCTATGCAGCTCTGCATTCAAAAACAGTTGTCATGTTTTAATAACTGTAATGCTGTCATAATTGTGTAAACAAAATTTGTAACAATAGACCTGAACTTACCAGCCTATTTTCCGTTTTCCTGTTATACACTTTTTAGATATCTTCAAATAAATCCTTTTCAATCAGTTTTGTAGTTTGGGTAGTTTTGTAGATGATGTGTTATTAAAATTTATATATTTCTTGCAGACCGTATAGAAATGGTGGAAAGCGTACGTTGTTTATTGCAAATTCAGCTGCCAGTGTTGCTCAAAATGCTGTTACCATCAGTCACTTGACGGATCTTAGAGTCGGCCAGTACTTTGATGATAAGCAACCTGTAGATATAGATCAGCATCAGGTATTTGTGCTGTTTTTGTATATGCCATTGTTCATATACAAGAAAGTTATTAGTAATGTTGGTAACATAAACTTTCAAAATGTTTTAACAGATTTAAGTTTACACAGAAGTTGTTGTGTGTTGTGATAAATTACAGAATGTCACAGAATGGGTAGTAGTAAATAGCATTTGAGTCGTGTGGAACACTAAACCAGAATCAGTAGTTTTAATCATGACTGTTGAACATGAATAATAAGTTGAAAGACACACATATATTTGTGTATGTGTTTTCAATAATCATGAAATTCCTCATACTCTTATATGCTTTGATGTTAATAGTTTGGGATATGAAAGGTCAGCTGAGAAAATATACCAGCCGAGAAGAACATCATTTTGTAGAAATAAGTATGTAGAAGGAAATGGTGACTAGGTATAAAAGAGATATGATATATTTCAACCATTTTGTGAATCCTCCCAATACTTATAAGCTATATAAGAAACAAGTTGGAATATTGAAACTGTTATGTCATATGTTAAATTCTGGCCAAAACTGAACACTTAGACGATGAAAAGCATTTTGCTTTGTGCTTGCTTTCTATATAAGTAACATTACCACTCACCAGTTGGTTGTGGTTCAATTTATGTGATTGTTTTATTTTTGTTTTGTGTAAAAGTCTATAATTGGAATTCGCCTAAAATTAATAATACCTAAAGACTAAATAAAAACCTAAAAGTAGATCAGATGTTAAAAAAAGTAAACAAGAGTAGAAAATCAACTTTTTGAAGTAACTTTTAAACATAACTTTTACAAATGACACTAAGTAGACAACAGTTAATAACAAAAAATTGATATTTTTGACAAGTAGTGAGTCTCTTGAGTAAAAAAATTACAGTTGTCTGATCCGAGGCAAGTCTCCCTAATTCCACAGGTCCTTGAAATAATTTCTGTGTTTCAGAACAGGAAACATAGTTGGTAGGTGTCTTGTAGCTATTCTCACTTTGTATTACTGACGTATCTGATGACTTTCTATGACACATAAAGAAATAATTTAAAAATATAAATTACAACAAAACTTCCTCCCTTCTGATAGCTTCTGCAGTAAGGGTTTACTATGTTAGAGTTGAATCTTTCAGTAGGTTTTTGCTTATTGTGTCCATGTTTTGCTTATTGTGTCCATGTTTTTGCTTATTTGTCCATGCTTATTGTGTCCATGCCCATTCATTTTGAAACTTGTTTGTAGTTTGCTTTTCACCATAGGGATGAAGTTTGGAGCTACAGTCTTAGAGGTGACTGATTGTTGATCTCTACAATAATCTGCTAACTCAATTCCAACAATACTTTAGTATTTTTAGCAAAATGAGATAGTGAGGAAAAACATAAGTTGTGTTCGTGTTTTTGTTATTATGGTTTGTTGATGTCATTCCTACAAAACGGTGTTTTTTTTTCTTTATAGTAATTGTACAGTAGTAGGTTACTCATACACAGTGTTATTACTCATACAAGATACCTATACTAGTGAATTAATTTTTTTATTCAAATAAGGCGATCACACATCATTTGTTGAGTCCACTAACTTATCTCAATAAATCCAGTATAAAAGAAATAAATCCAGGATAAAGAAGGTATATGATAGGCTCGCATCGCGCTCTGCTGTCAAGTACTCAACACATGTTTTCGCCGAGTACTGTGGTGAAGGCTAAAGATGTCCCTCGATGTATTTAGCCTTCACCACAGTACTTGGCTGAAACATGTGTTGAGTACTTGATGGCAGAGAGCAATGCGAGCCTACCATACATCTTCTTTATCCTGATTGGCTGATGGTGCAGTCTTTACCTGTGCATCATTCTGATTGGCTGATGGTATAAATTTTACCTGTATGTGGGACTTGGTAAATTTATAAGTACAGGTAGCATCGCAGAATATCTCTAGCCTTCACCACAGTACTGTGGGCCTGACGTTTGACACCCCGCATTCAGGTAGACTCGAATTCTACTGAAGATGGCAGCCAGTGGTGCTGCTGAAACGTTTGGTTTGTTTGTAAACCCTGGATGACGGCCAAACAGCCCAGTAAATACTTCTAATATAAAAGTGGTATTGATCATCAAAAGGCTTAGGTGCAATTTGGCTTGCCAAAGAAAATTGTTAAGTGAGTTTTTCATAAGTCATTACATTTCCCAGGTTAATGAGCTTGGGTTTATGATTACAAAACTAGTTCTTATTCTCTTATAGAATCAGAGTTGCAAACCTGTTACTATATACTATAGTAATTGTTGCTAGAATAGATTAAGATTTGTGATGTGTAGCTTGTAGTTGAGGTTGGCATTCGAATAGATTCGTTCTGTATATGTTTTTTATGTGCTGTTATGTAATGTCTATGTATCAAAACATTTACTGATACGTAGGGGCTCTTCCAGATAAGAGTTGACTTTTTTACTTACACTTATTTTATTTTAATTATGCTTACAAGGAAGTGTTAAGAGTTGTTTGACGTAAAATATATTAGTTTTTCTACCATATTGAAAAATTCTTTGTCTATGGTATTTTCTTGTTTATTTTTTTCTAAATATCATTAAATGCGAACATCACTGGGTTGATGACCAAGTTACTTTAAATACCTTTAGAATGTGTTCTGAAACAGTTCTAATAATTTTATAACATTTTTTGGTGTATTTTTGTTTTATAAGGTACTGGTAATGACATGTGAAGTATGCTGGGCCTTTCTGAGCAATAGAAGTGTAAGTTTTCAAGATTTCAATTTAGTGATTATAGATGACTGCCACCAGGCAATACGTGACCACCCACTGCGTCAGGTAAATACAAACATAATAAAGTACATTTTAAGAGTGGTTCTAATGGGTTTTTTCAGTGTCCAAATGCTAATATGTGAATAAAAATCTGTAAAATGTTTTTAAATAATGTGCAGAAATTTGTTGTGTTTTTATATCATAGAATATGTAGTTATTCTACATACAACAAACTCACAAGTGTCGTATAGCTATAAAGCGGCACTCACCCATGAGGATATGTGGTTTCATATTCCATCAGGAAATCACAAAAATAAGTAAACGTTGCCAAAACAATTTAATTTCAGGTGATTACTACAAATTGTAAAATATAAACTATGAAGAGAAATGTGGCATGATACCATAATGGTCACAGTTTACTAGTGACTTTCATCTAATTATCCCATGTACCTTTTAGACCAGTGCTGTCAAACTTATTAGTCTCAAAGGGCCACTTGTGTTGTAAACATGCAACTAGAGGCCACATTTTACTTACTTTACTTTTGTTCGTGGTTTTTCTAGTATGTTGTGTGTGGGGGGGGGGGGGCATGTATCCGTGTGTAGGAGGACAAATAGGAAATAATTGGTACAGACAGAGAACGACTTTGCGTGACTGCCTGGCAGTGCCCCATAAAATAAATGATTTTTGTTGTTGTTTTTTTAAATCTAAGTTAAAATAAAACAGCATGTAAACTTTATATGTTAATACAATTACACTTCAAAAAGGTGTAATTTTTCTACTGCCCATTATCTTTCCTAGTTTGGCAGGTGAATGATTCTTTGTTTTGTTTGTATGTAGTGTGCCCAGTGTATGGTTTTAAATCTTTATTATTTATTTTCATAATTGAGTAGATGTTATTGTACCTAATATATAAATGTGTGATCACACATCATACTCATCGTTTGTTTTGCTATAGGATTAAACTGCAAATGATATAAATATAAGAATAATCAAAAATGTAAAAATTTCTGTACCATTGTAAAATAAAAGTCGCTGTATAAGGTACCAAAAAGAAACAAGCAGCTCCGGTATATATTAACACCAAACAGTTCTGTGTCATTTCCACTGTGAACGTTGTTTTCCCTCCGCAGGTTCTTAAAAAAATATATTCACCTGTGTAGACATTTATTAATAGCGTAATATATTTATTGCTGTTAATTTAAGAACTCACACACGTTGATTAACTGCATAAACATTCACTACTTAGTAGAAATTGCTGGTAGCACCATTAATATGTTCGATATTTATCCATGCATTGTATCCAGCTTCTTTGTACAACACGTTAAACAAAGTGACTAATATAGAAAGATTCATGTATGGCTTTTGTGAGGTTTGAAGTTAAGAGCTAAACTACATAAATTTTAGTTAACCTGCTTCTAACTCCATGAAATGTTACTTTTACAGCTTACTTTCTCCTCTGGTGAGTCGTGATCAGGTAGAAATACTTTTACAAAAAGGTGCAAATTCACCTCATTTCCATATAGATCTGTGCTTGAAGAGAAGTTAAAGGGCAAGCAGATTCCTGAGAAAAAAAAATCAGAAGGAAACATTGTTTACCTGCATCTTACAGTTATGAATAGTTGTGTTGGTCCTGAGGGACTGATTAAGCTCCGGGCTATTTAAGATGCTAAGATGGTGTGGCTGTGTGTATAAAAAGTCGATTGTAACGGGACATTTCAGTCCATATAGTGGTTTGGGGAAAAAATAAATATAAATTTTATTTTAATTCAAAAGCATAATTAATAACGGTAAAGTTTTGTAACGATACAGGCATGTGCAGGAAATTGTATCAAGGTCAACATTGTATACGCAAAAACAACAGCTATTTTTAACCAAACGAACTTTGACCGATTAAGTCAACAAGCCAAGCCTGCAAATATGTCACTTGAGAATGCAGTGCATAATATGCCTCACCTTAAAATTTGGTTCGTCATAATCCGAAGATAATGAGACTTGGTCACGTGACCCCCCTACCACCTCAGAAAAGAACGTAGTACATCGCTTCCTAGTCTGCAGTCGTCTCGAGTGCAAATAGCACGTTAAAGTTCCGGAACGTAAATCGTGGGCCCGCAAAGCAACTAAAAAATGTGAATATTTTGATATATTTTGGATCTAAAACAGTATTAAACCAAACAAGTAGAGACAGTGAGAAAAATTGCAGTAAATTGACAGTTTGGCCATCAAATGTGAAAGTGAGCACTACGAAAAACAGCAAACCGTGTAAGCCACGAGTTGATGCCTGGGGTGTCGAATTTCTACGCATCAGCAGGGAAGTAGACATTTCAAAATTATTTAAAATACTGGCACTTTTAAATTGAGCTAAATAAAAAAAGAATGTACTGGTGAAATTGCGTGAGAGTGTGTGTGGAGGTACCTAATTAATCTAAAAAAATAAAAGCACTGGTTTACGTTAAAAGAAGGTAGTTTAGTAATTTTCAGCATCTATTTCAATGTTTAACAAGTTAGTTTGAAATAATATCTTGAAGAAAGGTTGATGTTAGAGAAAACAATGTATGGTATTCATGTTTTGATCGTAAAAGTGTAAGAGATGGAGGGAGTAATTTTGTCACTATCATCAATCTATAATAACAAAAATAATGAATAAACACAAGTTTGCAAAAATACAAGTAAAATTGAGGTAAATCATTTCAAAGCAACCATCTTGTTATTTTTCAGCTCATCTAATCAGAACCTTGGACCCGGTAAGTATATTTTATGTTGGTACTAGACAACATGGCGGCTGCACTAGCCGAAAGTGTAAAAACGTAAATAAAGTTATAAAAATAAATGTAATCAAAACATAACACGATGTGCTGCTATGTTTGCTTCTCTAAAGTGTGTAACGGGGCAAATTAAGGGGGTTTGTAATTTCAGGAATTTCATTTTAACAATCTGTAGCAAACCATGCTAGGCAACACTTTTAGATCACCAAATGTGTGACTTTTGTGAACACCTGGTAGTCAGTTCGGTGCAATGCTGTGCAAGGTATGAAGAAAATTAGAACAATGGAATGTGTAAGAGCGCACGTGTTTGCCGCCTTTTGCGACATGTGCTCAGAGGACACGAAAGGGCATGAGAAAATATGTTATCTATAACCCAAAATTCATAATGGAAGTAAGGCGATTATTCCTGCTCGCTGCATTTAAACCAATCACAGAACAAGTTAATGCCACACGGCCAACGCCTAACGCCAGGCATGTGGGCAACCAAGCGCACGAGGTTCGCCCAGTTCGTCACCATTAGTCAAACAGTGCAGTCGAAAGTCCAGCACCGTCTCAATAGAAAAGTGACGGGAGGCCCGCGTGTGTAAGTATGCGCAGCCTACCCCAAAATTATATAAAGTAAGGAAATAGGGAAGAGTAAGTGGAAGTGACATAAAAATAAAATGTAAACTGGAATTATAACAGTGTCAGTGATGAAACTTTTCAATTATTTTAATAAATATTGAAAACATAAAAACCTACCCAAAACTCAAATTCCCCCTTTTTATATCTTTGTTCTTACCTTTGCGTGGATCCAGGGTTCTATGTACGAACTCGTGGCCTGTGAAAGTGGTTGCTGGGTTTTACGGCATAATAATTACTAACACCTTTTTATGAAAAAAACCAAGCTCATTTTTTATTTATCTCAAATTAATATTTCTTTAATTTTTCAAATATTGTTTTAACTTTATACTTTGATTATTTTACAGACAATTTGGCAACATGATGTTGCGTCACTCTAAAACTTTAAACTTATATTTTCTTCTTACACATCTCTTATACAGTAGTATTTGAGTTCTTTACAGTTATAGATAGAATATACGAAGTGTGTTCATAAAAAGACCAAACTTTTTGAGTAACACATCAATCCGCACAAACGACGCGCCGCAACTTTGCGCGCACCTAGCGATAGTTTTTGACAACAAACTACCACTTATTGTGTTCCGCTATTAGCAGTAGTCTTTGAGGTATATCACATTGAGTGGGGACGTGCACATGCTGGCCGGCGGATTAGTGACAAAGCGATTAAGAAAGACCGCGAGAACAACGTGTGCGTATGAAATTTTGCAGCAAAACTAGGTTAAAACTTTTCAGAGACATTCTGGTTTTCAATTAAGCATATGCGGAAGCCTGCGTGAGGCGAACGATTAGTTTAAGAATTTTTAAAGAGGGAAAACCAATGGTCGGTGCAGATCAAAGCGATATCGAAGATCATGGGAAGAGAGCTCGTGATGTGGTAATTGTAAATCATCGTTTAAATGCCGATACTTTCTGACAGAATCCATTTAAGATCGTAAAATTAAATTTTGATAGAAAAATTTAAATGTATCGTATCACTGAAAAATTCTTACTGTGTTTGTTGATGACGATCAGAAAGAGACCCGTTTTGAAATCAGTCAACAACTGCGTACCAATGCAAATGGTAATGAAAACTTTGGAAGACAATGGAAATAGCTCTGTAAAGATTTTACGAAGTCAGCAGCAAAATTTTATACACACACGTTGTGTTAAGATCTTCATTCTCACTTCATTATAAATCCGCCGGACGGTGTGTGCCCGTGCCCACTACAGCGCATGTAGCTCGAAGACTGAAGATCGTGACGGAACAGAGAAAACGCATTCAGGCGTCAAAACCTGTCGCTAGCAGCACTTAATTCTGCAGCTCGCTCTGTGCGCTAGTTGACGTGCTACACAAATAGTTCGGTCTTTTTTTGAACACACCTCGTATAGATATATTTTATATATGTAAGGCAATCCAGCACCTCGCTTACTCTCTCTCTCTCTCTCTCTCTCTCTCTCTCATACTAGTCACCCCCCCTTATTTAGAGATCTCTTTATCTTTGCATTTTATTAAATTTGACATAGTTACTTTCCTGTTGTGGCCGCCTATACGTGGTCATAACACTACCGTTGGTTCGTTCTTCGTTCACTTTTTGTCCGAAATCTTGGCTAACTGTTCCGAATTTAAACTAGTGAAGTACGTTGATGCTGCTTACATTTTCTTTTTACTGCTTTACTTTAATTCACACTACTTTTTATTGGTCGACCGTATATTTGCTCGAGCACTGTTTTAACGACCGCGCGGTCTGAGAGTTTTTGTCGACTGACGCTAAAGTCAAGCATCTTCAAAATGGCCAGCATCACTCTGGACTCGGCTACTTGGTTTTTGATTGGCTGAGCGCATGTCTCATGATTTCTCGTTATATCGCAGGTGGCGGCAAGGAAAACTGTGCGTGCTCTTCACCCTGGCAAAATCGGCACTCGTGCGCTCGTACACATTCCGATGCTCCAGATTTCGTCGCACCTCGCCTGGCTTATTGCACAAACTGACAACTGGGTATTTAAAAAAGTACGCTTTGGTTATTAAAACCGGGGCTCAGTGTGGGTGACCCCACTCATTATAATTATTAAGGAATAAAAATAAACCCCATAGTTTGTCCTGTTACAATACCCCCCCCAATGAGAGGTTTTCTGCCGAAACAGAAAAACTCTCATTGCCTAATAACCTAAGAGGATCAGCTAGGATATGGCGCCATTGACCCCCCTTTAATTCCTTACTAAAATCATGGGTAACTTACCCCCCTAGTCCGGTGACTATGGCTGCACCTGAATGAACTTACTGGACTTCCCTTGTCGAGATCCCAACACCGCAAAGTCAGAGAGGCACACGCCACAGTATTACCAGGCTCTGTAACATTCATAAAAACATCAATAACTGGCCTTTCACTATACCATATCCTCAACTGATTTGGTTCCCCTTAGTTGTACTGGTTTGTCTTTAGCAAAGTACTGGTTGCATTTATATGTATATCCTTAACATAAACATATTACATTTTTTTAAAAATTACATCATAATATCAATTACACATTCTATATCATCAATATAATCCCATTAATAATAATCATCAACTTTCTCCTCCACACACACTATTGCCCCCCCCCCCAGACTGTAGCACCCAGTTGCCTCGACAAGGGCTGAGGCGGAAGGGGTGAACATTTTTTTCTTTTCTTTCACCCCCATCCTTGCTTTGGCATTACATAACCTTCAGGGTACCAGTACCCCTATTAATAAACTTATTGATACGCCCCTATTCGGTCTACCACCCATACATAGGTATATAGCCGTGTTCCAAAAACAAATTTCTTAGATTCCCCTTTTGTTCCCCGTTAAATTTCTATGTTACACCAATTTCAAAAGGCAACCAACCATGGTCAGAGTACAACAAGTCTGCCCACAACTGGTTGTCATCCAAAACCACGGTCTGGGCTGGTAAGGCCGGGACCGCCCGAAATGTGGGAAATCCCATTTAAAACATATCTTATACCTATTCTATATCCCTACACAATTACATAATTAACATAATACAACATAATAAACACTCAACTTGAACATTAACATCATTACATTAACATAAACATTTCAAATTTAAATTTTACCAAAAATTACACACCTTCCCTAAGTTAAATTCTTTCAAACTCATTTAATTTCATTATTAAAACATTTTACTTTACTTCAATTTCATAATAAACTTCCTACTCACATATTGTGAAGTTACAACCAAATTTATAAATAAATAAATAAAATAATACTGCCAGAACCTTACCTGCGATCTTTTTCTCGCTACTTACCTTTTAAAAAAACACCAACAGAAGTTCAGAGTCGCCACCAATATCTTTGAAGGACAGATATGGAAACCTTTATACATTACCTTAATTAAAACTGGACAATTTTGCCATCCGACTACCCACAAAATTCAGAAGATTCCACGGAAACGTTTAGACAAGTTTTTCAGCATAGAACACTAGGAAATGGTAAGGACGAAATAACTATGCTAACACATATTTATCCCTAAACAAACTTGATTTTATTTTATTAAATACAACTAAAAACATTAATTTGTTTAAACAAAAGGTTTTTATCAACTAATTATTATCTAGTAACCAGTACTTTTATTAATGATTTCTCCCCTTTTTCCTTACATACACTCTCTCACTCTTTATAGATTTATATATATACCTTTTACCCTTACCCCCTTTGTATCGAGCTCTTTTATTACCGTTATTTAATTTTGATTCGAATTGATTACTTTTACGTTTTACCTGCACGTGCATTCCTTTGTCCACTATCACTTGTATTTCCCATTCACTTCCGTCGTCACTGACACTGTTTTACTTCGTTTAACTTTAAAAGTTCATTTAATTTACTGTCATTCTATCTTATGTGTATTCTTCTTTATATTTATCAGTTTCGGTAGACCTCGACTACTCAATTCACTTTGGTCTACTGAAATTTCCGAGGCCACTGTATTTGCGACTGTACTGTACCGTGTGATGAGTTGTAGAGAACTGCTTAAGTAATGGTGTCCGACTCTGTGTGTGTGTTTGGTTGCCTACCCGCCAGGTGTTAGGCGTTGCCGTCAGCTCGCACTCCTTGGTTCCCATCACATGTTCGGCTCTGGAATGTACGTACGTGTCTTTCACGCTGGGAAAGTTGGCCCACACGTGCGCGCGTATGCATGAATACGCACCCTCGCTGATAGTCTGTATTCCTGTACCATTCCGTACCTCACACGGAGCTATAGTCGGTGACCCAAAAATATGCTCTGCTTAAATAAAAGCTTTAAATTGTATACTCTCATTGGTTTGTACCGTTACAATATGGTCAATCAGTCAAGCAAATAAACACATGATCACTGTCATAGACTCAAAATTATAAACCTTTATCACAACAAATATAATGTACATAACCATATGTACCTTCTGATACCTTAGAATGACAATATGACTCCATACCTAAACACATTTTACATTTAATCATTTACTATTTATAATAAAGTATAACTCTCAGAAAAATCATTTAAATTTATTACCCAAAATTCATATATACAACATTTCAAATTAATTTAATTCATCTCCAATTTATTTAATTCCATCAGTTTTTTAAAACACTAAGTTACATTAATTACATTATAAAATTTACAATTACTCTCGTTATTTATTTAGTCTGGTAAAATGTTATTATTATTATATTATATTATAATAGTACTACCTACTACATACATATATTGTTTACTTAACATATAGAGTACAATATAACCTATTACACCAATACATTTGACATCAACACAAAAGTATATACAATCCACATTATTATCTGTAATTGTTTACCACAAATCATTTCATAATTCAGTCCATTTTAAAACCCACTACTCTCACATAATTAAATGTTCATAAACAATACACTTTACCCTCCATCATCAAACAATAACCTTTTCTTAATATAACACAATTCATTTTTAATTACTTTTATTTTGTTATTATTATTATAATAACTATTCACTATTTTAAATTGTTCCGTTATACTCACATAATAATCTACTGGACTATCCCACATTATTATCAAATCATATAACCTGTCTACATCAGTAATTCTGGTCTTGTCACCGTCAGTATTATCATATGTCACCGTTAAGCATTTTATCCTCTCCTTATTTTCAGAGTCATCTACTATTAATATCCACGTCTATGTACAGGTAAGTATTCAATATAATTATCAACGTTATCATCATCTATTGCTGCACCATTCTCACAACAAGGTAAGTGTTTTATTTTATTCATTCTCTTACTATTTATTCTCTTTAATAATTCTTCATAACTTTTAATAACATCAAATAACACCACCTCTCTCTCTCTCAACATGAATAATTCTATCTCTTTCACTCTCTCAAAATTGCTTACACAACCCCATTTTCCTTTATCTCTCTCAATCCACACAAAGGGCAACACAACGTTATCATAACACATCCTGGCTTTTCCAGGGAACTCATGATACACAGGGAACCTACTTAGAGATACCTCGTCTCTCACACAATTACTGGAGGAAACTTTATCCTCATAAATCACTAGTGGAGTCTTTACTCCACTTAAACCCCAGGGAAAATTTGCCCTTTGCCAACCTAACCTCTCTTCACACTCTCTCTCATTACTGCTTTCTATTTCCACTAAAACTTCATCGCCACTATTATTATTCACCCCTTTACTCTCTAACACCCCATTTTTAATTATATCACCATTATTCTCACTTACCTTTTCAATTACTACTTTATTTGCACTTAAACTACCATCATTATTATTTGTAATTATCTGCCCATTAAAATTATCACTTGTTTTAAAATCACTTATTTTGAGCACATTACTCACCTTGTTCTCCGTTATTCCATTGTTTATATTCTCGTTAAACTTACCTGTATTTCTGTTACTCTCCTTTCTTTTTCTAATATTATCTTCATCATCTCGCATTTGTTTTATAACCGCACTACAATGTTCGTCAATCTCATACAGACGTTTATTCATATTCATTTCAATTTTAACATTTTGTTGTTTCATATCATACAAACGCTTATCAAATTTTTCGTCAATATTATTTATGTCACCCTTTAATTCATGAAATTTAACATTCTGTTCATCGAATTTACTTTCTAATTTGCTATCATTTATGTCAAAACGACTATTTACTGCATTAAAAGTCTTATTATTATCATTAGACATTTGTTTCTGTTGCTCTAAAAGCAACTGCATCATCTGCATCATATCATTACTGTCAGATTGATTATTTATATTAGTTGACTGAATTCCCGAGTCATCTGTAGTATCTGACTCGTTTAATTTACTGTTTTGAATTTCGTTTAATTTACTGTTTTACATTCGGGGTCGAATGAATTTCAAGCCCACTCATGACAGTTGACTCATTAACACCAGTTACGTCAATTACATTGACCTCGATTTCATTATTATCTTCCATCTTTTTATATTATAAGACTTTCATGTGCATTACAAAATCATAATCTTAAGTGTATTCAGTAATATTCACTATAATATAATATAAGTAATATAAGTATCACTTAAATATAACATAACATCACTTCTTTGTACGTAATTTATATGTAATAACTTAACCTCCAGCAACCTCACTTTTACATTCACAAGTAGGTACAGTTTGTATACAATAAATTTATACAAACCGTCCATGTTCGAGGCACCATTGAAACTTTTCAATTATTTTAATAAATATTGAAAACATAAAAACCCACCCAAAAATCAAATTCCCCCTTTTTATATCTTTGTTCTTACCTTTGCGTGGATCCAGGGTTCTATGTACGAACTCGTGACCTGTAAAAGTGGTTTTACGGCATAATAATTACTAACACCTTTTTATAAAAAAACCAAGCTCATTTTTATTTATCTCAAATTAATATTTCTTTAATTTCTCAAATATTGTTTTAACTTTATACTTTGATTATTTTACAAACAATTTGGCAACATGATGTTGCGTCGCTCTAAAACTTTAAACTTATATTTTCTTGTTACACATCTCTTATACAGTAGTATTTGAGTTCTTTACAGTTATAGACAGAATATATAGATATATTTTATATAGTAAGGCAGTCCAGCACCTCGCTTACTCTCTCTCTCTCTCTCTCTCTCATACTAGTCACCCCCCCTTATTTAGAGATCTCTTTATCTTTGCATTTTATTAAATTTGACATAGTTACTTTCCTGTTGTGGCCGCCTACACGTGGTCATAACACTACCGTTGGTTCGTTCTTCGTTCACTTTTTGTCCGAAATCTTGGCCAACTGTTCCGAATTTAAACTCATGAAGTACGTTGATGCTGCTTACATTTTCTTTTTACTGCTTTACTTTAATTCACACTACTTTTTATTGGTCGACCGTATATTTGCTCGAGCACTGTTTTAACGACCGCGCGGTCTGAGAGTTTTCGTCGACTGACACTAAAGTCAAGCATCTTCAAAATGGCCAGCATCACTCTGAGCTCGGCTACTTGGTTTTTGATTGGCTGAGCGCACGTCTCATGATTTCTCGTTATATCGCAGGCGGCGGCAAGGAAAACTGTGCGTGCTCTTCACCCTGGCAAAATCGGCACTCATGCGCTCGTACACATTCCGATGCTCCAGATTTCGTCGCACCTCGCCTGGCTTATTGCACAAACTGACAACTGGGTGTTTAAAAAAGTACGCTTTGGTTATTAAAACCGGGGCTCAGTGTGGGTGACTCCACTCATTACAATTATTAAGGAATAAAAATAAACCCCATAGTTTGTCCTGTTACAGTGAAAGCTAGAGTGAAAGTGAACTGAAAGACGGCGGAACCATTTTAGATAGCGTGGACAGTTAAGTACCGTGAATATATTGGCCAAAAGGGTGTTGAATATTTAAATTAAAGAGCTCATTAAATAAAACGGGGGTTATAAAAGTAATAAATGTAAGCCTTATGAGAGTGTGTGTGTGTGTGTGTGTGTGTTGTAAAAGGTACTGGTTCGTCTAGATAGATTTATTAGTAGTTCATAAAATTTATTGGCATAGAATTATTAAAAAATACAGATATAAAGAAAGAAAGAGAAAGAAATAAATTTGAATAAAATAATATTTGATTTTATATAACGTGTGTTAGTTGTAGTTATTACGCCGTAACCATTTCCTATACTTTGTGCTGAAAAACTCGTCTAACGAATCGGGGATTTTCTGAATTAGGGGAAGTCAGATAGCTAAATTGTCCCAGTGTTTTTAATTAAGGTAAATTGTATATAGGTTTCCATATCTATCCTTTTAAAGATATTGGTGGCGGCCCTGAAGTTCTGATGGTGTTTGGAATAAGGTAAGTTTGCAAGAAAAGATCGCAAGACAGGTAAGATTCTGGCAGGTAGTATTTATTAAAAATGTTTGTTTAGTTACAATTGGCGAGCCCCTGCCAGGATATTCGTATAAATATTATATGAATTAGGCCTGATTTAAAGCACAGAGGGTATGATTTGGTAATGGCGTATTTGTAAAATTTATCGTACATATTTACGTTACGTGTGATAAGGTTTAGTTTTGGTAGTGTTATTGTGGGTTTACTTTTACGTATTGATAACGATTTTATGTGTTGGGTATTTTGATTTTATGTATATAATTATTGAATAATAGAAGGGTAATAGTGGTTTTTTTTTTATAAAGGCCTTAAAGGGTATTATATAAAATTTTTTGTAAATATGGCTCAAGAAGCCAAAGTAGGTGTAACAGTGGAAGACGGGTTTATGTATTGTATGCAAGTGCTTTTAGAGCTAAATGCTACGTTCGGAGGTAATTTGAATAAAAGAAGGGGAAAATGAGTCATTTAAATGAGTCACAAAAACAAAGTATTGAGAAAATGATTGAGAAAATAGATACAGGTAAGTGTAGTGAAAATGAGAATAACGAAGTAACATACGACAATATAAATAACGATGGTGTCAGTACAAGTGATAATTATAATGGGGAGAGAATTATGAATAATAGTGATGATAGTTTAAGTGCAAATAAAGTAGTTATTGAAAAGGTAAGTAGGGGTGAGAACAATGGTGATATAATTAAAAATGGGGTGTTAGAGAGTAAAATTGGGAATAATGATAGTGGTGATGAAGTTTTAGTGGAAATAGAAATTATTGATGAGATAGTGGTTGATGAGATTGAGAGAGAGTGTGACGAGAGGTTAGGTTGGCAAAGGGCAAACTTTCCCTGTTGTTTAAGTGGAGTAATGACTTCACAAGTGTTTTTGGAGGACGGGAGTTCCTCAGTGGAAGACAAAAAGTCTTCAAAAAGTCCCTTAATTTTTTGTGGTAAACCTGGTAAGGCCAGGAAGTGTTATAGTAATTTTGTGGTGCCCTTTGCATGGAGTGAAATAGTTCAGGGGGGTTGTGACAGGTGTTACGATGAGAGGTATTTGAGAGAGAGAGAGAGAGAGTGGTTCAAGTTAGATAGAGGTTATGAAGGGTTAGTAAAGAGAATAAATATTGAGAATGATGATTATATTATTAGCAGTGTAGACTTACCTTGGGGAGTAATGAGTACAGAAATAATAAATGAAAATAGTATTATTGAGAATAAGCACTTACTTGGCAATGTAACTGGTGTAGTAGTAGATGGCTATTATGATGAGATGATTACGTATCAAATTATGACAGATAAAAATAATGGAGACTGGACATTACCCAAAGTAGACATGGCATATGAAAGAATAATAATGGGGGATAATCCTGTGAATTATTATTATTATGTGATAATGGGTGGAATGAATTCAAACGGTTATTATATTAATGGTAATAATATAATGAATTTAAATAAAAATGAATTGTGTATGTTCAACATAAGACTAATTTTCGATGATGGTGGTTAGACAGTTATTGTTAATGAACATTTAATTATGAGAGTTAATGGTTTTAAATACTGTGTAACGTTAAAAAATTAGCCAAAATATAAAATACATAACACCACTACCAGGACTTACCTGTTGCAGAAATTTTATCAGAAGCCCAGAGTCGCCACCTATATCTTTGAAGGACAGATATGGAGACCTTTACACTTTACCTTAATAAAACGGACAATTTAGCCATCTGACCCCACCCAATTAATACTTCAGAAAGATTCCGGTTCGTTAGACGAATTTTGCAACACAGAAATGAGAAAATGGTAATGACGAAATAACTTAGTCTAACACATATTCAAGGTAAACCAACTGATTTTAATGAATGTTAAAAGACACTGAAAAAATAGGTTTTAAAATATACATTGATCCCTCAGACTTAACTAACATAAAATATCCTCTAACCTATCAAGTATTATAATAATTAAGGTAGCCCATTCTGCATCACACACACACACACATCCCATTTTTTACACTTTACCCATTGATGTTTCATATTGAATTCCCGGTAATAGTATTTAATTCATGTTTTAATTCACTGTTCACTGCCGACCGAACACGTGTTTCTGTTATCCGATTCCTCTTTTAAAGATTACGTATTTCGTTTATCACTCCATGTCACTACACCAACTGCCCGCCAATCACAGTAATATGGTTATTAACTTCTTGGGTCCCGGTCGGTCTTATTGACTGAATTACATTGTATGAAAACTCGACCAACCGGGTCTGAAACGAAACTGTAGGCGTCTGTAGTGGTACTCTGCACCTCGTGGACCGCTTAGCGTCTCGCTCAAGGTAGACTGTGTTTGGTGATGCCCACTTCCGTCAGCTCGAGTTGTGATTGGCTGCGGCGCTCACATGGCCAGTCTAATTAGTCACGTGTTGTTCCGTTCGGTTGTTGAGTTTGGTGTCGAGATTATCGCCAACGGCGCACGGGCGCACATTTACAGTCACATTCCATCGTTATCGCTTTGTGCCTTACTCGGACTGGCACGGATCTTAATACAGGGTGTCCAACAAGCATGTTTGAGTGACCGTAAAGGATGTCCAAACGAAATTCATTCTTCTTTTTTTTTTTTTATAAAATAAAACCCTCTCCTTTCAGACCCATTACAAGTAATAAATAAAATGACCCATTTAGACCTGTTACAATACCCCCTCGATGAGAATTCTGCTGTCCCAAACAGAAGAAATCTCATCGATAAACCCCGAAGAGGACCGGTGAGGAACTGGTGCCAACAACCCCCTCTTGTTCTTACTCCTCATGGGTACACGACCCCCCTGGCTCAGCGACTATGGACTCATCTGAACGAGATCACTGGACTTCTCCGTAAGAGATCCCAACACCGAGAAATCGAACAGACTCGTACCCCAGCACACCTCGCCTTCTAACATGCTACCCCCAAAAATCCTCAATCCCTGGCTTGAAATATGCCAGATCCTCCACCGATGTGTTCCCTCTTTTATGCAAGCTGGGCTGCCTTTAGCAGATACTGGGCTCACACACACTCACATTACATGTTGCCATAACACATTGAAAAATAAAAAAAATTCTTTTAAAATTTATTAAAATTTAAAAAAAAAAATTCAAATTTCAAAAAATAATATTTTATCAAAAAAAATTCTCTTCCTTGTTTTCTCTGTTTTTATTTCAAACTAAGCTAACTTAACCATTTCTTATGGCTAAAACATCCTTAACTTAACAGGTGAATACTTAGATTCTAACAATACCGTGCAATACCAGAAATCAATAAAATAAACATGTTAAATACACACATAATAAAATACTCATTACTCAAAAATATTCACTCGCTGGCAGGCGAAAAATCAAGTTTTTTTTTTTTCAAAAAAATTAAAATTTTCAAAAATTTTAAAATTCAAAAAAATTTATATTTATTTAAATGTGTTCTTCCTATTTAGACATTATTTTAAAATTGGTTTAAATTGATTAAACAAACAAATAAATTTGCCTTCCTACTATACAAGCTTAGGTGTATGAACTCATCAGCTGATCGAAACTAGGTCAAGTCCAAGATCCTTGACCTACATGTGTTATGCACAATTTCTATCTGAAATACATTTGACCTCTGTAACAATCTACCTTGAAATACGAAACATAATAAAATACAACATTGAAAACAAACAAAATATTAATATAATAATCAAGTTGACATTTAAATTATTTAAAATAAACAATTCTTACTTGTACCTTATTTTCAAATTTTATCAAATTTCTGTCACTGGTTTCGAAAAAATAAAAAATTTTATATTCTTTATCATAAATCTCTCTCTATTATTATCAATTTCAATCTACTTTAGTGTGGGTGATTTAAATTATTTATCTCATTTAATGTACTACTTGATCTGGATACCTATATAATCTTTCTCCCTCTTTCTCCCTCTATTAACTTTTACTACATGACACCCATCTCTATCAAAACACTCTAAACTCAATTTACCTCTGGCACCGCTCATCTTTGTACTAGGATGGGTGTTCCCTACCTGGCTATACCCATACGAGCCAATGCCCCTCCAAAATATCGGCAAACACTCACTCAAACTACTCTATTCCCGCCGCAACGCCGCACGTTGCTCACACCTTACCACCTCACCCTTACTACAAAATATCATCAACAAATATGTTTAAATCTCATTCACATTACGCATCGCTACATATACTCACTACTACTGTGTCAACATCAATACTTCTCAAAACTCTATAACATACATTAATTCAAAACAACATTACATTATCCTCATCTCTACTATTTCAACTTTAACTCTGACTTCAACTTGGACAGATCTACACGTCCCGTAAAATATTCATCACCCAAAAACTCTCTCTTCTTAACTTGCATAAATTATTATTTTATTTCTCATTATCATTATTGTTGTCATTACTCCAAAACATCTGTAATACATCAAAACATTACATTGAACTTTAATTACTTGTAACATTTACAAACCAATATACCAGTGACATGGTATTGCTGATCAGCTGATCTCCTAACATAATGAATACACATCTCAAATTTGAACAAACTACATGAAATATACATATATGAATCAATACTCACTTCTCTTGCATTAATTGCCTGCCAGGCTTTTAATTATTGGCTTACTTTAACGTATACACATATCATGAAAACACCCACTTTATCAACACCTATACCTAACATACAACAATAAAATAATACATTTAAAAGCGCATAATGAACACCTTATTTTTAAATATCTAAGCAGCTAGTTACCTGAACAGAGCACAAGCAGTTTTATTTGATCAAACTTTGAATAAAAAAAATGTTATGTTATAAAATTTACATTCGTGACTCCTTTGCGTCACCTCCCAGCCACACACACTATTTCAAATTATGTAAGACTGTGGCGCCTTTTCGCTTCGGCAAAGACTGTATATTTTGGAGCAGGTTTTACCTCTCCGTGTCTTTGCTTCCGCTATTACATTTTAAAATTATTGAACATCAGCATGTTCTCGTTATAATTATACACCCTTAAGGCGGGTCTACCACCTGTCTCTGCTACCCCTAAGCGGGCAGAGTGGCAGCCGCTGTTCCATAGTTCCGGAGATTTCCCCTTAAGTCGCCCCCATTGAATTTCAAATATGTACCAATTTCAAGTCAGCTATGGTCAAGGGACTTGATATGACCATAGCTGGCCGCTAGCCAAATCCACGATTAGTGCTGGTAAGGCAGTAATCGCCCGAAAAGTCGGGGAAATCTAAACTTCAATTTGACTGCCTGTTACACATCAATCTAGTTATGTGCGACACGGTCATTTAGCAGTGTGTAAAATTTTAATTTACACTAAAAAAGGTGTGCCGCACATTTTCGCCATTTTGGCCTCCGATGGGGGTAACACTCCCTGTTACCACCAACCCATTCCGCTATTACGAGAGCACAGGCCACCCCCGCAATAGCCACTTAATAGCTAACTAATTAATTAAAAAATTGTATATACATTCTACGATAATATTTGCATCAATAATCATTTCCCTCATTCATAACTTTTTACCATTTGGCTTTCTTAAAATTTTCAAAATTTATTATTAATAATGAATATATATCATTTTCCATTTATTATTAAAATTTTTTAATTATTATTTTTATTGAACGCAATTATTTCCAATAATCTCTTATTACTGAATTAAAATCTTAGTTACCTGTAAACATTTTTATTATACATGATTCATAAATTTTTCTACTTACAATCCATTTAACATGATATGCACCCAAAACATAATCACCATATCACAATACTTTTCACCTTACCTCTGTAACATTTAACACAAAAATATTAGTTTACCTCAAATAATTTATCATTCATTACCAAATTTCCAAATCTCGTAAAATAAATTAAATTCACTAAAAAATTTAATTAATTAACATTTAAATAAGCAATCAAAATATTTAAGCATGTCAAATTGGTTTAATTTAATTAATGACTGACAATATAAATTATGCAGTTATCGAAACAATTACCATTAGTCAATTACTGTTTTCAAAATACATTCTGATATTTATTTACTTGCAAATATTTCAATATTATTATCACAACAATCATCTTACGCACACACATTATTCACTTAACATTCCACAATGCACACAAATAAATTCACTATATTTTATTTACAAAATCTTGTTATTTATTGTTCAGTTTTTTCCGCACTTCATTTGTCCAGATTTGCCATGTCAAAAAACCATAAAACATAATGTTTATACTGTCTTTTATTGTTTTAATAGTTTAACCTCCATCGTCCCAGATTAACCTTGGTTCTACATAACATCGTTCAATTGTTTTCCCACACAAATGACTGTTTTGTGTGTTGTAACCATACAAACTAAACTCATTTATTTTATCCACATAATCATTAAGCCAGTCAACATTAGGCATATTTGTTACGTCTCCATCGGTAAATATATTCATGATTGGGTTAATTACTTTATTCAAAACATTATAGTTATTATCATTCACATATACTTTCAAACTTTCTTTCCAATCGTCATATTTTCTATGCAAATCATACAATTCTGTCACATACCATTCTCTACTTACTTCTCTCTCTTCATAACACCACATCACACTCTCACAATTATTCTGGACAGAGGGTACACAATTACTCAACAAAAATAAACACTTTAATTCATCTATCGAAACGGGACTCTTGCCCTTCAATACCACTTGTGGCCACATTAAATCATCATCATAAACATCATAAATAATAAAGGGAAAATTTGCCCCCTGTCCCCACTCTACTACAACATTATTTTTCCTCTCTCTCTCTAATTCATACACACACATTAACATTTCATTATCAACTTCTACTCTTTCTACAATTACGTTATCACTCTCAACATCTACACCATCATTTTCTAACACCACATTTTTATTTGTATTATCATTGTTATTACTTGTCAACTCATTATTTAAATTATCATTTCCACCCCTACTTACCCTGTCATCTTTGTTTGATTTAAATTTGTTTATTACTTTCTCATTTTCTAATTCTATTTCGCCTAGCCACGTCTCTATTTCACTTAATCTTTTATCACAAATATAGCCTTGTTCTTGAATTTCTTTTTTCACTTCATCAAATTGCACGTTAAGATTATTTTGGATTTGTCTAATTTCATCTTTCTGTTCATTAAAAAGTGCTTGCATCATTTTTATTATTTCGTTATCTCGTACTTCCCCCATATTTAAAATTTATTTCTATACCACTTTTTATATATAAAAAACGACTATTATTGTAAAATTAAAACGCCTAACACAACTGTATCCCTTACTAACACAAACCTAACCTACGTGTATAATTATATACGCTAAATCATTTTTATAAATTCGTCATTACCACATCCTATTTTCTGTGTATTAAAATAGGTCTATCTCGTATAAAATTACAATTAAACGAAAACCCTGGCAGCGAGAGCCAAATGTAACGTTAAAAAATAGCCAAAATATAAAATACATAACACCACTACCAGGACTTACCTGTTGCAGAAATTTTATCAGAAGCCCAGAGTCGCCACCTATATCTTTGAAGGACAGATATGGAGACCTTTACACTTTACCTTAATAAAACGGACAATTTAGCCATCTGACCCCACCCAATTAATACTTCAGAAAGATTCCGGTTCGTTAGACGAATTTTGCAACACAGAAATGAGAAAATGGTAATGACGAAATAACTTAGTCTAACACATATTCAAGGTAAACCAACTGATTTTAATGAATGTTAAAAGACACTGAAAAAATAGGTTTTAAAATATACATTGATCCCTCAGACTTAACTAACATAAAATATCCTCTAACCTATCAAGTATTATAATAATTAAGGTAGCCCATTCTGCATCACACACACACACACACATCCCATTTTTTACACTTTACCCATTGATGTTTCATATTGAATTCCCGGTAATAGTATTTAATTCATGTTTTAATTCACTGTTCACTGCCGACCGAACACGTGTTTCTGTTATCCGATTCCTCTTTTAAAGATTACGTATTTCGTTTATCACTCCATGTCACTACACCAACTGCCCGCCAATCACAGTAATATGGTTATTAACTTCTTGGGTCCCGGTCGGTCTTATTGACTGAATTACATTGTATGAAAACTCGACCAACCGGGTCCGAAACGAAACTGTAGGCGTCTGTAGCGGTACTCTGCACCTCGTGGACCGCTTAGCGTCTCGCTCAAGGTAGACTGTGTTTGGTGATGCCCACTTCCGTCAGCTCGAGTTGTGATTGGCTGCGGCGCTCACGTGGCCAGTCTAATTAGTCACGTGTTGTTCCGTTCGGTTGTTGAGTTTGGTGTCGAGATTATCGCCAACGGCGCACGGGCGCACATTTACAGTCACATTCCATCGTTATTGCTTTGTGCCTTACTCGGACTGGCACGGATCTTAATACAGGATGTCCAACAAGCATGTTTGAGTGACCGTAAAGGATGTCCAAACGAAATTCATTCTTCTTTTTTTTTTTTATAAAATAAAACCCTCTCCTTTCAGACCCATTACAAGTAATAAATAAAATGACCCATTTAGACCCGTTACAACTGGACTGAATAATGAAATGATTTTTGGTAAACAGTGACTTAAAATGTGAAACTGATTGTATATAATTTGTATTGTGTTTACAGGTGTTAAATGTATTTATGCAATAAGGTTAGGCCTATGTTGATGTTTTGATAAAGCGTCAGCTGAGACACCGATACAGGGTGTTATGTGTACATTGTATTTAATGTAGTCAATTTACAGGTTAGTTTGAGGTAATGTCAGTAATAATATTTTGTTTGAAGTGAATAATTAACAGTGTGTAGTCATGAATCTTTATAATGAAAATTAAATTAATGTAAAATGTAAGAGATAGAAATCTTGGTAGTCAATTTAAAAGTTTTTGATTTGAAGGTTATAAATAAAAAAAAAGATAAATGAATTTTATTATGAGATAAAATAAATGCGAGATGAAATTAAATGAATTAAAATTGTTTTGAATAATGTAATTGAAGTAACTTACAGTGTTTTGATTATGAGATAATTAAAATTTATGTGAGAGGATTTACTTAATGTAAAATGTTTTAAGTAATGCAATTAAAGTAATTAATTAAAAGAGATGGTCTAACTAATTTAAAAGATGGAAATATGTACAGTATAATAAATTTGAATAATTTATTTTGAATCGAATTGTATAATAAATAATTAAAGGTTGCTGATTAAAATGTTTAATAAAAAGTCAAAATTGAAGTAATAATGCAAGATAAACGATTAAAATGTTTAGTCAACAGAAATTGAAATTAAAGGTTGTGTAATGTTAGTAAATTTTATTCAAATTCAGAGATAAAATGTTTTATGTTAACCTGAGGTTAGTAATGTTTATTTTGAGTCTAGGTTTTTGTGAAACATGAAAGTTTATTTGCTTAGGATGTAATTAGGTATAGATGTGTAACCTGTATTGTGTATTTTAACTATTGATTCCCCACTTTCGGGCGGTCACGGCTTCACCGAACCCTGACCGTGGATTTGAAGTATTGGTAACAAGATGTGGGTAGGCTTATTGTATACCCTAACCATACTTGTTATTATTTTCAAAATTGGTGACTTTAGAAATTACCCGGGGGGGGGGGGGGTGAATCAGGGGAATCAATCATAAACTTTGGAACAGCGGCTATCCATCGAATGGGATGGTCGACCGTTTAAGGGCATATGAGTAATTTTTAGTAGGATTACTGGTGTCTTATATCCCAGTAATTCCGAATGTTTTATAACGCTGAGACAAGAACGGTGTAAGCAGCGTTTACACCACAAAAACTTCAGTTCTTGTGGAAGCAAATGGGCGCTGCAGTCCAACATAAAAGTCAATAGAGTGTGTGGAAAGGAGCTGTCCGTTACAAGTCAGGGGCATAAATATAGCATTTATGCAAATGTGTAGATGCCTTGCACGGTTTACCCGCGAGGTTTACCAAATTGTAACAGGGTTAGGAGGGATATGATAAAATGACGTGGAAGGAGGAGTATCACTGAATAGTCAGTTATGGATTATGATGTGATCATAGTCACTGTGAAGTTGATTGTTCTGATGATCTAGGTAGCTGTGGTTTTAAATAATTTGCTGTACGGTATTTAATCCTGTTTTGCATTGTATAAAGTTAACCGACGTAATCTGCCTTATAAGAGAGACATTAAATGTATGTTCTAATGAAAATGTAAGATGGAAATATTTATAAAGTGAACTAATAGTTGAACTGTTAAATTAATTTTTGTATTTGAATTCTGTCTTGTAAAAGTATCATTATATGTAGTTTCAATCAAATGTACCATGTTAGATTGAGGGTATATAGTAAACCAAGTATTTATGTATTAGTGGATAAATAAGATGAGCAACCAGTACTTTGCAAAGGACAAACCAGTACGGGCTAAGAGGAAACCAAATCAGTTGAGGATATGGTATGGTGAAAGGCCAGTTATTGACGTTTTTGATTGATTGTTACAGAGTCTGGTGATACTGTGGTGGCGTGCCTGTCTGACTTTATGGTGTTGGGATCTCGACAAGGGAAGTCCAGTAAGGTCATGCAGGTGCAACCGCAGTCACCGGACTAGAGGGGTAAGTTACCCATAATTTTAGTAAAAGAGTAAGGGGGGTCGTGGCACCATATCTTAGCTGGTCCTCTTGGGTTTTAGGCAATGAGAGTTTTTCTGTTTCGGCAGAAAACCTCTCATTGGGGGGGGGTATTGTGACGGTACAACAGGGGTAAGTTTTATTCCCTATATTTAAAATCTGTAGCAAACCATTTTGGGTAACATTTGTTATTAAACACCCTATGGTTGAAACCGTACGAGGCAGAGACAGTCACGGGTGAACAACGGAATGTGTAAGAGCGCGCGTGTGTGCCGCTTTTTGCGACATGTGTTCAGAGGACACGAAAGGGCATGAGAAAATATGTAATCTTCAACCCAAAATTCGTCACGGAAGCAAGGCGGATTAGTTCCGCTAGACGCTTTTGAACCAATCAGTGAACGCAAAACGGGCAAGGCGCGCTACCAGACCATGATGTGGAAAAAGCAGCAAGTCCGATAGCCATTTTGGACGCTTTGGAATCAGCAATATACATTCACACTGAGCGGACGTAAGTGAAGTGTGGCCTCGGGAATACTTTGTCTGGTAGGTCGAAATGTAGTAAAAGGCCTACCAGAAAATGCAAAATGCTACAGCAGTTTTAAATATTGAAACATAACCGCAACGAAAGTTTAATAACAGTTTAATGTGGTCGAAGTGACGATAAAAGTGAAAGTGAACGGCGTGATGGTGGAACAATTTGGATAGCGAGAGAAGTTAAGTACAGTGAGAAAATACATTTAGTTGTTGGCCAAAAGATTATAAATAAATCAATAAGAGCTCTTTAATAAAACGGGGGGTATTAAAGAATTGTACAGAGTAAGAGAGTGTGTGTGAGTGGGAAAAATATCTAAGTACTGGTAACATAGAGAAGTAACATTTTAAAGAAATATAGAAAAATATAGCAAGAAATTAATGGTATAATAAATAAGGTTTGTTTTCAACATAAACGTGTGTTAGTTGTAGTTATTACACCATAACCATTTCCTATACTTTGTGCTGAAAAACTCATCTAACGTTCCGGGGAATTTTCTGAATTATGAGAGCTCAGATCGCAAAATTGTTCCAGCGTTTTTAATTAAGGTAAAGTGTAAAGATTTCCATATCTATCTTTTTTAAAGATATTGGTGGCGGCCCTGTGAAGTTCTGATGGTGTTTAAAAAAAGGTAAGTTTGCGAGAAAAGATCGCAAGGCAGGTAAGATTCTGGCAGTGTATATTTATTAAATTTGTTTGTTTAGGTACAAGTGGTGGATTCAACATGCACTCAAAATGGAGCTGGAAGGGTTCAGTACAGTGTGTGAGTCGATCTTTGTACTCAGTTATTGAAATCAATTATACAAAAATTAATGTAACCAAAATAAGAATCTCCCCCATTGGCCAGAACCCCTGATGGCCAACCAACCATAACAGGTTATGAAATACAATTTAAAAAATCAATAACAAAAATGGAAATAAATTGTAAAAAAATCTATTATTCTCAGAGACCCAAATAAAACATAGAACACAAAACTATAATAAAACAAGAAAAATCAGGAATATCTATCAGCCATGGAAGAGAATTTTTGACAGGCAGATGATACAATTTTATGGCTGGCTAGTCGATGATCCCACCACCAGTCTTGACAGTTGCATGGCTAAAAATAACATGAGTGTCTTTACCTGGGTCAACAGAAATGATATGCCCTAAAGGCCAATAAAGTGGAGGAAAGTTTGCATCCTCTACCAAATCTCCCACAGCCAGGTTGTGGAAAGGATGTATCCACTTGGGATGAGCCTTTAGATTTGGTAGAGCGCCATTTCCTCCAGAACGAGTGGAAAAGGTGATAAACAGCCCAGTAATGTTTGGTTAAACAATTACCACAAGGTTCAGATTCAACTAGGGCTACCAAAGATCAGCAAGTGAGAAAGTGTCTTGGTATAAGACCACTCAAATCGGTAGGCTTGCTGAATGCCAGAGGGGATTAATGAGTCGAGAGTTTAAGATTGCCTCAACCCAAATAAGGAATGACTGACTGTAACTGCCAAATTAAAAGATTAGCTTGGTCAGCCACACACCGTAGCTGTGATTCATAGACTGAATTGCCCTCTCCCAAAGTCCACCGTGGTGTACAGTAGCCAGGAGAAGACAATGCAAATTGATATTACTGACGTGAAGGCCCCGACCATGCCTTAGAGTACTCTTTCAGAATGAAATTGATGAATTTATGATCACAGTGTAAATAAACATTATGAAGGTAATCATGGCAGCTAACAAACTGACGAAGAACTTCCTGAAAGGCTTCAGTAGAATGGCCCTAGGTAAGTTCCAAGTGAACCACCCAGGTCATGCAAGTGAAGAATCATGCATAAGTCTTGATTTTAGAGGCCTTACATAAGGTCGATGCCCTTGTATAGTAAGGTCCCAAATAATCCATGCCCACATTAACAAATTGTAACTCTACGAATCAATTACAAAATTATAATTATATTTATCTCTTACCTTCGGGTTTTTATTCCAAAGTCTTTCAGACGAAAACAGCTGCAAAAAGGATTATTTGGATTTGATATGGGCAAAGATCAAATACACCGTTTGTGCTAACACATTGCCTCTGATTTATTATTCAAAAATAACTACTTCGTCTCTCTTTCATAACATCTAGCATTTAGTGTTGTTTTGTCGTTCTATTTAAATTTTCGAACACTTAGCTCGCTTAGGCTGGCCGCGCGTTATACAGTTTTTTGTATTAGTTTTAGTATTTTCAAAGATAGGCCTGCTCTTAACTGCGGCCTATCTTACACCCGAGGCCACTATGTAATTTTTATCTGCCCTGTATGCTGCTTATTACCACTCTCTCTGATGACACACAGCAGACTGGAGACTGTGTCACAAGGCTGTTGCTGGCGGTTACGCAATGCGTCTGGCAATTGTTTTGGCTGACTGTATGTTTGTTGCACTGCTGCTTGGGGCTCCCCACAGGTGAAAGTCTGGCAATTTGGAAAGTGCTTAAAATGATGATTTATTAATATGAAATTAAACTGGGGTGGCTCACAATTCCGTACCGTCACAATACCCCCCCAATAAGAGATTGAAGGCCGAAGCGTTCAAACTCTTATTGCCTAGACCTAAGAGGATCAGCGAGGATATGGCGCCGCAACCCCCCTGAACACTCTACTACATCATGGGTTCTTACCCCCCTAGTCTGGCGACTGCGACAGCACCCATCCGATCTTACTGGACTTCTCTATTCGAGATCCCAACACCGAAAAACCGAACAGATACCCGTCCCAGTATCGCCTGACTTTTAAAACATTCAATAAAAAAATCAACAAACGGCCTTCCATCACTCCATATCCCACATCTGATTTGTTTCCTCTTAACCGTACTGGTTCATTGACAATGTACTGGCTCATTTTATATTATAGACCCTAAAAAATAATATTAATAAAACAATATCGGTTTACAATGATACACATAAATTCCAGTTAAATTGAATAATATTCCTCATACAATGTTGCCCATCCAAAATAACACCTTAATTACACAAAAGGACATTAACTCCATTTATACTTAGCTACTATAAAAAAATTTTTTTTTTTTTTATATATATATATATCCCCTTTTAATCCCTTAACCCCTGATACCCGTTACATTTTAATGTGGTCTGCACGAGGCTTCTTGGCCTTTTTCAGCCTCATCCTCGCCGTAACCCACATCTCCCTCGTGACCTGTAACTGGGTCACCGCCCATCCACACTCACTATTACCCCCCCTAGACTGTGGCGTCTAGTTGCTTTCACAAGGACTGATGCGGAAGGGGTGGACATTTTTTTCTTTTATTCCACCCCCATCCTTGCTTCGGCGTTACAATAAAATTCGGTATACATATAACCTACTATTCTTTTTATATTATACACCCCTAATGGACTACCACCCCTATCTGGGTGAAAATAGACCTGTTCCAAAATTTGGTAGATTCCCCAAAAAATAACCCCCCTACTAAATATAACAAACCACCGGATTGACAAAATAAACAAACCACAAGCCGGTTATATCAAGTAAAATTTATGATTTGCCACAATTAACTACTTTCACGGTCATGGTCCGGTGAGGTCATGGCCGCACTTAGGTGGGGAATCTACAGTTAAAACATAAAATATAGATTGGCATTTATAAAAGTTACTTGGGCAGCAATATACACATCTTATTTTCCAGACACTATCTCATCCTGAACATTTTCCATCAGTTGTCAGTGTTAAATAAATGTTTTAATCATTATTGGCATCAATTAGCATTTAATTTATAATTCCAATTTGAATTTAAATGAAAATAAAGTTAAACGTTTATTAATATTGTCTTCTAACTTGACACTCTGTTGTTTCATATCATATAAACGCTCATCAAATTTTGTATTCATTTCACATAAACGCTTATCAAATTTTTGGTCAATATTATTTATATCGCCCTTTAACTCATGGAACTTAACATCACTTACATCAAAACGACTATTTATAATATCAAATTTACTATTCTGTTCATCAAATTTGGTATTGAAATTGCTATTTTGAACGTCCAAACGACTATTCTGTTCATCAAATTTAATATTAATATCCCCTCTTAGTTCACTGAAATTACTATACATCATATTATACAATCGTGTTAACATATTGTCCTCATCGGACTTCTTACTTTGATTTACTACAATAGGTGTTGAATGAATTGCAACTTCATTCATGATTTTCGATTCGTCTACATTACTTTCACTCGTTAACAGTGACTCTGTTTGAATACCTGAATCGCCTTTATTGGCCGACTCAGTTGACGTGTTTTCATACATCGATTTATTTTCGGCCTCACTGCCGACAACTACATCAATTTCATTTATTTTCTCCATTATGAAATTAATTTATTTAACCACGCCCTCACTTCCAAATAACCCGTTCTGCAGCTTAATTAGGTCTGGCGAATATAGGTTGTAACCTATACTCGCGTCCCTGTTCGGGCGCCAAATGTAACTCTACGAATCAATTACAAAATTATAATTATATTTATCTCTTACCTTCGGGTTTTTATTCCAAAGTCTTTCAGACGAAAACAGCTGCAAAAAGGATTATTTGGATTTGATATGGGCAAAGATCAAATACACCGTTTGTGCTAACACATTGCCTCTGATTTATTATTCAAAAATAACTACTTCGTCTCTCTTTCATAACATCTAGAGCAAATACTTGTAGAATGAGCAACAATTTGTGAAATCAAACATAGTAACACAATAATTCCTAATTAGCTAGCTTATGACAACTATGGTATACAACAACTATTTATTATTTGTAATGAACCAATACGTGATTTAGCTACACACTCACACACATTCGTTCTTTGATTTTGTCGTTCTATTTAAACCCCACTTCGAGATCTCTGATTTACATTTTAGATTTATAATTTATTTATGTTGAATTATACTCTGGGGAAAAAGGTAAAATAATCTTGGTTAAAACTCAGTTAATACTTAACGTCTGAAGAACTCCGCTGTTTTGCACATCTGCTGTGAATGCACTGTTTAACACACCATGATTTAGTTTTTCACTGTTTAACCGCGGTACTGTTATTGCTTATTTCAAATAAGTTGATGTTGATGCGCCACTATTACTTTAGTTCACTTTAAAATAGCATTTAGTGTTGTTTTGTCGTTCTATTTAAATTTTCGAACACTTAGCTCGCTTAGGCTGGCCGCGCGTTATACAGTTTTTTGTATTAGTTTTAGTATTTTCAAAGATAGCCCTGCTCTTAACTGCGGCCTATCTTACACCCGAGGCCACTATGTAATTTTTATCTGCCCTGTATGCTGCTTATTACCACTCTCTCTGATGACACACAGCAGACTGGAGACTGTGTCACAAGGCTGTTGCTGGCGGTTACGCAATGCGTCTGGCAATTGTTTTGGCTGACTGTATGTTTGTTGCACTGCTGCTTGGGGCTCCCCACAGGTGAAAGTCTGGCAATTTGGAAAGTGCTTAAAATGATGATTTATTAATATGAAATTAAACTGGGGTGGCTCACAATTCCGTACCGTCACAAAATGGATATGAAGGGATTGAGCAGACAGAATGCATGTCTCCAATCAAAGGATATGGGCAATTATTGATTTGAAAATACACATGAGTTGCAATTAAGAAAAGTCCTAGTGACGTGATGTGCAGACAGAATGCTTTCAGTTAACAATCTCATCTCTCTGAGTAGAAATAATCTTTAACTATCCTTTCGTGTAGTACAAATAACGTTCTTGTACCAATTTGCAAGGGAAACACTATTGTAATAGTTGTGTTTAATTTTCTGCAGCACATACATACTTTAGTTTCATGTGACATAAATTGAATCTAAAACCATAATGGCCATTCTTTACTATTTCTTTTTCATTCAGATTAGACCCACAGTTTTGTCTTGTATAATTCATTAAGTATGTGCTGTATTTTTTTATGTAGTTGTAGTTTTTCTGAAACAAAGTTGTTTCACATTACTAGGAACTTATGACAGTAGAACTCAGATTACAGTGATTATACTATAATTATTTTGTGTTGAAAAATTTTGTGATTTCTGTAAAATATTAAAGACACAAACACTTTCATGAATAATCCACCCACAGTGGTTTTGACAGATTCTGCTGAGATATTTAAAATCAAAGAAAAATAAATGAAATACTTTGAATATGAAGGGTCTGGCAGAAATACCTCCTGGTTTTGAAAAAATAACAAAATAGACATCAGATAAGATATAAAATATTTTATTTTCTAGTCTAAAAGAATTATGTTTACCATTTTTGTTTACCTTGGTTGTTATTTTGTTTTAAAAATTATATTGCCCATATGGCAACCTCCATTATCTGTTTGAAGCTGTTTAGGGTTATTTTATGCCCCATACTGAAAATTCTGTTTGATAACATAACAGAGTTTGCTTGAACATTTTCAAGAATAACCTGACAAGGTGCAATGCAGTTAACTCAGCCTCATTCGCTCAGTTGCTGTACTTGTATCTTCTTGTATGGATGAAAGTTTAGGTCTGCATTTAAAATTCTTCTTGGAGTGGAAACTGACAGTCCCAAAGCAGCAGCTTGTTTAAGAGCTGATCATCATATAACTCTTTACCCAGGTAAAATTGGAGGTTTTTAGACATTCGAACAATGCATGGCATACCAGATGGTTTATTCTTCAAAGATGAACCTGTAATTCTAAAATCTGATACCCTTAATAATACAGTCTTCCTATCAGGAACCACAGAATTTTGGCCTAGTCTAAAGTGAGTGCTATATAATCGTTGTGTTGTTATGACAGAATTGCCATTTTAAAAATAAGTCTCAATAATGAACGCATATTGGTGACTACTCCACACCATGATTGGTCAGCAACTGAAATGATATGGTATTCTCAACAACATTGTACATCTCCAACATGCTTCACCTACTAGCACATTAACAGCAGAGGTGGGAAATCTGGGACTTATTTGTGCCAGACTCTATGTAGTGAGAGGTTTAATACATTCTGCTAGTAATTTTTACTAAATAAATGTTTCCTGTAAAAAATAAAATAACTAAATTACATAGCCTACAGTTAAATTAAACTAGTCTAATCAAACAATAATTTGTCAACAACTTTATTTTTGTAAAATGAAATTTGTTTTTCATTCCATGAGAACTTAATTATTTATATAATTTATTTTATAAATTGTCAACTGATATTCTTGAATATATTTTTTTCCTAAACAGATGTCACTAAGTATTTAAAGAACTACAAAAAGATGCCTTTGAAATCAATACATCCTTTCACTTATTTATAAAATGATGTAAACTCTGCTATAAACAGACCTCTTGTGCATTTTGTGCCAAAAGTAACTAACTCATCTGCATAACAATTTCTTTCATGTGTACTAAAGACTCGCAAAGTTATCATAAAAAATTAGTCAAAAATAATTTTTGAGTCAAAACCTGGTTGTGGTTCTGGCAATGGAACTAGGATCTCATTCGTTTTTTGTGAAAATTTAATTTGCCCCTTTTGCTTCTAAATATACTCGTTATAGCCACTTCTGTTGTTGGCAAAGCCACTGAAGGTGCTGAGATTTTATCATCAGTAACAAACAGTTACAGATAATGAAATACAGTTACACTGTAAGACAAATGGACAATTATCAAATAAGTAAATCTTCCGATGATTAATTATCCTTTCAGATATAAAGTATTTTAGTGTAACTGAACACTTTTGTATAAAAATGAAAAATTATACTAATGTTTATACATATAAAAAGGTAGGTATATAAAATATAAAGTCTACAACAGTCTCACAAAATGTTTTGCTGCTAGACAAAAAAAATTTTTAATTTTAATCACTTGTAATGTGACACCTACCTGAATCACTATTGGAATCTGAGTCACTGTCTATTACATAATCATCATCCAGTGTTATTTCATTGTTGTCACTAAATGATGAATTTAAAGTTTGCACTATTTCTTCTTCAGTTAATTTGTTGGGATTTTTAAACATTAATTTCAAATTTTTGTTAACAGATAGTCCTGATGGACCACTTTCTTCACTATCTCATAATTGTTTTAACATACACCAGAATCTCAGCAACTGAGAATACACAGAAGCTGTATAATGTTTTTACTACACGATAACCAAAACATGACCTCTCACACTGCATGCTCACTTAATACTAATGCATTCCAGTAGAGGTGACCACTGTCAGGACCTGGGACATGCACACGATACAACACATGTGACATGTCATGGATCCATGACATCAGCCTTGAATGAGTTAAAACACTATGAAGTAAAAACTTCCTGAAATATTTTAACAAAATAGTGAAATAATTTCAGTCATTCATGTTATATAGACATAAATAAACATAAAATAAAAACAGTCCATTCATGTTTTATAATATGGAACAAGTATGGCAATTGAATTGAACTGTTGAATTGAATAGAATTGTTTTAAAAGTGCATTATGAATTGATCTATATAGGTCGTTGAATTGTACTCTGGAACACCACATCCAAAGCCCAGAATACTGGGTTTAACAGCTCCTTTAGTCCCAGGCCCAGGTGGTGCTGAACCAGGAAGACTAGAAGCAGAAATAAAACAGTTGGAATGCACTTTGAACTGCACTGCAGAGACTGCCAGTGACATAGTTTCTGTCCTCAGGTATGTCTATTAGATATTAATGAAATATTAAGGGATGTGATTATAAGGTAAATGATATACTGAAACAAGATTAAATATAAAAATTGTATAGAAAACCAGGAAACAAACAGTAAAAGTAAACTATTTATGCAGTTTAATGTAGGCCTACACAATAAGTTTGTATTTAAATAATATGGACTCTTCTTGTACCACTAAAACGGCATAGAAGCAAGGTAGACTTTTACCTTGAGTCATATGTCATTCAGAGAAGTAGTGTAAAGAGCACTATGTTTCATTATCACCTGTTATTGTCCTATGTTATCCTAGATACTCATTTCCACAGGCTGAGTTAACAGGGGCCAGAAAAACACACCTTGATTTTATATCTGTGATTCAGTCTGTGGACCTTTATATTAGGAGCCAAACACACACCCACTAATCTGCTGAGGGGCTTTTAGTGAGACTTTGTTTTTTCAAATATTGCAATTAAAATGTGGAAGAATTTGCAAACACAGCTGATAAAACAAACTGGAAGTATCATATTATTTGCATGATACTGTATCAAAGTGAATGAAGGAATGTACTTCTCAAAAAGGAAGAATTTGACCAATCAAAGTTGTGATGGTGACATTCGGAAAAGGCAGTTATGCCTAAGCCTGAAAAGGCTGATGATGGAATATTACACTGAATTATACTTCTCTTGCAGTAATAAAACAAATGCAAAAATTATACTGGGTGTTCCACGAGGAATGGGACACACTTCTAGGCAGAAACCAGAAGAAATTTTATATAAACATAGATCCGAAAATGCTTCTTTTTCGATTTATGGCTTGCAAAAAATTTCACCTTGATTTGATATGAATTTACTTCTTTAAATTGCCAATAAATAAATTAAATGTGTAATAAAATTTGTAAAGAATTTAATTCTGAGAAATTTGATGTATGGAAAATCAATTAAAAAAAGATCGTTATTAAGAAATCAATTAGACGTAAGAGCTGTCTAACTTCGTGTGAATAATGAGGTGGTGCACCATCATGTTGAAAGAACATTTGCAGCCTTTTTTAAGACTTATGTTTCTGACAGGATTGACAACTGATTTTGTAAAATGTCTTTGTATACAATACCAGTAAGGCAAACTTGTTAATACAGTTAACTGGTCCTCAGTTATACCACAGTATTTATTTAATGATAACCAGTTTTGAAAGTTTGACTTTGTTATTTCAGTTGGATAATCAGGTGTCCAACTGTGACTATTTTTCAAATTTTGTGTTCCATTTTTCCCAAAAATAGATTCATCATTGTGTAAAGACAATTAACAATATTACAATTTTCTTGTACCCATTGGAAAAATTTAATCTTAACTCAAGTCGCCATGTTGAATAGTATGCAAATGATAAAGATAAAAATTATCTTTCCGTAGTGTTCTTTGGACTTTAGTACGAGGTATTCCTGTTTGATGTGAAATCCTTCTAGTGGTAAGTTGAGGACTGCGCTGTATTATTTGAATGATATTTTCTTATTCAGATACAGGCTGTTCTTCAGAGCGTTTAATAGAACAAGCAACTGTTGGAAACAACACGTTAGTTCATAAATTATGAAAGACCTGGGAAAATGTTTTGTTATGAGATACTCTCCTGTTTAGAAATCTTCATTGGTATTCATGTTTTTCAGCCTGGGAATTTCTATTACTAAAAGTGTACATGAAAACAGTATCTGCACACGCGTGATTTGAAAATTACAATGGCATCTTGAAATTATGTTTAAAAAAACCACTACAAATTACAGATTACAGATTAATTATGAGAAATAATTAAGCTACAATATTATAAGTTAAACTGCTTCGTAATTTGAATTGAGTTTTGAGCCTGAACAGTATAGTATTTCTAACTGTATTTTTTTAATATAACTATTAAAACAAGTTAGTTAATATTGTTGAAATTATTTATTTTTTTAATGATTCCATCAATATTAACTAAAATTAACGTTTTATATTAACTGAATGAATTGTTGTTATTAATAAATTGTTGTTATTAACAAATAAATAAATGGTTTGTACAACATTGTCAGAAGAATTTCTTACATTTTTTGTCATCTTTCAGTCAAATTTGATATTTTATAACGCTTATTGTTTTTTTATTGACTTTACTTACATCACATTTATCAGAATTAAATTCTTTGTATTTTAAATTTACATTTATTTATTGGCAATTTAAAGAAGTAAATTCACATCAAACCTAAAAAAGTGTGATTTTAGACACCACTTTTTTGAGACTTTCAAAACCTTTCTATAAAACTACTGATGATACAGTTCTGAAACCCTCTTTTTTCAATTTTTGTTCAGGTCAAAAACTGTATGAAACAATCAAATTTAAGTTCCAAGTATTTTAGTAGGGCTTAATTGTAGCCTTGTAGGACAATTGTATGCCTTGGAGCAGAAATCAAGGTGAAAATTTTCACAAGCCATAAATTGAAAACTAAGCGGTTTGTGACCTATGTTTATTTGAAATTTCTCCTTCATGTCAGCCTGTAGAATGCATTCCTGAAGTATGTCCTATTCCTCATGGGACAACCCGTATGGTTGGCAACCATCACATTACTTCTAATAGTATTCTGTCAGCCATAGCCAGTGTTTATTAATATTGATTTCAAATAAATTTTCTGACACCTCTGATACTTTTTATTATGTGTCTATGTATTTGCATTGTTCTGCTTTCTCTGTTTACTCCTCTGCTCCTTTAACACTTTAAACACAACTATTTTTCCCATATCATTCTCCCTGAACCACGACTTTTTAGCAAATACAGTAGACTCTCGACTATCCGGCCTATTTTTGAACCTACATGCCGTGTGCAAAACACAAGTTGCGACATGGAAATCATGGATTTCCCCCCCACCCTTGTACCTGCTCTTTGTTTCGTCAGATGTGTATCGGATGTCAACAAGTGCATAATACGTTTGCCACTGTTCCTGGTTACATATTTGTCCCCCCCCCCCCATAAATACGCCCCTGATGATGATGTGATTTGCTGTCCCCTGGTTGTGCACTTAGACCTTGTTATTGGATGAAGGGTTATGACTTCCAAAAATTCCTTTCTGTCCACTGGCAAAAAGCGTTACATCAAGGATCGATACCTAAACTGGTGCATAATATCAAAGTTTATTTTACATTGTTTGTGTGCGGAATTTGCCAGAATCATGAAAAATGAGTGTTATATTAAGGGTCGCGTTATATCGCCGGGGCATTATATCAAGGTTCCACTGTACAAAATGATGTTTTGATTTGATGTTTACGATTATTAATGGTTATCAGTCACATGTGATTTATGGTAATAATGTAACATTTACTTTTGTACTGTTATAGGTACTGTGCAAAACCAAGAGAGTTGGTATTACAGTGTGGTGATTACAATGGAAGTTCAGAACTTTCAGAAATATTAGAGGAACAGCTAGCAATTACTCAGGAATTCTTAGATGACCATCGCTATGACCCAACTGAAATTTATGATGATGAATTTCTGGATGATCTAAAAAATATTCCAGACCCTAAAGTAGATCCATATAATATTCTCAGTGATTTTCATGAAGTTCTTAAAACTATGGGTAATATATATAAGTTTATTATACCTTATAAGGAACTGGTTCTGTTAAGAACATAAGTAATCAGTTTTATGACTTCTGCAGTATTTTACTTATAAATAATGCATCGATAAATTATAATTGCCAACTGCAGTTCGGTACAGCAAAAATATACAAGAAAATTTCAGTCTTTCAATTTGCATTTGGCAGGTCATATAGGAGAATGGCATACACACGTAATTTTTTGGACACTACTAAAAATGCATTTTTGTTGGACTATATGGTTTAACTTTAATCCGTTTCCATAGGAAATATTTTATGTTTTTCTTACTTCAATAATTTCACAATTTGTTAATCATAAAATAATATTTTTATACAACTTGTGTTCATGCTACAATATATTTTCAGTGCATACATTTTGTGTAGTGAATTAATATGCACTTAGTTAACAAAATTGTAATGTACTTTTTTGTTAGCTATAACAAAATAACATGAAATATCGTCATAGCTAGCATCTGACAGTGTGTGTGTGTGTGTGTAATAAATTTTCAATACTATGTTAAACAATTTCACGGTTTCAAGGTATCTCAATATAAATGGCATTCTGGAATCTATGAAAATAATAATAAAAGATTGCACTTGTTTTTGTATTAAACTCAAAAGACCCTAAACAGAATAAAAATGTAGGAAAAATAAAAACAACTGATTTCCAATTGAAAGTAAAACAATGTCGTATTTTTAAGTCATATAAGTATAGTGAATGGCAGTCCGCTGGCAACAAGAAATGCCATAGGTATTGTTACTCCTTGACTGGTAAGCTCCAATGATATCTGCTTCCTTATACTTTTATTTTGCCTACCCGTAGCACCGATGATGGTAACATTGTTTATCGGCAGGGTGGGTATTTATATGTGACTTCCTTGCTATATTCTAGTTAACACTACGTGGTCGACCAAAGACATGTTAGATCCTGTATCGATCATTATGGTTGATGGGGTTCCTTTTATTTGGGCATTTATGTATACAATCTCATTGTTCCGGCTTGGCATTGGGTTATTCTTTTCTTCTATTAATTCTTCCCTAATATTTTTCAAGTAATGATTCAGTATTATTGTTATCGTCTTGTCAGTTATTGATGTTATTTCCCCAGGAGATTGGTCCAGTGATGGGCTGTTTTCAGTTTTCACCGACCTTAACCGTTTAAATGAGGAATGGCCTCATCGTTCCTGGCTTCTGTTGGGCTTATTGTTTGGCTCGTTTGTGGCTCCTGTTGGTTATCAGAATTATTTCCCTCATTTCCGGCGTTTTCTTCATATGAGTTCATTGGTGGGTTCGGTACCTGGTTATAGTACGTTCGGTTATTACTTGTTCGAGGATAGTTTCTTCCCGGACTTCTTTGGTTTTGATTTCGCACATAGTTTACTTGTGGTTGATACCCTCGGTTTTGGTTATTACCGTTCCCTGGGCGATAATAGTTGTATTGGCCGTTTCGTTGGTAATTACCCCGGTAGTCATTGTTCCTATAAGTTCCATTAACATTACCATTTTGATTATACGTCCTTTGTGCGTTATTTCTGTGTTGGTTACCTTGGTAATTAGGCGCGTTATTTTCATGGTAATTATTGTGGTTTTTCGTCGGCGGTTTGGTGGTGATTGACTTTCATTATTTTTGTTACTTCTCGAGCTCATGAAGCGGTTCTTACGATATTGGCACTCATGCTCATGGCTTTCTAACAGACTGGCCATATCTTGTATCGTCTTCACTTGGCTATACATTTGTGCCTTTTGTATGGCATCATCGTAATGGTACGACAGCTGTATCACCAGGCACTCTTCAGGAATGCGGGGTTCCAAGTTTCTGGCCATGCAGATCTTCCCCAGAAAATATGATGTGAGGGACTGTCCACTCTGGTTCTTGTATCTTCCGTTGCTCAGGTTGTTTCGGACCATATTTTGAGTCGATTCTGACCAGTCCTTCACTTTGAACTGCACCTTGAACTCCTGTATACTCTGTATGTCTGGTCTCGTGCCTGTCCACCAATTATCGTATGTTTCTCTAAACTTTCATCCAACATTCCTCTCACGGTTGTCCAGCGGGTTTCTCGATTTTTTGCAATTAACTCTTCAACCCTCTTCAGAAATTCAATGGGGTTACGTTTGTAGTTGCGGAAGTTAATGGTTTCACGATTGTTGTTGTTTATGATGTGATTGCTGTTATGTGGTCAGTCACGCCAGGCATCCACTTCTTCCTGCAATATTTCTTCGCATCTATGTATTTCGTCAATCCTTTGTTTGTTCTTGTCAACCTTGCTGTCAATTTTATTTAAGTTATTGTATACTCCCTCCATCCTTTCTCCTAGATCCGTTCGTATGACCGTTATAACCTTTTGATTTTCTTCCTGGATTTGACGTATGTCCTGCTTCGCCTGTTCGCACTTTTTGGTGGTTTCCTCTTGAAATTCATCAATTCTCCTTTTATTTTCGCCTTCAAGGTTGTTCATTTTATTTATTACTTCCTTACGGACTTCTGCGACCGTTTCATTGGTTTTTTTTTATTTTCTCAAACGTCTCTTCTAATTTCTCATTGGTCTTCTCCGTAATTTCTTTCAATTGTTGTTGGAGTGTTTCATTATTATTTCCGATCTTGTTGTTCAGTGTTTCCAGATCCTCCTTGATCTGTCTCTTTAATTCCTCACTCTTCCCTTCTAAAATTTCTTGGTTCCTCTTCAAGGTTTTCTGGTTGCTTTCCATCTTATTATTCAACGTTTCTATGTCCTCCTTAATTTGTTTCTTCAATTCTTCACTATTTTGTCTTAAGAATTCCCTGTCTTCTTTCCTTTGTTCATTAAGTTCCTCCTTGTTTCTATCGAATTTTTCGTTCATACTATTCATTAATTCCATTATTTTTAGTAGGTTCGGGTCTCCTCTAACTTCCTCCCTTGCCACCGTTTCCACATCCTCGACCGATGTTACTTCCTTTTCTTCCACTCTGACTTCTTTTTCGGCTTCCTTCGTCTGTCTCAGTGATGACGCCCTCTTATGCATCTTGTTCTCCTTTTCGTAATCGCCGCTAGAATGTTATCCTTCCTCTCTTTCTAGCCTCACTAGTTGGTCGCCAATTTTATAAAGACACCGCTTTCCGTTCTTTTTTAATCGTCTTTATTTTCAATTAAATGGTTATCGTACTCTGAAAGTCTTATCAAGTTGTTGTCAATTTGTAACCGTATCTCACGCAGACTACGTCCGTCGCGAACGCACGAATAACCAGTACCGAGATCTTCACAATGATAATCCTTACCTGTCCTTATTAGTTGTATTTGATTTCCCGATAGGCGCCAAATTGTTTCTATTAAAACAATTAAAAATTCAAAGTAAGTTGTCTTCTATTTGGTGATAGCAAATTTGAATTACCCTCACAGACTGGCAGGAACTCGAATCTCGCCTGCTGTTCGTCGTGTTGCCAACTTCCAAATCTGGTAAACAATTTTGTTCACCGCTAAATTGCACAATTGTTATAAGACAAATTAAATAAAATGAAGGACGGTTATGAATAATCAGTACTCGTTTATTAATACTCAAAATAGTTACTTATTGATCATTCAGTTACAAAAATATATTAATACAAAACAAAGTTGCTCCGGCTCGAAACTAATAATCTCTCAAAGGGTGGCTATGTTGGCTGAATAGTGACTACACCAGCATGTCTACCGTCAATGTTTATTTTATGCGATTCATTCAGTAAACGAGTCCTTTGGATTACGAAAATTTAAAACAACAAGATGTTATTAAAATACACCACCTTACATCAGTGGTTCTTATATACTAATAATGTTTGAATACAAATCGTTTCTGAGTGTTAAAAGTGTGTGCTAGTTTTTCGCACTTCATACAGAGGTTAATTTATATTTACTTACAAGTTAATAATTATTATCAATCAATCCTTGAAAGAAATTGAGTTACCAAGTTCGGAGTGAGAGTTTTTGTGTAGTGAGAAAAGTTAATTTATTTATTTCGCAACTTGTGATAATTCAGATATACTTAACAAACTTTGTCGATTCTGGTGTTGATTCATTGGTATTCTTTCCTTATTGGGTTAATACAGTCATTAGTGTTCCATCATTTGGTTTTCTGCTTCATATGGCTTCTTGTTCAATTAATGAGAATTTTTAACTATTTTTAATTATTAAAATTGGTTTTATTGGCTCTCCAGTTTTTACTGTGTCTTTGTACACCCTCTTGAATCCATCTCTTATTAAATTTTATGATATTTCTTCTTATTTTAAATATTAATTGAGTCGATTATAGTTTGGCTTCCATCTCTCTTGGTCGTCATTAATGGACTAATGTTTTATAACGGAATTAAATATAATATTGTTCTGTTGTTATGGTAACCACCCATACTCTCATTGGTCGTATACATTTGTATCTATTGTTATAATATTTGAATTTTAGTTCAAAATGAATAAATATTTTCTAATGGCTATTATTCTTCGGTCTACTTATCAATGTATTAGATATTAATATAACTGTTTCTATTTTCTTTCAAAGATTATTTTGACATCCCACAAAGCTGGGTTTGTTCATGTATTATGTTTTTGATAAAATTTCTAATATTATGTTATTACATATCTTTCTTATTTTATGTTTTTAATCTAATTCTGACATCTTATTATGGTTCACTAATTAATGAGTTACTTGCCCTTAATTTTCCGATACAATAGTTACTTGTTTACAAACTGTTTATTTTGAATTTATACAGTTAGACATTTTATAGGCCTAAGCAGTAATTGTCTATAACTTCTTATTTTACACAAATTAGAGATTATTTTTCATTTACATATGTTTTGCTTGGTGTCACTTATGACTTATTTACTTTTGGTATTACTTTGGGCTATTTTACAATAAATGAAAGTTATAAATTTACAAAAATCATTTCTTTTCTGTTATTCTCTTTGTTTTTCTGTCTTTATCTTGATGGTTATTATTATGATTGTAAAATTTATCTCCTTATTTATATCTATTACTATTCTTTACACACTTTTGTATCACTTAATACTATTATAAAAACATAACATAAAAATAGGTTTATGGTCTGTTCATTTTTCAGCCATATTCCTTCTTATAAACTCAACTCTTTTAATTAGCAATTAACAATTGTGGTGAATTTTATTTTAACACCATCTATTCTATCATTATTATCATCCCTTTGATTAATTTATTATTATAGGATGTTTTATTATCATTGTACCCATAACTCATGGTTCTTATTACCTAACATTATGAAATTAGTTGTCTATCAACCTATTGTTTGTTGTTTTGGGTTTCTTACCTTTGTCTATTTCTTTCTTAACGTTATTCACTGTTTATATTAATTCATTCTTATCACTTCCAACACTTTCACTGTTTGTCACTTTCACTTCCTACCTACCTCTCACTCTTGGTTTATATGATATTTTAAACACACATTTATAGTTATTCTTTCAACAGTTTATGTCGTACTTTCTTATCATAATAAGGCTCTTAACAACATACCTTATCTACTAATAATTGTTTTACTTATTTCTTATGGTTAGTGTACTTTCTTTTGTATTATTTTATTCATTGTTAGTTATTATATTTCCTTTATTCATTTGTGCTTTTTATCATTAATTTGTCTCTTCTTATTTTATTGTCTTTATCTGGCCAATCTCGGGGGTTGGGTCATAGTCATTTGTTTGTCAGTCTAGCCTATTCACTTATTTATTATTCTTGTTTACAAGTCTCCTTTTTACTTTCTGAATTCCATTTTATATTTTTTTTATCATTATTCATTAAATTATTTTACTTTTTATCATTTATCTAACATTTGTGGATACCCTATAGGGTCTGATTTCTGCAAAGTTATAATATATATATACATACATACATTACATACATATTGTAATATAACACGATTATGGCGGTTTAAAAAATTTAAAATGTGTTTTGATTTTTAATTTAAAATTAAGTTATAAATCGATTAGAATTCGATTATTATGAATAAAAGTTATAATTATTTTAAAAGAACTCTTTTCTAAAATAATTGCAGTAATACTGTTTGAATAGTAACGGTTGATCAATTTAGTGAATAAAGCGTTAATCGCTGGTCGACTGATGAAGGTAGCCGTAGCGTCGATCTGGCAGCGAAACTCCTCTTCTAGGTTAACTGTCATCAAAGTACGTAATGTTAAGTCTCGTCTGGACAACAAAAATTTATAATAATATACTTTCACGTACCTGATCGTGATTCTAGAAGTTCTGAAGTTCACTTATAGTAATTAATAAGCTGCCAAGATGGATTTAATACCAGCTTGCTTTACTGACAAGGTTAGATCATGTGATGGGACAAAATTGAGGGGTTTTATTTTTTATTGCAATTATAAGTGTAACATAAGGTCTACCCAAACAGGGCCTCAGTTTTGAACAATTAACATTCCTTGTTTTACTTCGTCGGGGCACCAAGACGTATATTTTGTCAGCGCCCTGCAATAAGCACTGCCCCTTGAGGTGTTGGAATGCGAACCGGTGCGCGGATGATTGCGTTTTCCGTTGGCAAAAAGCACAAACTTTTTAGCGAGCCCAGAGACAGAACGAAACTATTTAAACTTGCTCCACAAGTGATATCACGTGACGACTCATTAAAGCGTCACGTGATTTCTACCAACCAATCACGAACATAGTTGCCATGGATGGAGAAGGCGTGGTTTATATAGACGCTTAGGAAAACTACGTTGTCGCCTTCAACACCGATAGCCGGCCGGCTGTACAACAGTACCATGTGTTAAAGCAAAATTTTAATTATGTGAGTGCAGAAACAAAAAAGCAGTGCAAAATGTGATTGGTGAATATCTAAATTAACAGCAGAAACTTTTCGGACATAAAAAAGTGAACCCTATTCAGACAACAAGGAAAACAACAATGAACTAAATTCACCACGTGGTCGTTATGGATCTAAGTTCAGGAAAGTAGTCATTTAAACATCTATTAACTAATTAAAATCAATTTAAAAGTGCTAAATCTAAATTATGGGGAATTAAAATAGTATGTGAGTTGTGCGTGTGCATTACTGGGTCGTTCTTTGAGTAGAAATAAGTTAGTCGTAAGTCTATATATATATATATATATATATATATATTCAGTAATAAATAAATCGTGATAGCATGGCTAGGTGAATCAAATATTGTTCGGAGTGTTATTTGTAGAAAAAGCATAACTACAGTAGAAATCATAATTTGACGTAGTTTCACAATTCAGTCGTAAGGCATATTTTAATAAATTTAAACTGGAAGGTAAACAGAAAAATTGTCATGCTAAATAAATAAAATATCATTTTATTTATGTTTGTAAAATACGTGTGTGTCATTGCATTACCTGTTGTTTTTCTCTGCCTAAGTACATCAGACAACACCCTGGTTGTTTCGCAATGACGGTAAGTGGGACAAATTCGAATATTTTGATTTAAAAAGCAAGTAGAGTTTCAGATGTATACACAGTTTTCTAGATTCAAATATTTAATTAAAGCTCGTAACGCTTTAATTGGCGCCCGAACAGGGACATTGTAAATTAATTTTTAATGTAATATAAAATAAATTAATTTACAACCTGATCGAAAAATGGCAGAGAAAAGCGAGAGTGTAAATTTATGTGAAGATATTGTGGAGGGGTCAATTTTAAATATTACGCAAGATCATATGATAACAACCAATGATTTTGTTGATGAAAGTGTTGAAACAAATGTAGACGAAACTGACTGTAGTAGCGGGGAGTAGTAAAGACAAGGGGGTAAATATATTTAACCAATTAGCATTGATGATGGAGATGATGTCAGGAATGAAAACTGAGATCAAATCAGAGATAAATGTAGTAAATAATAAACTTGACAAACAAGACGAGAAAATGAATCAGAAAATAATAATCTAAACACATGTTTAAATGAATTTAAAAAAGAGATCAAATCAGAAGTAAATACTATAAGTGCTAAACTTACTGATTTAAATAACGAGTTCATAAATGTGAGGAGCGAATTGAGAGCGAGTGAAATAAATATGAATAGCCGTTTGGAAAGCATGAATGAGACTATTGTTGGAGTGAGAGATGAACTGACTAGTGATATAAATAAGATACAAAACGAAATGAAAAACGATATCAAAATAATTAACGAGAAACAAAATAAAAAATTTGACACATTGACAAATAAATTTAATGATAAAATTAAAAAGCAAAATGACAAAATTGACAGTAATGTTCAATCTATAATTAATGAGTGCGAACTAATCAGACGAGCAGGTGAAATACAAGAAAATATAAATGATGAATTTAGAAGTAACTTTGAGCAGATTGATGTAATTAAAACTGATGTAACTAGTTTGAAAAGTAAACACACAGAACACGAAAAAGAAATAACTAAAGTCAGAGAAGATTTAAGTGTAGCAATTAACCAAAAATTTACTAGTGTGAGTGAGAGAGTGAATATGGAAGTAGAGTTAAGCTATTTTAGTAATGAAAGTAGGGGAGTGAACCCCATACAATTTTTGAACTCTATAAAAAGTTTTAATAAATATAACCAAGAAAGTTGGGAAATTAAATTAGTAAGAATTTTAAAGTACTTTAAAGGGGATGCTAAAATATGGGCGGATGCTCATAACGATAACTGGGTAGATTTTAATGAGTTTGAGCAAGCATTTAGAAATAAGTACTGGTCAGAAGAGAAACAAGAGGGGTTACGTAGTACCATAATGGGGTGGGGAAATTTTAATATTAAACACATGAGTATTACATCGTATGTGACGAGACTATATAGTCAAGTTAAATATTTAGAACCACCAATGCCTCTTTCATCTTTTATAAGATACATTAGTAAACATTTACCTAAGGACATACGGTCCACAATCAGAACCCGGGAGTTTGCTAATATCGCAGAATTGGAAAAAATACTAGAAGCATACCAGAGTATGAAAGAGGAAGAAGATAATAAATACCAGTTTAGAGTCAACGAATCAAGTCAAATAAATACTGAAACAAGACAACTAGACCATTTTATTAGTAATGTGAGTAGATCAGGGGAGGGGGCGTGGTTATGTCCAAACCCTAGTTGTGGAGCCAGTAATTATAATGGGTCGCGGAATCAATGTTACCGGTGTCAGGGTCCGAGGAGTAGTGCCCAAGGGAGAGTGGAGAATTATAATAGGGGTTGCGATCAATTTAGAGGGAATCATAGGGGGAGAGATTTTACTAGTAATCGGGGAGTGTCAGGAAATTTTAATCATAGAGGAAGGGGGGATATGTTAGTAACCCAAATGAAACTCGGGGCGTGGAAGTACCAGCTCATAATCAAAACAGTAGGGGGGTTTACAGTGAACCACCACCTTCACATCCGTTAAACTAATCAGGGCGGTTGAAAAAGAAAGCCCCCAGCCATCTAGTAATCAACTAACAATAGGGTCACTAATTACTAATATACATAATGATTTATCTGACGAAGAAGCGGGCGAGAGTAATAATGCTTTCGGGATGGCAGAATTTGAAGCCAAAGTATTTAGTTCTAAATATATTTTTCTAGTAGATTCAGGGAGTGAACTGACTGCTATAGATGATAGAATGTTTGAAAGAATAAAAAATCAGACTACAGAAACAATTCCACAATTACCAGTACTGGGAATTAGTGTTATAGGAGTAACGGGTGTTCGCAGTAAAAAAGTAACCAAACAAATAATGCTACAATTAAAAGTAAATGAGAACACAATAAATGTACCTTTCTTAGTTATTCCAGGACTAAATATGGGAGCTATAATAGGTAATGATTTTTTGAATAACTTCAAAGTAGAATTAAATTATTACACACAGACTATGAAATTAAATAATGATAATAATATAATTGAAATACCATTCATACAAAAGAAAGTTGTAGGAATGAAAGCATTAAAAATAATTAGTAAGGGAATGTTAATTTCTGACAATTATATAAATGAGTGTAGCCCTTAATGATAAATTATTGTAATTTGAGAGTAAATAGTAATGAGTTATGTGAAAAGGAAAATAATTGGGAGGAGAAAATGAATGAAATCCTGTATCAAGAGGGGGAATTTAGCTACCAAGACAGAGAAAAAATAGTACTAATAATAAACAAAAATAAATCAGTTTTTTCAGATGAACCCGGTTTAGTAAAGAATTTTAAAGGTAAATTAGTCGTTAAAGAAAAAACACCCTTTGCACCTAAAACCTATCCGGTACCATACTCCAAGAGGGGTTTAGTACAGGAGGAAATAAATAAAATGTTGAGGGAAGGTATAATAGAAAAATCTACATCACCATATTCCAACCCTTTAGTAGTGGTGACAAAGAAAGATTTATCGATAAGATTATGTTTAGACGCAAGACAAGTAAACAGAATAATTGTTCCAGACAGAGAATCACCGGAACCAGTAAGCGAAATTCTGCAACGTTTTAGTGGGACCAAATACATCACCACCTTAGACTTGACTGCAGGCTACTGGCAGATAGAGCTGGAAGAGGAGTCGCGGCAGTATGTGGCATTTCTATACAACGGTAGGAATTACCAATTTCGAAGACTACCTTTTGGACTCAACGTAAGTGTTTCAATTTTTATCAAATGCCTGGATTATGTGCTAGGGAGAGAGATTTTAGAATTCACAACCGTTTATGTAGATGATATAGTAATTACATCACCAGACATTGATACACACTGTGAAAGGTTAGATACGGTACTAAGTAGACTGCATGAGTATGGCATAACAGTTAAATTTAAGAAGTCAGAATTTTTGAAAGAACAAGTTAATTTTTTAGGACATATAATTTCAGCAAGGGGTATCAGTACAGATCCTAAGAAGGTAGAAATAATACAAAATTTTCCGATACCAAAAAATGTTAAACAGTTGCAAAGTTTTTTAGGATTGTGCAATTATTATAGGCAATTTGTAGACAAATATTCATATTTAACAGTACAATTGGGCCATTTATTAAATAAAGACAATCGATGGCGGTGGAATTTAAAAGAGCAAAATATATTCGAGCTGATAAAAAATAAATTTTTAAACACAGTTATATTAGCTCATCCTAATTTTTCAGAGCCATTTTATATACATACAGACGCATCAGACATTGCATTGGGAGTAGAGTTGTTTCAGTTAGATGGGAGTGATAACCACAGAGTAGTAGCTTTTGCAAGTAGGTCTCTATTAAATAGTGAAAAGAACTACACTACAACGGAGAAGGAGGCGTTATCAATAGTTTTCGCCTGTAGAAAGTTCAGAACGTACTTGTTAGGAAATAAGGTAATCATAAGGTCCGACCATCAAGCTTTAACGTTTTTAAAGAACTGTAAATTAACGCATGGTAGGTTAGTGCGGTGGATGTTAATATTACAAGAATATGACTTAACAATTGAGTATTGTAAGGGTAAAGAAAATATAGTAGCTGATGTCCTATCCAGAACAGATTTTGATAATAATACCGAAGTAGACATAGCAAATACATATAAAATATTTATAGTAAAAGAAGTGGGGGGAGTAGATATGAAAAAATTAATAAGTAACTTAGCAACAGAACAAGAAAGAGACACCGAACTTAATAAAATAATATTAGCTTTGAGTCAAATACCCAACGTACCTCATAAGTGGGAGAAACATTTTAGCTTGTTTAATAAACACTTATTTCATCGGGCAAATGAACAGGGAGATGATTGGAAGTTATGTATCCCTAAAGTTATAATACCTGAAGTAGTGAGAGACTGCCATCTAAGGTATGGTCATATAGGCCCCAAGAAATGTAGTGATATATTAAAGGAGTCATGTAAATTTAATAATATGGAAAGAACGGTGCGTAAAATATTACAAACATGTGAAATTTGTCAGAAAGCTAAAGTAAACAATCGTAAACAGGAGGGTTTAATGCAACATGTAATGCCCGACAGTCCTTTAGCATGAGTTGCCGTTGATTTATATGGCCCCTTACCCAAAGGTAGAGGAGGGGTAAATTATTTATTTGTTGTATTAGATGTTTTTACCAAATTTGTAAAATTGTACCCAATTAAAAAGGCAACCTCATCAGTGTTGGCTAGGAAAATAGTGAATGAATACCTTGTTGAAGTAGGTAAGCCGAAAATAGTATTATCAGATCATGGTTCGCAGTTCACCAGCAACACCTGGCGGGGGACTTTAGGTTGGGAAAATATTTTAGTTAAACATACATCAGTGTATCATCCACAGTCAAATCCAAGTGAACGGGTTATGCGGGAGTTAGGTAGAATGTTTAGGACCTTTTGCCATAAAAAACATTCTTTGTGGGCCACTTTTGTGTGCAAAATTGAGGGGTATATTAACAATAGTTTACATGAATCCACTAGTTACAGCCCATGTGAGTTGATGTTTCAGAGAAGACCGTCACGCATATTAGAAGAGCTAGTAAAGTTTCCAACCCGGACGGAAATACCACATGATAGGAAATTGGTAATCGCTAGGGAGCGCCTGCTGAGTAAGGCCGAACAGCGGAAACGGAGGCATGACCGGAATTTAACACCCATACAATACGAGGTAGGACAACTAGTATTAATAAAAAATCACGATCAATCATCAGCATTGGACAAAGAAATTAAGAAATTCTTCCTATTGTATGACGGTCCATATGAGGTTAGCCAAGTGAAAATGGAGAATGCGTATGTTTTAGTAGATTTGCAAACTCGAGAAATAAAAGGAACCTATAATGTGACCCAGTTAAAAAAGTATTATCTAGCTGAGTGATGATGGATGTATTTATGAATATTAATATTTTCATACCTAACAGACATTTTTATATTCTATTATTATAAATTGTTATTATTGTTTATACACACATTATGTATTTTATGTAAATGGACATTAAGATAGTTAAGAAAGAAATGTATTAGTTAAAACACCACCAAGACTAGAAATGTCATGTCATATAAATTATCAATTTTAATTTTAAAAGGAAATATTATACTTGTGATTCCCCAACTTTTCGGGCGGTCACGGCCTCACCGAACCTTGACCGTGGAATTGGTTTAGCTTTAACAGCTATGGTTGGGGCTCATTGCGTCACGTTCTGCCATAACTGGCCATAGCTGTTATCGTTGTAAAGGTGTACTTTGAAATTGATGGGGGGTGAAATTAAGGGGAATCACCAGACTATGGAACAGCGGCTGCCACTCTGCCCGCGTAGGGGTAGCAGAGACAGGTGGTAGAACCGTTTAAGGGTGCATAATTATAAACAAGAATATATCGATATTCAGACTTTCAAATGTAATAGCGGAAACAAAGACACGGAGAGGTAAAACCTGCTCCAAAATATACAGTCTTTGTGGAAGCGAAAAGGCGCCACAGTCTTACACAATTCGCAATAGAGTGTGTGGCCGGGAGGTGGCTCAGAGGAGCCACGAATGTAAATCTTATAACATAAAAATGTTTTACTAATTCAAATTTGATCCTATAAAAACTGCTTGTGCTCTGTTAAATAACTAGCTGCTCAGACAAGTCAATACAAGTTGTTCATGCTATAATTTTAAGTGTATTATTTTATTGTTGTACGTTAGATATAAGAATTGATAAAAATATATTTCATGCAATTTGCTCAATTTTGAAATGTGTTTACAATTAGCTAGGGATGTCAGCTGATCAGCTGTAGAATATCACCTAGGAATGCTTTGCAATTTGTTCAAGCTAGTATAAATAACTAAATCACCAAAAGTAATGGAGATGAGATTATCAAAGAAAAGAGGTTCATAGTAAAAAGGTAAAATTTTGATTGAAACCAAGGAAAATTTTAATAGAATTTGAAAATGTAAAATTATAAAGTGTTTATTTGAATAATTTAAATGTCAATCCAATTGTTAATTATAATAATATTTTGTTAATTTTAAATGTTGTATTTTATTATGTTTTTGCGTTGCAAGACTGAATTTTACAGGAGTTTAATGTATTCACAGATGTAACTTGTACATAACGTATGTAGGTCAAGGATCTGGACTTGACCCAGTTTTGGTCAGCTGATGGGTGATGTTCTATACTAAACCAGTTTGGGCAAGGAAGCGAGGCCAATTTTGTTTATTCATTAATTTAAATAAGTTCAAATAAATCTCCCATTGAAAAAAAAAAAAAAAAATTATAAAATGTAAATTTTTGAATTTAAATTTTTTTTTGGTTTGAAGAAAAAAAAATTTTTTTTTGATGTTAATTTAATTGGAACTTTTAAAATTTGATAGGTAGGAATTAACATGTATGCGCCCAGTATTGCTGAAGGCGACCCAGTGTGCATGATAAGGGGGAACACATCGGTTGAGGATTTGGCATGATATAAGCCAGGGATTGAGGATTGTTGGGGTAGCATGATAGAAGGTAAGGTGCACCGTGGTGCGTGTCTGTTCGATTTCTCGGTGTTGGGATCTCTTACAGAGAAGTCCAGGGATCTCGTTCAGATGCATCCATAGTCGCCGAGCCAGGGGGGTAGTTTACCCATGATGTGTTAAGAAATTAAAGGGGGGTTGTTGGCTCCATATCCCCACCGATCCTCTTAGGGTTAGCAATGAGATTTCTTCTGTTTCGACAGAAGATTTCTCATTGGGGGGGGGTATTGTGATGGGACAAAATTGAGGGGTTTTATTTTTTATTGCAATTATAAGTGTAACATAAGGTCTACCCAAACAGGGCCTCAGTTTTGAACAATTAACATTCCTTGTTTTACTTCGTCGGGGCACCAAGACGTATATTTTGTCAGCGCCCTGCAATAAGCACTGCCCCTTGAGGTGTTGGAATGCGAACCGGTGCGCGGATGATTGCGTTTTCCGTTGGCAAAAAGCACAAACTTTTTAGCGAGCCCAGAGACAGAACAAAACTATTTAAACTCGCTCCACAAGTGATATCACGTGACGACTCATTAAAGCGTCACGTGATTTCTACCAACCAATCACGAACATAGTTGCCATGGATGGAGAAGGCGTGGTTTATATAGACGCTTAGGAAAACTACGTTGTCGCCTTCAACACCGATAGCCGGCCGGCTGTACAACAGTACCATGTGTTAAAGCAAAATTTTAATTATGTGAGTGCAGAAACAAAAAAGCAGTGCAAAATGTGATTGGTGAATATCTAAATTAACAGCAGAAACTTTTCGGACATAAAAAAGTGAACCCTATTCAGACAACAAGGAAAACAACAATGAACTAAATTCACCACGTGGTCGTTATGGATCTAAGTTCAGGAAAGTAGTCATTTAAACATCTATTAACTAATTAAAATCAATTTAAAAGTGCTAAATCTAAATTATGGGGAATTAAAATAGTATGTGAGTTGTGCGTGTGCATTACTGGGTCGTTCTTTGAGTAGAAATAAGTTAGTCGTAAGTCTATATATATATATATATATTCAGTAATAAATAAATCTTGATAGCATGGCTAGGTGAATCAAATATTGTTCGGAGTGTTATTTGTAGAAAAAGCATAACTACAGTAGAAATCATAATTTGACGTAGTTTCACAATTCAGTCGTAAGGCATATTTTAATAAATTTAAACTGGAAGGTAAACAGAAAAATTGTCATGCTAAATAAATAAAATATCATTTTATTTATGTTTGTAAAATACGTGTGTGTCATTGCATTACCTGTTGTTTTTCTCTGCCTAAGTACATCAGACGACACCCTGGTTGTTTCGCAATGACGGTAAGTGGGACAGATTCGAATATTTTGATTTAAAAAGCAAGTAGAGTTTCAGATGTATACACAGTTTTCTAGATTCAAATATTTAATTAAAGCTCATAACGCTTTAATCACTCCTTGTTTAATAAGGGCACCACACGGGTTTATTTCGGGAAAATCCCATGAAAAACCAATTAATGAGATTTAATCTCTGATAATTTTCTTTAAAACTGGTGTTAATGCTTATTGCACTTACGGCAATTCAAATCTAACAACATACAACCTCTCTTCAGAGTTATTTTTGTATTCACAATTAATTATTAATTCACTCTTTGAAATAAATAGAGTCAAAGTTTATGCTGATAACAAACGGGTTTTATTCTTACCCTTGAGAATAAATTCAAACAATTACAAGTATAATGGATACATTAATATAAAATCGCAATTACTTCGTTCTTTTACCCTATGAACTAGCTCAGATAGAACAAACAACTCTTCTGGTTATTACCAGATTAACTTTTAATTAAATATTATTTTATATCTCGGGCGTAAGCTCTTTTAAATACAAGAAAGAACTACTTTCTGCCTATACAGAAGTTAATGACAATATTTACTAATTCGGCCTCTTTTTTAAAATTCGTATCTATTTCTAGGTTATGCGTTGGTCACGCTGACTTAATTATTAACAAATATTTTTATCACTTAAGACTAATACAAATCTGACGTGGGATTAACAAATCCACTAAATAAATTTGATCACAGTGTAACAGATAGAAAGTTTTGATGTTTTTGCGTCAGTACAATTTTGTGTTGAAGAAATACAAGTGCACACAGATTAATGAAATGAATTGTCACAATGTTACCTTTTTTATTTTAATCTTATAGATTAAAATTTATTTTAAACACTCCAGCGGTCGGATTATAGTGACCCTGGTTCATTACACTGCACACGAACTAAGAACAGAGAATAATCGTCCTCTTCTAACTGAATTCGGACTAAGTTAAATACTGGTTAAATATCTTTCTCTTGTTCTAAATATCGCGCACAAAATAAAAATAATTACTTCACATCGATGCACTTCTTGTTGATAAATTATTGTGTAGTTATTTGTCTTGACGAAACGGTTAAATGGATTCACTGTTTACATGATACTCTAAGTTATTAACGTATTTTGTGGTGACGAGCGACAACCTCTCGCTCGCGATGATGACTGAAAAGTGTAACGGTTTCGCTTGGTTTTGGATTATATACCCCCTGGCTTCATGGGGCTTAGGTGATGAATTCGTTTAAAAAGCTATTTTTTGATTGGCTCCGCCAGACATTACAAAAATGACGCATTGTTTTCTAACCGTTATTTGGCGAACTTGATTGACAGTTGGGTGTGTTGTTATTATTACCCAACCAATTTTTCACTTTATAATTACAAATGATGCTAACGCACGCTACGCACTTATTACAGTTGCGATCGCGAGTTTATTACTATCAAATTAAAGAATAGTTTATGAGCTTTAATTTGATGTGACTTAACACTGGTTTTAATCGCACTTTCTCTGACATTGCTAATAAATAATGTTCAGAAACATGGTTTCGCACTGTCGTCTGCTAGTGACACCAAACACGATTCTTCCCTATCTATTTATATTTAGTGTTTCACATCGCGTTTTCTTTTAAACGGTGATACATTACTATGAATAATCCTTACTTCCTAATTACATTTTGTTTATCCTACTCAACTTAATGTTACTCACTAATAATTGAGTGGTGATATTCATTGTTACATTTATTTATATTGATCGTTCAGTAGATTTTATGTACACTAGTAGTCCTTTCTACTTATTAATTCACTGACAATCGTTTGTTTAGGCGTAGCCTAGGCATACCTTTAGCATCGGTTTATGCCTTAATAATGGTCATTAGTTACATTTGGTATAATGAAGAAGTTACTTATTCATATAAGGCTTCCTCTTACAAGTATTCTTACTTCTTAATATTACATTTGGGATTGTAATGTAAGTTTTAATTTTACATTGTGGCCATAGCTAGTCTTATTCATAGGCATTGTTATTTACTGGTCATGGTTCATTTATTTTCAGCCAAATGCTGTTGCTGATATTATATTATTCTTGTCATTCTTTAATTACTTTTATAAACATGTGATTTTACATTTATGTCATTGACTGGCTTGTTTGACAGCTTATAGTGAACTTGGCTTGTCCATTAGTTAGAGTCAGTCATAGTATTTGTTGTAGTGTCATGCAGTGTATTCCTTACTGCTTCTTGTGGTGCTTCTTCTTCGATGGTCCTTCTCTTCTTTGCTACTTTCATCATAAATTATTCACTTACATTATTTCCGTGTACTTATTTATTCTTTTGGTACACGTCTAGGTTATGTAACATTTTGTTGTGTTACATATACTCCCCTCTCAAAATTGATAATTTGAGAGAAATTTTACAGTTGAAGAAATCATTTCAGTTTGGTTTTAATATACTATTACTGCTTTTTTCTTTCTGCATTGAATTTAATATTCTGTTAGTGTGTTGCACTAGATTGAGTTCTTGGCTAGTGATATATTTTTTAGCTTACTAGTATCTTTCAAGTTTCTTATATTCTAAGTCATTTAGTTATAATATGTCTTATTTCTTAAACTAACAATTTCCTGTCTTACAATAATACATTTTTCTTTATCATTAAACATATCTTTATTCTCGTGATAAACTCTATGGTTCTTTCATTTTTTACCTCACAGTTTTTTATTAATAATCCTTGATATATTACCATTTAATTCCCTAACATTTGTAGTGGGTTCGGAATCAGAGTGGCTCACTGTGGCATACATTCTCCGCCGTTCCTCATTACACATCCTCAGAATCAGAGGAATCCTCATCTCTGTCTGGGACAAAATAAAAATTGCACGTAGCAACAGTTGCACTATCACAACACATAAAATGTAACATATCATTCATTTTTCAATAATATAACATATTCAATATAACATTCAAGGTATTAGAGGTTTCATTGGTATCACTTTTCATGCTTTTATACTTTAGCTAACATACTTCTCTTCACAGGTCATTATTTTATTTATAATTTGACATATTGGCTATGTTATTTATTAGCCTTGTTGTTATTTTTCTATACTAGTTTGTAATTTGTTTTGTTTATCTTAATATTCTTAAATTGCACACTTAGATTTATCATTATACAATTATGCAGTGGTTCTTTAAACATTGAGTTTACAATACTTCACTCTTATTAATAGTTCACAAGCTTTACTCTCATCAATAGTTCACCAGCAATGTTGAGAGTGATTGTTTGTATATATGGTTTTTTAACATTTAGTTCTTTATCTTCCTGGATTATCAGGGTTTACAATATTCATATAATAAACATTTTTTGTTAGATATCATTTGACATATATTGTTGGTATATACAATTAGATATTTTCTTCATCGTTTAATTAACATTCTTGTTCCTCAATAACAGTAGTATTTTGATAATCATTTTTGTTATTTATACATAGACATTTTTCTTTTTTATATCATATAATAATCATTCTCGTTAATTGTTTACTTAACATGCTAAACAGTCTTGGTATATGTGATACAATACACATTTTTCTTTCTTATAATATGATAAGTATTTTTATTTATCACTTAATTAATTAATTCCCATTCCTTATTCAATCCATCTCCTTTATTATTCTACACTTTGATGTTCTTCCCCTCTACTCCTTCAAGTGTTGGAATCTTTAACACTTATTCTGGACGATATATAATTTCTATTGTTGAAATTAATCACTCGAAGAGTCAGAGTAACATTATATCAACATTTTACATAATTTTTGTTATACAATATATTTTTGTTTTATACAATACAATAGATATTTTTTCTTTATCATTTGATATGATAAACATTTTTCTTATTATAAAATCATTTAGTTTATAATGAACATTTTTCCCTAGCATTTAATATGACAAACATGGTTCTTATTTAATACATAATAGATATTTTTGGTACATATACCTATAATACACATTCTTCTTTATGATACAATATGGTGAACAGGCTGGTTTGAGGCAATTAGATATTTTCAATACATTGAATATAATAAATGATCTTCTTGATCATTAATTTAACCTTTTCATGGTAGACACTTTTATGATATTTGATACACTAAACACTCTTGTTAGAATCACCGTATGATAACATAGTTCATTCTTCTATAATAATAAGTCCATTAATAGTCTATATGTTGGGGTTCTCTTGGGCTTCACCATTCTATTGGGTTCATTATGGGTACTGTAGTCTTGCGTCTTGGGATGTGCTGGGTCGGCTGCCATCTCCTCTTAGGGGAATCCAGCGTTCTGGTGGGTTCTGTTGGTTGTATTCCCTTCGGACACTCACAGATGGATCGTCCTCATCCTGGTTTCCACCTCCAGATCTGGACTCTCTAGTGCTGCCTGCTCGGTTGTGCAGTATTGTAAAGCCAGGCCTCTCACAGACTGGCACCCAATCCTCCTTGTCATCATTGTTCGTGATGTTTGTCTGCGGTCGGGTATCAGGTCTCCTCGGGTTGGACTGGTCACGGGCTTGTACAAAATTCACTTGGGGCCGGTAGTCATTGTTGCGGCTATCGCCCTCGATGCTATTGCTCCTCCATCGTCCGCCTCTTGCATTCCTCCTGTCTCCGTTGAAACTATCGCGCCGAGGGTAGTATCGCCTCCTACCTGGTTCGTAGTTGGCATGAACATAGTTAGCCCTGCGGTACTGCTGTGGTGGGTTATTTCCGCCTTGGTTCTGGGGTCGGTTAGGATTGTTGTTATAATTCGGCCGTCTGGTATTATGATTGTTATAGTTACCAGTATTATTATTGTATTGGTTATTGGGTCTATAGTTATTTTCGTTATTATTGTTAGCATGATTTTGATTTGAATTATTAACATTGGTATTGAAATTACCTCGGTAATTTCGGAAATTTGAATTATTGTTATTGGTATTACCGCTCCTGTCCTGGAAGTTTTCGTTCCTTCGTCGGCTTCTTCTATAGTAACCTTCATGCTCCTGGTCTTCAAGTAAGGCTGACATGGCTTGAATTCTCTTCACTTGTCCCCACTGGCGTGCTTTGGCAACTCCCTCCTCGAAATGGTAAGAAAGTTTGGTAACCAGGCACTCCTCCGGTATTTTCGGTTCCAGGTTACGCACCAAACACACCTTACCTAGGAAGTAAGAGGTCATAGTAGCTCCTCTACTTGCGTCATACTTGCCATGGCAGATGTTGTCACGCACTATATTCTGTGTGGCCTCAGACCAATACTTTGCACGGAATTGCGTCTTAAATTCTTCATAATTGTGGACTTCGTGGCGTGTGGCAGACCACCAATTGTCGTAAATCTCTTTAAAAATACTCATCGATCAGACTCCTTATCACCGTCCATCTATTCTCTCGAATCCTGGTCAAGTTTTTGTCTACGCGTTCTAAGAACTCGATCGGATTTTTCTTGTAGTTTTTGAAGTTTATTACATCTCGGTTATCTGTCGGTTGGATGTATTGACCCTGTACTGGACGATTACGGATGATTTCTATCTCTTCCCTCATCTGCACGATCTCCTGTTGTCGTAGTTCTTCTATTTTCTCTCGGTTTGCTACTGGCAAAGTTCTTACGGTGTCCACCGACGCACTTATTTCTTCGCACCGTTCACCCACGTCTGTTCTCACTCGCTTGATCTCGTCCTGGCTCATCCTTTTCAGTGACTCCATCCGGGCTTCAGTTATTTCCTCGATGTTGTCAATCCTCCCGTCGACCTCTTCTCTAGTCCGTTTTAAATCTTGACCGTGCTGTTCACACCTTTCGTGCACTTCCGTAATTTCTCTTCTCACGACTGTTATTTCCGTGTCTACTCTCGTGTTAATTTTCTCATTATTTTCCTCCATCTTCTTGCTGATATCATCTAATTTTGCATTCAAATCTTCTTTCAATGCTCTGTTGTTGTCGTCTAGTTTATTATTCAATGCGTCCATGGATTTATTGGTATCGTCTATCTTCTTATTCAAATCTTCCTTCAATACTTCGATGTTCTTATTGTTATCGTTCAATTTTGTATTTAGATCTTCTTTTAACGACTCCATACTTTTATTAATCGATTCCATATTTTTATTATTAGCGTTTAATTTTGTATGTAGATCTTCTTTTAATAACTCCATATTTTTGTTCAGGTCAGGATTATTATTGTCTAATTTGTTATTCAACCCTTCCATTACCTTCTTCATCCATTCCTGGAAGTCGGTCTCCCCTGGTTGTGTGGGCTTTCCAGGTTGTCTGGGCTGGTCGCCGACCCTTACTTCCGCTTCCGGTTCTGCAGGAGGCGTTTCTTCTGGTCGGGTCTCTACATTATTATTCGTCGCGACTTCCATCTCGGACGTTGGTTGCGTCTCTTGTATCTCCGTATTTATTTCTGTATCTGTTTGTATCTCTTCTACTCGGCTGGCCTTGTATCTCGTGTCGTGTTTGTGTGTATGTGGCATGGTTGTTCTCTTGTATTTGCCGGGCTTATTATAAATATTGAAATATTTTTATTTAATATTTTTACAGCCTCACGTTGCTGGTCGCCAATTTGTAATATAACACGATTATGGCGGTTTAAAAAATTTAAAATGTGTTTTGATTTTTAATTTAAAATTAAGTTATAAATCGATTAGAATTCGATTATTATGAATAAAAGTTATAATTATTTTAAAAGTACTCTTTTCTAAAATAATTGCAGTAATACTGTTTGAATAGTAATGGTTGATCAATTTAGTGAATAAAGCGTTAATCGCTGGTCGACTGATGAAGGTAGCCGTAGCGTCGATCTGGCAGCGAAACTCCTCTTCTAGGTTAACTGTCGTCAAAGTACGTAATGTTAAGTCTTGTCTGGACAACAAAAATTTATAATAATATACTTTCACGTACCTGATCGTGATTCTAGAAGTTCTGAAGTTCACTTATAGTAATTAATAAGCTGCCAAGATGGATTTAATACCAGCTTGCTTTACTGACAAGGTTAGATCACTCCTTGTTTAATAAGGGTGCCACACGGGTTTATTTCGGGAAAATCCCATGAAAAACCAATTAATGAGATTTAATCTCTGATAATTTTCTTTAAAACTGGTGTTAATGCTTATTGCACTTACGGCAATTCAAATCTAACAACATACAACCTCTCTTCAGAGTTATTTTTGTATTCACAATTAATTATTAATTCACTCTTTGAAATAAATAGAGTCAAAGTTTATGCTGATAACAAACGGGTTTTATTCTTACCCTTGAGAATAAATTCAAACAATTACAAGTATAATGGATACATTAATATAAAATCGCAATTACTTCGTTCTTTTACCCTATGAACTAGCTCAGATAGAACAAACAACTCTTCTGGTTATTACCAGATTAACTTTTAATTAAATATTATTTTATATCTCGGGCGTAAGCTCTTTTAAATACAAGAAAGAACTACTTTCTGCCTATACAGAAGTTAATGACAATATTTACTAATTCGGCCTCTTTTTTAAAATTCGTATCTATTTCTAGGTTATGCGTTGGTCACGCTGACTTAATTATTAACAAATATTTTTATCACTTAAGACTAATACAAATCTGACGTGGGATTAACAAATCCACTAAATAAATTTGATCACAGTGTAACAGATAGAAAGTTTTGATGTTTTTGCGTCAGTACAATTTTGTGTTGAAGAAATACAAGTGCACACAGATTAATGAAATGAATTGTCACAATGTTACCTTTTTTATTTTAATCTTATAGATTAAAATTTATTTTAAACACTCCAGCGGTCGGATTATAGTGACCCTGGTTCATTACACTGCACACGAACTAAGAACAGAGAATAATCGTCCTCTTCTAACTGAATTCGGACTAAGTTAAATACTGGTTAAATATCTTTCTCTTGTTCTAAATATCGCGCACAAAATAAAAATAATTACTTCACATCGATGCACTTCTTGTTGATAAATTATTGTGTAGTTATTTGTCTTGACGAAACGGTTAAATGGATTCACTGTTTACATGATACTCTAAGTTATTAACGTATTTTGTGGTGACGAGCGACAACCTCTCGCTCGCGATGATGACTAAAAAGTGTAACGATTTCGCTTGGTTTTGGATTATATACCCCCTGGCTTCATGGGGCTTAGGTGATGAATTCGTTTAATAAGCTATTTTTTGATTGGCTCCGCCAGACGTTACAAAAATGACGCATTGTTTTCTAACCGTCATTTGGCGAACTTAATTGACAGTTGGGTGTGTTGTTATTATTACCCAACCAATTTTTCACTTTATAATTACAAATGATGCTAACGCACGCTACGCACTTATTACAGTTGCGATCGCGAGTTTATTACTATCAAATTAAAGAATAGTTTATGAGCTTTAATTTGATGTGACTTAACACTGGTTTTAATCGCACTTTCTCTGACATTGCTAATAAATAATGTTCAGAAACATGGTTTCGCACTGTCGTCTGCTAGTGACACCAAACACGATTCTTCCCTATCTATTTATATTTAGTGTTTCACATCGCGTTTTCTTTTAAACGTCTTTGTCGGAACACTAACACATTCGTCGTTATACTTAATATCTATTTATTGAATACAATTATTAAATCTTAGCTTAACTATGGTGATACATTACTATGAATAATCCTTACTTCCTAATTACATTTTGTTTATCCTACTCAACTTAATGTTACTCACTAATAATTGAGTGGTGATATTCATTGTTACATTTATTTATATTGATTGTTCAGTAGATTTTATGTACACTAGTAGTCCTTTCTACTTATTAATTCACTGACAATCGTTTGTTTAGGCGTAGCCTAGGCATACCTTTAGCATCGGTTTATGCCTTAATAATGGTCATTAGTTACATTTGGTATAATGAAGAAGTTACTTATTCATATAAGGCTTCCTCTTACAAGTATTCTTACTTCTTAATATTACATTTGGGATTGTAATGTATGTTTTAATTTTACATTGTGGCCATAGCTAGTCTTATTCATAGGCATTGTTATTTACTGGTCATGGTTCATTTATTTTCAGCCAAATGCTGTTGCTGATATTATATTATTCTTGTCATTCTTTAATTACTTTTATAAACATGTGATTTTACATTTATGTCATTGACTGGCTTGTTTAACAGCTTATAGTGAACTTGGCTTGTCCATTAGTTAGAGTCAGTCATAGTATTTGTTGTAGTGTCATGCAGTGTATTCCTTACTGCTTCTTGTGGTGCTTCTTCTTCGATGGTCCTTCTCTTCTTTGCTACTTTCATCATAAATTATTCACTTACATTATTTCCGTGTACTTATTTATTCTTTTGGTACACGTCTAGGTTATGTAACATTTTGTTGTGTTACAATATACATATTTACATCTGATGATGATAGTTGGATTCCTATCGAAACATGTAATTTACAAAATAAAACATTCTTGTGAAAAGCTTTAACATTAATAATAATAATATAAAATATATAACAATAAAAATTTTAACATTTATGAATATATATACAGGTGATTCAAGATTGCACGGTAATCTCTCAGAAACTGATTGTATAGCTAAAAGTAAGAAAAAAGTCCATACAAAAAAGGTCCGAAAACAGTTCATTCGCAAGTTACGGGTCGTGAACCAGTCCGTCCATTTCTGCTCCCATGGTAAAATGACGCCGTACTGAGATTCTTGTGATATAAAATGAAGCGTAAATTTGGTGATTTCTTATGTTTTTTTATCTGAAAAAATTCAATACAAGAGGTCCCAGAGCTCTATCTCAATTAGTTTCTAAGAAAAACTGTGTAAAACACAAAAATTGGAGTCAAAAACATATTTTTAGATTTGGGATAAAATAACTTCGTTAATTTCCCAATAAACGAATAAAAATTTCTAACTAACTTTGTAGAGAATTTAATTATGAGAAACTTTATGTGTATAATGTCTATTAATAATAAGTACAAATTTCATAAATTTGACTTTAATTAAAAAAAAAAACAAAATGCACCAAAGTTTGGACCCATGTTTATATTTGAGATAGAGGTCTGGGACCTCTTTTATTGAATTTTTCAGATCAAAAACATAAGAACTCACCAAATTTACCCTTCACATATATGCTCTAAAATCAGCTATAGAATCAGGCCCCGACAAAGATTGCCATGCAAATTTGAATCACCCTATATATATATTTCGAGAGTTGATTTTAGAGCAAAAATAAGAAAACAAGTTCATATAAACATATGTCCGGAAGCGATTTGTTAGCGAGTTACGGCTAGCGAAAGATTTCGCACATATTTTTGCTCCGCGAGTGAAATAAAATAGCTCTGCTGAATTTTTTTAACGTACAGTAATGGGTAAATTTGATGGTTTTTTATGGGTTTTGACCTGAAAAATTGAATAAAACAGGTCTGAAACCATATCTCTAATAGTTTTTGAGAAACGATTCGGAAGTCTCAAAAAATTGGTGTCGAAGAACACACTTTTTAGGTTTGGTGTAAAATAAGTTTGTTAAATGGCCAGTAAATGCAGTAATCTTCTTAATAAAAATTGCAGAGTATTTAATTCTGAGAAAACGCATGTAAATAAAGTTATTAAAAGACAAATACTAGTTTAAGAAATTCGACTTTAATTGAATGGAAAAATTTGAATGTGATCCATTGTTGTACCTTCAGTATTTATGCATTCATAGATGAATGGCAGTTAATATTGTAATTAATTTTGTTTAAAACTTTAAATTACTCTGTGGTTGTAAGAATTTATTTTGAATTGTGTTTATTTCTGTTTAAAATTTTAATCCAATTTGTGTCTGTAAGAACTACAATTCCGTTTCAACTGTGTTTTAACAATGCTTCACTTATTTACTCACACCGATATGATTTACGTGTATGGATTTTGCAATGGAAATGCTAAAGCTTTAGTAGCAGAATACCAACGCAGGTATCCTAGATGCAGAGTTCCTGACCATAAAGTATTCAGGAGGATTGTTAATAATTTGTGTGAGAGTGATCCTCTTCCTAGTGCTAATATTTTGTCACAACGTGGAATTGGACATGATGATGAAGTTGAAAATATTCTTAGAACAGTTGAACGAAGTCCTACAATAAGTGTGCGAAGAATATCTAGGCAACTTCATATTCCAAAATCTAGTGTATGGCGAACATTACATTTCAATGGATTGTATCCATTTCCTGTACAAAAAGTGCAGCACCTGCAGCCAAGAGATTTCGCTGTGCGATTGCTATTTTGTGAGTGGCTTAATGAAAATCACTCCGTACTTTCACGACTGCTCTTTACAGATGAAACTACATTTACCCGTGATGGTATTAACAACACTCGAAATTCTCATCAGTGGTCAGACGAGAATCCACATGCCACTGTGGATACAAATTTTCAGCATAGATTTTCAGTTAGTGTATGGTATGGTATGATAGACAACCAGTTAACTGGCCCCGTTGTATTAGAAAATTGCTTTACAGGACAAAATTACCTAGAATTTTTACAGAATTAATTTTTTCCTTTACTGGAAGATGTCCCATTGTCAAAACAAATGGACATGTTTTTCCAACATGATGGAGCTCCTCCACATTCTACTCATCATGTAACAGAATTTTAAATCAACATTTCCCTAATAAATGGATAGGTCGTAGAAGACCTGTTAATTGGCCACCAAGGTCTCCAGACCTCACACCATTAGATTATTGTTTATGGGGTTGGATGAAAAGTGAGGGTTATAAACTAAAAGTTAATATGCGAGATGAACTGGTCGCTCAAATTTTAAATGCTGCTGCCCTCATAAAGGAACGTGAAGATGTTTTAAGACGAGCAACACAAGATCTTCGAAAACGAGTTATGAAGTGCATCGATTTCAACGGGGGGATTTTTAAACATTCATTAAAATGTAATGAAGATTAGTTTACTTTCAACAATCAAAATAATTTATCTTCAAGGTAAATCAATTTTATTTTTACAAGCTTAAATGTTGACAATTTTGATTTTTTGTTTATTATCTAAGATCATTAAAATTTCTGCCATATTTTTCATTCAATTAAAATCAAATTTCTAAAACTAATATTAAATTTGTCTTTTAATAACTTTACATGCGTTTTCTCAGAATTAAATTCTCTACAATTTTTATTAATGAGACTACGGCATTTACTGGCGATTTAACAAAGTTATTTTATGGCAAACCTAAAAAGTTTGTTATTCGACACCAATTTTTTAGATTTCCAAAGCTTTTCTAAAAACTACTAGATATACGGTTTTCAGATTAGTTTTATTCAGTTTTCAGGTCAAAAACCGTCAAATTTACCCATTAATGTACGTTGAAAAAAATCAGCAGAGCTTGATTTCACTCATGGAGCAAAAATATGCGTGAAATCTTTCGCTAGCCATAACTTTCTAACAAATCATTTCCAGACATATGTTTATATGCATTTTTTTCTTATTTTTAGCTCTAATTATCAACTCCCGAAATAGTGTCCACTCCTGGTGGGAAATCCTGTATATAGCTAGTTAAATTGGTACTAATCACCCTGTTTAGCTAGTTAAATTGGTAGCAAAAGATAACTTATATAACGTAGATAACTTATATTGAGAACTACTAGTTGCAGTTTATGTTCTTCATTGTGTTCCAGTCAAACATGTATGTAAATGATAATTTTAAAAATGTATTGTGTTTCAATAAATAGTTTTATGCTGGTTAATTTACTAGCCTGTGGTAATGTATATTTTTTAGTTTAAATGTTTAATTATGTATTTTGTGAAGTGTGTGTGTGTGTGTGTGTGTGTGTGTGTGTGTGTGTGTGTGAGAGAGAGAGAGAGAGAGAGAGAGAGGGGGGGAGGGAGAAATTTTTAATTATTGTATATTATTTTTATTAGGTCCTTGGTGTGCAGACAGGGCTGCATTAGTACTGCTAATCCATGTAGAAAAGCTCAAAGTTAAAACACCATATGAACGCCATTTCCTTCTACTCTGTCTGGTATCATCTGTGATGTTAAAAATAAGGTAAGCCTATTTTGTTGAGCCTGTAAAACTATACACATTTTATAAAGTAAGCTAACCAAAATTGTGCAGAAACCTGAAGTGATAAAAGTGCCATTTTCAAAATTGTAGAAATCCGATGATAAAAGCTTTTATTTGGGTCAAATAATATAATTAAATGAAACTTGGTTATATTGAACTTTTTGTTAATCATCCAACATAATAGTTAGGTTGTATCCATATTGACTTACTACAGTTAAATTGACACTGGTGTGGAAGTAATTTGATCATTGTGCAGTCAAGTTAGAGATCATCTGTGGAAAATTCCCACCTAGCTGAATTTTTGTGTGGACTTTGATATTTTCATTTTGAATGATGTCACATAAGCCATTAATAAATCTCCTTTAAAATTTTTATGTGAGTCAAGAGTCAAGAAAAAGTTTTTATGAATATCAGTTAGCTATTAGTTTTATTTCTGATCTGATGATGAGCTGTGAAGCTTGAAAGAAGCGCTAATCTGGAATTTTTACTATAGTGGTGTGCAACAGTGTTATTTCCGTTTATTAGTTTCATGGTGAAAATGGTATTGTGAAATATAAGTGTTTCATTATTCAGTATTCTTTACAAACTTTCAGGGAGTATTGATTCGGCAATTATATCATGCATTTATGTTATTACATGTTATTAAAAAAAAATGTATGTTGTAAATCATAGAGAGTAAGTTATTCTAAAACTTTTGAGAACTAAATTTAGGGATGAAAAATGAAGAAAAAACTTGATACCATGTATTCAGTATTCTTTAATTACAGTAAAAAAAAAAACTACAGAAAATAATAAAAGTGCCTTGAGCTTTATTCCAAATACTGATGAATACAAAATTTATGTATTTAACATACACATTTAACACATTCAGGACTATGTGAAAAATGCGTTCATTTACTGTACAGACTGGGCTTTTTGCGTTTTTTCAAAAGCTTATATTTCTAAACCATATAATATTTTAACATATAAAGCTATATTATATTATAAAACCAAGCGTTCTCATTAATTTAGTGAAAATTTTATATCAATAGCTTATAAAATAAATAAAATATTTTTTTTAAAACTTACCCTCTTTTTAGCATTGAAAAAATTTCACATTGGCAATTTGACTTACGATACTTTTACTATTGTTCAATTTTTCAGTTAAAATTAAGAAAACAATACTCAACACTTTTTAACTACATTATAATATAACACTGAAACAAAAAATTAAAATAATTTTCATTTTTGTGTACTCTGTTTTTGTGTGAAACACATAAAAACAATCTGGCACACAGAGTCCCACATCACATGATGGACAGTAATATGTTGTCTCTTTCCTACCCCACTTTCCTGATTCTTTCTTCTGTTTATCCCCATATACCTTGCAAGAACGGCAAGGTCTTACTTTTTTACCTGTGGCAGGAATTTTCTGAGGAAAATGTCTTCCTGTAAGGTGATCTGCAGTCGAAGATGTTTGTCCGCTCAGTGTAGCAGGTATTTCTTGACCAGACATGTTAGCAAGTCCTTCTCCAACAGTGGTCATGAAAGTTTCAAGTGGCATTTGATTAAAGCTTGTTTGTTTGTATAATATATGAGGATTTACCACTGATCTCATGAACATGTGGAAAAACTTTTTTTTCCACCATTTCAAAGTTTTACGTTTGAAAGGGTAGTAGCTAACAAGTTGGTCAACCCCGACTTTATTTAGATTATAATCTAACACTGCATCCGGTTTGACCTTTATCTCACTACCACTCTTACATTTGACTCTAACTTCACTATATGATGCACCATGTTTTGTAGAAGAATTATAACATCCTGGGTGTCTTTCCACATACAGAGAGTCAAATGTTGAAAATGGCGGAATGTCAATTCTCCATTTCTCAGTTTTTCCAATTTCAAATCTTTAGGCATGAACTTTCTGTTTATTTGGACTGTGCCTACTCTCAAAGTCTTGATTTGCCACAAGAAATCATGAACTAATGGACTTGAATAGAAGTGGTCCATATAAATGGTATGCCCCTTACCAAGTAGCCAGTGAGGAGTCTACTCTACAATGAAACTACAGAATTGTTTTCATTTCTGGCTATGTATGGTTCAAATGCCAATACGTAACTGGAGTTAGATTCTGGTAAAATATATATTTAAATTCCATACTTTTCAGGCTTATTGTTCATATAAACTCTGAAATGTATACTCGGAAAGGACACATGCCTTCATCTATGGTCAGGTTTTCTGAAGGAATCAAAGAATTTCTGAATTTGTTCTGAAGGTAATCTACGTATGGCCTTATTTTGAATAAGAGGTCATGATTTGGTTCATTACAGGGCATGTATTTTTCATTGTTGTTGAGATGGAGCATTGACAAAATAGAAGAAAATCTGTCGTGCGACATTATTTTTCCAGAAAACGGAGTATGGATAAATGGTCTTTGGCTCCAGTATTTTTTTCAAGTCTGATTTGTGTACAACAGACGTGAAGTATTATCGAAAAGAACCCATACAACTCATGGAGTTTGACTGTTGTTCATTTCTGCCGTACACTTGTGTGGCTTCAGTTTGTTTGAGCGCCTTAGCCTTGCGATCGGAGTGCTAGCATATCTGTTCGTTTCAGTTTTTATCTTGTTTACAATTTCTGAATCAAAAAAGTGTAAAAAGGAATCAAGGGGTGAAGATTGAGAATCAAGTGGGGCAGAGGTATAAGAATCTTCCTCAAATATGGGTCTGTCTGGAGCGTTGTGGATAGCTTGGGAAGACCATTCGACATTTCCTGGAATGAGTAGTCTTCTGTAGGGACATATGACATTTGTACTGGTCCCCCCCCCCATGCTGTGTACCATTACGTTGAGAAACATGACTCATTGTTTACAAAAATATTGGATGGACCATCCGACACATCAGGAAGCTCTTCTGCAAAGAAGAAGAGAAGTGAGATAAGCATTTGATTATGATAAGCATATAGTTATTTTCAATTATATGTCTGTAATTGTTTTTATAGGGACGAGTGTGATTTGTAAGGTAAAAAAAAGTGTGGCTGTAAAAACCCTGCAGTTATAGGCCTGTAACTAACAATTGTTTCTAACGAATTCAGCTAGAGAATAATAGCCAGTAGGCCTAAATAAGGAAATGTGTTTTTTGAAAATCAAAGATGAGGGCATCAAGCTGTACTTTTACCTATATTTATAAAACTATTCAAAATTTCTGGTGTAACAAAACAATCTATGAATTTTTATAGTGAAAATATAGGTGTAGTGAACACGTTGCAGTCATATAACACAATGAAATGGATCAATTTATAAGCAACAAATACAAATTCATACATAAACTTACCAATAGAATCTTCTACTTCTCCATCCATATAAAAACTGTCACTAATAAAGCCTTCAGAACCTGAATCTTCACACAAAATATCACGTATTTCATCTTCTGTCAAGTAGCGGGAAGCCATTTTTCCTATACTGACCATGTTGCTTGGCTTCGTACAGTGTGTTGGATACGACATATGAAAAAACTTACTGTTGTGTTCAGACTCTGATTGCTGGTGCCGTCTACATTTAGAAATGTTAACTACTAATACTACTATCGTTTTAATGCGACTAACAGTGAGCGGGAGCCGTGTTACATTTATTATGCAGTTAGAAACGTGACTGCGAGCTATGCCCACACCTCGTTTTTATGAGATGCTACAGTATTGCGGGCAGTGCCCACAGCTTGTCTCGAATGTGTTAAATATAGAAAAATTCAAATATTTATATACCTGGTGTATGGCGAACAACACTATCAGCCAGTCGTTTACATATTGCAACGAAACAAATTAAGGATGCATAGATGTGTATTAGAACTAATAATATATAACAGTCTCTTATCTGGAGATAGGAATTTATTAAACTAAAACAGATTTCAATCTTGTCTGTAAATTCTTTACATAAATTATTTATTAGGTATATATTGTCTTTAAATTCAAATGACTGTTTATCTGAACAATCGTCTATGTTACTATATTGTTGAATTCCTTCTTGGAGTCCGGATGGAAAGCTGCTGCATTAACGTCGACATCTGGTCTTGCTGCTGCTGTCACACGCGAATCACACACGCACGCCATTTATCTGATTGATATCATTTTTAGGTTTACAATCTCAGGTCCGATAACTGGGTTAGTGGTTATTATTTAAAATACAGTGTAATTAGCTTACACCTTCAGGCTATCTTAAAGTGTTCATGCATTCATATAGTTGTACCTCGGTTGAGTACAACTGGCCTAAGCAAAAAATCTTGACTCACGTGAGTTAACACTAATAGATCTTCAAATACTTTGTTCAACGTTGTAATAACTCTTCGATTTAGCTTAAGGATAACTCGTAGCTAAAATCTAGGACACTCATCACTTATATAGCAAACGTGTTCTGTTGCAAAAAACTCACACAGAGAGTACGTCTTATTAGGAGTAGTTGTAGACAAGAACTGTATCAAATTTCCTCTACCAGTGCACATCGCAAATGAAAATTGAAGCTTCTGATTGGTTAAAATTTAGAACACATATATTTCTACCTCAATAGCAAGAAATCGTGTGTGACAATGCCAGAGTCTGCAAAATGTTGTATAGATTTTATCTAAAAGTTTTATGACTTTTCTGCAGATAAGGCTTTATAGAAAAATGAATTCAGTTAAAAAATACATATTAGAATTATATGTTCTGAGTTTATGACATATGAAAAATGTAGCACTATTTATGATGCATACACTGCCAAGTTTCATTTTGATACGTTAATTATTATAGGAGTTATTCAGTAAAACACAAATAACACACGCACTCGCACACAAAACGTGCACTTGACGTGACAGAGAATAAATTTATGGACATTTTGGCATATAACACATAATTACCCATCTCTTATTTCAAAACTTACAGCTACTTTACAAGATTTGAACAAAATCAAATTAAAACATGTCTATAACGTCATAAAGTGTGTAATAGCGTCTAGTCATTTCTAAAATTACTTTTCCGGCAATACTGTTTTATTGCAATAGAGATTATTTACAGAAAATATACAAAAATTAATACAAACCGAAGGTTTCATAAAAATATATTAAAAACTCTAAAATAATGAATCTAAAATAATTGGAAAAAAGAAGAAAAATTGTCACAGTTCAATATAACTGTGAGTTCTAGTTCTGCACTTCAAAATCATTATAAAGAAAATGTACCCATTACAGAAGATTAAAATGCACTGTCATTTCAACTAGAAATAATAACATAATTTTAAAAAGTATCAATAATTCCATTATCAATATTTATTATTTACACAATACACATAAAAGTCATTCTGTACTTAAGAATTTCCATTAAAAAATTTATAAAGGAAAGGTTTGAATTAAAGAAAGAAATGAAATTATTATAAAAAAAGATCAGGAATTCAGAAGTATTTTGTACAATAAACACACTGATCAAAGGGGGGGGGAGTATTAGAAGAAAAAATTAGCCAGCCTGCTAAAACTACATTTTAGGATATATAGTATTCTCTCTGGCTGGAAAACTTAGAAAATAGGTATGATCTTGTAGCCAAAAGGATTTGTAGAGAATCAGACAGTGTTAGCAATATTACTGTGGATCACTGGAGGTTTACATTGAAGAAATAAACAGAAGGTTTTGAATACTACCAAAATTTATAATATTTATATTATGCTGATGTTCTCAGTTGCCTAGGCATTTAGTAGGTCCTTTGTAAACCCTCAGGAAACAGATTTAAGAAGCTCTAGAAGCAAGTATAGAAGAGTTAAGTGTTAATTTGACATTCAATTTGCTACTGTAATAGACCTGAAATTGTACTAAAAGCTGTTAAAAATTTACTGTAGTAGTTGTGAAAGTGATCACTACAAGTTCTGAGTCTGAAAAAAAAAATTAATTAGGTTCATTTTGTAACAATCCCAGATTAAATTTTTTTTTGAAAAGTCATAATTTTTTTTTAAAGCAACACTTCATGTATTTTATGTATTTTTTCCTTGTTTGTTGTAAATAAGTATGGACATCATATTTACCTTATATGCTACACACATATTGTTTAATCACATTTAGTCCTGCATTTGCATCAAAGTAGGAAGTATTATTAATTGTTGGTTATTATTTGCTGAAATTCAAATTACTTTATTTTTGGTTTGGTTTTTGTAGTTTCTGGTTGTTCTGACTAGTTTTTTTTTGTTTAAAAATATTACAACAAATTTTTAAAAATGCTTTAAAAAGATTTTATGTATTTTGATATATATCAGGCTTTGTGTTTGCCTACATTTTTTTTTTGCAGACAACACTGAAAGTTCAAACTAAATTTTGTCAACACAGAAACTGACCAATTTTTGCATATATATTTTATTTAATGAGTAATTAACAACATACATCAAAGCAACACTGAACAAAATTTTTACTTTATCGTTATTTTAATGGGCATTAGTTACTTCATATACCAAATTCTTTCCATTAACAAACGATTGTAAGTTAACTTTAATGGGGCTTCCTGAAACAGGTTATCTCAGGAAGGGGCTTAAACTGTTAACAAGTTATTTATCGGCCTGTCACTTCTTAATGGTGTGTGTGTGTGTGTGGGGGGGGGGGCATACAAGCTTAAATCTGACACCTGGTAACTCTAAAAAAGAATTAGTCTATATAGAATATTGAAACTTTCAACTTGTGAAACTTACTTGTCTTTTCGTCTCTCAAAGCTGACAAAGACGAACACCACGCCGAAACGCGTACGAGAAGAAAAGACAAGTAAGTTTCACAAGTTGAAAGTTTCAATATTCTATATAGTTTAGTGCTGTGAAAAAAGATGAACAATCAAAACAAAGAATTAGTTTTTGGCCAAAAATGGATTTGTTGATATGGACAACTTGAACTCATGTGTTTACTTGCACAGCAATTGATGGAATTTGTCAGCTTCAATTCTGCAGTATTTAACTGCGATCGCTGGCACAGTGTGCTAGGGGGGCTCAATCACAACACAAGTTAACAAAGAAGCGTTGTCTGCTCGTCTTGGATAGAGTCATGTGCATAATTAAACAGTAGACAGAAAACCATCCCTACTCCTATATACGTTCCCAAGGAGACAAATGAGATCTACCTGTAAACCGAGTTCATTTCCATCAATGCATTAGGATTATCTGGAACCTGGTCCACGTAATATTTTTGTAAACTACAGTTTTTCTAAAAATTTGGGTAAAATTCTGAATAATTAGGTCTAGGCCTATGTATGTACTTATCTAACCTCTAAATGTTTGTACACATTCTTCGTAAATGAATTTCTTGAAATCAGTAAGAAATTTGTGCAACTTTATGCACACTATTTTCCACATTATTTTGCCGCAACAATGTACGTAATCATTTTGTTTCCCTCCAGACATTCATTTGTTCAACACCCCTATTGAAAAAAATTATTGAGTAATGCTAATGTACAAGGCTTTTATCAGTAAGCTCTTGCAATTAACGTTTATTTGAAAAATTATGTATTTATTCATAAACACTTAATGTCCCCCTTCAAAGAGTCTCAGTTGGATATAACGTGATTGTGCCAAAATTTTTCTCATTTTAAAGCATTGCTCGAACGCACTTTTTGGTATTGCCTTGAGCTTGCTCAGCAATTTTTGTTTTACATCTTCAGCAGTCATGAAATGTTGTAATTTTGTAGTACTTTTCATTATAGGGACATATCTGGTGAATATGGCGGTTGCAGTGTCATTTTTACGGTTTCTTTGTCTGAAAATCTTGAACAACCAATGAGATGCATTCTAGTACATTAACTGGATGCAATTTCCAAAAATCTGATCCTTCCATAAATCTGGGTGTTTACTATAAATAGCGTCACACAAAGGGTGTAAAAAACCCCAATAGTAGGCCTACTTTTATATGTACCGTTGCAGCTAGGGATGAAAATTCATGGAACACACCAAGTGATGAAAATTCATGGCACACGAAATCACGATCATCATACTGTCACGGTTTTCTAATGCATTCACAATATTCTTTGTAGCTTTTGTACCATTTGTAAACCGCATACCATACTGTATAAATCCTTTTACAACACTTTCACTACGACAGAGCAGTTTATCTCATTCTTTTCACAAAATTTAATCTTGTTCTTCGATCTTACATTGTAGAATGTCAAAAAACTCCTAAGATACCAACACACAATTTTCTCAATTAGTTGTCAGATTTATATGTCCAATAGGGCTAAACGTTTAGGCAGTTATCAGTAAAATATGTACTGACATCATTTAAAAACAGTTTAATAGGGTACTTATAAGCGAAGGAATCCAAAAATTAGAAGAACTTTTTGATCAAATCTCATATAAAATTTGGGATAATTCATACATTTTTAAATCTTTAAGTGAGTTTCAGTCTAATTTATTGCTGCATTTATTGCTTTATATGACCATGTAATTTTTTTGCAGAAAGACCTACCGTATACAGACGGTTATTCCACAAATTTTGTGGGTGCCAAGTCAACTATTTCTACTTCAATATTTAACTATAAGATTTTAATATGCTACAATTTATATTGAATATTTAAATTTACTTTACCTTAAAAAAAACTCACTATAAACGAAGTGGAAAGTTATACACCTATATATTAAGCCTACCGTTGGTTCGCCTTACAGTCACTGAACATTATACTTTGTTTACACTTACAAAGTGCAATGCCTCTAGTATTCACGACTAAATGTAGTAGGCTCCTAAACCTAATTAATTTTGAAAACTGAGTGAACTATTTAGTCGTATCACAACTACAAACACAAATCAAATTATGCATGGGTTCACGTTGCATCGGACTCCATAAACAACCATACTATAGCCTTGTCAATTAAACAGTGAGTTGACTAGGTAATAGCACCAGCTGTATAATACAGTAAAGTCCCTGTATAGTGCTCATCAATGGTTCATTAATAAAGAGCTTTATATGAGGGTGAATTTTATATGAATGGGGAAGAGAAGGAGAGAGAGAGAGAGAGAGAGAGAGAGAGAGAGAGAGAGAGAGAGAGAGAGAGAGAGAGAGAGAGAGAGAGATTCTTATCGAGGATTTACACCAAAAAACATCTTCTTTCCCAACATACCGAACATAAAAATCAAGGTCAGCAGTGAAAAGGTGAACATTGTGCTTGGTTTGACAGCAGCTTATCAGCACAATTTACACATGTGGCAACTGATAAACCATTGCCCCCTTCTCTTGCTGAAGGCCACAGTGGCATAGGCTCACAGCTGAAGGAATATTATTATGTAAATTATTTTCCACAGCTACCCGCTATACACATCCTTTAACTTAAAACTTGGGAAATATGGCTATACTTTTATCTAAGCATATTTTCATCTAAGATTTCGGTGTATAATATTTTAAAATACTTATGTTTAAATAAATTTACGTTGTTTCAACCAATTTGTAGTGAACGTTTTCTGGCAGTCTAAAATAATATGTACAAAAGAATACAGGTCTACAGTAAATGTTATTAAATTATTCTTAACTTTAATTATTAGTGGGTTTCTGCATCTGTTCCCATATTCATCGTTTTGATTTTCCATCCCTGTCAAAATCAATCATCGAGGTTTTATTGTATCATTCAGAATGGTAATCTATGAGTCATAATAAAATATGCAGTTAATTATGCATTTAAATTTACTAAAACTAGTCTTCTGACTAGTAAATTTAGTACCAGTACCATTTTTTCTATAGAACCAAGCAAATTAAAATAGTCTGAATTTGATGTCAATCGAATGCCTTGATCAAATCAAATAAAGTACATGATTTTATACAACTGACATCTATAACAATAGTAATTAACTACATAAAATTAAAATTGTAAAATGTAAGGAAAAATTATTTTTATACCACACTATAAAAAAATCTCCACTATAAACATTATTTTGGAGATGAGACTTACATGCATTTTTTAATAGGGATAGATGCGATAGTCTTGCTGTAATAAGTTCTTATGGAATGAATTACAGGATTGAATATTTATGCAGTGTTACCTACATAAAATAACAGTTGCACAGTTTTATTATCCACCTCAAAATGTTAAACAGTACAAAAGATAATTATTATTATGAAATTGCTACATACATATATGAAAAGCAACAAACTTGAACTGGTGAATGGTTTTGGCTTATCATAACTACTTTAAATCACTGTTTGAAACAGTTTGACTAAGATAAAATATGCAGGTTAAGGGTGGGGTATAAAAAATGGTGACTATTTGGACTACCCAGAATTTTACTATAGAATCAGTAAAAACAAGTTAAAAATTTATTTTTAGCCAAGAGTGACCTGTCTACCTGTGTAATGGTACAAGCAGAGTGGGCCTATTGTTGACACAAAACAGTACAGACAGTGAATAGAACTTGTATACTGACTACTTTCACTTGCATTTCTATTTGAAAACATGAAACATGCGTGGGCTAATAGAATATTTTATATAATACATTATAAAATTGCTTTTATGGGAATTTTGATGAGAATTCACAAAATCATCATTAAATGTGGGATCATGTTATCAGAAAGTTTCACTATATATATTTTTACCACTGGCCAAGCGACTATTCTGATCAGCCTAAAACTGTGCTTAAAACTGTTTTAGTAACATTACAATTACTAAAAAGAAGCTAGTGTTACTGTTCCCAAATACAATAAATTATGCAAATAAATACATCAAACTACTTACCTCATTTAATGATGCTATACAAGAACCCATGATTGCAGTTATCACAAACTTTGACACCAAACCAAAACTAAACAAACTGCTCACATAACATATTCCCGCTAAGCGAAACTACTCAAACTAGTATCTAAAGTGGTGTCCGAGGTTGACATACGTTCACAGCTACTGCTTGTAATGGAATTGCCCATCCAATCACTGCCACCCCTTGTAACTACAGTCAGTTGAAAAGTTAGCGGAATAAAGTCAATAGCTTAGTGGTAGAACTAAATTTTGCCTGTGTTGCAAGATACATATTTCGTATAAACACATGTTAATTTCCAAATCTATCTACTAGTTTATTCATTGTTTATCAGGTGTTCAAAATTTACATGCCACACGCATGTTTTGAAAAATGGACAAAATCAAACGTCATACTGTGATCGAATTGTTTGTTAAAAACGGTCTAGCACCAATGGAAATTCACAACCGAGATGGTAAGGAGATGCTGCATCTTCAAAAACAATAGTTTGTAGTTGTTTTGATTGTTCATCTTCTTTTTTCACAGTACTAAATTAATATAGAATATAGAACTTTCACTTGTGAAACTTACTTGTTTTTTCTTCCCGTATGCGTTTCGGCGTGATGTGCGCCTTCGTCAGCAGTTTGAGACAGACTGGCCAGTAACTCGTAATGGTTTTTATTTGGAAGGTTTAGTGGGGGTGGTGTGTGGAGGAAGGGTATTGGCGCGGGGATCCAAATTATTGTTAGTTTTATATATAATTGTGTCAAAAAGTGTGTGTGATTTATAGTGTAATTGGTCGTTAAGTATGTTGTTTGGCTGTGTTGTGTAGTGTTTGTATATTTCATATTGTTCTGCTGTGTTAAGTTTTCGACTTTTGGGTAAGTAGTGTAATATCTCAAGATTAGTATCTGTGTTGGTGTAGTTGTGGTTTTTTGTGTGTATGTGTGTGGCAATCGCGGAATGTATATTGTTGTTGGATAAAGCTTTTAGGTGTTCAGAGTAACGAGATGAAAAAGATCTTCCACTAAACCTTCCAAATAAAAACCGTTACAAGTTACTGGCCAGTCTGTCTCAAACTGCTGACGAAGGCGTACATCGTGCCGAAACGCGTACGGGAAGAAAAAACAAGTAAGTTTCACAAGTCAAAGTTCTATATTCTATATTAAAATAGTTTGTAAGTGGGTTCTCGGGTTAAACATGATCATACGAGCATTGACGATGATTCCTGCAGTGGACAACTAAAAAGTGAAACAACCCCAGATATCATTTAAAAAAATGTTATACACAGTGTTAAGAGACCGGTGACTGAGAGTGGATGACATGTCGACATCATAGGCATTTCATATTAGCATGTTTATTATATTTTAACTCGAGAAATTGGTGTGAAAAATCTTTGTGCAACCTGGGTACCACAGTTGGAGTTGTTGCACTTTGGGGGTGACCACGCAGGGACCATCTTAAGTGCTTGTACAACCACATTTAAACTCGAATGCTCACACATGAATTACTGTTTTTGCAGCATTTCCTAACATATTTGTCATTTCGTTGTGAATTTCTATTGGTGCTAGACCCTTTTTATAAAAGAATTTATGATTTTGTCCATTTTTCAAAACACGCATGACACATAAATTGTAACTGTTCGAATAAATAAAAGTAAAGAGAAGAAACGAAATCCCGATTATTACTCTTTTATTTTCGACTTACCTTCAAACAGCCAGAAGATTCCCAAAGTCCCAAGGTCGCCACCACATTTTTTGGAGGAAATGTGGAAATCATTTCACTTTCCCAAAGAAAATCAATTTTGATAAATTTACAAAAAATCCCTCACAGAAAAAATTCCAGGGCCATTTAGGCGAACGTACTGACACAGAGAATAGGTTTCGGGTAGAGTGCGTAATTAAACTAAGCTAACACATTATAATGAGAAATCTGATTTTATTCTACTAAAACACATTGTATCTTTTTTTATGTTAAAAAAAATAATTCAAAACAAAATAAATCAAAAGAAAATCTTCAATGGCAAATTAGTACTTTTTTAGCGCTTACTACACCCTTTGTTCTTTCACTCGCTCTCACATGCTATTGAGATCTCGTATTCTGTTTGATATTATTTCTTTACTCACATAAAAGTATAGTAATTTTATTTAAAAAAAAAATGAATTTTCTATATTTGTGGGAAACTGGTTATGTTCTTATTTTGTACTTATCTCTTCTGACGGGTTGACAATAAGTCGTAATTCGCTTTCCCAACGAGAAATCACAATAATAATGTTCTGAAAGTTCAAATTTATGTTTACACTTTGTTTCTATTTAATTCACATATTTATTACCATTTGTTGACCTTTTTTTTTTTAAAATAAAAACTCGGTAGGCCTACCATAAGTGCTCGGTCTACCTTGATTGTCCACACGCACTGTCAACTACATCTATAAGGTTCGGTGGATGGCTGGACACTGAGGCGCTTCGCTTTCGTTTCTGCGCCACGATTCAGTTCAAATACGCATTTGAAACCAGTTTATTCCGGTCATACTCCATCCGTCCCTCCTTTGGATTGACATCATTTGTTTTTTACTTGATCATTACGGCGCCTGGCCGTCAACCGCTCTCAAACTCTGATTTACTTCGTCTTTGTCAACAAAATGCTTTCTGTGTGATTCACTGGCTAAAAATAGAATTTGTTACATAACGTACCATTACAAGACCCCCCCCCCAATGAGAGGTTTTATGTCTAAAAACATAAAAACTCTCATTGCCGAAACTTAGGCGGATCAGTGAGGATATGGCGACACGACCCCCCCCTTACTTCCTGATTAAAAGTTGGGTACTTACCCCCCTAATCCAGTGGCTGTGGTCGCACCCGCATGACTTTACTGGACTTCCTTCATCAGGATCCCAACACCGTAAAGCCAGACAGGCACTTGGCGACCCTGCCCTGACGAGCTGGCCAGCACTGGTTTGCCTCCACGGTTCCACACAGATTCTGTGACAACAAAAGCAAAACATTATCAAATGGTCTTTCATCAATCCATATCCCTGCACTGATTTGGGTTCCTCGTAGAAGTACTGATTTGCATTGACCAAAGTACTGATTTGTGGTACCTGTAGTATCTTAACACCAAAATAACATATTACAATTCAAAAGTAAATATCCTTATGCTAAAATAACACACATTATTTTACCCAAGTAACATATCACCGTGCATATGTATATAATCATATATCAAAATACAATTGTAAATTATATAAAAAAAAAATAAAAAATACTCAAATTCAATGTCTCAACTTTCTAACGATTACATTTCACGTTTACTTTCACCTCTAACAGGTGCAATCAATTGTCCGCAATTCATTAACATTCAAGTTCAAATTCCATTAACATAAACTGTCACAATATTTTATAACTTTTCAAAGGTTTAGATTTGCTGCAATGTTCTTTAAAATTACAGTGTTACAATTTTACAACATAACCAATAGTTATAATTAACTTTTACTCACATCAAATTATAACAAACAATATTGTTATTACAAAGATAAACATTTTACACGTAGCTAGAGTGTCATAGCTACCCCCTCAATACAATATCTCAATATCCCATTATAAACCATATAACACATGGTTTATATCTCATAAATGCATCACCTTAAAATAAACATTACCAACATCACATTATAACTTCAGCTCTGATTTCCTATTAAATATTTCAATTATCAAAATTTTTTATCATTTATAATTTATTATAAAATTCAAATCTAAATTTTTCAAATTTATTACAAAATTCACATTTTAAACCATTTCAAATCAATTTACTTACATAACTGAACTCAGTATGCCAATTATTATTCAATCAAAATTATAAACATTACTACACAAAATACAATATACACACACAACAAAATGTATCCTCAGATACCTGACAATAACAATAACATAACCTAATACATACATTGTTGTAATACATTTAACCCCAATACAAATTTATATACAACATAACTGTTACATTCTTTACTCTCTCACTTTTAATTACTTACCATTTTATACCAAGGTTAACCCAGAGTTCGTGTAAGCGTTTATTTGGAGAACAGAAATTAAGTTGTCTGAAATAAAAGCTTTGAGTCTATTTGTTTTCAAATGAATTTAATTTTATTTGTCATATTATTCTTTAATTCTGCATAATAAAAAAAATTTAAATTGACTTACTTTCCATTGTAACTAACAATATTCTTTCTTCCTCTTCTACACATTTTACTGTATGAACAATAAAGGATACATTGGTTATTTTAAAATTAACCCTGCTTTTATAAGATTACCTACAATCAAACTAGTGAAAAAAAAACAGATATTGAAAACTTAAATTAAATTTACTTATCGCAAACCAGTGTTATTCATTACATAATTTTTTACTTACATACACACTCAATCATATCTTTAAAATCCCCATTTACAATACATAACTCTTGCAGTTTTATCAAAATTTAGACAGCTGTATAATTTGTTAAAAATTGTTCAAAATATATAAAATTGTTCAAAAGTTACTCATCCTCATAGCCTGTCTCCCCGGCGTTGCGTCGTTACCGTATATTCACTTTTTTGTCCATTTAACGTCCGAATCTATTTTCAAAATTTATCACTGTTGCCTCATCTCCACGCATGTGTTTAAAACTGTTTGATACTCATTTATGAAATCACATTTTAGTCGGCCGACTTCATAATAGCTCGCGAGCACTGTTTTACTGACCGCGCGGTCTGAAGGAAAGACGCCGAGTGCCTAAAACGTGCTTAACACTTCATTATAGGTTCTGCACTACACTCCGAGGCAGACCTAGCGTATTTACACGCTTAGGCCGCCTGATACTATTTCAAAAAAATCTTGACTCACGTGAGTTAACACTAATAGATCTTCAAATACTTTGTTCAACGTTGTAATAACTCTTCGATTTAGCTTAAGGATAACTCGTAGCTAAAATCTAGGACACTCATCACTTATATAGCAAACGTGTTCTGTTGCAAAGAACTCACACAGAGAGTACGTCTTATTAGGAGTAGTTGTAGACAAGAACTGTATCAAATTTCCTCTACCAGTGCACATCGCAAATGAAAATTGAAGCTTCTGATTGGTTAAAATTTAGAACACATATATTTCTACCTCAATAGCAAGAAATCGTGTGTGACAATGCCAGAGTCTGCAAAATGTTGTATAGATTTTATCTAAAAGTTTTATGACTTTTCTGCAGATAAGGCTTTATAGAAAAATGAATTCAGTTAAAAAATACATATTAGAATTATATGTTCTGAGTTTATGACATATGAAAAATGTAGCACTATTTATGATGCATACACTGCCAAGTTTCATTTTGATACGTTAATTATTATAGGAGTTATTCAGTAAAACACAAATAACACACGCACTCGCACACAAAACGTGCACTTGACGTGACAGAGAATAAATTTATGGACATTTTGGCATATAACACATAATTACCCATCTCTTATTTCAAAACTTACAGCTACTTTACAAGATTTGAACAAAATCAAATTAAAACATGTCTATAACGTCATAAAGTGTGTAATAGCGTCTAGTCATTTCTAAAATTACTTTTCCGGCAATACTGTTTTATTGCAATAGAGATTATTTACAGAAAATATACAAAAATTAATACAAACCGAAGGTTTCATAAAAATATATTAAAAACTCTAAAATAATGAATCTAAAATAATTGGAAAAAAGAAGAAAAATTGTCACAGTTCAATATAACTGTGAGTTCTAGTTCTGCACTTCAAAATCATTATAAAGAAAATGTACCCATTACAGAAGATTAAAATGCACTGTCATTTCAACTATAAATAATAACATAATTTTAAAAAGTATCAATAATTCCATTATCAATATTTATTATTTACACAATACACATAAAAGTCATTCTGTACTTAAGAATTTCCATTAAAAAATTTATAAAGGAAAGGTTTGAATTAAAGAAAGAAATGAAATTATTATAAAAAAGATCAGGAATTCAGAAGTATTTTGTACAATAAACACACTGATCAAAGGGAGGGGGGGGGGGAGTATTAGAAGAAAAAATTAGCCAGCCTGCTAAAACTACATTTTAGGATATATAGTATTCTCTCTGGCTGGAAAACTTAGAAAATAGGTATGATCTTGTAGCCAAAAGGATTTGTAGAGAATCAGACAGTGTTAGCAATATTACTGTGGATCACTGGAGGTTTACATTGAAGAAATAAACAGAAGGTTTTGAATACTACCAAAATTTATAATATTTATATTATGCTGATGTTCTCAGTTGCCTAGGCATTTAGTAGGTCCTTTGTAAACCCTCAGGAAACAGATTTAAGAAGCTCTAGAAGCAAGTATAGAAGAGTTAAGTGTTAATTTGACATTCAATTTGCTACTGTAATAGACCTGAAATTGTACTAAAAGCTGTTAAAAATTTACTGTAGTAGTTGTGAAAGTGATCACTACAAGTTCTGAGTCTGAAAAAAAAAATTAATTAGGTTCATTTTGTAACAATCCCAGATTAAATTTTTTTTTGAAAAGTCATAAATTTTTTTTAAAGCAACGCTTCATGTATTTTATGTATTTTTTCCTTGTTTGTTGTAAATAAGTATGAACATCATATTTACCTTATATGCTACACACATATTGTTTAATCACATTTAGTCCTGCATTTGCATCAAAGTAGGAAGTATTATTAATTGTTGGTTATTATTTGCTGAAATTCAAATTACTTTATTTTTGGTTTGGTTTTTGTAGTTTCTGGTTGTTCTGACTAGTTTTTTTTTGTTTAAAAATATTACAACAAATTTTTAAAAATGCTTTAAAAAGATTTTATGTATTTTGATATATATCAGGCTTTGTGTTTGCCTACATTTTTTTTTTGCAGACAACACTGAAAGTTCAAACTAAATTTTGTCAACACAGAAACTGACCAATTTTTGCATATATATTTTATTTAATGAGTAATTAACAACATACATCAAAGCAACACTGAACAAAATTTTTACTTTATCGTTATTTTAATGGGCATTAGTTACTTCATATACCAAATTCTTTCCATTAACAAACGATTGTAAGTTAACTTTAATGGGGCTTCCTGAAACAGGTTATCTCAGGAAGGGGCTTAAACTGTTAACAAGTTATTTATCGGCCTGTCACTTCTTAATGGTGTGTGTGTGTGTGGGGGGGGGGGCATACAAGCTTAAATCTGACACCTGGTAACTCTAAAAAAGAATTAGTCTATATAGAATATTGAAACTTTCAACTTGAGACTTCCTAAATTATCACTTTGAGAATAAACAACCTATCTACAAAATTCACATCAAAAACCTTAAGAAAAATGAACTAAACTTACCACTAAATGAGTTATAACAGAAACCATAAATAAATGAAGATAATCCAGACTGGGAGAAGTCGAATTGAATAAATACCATGCAACAAAAATTAAAGAGAATTAAATTTACCTACTGAACCTCACTTTTGACTGCAGAGCAAGAACTTAATACTACACTAATTCCATCGGGACCTGTGACCACCAGAAACGAAAAAATCAGCGAAGATCAAGAACTGAACTTTGTATTACATCCTGGGACACTAACAACAACTTTATTGAGAAGCTGGAGGAATTCTAGCCATTCTTCATCACCCGTCGATCTGACATCGTTAGTGGAACACGGCCTGAATGAGTATCTGGTGAACGCTTGGTAAAAACCTGCTTATGTTAATACTTTATATAATAAGATTTTCATTTAAATTGTAATACCTAGTAACCTGAATTTGCATTACCTGGCCTTACTAATAGTTAAAAGAATTACATGTACCCTGAGATAATAGATAAACTGAAAATTATAATTAAATTGTAGTATCTCTCAAAGCTGACAAAGACGAACACCACACCGAAACGCGTACGAGAAGAAAAGACAAGTAAGTTTCACAAGTTGAAAGTTTCAATATTCTATATAGTTTAGTGCTGTGAAAAAAGATGAACAATCAAAACAAAGAATTAGTTTTTGGCCAAAAATGGATTTGTTGATATGGACAACTTGAACTCATGTGTTTACTTGCACAGCAATTGATGGAATTTGTCAGCTTCAGTTCTGCAGTATTTAACTGCGATCGCTGGCACAGTGTGCTAGGGGGGCTCAATCACAACACAAGTTAACAAAGAAGCGTTGTCTGCTCGTCTTGGATAGAGTCATGTGCATAATTAAACAGTAGACAGAAAACCATCCCTACTCCTATATACGTTCCCAAGGAGACAAATGAGATCTAACTGTAAACCGAGTTCATTTCCATCAATGCATTAGGATTATCTGGAACCTGGTCCACGTAATATTTTTGTAAACTACAGTTTTTCTAAAAATTTGGGTAAAATTCTGAATAATTAGGTCTAGGCCTATGTATGTACTTATCTAACCTCTAAATGTTTGTACACATTCTTCGTAAATGAATTTCTTGAAATCAATAAGAAATTTGTGCAACTTTATGCACACTATTTTCCACATTATTTTGCCGCAACAATGTACGTAATCATTTTGTTTCCCTCCAGACATTCATTTGTTCAACACCCCTATTGAAAAAAATTATTGAGTAATTCTAATGTACAAGGCTTTTATCAGTAAGCTCTTGCAATTAATGTTTATTTGAAAAATTATGTATTTATTCATAAACACTTAATGTCCCCCTTCAAAGAGTCTCAGTTGGATATAACGTGATTGTGCCAAAATTTTTCTCATTTTAAAGCATTGCTCGAACGCACTTTTTGGTATTGCCTTGAGCTTGCTCAGCAATTTTTGTTTTACATCTTCAGCAGTCATGAAATGTTGTAATTTTGTAGTACTTTTCATTATAGGGACATATCTGGTGAATATGGCGGTTGCAGTGTCATTTTTACGGTTTCTTTGTCTGAAAATCTTGAACAACCAATGAGATGCATTCTAGTACATTAACTGGATGCAATTTCCAAAAATCTGATCCTTCCATAAATCTGGGTGTTTACTATAAATAGCATCACACAAAGGGTGTAAAAAACCCCAATAGTAGGCCTACTTTTATATGTACCGTTGCAGCTAGGGATGAAAATTCATGGAACACACCAAGTGATGAAAATTCATGGCACACGAAATCACGATCATCATACTGTCACGGTTTTCTAATGCATTCACAATATTCTTTGTAGCTTTTGTACCATTTGTAAACCGCATACCATACTGTATAAATCCTTTTACAACACTTTCACTACGACAGAGCAGTTTATCTCATTCTTTTCACAAAATTTAATCTTGTTCTTCGATCGTACATTGTAGAATGTCAAAAAACTCCTAAGATACCAACACACAATTTTCTCAATTAGTTGTCAGATTTATATGTCCAATAGGGCTAAACGTTTAGGCAGTTATCAGTAAAATATGTACTGACATCATTTAAAAACAGTTTAATAGGGTACTTATAAGCGAAGGAATCCAAAAATTAGAAGAACTTTTTGATCAAATCCCATATATAACGCCAAAATCAGAAATTTTGAAAATTTCTTATTTTGAGTAGAGATGTATCTTTAAGCGCCGTAACAGGGAATTGTTGTGTGAAACGCAGAGGTGACTGACAGGCAATAAAATCATATATCAGCCCCAACACGCTCACGGCAAATAGGCTGAGTTCATCGCTCTCCATACTAAGAAACGTTAAACTTTGACAACTACCTCAAATCCGTTGAAAAAAGGGCACCAATGTAAACGAACTCATTTGAAGAGCAGCTGTAGGTATTAACAATAGACCAGAATACGTATACACGCCAGCTGCATATAGAGAAACAAAAAAGGGTATATGTTATTGAAAGACTCAAACGGTCAGCGACAGGACTTCGACCTTACTGAGAAGAGAGAAAGCTCGGAGTAATGTCCGAACACAAGTAAGAAGTGTTGATGGAAACAGAGACAAAGAAACGGACATACAAAGGAAGTTTGGTGAGGCCTTTAAGTAACAATAGTTGATGCCATTAGAACAACCAAGTGCACGAAAACAATACTTGACGAGAAAGTTAAGGTTGCTTTGTTTACTCCAAAAAAGTGACAGGCAAGAATTATTGCTACAGTATCTAGCAGCGACAACGACCTCAGTGTAGTGACCTAGGGAAGGAAACTGGTGGGAATCCAAAGGCCTATCAGAGAAGTTCTTTCGGAAAAATAGGTGGTCTCTAAATCTGAAGAGTCGTAAAGTAGAACCAATTAGAAAACAGCGTAAGAAAAATCAGAAGTAAGTGGGAGAAATATGGAATTCGATATAGGGACGCGAGAAAGGCGCGCTCGAGGAGTTTAACTAAAAATTTTGACGGAAACGAGTGTGTGAGTCCGCGACCGAGATTCCATAGTTATTGGACTCAGAGAAATTCGGTACGATGGTTAGAAAAGTAAGCTCGTACTAGAACAAATTTCGGTAAAGAGAAAAACTGTAATTTTACTAGTGACTACAAGTGAATTAATACAACACAAATGATAATCAAATAACGCTGTAATTTAGTTGTGCAATTACGCAACAATAACTTTATCATCGAGTAACATTACGAGACGAACTAAACCCGTAAACAACTGTAATTCAAACCATAACGCAGTTAGTAAATAATAATCAATAATGGCTGTAGAAGCGGATAACTATAATAACAATTAACGCGAACTAATTCCGAGTGAGTGAAGTTTGGTGTTGTGCAGTGTCTTGTGTGACTCCAAGGAGACCACGTTACAATCTGCTAATCCAGAGGGAAATATCGCAGTTACGCCAGACGATCAACATGCCAACCACGCCATATGAACCGCTACCAGATTTGGATACATACCACAAGTAAAATTTTCATGCCATAATTAGTATTAGGTCCACTGTCTGTTCACTTAAAGAACTCATAAGATTTAATTAAAGGATTAAGATAAAATTTTATTTAGAACAAAATTAAATAATATTAGGAAATTATGGAAATTAAATTTATCTATGAGCACCGATTTTTAAATGAATCCAGATCAATAATTAACAATGTCGTAGTATATTAAATTTAAGAAAATGATTATTAAAAGTTTTGTCTTTGAATAAGAATTACAATATTTAAATTATTAGAGCTATGAATATGAGTAATGAAATAAGATTTATGAAAATGAATATGTTTATATATTGATTAGAATTTATATAATTCATGTGTCAATGATAAAATATGATAATCAATCATATCTAATTGTAATAAATCGAAGAACTATTTATAAGAAGAATTGAGCATTTATTTATATATTACCCTGAGATAAAGATCATAAAAATAAAAAGTTAAATTGGCGTCAACCGCTGGGCATAAACAAGTATTTATTGTTAAATTGGCACCACAACAAAAGTGGGGCTTAATTAATTAAAAAGAGAAAATACACATAAATTAAAATATGTCAATTAATTTATGCTGAAAATATAACAAAAGAAAATTATTATAAATTGGCTCCCACACGCGGGACATTAAATAGATAGCATAACAGTAGTAATATTATAAATTGACGCACACAACGTCGGGCATAATAAAATAATTAATGTTATAAATTGGCGCTCCAGAACTTGGGGCACAGTAGTAATGTTATAAATTGGCGTCCACCGCTGGGCGTAAATAAAATTGTTATAAATTAGCGCCGCACCGCACGGCTTAATTAAAGAAATTAGGCTAGGGCAGTGACAGACAGTGGTTAGAGATAGACTAAGTTAAATAAATAAATGTTAGTACTGTAGAATAAGAACGTTAATATTGTTATTTGTCGATAAGTATCTGAATGATAACCCGACGAAAGGCAAAAATGGCGACAGGGAAAGAAAATTCCGAGGTATTCGAAATTAACAATCAGATGGGGATGGAGCAATCTGAGGACAGAAATGTGGTGAATGAAGAGAGCTCTGCAACGAGTGAAGAGAATGGCGCCCAGGGCCGCAGTCACAGTCGCAGTCATCTGAAGCAAATTTTCAAATGTTAATGGCATTGATGAAACAACAATTTGAAGAATCAAAAAAACAATTTGAAGAATCGAAAATGCAACATGAAGAGACAATAAGGAAGATTGAAGAAACAAAAAAAACAGAATGAAGAAAAAGGTAAACAACTCGTCGAGAAATTAGACAAAGAAATAGAGTTAATGAGAAGAGATTTACAAGGACAAATCCACCAGGTGGGTACTGATTTACAAAAACAATCAGAAAAAATGGAAGAAAACGAATTAGATGGAAATACTATGGATCAAATTGACACCGAGTATCAATCTTTAACAACTAAAGCATTGTCTGAACATCATATCTCAAGACCAAAAGAAAGATCTACAATTATTAATGGTAGATATGAAGGTGATAAAGACACTTGTACTGTGTTTGTTGGCAACTTACCAAACACAATTACAAAAAAGAAAATTATCAAATATTTCAGAAAGTTTGGTACGATTGTAAATACGAGATTGCGATACGCTGCAATATCTGATCCACGATTTCCCAAAAGACATACTATCATTAAGAAAGAGTTTCATAAAGACAGAACAAATATCCATGCATATGTACGTTTTACTGATGAAAATAGTGCATTTCGTGCTTTGGAAGCAAATGGTAATGTGTATGAGGGTTACCACCTGAGAATTGAGTTAGCTAACACGGAAGCTGAAGAAAAGCAGAGAATTAAAGAGAACAAATTGAATACTACAGTTAATATTACCAGTACTGATAGAAAAATTAGAAGTAGGACTGGGGAGGTGCGTAAAAATTTTGGAACGAAACCTGAGAGTAAGAAGATGAAAAACAGTTCTGATGATTATCAAGGGCGAACTGCATTAGCACGTAAGAAGAAAAGGATGAAATTTGCTGGACCATTCAAGAATATTGTGAAGATTGGTACGAGGACGAAAGGAAGATTTCAAGCAATGAAGATGAGATTTCGTAGAAGTCTTGAAAATAAAACCTTATTATGTGAATACGCGGACTGGAAAACGAAAATAATTAACACGCCACAAGCTGTCAAAAAACGTATTTGTAAGAGGGTTGAAAAGAAAAAACGACAAAAAAACTCAGCGCGTACATAAATAATGGTAATATGACCGGGGGAAGTTGTCGAAAAGGATGGGGAGATCCACTTTCAACACACCATCATAAAAGAGAGAGAGAGAGAGGAGAGGTCATAAATTCTTTAGGTGTCAACGGCCGACTGCAGGGTAAGTGTTACTATTTACCAACAAAATGTGTTGTAATGGCACAGACTTAAAACGTACAACTATGTCTCCACAAATAGAAAATTAAAAGTAATTAAATGTAACGGATTAAAGAAAACAATCTTCAGAATGTCCGAAAATTTAATAATTGAGTTAGATAATATTGGGTGAAATACCTTAGATAAAATTGGTTGTGTAAGAATACATTAGCCGAAGAAGATAAATAGATATGAATATAATAAGAATAAAAAAAGGAAATAGTAAATGAAAACCAATGCCAGTAAAATGAAACACTAAAAATGAAGACTAAAAAAGTAAAAACTTTCTCATTTATGGAGTTGAAAATATGATAGCCCTATGTTAATATGTTAATGATCATATTAATTAATATTATCTTAATGGCTGTATTATTAATGCCCCGTTTAGTCCCATTGGTAAATGCTCACTTAGACTGCCTATTCCGCTATAATTGTCAATGCTACTTCTGTTTGTACGAGGGCTATTCGGAAAGTAACCTCCGTTGCCGTGTAGCAAAAAAAGTAATGGGAAAAGTGGTGTCATTCCTGTGCCGACTTGTATAGTGGATCAGTACACGTCCAGCTGCATAGTAGTAATGCCGTGCTGTCATTCTTTCACTCATTATAGCCTTTCAAAATGAATGCTGCAATAGAAAACCCCGCCATAAGCAAAGTGTGTGTTGTGATAAGATTTCCGATGGCAGAAAACCTATCAGCAGCAAACATTCATCGTTCACTGTGTACTGTATATGGCCAAAACATTATGAGTGTAGGTGTTGTGTGTCAGTGGGTTCGTTTGTTTAAAAGTGGAAGAACATTCACAATGAGGAAAGGAGTGGCAGGCCATCTGTAGTCAGTGATGAACTCATTCAGAAAATTGATGAAAAACTCTGTGAAAACTGGCAGTCACAATCTCTAAACTTTCTGAACAATTCGCACAAATATCTCGGACAGTTTTGTATGACTTTCGTATTGTGAGACTTTAAAAAAACCAAGAAGAACCATCCAGAACAATCGCTGAGGTCTGCTGACTTCTGGAGTCGTGTTTTTGCAAGACAACGCTCGCCTTCACACCGCTCGGCAAACACCAGAAGCCCGGATTTGGCTCCCAGTGATTTTCACCTGTTTATGAACATGAAGAAGTGGCTTGGGTCCCAGCGCTTTGATGATGACGAAAAACTTCACGATGCTGTGACAGGCTGGCTGCGATCCCCGGTGGCGGAATTTTATGAAGAGGGGATTTCCAACTGGTCAAACGCTATGATAAATGCTTACATTTAAGTGGCGGTTATGTAGAAAATAGTAGAAAGCTGTAGTTTTAAGATGTATATAATAAAATTTATGTATTGTAACAAATTAAAATGATTACGTTTATTTCTTTATATGTGACTCCCGTGTATCAACTTTAAGCCACACGTTGTGAACGTCAATTTTTTTAACAAATAAATCTGTTTGTTACTTTATTAACTATATTTGAGGATGTTTATAAGTCCCACTGTTGGATTCGCCAATTTGTAACAAATAACTCTTGTTGTTATTATTTATTACGAGTGTAATACGATTGCGGGTTTATCGTTAATTCTGCCCACGTTGAATTCACCAATGTGTTACCAATTCAATCTGTTTATAAGGAAAAATATTTATTATGTTGTGGATATTATTCGGTTGTTGATTATAGACCTGTGTTAATTAATTATCAAGTGTTTTACCAGATAAAAATGCTATACTACGGTTATTATAATGAATAATTCAGTATTTTTCTCCAACCCTAGTCACTATGTATTATCTAAATTGAAAAGAGCGGATTGTGAAGAGAATAAGTTAGTTCTCTATTCTCCCGTATTCACCAGCTGTCTGCAATCGAGTGCTGTTATTAGCGAATGACCCGTTCTTATAGGTTAAGTTGTTCCACTTGACGCTTTTATCACTTTCTTTCCCTGTAAATTACACCCTATTCGAAATACAATAACTATTCTACAATAACACAGACTCGTCAAATACAAGAAGGATTCTTTATTTTATATTATTTTAAATTTCCAACAGTTGCTTTCTTCGGTTATTAAAGCATCATATCGATCATACAATACCGAATCGATTTGTTATTGAACTCGTGGTTTATTTTACAATTTAATTATAATTTTCAGTTTATCTATTATCTCAGGGTACATGTAATTCTTTTAACTATTAGTAAGGCCAGGTAATGCAAATTCAGGTTACTAGGTATTACAATTTAAATGAAAATCTTATTATATAAAGTATTAACATAAGCAGGTTTTTACCAAGCGTTCACCAGATACTCATTCAGGCCGTGTTCCACTAACGATGTCAGATCGACGGGTGATGAAGAATGGCTAGAATTCCTCCAGCTTCTCAATAAAGTTGTTGTTAGTGTCCCAGGATGTAATACAAAGTTCAGTTCTTGATCTTCGCTGATTTTTTCGTTTCTGGTGGTCACAGGTCCCGATGGAATTAGTGTAGTATTAAGTTCTTGCTCTGCAGTCAAAAGTGAGGTTCAGTAGGTAAATTTAATTCTCTTTAATTTTTGTTGTATGGTATTTATTCAATTCGACTTCTCCCAGTCTGGATTATCTTCATTTATTTATGGTTTCTGTTATAACTCATTTAGTGGTAAGTTTAGTTCATTTTTCTTAAGGTTTTTGATGTGAATTTTGTAGATAGGTTGTTTATTCTCAAAGTGATAATTTAGGAAGACGTCCAATCCGTCTTTTTAATTAGTGTTTATATTTTAACATTGATTTGTAATAATTTTATTCATGAGGTTTTGTGGTTTTCTGGCGATTTTTAATGACTGAACTGTCCTCGTTTACATATAACAATTGAATGTCTAAATCAACAAGATTTCCTGCATTTTGTTGCCCTAACAACCATTGCTTCTCCTGTCATTGGATAATATCTGTTATCCTAGAGCCAGAATTAGGAAATATTCTTACACTTATTTAATAAAATATTCCCTGCTTGGAATTACATTAAATCACATAAAACTTTCACTTAATCTGCCTTATTAAACCGTATACAATTTACTACATTTTCTTCTTAATTGACTTATTTTAAAAGGTATTAATTTCCTTTTACAAAACACTAATTTTTAGGCCTATTAGTTTTATTACAGGTGTTATAATTTTTTGTTTTTAATTTAATTTTTCTTACCTGACCTACTGTACAAAGAGTCACTGGCTTATGGCCAATTATATCAATTTTAATTTCCTGATTTCAATTCATTATTATTATTTAGTTCATCATTGAACCCTTCATTGGTTTTTAACATAATTATAATGACCACTTGCCAACTTATTAACACTTATTGTCTTCCTGGCCAAGTTTACAAATATTATTTTAAAACATCTTCATTAATTATTTAAAGGAAATACACTTAACATAATACCATACATAATAAATATACTTGTATTTAATTATTTAAATACAAGTTTAACATGAATGAAATGAGTACCCATTACTTAGTACTTCCTTAAAGCAATGGCTCCACACTTACTACATACAAAACATAAAATAAATATCATGTAAACACTATATCATGATAAAGTATAACAACAAGTACATTTTATAAAACATTAAATATTAATTGAACAGTATATTATATTCAAACTCATACACAGTAAACTCATCCCATTAGACATAGTGTTTATAGTTTACATCTTACACTGCTCATTACGTATTTTATATTTAGGTACACCTTCAATGTTTTATTACCTAGTAACCTTACTAGGTATCATCAATGCATTTTTTAGGTGAGATTGGCCCTCTTGTACTTAATTATGGCATACTTCGGGCATTGTTTTCAGTTATTTTGACAAAGTTCTTTATGTAACATCGGGAACCTTAACTTTGTTACGTTACAGTATCTACGTCCGTGTTTTATTTATAGCCAAACAGAGGTTACTTTCCGAATAGCCCTCGTATAAGAAATTGTTTATAATAGGTTCATAATTACAAATTATCAAGCCTATAGAGTGACTTTTTAATTCCCCATTTCACCAACCTTTGTTAATTTTCTTCCTTTTTGTGTGTATTTTGTAATTATTTTCTGTAATTAAATTATTTTACTTTTCATTTGGTTTCTGTAGTCTCTGTTCCGCTAGTTTTTTATGTTTAAAAATATTACAACAAATTTTGAAAAATGCTTGCAAAAGATTTTATGTATTTTAGTAAATAGCATTTTTTCCGGCTTTGTGTTAGCATTTTTTTGCAAACAACACTGAAAGTTCGAACTAAATTTTCTGAACACATGAAGTGACCAAAATTTTGCATATCTATTTTATTTAATGAGTTATTAACAACATATTTAATTGTAGAAGACGAACAAGAAATAATAAATTGCAGTAGCTATAAATATCTAGGAACAACAGTTACACAATATGGTAGTCTAGATAAAGCGATAAGAGAAAGAAATAACCTGGGAAGAAAATCAATAGCATTGCTGGACAACATATTGTGGGACCAACAAATATCAAAACAAAATAAACATCGTATATACAAAACAATCGTGAAACCAATTACGTCATACGGATGTGAAGTATGGCCAATAATACAAAGTACAGAAAAGTTGTTGGAAGCTACTGAAATGGATTATTGGCGAAGAGAGGCTGGGAGGTCAAAACTGGAAAAAGTAAGAAACGTCAGACTCCGGGAGATAATGGGGGTACAGTACTCTATTATCAATGACATAAAAACAAAACAGCTAAGATAGTTTGGACATGTGCAAAGAATGCCGGATAATCGACTCCCCAAGCAAATTGTGAGATGGACACCATACGGTCGTAGGCGAAGAGGAAGACCTAGGTTGAGTTGGAGAGAAGTCATCAACTGGGCAATGAGAGACCGGGAATTGGAAGAAGAATTTTGGTTAGATCGAGACCATGTAACGGGACATTTTGGCCTACCTGGGGTAATATAAAAAAATCAGTGTATTTGGATACATATTTTGTGATGTACCGTAACGTAATTTTGGGAGATATAAACATAAATTGAGAATAAAGGTAAATTTTATTGGTAACGAAATTGGCAGGAGTGATTGGAAATATTATTCATGAATTATAAAGATGTAGTAAACAAACGGACGAAAATGGGTCAAGGTCAGCTCCAGTGACTTACAAGTTGTGTAACAGATTATGTAACAACATCAGACGATCTTACGTCAGAGACGATCCCAGCTTTGGAATTCAGATGCGCCAGACCAACATTATACTGGCGTAGTGATACGAGAACTCAAGACAATGAAAAGTTAGTAAACAGCCGCGGCAACTACACAAAATAGTGCCGTTCATCAAGGCAGTCGGCCATGAACAACTAACAACTACGGACGCAATCTGTCAGCGCGTCTGCCAACCGGGCGTAATTTTCGTCGCGCCCGCAGTTAAATAAAATATGAATAACATATTTAAAAATGTGAAAAAAATCGAAATTCATACATAAAATGGAAATAACAGTTTCGGAGATTATCAGTTTTAAAAATAACAAATGTGCGGTTAAAATAATGTGACGTCATCAGGACTCATTGAACAGCTAAGTAAAAAAGAAAAATGTGTACCTATATATTTAACAAGGGTTAATCGAAATTATAATAAAATAAAATTTTAAACAAAAAACGAGATCTCTAAGGGAATAAAGTAACTGTGTGTGTGTGTGTGTGTGTGTGTGTGTGTGTGTGTGTGTGTGTGTGTGTGTGTGAAAGTATATAAACAAAGAAGGCTGGTTTGTGTTCTCTAAAATTGATTTTATGTTTTTGGATGTATTTGTTGCTCTTCTAAAAAGGGAAAATACCATGTACCATAACTGTTATTGTTGTCTATATAAAAAATAGTAGTAGCAAGAAGAAAAGAAGGGGGAATATTTGGGATTACGAATATATCGAAATGATTTTGTTATGTTTTCCTTTGTTGTATAAGAACTTTAATTAAATAAAAGTATGATCATGCAGTATGATGGTAATACAGTGGTACTTTCTTGAACAACCGTCTCTGCTTTCCTGTTCACCGGAAAAGAACCCTGGTAAGTACATATTTATGTTTCTTGCAGTTGGTGCAAATGCAAGATGGCGCCCGAAAGAATTAGAAAGTAAAAAGTAAACAGTGAATAAAAATTTAAAATCAATTAAGTTTAATTATAAATAAAAAGTTAGATAACAATTGGCTTCCGAAGGCAGGGACATTTTATATAAAATATTTTTATATAAAAATAGGTCTACTCGGGAGAGCAGAAATGGTTGTTTAAGGTAAACGTGTGTAAACATAAATAATAAGGTTATGTTACAGTGTTATGGATGAATGTTTATAATAGATAAGTAAGAACTAAATAACAATGATGAATACTAATGATAATATTAACAATGAAGTCAGCTTCACTGACAGCCAGACAGAAAGTCAAGTAAATAGCGACTCAGGAATTCAAACAAATGAAAGTAATTTTTTTTTTTTTTTTTTTTAAGACCTGAAGATGTCAGTGATGACGAAAAGCTTTGTCTAAATAATAACAATTGTAGCAGTTTAGCAATTTTATAAAAGAAAAGTAAGGATGGCTGCTAATTTAAACAATATGAAAAAAAAATGAAAGTAATGTTAACGAGTCTAACATAAGGAATGAAATTGAAATTCATTCAACACCCATTTCAGTGAATCAAAATAGAAAAGTTGACGACAGTAGTATGTTAAAAGATTTGTATAGTTTGATATGTAATATGAAAGAAAGTTCAGAGAAACAACACAATGAAGTAAATAACAAATTTGATAAATTAAGCAATGACTTTGATAGAAAATTTGATGTAATGAATACATAAAATGTTAAATTTGAAATTAACATGAATAAATGTCTGAATGAGATTGATACACCTTTGAATACAGTTGAAGAACAAATATTAGAATCAATAAGTAGCAGTTGCGAGAAAAAGATTGATGAAATGAATAAAAATTTAGAACGTAAATTCAATCAGATACTGAATAAGAAGTTAGATGACAATGTTATAGTTATGACAAATATTAATGATGACAAAATAGTGGAAGAGGTAGTGTTAGATAGGAAAGTATTGAATAGTGATGATAATGATGTTAATTACAATTCTGAGGTAAGTAGGAGTGAGAATTATGACAATATAAGTGAAAATATGATGTTAAAGAATAATGGGGTAAATATTGAGAGTACTGATGAAGTTTTAGAATGTAATAATGGAATGTTAATATGTGTTTATGAGTCAGAGAGAAAGTGGAAAGATAGTGTAGAGGAAGAGTGGTTGGAGAGGGTAAATTTTCACCAGGTTTATTGTGAACCAAGGTGTTTACAAATGTTGTTGTTAAAGGACAAGAGTCTCTTGTTATTGGAAGACATGAGGTCTTTGAGTTGTTCCCCGAATTTTTATGAGTTAGTGCCCTCTGTGTGGGATGGTAGAAAAAGTGTGATATGGTGTTATGGTGAGAAAGATTTAGATAGAGAGTTGTGTGTAGATAGGGAGATAGAATTATATCAGTTGAAGAGAAATTATAAAGAGTTGAAAGAGAGGTTAGAATTGAAGGAAATAGATGATATAAAATACTTACCTTGTAAAATAAAGATGGATAATTATTTTGATGATGATGATAAAATAACTGACTTTATATTGAATAAAACTACTGATGGAGACAGAACTAAAATCACAAATGTAGACGGGTTTTATGAATTGATAGATAAGAATGGTGTCAAATATTATGTCGATAATGGTCATAATAATAATAACAAATTGTATGTGGTTAACAATGATGTATGTTATAAATATATTAGATATTTACATGATGATGGAGGTTGAATTAAAAAATCAGTGTATGAACATTATTAAATATGTTAATTTATGGTTCTGACCTTGCTAACTTAGAAAATGAAGTGTGGTAAACTGAAAAATTAATGACGAACAATTTGTAAATAATTGATAGTGAAATTAATTGTGTGTATTGTAAAATGTTATATAAACAATGTGTGTATGTAGTAGAAATTGTCTTAATAATAATAATATTATTTTGGTAGACTAAATGAATAACAAGAATTTTGTAATTGTTTTGGAGCAATGTAATTAAAATGTTGTGTTTTCAATACTTGATGGAATTTAAATAATTTGAGATGTTTAAAATATTTTGATTGATTTAAAATGTTATATAATTGAAGTTTGATGATGAATTTAAATTGTTTTATGAGATTCGAACATGATAACAAATAGTGAATAAATATAAAGTTGTAAAAGAGAGAATTTGGGTAAGGATGATTATTTAAGTAAGACATTTGAGTCAGTTCAAGTTGAGTATAGATGGGTGTTAGAGAGAATAAGAGGTGAAATACAAATAATGTAGAATTTGAGAGATAATAGTGACACAGTAGCTATGGGGAAAATATGTAGAGTAATGATTGTTATATTGAGGTAATAAAGAAATGGAGATATTTTGTAGATGAAAGTGAGGTAATGGGAGAGTAATTAGTTAAAAGGGGAATTTTGTAAGGAGGGTAGTGTGATAAGGAGTCCTCAACGAAAAGCATTGTGGCGGGAGGGGAACCGATTAGCGCCGGAAAGGGTTACCTAGTGAGGGTCCAGGAACCAAATGAGGGAATGAGCATTGGGAGGGAACACACATCCTGAGTACAAAGGGGTAGAGAGTATTTTGTTATAAGGGTAGAATGATGCGAAATGAGTTAGAGTAGTAAGTTAGAGGTAGAGAATGGTTGGTAGATGTTTTGAGAGATAGGTGTCATACTAGTTAAAGTTGTTAAGTGAGTGTTAGAGTCGGAAAGGGGGGAAGATTATGGGTAAATGCCAAGTTGATAAAGTGAATTGTTATGAATAACTGAGAATCACCCAAATTAATAAAATGGAATAATAAATGAAATGTTATGTAAAATGAAGGTTGAAAAAAAATTTGGGAAATGAATTAATAAAAGTTCAATTGAGATTAAAATGTAATTTTTATAATTTTATATGCAAATTTTAGATGTAAAATGTGTAATTTTTGGTCAAACTTAAATGCGAATTGTTTATTTTAAGGTAATAATAACAAGGTGAATTATGAGTATACTATGTTTTATTATGTTGTATTATGTTTGTTATTGTTTAAGAGAATTTTATGAATTTAAATATTTTAGATGCAAATTGGGGATGGGAGAGATTTGTAATATGGTAATGGGAAATGTTTATTTAAATTCTGATAGAATCAGAGGAATGTATTTTGAATTTTGGGATAAAAGTTAACAAGAGAAAGTAGATAGAATGAGATTATGGAATTTTAAAATAGGTATCATGTTATGTTAGGTATTCATATATATGTTAGAGGTTAAGAGGAAAAACCAGTGCTTCTTAACGCAAACCAGCACCGCTAAGGGGAAACAGATCAGTTAGGGATATAGTATTGTACAAGGCCACTAGTTGATATTTTGATTTGTTGTTTCAGTGTTTGGTGATGCTGTGGCGGCGGTCCTGAGCTGGCCAGCACGTCAGAGCAGGGGCGTTAAAGTACCTGGCTGACTTTATGGTGTTGGGATCTCGAGAGAGAAGTCCAGTAAGGTCATTCAGGTGCGGTCACAGTCACTGGACCAAGGGTGAGTTAATTATATTTTTTGTTTGTAAACCGTAAAGGGGGTTGTGGCGACATATCCTGGCTGATCCCTTTAGCAAGTACGAGTGTGTCAATGAGAGTTTTTATGCTTCGGCATAAAACCTCTCATTGAGGGGGTATTGTAACGGGACATTTTGGCCTACCTGGGGTAATATAAAAAATCAGTGTATTTGGATACATATTTTGTGATGTACCGTAACGTAATTTTGGGAGATATAAACATAAATTGAGAATAAAGGTAAATTTTATTGGTAACGAAATTGGCAGGAGTGATTGGAAATATTATTCATGAATTATAAAGACGTAGTAAACAAATGGACGAAAATGTGTCAAGGTCAGCTCCAGTGACTTACAAGTTGTGTAACAGATTATGTAACACATACTAAAGCCTTACGTCAGAGACGATCCCAGCTTTGGAATTCGGATGCGCCAGACCAACATTATACTGGCGTAGTGATACGAGAACTCAAGACAATGAAAAGTTAGTAAACAGCCGCGGCAACTACACAAAATAGTGCCGTTCGTCTAGGCAGTCGGCCATGAACAACTAACAACTACGGGTGCAATCTGTCAGCGCGTCTGCCAACCGGGCGTAATTTTCGTCGTGCCCGCAGTTAAATAAAATGTGAATAACATATTTAAAAATGTGAAAAAATCGAAATTCATACATAAAATGGAAATAACAGTTTCGGAGATTATCAGTTTAAAAAATAACAAATGTGCGCTTAAAATAATATGACGTCTTCAGGACTCATTGAACAGCTAAGTAAAAAAGAAAAATGTGTACCTAAATATTTAACAAGGGTTAATCGAAATTATAATAAAATAAAATTTTAAACAAAAAACGAGATCTCTAAGGGAATAAAGTAACTGTGTGTGTGTGTGTGTGTGTGTGAGTGAAAGTATATAAACAAAGAAGGCTGGTTTGTGTTCTCTAAAATTGATTTTATGTTTTTGGATGTATTTGTTGCTCTTCTAAAAAGGGAAAATACCATGCACCATAACTGTTATTATTGTCTATATAAAAAATAGTAGTAGCAAGAAGAAAAGAAGGGGGAATATTTGGGATTACGAATATATCGAAATGATTTTGTTATGTTTTCCTTTGTTGTATAAGAACTTTAATTAAATAAAAGTATGATCATGCAGTATGATGGTAATACAGTGGTACTTTCTTGAACAACCATCTCTGCTTTCCTGTTCACTGGAAAAGAACCCTGGTAAGTACATATTTTTGTTTCTTGCAGTTGGTGCAAATGCAAGATGGCGCCCGAAAGAATTAGAAAGTAAAAAGTAAACAGTGAATAAAAATTTAAAATCAATTAAGTTTAATTATCAATAAAAGTTAGATCACAACCAATGGAGACTAGGGATCGGAAGACGTAGGATAACATTATGAACCGATATATATATATATATATATATATATATATATATATATATATATAAAACGTTACAAGTATTATAACAAAAATTACATAAATACATTACCGTGTACTCAACGCATCTATGAAGTGTATTACACCGGCCAGGTCGCAGGATTTTTTAAATTCTCGTTGTGTCAAGTATATGTAGTAGCACAATAATTAAATAATTTTCAAAGAGGAATGAGATGTTGTTGACATGAAATAATTAATTAAAACCGTTTCAAAATAATCATTCTATGATTTATTAATATTAATAGAAACTATGCAAATATTAAAAATTCGAATCTTAGATAAATAAAAATATTTTCTTTTATAAGTTTACACAAATACAATGTAACCTTCTATGCTGTTCATGACATATAAAATAAACAACCATATAATCTTACTAGCTAAACAGACATGTTAAACAAATTATGTAAACCTTTTTATTTCAGTGTGTCTGACTTTGATTCAAATTTTAAATAATAGCAACTCATTTACAAACAAAAATAAATATAATATTCAATCTCAAGAATAAAATTAATTGTTGCTATAAATACAATAAAAAATATAACATTTACTTCCAACCTATTATTTATTTTTATTGACACACCCAAATTTTAACATATAACAGAAGATTAGTATTTTTAAATTTTCTTGTTAAATTAAATTATTTTCTTTAACTACTAATTAAATTTAAAACTTCAAGCCCTTACTGTTCATATATAAGTTTCTTTTTGAGAGTTCTTTTCACAAACAAAAATATAATTGTTTATTCATCACCTGCGTACTGCCGACATTACCGTTTTGTGTGTGTGTGTGTGTGTGTGTGTGCCCTGAATCCTGAGAATTTGATGATGATGATGATGATGATGATGCTGTGTTCTCTGTCTCTACGGTTTGTTGTTTGTGATGGTCCAGAGTTCCTCCATAAGTCTTGGTGTGTGTGTGTGTGTGTGTGTGTGTGTGTGGTAAAGATGTTGATCGGTCGGCAGACCAGCAGCGTGACGTTGTGTGAAGATTTCTTGAGTCTCTGAGACTGCCCCAAAATTGCCAGTGGTATTTATACTGGACAGCAATCTGACAAGTCCAGGACTGTTTTTGACCTGTTAGATATTGTCACTTCATGCATAGTGTCCTTTTAATTATACATCACTTTTTGGTTAATTTTCGCTATTTTGTAAACATCCTTGTAGCACGAGCGATATCATCGTTTGCGTAATTTTTTCCTGGTTACTCACATATAACACTTATTAATTACTATTTAATTACACTAGTAATTAACATTAAATTACCTGGCGTCTTTATTATTGCAAATTTCTGCAATACTTTTACATCACTATATTCGTTAAACATTCCTTAATGTAATGGTGTGTTTTTATAATTGGGGTAAGTCTTTATTCACAGGTTTAAAACGTATTAATTAGTTTATTTTTATCCCGTTAAGATCTGATTACAGAGAATTCGTATGCATCACCCTATCGTGGACTCTTGCCTGTCGTAGCTTGCGTTCACACACACAAACGCTGTATTCACTCGTGGGGGCAGTTGTACGCTTTCTGACAATTCTTATCCTGCATAATATTGTTAAAAACTGTTCATCATATATTTTTCTATGCTAAATATTTACACACATACCGCCTTGGGCAAATATGCAAATATATGTAATGTTGCAATATATATATATATATATATATATTGTAGGTAAACTGATACGTACGATTCAAATTCCCACTGTTGGGTTTGTCGATTTGTACATACACCTATGCCAATGTTTTTTGATTGATTTTAATTATGTAAATCTCGGAGATATTTGGAGTTGTGGGATATATTGGTGTAATTAATTAATATTAACTTAGCTCTTTAAGAAATATCAGTGTTAGTGTGCCTAAAACTTAAACAACTTAATCGTTATTCTGCAATTTCATCCAACCCTATTATACCTTGAAGAGATTTATGTCTAAATTTGTATTTTTACGCTCCCTCTTTGGTGTCAGATAATTCCGCTATAAGCGCTGTAGTATCGGCTCAACGAAACTTATAGGTTATTTCGATGTTTATGTTAACCAATTATTCTATACTTATTCAGTTACTTTTTTGTTCCCAGCTCATTAAACCATACTCCAAATAACAAGATTTTACAAATATATAAAGGTTCTTTATTTGTTTACTTAATTCACATTAAATAAGATATGTTCTAATTAACATATGCTTTGGCTATAGACTTCATGAATCGATTGTTGATTATTCTAATCCTTTATTTAAATTTAGTTATATAGTGTTTTTTGATTTGTAATTAATTTAATTCAGGGTGTGAAGGTTCTTGTAACTGTGGGGAAGATTAAAAATACATAGATAAGAATGCAAGATTTACAAATTTGAGGTGTTGTGTAGTTAGTATGATTATTATAATATAATTTACCAGACTCGAACGAAGCAAATCGTGTAGGCGGTTGATCGCTAAATTTACTGTTCTGGACGATTATGCAGTACGGTTTTCTTTCTTCGGTTTAATAAAAGTAATTCTTGTCCTGTCCACTTTGGAATACAGCTTTCTAGATTGATTTACAGCCCGATTGATGTTTCTTCTGCAACGCCAGGATCCAAATAAGTTCTTCTTTCGGTTGAAGCAATTAGTGTTGTTCCGTGTAATTGGAAGGTTATAATTTCTGGTGTAGTGACTATTATTAATTGTGTTATTGTTAATTCTTTCTATTTGATTAATATCTCATCAATTCCCTTCGGATATGGGACAGTTCAAGTTCTTTCTTGTAGACTTCAGTTATTTACTCTCTATTATGATTTCATATTGTAGTGTTATTTGGTTAATCTGTATTGGTGATAGACGTAAATATTGTCATTAGAATTTTGTATTTTTATAATCGTATCTGGTAATTTCGAATATTACGATTAAATAGATTATTCTTGGGTTTTTTAATCTCATCACATTTAGTTCATCCAAACAATTCTTTTTAAAATCAACAACTTCTTCTCCTTTTTGTCGTCCCTAGCAACACATAATTCCTTCCTTCCACATGTTTTAAATATATAGTGTTTATTTCATATATTTTTTGTCTATTCTTTATCAATTTGCTATCCTATCGGAATGTAACTTTACCGATAGTTGGTTTATTATTTTCTACACATATTCTGCTGGTTTTTTGATATAAGCCGGTTTTTTTTCCTTTTTTATATTTAATCCACTTTCGATATTACATGTTATTAATCGATATCATGGCACTATGGTATTATCATAATTTGTATAAATTTTATTATATATCATTATTAATTTAATGTTTTTTCTAGCTCTTCAAATCGTATTTATTAATTATTATTAATTGATGTACGTAACCTTTATGTTATGAGTGTTTATATATCGGTTTTGGCTGTTAGGCCTTTTATTGTAAACTGATCTACCTGTGTTTATAACTGTTAAACATCTATAGCCCCTTTTACATAAATTCCTACATACAATCAAATCTTAACTATTAACATTTATATAAACAATTATTTTTCTATATCTAATAACAATTTTATCTTGATCTTATTGATCACATATAATAAAATTCAAATCTATGAACATTGATTAGCTGCTTCACACTTCATTCTATAACAGTCATTGAATAATACAACTTGTTTCATTATCTTTCATTAACTCAACACATATTTGGTATAACATAACATAAACTTTATCATAACATTTGTTGTCATAAAATAATACTTCTTAACTCAAAATTCTTATTTGTTATTACTATAAATTAAATCATTGTTTCATTTTTTTTGTTTGCTTTTCATTAAACATATATCATCAGCTATTATTTAACTTACAGGTTCGTTTATTCTTGTTAACACTACCTTGCATCCTTATTTAATTTTATCTATGATTATCATTGTAATTATTGGATCTTTGTTCTATTATGGGGTTAAACATTGACTTATTTATCATTCGGTGAACCTTATTTTTATGTAACATGAATGCTGGCATTTCTGTTGCGTTACATATGCTCCCCCTCCTAAAAAAGTTTAGTTTACCTGAATGAAGTTTAGGTCAAATAAACTTGTCTTTTTCACATGCCTTTTCTTCATTTCCTTGTTAATGGTTGACGTTGGGATTTTCAATGTAACTTCATTAGACTAGTATTAATACTTTTTTTTATTTAATAACGTTTCATCATTTTAATTAACATTCTTGATCATTTTTATTTCTGTAAACATTATTTGTTGGTAGTTGGCTACACTATTCAATGATACATTAGTTTTACATCTCTTCTACTTATAATTACTATAATCACTGTATTTCTCAATTATTCTTCTGTCAACTCATTTCTTTCTGTTTTCTTCGTCCTACTGCTTTGGAAACTGAATTTATTCTTGCAACTATTCTAATATTCCTTAAATATTTAATTTCCCTAACAATCCCTAACACATGCGTTGGTACAGTTCAGAGAGGCACTGTTTGGCTTCATACTCTGCTGCCCACACCACATTTTAATATAGTACTGCTGGAATTCATCTACAGTCAGCTATAAAATATAATAATAATCTCCTAATAATCTCTTTAATTATTTAATAATAAATATTTGGGAAAAGATTTTTTCTTTGTTGCATTTATATTTCTTCATTACTATTCTTCATATTTCGTAATTCCTTTTTAATTCCTTAAACATTCGTTGATATTGACTTTGACAGTTATCATTTGTAGTCATTTTTGTTTTCATTTTTGTTGAGATTGTAATGTTAAGTATCTTCTTCGTTTGTTTTTTTTCTGATCACAATATTTTCTAAATAGTTGTTGTGTGATGATCATTATAATTGTATTTTTTACTAAATACACTCCTTAGCCCAACTATTCTTCTTATCGTATTTCATTATTTTGGCTGTTTATTTTTTCAATGAATTATGTTGATAAATACTCTTTCTTTCTTGTCTTCTTTAACATTATATTGGTTACATTCAATCGTTTACTGAAATTGTTCCATCATTTGGCAATGTAGTATGTATTTTAGGTCATATGATTTTTTTTTTCTTTCTTTATTTTGCATAGGTAGATTTGAGGTAATAACTTTTATCTTGGGGTTTCATTCTTCATTATTCACACTATTACTTTATAAACATTTAATAATAATTCTCGTTTTCTTCTGTAATCTTGGGATTTGTTATTCATTATTCATACTATTTCTTTATAAACATTTAATAATAATTCTCGCTTTCTTCTGTAATCGATAATAAGTTGTTCTTATTGTATTTTAGAATTTAGTGGTAGTATTCAACTCAAATTCTTTTTAAATTCCAAGTAATTTTCTTCAAGACTGGTAATAAGTTGTTCTTATTATTTTTAGAATTTATTCATTAAATTTCTTTATGGACTCTTGGTTGTACGTTCCTTTAATCCTTTTCATGATAGGGTTCATTATTTCATACGTATTGTTATTATTATTTTTTGTTATCACATATGGCCCAGTGTATAATAATAATAATAATTTTTTAGTTATTCCCTCTAGAGTGCTTGGTAATTCCCTGTTTCTTATTAATACTTTCTCACCCACTTGGTACTTAATTGGTTTTGGGTTATTCTTTTCATATTTTCTTCTCTTCATTTCCGTCTTTTCCATAACTCGGTTATAAAATTTAACTGTTTCAAATTGATATTCTGGATTATTTGGAAAGTTTATAATATCCTGGATTTCTCTAGGTGGAAGCCTTTCAAACATAACAGTATAAGGGGTATTTTCAATGGACTGATGGTAAGATATATTTAAAAACTCTTCGGTTAGTGACAAGTATTCGTACCATCTTCTCTGTTGGTCATGACAGTAAGTTCGGAGTATTCTGCCAACTTCCCTCAATACACGTTCTGCCGGATTACTGCTGGGGTGGTATACTGAAGTCTTATATGTTCTAATTTTGTGTTTTAAAAGATTATTTCTCCATTTATATCCCTTGAATTGCGTACCATGATCAGTGATAATAGATGACGGTTTACCAACCTCTGCTATGTAACGTCCGATGACTATTTCCAGAATTTTCTTGGTCGTGGCTCTGCTAATAGCGTAGAGTTTAGTGTATTTGGAAAAATGATAAAAAATAATTATTATGAATTTGTATCTGTGATTTCCTCCACTGCGTGGGAATGGCCCACATATATCTAGGAATACCTTCTCCAGCTTATATTTGGATGTTATCGGGATCATGACTCCCTCCTTCTTCTCATTATTATGTTTAACCATCTGGCAGATGTGACATGCCTGGATAGATTTTTGTACCTTTCTGGTTATATTTTTTATGTACACTTGTTCTTCCAGGGCTTTGACGATTTTCATGGCTCCCATGTGTCCATATCGTTCATGGTAATCCAATATTAATTTGTTTTCCACAGCGGTGGGAATTACTAGTTTCCAGTTTATTTGTTTAGGAGTGACCTTAATAAATAATCGGTCATCGTGTATACAGTAATATTTAGTAATAACTTCATCAGCATTTTGTATCTTTTGGCGTATGTTTATTAATTTGGGATCCGATTTTTGGTGTTGATTAATTTCATTTATAATAATCTCCAGATCCTTCCGACTCTTAATGACATGGTATACCTTCGCAATCTCTTCCTTTTCTCCTTCAAATGATTGATCTTGTATGTTTATTCGGGACAAGATATCAGCTGCTATATTCTTTCTTCCAGGTATATATTCCCAATCAATGCAATACTCTTGCAATGCAAGGACCCATCTAGTTAGCCGGCCATGACTAAGTTTACATCTTTTTAGAAAGGAAATTGATTTATGGTCACTTCTTACGGTCACTGGGTATCCGAGTATATAAGTTCTAAATTTATTGCATGCGTACACTACGCTTAGCAGCTCTTTCTCGGTAACGTTGTAATTGCGTTCGCAGCTGTTAAGCACCCTGCTGGCGAAGCTGATTACCATATGATGTCCTTCTTTATCTTCTTGGTATAGGGTAGCACCTAAGCTAACATTGCTTGCATCACAATTTAAATAAAAGCGTTTGTTAAAGTCAGGGTGGTACAACATAACTGTTTCTAAAAATTTCTTCTTGATTAATTGTAGGTTTTTATCTTGTTCTGGTCCCCATGCCCACTTGTCTTTGGATGATAATTGTTTCTGAAACTTGGCAGTTACTTCTGAGTAGTTATCTTGGAATTTTCGGTAATAGTTGCAAATTCCAAGGAAGGATTGTAGCTGTTTTCTAGTTTTTGGAGTAGGGAACAGTTGAATTGCTTCTACTTTTTCTGTTGAAGGTGTGATACCCTCCTCAGACAAATTAAAACCTAAAAACTTTACTTGATTGGCGATAAATTTAGATTTATTCAGCTTGAGTGTTATGTTGTTTTCAGACAATTTTCTTAGTACCTGTTCCACCCGCTCGCAATGTTCATCCCAATGTGAAGAAGTTATAAGTAAATCATATACATAGACCGTAGTGAACTGCAGTGTTTCTTGTCCCAAAACTAGGTCCATACATTTCACAAATATTGCAACCGAATTAATTAGTCCGAAAGGTAGCCTTTTAAATTGATAGTTCCTTACGTCAAAAAGGAACGCCATGTATTTTCTACTATCTGGGTGTAGTTCGACCTGCCAGTACCCGCATACCGTATCCCAAGTGCTGATGTATTTAATACCGTGGAATTTCTTTAAAATTTCTTCTATTTCGCCTGGTGAAGTCCTATCATTGATGATCATTTTATTTATTTCCCTAGCGTCCAGGCAAATTCTCACCTTTCCGTTCTTTTTCGGGACTGCCACTATGGGACTGGTATATGGTGATTGACAATATTCTATTATGTCATCTTCAATCATACGATTAATCTCATTCCGGACCTCGTTTTTTATGGAATAAGCAATTGGGTATGACTTTCTGCGAAAGTTCACTGGTTCTTTAAAATTTATTACACACTGATATCCTTTTACTTTACCTGGAGCATTGGAGAATACATGTTTGTATTTATTATATATTTGAATTAAATTTTCGGCCTGTATCTTACTTATTTGTCTATAAGTTTTTTCCCTTTGGAATTCTCGGATCTCTTCTAATTTATTCTGCCACAGTTCGGGATCATCGTCCTCATATTGAATGACTTCTGGTAATTTATTTTTCTTACAAAAATAGCTTTTTATGGCTAAACATCTGGTGTTAACTGGAACGGTTCTATTAGTGTCAATTAACTCGGCTGTCCATAATCCTTCTTCGGATGTTAAAGATATTGTACCTTTATGCAAGTCAATTACTGCGGAATGCTGGCGCAATACATCGCATCCAATCAATACATTAAACGGTAATCCCGTTGCGACCAAGAATCCTATTGGTAGTGTCATATTATTATTGGTAAGATCGAGCGATACTTGTTTTTTAACTGTTTTATTTTGTCTCTCAGTGGCTCCGATAATTATCACATTATTGACAGGTAAGGTCGGTATGGGTAACTGGACTTCTCGCTGGATTTTTTCAAGTTCAATACTGTCTATCAATGATATGTTAGATCCAGTGTCTATCATTATGGTAGATTTTACCCCATTTAATGTTGCTTTTACATATATTATTTCGTTATTACTATTACTGTTTACATGTTTCTTATCCTCTTCCAATAAATCTTCCCTTATATTCTTCAAATAGTGGTTATTAATTATGGTTATTTTACGATTACTCTCAATTTTGTTTATAATTCGCTGTTCCCCAAGATTACGGTTCAGTGAAGGGTATTCATTAATTTTCACTGCCTCTATTAGTTTAAATGAGGGCTTACCCCCTCTTCTCTGTTTTCATTTTGATTACTGTGTTGATTTTGTACTGTTTCAGTGCGATCCTCCGTATTAGGTTCTGCTATCCTATAATTTCCTTCAGGTGGGTAGTTGACTTCACGCCGGGACTGGTCATAATTGTTGTCATATCGGTGACTCCTTGGGTAATATCGTCGCTGATTACCTTGAGGTCTGGAGTAGATATAATTGACGTTATGTCTATAATTATTGGGTCGTCTGTCCCCATCTCCTCTATTATTGCGACTATCACGATAATTATAATTATTATTGCCGCGATAATTATAGTTCCTGGAATTATTACTGTATTTGCATTTTCATTTTGTGTTCTATTGGTATTAACGTTCTGCGCAGGTCGATTGCGATCGTTATTATGAGAATTGGTTGGTGGCGCGTTATTATCATACTTCTGATATTTATAGTTTAGCATTCTATTTCTTTGGTATTGGTTCTCGTGCTCATAATTCTCCAAGAATTTGGCCATGGCTGGAATCGTTTTGATTTGACTACACATACGCGCATTCTTTATCCCTTCCTCGTAATGGTAGGATAGTTGTATCACCAAACATTCTTCGGGAATTCTGGGCTCTAAGTTCCGCGCCATACATACTTTTCCTAAAAAGTATGAAGTAGGAGACTGGCCTATATTTGTTTCGTATCGACCGTTACTCAAATTATTCCTAATCATGTTCTGGGTCGATTCAGACCAATAATTCTCTTTAAACTGTTTTTTGAACTCAGTCATGTCCAGTATATCCAGGCGCACCGCTGTCCACCAATTATCATAAGTATCTTTAAACGTTTCATCAATCATGCTGCGTATAATACTCCAGCGATTCTCTCTATTTCTTGTGATCACCTCTTCCAATCTCTTTAAAATTTCCATAGGATTGCGCTTGTAATTACGAAAATTAATCGATTCCCGGTTCTCTTGGTTATTTGTATGACTATGTTGGCATGTCTTATCCCGCCATGAATCTACTTCTTCTTGTAATTGTAATTCACGTCTACTAATTTCCTCTATTTTATTTTTACTGGTATTAATTTGACCTTCCATACTGTTTAAATTGCCACAGACTCTTTCGAGTCGTTCACCCATGTCTGTTTGTATTTGCGTAATCCCTTCCTTATTCTCTTCCCGTACCTGATGTACTTCGTTTTTAATTTGCTCATATTTCCCAACAGTTTCCTGTTGGATTTCTTCAACCAATGTTTTACTCTCAATTTTTAAGTCATTAATTTTGTTTTGTAGTTCTTCACGAACCTGTACTATTGTTTCGTTAGTTTTTTCTAACCCTTCATTTGTTTTGGCTATTTCTAGTTTTCTTTCCTCATTATTTTGGTCTACCTTTTGATTAATTGTCACGTGGATAGTTTCCATTTTTTCATTAATTTGCCTTAAATTTTCTTCATGTATTTGTAGGATATCTTCCTTCATTTGTTTTAAACCCTCATCATTCCTATCTAACCTTTCGTGAATTTGGTTTAATCTTTCGTTCACTTGTTTTGAGGTTTCCTTAATTTCCTCATTTGTTTTATCTAATTTTTCCTCCAGTCTCCTTGAGTTTTCCTTATTTTCCTCATTTGTTTTCCTGGAGTGTTCCTCCTGTTTTCTAAAATTCTCATTAGTGAGTCTGTTATCCTCCTTAATACTACTCATTAACTCCATTAATTTTTCCCAATTTAGTCCTTCTCTGGCTCCTGCTTTATCTATTTGGTCCCCTTGGGCAACTTCTTCGATTACTTCCCTTTCCTTGTCTGCCATTATTTCAGTTTCCGTTATTTCGTCTGTCTGTTGTTCCATTTCACTGTCTGTTATTAGTTCTATTTCCTGTTCTTGTTCACCTTCTTCCTTCTCAGTATCTTCTGCCCTCCTCTTTAATCTAAATCTGGTATCATACATTTTTATTCTCCCACAGTTGCATGCTCTGGTTAAGTAATATTATTATACTTATAATTGCTTAACTTAAGCCCTACACAAGTTGAGCGCCAATTTGTAGGTAAACTGATACGTACAATTCAAATTCCCACTGTTGGGTTTGTCGATTTGTACATACACCTATGCCAATGTTTTTTGATTGATTTTAATTATGTAAATCTCGGAGATATTTGGAGTTGTGGGATATATTGGTGTAATTAATTAATATTAACTTAGCTCTTTAAGAAATATCAGTGTTAGTGTGCCTAAAACTTAAACAACTTAATCGTTATTCTGCAATTTCATCCAACCCTATTATACCTTGAAGAGATTTATGTCTAAATTTGTATTTTTACGCTCCCTTTTTGGTGTCAGATAATTCCGCTATAAGCGCTGTAGTATCGGCTCAACGAAACTTATAGGTTATTTCGATGTTTATGTTAACCAATTATTCTATACTTATTCAGTTACTTTTTTGTTCCCAGCTCATTAAACCATACTCCAAATAACAAGATTTTACAAATATATAAAGGTTCTTTATTTGTTTACTTAATTCACATTAAATAAGATATGTTCTAATTAACATATGCTTTGGCTATAGACTTCATGAATCGATTGTTGATTATTCTAATCCTTTATTTAAATTTAGTTATATAGTGTTTTTTGATTTGTAATTAATTTAATTCAGGGTGTGAAGGTTCTTGTAACTGTGGGGAAGATTAAAAATACATAGATAAGAATGCAAGATTTACAAATTTGAGGTGTTGTGTAGTTAGTATGATTATTATAATATAATTTACCAGACTCGAACGAAGCAAATCGTGTAGGCGGTTGATCGCTAAATTTACTGTTCTGGACGATTATGCAGTACGGTTTTCTTTCTTCGGTTTAATAAAAGTAATTCTTGTCCTGTCCACTTTGGAATACAGCTTTCTAGATTGATTTACAGCCCGATTGATGTTTCTTCTGCAACGCCAGGATCCAAATAAGTTCTTCTTTCGGTTGAAGCAATTAGTGTTGTTCCGTGTAATTGGAAGGTTATAATTTCTGGTGTAGTGACTATTATTAATTGTGTTATTGTTAATTCTTTCTATTTGATTAATATCTCATCAATTCCCTTCGGATATGGGACAGTTTTCCCTTCGGATATGGGACAGTTCAAGTTCTTTCTTGTAGACTTCAGTTATTTACTCTCTATTATGATTTCATATTGTAGTGTTATTTGGTTAATCTGTATTGGTGATAGACGTAAATATTGTCATTAGAATTTTGTATTTTTATAATCGTATCTGGTAATTTCGAATATTACGATTAAATAGATTATTCTTGGGTTTTTTAATCTCATCACATTTAGTTCATCCAAACAATTCTTTTTAAAATCAACAACTTCTTCTCCTTTTTGTCGTCCCTAGCAACACATAATTCCTTCCTTCCACATGTTTTAAATATATAGTGTTTATTTCATATATTTTTTGTCTATTCTTTATCAATTTGCTATCCTATCGGAATGTAACTTTACCGATAGTTGGTTTATTATTTTCTACACATATTCTGCTGGTTTTTTGATATAAGCCGGTTTTTTTTTCCTTTTTTATATTTAATCCACTTTCGATATTACATGTTATTAATCGATATCATGGCACTATGGTATTATCATAATTTGTATAAATTTTATTATATATCATTATTAATTTAATGTTTTTTCTAGCTCTTCAAATCGTATTTATTAATTATTATTAATTGATGTACGTAACCTTTATGTTATGAGTGTTTATATATCGGTTTTGGCTGTTAGGCCTTTTATTGTAAACTGATCTACCTGTGTTTATAACTGTTAAACATCTATAGCCCCTTTTACATAAATTCCTACATACAATCAAATCTTAACTATTAACATTTATATAAACAATTATTTTTCTATATCTAATAACAATTTTATCTTGATCTTATTGATCACATATAATAAAATTCAAATCTATGAACATTGATTGGCTGCTTCACACTTCATTCTATAACAGTCATTGAATAATACAACTTGTTTCATTATCTTTCATTAACTCAACACATATTTGGTATAACATAACATAAACTTTATCATAACATTTGTTGTCATAAAATAATACTTCTTAACTCAAAATTCTTATTTGTTATTACTATAAATTAAATCATTGTTTCATTTTTTTTGTTTGCTTTTCATTAAACATATATCATCAGCTATTATTTAACTTACAGGTTCGTTTATTCTTGTTAACACTACCTTGCATCCTTATTTAATTTTATCTATGATTATCATTGTAATTATTGGATCTTTGTTCTATTATGGGGTTAAACATTGACTTATTTATCATTCGGTGAACCTTATTTTTATGTAACATGAATGCTGGCATTTCTGTTGCGTTACAATATATATATTGTTACGACACAAATAAGCCAACCCAGTACCAGGGATAAAAACTATAATTATAAATGTAAAAATACTTCATATCAAATAAAATAATTCATTTAAATAAAATATAAAAAATATGACTCGACGAACGACGACTTTGACCCAACCCAAGTGATTGACCCAACAAGTACAACCAAAGAAGAAAAGAAGGTGATTAACCAAACCAAAGGAAGAAAGGAAAAAATTCAAAACCCAAACAAAAATGAAACAAGTTCATGGGATTAAATGACCCCAAAATACCCAAAGAAAAGGATGGAAAAACCAAAGTATTAATCAAATAATGAAAATAAAGAAGGAGGGAGATAGGTAGAAGTGAAAACCAATAATGATTCACAAACGAGTAATAAAGCATAGGAGAAGGAGAAATAAAGCACTCAAGAAGAATAATGGAACCAAACCAATGGTTATCCTGAGAAAGGAAAAAGTAACGGTTATTACCCATTAATGGATAAAATGATCTAGAGAAGAAACACTATTAAAAAAGGTTAAGGATTAAGGTGATAAAAAAGCAACCTAAACCACAAATAAAATTTAGATGTAAAAATAGTATTATAAGAATATAAAATTGTTATTAGTATTAAGGATATATTGTGATGAAAGAGAAATAAGTATAGGGATCACCCACTAAAAAACACATAGTATAAACAGTGATACAGTGCAATAGTGTATGTGTAAAAACCCCAAAGTGAAGTGATAAGGTACGCTAGTTAAATTATAATTAACTATAGATAATTTAAAAGTGAAGATGAGATGTAAGTGGGAATAGTGTAAGATTTAGAATATAACTATTATAAGGGATAGTGAATAATGAAGAAGATAGACACTTCATAAATCTGTGAAAAACACTAAAGGTTTAAAAGTGGAAAAATAACAGTGAATAAATAGCTGGTGAAAAATAGTATTAAGTATGAATTATAGAATAAGATATACTGAACACTAGAAGGTGATGATGACATTATTATTTAAGAAAAGATGTTTAATAAATTTAAGTTTAATTATAGCCGATAGTAATTAAAAAGGGAGGATTCCAGGAAAGAATAAATTGAAGGTGTTGACATGGAGAGAATGTAAAAATTGTTTAAAGATTAAGAATTCAGAGACAGAACAAAGACACCCATGTTATAAGGGACTGTTATAAATTTAATAAAAGTGATGTTGTTTATCACGACAGAAATAATATGAATTGTAAACAAAAAATTAGCAAATAATAATAAGTTGGAAGGAAGTGATGATATTTCTCACTCAAAACAATAACTCTAATAAATTATAAAGAATTGTTCATGTTAATGTTATGAATAGGATATGGCTGAAAGAAACTTGCAGTCCATAAGCCTAAATTGTTATGTTTTAAATATTAAGATAGAGAAAGCAATATTGACATGTAATCAAAACACCAACAGACTCAAAATACAACACAACCAATAATAATAACAAAGTAAAGCCCATTAGGCTGAAACAAAATGTGATTTAAATGAAATAAGTCAAATACTATGATGGCTATTCAGGCCTAGGAAAGGACATAACTGTCAGAACCAAACAACCAAAAATTATAACAAATTGACTAAGAATTTAGCAAATCTGAGGTGAAGGAATCACCAAGAATAAATTATAAATCATTTGTAAAACAAAATAGTATAGTAAGCATTCTTATACAAAAAGAAATGTAATTAACAAGCATTAACATAATTGTATAAACATAAAATCTAAAATTACCCAAACTTGTGGGGTATCAAAATAATCTATGAAAGGAAATAAATACCATAGTGACAATATTTAATAACCAGGAAGGAAGATGGAGGAATAACAGCAATCAGAAGATATACGAAGAATTCGAATTTTGATAACAATACATCATCTCAAAATCAACCAATCTGAATCATACAGTTACCATGGAAACGGCAGTTGAAGACAAAATTACCGTTGGAATAAAGGGAGAAGCGAAGCGTCATTAAGCGAATGTAGATGCCAATATTGTGAAGAACGTTTTTCTGTGAAAATAATGTAAAAAAGTATTAAAAGTTACTAACCATGATAGCTAAAGAAGCAGACGACCATTTGTAGCAGCCAATACAAGATCCAAGGCCAATTAGACGGAAAATTATCAGAAAGAACATCCAGATACTTAATGAAAAAGATGCCCAATCCATTGAAGCCCCAAAATTCATGAAAACTGAACTTATGCAGCCAAATCCTACCCGAGTAAACTAACGAAGACACCGAGGCACGCTGAGGTGTTAAGTACAATCAAATTATTTATTTTCCAAAACCCTAATCACTTTAAATATTATCAAAAGGTAAATTTACCTCACTATCAAACCAATATTTCTCTTTCATAGAATATTTAAGCAAAATAACACTTCATAGAAACCTGTTAACGTTGAATATAACCTATTAGTTAAACACGAACTTACAAGACACTTTTACGACACAACAGAACAGATTGTAACAGCACACATTATTATTTATGTACACGTAGAATAAGGTAATACATTTTTATTGTAACCATTGGAGTTCTTTAGCTCATAGTCACAAGAATCCACGATTTTGGAAACCAACACAATTGTAATATTTCAGCATACACAGCTATGCAAGGTTGAACGTTTCCTTGATCTAGTCGCCAAATCTAGAGGCAAGAGTCTAATATAAACAGTCGGTGCAAATTTATTATTGTATTATTGTCAATGTGAATGTTTTCAATTATCACCTATTAAAAAATAACTATTAAAGGTAGTAACCGTCGTTATCATTTCATAGGGAGTGCTATATATATTACTTGTGTTTAGTTAAGAATAAATTGTACGAGCAGCGAACAAGTTGTCATTCACGCAGCAGTAGCGACATTGTGACGGCCGTGCGAGCGGGAATTATTTGAATGCCCAATACCGCAACGCTGATAACTTGTCTGACAATAATTTTAGTTGTTTTATAAAACGACTTGGCGCCACCCGGGATTAATACACCCCTATAAATAACAGGTAAGGTTACTGCCGTATTATACAGGTGATTACATCAACGCTATGAACATCGCTAGCCACAACATTACTGTAACGACCCCGGTGCGAGGCGAACGCACTAATTATAATTACACATACAAAACTGGTGTACATTTTGCAGGTACGAACAGATCCACTCGTTACAATATATTAACAACAAAGCGACACCCAACAAAAGTTTAAGTTTAACTATTGCTGTTTTAATGGCCATTAGTTACTTCACATACCAAGAATTTCTCCATTAATGAACGATTTTAAGGCATGTTAACTTTAACAGCGTCCTGAAACACACTATCTCAGGAATGGGCTATCTTAAACTGTTAACAAGTGATTTATTGGCCGGTCACTTCTTAATGGTGTGTGTGTGTGCCGCACACGCGTGTATGGGACTGTACGAGCTTCAATCTGATGCCTGGTAACTTTTAAAATGAATATGTTTTTGGCCACAAATGCATTTGTTCATATGGATAACTTGAATTCACGCATTTACTGGTCCATCAATTGGCGGAATTCGTCAGCTTCAATTCTGCAGTATTTGACTGCAATCGCTGGCACAGTGTGCTAGGGGGCTCAATCACAACGTAAGTTAATAAAGAAACGTTATCTACTTGTCTCGTATAGAGTCACATGCATAATTAAGCAGTACAGAAAACCATGACCACAACCACAAATAAAATTGACGTGTGGGTTCAAGTTGCTTTGGACTCCATAAACAATCATACTATAGCCTTGTCAATAAACAATGAGTTGACCAGGTGATATCACCAATTGTATAATATAGTAAAAGTCCTGTATAGTGCATTGCATTGCATTGAATCAGGTAGTGGGGCGCCTTTGCACCCATGGCTGAATTACAGCTTCCGGGACGTGCCTGATGGCTGTCAGATGATAACAGTGCTGGACTTCCAATAAGACAGGTTATCTAAAAATCAGTAAGGACACGCCAGCCAGTTAACTGAGAAGGCGGCAGAAATTTTTAAACAGCTTTATTGTATGTAGATTTCAGGTCATGGTAGCTCTGCCACTGGTGGCGAGGCGAACGGTAGATGCTGCACGCGCCCGGCCCAGTAGGCTGGCGCCTTGAGGCGCCGGTCGTTCCCCACGAGGCAGGGAACCTCCGTGCTGGTGGCAAACGGTAACAGTGTGCCAACATACTTGGGGAAGGATAACACTTAGAGGGAAGGTAAAAATGAAGTCAAAGTTGCTGGGGTTACCTAAATAGCATCAAATAGAATTATGGGGGGTCGCCTAAAATTGCCCGAGGGCGTTTGATTCTTATAGGGGGAGGTGGTTTAGACGTACTAATGGTTCATAAATAAGGAAAGGACGAGGTCGCTTCAGAAGCAAAGAGTGTTTCGGCGAGCGACCGGACAAAGTCGTCTATGGTAGTAGAACTCAAAGGCTGGTCTTTGGAACTCAAAGGCCTCCATGTATAACATTATTTCTCACAAACCATGGAGACCCCGACAAGGATCGGAGTGTACGGGATTGGAAAGCTTCCAGCCTACACTTGTTAGTGGTTGACAAAAGCGACCACCATGCGGAAGGTCAACACTGACCGGAGAAACAAAAGATAGATGGTTACCGTAGTGCGCAAAACCAGGCGGTGCGGCATGGGAGCATGGGAAATATTTGGCTCGGACACCGCGAGCTTTATTGAGAGTGTCAGTCATGTGGGCGTTGAAGCTAAGACGCCAGTCAAGCCGAACGCCCAAATACTTCACTGACTTCTTCCAGTCGATAGGCCTCCCTTCTAGGGAGAGGGACTGGCACCAGGAAATTGACTTGCAGGTGAAGCAGATCGATTCAGATTTCTCCGTGTTGATCATCACCCGCCACTTTCGTAACCAGTCCGGAAACTGAGTCAACTGACGCTGCAGCTTAGTACTCGCAAAATGCGGGGACAGGGAGCTGCAGTGATACATTGCGTCATCAACGAATAAAGATAATGTGACTCCAGGAAGAACAGGCAGGTCGTTCGTGTACACTAGGTACAGAACGGGGCCGAGGACAGATCTCTGCGGAACGCCAGGGGCGACTAGTCGAACTTATAAACAGGACCCTTCAATGCTAACCCTGAAGGTACGATCGCTGAGGTAGGACCGCAAGAAATGTACAATGGACGGTGGTACAGGGGAGTGAGCGAGTTTGTAGAGAATGCCGTCGTGCCAGACTCTGTCGAAGGCCTTGCTCACGTCCAACAAGACAACGCCCGTAGACTCTTTCTTGTTGGCGGCATCGGACAATGCTGTGACAACTCGGACGAGTTGTAAAGTTGTCGAGTGCTCTCTACGGAACCCGAACTGTTCGCTCCGAATAAAATTATCCAACAGCGGCCAGATGCGGGCTAGTAGAAGATGCTCAAACACCTTTGAGATGACTGGCAACAATGATATGGGACGATAGCTGTCTGCAAGCATTTGTGGCTTGCTGGGTTTGGGAATCATGCAGATGTTGGCATTTTTCCACAGGCGGGGGAAGTAGTGCAGCCGGAGACAAGAGTTGAACAGATCCAGGACCAGTTCAACGCCTGAGGCCGGGAGATACTGCAAAGCTGCGGCCCCTATCCGGTCAGGACCAGGGGCCCGACAGCGGTTCAGACGACAGACAGACGAAACTAGTTTGTCCCTGTCGAAGAGAGCGGGAGGGTCAAGTGGAGGGTGGGAGAAATAACCAGATAGGAAGTTCCGAACCACTACCGAGTGGGCAGGGTCTGAAATGCCTCGATGAACGGTGAATTGAGTCTCCTTGCAGTCGGCGAAGACCTCAGCCTTGCCTTCCGATGAATAAACTTTGCCGTTCGGGGTATCCAACAGGTTGCGAGTACGCTTCTCGCGGGTAAGGCGACTCATCGCTCTCCAGACGGAGGCGTGGTCGACTTCAAGGGACTCAAGATATGAGTCCTACTGATCAGAGTTTACGTCCCATAGAAGCTGCTGGACTTAAAGAGACTGGGCCTGAAAACGCCGTTTAACAGCGGGATCTCAGGTACATTGCCATCTGCGGCGGAGCTTGCGCCTAAGCCAGATGGTGTGGATAGCTTCCGGAGGAAGGGCCAATTTGCGATTGTTCACCTCAACGTTGTATGTGTGTCAATCCATGACACCTTGGACCAACTCCTGAAGATGAGTGGCACGGAGATCCAGATCGTCATGAACGGCGATTGGGTCTGCTGGGACAGATGGTAACTTTCGAGAGAGCTCGTCATGATAGGAGCGCCAGTTGACCCTCCTAGCAGGACCAGCGGGAGGTCGGGGTGAAGCCGACACGTCTCGAACAGTTATTAGCAGGGGATTGTGATCAGACAAGAGGTCTGACACAGACGAGACCTGGATGTTGTGGGCCACGTTCCTGACTACATCTACGTCAAGAACGTCCGGTCGATGACCACCATAGGGGTAGTGGGTAGGATCATCAGGGCCGATGACATGCGTTTCCGGGTCATCTAGGATGAACCGGCGGAGCAAATTGCCGTAGGCGTTGGTAGCCCTACTGTTCCAAGAAGGATGTTTGGCGTTGAAATCGTTGACATTGGTTGGTCGAGGAGGGCGTTCCACTCCTCAGGTGGAGGCGGCGGGCGCAGGCGAGGCCGGAGATATGCGGAAACAATGCGCAACTCCGAGTTGCCAGCGTCCACTGCCACTGCACAACCTTCGATGAGTCGAGTAGTGAGGGGGGGTAATGGCCTGTGGTATATCCGCCTGTGGACCAGAATCACTGTACCCTCAGCAGACGGGGGATGGCGCGGCTGTAGGGGACGATCCTGACGATAACAAGTGTAGACAGGTAGCGAGAATAGATGGTAGGGGAGTTTCGGAGAGAAGCACGACATCAGCGTCATACTCCACGACGAAAGCCTCCAGCTCAGATCGGCGAGAGGAAACACCATCGGCGTTCCAAGCGACGATCCACAGGGATCTAGCGTTTAGGGGAGAGGATAGGGAAGAGAGCAGAGAGAGATTGGAATACTATCATTAGTACAGTTGAGGTATCAGGAGCAGACTGATGCTTTCTACGAGTGTGTTGGCCCAAGCCATCAGGGGATCCGCAGGAGCCCGAGAAAGTTCCCGGGACTCGCGCGGACGTTCCTGACGAACTTCGGCCAGGACTACAGATGGCGCAGGGATTGCGGACTGGACTGTAGTCAGCTCATGTGGAGGTTGGTTGATGATTGGGGCGGGAGAGTCTCGCTGAAGTTGAGCCTGCTGATGGTGTCGGTTGGGCTTCCGGCGACGAGTGCACATTGTGGTACCCTTGCGGGCGGACGTAGAGGATGATGGTTGGCAGCAACAGCTGCGTAGGAAGGGCCGGGCGCCCTTGAAGGAGCAGCGCCTGCAGGCAGGACTGAGACCGCGTGAGCGACAGGAGTCGCTGCCGGGGCCTGAACAGATGTACCAGAGAGAGGTGGGGTAGGGCCAGCTACACGATGCTGCGCGCCAGGGCGTGAAGATCGCTGCTGTCTTTCAGCTTCTGTATATTTGGTGCAACCCCGGTAGCTAGCCGGATGGGTGCCCTTGCAGTTACAGCAGTATGGAGTAAAACCCGGCATACGTGGCTTATTACAGCCACGGTGAGGGCCTCCACATCGCACGCAACGTGGGGGCACGTAGCAGAAAGGGGAAGAGTGCCCGAAGCCCTGACAGTTGAAACACTGAGCAGGGCCTGGGCGTGGGTCGAATGATCTTACAGTCACCTGGAGGTGAAAAGTGTTTGGAGACCATAGACCTCGAAATTTCTGGTCTTCAACAACTTTACAAGAAAGGAATTCACTGGGTGCTTATTGTCCCCCTTGCCAGCATGAAAACCGACACAGCTGTTGGCGAATAGCCAACAGTAGTCAGTTCCTGCACAATAGTTTTGGAGGAGGTATGGTAGGGAATACCCTGAATGACAATTTTCACCTCACGCTCCTCAGGGAGAGCGAAGGTGTGGAATGAGATGTTCCGCGCTGACAGAAAGTGCTGCAAGTTTATTGTCTTCAATAGAACCACCCATTCTTATGCAGAAACGTATTAACGAGGTAACTACCAGACGCAACTCTTTTAAGCAAGAGAGAGAGAGAGTGTGAGTCAGTGAGAGGGGGCTTGTAAATATACGAGAGTAAATCGCTAGTCAAATTCATGAGAAAAAAATTAATGTAGTAATCGAAAATGCTAGCATTTACATGCAATTGTTTTTGGTTAATTCATCTACAAATTTCGCCACAGTAATAAATTTTAAGACTGTATCCTTTTAAAAAATTATCAAATTAATTAAATAAAAATAATTTAAGTGCACTATATGTAATAATAAAATAATACTGTAAATGACTTACCTGATTTAATGATGTTATACCAGAACCCACAATTGCAGTTTTCACAAACTTCACACAGTAACGTATTCCCGCTACCACCCCTTGTAACTTTGTGATTTACCGCCCCCTGACTGTGCCACCCGTGTTAAAGTGCATACTTTGCACCCATATTTACGAAGGCCCTGGACTTAGGAACAAATGAAGGGCGTTATGACTTCCGAAAATTCCTTTCCGTCCGTCAGCAAAAAGAGCGTTACATCAAGGGTGGATACCAAATTGGGGCACAATATCAAGGTTTATTTTATACTGTTTATATGGGGAATTTGCCGGGGACCGTGAAAAATTAGCTTTACATCAATGGTCACGTTTTATCACAGGGGTGTTATATCGAGGTTCCACTGTATATGGTTTTGGTAAAATTACCTGTTTGCTGTTTCATTGTCTCCCTCAAATCTGCAACCAATACAATCTTAGATTTTCCAGTATATTTTTTGTTTCTTTTTAAATACCACTCATTTTAGAATATAAAACTGATGAAAAGTTACTATTATGATTAAGACAATTTTTGTTAAGTGGACTAAAGCAATGCACATTCTGTAAAACAAAAAAAGTGAAATCTACTGTATGTTCATTAGTGAATCAGTGGAGAATGTTTTCATAGGTTACTCCTGCAAGACCATTCTCAGCTAAAATAATATTTTATTTTTCATTTACTTATAAAAGTTATTACAGTAATTATTATATTGATTTTCCAAGATAAGATCAAGGTCTGCATAAAAAGGTGTTGCAGGCTGCCAGTTGGAAATCACTGATATAGATAATATAATACTATGTTTATGTTCAAATTTTGTTTCTATATGAAACTAATTTTAGTTCTTTTTACAGAGCAATCTGTGATCATACTTTCCAGAACATGGATGAAAGAGAAAGAATTTATAAATTTTCATCTCCAAAAATTTTGAGACTTATAGAAATTATACGTCAATTCAAACCAAAAATGTACCCTACAGAAGAGAGTCAGCCATGTATAGAAGAGTCAAACAGTAAAAATAGTTCTGGCATACAATTGAATAGTGATACAATAGAGACAGTTAATGTAGTAGTTGAAAACGGTAATAGTGCTCCTAAACTGCATCATCAGACAAAATCAAATTCATCTCAACTAAAAAGTGATATTTGTAAAATTAAAAAAGATGTATATAGTGTAAGTAACTGTGTGGATAGTGGATCAACACAATGGATTGCATGTATGAATGGTGACAATATTAATGATGTAAGCTTTAAACAAGAGAACGGTGAATTAAGTGCACATAGGAGAGTGGAGAATGAATGTATGTGTGAAGTGAATAATGAAAGTCTTTCAAATAATTGTATCAAAAATGAAGTCCACATTGAAAGTTTTGAGTTAAATAAAATAAATAAATTAAACGATATTAAGTCAGGTATCGATGTAGATAATTCAATAAAAATTCATATTAACGGCCATAATGGAACCATAAGTGAAGATGAACATTCTGAATCTAACAGTGTACATAATTTAGCAGTTGGAAATTTGATTGTTACCAAAGATAATGATGTGCATGTGACAGCGTTGTTAGAGAACATTGTTAACGAAAACAGTAATTTACATAAGAGGATCTCTCATATAAATATTGAAGAAAGTAAAGAAATAGTAGTTCGCAGTATTACAAATGAAGAATCAAATGAACGAAGTGGGCGATGGAGAGGAAGAGGGAAGAGTTGGAGATTTCAAAGAAGAAATCAGAATCAACAGTTCAACAATCGTATTAATAAAAGTAATTTTCAAGATGATGCTGAGAGTCTGTGTGGAATAATATTCGTAGAAAGCAGATTTACAGCAAAAATACTGTTTCACCTGCTTAATGTAAGTATTAATATAACCTGTTATTTCTCTTCTAGTTTGTAAGCTTGTATTATACAGTATATGGTGACAAAAAAAAATATCGGTATGGAGAACCATACATAACTTCCATGTTCTAACATTTATATTTAAAATCATTTTCGAAATGAAATATAACCATAGAAACTACTTCTTTCTACTTACTGCTTCAGCCTTAACCACAGAACTGTGGTTACTAACATATACCACCTCACGTTATCGCACTCGATTTTCACTGATGATGGAAGTCGATGGCATTGCCGAAACGTCTGGTTTTGTAGAAAACATTGGACTACGGCCAAATATCCCGGGAAGGAATTTTAACAAAAACTACTTCTTTGTTGCCGATAACGTTGTACACATATATATAAAAAATATGCATAAAATTAATGGCTTGTATAAGTTAATGTTTGATCTCCATTAAGTAGTGCTCAAGTTTCCAAAGTTTTAATATTATGATGTCCGTAATTAAAACATCAGAGCAGGTTTAGTGTGTCTGAGGGTACACTGTGGACAAAAATTTTCAACATTTCCTATTGAGCGTTGCTTAGAGTAAAGCTGCAAATCTACACTGTACGTTTCACAGAACAAACACACGGAAAAGAAGGAGCGCTCCGAAGTCACTCATGGACCCTCAGCATCTTGCAGAGGGTTCATTCCCTAAAGACGAAAATTCTGTCTATGAATCGTTCCTCTGTAAACACATGCAGTTACACTGCCCAGCGATCCACAGGAAGCAAATCGCTATCCATGCTGGACAATTTTTCGGCTTGCATGCGTTATGTTGGTGTGGGTTTCGGCACTTTCCATTTAAAAAGCGTGCAAATGTAAGAAAATAAACATGAGTGAGGCCAGAAATAACGTGAATTGTGTGTGTGTGTGTGTGTGTGTGTGTGTTCCCTGCCTTTTTAATGCAGTAATCATAATAATAAAATTAAACGTAAACATTACATAATTGAGATATGCTTGCCTGCCACGAACGATATATTTTCTCTCATACATGATTTACATTAAAATGAAAAAATTATAATTTTATTGCCTGGCAACAAAATTATTTTATTTTTAACAATTACCATTGTTTGAAAAAGTTTAAATGATTTTTCAAGTACTTTACTGTTGTTAAAACGTAAAAGGTTGCAGGTAAACTACCCCTTCTCCTTAACCGATCTTCACCAAAATCAAAAGGCCTTGATATCACTACAATTCAGGGATGTATGCAAAAAATTATTTGATTCTGTTTGAATTTGCAGCTGTTATTGTTTGCCAAAAAATTACCCTTGATAAAAAAACGTGCAGGTAAACTACCCCTTTCCCTTAACCGATCTTCTCCGAAAACAATAGGTCTTGAGTGCTCTAAAATTCAGGGCTGTATGCAAAAAATTATTTGATTCTGTTTGAATTTGCGGCTGTTATCGTTTGCCATACAAAATACCCTTGTTAAAACATAAAACGTTGCAGGTAAACTACCCCTTTCCCTTAACCGATCTTCACCAAAATCAAAAGGCCTTGATATCACTACAATTCAGGGATGTATGCAAAAAATTATTTGATTCTGTTTGAATTTGCAGCTGTTATTGTTTGCCAAAAAATTACCCTTGATAAAAAAACGTGCAGGTAAACTACCCCTTTCCCTTAACCGATCTTCTCCGAAAACAATATGTCTTGAGTGCTCTAAAATTCAGGGCTGTATGCAAAAAATTATTTGATTCTGTTTGAATTTGCGGCTGTTATCGTTTGCCATACAAAATACCCTTGTTAAAACATAAAACGTTGCAGGTAAACTACCCCTTTCCCTTAACCGATCTTCACCAAAAACAATAGGTCTTGAGAACTCTACAATTCAGGGCTGTATGCGAAACATTATTTGATTCTGTTTGAATTTGCGGCTGTTATCGTTTGCCAAAAAAAAATTACCCTTGTTAAAACATAAACCGTTGCAGGTAAACTACCCCTTTCCCTCAACCAATCTTCACCAAAAACAATAGGTCGCGAGTACTCTACAAATCAGGGCTGTATGCAATATGCAGACAATAAAATTATAATTTTTTCATTTTAATGTAAATCATGTATGAGAGAAAATATATTGTTCGTGGCAGGCAAGCATATATCAATTATGTAATGTTTACGTTTCCATTTTATTATTATGATTACCGCAATAAAAAGGCAGGCAACACACACACACATACACACAATTCGTGTTATTTCTGGCCTCACTCATGTTTATTTTCTTACATTTGCACGCTTTTTAAATGGAAAGTGCCGAAACTCACACCAACATAACGCGTGCAAGCCGAAAAAATTTTTCAGTTCTCAAGACCTATTGTTTTTGGTGAAGATCGGTTAAGGGAAAGGGGTAGCTTACCTGCCACGTTTTATGTTTTAACAAGGGTAATTTTTTTCTATGGCAAACGATAACAGCCGCAAATTCAAACAGAATCAAATAATTTTTTGCGTACAGCCCTGATTTGTAGAGTACTCACTACGTATTGTTTTTGGTGAAGATCGGTTGAGGGAAAGGGATAGTTTACTGGCAACGTTTTTTTTTTTATCAAGGGTAATTGTTTTTCTATGGCAAACGATAATACCCGCAAATTCAAACAGAATCAAATAATGTTTCGCATACAGCCCTGAATTACAGAGTTCTCAAGACATACTGTTTTTGGTGAAGATCGGGTAAGGGAAAGGGGTAGTTTACCTGCAACGTTTTATGTTTTAACAATTGTAATATTTTCTATGACGAACGATAACTGCCGCATATTCAAACAGAATCAAATAATTTTTCGCACACATTCCTGAATTGTAGAGATGTCAAGGCCTTTGATTTTGGTGAAGATCGGGTAAGGGAAAGGGGTAGTTTACCTGCAACGTTTTATGTTTTAACAATTGTAATATTTTCTATGACGAACGATAACTGCCGCATATTCAAACAGAATCAAATAATTTTTCGCACACATTCCTGAATTGTAGAGATCTCAAGGCCTTTGATTTTGGTGAAGATCGGTTAAGGGGAAGGGGTAGTTTACCTGCAACCTTTTACATTTTAACAACAGTAAAGTACTTGAAAATTCATTTAAACTTTTTCAAACAATGGTAATTGTTAAAAATAAAATAATTTTGTTGCCAGACAATAAAATTATAATTTTTTCATTTTAATGTAAATCATGTATGAGAGAAAATATATTGTTCGTGGCAGGCAAGCATATATCAATTATGTAATGTTTACGTTTCCATTTTATTATTATGATTATCGCAATAAAAAGGCAGGCAACACACACACACACATACACACAATTCGCGTTATTTCTGGCCTCACTCATGTTTATTTTCTTACATTTGCACGCTTTTTAAATGGAAAGTGCCGAAACTCACACCAACATAACGCGTGCAAGCCGAAAAAATTTGTCAGTTCTCAAGACCTATTGTTTTTGGTGAAGATCGGTTAAGGAAAGGGGTAGCTTACCTGCAACGTTTTATGTTTTAACAAGGGTAATTTTTTTCTATGGCAAAAGATAACAGCCGCAACTTCAAACAGAATCAAATAATTTTTACTTCCATGTTCCTTAAGGAAATGGAAGTATAGTGATGGCAAAAAAAATCGTGTTCGAGATTATTGCAGAATATGATTGTACTACACTCAGAACATGAAAAAAAGTCAGTTTTCGAAAAGTGTGTGTGTGTGTGTGTGTGTGTGTGTGTGTGTGTGTGTGTGTGTGTATAGATTGTTTTCTATGGCAAACGATAACAGCCGCAAATTCAAACAGAATCAAATAATTTTTTGCATACAGCCCTGATTTGTAGAGTACTCGCGACCTATTGTTTTTGGTGAAGATCGGTTGAGGGAAAGGGGTAGTTTACCTGCAACGGTTTTTTTTATCAAGGGTAATTTTGTTTGTTTGGCAAACGATAACAGCCGCAAATACAAACAGAATCAAATAATGTTTCGCATACAGCCCTGAATTGCAGAGTTCTCAAGACCTATCGTTTTTGGTGAAGATCGGTTAAGGGAAAGGGGTAGTTTACCTGCAACGGTTTTTTATCAAGGGTAATTATTTACTTTTTCTATGGTAAACGATAACAGCCGCAAATTCAAACAGAATCAAATGATGTTTTGCATACAGCCCTGTATTGTAGAGTTCTCAATACCTATTGGTGTTGGTGAAGATCGGTTAAGGGAAAGGGGTAGTTTACCTGCAACGTTTTATGTTTTAACAAGGGTATTTTCTATGGCAAACGATAACAGCCGCAAATTCAAACATAATCAAATACGTTTTTGCATACAGCCCTGATTTCTTGAGTACTAAAGACCTATTGTTTTTGGTGAAGATTGTTTAAGGGAAAGGGGTAGTTTACCTGCCACGTTTTTTGTTTTATCAAGGGTATTTTGTATGGCAAACGATAACAGCCGCAAATTCAAACAAAATCATATAATATTTTGCACACAGCCCTGAATTGCAGAGTTCTCAAGACCTATCGTTTTTGGTGAAGATCGGTTAAGGGAAAGGGGTAGTTTACCTGCAACGGTTTTTTATCAAGGGTAATTGTTTACTTTTTCTATGGTAAACGATAACAGCCGCAAATTCAAACAGAATCAAATGATGTTTTGCATACAGCCCTGTATTGTAGAGTTCTCAATACCTATTGGTGTTGGTGAAGATCGGTTAAGGGAAAAGGGTAGTTTACCTGCAACGTTTTATGTTTTAACAAGGGTTATTTTTTATATGAGGAAAGATAACTGCCGTAAATTCAAACAGAATCAACTAGGTTTTTGCATACCTTTTTGAACTAAAGAGAACTCAAGGTCTGTTGATTTTGTTGAAGATCGGTTAAGGGAAGGTGTAGTTTATCAGCAACGTTTTATGTTTTAAAAAGGGTAATTTTTTTATGACGAACGATAACTGCCGAAAATTCAGTGAGAATCAAATAATTTTTTGCACTCTTGTGTCGTTACTCACTTTTTGCACTTATATTTACTACATTCCACTCTTCATAAAATAATACTTACCGCTGCCAGAATTTCACTTACCGTCATGGTCCCCGTAAAACTTATCTTTTGAAAACTGCCCAAGGTCGCCACGATATTTTTCTAAAAGGTAAAATATCGAAAACTTATACACTCTTGCCCTTATAAAAAATCCCGCGATCTGACTGTAATAAAAATTCAGAAAACCCCCGATCTCGTTAGACGAATTTTTAACATAGAAATGAGGAAGTGGCAACGACGAAATAACTTAGACTAACACATTGTTTTGTAGTGACTGAATAGTTTTAATTACTGAAAAAACGTTTTAATTATTAGAACAAGGATGCTAAAGAACAAATGTTGAAATATATTCCTAGGTATCATATTTAAATATTCTTAACTATAAGGCAGCCCATTCTGCTTACGCACACTTTCACACCATACTTTACCCTTATTTATTATATTTTACAAACTCCTTTATTGTTTTACAACTGTTCACTAAACGCGTTGCCGGCCGAACACGTGTTTTGTCCCGATTCGATTCCAATGTCCGTAATTTAACTATTTGCGATTCGCACTTGCAACAATTTTGTAACTGAGATGCGTTGATTATCTCCTCGGGTCCCGGTCGGTCTTCTTGAATTAATTACATTCTCCGAAAACCCGACCAACCGGGCCCGAAACAAAATATAATCGTCTGTAGCGGTACTCTGTACCTCGTGGACTATATGGCGTCTCTGCTTAATGTCGACCGTTCCGTCACGGTGAACGTAACAGGTACATGTACCTGTTCCTGGAGGGAAGCTGGTTCTCTACTGCCACGATGTTTTCGTCGTCGCTCATTGCTCATATGCTGGTGTGTAACCATTTTATATATGGAATGGAGCTGATATATGTGTGTGACCAGCGGCCGATATTGGACTTGACTATGCTGATGTCACCAACAGTAGGCGGAGTTTAATGCGACTTCCGGGAGGTCTTAGAGAAGACGATGAATATTTTTACGCTCTGGCCATCTTGAGTTTTTAGTCGAGAGCGTCCTTTGAGCGCGTGCAGGTGTAGTTGCGCTTGAGCGTTGACACACATGTACAGAGTTCTTAGAATTTTGGTGGAGGTGCGAATTCCTCTGCCGTGTTACACCACTGAAATTGCGCATCGCCTTTGTTCCAAACGCTGTTTCTCAACATCGTGCTGTTGCTTGGAAAATAACGTTGCAATGCGTTCTATTATAACGGAATGAATTTTGTTACCCAATAATTTTCACAACTTCTTTTTACAAGCCCGCACCAAAATGAAAGAAATAAAAATGTACTTGCCCCATACGGTAAAAATAAAAACACCCAAAAATTGACCCGCTACAATACCCCCTCGATGAGAATTCTGCTGTCCACGACAGAAGAAATCTCATCGATAACCCCAAAGAGGACCGGTGAGGAACTGGTGCCAACAAACCCCTGATTCTTACTCTCATGGGTACATGACCCCCCTGGCTCAGCGACTATGGACTCATCTGAACGAGATCACTGGACTTCTCCGTAAGAGATCCCAACACCGAGAAATCGAACAGACTCGCACCACGGCGCACCTCGCCTTTTAACATGCTACCCCCAAAAATCCTCAATCCCTGGCTAAACTTATCCCAGCTCCTCCGCCGATATGGTTCCCCTTTTTGCAAGCTGGGCTGCCTTTAGCAGATACTGGGCTCACACACACTAACATTACATATTACCATAACACATTAAAAATAAAAACTTCCTTTTAAAATCTATTATAAATTTAAAAAATTCAAAATTCAAAAAAAATAATCTTTTATCAAAAAATTCTCTTCCTCTTTTTCTCTTTTTTTTTTCTTTAACATGACTTAACCTAGACATTTCTACGAATATAAACATATCCTTACTCTACCAATATAATGCAATACAATAAAAGAAACATGGTTAATGTACTCATAATAAAAAAAATCATCTACAATATCCATTCGCTGGCAGGCGAAAAATCAAGTTTTTTTTTTTTTTTTTTTTTTCAAAAAAATTTAAAATTTTCAAAAATTTTAAAATAAAAAAATTAAATTTATTCATTAAAATTTTTTATTAAATTTATTTATTAAATAACATATTTATTAAAGTTATTCAAACATTGGTTTGAATTAATCAAACAAACAAATTAAAATTGGCTTCCTACTATACAAGCTTAGTAGGTGTATGACCTCATCAGCTGATCGTAACTAGGTCAAGTCCAAAACCCAAGGTCAAGTCCAAAATCATATGTTATGTATGATTTCTGAAAACACCTTGAACATCTGTAATATCCTAACTTGAAATACAAAACATAGTAACATAAAATATTTAAAATAAACAAAATATTAATATAATAATCAAGTTGACATTTAAATTATTTAAAATAAACAATTCTTGACTTTACATTATTTTCAAATTTTATCAAAATTCTGTCACTGGTTAAAAAAAAAATAAACAATTGTATATTCTTTATCATGAATCTCTCTTTCTTTTCAACAATCTTACTTTAATCTACTGTGGGTGATGTAATTTATTTATTCTCGTTTTTCTGTATTAGATCTGTATACCTATATAAACTTTCTCCCTCTGACTCTCATATTCATCAACTTCAACTCCCATGACACCCATCTCTACCAAAATATCTACTAATCAAGACACTCTAAGCCCCACTTATCATTTAACACAAAACGCCGCCTTCTCTACATATACAATACTCTCCAACCCTTTGTACATAGGATACGTGTTTCCCCTACCCAAAAAACTCAATTCCCTTATTTGGCGGCCCGGATTCTACCTAAGGCGGCCCCTTCCCCACTAAAAGCTAACCCTATCCCGTCCCAACCCTTGTTGCGGACTCCTACATGACACTACCCCCTAATACAAAATTGCCATCCCCAAAATTCTCAATCTCATTACATTACTACAAATACACAAAATAACCTCATTAACTATAAAAACAACAATATGTCACTCAAAATCTACATAAAGTCTCCATTACCACTGTGTCAATATCAATACTTCACAAAACTCTGTTATATTACATTAACTCAAAAACAACATTACATCATATTCATCTCTGTCATTTCACCTTCAACTTTTAATTCAAATTGGACAGGTCTACGTGTCCCATAAAACATTTATCACCCATGAATTATCTTTTATTAACATGCATAAATTATTGTTATCTTATTTCTCATATTCCTTTTATCTTTACTTCAAAATATCTGTAATACGTTAAACATTAATTACTTGTAACATTTACAAACCAATATACCAGTGACGTTATTGCTGATCAGCTGATCCTCCTAACACAATGAAAATACATCTTAAAATTGAACAAATTACATGGAATATACATATTTATTTTTATTTATTCTCCCTTCTCACCTCACTGTTTCCAATTTCTCTGATTCTGGTTATTTATGTTAGCCTGCCAGACGATTTACTTATTGGCTTAGGAAAAAACATGCACACATCATGAAATTAACTATTTTTATCAATGCTTATCTAACAGACAACAATAAAATAATACACTTAAAATTATAGCATGAACACCTTATTTTTAAATATCTGAGCAGCTAATTACCTGAACAGAGCACAAGCAGTTTTATTTGAATTAAACTTTGAATAAGCAAAACTTTTATGTCATAAGCTTTAAATTCGTGACTCCTTTGCGTCACCTCCCAGCCACACACACTATTTCAGATTATGTTGGACTGTGGCGCCCATTCGCTTCCACAGAGACGGTATATTTTGGAGCAGGGTTTTACCTCTCCGTGTCTCTGCTTCCGCTGTTAAGTTTTAAAGTAGTGAACATCATCATGTTCTTGTTATAAAATCATACACCCTTAAAAACGGATCTGCCACCTGTCTATGCCACCCCCAAGCGGGCAGAGTGGCAGCCGCTGTTCCATAGTTTCCGGGAGATTTCCTCTAATTGTCCCCCCATTTAATTTCAAATATATACCAATTTCAAGTCAGCTATGGTCAAGGGACTTGGTATGACCATAGCTGGCCGCTAGCCAAAACTACGGTTAGTGCTGGTAAGGCAGTAACCGCCCGAAAAGTCGAGGAAATCTAAACTTTTATTTCACTGCCTGTTTCACATCAGTCTCATTATGTGCGACACGTTATTTAGTAATGTGTGTAAGATTTTTTTTTTTTTACACGGATAAGGTGTGCCGCACATTTATCGCCAGTTTGGCCTCCGATGGAGGTAACACTCACTGCTACCCCCAACCCTTTTCGCTACTTGTGAGAGCACAGGCCACCCCCACAATAGCCACATAATAACTAATTACAATTGACAACTAATTAAAATTTGTATATATATTATCATATAATATTTGCATCAACACTCATTTAACCCATTCATAACCTTTTACCGTTTAACTTTCTTGAAATTTTCAAACCTTATTATTAATAATCATTATATCATTTTTCAATTATTATTAAAATTTTTTAATTATCTTTATTAAAAACAATTATTGCATTAACACCTCAATCACACCTGTAAACATTTTTATTCTACATGATTATAAAATTTTCATACTTACACTCCATTCAACACGATATACCCACAAAACATAATCACTACCATCTCTGAAACATTTTACACAAAATTAGTTTAAATTAAATAATTTATCATTCATTTCCAAATTTCCATCTCGTCATTCAGAAAAAATTAATTACTTAACATTTACATAATCAATTAAAATATTTAAAATATATCAAATTATTTTAATTAAATTAATTATTAACAATATAGAATTCATTACCATCCGAACAATTATAATTCTCTGATTACTTGTTTTTCAAAATTAATTTGGTTTATTTATTTAAATTGCAAGTATTTCAATATTATTATCACAACAATCGTCTTACATACACACATATAAATTCACTAGATTTTATTTACAACTCTTGTTAATTATTATTCCATTTTTTCCACACTTCTGTCCAAATCTGCCATGTCAAACAACCATAAAACATAATGTTTAATTGTCTTTTATTGTTTTACAGTCTACCCTCCATCGTCAAAGATTAATCTTGGTTCTAAATAACACTTTTCAATTATATTGACACACATATTGTTGTCTTGTGTGTCATAACCAAACAATTTCAATTTATCCGTTATACCATAATAATCATTCACCAAGTCTACGTTAAGTATTTCTGTTAAATCTCCGTCAGTAAATATTTCCAATATCGGGTTAGTTACTTTTTCATCAATTAAATTATTCTTGTTTAAATACACTTCTAATATTTCTTTCAACTCATCATAATCTCTCTTTAAATTATATACTTCTATCTCTCTCTCAACACACAATTCTCTATTTAAATCTCTCTCATCATAACACCATCTCATATCTTCAATATTACTCCAGACAGAGGGTATAAACTTATACAAATAAAATAAACTCAAATCTTCTACTAACACGGGACCCTTGCCCTTCAAAAACACTTGTGACCACATTAACTCATCATAGATAATAAAAGGAAAATTTCCCCTCTGTCCCCACTCTATTACAACATTTTTTCTCTCTCTCTCTAACTCACTGACACACATTAACATCTCATAATCACTGCATTCTACACTTTCATTAGTACTCTCATTATTTATTTTTACCGTATCACTTTCTGATACCAATTTCTCAAACACATTAATATTCTCAGTATTATGTACATTATTTGTTAACTCTTTATCTGGCATTACATTTTTGTATTTGTCATTACAAGTTTCATTTGTATTATCTTTCTCTGTCCTCATCACACGTACTCCCATTCGCTCAACACTCTGTTCTAACTTATTCAAATTAGATCTTATTATTTCGTTAGTACTTTCTACACATTTACTCATTTCTTGTATTTCATTTTTTAACTCTTTATTCTGATTTTTTAACTCGTCAAATTTATTATTTTGTACTTCTAATTTGGTGTCAAAGTCATTGCTCAATTTAATTTGTTCATCTAACTTTACATCAAACTTATTGAAACTGGTACAAAGAAATTGGATCATTTTCATTATATCTTGACCTTCAGATTTTTTAATCAGGACTGGTGTCGACTGACTTTCTGTTTTATTGTCAGTGAAGCTGACTTCACCATTATTATTTTTACTTTCTCTATTCGATTTTGGGGTCGTTTGGATCCCCGAATCATCTGTATTATTTGATTCATTTATACTACTTGTGTTCAAAGTTTTGTCGCCTTGACCTACATTCGGCGTTGAGTGTACTTCAAAACTATTCACAACAGCTGATTCATTTAATTCAGCTATTTCGCTTATCACAGTCGAGTCGGACAAATCGACTCCGTTCTCTGTTGTATTTTCCATTATTCTTATTTTTAGGTATTTATTCTGTTTCTTATGTGAACAAATATTCTTTACTTACTTAGCGTAACTTAACTTTACATAAGTACCTTTTGCGTATTCTCACGCAACCTCCAAATTACGATTGCATCCCATTTATAGGTATGGAATTTATTTTATTAAATTCGTCCCTGTTCGGGCGCCAATGAAACGTTCTATATCTTTTAAATGATATCGTATTAATTTAAAATCAATGTTAATCCACTCCTACTTACCATTGCGTGGCTTCAAGGTTGCGTCATACGTATGTTTGGGATGCAGACGTAATTTCTTAAGGTTGTGAGAATAATTTGCACAACACATTTATATGAAGAGAATTTCCATTTAATGTTTTACTGTTACTTTAGTGAAATTAAGAACATACATTTAGTAAATACATGTTTCAGGTGTTGTGCAACACGTGACTCTGTTGTAATATGACTTACAATCTACGGCTTACCTTATTTTTTCTAGGACACAAACATAAAATGCAAACACAAATATACACAGAAAGCCGCCCAGCTTTGCCACACTCACATTTATACCAAACTAAAAACCCCTTCACATTTTATACAAATCAGAAGCCCCCTAACACATCTTCATATAATAAAGCCCCCACATCGACCACGCGGTCATCGCGCCCGTACTAAGTCCCCGTTCAAATGTCCGAAAGATATACGAAACTATTCACTCTTTTAAGCTCACTCCTGACTGTTGATAATCTCTTATTATACTGTTGATTACATTTCAAATGTTAACGGTGAGGTCGGCCGATGTAGTTACATTTTGTGAAATAAAATTTTAACCAGACCGCAAGCGGTCGGTAGGAGAGACACACTGGGCAGAAGTTGGTTCTCTATTCCCTCTCCACAGTTTTCAATACGGGAATTCACTGCCTTGGGCGTCGTCGCCGAAGCTTCGGCCCATGCTATGCATGTTGTTTTTTGAGTCAATGTCGCATATGATCTTCTGTAGGCATTGGCTGACGTCATTTAAGTGGGCTGGACGTTTAAGTGAAGCCAAAGGAACGATGAATAATTTTACGCTTTAGCCATCTTGTTTTTTAGTCGAGAGCGTCCTTTGAGCTCGTGCGGGTGTAGTTGCGCTTGAGCGTTGACACACATGTACAGAGTTCTTAGAATTTTGGTGGAGGTGCGAATTCCTCTGCCGCGTTACTCAACAACAACCTGCGTCTTATTGCTTTGTTTCACTGTTCTGTTACACTGACTGTTATACGTTGCACAATAATACAGTTATTTCACCATATTTTATAAGGCTCCCGACCGAAAATGAAATGAATACAAATTATATAATTGCCCCAAACAATTAAAATAAAACACCCAAAAATTGACCCGCTACACTCTTTCCTGAGTTGCAGAGAGCTCAAGGTCTATTGATTTTGGTGAAGATCAGTTAAGGGAAAGGGGTAGTTTACCTGCAACATTTTATGTTGTAACAAGAGAAATGTTTCCATGACGAACGATAACTGCCGCACATTCAAACAGAATCAAATATTTTTTGAATGCTTCCCTGAATTGTAGAGGACGGAAGGTCTGTTGATTTTGGAGAAGTTCGGTTAAGAGAAAGGGGTAGTTTACCTGAAACATTTTATGATTTAACAAGAGTAAAGTACTTAATTTTTATAAATAAAGTATCCTGATAAGAAGCTCATAGTAATCCACTGTAGAAACGTAGGTGAAATATCTATAAATGAAGAAGTTAGGTGAACGGGGTGGGGGTAATTTTCTATTATTAAAAATTTTAGTTGAAGGTGGAGGGAAGAATTTTTTGTATGTGTACTACGTTATCGGCAACAAAGAAGTAGTTTGTTGTTAAAATTGCTTCCCGGGCTCTTTAGCCGTAGTCCAATGTTTTCTGCAAAACCAGACTTTTCGGCAGTGCCATCGACTGCCATCATCGGTGAAAATCGAGTGCGAAAACGTGAGGTGGTATACGTCAGTGACCAGAGTACTGTGGTTAATGCTGAAGCAATAAGTAGAAGGACGTAGTTTCTATGGAAATATTTCATTTCGAATATGATTTTAAATATAAATCTTAGAACATGGAAGTCATGTATGGTTCTCCATACCGATATTTTTCTATGGCAAGCTATAACAGCCGCAAATTCAAACAGAATCAACTACTCTTTTGCATACAGCCCTGAATTATAGTGTTCTCAAGACCTGTTGGTTTTGGTCAAGATCGGTTAAGGGAAAGGGGTAGTTTACCTGCAGCATTTTATATTTTAACAAGGGTATTTTCTATGGCAGACGATAAAAGCCGCAAATGTATAAACAGAATCAAATAATGTTTTGCATACAGCCATGAAGTGTAGAGTTCTCAAGACCTTTTGATTTTGGTGAAGATCGGTTAAGGGAAAGAGGTAGTTTACCTGCAACATTTTATGATGTAACAAGAGAAATGTTTTCATGACGAACGATACTGCCGTAAATTCAACAGAATCAAATAATTTTTTACATATGTGCCTGAGTTGTAGGGGACTCAAGGCCTATTGATTTTGGTGAAGATCGGTTAGGGGGAAAGGGTAGTTTACCTGAAACATTTTTTGTTGTAACAAGAGTAAAGAACTTTGATAAATAAAGTATCCTGATAAGAAGATCTTAATAATCCACTGTAGAAACGTAGATGAAATATCTATAAATGAAGAGGCTAGTTGAACGGGGTGGGGGTAATTTTCTATAAATGAAAATTATAGTTGAAGGGGGAGGTGATAATTTTTACTTCCATGTTCCTTAAGGAAATGGAAGTATGGTGATGGCAAAAAAAATCGTGTTCGAGATTATTGCAGATTCTGATTGTACTACACTCAAAACATGAAAAAAAGTCGTTTTTCGAAAAAAGTGTGTGTGTGTCTGTAAATTTTTTTTCTATGGCAAACGATAACAGCCGCAAATTCAAACAGAATCTAATAATTTTTTGCGTACAGCCCTGATTTGTAGAGTACTCACTACGTATTGTTTTTGGTGAAGATCGGTTGAGAGAAAGGGGTAGTTTACTGGCTACGTTTTTTACTTCCATATTCCTTAAGGAATGGAAGTATGGTGATGGCAAAAAAAATCGTGTTCGAGATTATTGCAGATTCTGATTCTACTACACTCAAAACATGAAAAAAAGTCATTTTCTGAAAAGTGTCTGTGTGTGTGTCTGTCTGTCTGTGTGTCTGTCTGTCTGTGTGTCTGTGTGTCTTAGATTTTTTTCAATGGCAAACGATAACTGCCGCAAATTCAAACAGAATCAAATAATTTTTTGCATGCAGCCCTGATTTGCAGAGTACTCGCGACCTATTGTTTTTGGTGAAGATCGGTTGAGGGAAAGGTGTAGTTTACCTGCAACGGTTTTTTTTTAGCAAGGGTAATTTTGTTTGTTTGGCAAACGATAACAGCCGCAAATTCAAACAGAATCAAATAATGTTTCGCATACAGCCCTGAATTGTAGAGTTCTCAAGATCTGTTGATTTTGGTGAAGATCGGTTAAGGGAAAGGGGTAGTTTACCTGTAACGTTTTATGTTTTAACAAGGGTATTTCCTATGGCAAACGATAACAGCCGCAAATTCAAACAGAATCAAAAGATTATTTGCATACAGCCCTAAATTGTAGAGTTCTCAAGACCTATTGTTTTTGGTGAAGTTCGGTTGAGGGAAAGGGGTAGTTTACCTGCAACATTTTTTTAACAAGGGTATTTTCTATGGCAAACGATAACAGCCGTAAATTCAAACAGAATCAAATAATGTTTTGCATACAGCCCTGATTTGTAGAGTACTCAAGGCCTATTGTTTTTGGTGAAGATCGGTTAAGGGAAAGGGGTAGTTTACCTGTAACGTTTTATGTTTTAACAAGGGTATTTCCTATGGCAAACGATAACAGCCGCAAATTCAAACAGAATCAAAAGATTATTTGCATACAGCCCTAAATTGTAGAGTTCTCAAGACCTATTGTTTTTGGTGAAGATCGGTTAAGGGGAAGGGGTAGTTTACCTGCAACGTTTTTTTATCAAGCGTATTTTCTATGGCAAACGATAACAGCCGCAAATTCAAACAGAATCAAATAATTTTTTGCATACGTCCCTGAATTGTAGAGGTCTCAATGACTTTCGATTTTGGTGAAGATCGGTTAAGGGGAAGGGGTAGTTTACCTGCAACTTTTTACGTTTTAACAAGAGTAAAGTACTTGAAAATTTATTTAAACTTTTTGAAACAATGGTAACTGTTAAAAATAAAATAATTTTGTTGCCAGGCAATAAAATTATAATTTTTTCATTTTAATGTAAATCATGTATAAAAGAAAATATATCGCGCTTGGCAGGCGATATTAAGATTTAAATATAAATCTTAGAATATGGAAGTCATGTATGGTTCTCCATACCGATATTTTTTTTTTATCAAGGGTAATTGTTTTTCTATGGCAAACGATAACACCCACAAATTCAAACAGAATCAAATAATGTTTCGCATACAGCCCTGAATTACAGCATTCTCAAGACGTACTGTTTTTGGTGAAGATCGGTTAAGGGAAAGGGGTAGTTTACCTGCAACGTTTTATGTTTTAACAAGGGTAATTTTTTCTATGACGAACGATAACTGCCGCATATTCAAACAGAAGCAAATAATTTTTTGCACACATCCCTGAATTGTAGAGATCTCAAGGCCTTTTGATTTTGGTGAAGATCGGTTAAGGAGAAGGGGTAGTTTACCTGCAACCTTTTACGTTTTAACAACAGTAAAGTACTTGAAAATTCATTTAAACTTTTTCAAACAATGGTAATTGTTAAAAATAAAATAATTTTGTTGCCAGACAATAAAATTATAATTTTTTCATTTTAATGTAAATCATGTATGAGAGAAAATATATTGTTCGTGGCAGGCAAGCATATATCAATTATGTAATGTTTACGTTTTCATTTTATTATTATGATTACCGCAATAAAAAGGCAGGCAACACACACACACATACACACAATTCGCGTTATTTCTGGCCTCACTCATGTTTATTTTCTTACATTTGCATGCTTTTTAAATGGAAAGTGCCGAAACTCACACCAACATAACGCGTGCAAGCCGAAAAAATTTTTCAGTTCTCAAGACCTATTGTTTTTGGTGAAGATCGGTTAAGGGAAAGGGGTAGCTTACCTGCAACGTTTTATGTTTTAACAAGGGTAATTTTTTTCTATGGCAAACGATAACATCCGCAACTTCAAACAGAATCAAATAATTTTTACTTCCATGTTCCTTAAGGAAATGGAAGTATGGTGATGGCAAAAAAAATCGTGTTCGAGATTATTGCAGAATATGATTGTACTACACTCAGAACATGAAAAAAAGTCATTTTTCGAAAAGTGTGTGTGTGTGTGTGTGTGTGTGTGTGTGTGTGTGTGTGTGTGTGTGTGTGTGTGTGTGTGTGTGTGTGTGTGTGTGTAGATTTTTTCTATGGCAAACGAGAACAGCCGCAAATTCAAACAGAATCAAATAATTTTTTGCATATAGCCCTGATTTGTAGAGTACTCGCGACCTATTGTTTTTGGTGAAGATCGGTTGAGGGAAAGTGGTAGTTTACCTGCAGCGGTTTTTTTATCAAGGGTAATTTTGTTTGTTTGGCAAACGGTAACAGCCGCAAATACAAACAGAATCAAATAATGTTTCGCATACAGCCTGAATTGTAGGGTTCTCAAGATCTGTTGATTTTGGTAAAGTTCGGTTAAGGGAAAGGGGTAGTTTACCTGCAACGTTTTATGTTTTAACAAGGGTATTTTATATGGCAAACGATAACAGCCGCAAATTCAAACATAATCAAATACGTTTTTGCATACACCCCTGATTTCTTGAGTACTAAAGACCTATTGTTTTTGGTGAAGATCGTTTAAGGGAAAGGGGTAGTTTACCTGCCACGTTTTTTGTTTTATCAAGGGTATTTTGTATGGCAAACGATAACAGCCGCAAATTCAAACAAAATCATATAATATTTTGCATACAGCCCTGAATTGCAGAGTTCTCAAGACCTATCGTTTTTGGTGAAGATCGGTTAAGGGAAAGGGGTAGTTTACCTGCAACGGTTTTTTATCAAGGGTAATTGTTTACTTTTTCTATGGTAAACGATAACAGCCGCAAATTCAAACAGAATCAAATGATGTTTTGCATACAGCCCTGTATTGTAGAGTTCTCAATACCTATTGGTGTTGGTGAAGATCGGTTAAGGGAAAGGGGTAGTTTACCTGCAACGTTTTATGTTTTAAAAGGGTATTTTCTATGGAAAACGATAAGAGCCGCAAATTCAAACAGAATCAAATACGTTTTTACATACAGCCCTGTTTTGATGAGTACTAAAGACCTATTGTTTTTGGTGAAGATAGGTTAAGGGAACGGGGTAGTTTACCAGCAACGTTTTATGTTTTAACAAGGGTATTATTTCTGTGACGAACGATAACTGCCGTAAATTCAAAGAGAATCAATTAATGTTTTGCATACAGCCCTGAATTGTAGAGTTCTCAAGACCTATTGTTATTGGTGAAGATCTGTTAATGGAATAGGGTAGTTTACCAGCAACGTTTTATGTTTTATCAAGGGTGTTTTCTACAGTACTGTGGTTAAGGCTGAATCAATAAGTAGAAAGACGTAGTTTCTATGGAAATATTTCATTTCGAATATGATTTTAAATATAAATCTTAGAACATGGAAGTCATATATGGTTCTTCATACCGATCTTTTACTTCCATGTTCCTTAAGGAAATGGAAGTATGGTGATGGCAAAAAAAATCGTGTTCGAGATTATTGCAGATTCTGATTGTACTACACTCAAAACATGAAAAAAAGTCATTTTTCAAAAAGTGTCTGTGTGTCTGTCTGTCTGTAGATTTTTTTTCTATGGCAAATGATAACAGCCGCAAATTCAAACAGAATCAAATAATTTTTTGCATACAGTCCTGATTTGTAGAGTACTCAAGACCTATTGTTTTTGGTGAAGATCGGTTAAGGGAAAGGGGTAGTTTACCTGCAACGTTTTATGTTTTAAAAGGGTATTACTTCCATATTCCTTAAGGAATGGAAGTATGGTGATGGCAAAAAAAATCGTGTTCGAGATTATTGCAGATTCTAATTCTACTACACTCAAAACATGAAAAAAAGTCGTTTTCCGAAAAGTGTCTGTGTCTGTAATTTTGTTTGTTTGGCAAACAATAACTGCCGCAAATTCAAACAGAATCAAATAATTTTTTGCATACAGCCCTGATTTGCAGAGTACTCGCGACCTATTGTTTTTGGTGAAGATCGGTTGAGGGAAAGGGGTAGTTTACCTGCAACAGTTTTTTTTTAGCAAGGGTAATTTTGTTTGTTTGGCAAACGATAACAGCCGCAAATTCAAACAGAATCAAATAATGTTTCGCCTACAGCCCTGAATTGTAGAGTTCTCAAGATCTGTTGATTTTGGTGAAGATCGGTTAAGGGAAAGGGGTAGTTTACCTGTAATGTTTTATGTTTTAACAAGGGTATTTCCTATGGCAAACGATAACAGCTGCAAATTCAAACAGAATCAAAAGATTATTTGCATACAGCCCTATATTGTAGAGTTCTCAAGACCTATTGTTTTTGGTGAAGATCGGTTGAGGGAAAGGGGTAGTTTACCTGCAATGTTTTTTTAACAAGGGTATTTTCTATGGCAAACGATAACAGCCGCAAATTCAAACAGAATCAAATAATGTTTTACATACAGCCCTGATTTGTAGAGTACTCAAGACCTATTGTTTTTGGTGAAGATCGGTTAAGGGGAAGGGGTAGTTTACCAGCAACGTTTTTTTATCAAGCGTATTTTCTATGGCAAACGATAACAGCCGCAAATTCAAACAGAATCAAATAATTTTTTGCATACAGGCCTGATTTGCAGAGTACTCGCGACCTATTGTTTTTGGTGAAGATCGGTTGATGGAAAGGTGTAGTTTACCTGCAACGGTTTTTCTTTAGCAAGGGTAATTTTGTTTGTTTGGCAAACGATAACAGCCGCAAATTCAAACAGAATCAAATAATGTTTCGCATACAGCCCTAAATTGTAGAGTTCTCAAGGTCTGTTGAGTTTGGTGAAGATCGGTTAAGGGGAAGGGGTAGTTTACCTGTAACGTTTTATGTTTTAAGAAGGGTATTTCCTATGGCAAACGATAACAGCCGCAAATTCAAACAGAATCAAAAGATTATTTGCATACAGCCCTAAATTGTAGAGTTCTCAGACCTATTGTTTTTGGTGAAGATCGGTTGAGGGAAAGGGGTAGTTTACCTGCAACGTTTTTTTAACAAGGGTATTTTCTATGGCAAACGATAGCAGCCGCAAATTCAAACAGAATCAAATAATGTTTTGCATACAGCCCTGATTTGTAGAGTACTCAAGACTATTGTTTTTGGTGAAGATCGGTTAAGGGGAAGGGGTAGTTTACCTGCAACGTTTTTTTATCAAGCGTATTTTCTATGGCAAACAATAACAGCCGCAAATTCAAACAGAATCAAATAATTTTTTGCATACGTCCCTGAATTGTAGAGGTCTCAAGACTTTCGATTTTGGTGAAGATCGGTTAAGGGGAAGGGGTAGTTTACCTGCAACCTTTTACGTTTTAACAAGAGTAAATTACTTGAAAATTTATTTAAACTTTTTGAAACAATGGTAATTGTTAAAAATAAAATAATTTTGTTGCCAGACAATAAAATTATAATTTTTTCATTTTAATGTAATATAATATTTTTCATTTAATACAGCAATAAAAAGGCAGGTAAGACACAGCCTGGCTGTTTGGCTGAAAATGATTTTAAATATAAATCTTAGAATATGGAAGTCATGTATGGTTCTCCATACCGATATTTTTTTATGGCAAAAGATAAGAGTTGCAAATTCAAACAAAATCAAATAATGTTTTGCACACAGCTCTGATTTGTAGAGTACTCAAGACCTATTGATTTTGATGAAGATCGGTTAAGGGAAAGGGGTAGTTTACTTGCAACGGTTTTTTAAATCAACGGTAATTTTTTTCTATGGCAAACTATAACAGCCGCAAATTCAAACAGAATCAACTACTATTTTGCATACAGCCCTGAATTATAGAGTTCTCAAGACCTGTTGGTATTGGTCAAGATCGGTTAAGGGAAAGAGGTAGTTTACCCGCAACATTTTATGATGTAACAAGAGAAATGTTTTCATGACGAATGATACTGCCGTAAATTCAACAGAATCAAATTATTTTTTACATATGTGCCTGAGTTGTAGGGGACTCAAGGCCTATTGATTTTGGTGAAGATCGGTTAGGGGGAAAGGGTAGTTTACCTGAAACATTTTTTGTTGTAACAAGAGTAAAGAACTTTGATAAATAAAGTATCCTGATGAGAAGATCTTAATAATCCACTGTAGAAACGTAGATGAAATATCTATAAATTAAGAGGCTAGTTGAACGGGGTGGGGGTAATTTTCTATAAATTGAAATTATAGTTGAAGGGGGAGGTGATAATTTTTACTTCCATGTTCCTTAAGGAAATGGAAGTATGGTGATGGCAAAAAAAAATCGTGTTCGAGATTATTGCAGATTCTGATTGTACTACACTCAAAACATGAAAAAAAGTCGTTTTTCGAAAAAAGTCTGTGTGTCTGTAGATTTTTTTCTATGGCAAACGATAACAGCCGCAAATTCAAACAGAATCAAATAATGTTTTGCATACAACCCTGATTTGTAGAGATCTCAAGGCCTTTTGATTTTGGTGAAGATCGGTTAAGGGGAAGGGGTAGTTTACCTGCAACCTTTTACGTTTTAACAACAGTAAAGTACTTGAAAATTCATTTAAACTTTTTCAAACAATGGTAATTGTTAAAAATAAAATAATTTTGTTGCCAGGCAATAAAATTATAATTTTTTCATTTTAATGTAAATCATGTATGAGAGAAAATATATCGTTCGTGGCAGGCAAGCATATATCAATTATGTAATGTTTACGTTTCCATTTTATTATTATGATTACCGCAATAAAAAGGGAGGCAACACACACACACACACACACATACACACAATTCGCGTTATTTCTGGCCTCACTCATGTTTATTTTCTTACATTTGCACGCTTTTTAAATGGAAAGTGCCGAAACTCACACCAACATAACGCGTGCAAGCCAAAAAAATTTTTCAGTTCTCAAGACCTATTGTTTTTGGTGAAGATCGGTTAAGGGAAAGGGGTAGCTTACCTGCAACGTTTTATGTTTTAACAAGGGTAATTTTTTTCTATGGCAAACGATAACAGCCGCAACTTCAAACAGAATCAAATATTTTTTTGCATGCTTCCCTGAATTGTAGAGGACGGAAGGTCTGTTGATTTTGGAGAAGATCGGTTAAGAGAAAGGGGTAGTTTACCTGAAACATTTTTTGTTGTAACAAGAGTAAAGTACTTAATTTTGATAAATAAAATATCCTGATAAGAAAAACTTAATAATCCACTGTAGAAACGTAGATGAAATATCTATAAATGAAGAGGTAGTTGAACGGAGTGGGGGTAATTTTCTGTAAATGAAAATTATAATTGAAGGGGGAGGGGATAATTTTTATATGTGTACTGCGTTATTGGCAATAAAGTAGTAGTTTGTTGTTAAAATTCCTTCTCGGGCTGTTTGTCTGTAGTCCAATGTTTTCTGCAAAACCAGACGTTTCTGCAGTGCCATCGACTGCCATCATCAGTGAAAATCATAACGTGTGTTATACGTTAGTGATCACAGTACTGTGGTTAAGTCTGAAGCAATACGTGGAAAGAAGTAGTTTCTATGGAAATATTTCATTTCGTAAATGATTTTTAAATATAAATCTTAGAACATGGAAGACATGTATGGTTCTCCATACCGATATTTTTCTATGGTAAACGATAACAGCCGCAAATTCAAACAGAATCAAATGATGTTTTGCATACAGCCCTGTATTGTAGAGTTCTCATTACCTATTGGTGTTGGTGAAGATCGGTTAAGGGAAAGGGGTAGTTTACCGGCAACGTTTTACGTTTTAACAAGGGTAATTTTTTCTATGACGAACGATAACTGCCGCATATTCAAACAGAAGCAAATAATTTTTTGCACACATCCCTGAATTGTAGAGATCTCAAGGCCTTTTGATTTTGGTGAAGATCGGTTAAGGGGAAGGGGTAGTTTACCTGCAACCTTTTACGTTTTAACAACAGTAAAGTACTTGAAAATTCATTTAAACTTTTTCAAACAATGGTAATTGTTAAAAATAAAATAATTTTGTTGCCAGACAATAAAATTATAATTGTTTCATTTTAATGTAAATCAGGTATGAGAGAAAATATATTGTTCGTGGCAGGCAAGCATATATCAACTATGTAATGTTTACGTTTCCATTTTATTATTATGATTACCGCAATAAAAAGGCAGGCAACACACACACACACATACACACAATTCGCGTTATTTCTGGCCTCACTCATGTTTATTTTCTTACATTTGCAGCTTTTTAAATGGAAAGTGCCGAAACTCACACCAACATAACGCGTGCAAGCCGAAAAAATTTTTCAGTTCTCAAGACCTATTGTTTTTGGTGAAGATCGGTTAAGGGAAAGGGGTAGCTTACCTGCAACGTTTTATGTTTTAACAAGGGTAATTTTTTTCTATGGCAAACGATAACATCCGTAACTTCAAACAGAATCAAATAATTTTTACTTCCATGTTCCTTAAGGAAATGGAAGTATGGTGATGGCAAAAAAAATCGTGTTCGAGATTATTGCAGAATATGATTGTACTACACTCAGAACATGAAAAAGTCATTTTTCGAAAAGTGTGTGTGTGTGTGTGTGTGTGTGTGTGTGTGTGTGTGTGTGTGTGTGTGTGTGTGTGTGTGTGTGTGTAGATTTTTTTCTATGGCAAACGAGAACAGCCGCAAATTCAAACAGAATCAAATAATTTTTTGCATACAGCCCTGATTTGTAGAGTACTCGCGACCTATTGTTTTTGGTGAAGATCGGTTGAGGGAAAGGGGTAGTTTACCTGCAGCGGTTTTTTTATCAAGGGTAATTTTGTTTGTTTGGCAAACGATAACAGCCGCAAATACAAACAGAATCAAATAATGTTTCGCATACAGCCTGAATTGTAGGGTTCTCAAGATCTGTTGATTTTGGTAAAGTTCGGTTAAGGGAAAGGGGTAGTTTACCTGCAACGTTTTATGTTTTAACAAGGGTATTTTATATGGCAAACGATAACAGCCGCAAATTCAAACATAATCAAATACGTTTTTGCATACAGCCCTGATTTCTTGAGTACTAAAGACCTATTGTTTTTGGTGAAGATCGTTTAAGGGAAAGGGGTAGTTTACCTGCCACGTTTATTGTTTTATCAAGGGTATTTTGTATGGCAAACGATAACAGCCGCAAATTCAAACAAAATCATATAATATTTTGCATACAGCCCTGAATTGCAGAGTTCTCAAGACCTATAGTTTTTGGTGAAGATCGGTTAAGGGAAAGGGGTAGTTTACCTGCAACGGTTTTTTATCAAGGGTAATTGTTTACTTTTTCTATGGTAAACGATAACAGCTGCAAATTCAAACAGAATCAAATGATGTTTTGCATACAGCCCTGTATTGTAGAGTTCTCAATACCTATTGGTGTTGGTGAAGATCGGTTAAGGGAAAGGGGTAGTTTACCTGCAACGTTTTATGTTTTAAAAGGGTATTTTCTATGGCAAACGATAAGAGCCGCAAATTCAAACAGAATCAAATACGTTTTTACATACAGCCCTGTTTTGATGAGTACTAAAGACCTATTGTTTTTGGTGAAGATAGGTTAAGGGAACGGGGTAGTTTACCAGCAACGTTTTATGTTTTAACAAGGGTATTATTTCTGTGACGAACGATAACTGCCGTAAATTCAAAGAGAATCAACTAATGTTTTGCATACAGCCCTGAATTGTAGAGTTCTCGAGACCTATTGTTATTGGTGAAGATCGGTTAATGGAATAGGGTAGTTTACCAGCAACGTTTTATGTTTTATCAAGGGTGTTTTCTACAGTACTGTGGTTAAGGCTGAATCAATAAGTAGAAAGACGTAGTTTCTATGGAAATATTTCATTTCGAATATGATTTTAAATATAAATCTTAGAACATGGAAGTCATATATGGTTCTCCATACCGATCTTTTACTTCCATGTTCCTTAAGGAAATGGAAGTATGGTGATGGCAAAAAAAATCGTGTTCGAGATTATTGCAGATTCTGATTGTACTACACTCAAAACATGAAAAAAAGTCATTTTTCAAAAAGTGTCTGTGTGTCTGTCTGTCTGTAGATTTTTTTTCTATGGCAAACGATAACAGCCGCAAATTCAAACAGAATCAAATAATTTTTTGCATACAGTCCTGATTTGTAGAGTACTCAAGACCTATTGTTTTTGGTGATGATCGGTTAAGGGAAAGGGGTAGTTTACCTGCAACGTTTTGTTTTAAAAGGGTATTACTTCCATATTCCTTAAGGAATGGAAGTATGGTGATGGCAAAAAAAATTGTGTTCGAGATTATTGCAGATTCTGATTCTACTACACTCAAAACATGAAAAAAAGTCGTTTTCCGAAAAGTGTCTGTGTGTGTGTCTGTCTGTCTGTCTATCTGTAGATTTTTTTTCTATGGCAAACGATAACTGCCGCAAATTCAAACAGAATCAAATAATTTTTTGCATACAGCCCTGATTTGCAGAGTACTCGCGACCTATTGTTTTTGGTGAAGATCGGTTGAGGGAAAGGGGTAGTTTACCTGCAACGGTTTTTTTTTAGCAAGGGTAATTTTGTTTGTTTGGCAAACGATAACAGCCGCAAATTCAAACAGAATCAAATAATGTTTCGCATACAGCCCTGAATTGTAGAGTTCTCAAGATCTGTTAAGTTTGGTGAAGATCGGTTAAGGGAAAGGGGTAGTTTACCTGTAACGTTTTATGTTTTAACAAGGGTATTTCCTATGGCAAACGATAACAGCCGCAAATTCAAACAGAATCAAAAGATTATTTGCATACAGCCCTATATTGTAGAGTTCTCAAGACCTATTGTTTTTGGTGAAGATTGGTTTGAGGGAAAGGGGTAGTTTACCTGCAACGTTTTTTTATCAAGCGTATTTTCTATGGCAAACGATAACAGCCGCAAATTCAAACAGAATCAAATAATTTGTGCATACAGCCCTGATTTGCAGAGTACTCGCGACCTATTGTTTTTGGTGAAGATCGGTTGAGGGAAAGGGGTAGTTTACCTGCAACGGTTTTTTTTTAGCAAGGGTAAATTTGTTTGTTTGGCAAACGATAACAGCCGCAAATTCAAACAGAATCAAATAATGTTTCGCATACAGCCCTGAATTGTAGAGTTCTCAAGATCTGTTGAGTTTGGTGAAGATCGGTTAAGGGAAAGGGGTAGTTTACCTGTAACGTTTTATGTTTTAACAAGCGTATTTCCTATGGCAAACGATAACAGCCGCAAATTCAAACAGAATCAAAAGATTATTTGCATACAGCCCTAAATTGTAGAGTTCTCAAGACCTATTGTTTTTGGTGAAGATCGGTTGAGGGAAAGGGGTAGTTTACCTGCAACGTTTTTTTAACAAGGGTATTTTCTATGGCAAACGATAACAGCCGCAAATTCAAACAGAATCAAATAATGTTTTGCATACAGCCCTGATTTGTAGAGTACTCAAGACTATTGTTTTTGGTGAAGATCGGTTAAGGGGAAGGGGTAGTTTACCTGCAACGTTTTTTTATCAAGCGTATTTTCTATGGCAAACGATAACAGCCGCAAATTCAAACAGAATCAAATAATTTTTTGCATACGTCCCTGAATTGTAGAGGTCTCAATGACTTTCGATTTTGGTGAAGATCGGTTAAGGGGAAGGGGTAGTTTACCTGCAACCTTTTACGTTTTAACAAGAGTAAATTACTTGAAAATTTATTTAAACTTTTTGAAACAATGGTAATTGTTAAAAATAAAATAATTTTGTTGCCAGGCAATAAGCTTATAATTTTTTCATTTTAATGTAATATAATATTTTTCATTTAATACAGCAATAAAAAGGCAGGTAAGACACAGCCTGGCTGTTTGGCTGAAAATGATTTTAAATATAAATCTTAGAATATGGAAGTCATGTATGGTTCTCCATACCGATATTTTTTTATGGCAAAAGATAAGAGTTGCAAATTCAAACAAAATCAAATAATGTTTTGCATACAGCTCTGATTTGTAGAGTACTCAAGACCTATTGATTTTGATGAAGATCGGTTAAGGGAAAGGGGTAGTTTACCTGCAACGGTTTTTTAAATCAAGGGTAATTTTTTTCTATGGCAAACTATAACAGCCGCAAATTCAAACAGAATCAACTACTCTTTTGCATACAGCCCTGAATTATAGAGTTCTCAAGACCTGTTGGTATTGGTCAAGATCGGTTAAGGGAAAGAGGTAGTTTACCCGCAACATTTTATGATGTAACAAGAGAAATGTTTTCATGACGGATGATACTGCCGTAAATTCAACAGAATCAAATAATTTTTTACATATGTGCCTGAGTTGTAGGGGACTCAAGGCCTATTGATTTTGGTGAAGATCGGTTAGGGGGAAAGGGTAGTTTACCTGAAACATTTTTTGTTGTAACAAGAGTAAAGAACTTTGATAAATAAAGTATCCTGATGAGAAGATCTTAATAATCCACTGTAGAAACGTAGATGAAATATCTATAAATTAAGAGGCTAGTTGAACGGGGTGGGGGTAATTTTCTGTAAATGAAAATTATAATTGAAGGGGGAGGGGATAATTTTTATATGTGTACTGCGTTATTGGCAATAAAGTAGTAGTTTGTTGTTAAAATTCCTTCCCGGGCTGTTTGGCTGTAGTCCAATGTTTTCTGCAAAACCAGACGTTTCTGCAGTGCCATCGACTGCTATCATCAGTGAAAATCATAACGTGTGTTATACGTTAGTGATCACAGTACTGTGGTTAAGTCTGAAGCAATACGTGGAAAGAAGTAGTTTCTATGGAAATATTTCATTTCGTAAATGATTTTTAAATATAAATCTTAGAACATGGAAGACATGTATGGTTCTCCATACCGATATTTTTCTATGGTAAACGATAACAGCCGCAAATTCAAACAGAATCAAATGATGTTTTGCATACAGCCCTGTATTGTAGAGTTCTCAGTACCTATTGGTGTTGGTGAAGATCGGTTAAGGGAAAGGGGTAGTTTACCGGCAACGTTTTATGTTTTAAAAGGGTATTTTCTTTGGCAAACGATAAGAGCCGCAAATTCAAACAGAATCAAATACGTTTTTGCATACAGTCCTGTTTTGTTGAGTACTAAAGACCTATTGTTTTTGGTGAAGATCGGGTAAGGGAAAGTGGTAGTTTACCTGTCACGTTTTTTGTTTTATCAAGGGTATTTTATATGGCAAACGATAACAGCCGCAAATTCAAACAGAATCATATAATATTTTGCATACAGCCCTGAAATGTAGAGTTCTCAAAACCTGTTGGTTTTGGTGAAGATCGGTTAAGGGAATAGGGTTGTTTACCAGCAACATTTTATGTTTTATCAAGGGTAATTTTTTTTTTGATGAACGATAACTGCCGTACGTTAAAACAGAATCAACTACTCTTCTGCATACCTTTTTGAATTATACAGAACTCAAGGTCTGTTGATTTTGTTGAAGATCGGTTAAGGGAAAGGGGTAGTTTACCTGCAACGTTTTATGTTTTAACAAGGGTATTTTTTCTATGACGAACGATAACTGCCGTAAATTCATAGAGAATCAACTAATGTTTTGCATACAGCCCTGAATTGTTGAGTTCTCAAGACCTATTGTTTTTGGTGAAGATCGGTTAATGGAATAGGGTAGTTTACCAGCAACGTTTTATGTTTTATCAAGGGTGTTTTCTATGGCAAACGATAACAGCCGCAAATTCAAGCAGAATCAAATAATTGTTTGCATACAGGCCTGAATTGTAGAGTAACCAAGACCTGTCGTTTTTGGTGAAGATCGGTTAAGGGAAAGGGGTAGTTTACCTGCAACGGTTTTTTATCAAGGGTAATTTTTTTCTATAGTAACTCTTATTCTTCGGTAATATTTATATTTTATTCAAATTCAATCTCCCACTTACCTTTTTTCTATGATCTGGCCGGATCGTGTAGTGGAGGTAAACCCATTTCGTTCGACGAACTCTGACAGCACATAAAATGAACTAAGGTTTTGAAAGAAACCCTCAATTTATTTTTGTTTATTAATCAGAAATATTGACTTCATAAATTTTCCATTTATAAAATTTCCAATTTCATATTTATAGGTTTACATGTTTTAGAAATTGTGTAACTCCTACAGCTTACGTACTATGCTTAACTTCTACTACTTACGTACTTTAAAATAGCCCAGCCTGCTCACGCAATACTCACATTCTTAACACCCCGTATTAATACCAAAACCCCTCCTTTATTATGTAAAATCAATGACAAGTCTTTAATATGTAACGTTACGTGTGTGGCGTCGTATTACCCGACCACGTGTTGCGTTTTCCACAGTCGTTCATACTCCGGATTTTTATAAGCTGGTAACATTTAATCAAGTTCAATAGTTATTCATCGTCACTAGATGCACTGTAGTCTGTGTTTTGGAGACTCACATAATTATTTTGTCGGCCGACTTATGAAAAAATATGAAATTTTGCCCGGGCACAAAACTGATAGCAGCCACGCGCGGCGTAGGTTGTTTGTCGACTGGGGAGAGCGTTACCAACATGCCTCCCTCCAAAACACTCAGGCAGAGCGGAAACTTCACTGCCTCATGATTGTATCTTCCGTCACTGTAGCTTAGTCCATGTAGTTTTTTGGGTTAACATGGTATATGATCTCAGCTAGGCATTGGCTGACGTCATAAAAAGGCAGGACTTAGCCATGACTTCCTGCCGCTCCAAAGCACATTGCTGAATTTTACTCGCTCCAAGACATCCGGTTTTGTGGCTGGATGTGTCACTCGAGCTTATGATTGTACAGTTGCGTCTGTGTGCTGCTACACAAGTACGGATTTCTGAGAATTCTGAAGGTGGTAAATTCTTCGCTCGCCGCGTTACACAATAACAACTGCGTCTTACTGCTTTGTTTCAAACGGTTCTACTGGCCATGAGTTCTGTATTAATGGACATAACGTTGCACAATAATTTTTTAGAAAAACCCGCACAAAAACGAAATAAATAAAAATGTACATATCCCATACAGTAAAAATAAAAATACCCAAAAATTGACACGCTACAAGTAAACGATAACAGCCGCAAATTCAAACAGAATCAAATGATGTTTTGCATACAGCCCTGTATTGTAGAGTTCTCAATACCTATTGGTGTTGGTGAAGATCGGTTAAGGGAAAGGGGTAGTTTACCAGCAACATTTTATGTTTTAACAAGGGTAATTTTTTATATGACGAACGATAACTGCCGTAAATTCAAACAGAATCAACTAGGTTTTTGCATACCTTTTTGAACTAAAGAGAACTCAACATCTGTTGATTTTGTTGAAGATCGGTTAAGGGAAGGGGTAGTTTATCAGCAACGTTTTATGTTTTAAAAAGGGTAATTTTTATGACGAACGATAACTGCCGAAAATTCAATGAGAATCAAATAATTTTTTGCACCCTTTCCTGAGTTGCAGAGAGCTCAAGGTCTATTGATTTTGGTGAAGATCGGTTAAGGGAAGGGTAGTTTACCTGCAACATTTTATGTTGTAACAAGAGAAATGTTTCCATGACGAACGATAACTGCCGCACATTCAAACAGAATCAAATATTTTTTTGCATGCTTCCCTGAATTGTAGAGGACGTAAGGTCTGTTGATTTTGGAGAAGATCGGTTAAGAGAAAGGGGTAGTTTACCTGAAACATTTTATGATTTAACAAGAGTAAAGTACTTAATTTTTATAAATAAAGTATCCTGATAAGAAGCTCATAGTAATCCACTGTAGAAACGTAGATGAAATATCTATAAATGAAGAAGTTAGGTGAACGGGGTGGGGGTAATTTTCTATTATTAAAAATTATTGTTGAAGGTGGAGGGGAGAATTTTTTATATGTGTACTACGTTATCTGCAACAAAGAAGTAGTTTTTTGTTAAAATTGCTTCCCGGGCTCTTTAGCCGTAGTCCGATGTTTTCTGCAAAACCAGACTTTTCGGCAGTGCCATCGACTGCCATCATCGGTGAAAATCGAGTGCGAAAACGTGAGGTGGTATACGTTAGTGACCAGAGTACTGTGGTTAATGCTGAAGCAATAAGTAGAAGGACGTAGTTTCTATGGAAATATTTCATTTCGAATATGATTTTAAATATAAATCTTAGAACATGGAAGTCATGTATGGTTCTCCATACCGATATTTGAGGGCTCTTGGGCCAGTTGTTATTTTGTGTGTAACAATTGTTTATGGGATTTCTAAGGATTTTTTTATGTATTTCATCATGAAGCCTTTCAAATGTTAACTTCTAGTTCCTCCCACAGATTTTAATAAGTGCTTTTAAAGGAACTATAAGCTGTTATATATTGTTACAACGGCCTCACTGATCGTCGTGTGGTACAGTGGAAACAAAAAGCAGACACCAATGAAATCACTAATTACCAGCTTTAATTAATTACAAATAACAATTAGTAATCAACAAGGTAGACTTGTACAATAATTCAAGTTAAATTTGTCCACACACAACAATAATGTTAAGTAATAGAGTTCCGCACTAAGTATAACACATTAATCACTTTGCACAATACTTTGACAACCACACGATCTGCACTCAAGAAATCACTCACTGTAACTCTCTGATAAAGCCAGCTGCTGTGATATAGGTAGGGCAAGTGTTCCAGAATAACTTTCCATTCTTACTGCGGCGTGCCAGCATATTTACAAGTGCCCTCCAGAACATTCTCGAAGGTACTTGAGTGCAGCCTTGACTGAGACATTACACCTGGTTGACTAGTGGAGAAATGGGTGGAAGGATGCTCGTGAGAAGGCTGTGAACATAATGCAATTTTCTAAGTCCTGAATGCTTGATCACACTCTCGACCACTGAAGCTTCACTTATTTTCTGTTAGCTCATGTAGTGGTTTAGCAATAGTAGTTAACCCTTTTACAAAACGTCTGTAATATGAGCATAACCCCAGGAAACTCTGAACTTTGTGTTTACTCTTCAGAACTTGCCAGTCTCTTATGGTGCCTACTTTATTGGGATCCATACTAATACCCACTGCCCAGATGGCCCAAATACTGTACTTCCTTCTGGAATAGAGAATACTCCTTCAGGTTCAGTTTCAGATAGCCACCATGAAATCTAGTTAGAACCTCCTTAAGGTTTTCCAAGTGGTCTGTGAAAGTCTTCCCGATAACTATGACATCGTTTAAATAAACAAGGCAAGTTTTCCATGTCAGGCCTTGGAGGAACAGATTCATCAATCTTTCAAATCATTCATCAATGTTGCTGGTACAGTACAGATGTATAAAAACATACTTATTATACATTTAATTTTACTGTTTATTACTTACCGATATTTTGGATCTTCCTAAGGGTATCCAGAGTTCTTTTATAAGCGAGGTCAGAAACAGTGTGAGGTTACGAAATAATTCTGAATACCCATTTTGAATGAAGAGAATTTAACTTTTCCTTTTATTTGTAAAATCATTTGACAGATTTGAATTTTTTACTTTTCCTCCAAATATAGATTTTACATACTTTAAAAATATTATGGTTTTACAGGTTGTGTAATCATTACGTCTTACGTACTATTCTTATTTTCTACCACTTACATACATTAAACAAGAGAGCCCAGCCTGCCATTCTCACTTAAATTAATTTTAATTTATTTGATACCCCATACCTTTATAAAACCCCAACCCTGACACTTTCAGTAGACGAAATAACCCCCGGCCATGTGGTCTTCGCGCACATCCATTTCTTTTCTAATTTCGTGTGAAATGTCCAAAAGGTGTTTAATGTTGTTTTACATTTTTCCCGACCGCGGTCACATAAACTTTTCAGCTATTTCACTGTTATATCAGTTAAAAAAAATTTGTTTCTGAGCCCGGTTATCGGGCGGCCTGCGCAGGCGAGAGTCGACAAAAGACTGCCAGCGTCTCTCAGTTCCCCACTCCGGGAGCATTTTAGTCAAGACGACGGACATCAATGCCTTACAGTTAGTCGTCACAGTTTCGTCCTATGCGATGTATGTAAGTTTTTGGTTAACATGGTACATGATCTCATCTAGGCATTGGCGGACGTCATTAAAGTGGGTGGGACTTAAACAGCCTTTCCGGAACGTCTTGGAGAAGACGGCGTATATCCTTGCTCTCTGGCCATCTTAGTTTTTTGCCAACGCTTGGGTAGGCGCCCCTGCTCGAGTAGTGGCGTGTGTGCACTGCCACACAAGTACAGAGTTCTGCGAATTTTTAGGGTGGCGCGAATTCTCTGCCGCATTCCTCGACAACAACTGTGCCTTACTGCTTTGTTTCAAACTGTGTCTTTCACAATGGAAATAACGTTGCCATGCGTTCTGTTATACTGGAATGAATCTGGTTGCACAATAATTTTCACAACTTTTAGACAAACCCGCCCAAAATGAAATAAATAAAAAATATAATTATCCCATACTGTGGAAAATAAAAACACCCAAAAATGACCCGCTACAATACCCCCTCGATGAGAATTCTGCTGTTCACAACAGAAGAAATCTCATCGACAAACCCCGAAGAGGACCGGTGAGGAACTGGTGCCAACAACCCCCTTGTTCTTAATCTCATGGGTACACGACCCCCCTGGCTCAGCGACTATGGACTCATCTGAACGAGATCACTGGACTTCTCCATAAGAGATCCCAACACCGAGAAATCGAGCAGACTCGTACCACAGCGCACCCCGCCCTCTCACATGCTACCCCCAAAAATCCTCAATCCCTGGCTGAAATTATCCCAGATCCTCTACCGATATGTTTCCCCTTTTTATGCAAGCTGGGCTGCCTTTAGCAGATACTGGGCTCACACACACTCACATTACATATTACACTTTGACAAATTGTAAAATTGAAAATTATAAAATTCCTTAAGATTGACCAACAATTCAAAAAAATTCAAAATTCAAAGTAATATTTTATCAAAAAAATTCTCTTCCTTGTGTTTCTAATTTTTGTTTCAAACTAAGCTAAATTAACCATTTCTTATGGCTAAAACATCCTTAACTTAACAGGTGAATACTTAGATTCTAACAATGCCATGCAATACAAGAAATCAATAAAATAAACATGTTAAATACACACATAATAAAATACTCATTACTCAAAAATATTTACTCGCTGGCAGGCGAAAAATCAAGTTTTTTTTTTCAAAAAAAATTAAAATTTTCAAAAATTTTAAAATTCAAAAAAAAATTTAGATTTATTAAAATGTTTCCTTCATATTTAAAATTATTTAAATATTGGTTCGAATTAATTAAACAAACAAATAAAATTGACTTCCTACTATACAAGCTCAGTAGGTGTATGACCTCATCAGCTGATCGAAACTAGGTCAAGTCCAAAACCCTTGACCTACATATGTTACGTATGCTTTCTGAAACTACATTTAACATCTGTAACAATCTAACTCAAAGCACAAAACATAATAAAATAAAATATTTAAAATGAACAAAATATTAATATAACAATCAAATTGACTTTTACATAATAATAAAATAAACAATTCTTAACTTTACATTATTTTCAATTCTATCCAAATTTTGTCACTGGCAAAAAAAATGAAAATTTTATATCTTTATCATAAATCTCTCTCTCTATTTGACAATCTTACTTTAGTGTGGGTGATTTAAATTATTTATCTCATTTAATGTACTACTTGATCTGGATACCTATATAATCTTTCTCCCTCTGACTCTACTACTAACTTTTACTACATGACACCCATCTCTATAAAAATATCTATCAAAACACTCTAACTCAATTTACCTCTGGCACCGCTCATCTTTGTACTAGGATGTGTGTTCCCTACCTGGCTATAACCATACGAGCCAATGCCCCTCCAAAATATCGGCAAACACTCACGCGAACTACTCTATTCTCGCCACAACGCCACACGTTGCTCACACCTTACCACCTCACCCTTACTACAAAATATCATCAACAAATATGTTTATATCTCATTCACATTACTCATCTCTACATATACTCACTACTACTGTGTCAACATCAATACTTCTCAAAATACTATAACATGTATAAACTCAAAACAACATTACCTTATATCATCTCTACTAATTCAACTTTAACTTTGACAGATCTATATGTCACATAAAATATTTATCACCCAAAACTATCTTTTATTAATTTGCATAAATTATTACTTAGTTTCTCATTTTATCAAATTATTTGTATCATTATTTTAAAACATCTGTAATACATTGCAAACATTTCATTGAACATTAATAACTTGGAACCTTTATAACCAATATACCAGTGACATCTTATTGCTGATCAACTGATTTCCTAACATAATGAAAACACATCTCAAATTTGAACAACTTATATGAAATATATATATTTATTTATCCATCCTCACTTCTATTACGTTAATTGCCTGCCAGGCGTTTAATTATTGGCTTAATTTAAAGCATACACATATCATGAAAACACATATACTTCAACGCCTATACCTAACATACAACAATAAAATAATACATTTAAAATCATAGCATGTAATGAACACCTTATATTACATATCTGATCAGCTAGTTAGTTGAACAGAGCATAAGCAGTTTTATTGGATCCAACTTTGAATAGAAAAAAATGTTATGTTATTAAAATTTACATTCGTGACTCCTTTGCGTCACCTCCCAGCCACACACACTATTTCAGATTATGGAGGACTGTCTCGCCCTTGCGCTTCGACAGAGACGGTATATTTTGGAGCAGGTTTTACCTCTCCGTGTCTCTGCTTCCGCTATTAAGTTTTAAAATTATTGAACATCATCATGTTCTTGTTACAAAATTATACACCCTTAAAACGGATCTACCACCTGTCTTGCTACCCCAAAGCGGGCAGAGTGGCAGCCGCTGTTCCATAGTTCCGGGAGATTTCCTCTAATTGTCACCCCCCAATGAATTTCTAATATATACCAATTTCAAGTCAGCTATGGTCAAGGGACTTGATATGACCATAGCTGGCCGCTAGCCAAAACCACGGTTAGTGCTGGTAAGGCAGTAACCGCCCGAAAAGTCGAGGAAATCTAAACTTCATTTCACTGCCTGTTTCAATCATCACTATTATGTGCGACACTGTCATTTAGCAGTGTGTAAACTTTATTTTACACGGATAAGGTGTGCCGCACATTTATCGCCATTTTGGCCTCCGATGGAGGTAACACTCACTGTTACCCCCAACCCATTTCGCTACTTGCGAGAGCACAGGCCACCCCCACAATAGCCACTTAATAGCTAACTAATTAATTAACAATTGAACTAAACTTTCTACATACGCAGTTCAACACTCCATTGTTTCATCACTTCATTGCACCAATCAACCCCCTAAAATTACCCTTTAATCTTGTATAATAACAAGTTCTTTTATTTACTTTTTTAAAAATTTTCACATAGACACTTCTGCAAGTCCAATCTTTCACTTTTCACTAAAATTTTCTTTCTGACAAAATAATAAGTACCACAATGAATCATCTTATACAGTTACATCAAAATAAAATACATTTGTGTTGTTTTCTGAGGGAAAACAATTATTTGAAAATTTAAGTATTCAAATTCCATATTTTTGGTTGTTTCATTTTACAATTTCTAAAATAAAACTAAAATATTTCGTGAAAAGAGGAAAGAAAAAAAAAATATATATATATACTACCTTTCCACGAAACTATGGGTCCCCCTCCCCGTTCAAATATGTAGTTAGTTTTCTAATTTTAACCAATTTTGGTGGAGCCGGACCATCGTTGCGTTCACCGCCCGAAGGAAGATCCTCCAACCATGGCCCGTCTCCGAGTTCCGAATTCCACGGCCAGGACTGGTAAGATCGTGACCGCCCGAAAATGGGGGAGACTCCCTTCTGTAAACATTTAAAATCAGATTACATTTCATTCATACAATAATAATTAACAACAATCCTGGTAAAATTCCTATGCTGACCAATACAATTTCAAATTTGTAGCATTGTGTGTCCCTACTATCTCCCTTGTCTCTCTGTTCTGTAATACATACGAATTCTTCATCTTAACTTCTATTACCTCATACGGTCCTTCATAGAGTAAGAAAAATTTCTTAATCTCCTTGTCCTGAGCACTCGACAAATCATGTCTCCTCACCAATACCAATTGTCCTACTTCATACTTCGTCCACTTACCTTTTGCGTCGTGCCTACGTTTTCTTTGTTCTCCTTTACTTAATAAACTCTCATTTGCCAACCTGATTTTTATACTCACATCCGCTTTCTCACTCTCAGGTGGGTAATCAAACAACTGCTCCAAAATTCTCGGGGGGCGTGTTCCTTTGATCAACTCGTGAGGTGTATAGCCGGTGGACTCGTGGGTGGTACTGTTCAGCCAAGTCTCTACTCTTCGGACGTACAACGGCCACTCGCTGTGTTTAGCGTGACAATAGGCTCTAAAGATCCTGCCTATCTCTCTCATTACACGCTCAGCCTGGTTGGACTGGGGATGGTACACAGCCGTATGTTTCGTGATGATTCCTTCCCATCCTAGAGTCTGACGCCATTTCCCACTGATGAACTGCGGACCATGATCTGATAGAATCACTTTCGGCTTACCCACGTGAATCATGTAGTCCTTTGTCACCTTCTCACTCAATACCTGACTGGTAGCTCTTTTAACGCTATACAATCTCACATATTTAGAAAAAGTATCAAGCATCACAAAAATATACATCACTCCGCCTCTACCCTTTGGCAATGGCCCAAACAAATCTACCGCAACTAAATCAAAAGGTCTATTCACTTTTATAAAATTCATCTCCCCTTCTACTCTATAATTTACTACTTTCGATTTCTGACATAAATCACAACCCCTTAACAATTTTCTAACCCTTCTTTCCATATTTTTAAAAACACATGACTCTTTCAAAACATTAACACACTTCTTCGCCCCGAAATGACCATATCTTAAATGACAATCCCAAATAATCTTATCAACTAACCCCTCTGGCATAACTAGTTTCCAATCACGCTCACCCCCTACTACTTTCTTAAATAATAACCCCTGATAAATCTGAAAATGCTGATTATATTCTGACTCTACTAATTCGGTTTCTAAACTATCCATAATCTTACCTGACTTACCATCTGCTCTTTGCATGGTTCTGATGTCCTTCAACTCTTCACCAAAAATTCTGTCTTCCCTGCTAATCTGAAAAATTTCAATTTCCTTCAAATCCCTACCTGTCTTATTATCTAACATGTCTACCCGTGAAAGAGTGTCAGGTATTTTGTTGTCTGTTCCCTTGATGTACTCCCATTCGAAATTATATTCCTGTAAAACAAGTACCCACCTGGTTAAACGGCTGTGAGCAAGTTTACATGTATTTAAGAAGGATAGTGCCTTGTGATCGGTGCGGATCACCGTCCTATTTCCCAAGATGTACGTGCGAAATTTGCTGACGGCGAACACAATACTTAATAGTTCCTTTTCGGTAGTGGTATAGTTCTTCTCAGCCATTAACAAGGATCTACTCGCAAATGCGATGGTTAGGTGTTCTTTCTCTTCGTCCTCTTGGTAGAGTTCCGCACCTACGGCCACGTTACTAGCATCTGTCTGTAAGAAAAATATTTTATTAAAATCAGGGTGGTTCATCATTATCATTTTGCTGAATTTCTGTTTAATTTCGTTGAACGCCTCTCGTTCCACTAATCCCCATCTCCATTGTTTATTTTTCTGGAGTACCGCACTCAATCTTGCTGTCACATGGGCGTAGTTCTGAAATTTCCGATAAAAATTACACAATCCCAGAAAACTCTGTAGCTGCTTGATGTTCTTCGGCTCAGGGAAGCACATGATGGAGTCCACTTTATCCGGATTTGCGGAGATTCCTTCTGGTGTGATTATAAATCCTAAAAAATTCATTTGTGTTTGTAGAAATTTTGATTTGTCCCAATTTACAGTAAGTCCTCCTTCCTTTAATTTGGCTAGCACATATCCTAAATGATCTAAATGGTCCTCAAAAGTTCTTGACGCAATTAAAATATCATCTACATATACCGTTAAAAAATCTTAAATCTTTAGGTTTTAAAATTTGGTCTAAACATTTTATAAAACTGGCTACGCTGGTATTTAGTCCGAACGGCAATCTTTGAAATTGATAGTTCTTACCGTTAAATAGGAACGCTGTATATTTCCTACTCACCTCCGCCAATGGTACCTGCCAATATCCTGCTGTTAGATCCAATGACGTCATATATCTCACCCCGCTGAATTTCTGAAATATTTCATTGATTGACTCTGGTGATTCACGGTCTGGTATTATTACCTGGTTGATCCTCCTGGCATCTAAACATAACCTAACTCTGCCATCTTTTTTCATTACTACAACTAATGGGTTCGAATAGTGTGATACTGACCTTTCTATTATCCCTCCTTCCAGCATCCTGTCCAACTCCTCTTGCACCGCTCGTCTCTTGGAATAAGGCACGGGATAACTTCGCTGCATGAAAGGTGTGTGTTCCCGTATCTGCAATGTACATACATAATCCTTTGCCCTTCCTGGAATATCGGCAAACACTCCCTTAAACTCCTCGATCACTTGCCACAGCGCCGCACGCTGATCACTCCTTACCACCTCACCTCCACTACAAAATTCATCCGCCCTCATCTCCCATACTGCATTATTAATGTTACTCATTTCATTCTCACAATCATCCATATATTCACTCTCTCTACATAAATTTACTCTAGTATCTGCACCACTTTCACCTACTCTTTTGTAGTATTTTTACCCCCGTTGTTCTAACTTTATCTATTATTTGTTCAAAATTCACCTTTACAGACCGATCACCCCCGTCTAATTCTACTATTTTCTCTTTAAAGTTTACAATAGCCTTATTTCTTTGCAGGAAATCATTACCCAATATAATGTCTAAACTTAACCCTTTAACTACCAAAAATGTGTTCTCAAATTCTATGTCATTTATCAAAAAACTTAAGTGTATCTGTTTTGTTATTCTCTTGCTGCGTACGCCTGTAACTCCTACTACTGTAACCCCAGCTACTGGTAAAATCGGAATATTCTTTATACTTTCTTTTAACTCTCCTAAAATGTTTTCAGCAATAACAGAAATCTCACTACCTGTATCTACAAGTGTTCTATAATATTTATTAGCTACATTTACCTGTATTTCTGTTAGTCCCGCTCTCACCTCGATTGCCTTGTTTTCTTCCTCCAGCAGATCTGCAACTATGTCTGTTCTAATTACATTACTCGTAACATCTTCTAATGGTTGGACCTCACTTGCTTCCCCGTACAGTGGTCTGGTCCGTGCTACCACTGTATGCTCTAGTTTTCCGGTTGTTGTCTATGGTTGCTTGTTGTGGGTATCTGGTGATCCCGCGGCGGTCCCTGGTGGTAGTTATTTGTTCCTCGGTATGGCCTGCTTTCGTTTCTCCTCCTCTGCTCTTCTCTGGGTAAATTACATTTATAACACCGTTGTCTGCTGGCGAAATTCCCCCATTTGCACCTGGAACAACTCCACTCACCTGGTTTGTTTACATTATCTCTATGCACATTATTATTATACCCACGATAATTATTATTCTTATTTTGGTTATATTCAACATGATGATGGTTATTATTTAGTTGAGTTCGCCTACCCCCTTCTCGATCTCTAATGCTCTGTAATATATCTAGTATTCTCTCCAACTCGTTCATATCTTCAATTTCTTTTGTCATTAAGGTGGTTTGTACATCTTTCGGTAAGTGTTTACTTACATGTCTAACAAAAGATTTAAATGGTATCTGCCGCTCTAAATACTTCGCTTCGTTATATAACTTGGTCACGTATATTGTTAAATTATTATTATTAGGGTGTCCTAAAAAATCGCCCGTTCCCATTATACGGCTTCTTAATATTTCTTGTTCATCTTCGGTCCAATATTTCCCTTTAAATGCTCTTTCAAATGTCTCATAACAATCCCATTCTGACCGATGTGCTTCCGCCCACACTACTGAACTACCCCTAAAACATTTAATTATTTTGGTTAATTGTACCTCCCAATTACTGTTATTGAAACGGTTGTATTCCCGGGTTTGGTTTATAAATCTCATTGGATGTATTGTTCTGTTTTCATAGCTAAATGTTTCTAACTCAATTTCATTGTGTAAATCTCTCGTTATGATAACCCTTTCCGTAACCCCGGTAAATTTCTTGTTAATTTCCCCCCCGTAATTCATTTTTTACACTCATTAAATTGTTCTCAATTACAGTACATTTGTCATATATATTATTACTAGTTTGTAAACTGAACTCATCTATTTCTCTAAGCTTACTTTGTATTGTACTTACTTTACAGTTGGTATTATCTGCATGCTCTGAAATAGCTTTACTTACTGTTTCTATATTCTCTGCTATACTTATGACATTTGACTCAAAATTTTTTAACTGATCTTGTAAAACAGTTGTTTTAATGTCTATTTGTTTATTTATTTCAAATTTAGTTTTCATCTCTATCTGCTTATCTACTGTAGCTAAACATTTATTTTCTATCTCTTTACTCTGTGTCTCTATTTGGTTTTGAACTGTGTTAATTACTGTTTCATTAATCGTATTAATTTTGTCATCTAAATCATTTATTTTAGCATCGAATTTCTCATTAACTATTTCTATTACTTGTTCTTGCATATTTGTACAACGTACGTCTATTTCATTGATTCGTCTGTCAAAACTAACATTCTGCTTTCTGATTTCACTTTTAACTTCTTCAAATTTTACGTTAAAATTTAATTGAACTTCTCTAATCTCACTTTTCTGTTCGCTAAACAGTGCTTGCATCATTTTTACTATTTGATTTTCGTCAGCCCTGTTAGTCGGGACTGGCGTTGAGTGAATAATTTCTCCACTCATAATTTGTGATTCAGTTGCGCTTGTCTGGCTTTCATTGGTATTGTCAGCTAGACTGACGTTCTCGTTATTTGCCATTTTAAAATTTTGTTTAAATATTTCTTTCAAAAATGTTTTCGTATATTAAATATTACATATTCATATTATATTTAAAATTATTGTACTATTTTTTACCATGTGTAGTTACAACATAACCTTAATTTTACGTCTTTTATACTCTTTCGCTACCCACTCTGTTTCTGAATTCTGGCTTATTTATATAATTATTTTATATAATGTCATTGTTCGGGCCGCCATTTGTATAAAAACATACTTATTATACATTTAATTTTACTGTTTATTACTTACCGATATTTTGGATCTTCCTAAGGGTACCCAGAGTTCTTTTATAAGCGAGGTTAGAAACAGTGTGAGGTTACGAAATAATTCTGAATACCCATTTTGAATGAAGAGACTTTAACTTTTCCTTTTATTTGTAAAATCATTTGACAGATTTGAATTTTTTACTTTTCCTCCAAATATAGATTTTACATACTTTAAAAATATTATGGTTTTACAGGTTGTGTAATCATTACGTCTTACGTACTATTCTTATTTTCTACCACTTACATACATTAAACAAGAGAGCCCAGCCTGCCATTCTCACTTAAATTAATTTTAATTTATTTGATACCCCATACCTTTATAAAACCCCAACCCTGACACTTTCAGTAGACGAAATAACCCCCGGCCACGTGGTCTTCGCGCACATCTATTTCTTTTCTAATTTCGTGTGAAATGTCCAAAAGGTGTTTAATGTTGTTTTACATTTTTCCCGACCGCGGTCACATAAACTTTTCAGCTATTTCACTGTTATATCAGTTAAAAAAAATTTGTTTCTGAGCCCGGTTATCGGGCGGCCTGCGCAGGCGAGAGTCGACAAAAGACTGCCAGCGTCTCTCAGTTCCCCACTCCGGGAGCATTTTAGTCAAGACGACGGACATCAATGCCTTACAGTTAGTCGTCACAGTTTCGTCCTATGCGATGTATGTAAGTTTTTGGTTAACATGGTACATGATCTCATCTAGGCATTGGCGGACGTCATTAAAGTGGGTGGGACTTAAACAGCCTTTCCGGAACGTCTTGGAGAAGACGGCGTATATCCTTGCTCTCTGGCCATCTTAGTTTTTTGCCAACGCTTGGGTAGGCGCCCCTGCTCGAGTAGTGGCGTGTGTGCACTGCCACACAAGTACAGAGTTCTGCGAATTTTTAGGGTGGCGCGAATTCTCTGCCGCATTCCTCGACAACAACTGCGCCTTACTGCTTTGTTTCAAACTGTGTCTTTCACAATGGAAATAACGTTGCCATGCGTTCTGTTATACTGGAATGAATCTGGTTGCACAATAATTTTCACAACTTTTAGACAAACCCGCCCAAAATGAAATAAATAAAAAATATAATTATCCCATACTGTGGAAAATAAAAACACCCAAAAATGACCCGCTACACGGAGCCCAAATGGCATGACTTTAAATTGGAATAAGCCACTTGGGGTCAAGAAAGCTATCTTTTTCCTTGTCTTCTTGATAAAGCTCCACTTGCCAATATCCACTCTTCACGTCCAATGTGGAAAACCACCGAGTTCCAGATAGCATGTCGAGTGTATCGTCAACATGAGGTAGTGGATAGTAATCTTTCTTTGTCACGTCATTCAACCTCCTGTAGTCTATGGAGAAACGTAATCCACCATCTTACTTTGCTACCAGCACTACCGGAGAAGGCCAAGCACACGCCGACAGCTAGATTATTCCTTACGCCAACATGTGCTGTACTAACTGAGTCATTTCCTCTTGCTTAGGTAATTGATATCTTCGAGAAGGTTGGCGTATCGATGTTGTACCTGGTATTTATGCGATGTTGTACATGAGATCTTCCCAATTACTGGCCCCAAACTACAAAAGAATCATTAAATTCATCTAAAAACTGTTTGAGTTCAAGTGGCAGCTAGATCCAAAATATTCACCACTCTAATAGGTACATTTTTGGTTTCGTCAGGTTTTATTAAACTTCTGGCAGTTAGTATGGCTGGTGTGCTCACTACCTGGGGTTCGAATATAGAGCACTGGTTGCCCCTAGTATCTACCTCAATTCTAACCGTGATGAGTTTTTCGGAGTTTGGCGGGAGAATTATGACAACATGATTTATCACGTCCATTGAATTTTGACGTATTTGTTGTGGAGAGCATTACCTCTTCTTTCCCTATTCTCAAACCATTGATTTTGAAGTCAACTAAAAAACCATACGCGTTCATAGTGTCCACACCAAGAATTGCTTTATCCACAATGTCTACAACAAGTACTTGATGATCAAACTCAAGTCGACCCAGGCGTAGGTGTATCTCCACTTTTCTAAACACTTTTAAAGGCCGTCCAGTAGCTGTTTGCAAGCTTCAAGAGCACCTGATTGGCTTGAGATTTTTCACATCAGGTGCACAATGGAGATTCGAGGCCTTTCTTGAACGAATCTGGTAACTACCAAGTTCCTGCTATTTTTGTGAAGTGTAGAATTGTGTATTGTTTAGGGGCTTCATTCCTCCAGTTAAACAGCACATGCCCCGTTGTACTGACTACTGCTCATTTCCCTGCTGCTGAACTCTAACCCTACAATATCGTTGTAGATAACCAGGTTTCCCATATGTATAACACTTTGATTTTCCATCCTTTCTTACTTTATTTTATGGCGCTGATCATCGGGTCTCTGTTCCTTGTTCTACTCCTTAATTATCTGTGCCATCACGATCTTTCAGTGCGGGCACTTTGTGACTTGTCTAACCAGACACTGACTTGGCGGCCTCAAATTGTAAAGCATGTACCAGAGCGTCCGCACTGTTTTGGTGTCTTGCCATTCGTAATACTTGCTGTAGTTCATTGTCTTTGACACCATCAGTGAATGTCTGCTTCACAAACCTCATTAGAAAATCTTCTGGTGCTTTTAAAATATCTGGTTAGTTTAATGAGGGTTACTTCAAACTCTTTAAGACTCTTCCCGGAACACTTAACACTTAACTAAAAATGAACTTTTTCATATGAAAACTTACTGATTTTATTGGACGCGTTTCGGCTTATGTATCCGCCTTCTTCAGCTTTGATACAGACTGCCAGCATTTTGTAACGGTTGTGTGGAAGGTGTAGTGGGGGTGGTGTGTGGAGGAAGGGGATTGGCGCGGGGATTCAACTTACTGTTTGTTTTCTGTATAATTGTGTCAAAAAGTGTATGTGATTTATATTGTAATTGATCGTTGAGTATGTTGTTTGGTTGTGTTGTGTGGTGTTTATATATCTTCCCGGAATGCTGTCCCTTTGCTCCCACCTGAGTGCAGTACACATCTCGCAAATGTTTATTACCATATCGTAATTCTAAAGCTTTTTTCAATTCGGCATAGTTGTTCTGGCTCTCAGGTGGCACTTTCTCTAGTAGCTCCGTGGCAGGTCCTTTTAAAGCAAGAACAAGTGAAACTGCCTTGTCTTTCCCTGTCCAATTATTTGCGTATGGAGTGGCTTCAAATTTCCGAAGATACATCGCCTAGTGAGTGCTTCCATCAAATGTTGGGGCCTTGACATGAACTGCCCCAAGTGCAGGCAAACTGACTTTCCCCATTGTCCTTATTTTCTGTGTCTTTTTCTGGCTTTACCATTGGTAGAGTCTGTTCAGAAATTGGGTTTTAAACGCTTGGTTGTATTTTCATTAAATGCTCAACCTTACTTTTAATTTGTTCTCTTATGTTTGTAATTGAGTCTTCTACTGCAGATATTTTTGTTGACATAGCTTCTTCCACACTCAAGACAGATTTTGCTACTTCATCTATTTTATTTGACATGGATTCTTCTACGTTAGATATTCTAGTAATTTGGTTATTAAACTCATCTCAAAATACAGAGACCAATGAAATCACTAATTACTAGCTTTAATTAATCACAAATAACAATTTGTAATCAACAAGGTAGTCTCATACAATAATTCAAGTTAAATTTGTCACACGTAATAATAATGTCAAGTAATAGAGTTCCGCACTAAATATAACACATTAATTACTTTGCACAATACTTTGACAACCACTCGATCTGCACTCAAGAAATCGCTCACTGTAACTCTGACAAAGCCAGCTGCTGTCATTATGAAGGTAGCACAAGTGTTCCAGAATAACTTTCCATTCATACTGCGGCATGCCAGCATAATGCATATTTTCAAGTGCTCCAGAACACTCTAAGAGGTACTTTTGTGCGACATTGACTGAGCTGCTACACCTGCTCGACTGGCAAAGAAATGGATGGAAGGATACACTTGACTCTTCAAGAGAGTTCTGTCGTTACAGTATTATTCATTTATTACTGTTAAAAATATTTGTTTTTCTCTCAAATGAAGTGATTGATATCATTAGTGAGGTCTTTTTGGCATGGAATATCTCTTTGCAGATTTCTGTAATTTTTTTTGGAATGTTGAACTGAACCGTTATTTTTCTTTGTGCCAACAAATTACCACCTCTGCAAAGCCAACAGGTGTATTTAGTGTTTAATGTTAAGATTTGATGTGTGTTCCATTAACAGGATTAAAACATAACACATATATTGTAACATGACATAAGGTAGTGAAGATCCAATTGTATTTAATTATAATATAAAAAGCTGAAGATAAGAATAAGAGGCAAAAACTTATAAACTTAGAGATCAATAACCCAGTAACCCAAAAAATGACAAATGACTATTAAACTGACAATGACCTGACACAGTAGATCGGATAAATACCAAAGGAACCAAGAGATAATGAAGAAGCAGCCGAGACCTAAGTGCAATCAAATAATCCCAAGTAATGACCAGTATATTGTAATTAAAATAATGAACTGATAATTGTAGTATATGAGATTTACCTAGGATAATAAGATTAATGGAAAGTAATAATGTCACAAATATCATTTTGATAAAAGAATGAACTTATAATATAAGGTAGGGAGCTAGAAACTAACCATACCCCAAACTAATAGTAATGATAATAGCCAAAGCCAATAAACGATGCTTTGAGCCAAACAAAAGCAATATTTAAGTAATAACTAAAAGTGATCAGAGTGATTTGGAAGTAAATTAGTAATTCATGACCATAATCACACAGTGATATAAAATAATCAGACAAATCGTGTGAATAAACAAGTGAGTAAGTTAAAAATGTGTGTAAAATTAAATAAGTGGTGAAGTGCTAGGTATAGCATATAATGGAACAAAGTGAGAGTGATAATAAATAAAGAAACCTTCTATGAAAGGAAAAGTGCAGTGGGGGTGTAGAATAAAATATTTTATAAGCAGACTGTAATAAACAGCTAAACAATTTTTGATAAAATGTACATTAGTAAGTAAGATTAAACTGATTGTGATATTATAAATTTAGGTAATAGGATGTCAGAATTATATAATAAGGTAAGAATTAAGTTATTAGAATGAGTAGTAAAATAAGAAGGATAGACACTGTATTTAAGTGAAGGGATTAGTATATAAGACATATCATGTAAGGAACAGTTTATCAGTAGTATTGTAAGAGTTTTGTTATTGTAGTAAATTATAGGATAAGCAAGATAATAGTAGAAAAAAGAAAAGGTAGTTAAAAGTTATTTCAGGTTAGAACCTGACAAGGAATCTTTTATAATAAGAATTAGAGTTAGGAATACTGATGTTTATTGTTTGTTTTGTTTATAAAATTCTATTAGAATTACCAGATATGTTATTAAGAAATGTTAGATGGGAGTAGAATAGAATCTAGGCTCTAGGCCAACTGTTGAATAAAAATTTAGTAGTTTTGAGAACAAATAATAATCCAAAGTTAAGGCAGAATATACCAAATGGTTAAACCGATTAAGTGAGTATTCCTAGTACCAAGATATATGAATAACAACTAATTTTGAATAAAATATATGTAAAATATAAATATGGAAAATAGTAAAAATGTAATTAGCTATTCAAAAGTGGGCATGAGGGATATCAAAATGATCATCATGAAAAATTAGGAAGAATGGTACTCATGTAATAACTCTAGCTATTAGTATAAGATAGGAATCTTCATTTGAAGATATTTTGGTAAAATTAGACTAAAAAGACGTTAAAACATAACAATGACTTAAGTTAATAACCAATGAAAATTAGCATAATTTATTAGGTAACCATAGCAACAAGAATTTTATTGCCAAAAAACCGTTAGATTTTCAGTACTGTATTATTGACCAACGCCGAGGGTGGATCGAGCAGCTCTCGCACTAAAATTATTATTATTAAAGTAAATTTGAACTTAATTTAAACCAGACGGAGACAACAACAATAGTCCAGGGAATCCTGAACAAAATTTTGTTTAATAAAAAATTATTAACAAACCATAATTATCTGAAGAAGACGGGAAGACGCAGTGAAGAAGAGAGACGACAACGGACACCAAATGAGGATCATTGGAACATCTTAATAGAAGAAGACGGACGATAACCGAAGGAATGCGAGGCCAGAGTCAGCGAGGAAAATCATCGAGACGAGAGGAATAAACTTCTGGAAAATATAAGAAGACGACATCCCAGGAGTAATCCGGAAGAAGAAGACGACCTCAGGATCTTCAGCAGGAAAACCGATGAGTATAAACATTATCCCATTATCGGATTCACAATTTTTTGGTCAGAATTAACAAATAACTATTTCACTTCACTGATCACTATTCCGATTCAGAAATAAATGCTTTGTTAAATTCACTATTTAAACTTTAATCGATTAGCAATTATTAAAAGTAAAATATAATAAATAATTGACGAACCTTTTGATAAATAAATTTGACAAACGAAAACTAACCCAAAATTTCTTTACAAGTTTTCATTGGTGATTACTTAATTGAATATAATGAGATATTAATTTGTTTATGTAACTAGGATTAAGAATTGTTATAACTTTGTGTGTGTTAGCCGTAAGAATATATTTCTGTAGCCGAAAGGACTTTTTAACACCCCTGAGAAAAACCATATATAACTGTAAACTAACATTAAAGACGCTATGTATACAAACTGAGCAAGTACCAACCGAACAAGTGTAATAGCCGGTGCAGAAAACGAATGTGATGTATCATGAAGTAATTGAAATCTTCCAAAGAGTTAATAAATGTTCTCAATCTGCAATTCTGTATGTTTGATTCAATTAATTTATAATAACAACTAAGAATTATTGAAGTGAAAGCGTTAAAGCAAAACGCTAGCCGAGTCAACACTGCAGAAAGTCGTGCGCCAATCAGGTGGCGAGGCGGCAACATTTGAATGCAGCAGAGCGAAATACGGTTTACCCGTAAATGATAAGAGAAGTTACATTTTGACATATATTACACAATTAACACTAAATAACACTATTATAAAATTTTTACAACCCACACGTAAAGAATTTGTAACAATATTAGTAATTATTATATACTCAACTGTTCATATATGAGTATATAACAGTTAAGTAACTAAAAGATTTATTTTTGTAGTATCTTGTTTATTTTCCTATTTCATTGTTACAGGAACTACGAAAAGCAGATCCAGACTTTGCATTTGTTTGTCCACAGTATACAGTTGGAAAAATTGCTGATCCTGTTACTGAGCCTAGGGAAGCAGAAATTGAACATCGTAAACAAGAAGATGTATTAAAGCGGTTAAGTATATTTGTGTTGTAACGATAATTACAGGTCATACAACTTTATAAAATCTGGCCTATCAAGCACAGGAAAATAATTTTTATATAGTCTGGTAATTATGATTGTAGACTTGAATCCTCATACAAAATTAGTGGTTTGTTCATGATCTAAGAGGATTCATAGTATCTGTAACTTGCTGTTTATTATAAAAATATAATAGTTTTTGGTTTGCTGTTTATTATAAAAATATAATAATTTTTGGATATTCTTTATTTTGTATGGTGTTCATAGGTTTTTAGACATTTATTGAGTTTTTTGTAGAGCTGTCATAATTATGCATTTCTTCTTATTTACCATACTGCACATCCATTGAGAGCTCCAAACATTTACTTTGACTGAGCACATGGGTGGGTCTTTCCTCTCAGAGTGTCATTGGTCATGCCTCTCATCCATAAATAAATGCAGGTTGTGGGGTTTTTAGGTTACAAATTAAATACATGAGTTTTTTACATGCTTCATATTTAACCCCACGTAATGTTAAATTTTATATTCTGATTCCTCTGGTGAGACTCAAGCAAATGGAAAATTAGACCTCCCTAAAAGTCAGGGCAGACACATGTGTGCCCAGGTGGTCTTACATAAGACCATTCCCCCTAAGTGATATGGTTCCATATAAGCCATTCCAGCAACCAGAATATAAAAGACCCCATCAAAGGATACAATGGTTGGGGCTTGACGTAAAAAACACAGTGCAGTGAAAACTATTAATGATCTGCTAAGCAGGCACATCATTACTAATTGAGACCTTACATCTTATTAATGTACTGACAAAAGGTACAAGCTGTTGGATTCTCAGTTGAATTATGTGACCAGTTACAATATCCCAGAGTTTAGTAAAGAAGCAACAAACCCGAACTCAGCAGCATATCTAATTAAAGGCCAGCTGGCCGAGAGCAAGCGGTTACAGTATACTCCCAGAATGGTATTTGAACCATTACAAAAATAAACTACATATTCCCACCAAACGAGGCTAGGAGGAAATGCGTCCACAAAGGGCAGACAACTCTGCAGTCATGCAGGACTGATACTCAGGTTCCAACTCAAGATCGCCATTATAATTGCCCAGCAGAGAAGACGATGACTTCCAAGTGGACTGATCTTCAAGAAGGAATGGAGGACAGACCACCATAAATGGTGTTCAATAACAGCTTTAGCCAAAAGACCTAGGAGAACACAGCTGGCAGAATTCAAACAAGAAGGAATTTGTCACCAAGAAAGAATGGGTCATCCTTTCACTAACCTGGGTCATTCCTGCCAATCAGGTGGCAATCCCTTATAAAAGTTTAAAGTTTGTCGGGTGGCATGCTTATCTAGTCGTGGGGTCAGTCCGATGTTGAATTTGACTAAACAACAAAAACGTTTGGAAAAGTTGCACATAAGGGTATACCAATTTAGCAAGAAGATAAGCACCTAATAACTATAGATGAGGAATAAATAGGAACTTAAAAGGAGCCACTTTGTCTTAGCTGCCAGAAAACAAGAATGACGATTGGCCATTTGGCCAGACACCAAATCTAAACAAACTTCATATCCTTGCTCTGAGAAGCATCTGCAAGGCCAGGAAGGACACACTCGTACAACAAAGGTGTGAAAAAAGGGCAAGGCATAGTCTCATTGACATATGCCAGTGGGGGCCTCATCCATCTTCTAGGCAGTGATCGAAATAAAAACACACTCGTATCACTGTTGACACCTTGTTTATTACCTGTTATCACAAATAGTAGTAATAATAATAATAATAATGATAATAATAATAATTTTTACAATTAAAAATAAACACAAAAAGTACAAATTTCGACTCACAACTGTGATATCGATTATTGATACAATCGTAATTTATAAAAACAACACAACTATAATATTGGTGTCGAGGTAGATGACCTTGAACTTTCGCTGTCCTTCTTTCTCTTTTTCACAATGTAAGGACCTTCCCAGTTAGTCTGAAGTTTAGATAAGCAACTAAGATGGCACTTAGGGTTGTTCAACCAAACCTGATCTTCTTGGAAACCCACACTATTGCTGTGAATGTCATATCAAGTTTTCATTTTATCACTGGCTATCTTCAGCCGCCCTGTTATCAAGTGATTAATTTCTCGTATTTGGTTTTCTAATTGCGAGGAATAGTTCTGAGGCTCTTGGAACTGAGTCTTAGGTGATCCGAACATCAAGTCTGCAGGAAAACGAATCTCCCACCCAAACACAAATTTTTCAGGAGTCATACTGGTTGTGTCATGTACTGATGACCTATACGCCGTGAGGAATACTGGTACACGTAGGTCCCAGTCCGTTTGGTTCTTGTCAACAACTTTCGAAATTTGCTGCTCAAGTGTCCTGTTGAACATCTCAACCATTCCGTCCGACTGCGGATGGAGAGGTGTTGTCCTGGTCTTTTGAATTCTGAGTTGACGGCATAATTCTTTAAACACTCCTGACTCAAAATTCCTTCCTTGATCCGTATGGATTTCCACAGGGACTCCATAATGGCAACGAAGTTGTGAACGTACGCCTTTGCCACAGGGGTAACCTCCTGATTTGGAATTGCATAAGCTTCCATCCACTTAGTAAAGTAGTCACCTATAACCATGATGTACCGGTTTCTATCATCAGTAACTGGGAAGGGACCAGCAATGTCTGTGGCAATTTTCTTGAAAGGCAGTCCAACGTTATACTGTCTCATTTTCCCCCTGTGTAAGGTTTGTGGGCCCTTGCTTGCAGCACATATTTCACATATCCGACACCATTCCTCTACGTCGTGGCGAAGTTGAAGCCAATAGAATCGCTTCCGTATTTTGTCAAGGGTTTTGTTAACGCCAAGATGACCTCCAGACATTCCGTCATGCATCTCCTTCAAACAGACAGCATTTTACTTCGGGGAACTATCATTTGAATTACCACATCTCATCCATCTGCACTTTCCCAAGCCCTTTTCAGCAATCCGTTCTCCAGGGTAAGAGATTGAGATTGCATTGTGCCCAGTAGCCCTTCAGCACTTTGTAATTATGGCAGACATTTTGCTAATCTGGGTGGCCACCTTCCTGTTTTGCTGTCAGGATCGGTCCAATTTCTTCATCAGTCATCTGTTCTTGTCGAAAATCTTGTGTTGTCCAGCCGTCTGCCAGGAAATCTACAGTGCTAGCTTGATATGTTCGCTTGCATTCTGTTCTTCCTTTCTGCAGCAATGTCGGCAGTCTTCCGAGCACAGTCTTCGAGATAAGCCATCTGCATTACCATGCAGGCACTCCCCCGCCAATGTTATACCTTGAAGTTGTACTCTTGCATACTTCCAAGCCATCTTGTCAACTGCCCTTCTGGATTTCTAAATATCAAGAGCCTTGCAAGCACAGCATGGTTGGTGCGTAGTGAAAACTCCTTTCCATAGATGTATTTATGGAAGTGCTCCAAAGCTCAGACGATTGCCAGCAACTCTCTCCATGTAACGCAATAATTCTCTGATTTAGAAAGCCTCTTGCTGTATTACACTATTTTGTCTTCACCATTTTGCACTTGAGACAAAACTGCTCCTAGGCCAGTATTGCTTGCATCTGTATCTACGATGTACCTCCCTTCTGAAGCTGGGAAACCAAGAATTGGCTGCAAACATAAAGCAATTTTCAAAGGCCTCAATGCTTGATCACTCTCTGAACCACTGAAAGTTTCTGTTAGCTCATGTAGTGGTTTAGCAATAGTAGTGAAGCTTTTCACAAAACATCAGTAATATGAGCATAACCCCAGGAAACTCTGAACTTTATGTTTACTCTTCAGAACTGGCCAGTCTCTTATGGTGTTTACTTTATTGGGATACATGCTAACACCTGCTGCCAAAACCAGATGGCCCAGATACTGTACTTCCTTTTGTAATAGAGAACACTTCTTCGTGCTCAGCTTCAGTTGGGCACCGTGAGATCTAGTAAGGTTTTCCAAATGGTCTTTGAAAGTCTTCCTGATGACTATGATGTCTAAATAAACAAGGCAAGTTTTCTATGTCAGGCCGTGAAGGACCAGATCCATCAATCTTTCAAATGTTGCTGGTGCATTACAGAGTTCAAATGGCATAACTTTAAATTGGAATAGGTCATGTCAGGTCAAGAAAGCTGTCGTTTCCTTGTCTTCTTGATGAAGCCCAATTTGCCAATATCCACTCTTCAGGTCCAATGTGGAAAACCACTGAGCACCAGACAGCGTGTTGAGTGTATCGTCAATGTGAGGTAGTGGATAGCTATCTTTCTTTGTCATGTCATTCAACCTCCGGTAGTCTATGCAGAAACTTAATCCACCATCCTTCTTCACTATCAGCACTACCGGAGACCAAGCACTTGACGAAGGCTCGATTATTCCTTCTGTCAACATGTCCTGTACTAACCGAGAGATTTGCTCTCGCTTAGCTAATGGAGGTCTTCGAGGAGGTTAGCGTATCAGTGTTGTATCCCCGGTATTGATGCGATGTACATGAGAGGATCTTCCCAGTGAGTGGCCCCGAACTGCAAAAGAATCTGTAAATTCATGTAAAACTGTCTGAGTTCTTTTACCTCACTACTTGAGAGATCGTTAGAAGATCTGTTCAACAGTTCCTGAAGTTCCTCTGGTAATTTGGAAGTGTCTAAAACACTATTTTTGTTGTGCCATTCTGGCTACCCAGACCTCAGGAATCATTTTACCTAGGTGCGTATTGCTTTGTAAAGTGACAGGTTGGTCCAAAATATTAGCCACTCTAATAGGTATAATTCCAGGTCCGTCAGGTTTTAGTAAACATCTGGCAATTAGTATGCCCGGTGTCCTGACTACCTAGGGTTTGAATATAGAACACTGGTTGCCCCGAGTATCTACCTCAGTTCTAACCTTGATGATCTTCTCGGACTTTGACGGGACAGTTATGGCCACTTGATTTATCATGTCCATCAATTTTTCTGATATATTCATTGTGGAGAGCATTATCTCTTCTTTTCCAATTCTCAAGACATTGTTTTTGAAGTCGGCTATAAAACCATATGCATTCATAATGTCCACACCAAGAATTACTTCATCCACAATGTCTGCAACGAGTACTTGATGATCAAACTCAAGTCAATGGAGGCAAAGGTGTATCTCCACTTTTCCAAACATTTTTACAGGCCGTCCAGTAACTGTTCGTAAGGTGCAAGAGCACCAGATTGGCTTGAGATTGTTCACCACATCGGGGCACATAATGCAAACTGTTGCACCTTTGTCAACTGTAATGGAGGTTGGCCTTTCTTGAACGAATCTGGTAACTACCAAGTTGCCAATATTTTTTTGAAGTGTAGAAATTATGTATTGTCTAGGGGCTTCATTCCTCCAGTTAGTCAACACAAGCCCTGTTGTACCAACTACTGCTTGTTTCCCTGCTCCTGAACTGTAACCCGACAATCTCATTGTAGATGTCCAGGTTTCCCACATCAGTAACATTTCACTCTTCCATTCTTTCTTACTTTATCCTGTGGTGCCAACCATTGGGTGTCTGTTCCTTGTTCTTCCTCATCATCTGTGCTATCGCGATATTTTAGCAGACACATATTTTATGACTTGCCCAAGTAGACGCTGACTTGGCGGCCTTAAATTGCAAACCATGTACCAGGGCATCCACACTATTCTAGTGTCTTGCCAGCCATAACACTTGCTGTAGTTCGTTATCTCGGACACCAGTAAATGTCTGCATCACAAACCTTGTTTGAAAATCTTTTGGTGCTTCACGATAGGTCAGTCTAATTTGTCTGTTGATACTTGCTTCAAACTCTTGAAGACTGAGTGCAGTACACATTTCGTAAACGTTTATCACTATACCGTAATTCTAGAGCTTTTATCAATTCGGTATAGGTGTTCTGGCTATCAGGTGGCACTTTCTGTAGTAGCTCTGCGGCAGGTCCTTTTAAAGCGACGGAAACTGCCTTGTCTTTTGCGGTCCATTATTTGCGTATTCAGTGGCTTCAAATTGCCGAAGATATGTTGCCCAGTGGTGCTTGCATCAAATGTTGGGGCGTTGACTTGAAATGCCCCAAAGGCAAAGTGACTTTTTCTATTATCTTTTCTGTCTTTATCATTGGTATCATTAGTCTGTTCAGAAATTTGTTTTGGTTGTACCTCTATGAACTGTTCAACTTCAATTTTTATTTGTTGCCTTATGTTTGCAGTTGAGTCTTCAACCACAGGTATTGTAGACTTTGTTTGTTCTATATATGATATAGATTTTGTAAACAATCTTACTTCTTGACCATTCAGATCACTGTGTAGTTCACCCAAGTCACGAGATAGGAGACCCAACTCTGCGGTAGTATATTCTTGCAACTTTTTTTTATAACTTTAAAAAGATCTTCTGTTTTATCTGCTTGTCGTACATCAGATTCCAAAATTAATGCTTTCTGCTGTTCTTTTTTTCCAGCAGGAGGGTTTTCTGTCTTTCTTCTGGTTTCTCATCTTGTCGTTTTTGTGTTTGTAGTAGAAGTGCTTGCAAAGCTTCCATCATCTGACTGGTGATATCCATTGTTTACTGATTAATTACAAATTACACTAATCTTGTACAAAGTGTTCACTGTTTTTTACTGTTAACGGTTCTGTCGCACTTCTCACCCACTGTTAACGACGATCTCACTGATCGTCATATGGGACAGTGGAAACAAATACAGACACCAGTGAAGTCACTAATTAAATACCAGCTTTAATTAATCAAATAACAGTTTGTAATCAAACAAGTTATTCAACAAGATTATAATCGTACAATAATTCAAATTAAATTTGTCCACACGCAATAATAATGTCAAGTAATAGAGCCCCGCATAATAATCATTTTTCACTATTAACCACTTGTTACGCACTCAGTTAATTGCCTGACAAACTGAACTGAAGTGACCATCACTGGATGCTTATATTTATACCCCACTGAGTGCCAGAATAATCTGTCACTTTTTGGATGACGTTTTAAACAAGTGCCTATTACAGGTGCTCTAATCCACTAGAAATAGTGTCAATGTCTTGGCCTTGAACACAGTGCGCTGACCTGTATGGTCTGGAACAGCCACGATTGTTGATGCATGATAAGTGTCATGTAATTGTCTTTCATCTCAAAATAGACAAATGTATGCTTTTCAAATGTATGGACACAAACACTACATCTGGGCTCTGCTAGGATAGCCGAGAAACATGTAGAACAAAGTTCTCCATAGTACGAGAACGTTCTGTGTTGTGTAACAATATATTAGACTAGTATTATTCTAATGACAAACAGTTTTTATAATACCAATCACAATATTACTTAATATATATACAATATTGATAATATTACTTTGAATGTGGGTTGTGGGTTCTCAGTTTACAACAACCCTTTTGTCAGTGCAGTGATGCTGCTAGCCCATTTCTTCGAAACAAAACCTGCAATTGAGAGTGTAATGGTATTGATCTTTTACCTTTATAATTTTATAATACAATAATATTACTACTAAAACTCACTGCTGCCAGAATTTTACTCACCGTCATAATCCTGTTAAACTTACCTTATTTAACTGCCCAGGTCGCCACGATATTTTATGGTTTAATATCGAAACCTTTACACTCTTGCCCTTATAAAAATTAAAATAATCTTGCTATCTGACCACCCTTAAACTCAGAAAATTCCACAGAACGTTAGACGAGGTTTTCAGCACAGATTAGGAAATGGTTATGGCGTAATAACTTACAACTAACACATATTTATGTAAAATCAAATTACTATTTTATTGATATTTCTTTCTATATTTTTAAATGTTGCTTCTCTATGTTACCAGTACTTTGATATTTTTCCCACACACACACTCTCTCATTCTTTACAATTTTGAAAAAAAACCCGATTAATTGAGTTCTTTGATTTATTGTTTACTTTAAAACTTTGGCTAACAACTAAATATATTTTTTCACTGTACTTAACTTCTCTTGCTATCCAAATTGTTCCACCATCACGCAGCTCACTTTCACTTTTATCGTCACTTCGACCACCTTAGTCTGTTATTAAATTTTCGTTGCGGTTTTGTTTCACTATTTAAAATTGCTGTAGCATTTGGTATTTTCTGGTAGGCCTTGTACTATATTTCGACCTACCAGACAAATATTCCCGAGGCCACGCTTCACTTACGTCCGCTCAGTGTGAATGTATATTGCCAACTCCGCTCTTCGTCAATGAATGATTGACGTTAAGTGGTGGCCAAGCAGCGCACGCCAAAGTATGTAATTTTTATTTTAACCGTCTCTGATTGGCCGGTATGTCCAAGCGTTCAGCCCGGGAATTCTGATATTCTTTACTGCCTGTTGTAACGGACGTTTTCAGTAATTCACGGCCGCATGAGTTGCCAGCGGTTGCGTAATACGTCTAGACTAGTTGACGCTAGACATAAACATAGACGTATGTTTTGTAATAATGTTGCATGTGTGGCTGGTTAAATCGAGGTTCCACAAAGGTGAACACTAGTTACTTTGAAATTAAAACTGATTTAAATTGAAACCCTTGTAGCACACAATTCTGTACCGTTACAATACCTCCCCCATGAGAGGTTTTATGCTGAAGCATAAAAACTCTCATTGCTAAAACCTAAAAGGATCAATGAGGATATGGCGCCACCACCCCCTTAAGTCCTTACTAAAATCATGGGTGCTTACCCCCCCCCCCTAATCCGGTGGCTGTGGCTGCACCCATCCGACCTTACTGGACTTCTCTGCTCGAGATCCCAACACCATAAAATCAGATAGGCACCCGCCACAGTATCACCTGACTGAAACATTCAAGCAAAATATCAATAAATGGCCTTCCATTACTCCATATCCCCCAATGATTTGTCTCCTCTTAGTTGCACTGGTTAGCTATTTTCAAAGTACTGGTTGACTTTTTATAAAGTACTGGTTTTTCATTTAGTTTGGTTATTCTATAATGACAGCTGTTCTATATTCATACACAATTACATAAACAGGTTACAACATGATAAACATTCCAAATAAACATTACCATTTTTACATTGAACTAAATTTTTCACCTTGGATTTTACATTGAGTTACAAACAAAACATTACCACCTTATTCACTACAAGTCAAAAGTAAATTATTCCAGTTTATTATATTGTCCATCTGTTACATTAATTGATCCAACTTCAATTATTTAACTGCATACTCATACACTATTACAATGATTTCAGTTCATCATCAACATTTTACATTGGTGTCAATCAACCCTATAACTGGCTTTCATAAAATACAATGTCCACATGGCCATATAAACTTACGGTGTGCTTACATCTAATGCATATAAATTCCATACAAAGTAAATATTGTTGCACAACACTGTTACTCATCCAAAAGAACACATTGGGTGGTATGAATAAAATGAAGCAATTTCTCGAACTAGGTTGTTTTCAAGCAATTACTTGATTTTAGGTGAATAAAATATCAAGCAATTTCTTTACCTAGTAATTGCTCGAGTTTTCCCGGAGAGAAGTAATTGCTTTAAAAAGAAGTGAATAAAAAGAAGTTGCTTAAACAGTTTTAAGTAAATGCTTGAAAAAATTTAAGTCTGCTCTAGGGCACACTTCATTTCCTTTGTTGGTGCGGAACTGTTGAAATGGCTGAGTTTATGCCTGTACGCGATCCCAAGTTTTATAATGAGCGTAGAGAAATAAGCCGTTGCAAAGAGTTGTTGCGTTTTGAGAACGATAGTGTGGACTTCTTAGCTGAGGAATTCTTACCTGAGAGTCAGGAGACGAGAGGTGGTGCTCTTTCTCGAAGGAAAAAATGGAAATTTTTTTGAGATTTGTTGGTGATCCAGGGTTTCAAAGCGGTATTACCGAAGATATAGGTATACACCGAACAACCGCATGTAAAACTATAAACTCTGTATTGAACAATATCATTGAGAAAGCGGGCAACTGGATTCATTTCCCATCAACGGTTGAAGAGATGAATGAAGCTAAAATTTTGTGGCAAAGTCGTTTCCGTCTACCTACTGTTGTTGGGTCTGTCGATTGTACACACATCGAAATCAAGAAACCAACCCATTTTGGAGATGAATATATAAATAGAAAAGGTTTTGCAAGTATTAACGTGCAAGCGACTTGTGATGCTCAAGAGAGGTTCACAAGTGTTTGTGCTGAATGGCCAGGAAGCGTCCATGATGCACGAATCTGGAGGACAAGTCCAGTAAGAGGCGTGATATCACAGTTCAATGGTTCAGCCTGTTTGCTTGGAGATTCAGGTTATGGGGTGTCGCCATGGCTAGTAACACCGTTTAAGCCAGCCGTGGGGGAAGCACAAATGAACTTTAACACAACACATTCCAGAGAGAGAACTATTATAGAAAGATGTTTTGGACAATTGAAACAAAGATTTCCAATATTAGCAAACTGTGTTCGTTTATCGCTTGAAAAGATCCCAAAAGTTATTGTGTCATGTGCAGTATTGCATAATATTTCAAAGCATGTCAATGATGACATTGATTTTGATGCATGCTTAAATGTAAACTTTCAAGATGGTGAAGAAATGGTTATGGACATACCTCATGTAGAAGATCGTGAAACCCGAATGAGAGGGGAAGTAAAACGAATGTTACTGCTGGATTTTTTGAACGAATAAATGTAATTTTAGAAATAATAGTTTAAGAAAATCCTGATCCTAACCTTTCCTCTCTTAAAAGATAAAATAAATAAATAAAAAAAGAAATGAATAAAAAATAAAAACACAAAAAAGTGCAAACAACATACGCGCAAGATCACACGTACACATGTGCATGTATGCATGTGTGCGCGCACACTCTCATGAACACACCCAATCATGTCCACACTTTTTAATTCAGTTTTAATTTTTTTTATTTTTATTCTTAATTTAAAAAGGAAAAAGGAAGAGACAGGTTTACAAAAATTACAATTGCAAATATTGTGATTTAACCGCTTAAAGGTACTAGTGTACTACAGTTACAGTTATATAGTTAATTCAGCCCCAATGTTGGGTTCGCCACTTTGTATTGTGACCTGTGTGTACGGTTTAAGCCACACTGTTGAGTTCGTCAATTTGTAATATTTCTCTCGTATGTACCTCTCTGTTTTTCCTCTCTTTGATTATTTTAATATTTCAATTTCTTATATATCTGGGTTTGCTAGATATAGTAATATCGTTAATTATGACTATCTTATCTCTCTATTTAATCTAAAAGTGTTAGTGTGAATGAAACTTATGTATGTATGGTGTTATTCAAAAATTCCGCTCAGGCCTAGTCTGCCTTGCAGAGAATTATAGAAAATTCGTGTGTAACTCTCTTCTCTTTGGTATCGGAGAATTCCGAAACAAGCGCTGCAGTTCCAAAACAAACGGAATTTAGAGATTAACCCACCGCGTACGGTGATTAGTTATTATACACTCGGTCTGTTTAATTCTTATTCCCACTTCATTAAATAATACCCAAATAATAAGATGCTGAAATTATACAAGGTTTCTTTATTAGTTCAATTTTTTAACATTCAATAAGATTGGTTTTACTTGATATACGAAAGGCTATACGTTGAGTTAATCGATTATTGTTCAGTCCAATATTTTATTTTAAATTCAGTTATAGTTTTTATAATTAATTTAGATTCAGGGTGTGAAGGTTCTTTCAACTGCAGGGAAGATTAAAAATACATAAATAGGAATGCAAGATATTACAAAATTAAAGTGTTGTTGTGTTTAATATTATTTATACAATTGAAAATTACCGTGCAAAGTACTAAGCGACTCAGGAAGGCTGTTGCTTCTAATCTCGTTAGTTGTCGCCCCGTATCAGACACAGATGAGATGATTTTCTTTATTCTTGTCTTCAAGTTGTAATAAAGTGAAATCCTTGGTCCTGGTTGATGCAGAAATACCGCTCCCTTTGTTCACCAACGGCCAAACTTGTGATTACATGCTTCGGCAAACTCTGGATCCAAATACGTTTTCAATTGTATGATGTAAACTGCGATGTCCAATGAGATTTAATGGTTATTATTTTTCGTTTGGTTTGTAGGATTAACTCTTTACACAGGTAGTTCTTTATATGGTATTATTATTTCATTAAATTAGCATTCGTTTCTTGATCTGATATTGGGCAATCCAAGTCGTTCTTTTTGAATTCAATTACTTTTTGTCGTTTGTATGATACAGTTTACAATTGGGTTAATGTTTACTGGCCCAAATTCTGACAATTAGTCTTTAATATATTGTGACTGTTATTAGATTTAATAATTTAGATTACATTAATTTTTATTGACCATCTCTCTTGGTTTAATCTCGTCTTGTTCATGTCATAAATTGCAATAATCAAAATCAACAAATTATATTAATTTTTGTTGTCCCTAGCAACAAATTTTTTTATTCTTTTTCAATGTTTTGTTATATAGTGATAATTTCATATATTATTCTTCCACTCATCAAAATAATTCCTTATTAACCTTCCATTATATCAAAATATAATCTTATTTATAGCTTGTTTACTAATTTCTATATCTAGTCTGCTGGTTTTTCAATCTTAGTCTGTTTCTTTTCATAATTATTATTTTTCCGATATCAAACGTTATCAATCGATATCATTGCACTATGGCATTATCATAATTTGTTTATATTGAGTTTGTTTATTTTTTATTATTAATTATTATAGGTTTTTTCTAACTCCTTGAATTATATTCATTAATTATTATTAACTTCTTTACCTAACCTTTCTATTCTGAGTTGTTATATAGTGTCATTGGCTGTTAGGCCTTTTATTATATTTGGATCTACTTTTGAATATAACTTGTTAACAACTATAGCCTTTTTATACAAGTTTACAAACATAATCAACCTTTAACTATGTACATGTACACAAATAATTATCTTTATGATATCTAACAACAACTTTATCTTGATCTATGGATCACACATAAGAAAAATTGAAATTAATTAATACTAATTAACTGATTTCCCTCACATTTCTACAACAGTAAACAAATAATACATATTGCTTCATTATTTGATATTACATCAACAAGTAAGCTTCATAAGCTAACACAAACTTTAACATAATATTTATGGTAACAACATAACATTATACAATTCAGAATCATTATTTTCGATTAACTAGTAATGTATATTATTGACTCATTTTTATCTATTTTCACCGTCATTTACTTTAACATATTCGATATTAGTTTCTTTCTTATAATTCTTATCAGTATTTTTGATTTATTTACTTCTCACTGAACATTTGAGATTTCTTACTATTGTCTATAGTACATGTTTATTTTTTATTGTTATTACTACCTTGCATTCTTATTATTTTTATATAATGATAAATTTATTTATCTGACCCTTGTATTAATATGGGATATAGATATTTATTTCCCTATTCTATTTCTAATATTTTTATTTATGTAACGTCGAGGACCGCATTTCTGTTGCGTTACATATGCTCCCCCTCCTAAAGAAGTTTAATTTACCTGAATGTAATTTAGGTCAAGTAAACTTGTATTTTTTACATGCCTTTTCTTCATATCAATTTTAATGGTCAACGATGGGATTCTCAATGTAACTTGTTTAGACTAGTATTCACAATTCTTTATTTAATGACATTTCATTACTCCTATTAACATTCTTGGTTATATATAATTTTTCTTTAAACAGTATTTGTCGATAGTTGGTTACAATATTCAATGAAACTTTAGGTTCACTTCTCTTCTACTTCTAGTTACTGCAATCACTGTATTTCTCCATTATTCTTCTGTCAGCTATTTTCCTTCTGTTTTCTTTGTCATTCTCTTTTGGAATTTGATGTCATTCTTCGCAACGATTCTAATATCCCTTAAATATTCACTTTCCCTAACAATCCCTAATATGTGAGTTGGTACAGTTCAGAGAGGCACTGTTTGGCTTCATACTCTGCTGTCCACACTACACTTCAATATAGTACTGCTGGAATTCATCTACAGTCAGCTATAAAAGTATAATAATATCACACAATAATCTTCTTAATTAATTAATAATAAACATTTGGGGATTCTTTATATTGTCGCGTTTTATATTTACTTATTTATATCTTTTATACTTCGTGATTCCATTTTATCTTCCTTAATCATTTTCTGATAATAATTCTGACAGTCATTATCCGTAGTTAATCTTGATCTTCTTCTTTGTTGTGATAGTAACTCTAAGTATCATTTCTTCATTTGTTCTTATAATTCCAAGAATTTCTAAATTGTAATTGTTTTGATTATTATTATTACTTAAGTTCAGTGTAATTATAGTCATTAACTCAACCATTGTTCTCCTTATCTTATTTTACTACTTTGTCTGGTTACATTACAATGAATTATGTTGATAAACATTTTTTCTTGTTCCATTTGATATTATTCTGGTCATAATCAATCATTTATTTTGGTTGTTCATTCCATTTGGCAATTCGGCATGTATTTTAGGTCATATTGTTTTTTCTTTTACTATTTTGCATAGGTACTTCTTGATATAACAAATTTTTATCTTGGGGTTTCATTATTCCTTATTTATAATATTTCTTTGTAGACATATAGTAATATTTCTGATTTCCTTCTGTAATCTTGGGGTTGTTATTAACTCTTCTTAATACCTTCTTCATAACCATATAGTAAGTCGTACTTACTTCCTTTTGAATGTTGTGTTTTCTATTTAAATAATATTGTTCAAAAAATTCTTTAGTAAGTTGTGCTTACATACCTTTTGGATTTAGTGGTTTTTTTTTATTAAATCTTCATCTTGGTGTTTTTATTAACATATTTTTTTTTCTTATTTAATATTCATTATTTATTTATTCTTTCCAAATGGCTGCCTGGTCGGTTTTCATAAAATCAGTCCCACTTTTCTGGTTGACTACTTCTTCTTCTAACCATGGTCTGCTTGTAAGTATTCACTCTCCACAAACTTCCCTTTTTTTTTGCCGGAATTGGGCCTTCACCGCTTATTCCTACCCCCACTGATATACTTCCGGGTACTTTAGAAACACAGGATTTCTCCGGTATGTAACATGTCAAGAAAATCACTTTCTCATTCCTTAAACTTTATTGGCTTGTTACCAGTTGCTTTCATATCATACTTCTTTTTTACGGAAGTTTTCAAATTGTATAACATTTTTTTAAGTTGTACAGATGTGACTTTCTGCCCAGAAGTATTAGCATATTCATCTGTTATATTCTTCCATGCCTTCTCTTTTGTTACAATTGAAGAGGGAAGTTTAGACTTTTCAAACACCTCCTTATAGTCTTTCAAAATTCGAACAAACAGTGATCTATCAAACCTCTTTTCTCCAGTTCCTTCCGTAACATCATCCTCACCTGAAGACATCGTATATCACAAATAAAAGACAGTCAAACGCTTCAGTTGCACACACAAATGCGAGTTATCAACTGCCCGCTACCGAAATGGAATGGGGGAAGGGGAGGTACAGCGACGTGTCGCGACATGTCCCGTGAGAAGTTGTTAGTCATCAGTTCAAACCGGATACGATTGAAGCAATTGCTTCAAAATAGAGAAACAAGTAACATCTATACTAAGCAATTGCTTAAAGGTTTTCCGGATAGTTCTCCAACTGTCGAGCAATTACTTAAAGAGTCAAGCACTTGCTTATTCACCTCAAATTGAGAATATTCTTAAATCGGGATCTAGTGCTTCATAGAAGTTACTTCATTTTATTCACATCACTCATTGATTACACAAAATACCAGTCTGCAGTTAAACATAAAACATAGATTGATTATTTATACTTATTTACATCAACAGTTGTATACAAGACTTATTTTATAAACACTGACTCAGCCTCAACATTCCTGATTACATCACCATTAACACTTCCTTCAATTTTCAGTTTATATTGTAAAATGTACAAATTCAGGGGTGTCGTGTGTATTAAAATATTTAATGTTTGTGTAATTGGAAGTTTTATCGAACGTAAACTGTGTCGTTCGGAAGCGTCTGGTAGCCTGCGTGCCTTACTTGTCCCTTCTCGCACTTTTAGTAATTCCGGATAGGCGCCAAATTGTTTTTCTTGAAAACAATTAAAGTTTTTATTTGTATAGTATGGTGATTTGTTATCGAAAATTCTAATAGTTTGCCGTCTGGCTTGTAACTGATTCTCGTGTGAGTGGGGGAACACGTGTTGCCAACTTGAATTAATGTTGGTTATGTTGACCCACTGCTAGTAAACAAAACATACATAATATTTTCTACAAATAAATACTGGACAGTTTGTTATCAATACGCACTTTTTTATTAGGCTTTTTCTTGTTAATTATCGTTAATGGTTCTTAAAAATAATAACTGTTATAATAAAATTTTAGCCTCGGCAATATAATCTCTCGCTCTGCGGAGCGCTAGGTTGGCAGTGCAAAGTTTACAATTGACGCTGGTTATTATTTTACAAAATAAATCTGCCAATTGGGTTCTTTTAAGTACGAAACAGAGGTTTATATAACAAGATAACAAAATTAGAACAAATCATTTAAAGTTTGTGGTCATTAAAATTACACAAGGTTTGCTATAAATTAAATATTGTGGTGTTGAAGTGTGACAGTGTCGTTGTGTAACATAGGTTATCATGTGTTCATTCAATGTTTACAAAGTTATTTCTTTATTTTATCAATCCTTGAAAATATATTCAGTGATAATGAGAGTTTATTATATAGTTAGAATTTTTGAAAGAGAATTTGTTTTATAATAATCAAATAAATTCAGCAATACTCAACGTTAGTAGATATGATGGGTATTGTCAGTCGTCCATGTAAAGTAATGGGTCGATGTTGATTCTTCCTACTTCAGTCTTGGGCTCTAAATTGGTTGTCATCTTCTTCAAGTCGAATTACAAGTATTTTCCGGTCATCTGGATTAATTCCGAGCTGGTCCTTGGTGTAGATTAGTTGTAATGGGCTCTCATCTGTTGTCCTGGTACTCCTTCTCAAAATTGTGGGCACTTATACTGTTTTTCTGTTGAAAATTTGGGCCCTTCACGGCGTGGCGTCTCTCCAGTTTAGCGTCACTATATAAAGTATTGTTCCTAACTGAAATTAGTCAATATTCGGTTGTTGTCGTGGTTACTCAAAGTTTTTGATTGGCTGAAATTGGCTAAAGAGTATTGTTAGGGTATTTGAATTTTTATTTAAACTGGTTACAGATCTTCTAAATGTAATTAATCTTCAGTACTCCCTTTTTAGTAGTAAATATTATCACCTCTGTTCATATTTTGGCTCAAGAATTAATTTGACATCCAATATTATAGTGTTCACTTAGGTATCAACATTTTGACAGTTTTGTGAATTTTATTTAATTATACTGTTTTCTTAATTTACATTATTATCATCATATTTCTGCCTTAACATGATTGTCTATTTGTATTTCATAGTTTATGTGGTTTAGTTTTCCTAATGTCAGTGTTTAATTCTATAAATTGAAGTTTTTTGTAGTTGACAGTTGGGAATTTGCTTAGGCTTAAACAGCAATTGACTATTTTTCTTTAATTACTGATATTACGTTTTATTCTCCTTGTAATGGGTCCTGATTGTTTTAATACGAGATTCTGTTCATTTGTTCAATGTTTAAGTCAGTTCTTGTAATTGTGTGTAGCTTTATTGTTTCCCTATATTAATTTGTCTACTGTCATAACTCATTTTTAGTGTCATCGTATCTGAATGTATTGTTTGTTTCTTGTTTACTGGTTTCTGTTGGTTTTAAAATCTTATTTCTTACAACATATCACATATAATGGTTTTAACAATTCCCATAGCTATAATTCTTATCATTTAAACATAATTATTTGGAACATAAACCTTAGTCATTAAAACATAATTCTTATTCATTTAACACATACTTATTTGAAATATATTATCCACTCATACTCTTCAGTGAGTAATAATTATTTTATAGTGTCATCAAAGGAAAACAAACATATAAACATTGATTAATCTTTTAGATTGTAATAGAAAATCCTTACCACTAAACTTATTTGACCTTGTGTCATTAATTATGTAACCTTATCCTATTTCACTATCTCTTACTAAATCATATAATGATTATTAATTGTTTTTTATAATTTAATCTTATAGAAACTCTCTATATGGTGATTTAACACACTAATAGTCTATGTTTCTTAACTTCCCTAAAACTATGGATTGTCCCTTAGGCCTACAATATTAATTAACACACATTTAAAAACCATAGTAATTAGTGATTACTAATACTAACTTAAGTTTAATAATATTAGTTTGTGTAGTTACATTTTGGGTGTCCACTCATCTTGGCATTTCCACTATCACAGTCCTTCCTGTGTTTGGCCAATATTAGATTTCACTCACACATAACTTATCACTTATAATTTAGTTTATTCACTTATAAACTTTGGACACTGCTTTATCAGTGTTTTTATCACTTTTTAATGGGGTTTTATTCTCACTTTGGGGTATTAACACTAACACCTTACACTCAATCTTCTTTTAGTGTTACTGGTGGGTTAATATTATTGTATTGCTTACTAAAAAATTCTCTTTCTTACATCTATTTATAAAATGTTCACCATCATTACAATTTACTACTCTCCTTCTATTGTGTTTTATTGTACCACTGATATGTTAGTATTGTGCTAATGTGATTTGTCCTAGTTTACTCTATCTGTTTGGGTTATTGTGCCCTTCTATATCTTAAGTACTTAATAATTAGTATTTCTAACTTGTCTGTCCTTACAATTATTAATATTATATACAATTTTCATTAGTGAGTCTATTTCTTTGGTTTAACACAAGTTTTGTATTCCTTCTTGGTTCACTTTATTTTGTCATACTTTATACGTCACTTCCTTAGTGTTGTGGCAGATTGTGTCATTACACTTCCATGTTAATTGTTTGTTAGTCACTATTCTTCTTATTTACACACTTATGTTGGTGCGGTGGCTAGTTTTAGTCCATTTGCAGTTGTCATTATTTATGTTATTCTTGGTCCTTTGGGGCTAGTTCTACTCTCTCACTTACCATCTATTGGGCTATTCAGGTTAAATCGCCTTATTTCTGTATTTACCATTTTGGTTTGTTTGTTTGTTAATATAAGTTACTGTTCTGACTACCTTGATATGTCTGATCGTTTTATTATTCTGATTCACCCATTCTTCAATTCTAATTCATCCCTTTTTATTCTAGTGTTAATGATTAACACTACCATTACAATATAAGTCTTTTAGTGTTGGCATGTTAATCAATTACTATTTATGTTCCAATTCACATCAAAATTTAAATCAAAATTAATTTGACTTCATTAATAAAATTCACATTTTTAAGTTAATCCAAGGCCTCATTAATCAAAGTTAATCTCATTACCTCATGTGTTCAAAACAGTTTCAGTTACTTTAACTACATTATTTAAAACATTTTTTCATTGGATACACAATTCAAAATAAAATTCATTAGTTCCTCCTGTTAATTATTTAGTAAAATAAAATATTATTATTATTATACCATTCTTCTTTACTACAAACATGTGTTACCTAAGCTATAATATACATTCCAACCATATAACCTTGACACAATACATTTAACACTAACACATTTATTTACAAATTTTCGTCATAATTTTATTGTTTATCATACCTCATTACATAAATCGGCCAAGTAATAACCATTAACTCAAATAGTTAAATGTTCATTCATTATTTATCTAACCGCCATCGTCGAAAATTAGTCTTATTATCACATAATATTTTTCCATTTTATTTACATTCATTATATTATTATATTTAATATAATAACCATATAAATCTGTTTTTTCCATTTTACCATAATAATAATCATCCCTAGGGTTACCCCCCATTATTATTTCATCATAAGCCAAGTCTACATTATTATTTTTAGTCCAGTCTCCGTTAGTATTTATTGTTAAACCCAGGTGAGTTACATCATTATCACAATTATCTGCTACTACCAGTACAATAAATTCTCCCAGCAGGCGAATGTTTATCATCAATATAATCATTGTTTACTGCTGCACAAGGTAAGTCTACATTACTAATAATATAATCATTTCTTTCAATATTTATTCCCCCTACTAACCCTTCATAATCTCTACTTAACCTGAACAATTCTATCACTCTATTTCTCTCTTTATTGTCACTCTTCCAACCCAATTTCACATTCTCACTCCACACAGAGGGCAACACCACTTTATTATAACACCATCTGGCCATACCAGATATACACAAAAATCTATTTTGACCATTTGCCGACCCATTGTCGCCCAAATGTCCTAGTGAGGATCTTTTATCCTCATGCACCACTTGTGAAGTCCTTGCTTCATATTGAACCCCAGAAAAATTTGCCCCCTGTTCACCCTCTATAATTAAACTATCTCTATACTCCCTTTCTAAGTCATAAACACTAACTAGCAATTCTCTAACCTCAACTAATTTTCTACTCTCAATATCACTACCACTGTTACTCAATATATCACCATTATTTTTATTCAATAATATATCACTCTTGTTAACGTCATCATAACTAACATTATTATTCACCTTGTTTACTGTCACCTGTTTTATATTTGAACTGACCCCATTATGATTCGTAATTATTTCCCCCTTATAATTATAGTTGTCACTATTATTTCCACTTACCTTGTCAATTAGCACCTTGTTTGCAAAACTAACCTCTTTCTGATTATCACTTTTATTCACTTCACCTACCTCGTTTTTTATCTTCACTGCACTTAAACTAGCACTGTTTTTTATAAACGTATCATCATTACTACCTCTACTATCAGAACTACTCACCTGGTCACTTTCTTTATTCTCCTTTAATTTATCTGTCTCTAATTTCCCATTTTCATTTCGTTCTTTCATGTCATTAATCATTTCACCTAACATTGCATTTTATTTAACCAAACTTTGATGAATCTCCTTGAACATAATTTGCATGAAATTCACCATATCTTCCTTTGATGTACCTACATTGGTCTCCTGTATCTCAGCCATGTTTAAAAAAATTATTTATATTATACCCCTTTATAAAAATTACAATAATTGTCCACATTAACTACAAATACCCACTATATAAAATCGTTAGTATTACATGGAAGTAAACCCAACATTTATGCTATCAAACCATAACCTAATTTACACAACGTAATTATACACAATAATTCTTCACACATACGCCGTTACCACAACCTATATTGTGTGCCTCAAAACAGGTCTAATTCATATAATATTTATACGAACATCCTGTCAGCGGCACCACTGTTACGGTATTGATCTTCTACCATTTATTATATAACATAGTTAGGTCCTGACCTAAGGGTCCAGGGTTCGAGTCCCTGTTCGGGCGCCAATGAGAAGTTACTCACCTTTGTCACAATTATTAATTATAATAACACAATAAACTTACCTTTACGGGCCAAAGTTCTTCACACGAACCTGTGGATTATAAGCGTGACCTAGGGTTATGTATAACAATAACTACACTCATATTATTTGTTAACTAACAACTTTTATTTACCATTTTTGTTTGTCATTCTTTTTTTTCTTCTTTATAAACTACTAGTATGACTTCTCTTTTATATAGCCTTCCAAATTTAAACAGATTTGAATATTAAAACATAACTACTACCGACAAAATTTAGCATTCATTTTTCTTTAAATTTATTTATTACCATTAAATACAACTGATTAATTAAACTACAAGTCATTAATTACTTAGATTATGTAATGACAACCCAGTATTTGCGCATACACTCATTCATACAGTATTCAAAGTTCCCCATTATTTAGAGCTCTTTCTTCATATTTCATAATTATTTATTGATATCATAGTTACTCAGCCGTCGGCGTCTCCTCCAACCACGTGCCGCACTTCGTATATCTAGTTCGTCCACATTACTTACTGTACTTTTAGAATTTAATTGTTAACTTTCTGTAGAGCGTGTGTTCGCGCGTTAAATCACTTTAAAATACTTTTTTACCATATTTTGAAAGTCTTAAAAAGGTTTTTGGCTCGCGAGCCTGTTGTTCATCCAGCCAGATGGATGTTTGGTAGTCGACTAAATGACGCCAACTCCGGCGTCTAACATGGCCACTTCTCCTACATGTTCATCAACTTGAGCTGTGATTCGCTAAACGGACTCATGTGACACGGTAATGAGTTGTCACGTGGTATCACTTGTGGAACGAGTCTGTGTATAATTATTCTGCGTTTTGAGGCTCGCAAAAAGTTCGTGACAACAACTATGGTTGAGCAAGCATGGGCGCACTCATTCACATTCCACGATGCTTAATTGCTCTCGTACCTCGCTCGGCCTGGCACCGAGTTAAACACAGGGTGTTAAACAAATCAAGCCCTTGTGACAATAAATGTTGCACAGCCAAAATTGGCCCCAGATTATTACAATTGGTATAAAAATAAAAATAAACCCCCAGCTTTATCTGCCCCGTTACAATACCCTCCCAATGAGAGGTTTTCTGTCGAAACAGAAAAACTCTCATTGCTAAACACTAAGAGGATCAGTGAGGATATGGCGCCAACAACCCCCTTTACTCCTTAATATATCATGGGTAAACTACCCCCCCTAGCTCGGCGACTATGGCTGTATCTGAATGACATTACTGGACTTCTCTAGGCGAGATCTCAACACCGTAAAGTCGGACCGGTACTCACCATAGTACCCCTAGCCTTGTAACATTCCAAATAAATCAACAACTAGCCTTATACCATACCAGATCCTCAACCGATATATCTCCCCTTACATACATACTGGGTTGCCTTTAGCAAGTACTGGGTGCGTACACATATTCATTATTTAATTCCATACTATCTCCACATACTAATTATTAATGTAAAATTCACAAACATTTTATATTGGCTTCTGTACAAACTTCATTCGCATTTCTCAACTTTTATTAGCTTGACGTTACAGTTTCAAATCAAAAAATAAATCAAACAAATCAAATTAAATCATTTAAATTTTGTTCACCTAGGGAAATAGATCGAAGTCCCTTACCAAAGATTCATATTAAAATTAATTTGATCATCTCTTTCAATTAATTAATTTAATCATTAAATTTTTTTTTTACAATTTTAAAATCCTTTAAATGAATTTATAACTCCTCTTAACTAGATGCTAACAATCATAATAAACAAAATAAAATGAACACCTTATTTTATCATAAATTCCCTTATCACTACATTTGTTTACAACACATATACTATGAACAATATCAATCAGTTAATACATTAGCAATACACATAATCAGCAATATATCCTGAACATAAAAACACAACAAATAAAAATAAAAATTTTTTTAGTAATTCACGGCTGCATGAGTTGCCAGCGGTTGCGTAATATGTCTAGACTAGTTGACGCTAGACATAAACATAGACGTATGTTTTGTAATAATGTTGCATGTGTGGCTGGTTAAATCGAGGTTCCACAAAGGTGAACACTAGTTACTTTGAAATTAAAACTGATTTAAATTGAAACCCTTGTAGCACACAATTCTGTACTGTTACAAGAGGAGATCCTGCAGTTGGTCGCATACAAACAAGGTGATGATATTAGAAACAGGAGTCTGAAATTTAGGACCTGTCAGCAAGAAATCTTTAAAAATCACACTACAACTTGAATCTTCTTTGGGTCACCGGGTCACCTTTATTCTTAAAAACACCATTCGAGGGGGAGAGAATAAATAGTTTAGAAATGTTCAAAACAGTAACAGGCACCATGTATCCATGAGAAATATAAACATCCATGAATTTAAATTGTAAATCTTTAACTTGGTTCCTGCGTAAATCTTTGCTCCAAATTAAGGGGACATGAAAGAGACCTGTTATACAAGTCCCCGAGAGCCCTGGAGGATTGGGCCTAAGCAGATATGTAACAATATACCAGCCTCATGGTAAGCATGATGTAGTTTGATCGTACATAAAAAACCTCATCTGGATGTCTTGGGGCTGCTTTGGCCTGCCCGTAGATTTTGCACAGTGGTAAAGGATCATCATCCTAAGTAGGAGTCAAGGATACTGAAAAGAAGTGATTAATTTAATATATCAGTAATGGTTAAGACTTCATAGTAACACAGTAAACAGACATTACTATTCATTTTTAATAAATAATCCTCTACTAATTTTTGCCTTACCACTATTTTAAGTTTCTACATTTGCTATCTAAATACATTATTATTTTGTTTTCCCCTTTTCTTTGCAAATGATTTTTCATGCCAGAAAAATCAGTCAATTCAATAACAGATTTTATTTTTTTACCATTAGGAGATGGTATAAACATCTATGAAACAAGCTTTTTCTGAGCACAATTATTTATGAAATAATAATACATAACATTCAAATTGTTTAATAAAACTAAACTTCTCTTTTCATCCTGTTCCACACTAGCTTCTTCAGTCTCCATATATTTGTTTGTGTTGTGTCTACCACCTACCGCATATGTTTGGTTTAGAGTCCCTTCAATGTGCTTCTTTCATCTCCTTACAATTCCTCCGTAAGGCAGACAGTATGTGTTTCTGTAGAATGTTATTATGGGTCGGTGAAACGCTTTATGCAATTTTATGAACAATTCTCAATTCATTACTATTCTCATAATTTGCCTGTATAAATCAATCAGTTTAACCAAATAATTGCTGTTGTGTGTAATGTATGAACACACGTTTTATTGTTTATAATAATAATATTATTATTATATGATTTATTATAATTTTTTATTTATTTGTGCGTGTGTGTGTATATATATTTATTTATTTAATTATTTTACTTTAGTTTGCCAAACCATGACCCCAAGTTAAACTTGAACTCAACATACACACACTTTGGAAGCCTTTATTTATTTTTTTTAAATTTTGATGTTGCCAGTTTTAAATTTTTACATGCTTACTAATTTTGCTCCTTTAATCTGTTAAAAAAAAAAATTTTTTTAACAGATAAAGTGATCAATACATCATTGTACGGGAAAATTCCAGACAAAACACCATTTGAGAGCACATGAGCAATCCCAATACCTTTAGTAACTAATGTACTACACACATGCAGACATCCCAACTGCAGCGCACAATGCTCCAAAATGAATGAATCTTGAGACACAGTATCCAGAATGGTTCTGAGGATGATAAGCCTCTCATTGAAGTGCAGAGATACCAGGCATGTAACCAACAATACTCTCTTATTTTTATGGGGGGGGGGAACTAAGTGTTTGTCACCTCCCTTTGGTGACTGTTCGTTGGCAGCTAGCTTGGTAGGGAAATCAAGAAATGTGTGGTAGGAAACAACACTGGAAGCTGCATACCTACCAGGACATTTGTCTTAACTGTGCATAATTTCAGGTCTGACCTGTTTATAATGGTCAGATGGGCTCAGGCTCAGAAATGTCTATAGGATGATGTGACTTACAGACTGTGCATTTTCATCTAGAGTCATGGACTGAAATAGTGAAGCAACACGAGAAGTCTCCGAGTAATGACATATCCTTGGGCACGAGACAGGCAGTCTGCCAGTAAACTAATTAGCATGGCCTGTTCCTTATGTTCAGCTGACCTGAAGAAACAGTGGTGAGTGGGCCTTAAATCTTTCAATGGCAAGTTCAAATTAAAAAAAATAGCCAAGAAAACATAAGTAAACATGTGTACAAAGTGACATTTGTACTCTAAGATTTAACAGAGATGGAAAACTGCTCTGTAGAAGATTTTTGCAATAGGTTATGACTGCCAGCCTTTTGTCAGGGTATTGGTCTGTGAGGATGGAGATAGCAATATCAACTGTCATCGTTCACAAACCAAGTTGAGATTGAAACTATATAACTTAGTGCAAATAATAAAATACTCTTCGAGTCCCTAGTTCGGGGCCAATGAAACAATACAACTTAGTGCAATTTATATTAAGACTCTTACCTTAGGGTTCTTCCAGAGTCGTACAGACGAACACAGCTGCAGACAGGATTATTTGAAGGTTATCAGTACACATATAAATACACAATTTGTTTTAAAACCAATCGCTTCTAGTTTATTAACCACATTAATTACTTCGTTTTACTTGGACATCAATTAAAACTGGTATATTATTTTATATTATTAGTAAGTGTTAGTAACGCATAACATGGAATCAAACAAATTTACAAATGAAATCTTTTTTACTTCTAACCTATTACAAATTGTTTATATTTTAAATGAACCAGTACATATTTATCTCTTTTCCCCTTGCTATTTTCTTTTACCAAAATCTCTTCCCTTAGAGATCTCAATTATTTAGGTTTACATGTATATCAGCTATCATCATTTGTTTTAAATTGATTTACATATATATGTAAGGTTGTTAGTTACCCATCCACCGTGTGTGTCCATATATTTTGTTGCACGGTCTCGTTTTAACCGCTTTCGTTTTTCGGGTGCACTCACGCAATTGCTTATTAGTTTACAGTATTTACTTAGATTTTCACTGTTTTAATTCAATGTTTCCACATGTGGTAAAATAAAGTCAGCCGACGTAACTTTGTTCGAACACTTGATGTTTTATAGGCTGGCCGCGTGCTACACTGTTTATACACTTTTATACCTTTTATGAGATACTTTAATAGATAGGCCGAATATAAATTACGGCCTATCTTGCACCCGAGGCCACCGTTTTATTTAGCAAGCTGTATGCTACACTTTACTGTCTGTTGTTGCTTCTGTGGTGACAATCTGCATACTGTTGAAGGACTCTGCTTACTGTGATTCACAAAGCCTGCTGCTGGGGCAGTTACGTAATACGTCTAGTCTAGTTGTCTAGACAGTTGTTTATGCTAACAGTGTGTTGCTGGTTAAACTGGGGCACCTCACAGGTGGAAGCTAACAATTGAAAATTAAAACTGAATTGACATAAAATAAAATTGAAACTGGGGTAGCACACAATTCTGTACCGTTACAAGATTTTCTCATACGCTGCTCCGTTCACATGAGATAACAAGTATTACAATTTTTCTTTATGGATGAGGGCAACATTCTCATGAACCAGAATAATAAATTTGGAATAGAACTCTGGCCAGGTTTGGCAAATGACCATCAAAGGTAGGTAGGTAGGGTCAGCTGTGGCAGTTCGGACCATGGTACCAGACAGATATTGAGATGCCATCCTAGGAGCAGACTTGAGAGAGAAGAAGCCTCAACTGGAGACACTGTCTCTGGAGATAGACATCGGTTGAGTAAGGTAAAGCTTCAGAGACATCTGACTCCTCCAGACCCTCAGGCAGACTTTCTGTATGAAAGTACGATTCTAAGGATGCCTTTGCATTCTGGTGTTAAGTCTGGAGCTCTGCAGACAAAAAGTTTGCCTCTTTAACATTAGCAAGTGAAGTACAATTTAGAGATTCCACTGCAGAACCAGGGTCTGCGACAGTTTATGAAACATAGTAGCAGACAACATAGCCATCATACTCAAATATAACCCCAAAAAACAGGACAATAACATCAAAAACACAGAAAAGTGGCTCAGGAGGAAACTTGAAAAAATCCATTAAAGGAAAATATTCATTATACAATATAATAAAAGTAATTATTCAATAGCACAGTCACAATGGACAAACATAGTTACATACGTACACAATACATGCATACATACATACAAACACAATAGCAACAGTCATTTAATTGTGCAAAAGTTGGCAAAAATAAAATTTAAATAGAAAATACACAATTACACTACTCCAGCATCAAAGTCACATACAAAATCCCATATAAAGAAATCTTTGGAAACAGCTAATCCAATATTCAGATTATTATTATATGTAAGTATGTAACTTTTTTCTTTCTTTTTGCTAATATTAAATTTATTCAAATTACAACTCCCACTTACCTTACGACTTTGATCTGGCCGGATCTCGTAGTGTAGGTAAACCCATTTCGTTCGACGAACTCTGACGATACATATAACGAAATAAGGCATTGAAAGAATTTAACTCTCAATTGTATGGAAGAGAAATCAGACTTTTTTATTACTCAGAAATGTTGAAATGTTAAATCTTCTTGTTACATGTTGCGCAACTTTTGCACCTTACAGACTATAGCTTACCTTATGTTTGACCAGACACAAATGCAAATATAACATACAAAAGAAACAGCCCAGCTTTGCTTGTACACGCTCTCATTCACAATTTAAAATACCCTTAACATTTTATTATTAATAAAATTTCCCCCACGGCAGCCACGCGGTCTTCACGCACAGTCATCTTTCTATAAAATGTTATAATGTTGAGGTCCGAAATAACACTCGGTTAGTTTCTACCGCACGGATGTATTATCGTCACATACTTTTCTTCACTGATATTTGAATTTAAAGTGAAAATAATAGAAAAACTTCTGCGTGTAGCCTAATTCGTTCCTAGCCGGCAGGCTTCAGTAGTGGAACTGCGTAATGTGCTGGGTTAAACTGGCGGAAGCGGCAATTCAATGCCACCAAGTTTTAGTCGCCGTTGGTGATTAACTGCGGTGGCATAACCATTTTATGCATGGATCATAACTGGCATGGGTGTGTGTCCAGAGGCCGATATTGGCATCTGCTCTGCTGATGTCGCTCACAGTAGGCGGAGTTTAACGCCGTTTTCCGGTAGTCGGTCGATTGGAACTACTAACTGTTCGTCCCAGCGCCATGTTTGTCTCAACTGTCGTGTCTTTCACGGCGTCAGTGCCGATCCCCGCCCGGCTGAGTTGCATACGGGCGTCAAAACACATGCACAGAGTTCTTAGAATTTTGGTGGAGGTAAATTCTTCTGCCGTGTTACACCACTGAAATTGCGCATTGCCTTTGTTCCAAACGCTGTTTCTCAACCTCGTGCTGTTGCTTGGACAATAACGTTGCACAATACAATTACAGTTTTTTCAAATTTATTATACCAGTCCGCCCGAAAACGAAATAAGTAAAAATATAATAATGCCCCAAACGGTTAAAAATAAAAACGCCCAAAAATGACCCGCTACAATACCCCCTCGATGAGAATTCTGATGTTCATAACAGAAGAAATCTCATCGATAACCCCGAAGAGGACCGGTGAGGAACTGGTGCCAACAACCCCCTGGTTCTTACTCTGCATGGGTACACGACCCCCCTGGCTCAGCGACCATGGACTCATCTGAACGAGATCACTGGACTTCTCCGTTAGAGATCCCAACACCGAGAAATCGATCAGACTCGCACCACGGCGCACCTCGCCTTCTAACATGCTACCCCCAAAATCCTCAATCCCTGGCTAAAATTATCCCAGCTCCTCCGCCGATATGGATCCCCTTTTTTGCAAGCTGGGCTGCCTTTAGCAAATACTGGGCTCACACATACTAACATTACATGTTATCATAACACATAAAAAAAAAAATAAAATTTACTAAAAATTTAAAAAATTCAAAATTCAAAAAAAATAATCTTTTATCAAAAAATTCTCTTCCTCTTTTTTCTAATTTTTGTTACAAATGACTTAACCTAGACATTTCTACCAATATAAACACATCCTTATTCTAACAGGAGAATCACTTATAGTCTACTAATATAATGCAATACAATAAAAGAAACATGGTTAATGCACACATAATAAAATCATTATCTAAAATATTCACTCGCTGGCATGCGAAAAATCTTTTTTTTTTTTTTTTTTTTTTTTTTTTTTTTTTTTTTTTTTTCCAAAAAAATTTAACAAATTCAAAAATTTTAAAATTCAAAAAAAATTTAAATTTATTCATTAAAAAAATTTTATTACATTTATTTATTAAATAACATTTATTAAAATTATTCAAATATTGGTTTGAATTAATCAAACAAACAAATTAAAATTGGATTCCTACTATACAAGCTTAGTAGGTGTATGACCTCATCAGCTGATCTTAACTAGGTCAAGTCCAAAACCCTTGACCTACATATGTTATATATAAGTTCTGAAAACACTTTGAATATCTGTAATATCCTACCTTGAAATACAAAACATAGTAACATAAAATATTTAAAATAAACAAAATATTAATATAAATAGTAAACAGATTGACATTTAAATTATTTAAAACAAACAATTCTTGACTTTACATCATTTTCACATTTCATCAAAATTCTGTCACTGGTTGAAAAAAAATAAACCATTTTATGTTCTTTATCATGAATCTCTCTTTAGTTAACAGTATATTCTACCTTACTGGGGGTGATGTAAATTATTTATTCTCAATTACCGTATTAGATCTCTATACATATAGAAACTTTCTCCCTCTGACTCTAATATTCATCAGCCTCAACTCCCATGACACCCAACTCTATCAAAAATATCTACTAATCAGGACATTCTAAACCCCAACTTACCATTTAACACAATTCGCCGCCTTCTCCCATTATAAAATACTCTCTAACCCTTTGTATATAGGATACGTGTTTCCCCTACCCAAAAAACTCATTTCCCTTATTTGGCCCCCGGATTTTACCTAAGGCGGCCCCTCCTCACAAAATCTATCCCTATCCCGTCCCAACCCTTGTTGCGGACTCCTCCATTACACTACCCTCTAATACAAAATTGCCATCCCCAAAATCTCTATCTCGTTACATTACTACAAATACACAAAATACCCTCATTAATTATAAACATAAATATATATCATTCAAAATCTACATAAAGGCTCCATTACCACTGTGTCAACATTAATACTTCACCAACTCTGTTACATCACATCAATTCAAAAACAACATTACATTATATTCATCTCTATCATTTCACATTTAACGTTTAATTCAATTTGGACAGGTCTGCATGTCCCATAAAACATTTATCACCCATGAATTATCTTTTATTAACTTGCATAAATTATTACTATTTTATTTCTCATATTCCTTTTATCTTTACTTCAAAATATCTGTAGTACGTCAAACATAGCATTGAACATTAATAACTTGTAACCTTTATAACTAACCTACCAGTGACATCATTGCTGATCAGCTGATCTCCGGACATAATAAAAATACCTCTTAAAATAGAACAAATTACATGGAATATACATATTTATTTTTATTTATTCTCCCTTCTCACCTCATTGTTTCCCATTTCTCTGATTCTGATGCTTATGTTAACCTGCCAGACGATTTACTTATTGGCTTAAACAAATACACACATAATAAAATTACATATTCTTATCAAGGCTTATCTAATAGACAACAATAATATAATACACTTAAAATTATAGCATGAACACCTTAATTTACGAGTCTGAGCATATAATTATGTGGACAGAGCACAAGCATTTTTGATTGGGTTAAACTTTGAATACGCAAAAACTTTTGTCATAAAATTTTAAATTCGTGACTCCTTTACGTCACCTCCCTGCCACACACACTATTTCAGATTATGGAGGACTGTCTCGCCCTTTCGCTTCCACAGAGACTGTATATTTTGGAGCAGGGTTTACCTCTCCGTGTCTCTGCTTCCGCTGTTAAGTTTAAAATTTAGTGAACATCAACATGTTCTTGTTATAAAATCATACACCCTTAAAAACGGATCTGCCACCGGTTTTGCTGTTCCATCTCGAACAGAGTGGCAGCCGCTGTTCCCTAGTTCCGGAGATTTCCTCTAATTGTCCCCCCATTGAATTTCAAATATATACCAATTTCAAGTCAGCTATGGTCAAGGGACTTGGTATGACCATAGCTGGCCGCTAGCCAAAACCACGGTTAGTGCTGGTAAGACAGTAACCGCCTGAAAAGTCGAGGAAATCTAACTCTAATTTCACTGCCTGTTATGCATCAATATTCTTATGTGCGTCAAGTTATTTAATATTGTGTAAAAAAAAAATTTTTATTTACACGGATAAGGTGTGCCGCACATTTATCGCCAGTTTGGCCTCCGATGGAGGTAACACTCACTGCTACCCCCAACCCTTTTCGCTACTTGTGAGAGCACAGGCCACCCCCACAATAGCCACTTAATAATTAATTACAATTGAAAACTAATTAAAAATTTCTTTTGTATACATTATCATATAATATTTGCATCAACAACCATTTAACCCATTCATAACCTTTTACCAATTGACTTTCTTAAAATTTTCAAAATTTATTATTAATAATTATTAAATATCATTTTTCATTTATTAAAAAAATTTCTTAATTATTATTTTTATTAAACACAATGATTGCATTAAAATCTCACTATTACATTAACACCTCAATCACACCTGTAAACATTTTTTATTATACATGATTATAAAATTTTCATACTTACACTCCATTTAACACGATATACACACAAAACGTAATCACTACCATCTCTGAAACATTTTACACAATTTATTAGCTTCAATTAAATAATTTATCATTCATTACCAAATTTCCATCTCGTAAAACAAACTGAATTTACAAAAAAATTAATTATACAACATTTACATAATCAATTAAAATATTGCAAATTGTTTTAATTAAATTAATTATTGACAATATAGAATTCATTACCATCCAAACAATTATAATTCTCTGATTACTTGTTTTCAAAATTAATTTGGTCTATTTATTTAAATTGCAAATATTTCAATATTATTATCACAACAATCATCTTACATACACACATATAAATTCACTATATTTTATTTACAAACTCTTATTTATTGTTCAGTTTTTTCCGCACTTCATTTGTCCAGATTTGCCATGTCAGAACCATTAAAACAAAATATTTATACTGTCTTTTATTGTTTTAATAGTTTAACCTCCATCGTTCCAAATCAACCTTGGTTCTACATAACATCGTTCAATATTATCAGCACACAAATGACTGTTTTGTGTGTTGTAACCAGAAAAACTAACTTCAATCAACTTATTCAAATATTCGTTAAACCAGTCTACGTTAGGTATTTTTGTCAAGTCTCCATCATTAAATTCATTAACTATTGGGTTAATTATTTTTATTACATCATTGTAATCATTATCATTCACATATACTTCTAAACTTTCCTTCCATTCATCATACTTTCTATTTAAGTTATATAATTCTGTTCCTTCACTAACACACAATTCTCTGTTTACATCTCTCTCTTCATAACCCCAAATCACACTCTCAAAAGTATTACAGACAGAGGGTATAAATTCAATTAAATCTTTCCTGACTTCTACAGGAAAAACAAAAAACTTCAAAAAACAATTATTTGTAGCCCACTTGTCTACACAATATATACGTGAAGGTCTTCGTTCACCCCCCATTCTACCTCGTAAACAATTTACCCCCTGTTTCATACCTGTAATATAGCTCTCTTTCCACTCTCTCTCTAACTCGTTAACACACACTAACATCTCATAATCACATTCTACAACTTCATTAGTACTCTCAGATACCAATTTCTCGACTACATTATTATGCTCGTTATTATTAACATCATTATTATTTATTAATTCATTACCTAACACAACACTGTCATTACAACTTTCGTTTGTATTATTCTTACTCTGTTCTACTTTATTCGAACTATTTCTTGTCATTTCATTGGCATTTTCAAGACATACATTCTTGTCTTGTATGTTATTTATCAACTCGTCAAATTTTATATTTATATTTTGCTGAAACTGAATATTCTGTTCTTTAATTTCATTAAAAATAATATCATTTTTAATATTCTGCTGTTCGCATTTTATTTTCTGTTCTTTGAATTCGTTTCTTAAAATTTCAAGTTTCTCGTCATTTCTATCAAGACGCTTATTTAATTTGTTGTCCATTTTTCGTAAAAAACTCATTATATCTAGTTCCTCTGATTGTTTACTTTTATTAGTTGACACGGGGGTCAATTGAATCCCCGAATCAACATCTGTTTCGTTTGGTTGTGGTTGAGACGCAATCGGAGTGGAATGAACTATTACATTACTGCCGATAACTGTTTCTGCAACAGTACCCGTCTCCCCCCTCAACATACCACTTTCATCAAGCGATTGCGACTCAAGGCCACTTTCACTCATAATTGAATTTACTATACTACTTTTTTCTGTATTCTCGGACATTTTTACTTTATCTATTTTGTCTTACGTAACAACTACCAATGATCAGTCTTTTTTTCAAAACTGATATTACAACATCAATTTACTTTCACAACCCTACTTCGCTATGCATCATCAGATGTAGGCCGGCGTTAAGATAACCCCTCTTCAGTTATATTAAATCCTGGTCACGGCACCAATTGTAACTTTTTTCTTTCTTTTTGCTAATATTAAATTTATTCAAATTACAACTCCCACTTACCTTACGACTTTGATCTGGCCGGATCTCGTAGTGTAGGTAAACCCATTTCGTTCGACGAACTCTGACGATACATATAACAAAATAAGGCATTGAAAGAATTTAACTCTCAATTGTATGGAAGAGAAATCAGACTTTTTTATTACTCAGAAATGTTGAAATGTTAAATCTTCTTGTTACATGTTGTGCAACTTTTACACCTTACAGACTATAGCTTACCTTATGTTTGACCAGACACAAATGCAAATATAACATACAAAAGAAACAGCCCAGCTTTGCTTGTACACGCTCTCATTCACAATTTAAAATACCCTTAACATTTTATTATTAATAAAATTTCCCCCACGGCAGCCACGCGGTCTTCACGCACAGTCATCTTTCTATAAAATGTTATAATGTTGAGGTCCGAAATAACACTCGGTTAGTTTCTACCGCACGGATGTATTATCGTCACATACTTTTCTTCACTGATATTTGAATTTAAAGTGAAAATAATAGAAAAACTTCTGCGTGTAGCCTAATTCGTTCCTAGCCGGCAGGCTTCAGTAGTGGAACTGCGTAATGTGCTGGGTTAAACTGGCGGAAGCGGCAATTCAATGCCACCAAGTTTTAGTCGCCGTTGGTGATTAATTGCGGTGGCATAACCATTTTATGCATGGATCATAACTGGCATGGGTGTGTGTCCAGAGGCCGATATTGGCATCTGCTCTGCTGATGTCGCTCACAGTAGGCGGAGTTTAACGCCGTTTTCCGGTAGTCGGTCGATTGGAACTACTAACTGTTCGTCCCAGCGCCATGTTTGTCTCAACTGTCGTGTCTTTCACGGCGTCAGTGCCGATCCCCGCCCGGCTGAGTTGCGTACGGGCGTCAAAACACATGCACAGAGTTCTTAGAATTTTGGTGGAGGTAAATTCTTCTGCCGTGTTACACCACTGAAATTGCGCATTGCCTTTGTTCCAAACGCTGTTTCTCAACCTCGTGCTGTTGCTTGGACAATAACGTTGCACAATACAATTACAGTTTTTTCAAATTTATTATACCAGTCCGCCCGAAAACGAAATAAGTAAAAATATAATAATGCCCCAAACGGTTAAAAATAAAAACACCCAAAAATGACCCGCTACAAGTATAATAATACTCAAAATTACATAGTTATGCATAATTCATAGCCAAACTTTCATAAAAGAACACATTGGCCAAAAAACACATTTTAAAAATTACAAAATGCACAATCACAAGCAAAATTAAGGACAAAATCCTATTTATGGGCAAATTTCAAATAGCAGTTACAAAATTTAAATTTTATTGTATAATATAGTAACATACACCAAAGTCAAAAGACAAAACCTCATACACGGGCAAACTTGAAAATAGCAAATCATTTAAAGTTACTAAACCCAAATTCCCTATACAATAAATGCAAACGAGCAAATAATGCGATAAGGAATATAATTAGGTAATAATAACAATGACACACAAATATTAGTAACTAAATTAACAAAATCCAACACACAAACCAAGCGTAAACCCAAGTCTAGCCTATAATAATGGCTTAAAAAATGCAAAACACAGTATAGGAGGGTGAGTCAATAAGTATCCGCAATTGTGTTTTAATCGCCAGCAGGTTGGCAGTACCACTTAGTGCTCTCGTACGGCGACATATGATGCTGTTGTCTCCACTTGTAGACTGTTAAACCATCCGTCACGTCAGTCAGCTGTGATTGTTGCATGATAAACGTGGCTGCACCTCTCTCCATTTGCACCAACGAAGAACAGCATGCAGTGATCCAATTTTTGTAGTCTGAAGGTGTATCAGGAGCTGAAATCCATAGACGACTTTCAAAACAATATGGAGATAATTACCACAGCAAACTGTATATGAATGAATCAGAAAATTAAAAACGGTTGGACTAGTTTCAAGGACAAGGAAAGATCAGAACACATAACCTCTTCCACAACTGATGCCATTATTGAACAAGTTAATGCCATGATGTTCAATACGCTTCATATGTTCAGACCAACCGAAGAGTGATGATGATGAAGTGGCGACCATCTACAAATTAGTCATAGCTATTCATATGACATTATCCATAACAGCCTTGGCTTTCATAAAGTCTGTGCAAGATGGGTCCCAAAATAACTCACTGAAGAGCATATGGGCAATCGTGTGACAATCTGTCAGTGCTTACTAGACCGCTATGTTAATGAAGGTGAAGCTTTTTTGAAGTGAGTATTCACTGGCGATAAAAATAGATCTACCACTTTGAGCCTGAAAGCAAATGCCAGAGCATGGAATAGAAACACCTTGAATCTCCAGTCAAAAAGAAATTCAATAGCCAACCCTCTGCAGGAAAGGTAATGCTCACAGTATTCTGGGACTCACAAAGGCTAATACTGCAACAGAACTTAGAGAAAGGTTCAACAGACAATAGTGCAGTTATAGTGAGATGCTGTCCAGTGAACTGAAGCCTGCAATTAAATCCAAACACTGAATCCTATTGTCGGAAGGAATGCTTTTGGTGCATGAAGTGTGCCCACATACTGCCACCCACACTGTCCAGATACTTGAGAAATTGCATTTTGAGGTGCTTGAGAATCTTGCATACAGCTCCAGTCTCACCCCGTCGGATTACAATCTCTTTGGTCAACTTAAATATACCTTAAAGGGCCATCGATTCTCCAGAGACCAAGAAGTGGTGCATACAGGGCTTGCTAATCGCCTGAAAAACTTTTTCTGAGCACGTTAAGAAGCTTGTGCAACGATGGTCCAAGTGTATTAGAAAGCAAGAGGGCTGTGTTGAAAAATGAGCTAACTGTCAGATTTGTACTGCTGTCATAATAAATTATAAAAATTGTTTGCAAATTCTTATTGACCTCATACTTTATACAAATTGATATTTAGTATATATAAAACAAATCATAATGGAAATTTTGGAAAATCCAACCTGATCTAAACAAAATTCACAATGCAGCGAAAATTAATGAACAAGTTAAGAAATGTCACAAACATGATCAAGCGATTGGATTATACCACAGAGAAAAGCAGGATAGCGAAAAATACATAAATGTGTAAAATGTGGTCACATATGTGAACAAATTTTTACCTCACCAGTATATACACTAATGTCTGCTGCAATTATTAATGTAAATTACAAGGCTGCGGCAGTTAGTGTCAGGGCAAAAACACAAATCCATTAATAGAACATTACAAAAATCCATAGTACAGACCATTATTCAATGCTTAAAAAAATGGTGTAGCAATAAAATGTTCTTAGCTCACAATAAAAATGATCATATAAAAGTATCAAATGTAACCTCTGGTAGGAAGTATGACACGTAAACTTCCAGTAGGAAAGAGGTGGCGTTTTAGATTACGAGGAAAGTAAAGTGAATCTTATGTACTTTCACTGTTAACCCCACGTAATGTAAAACTTGATATGTTAAATATTCTATCTTCTGAGCGAATGAAAAACTGTCTTAAATTATGGAATATGTAGATTCAAGCGTATTTTTATAACATATAGGCCTGTGCGTAAAGTAAGCCTGAAGGGGGAAGCACGTCCCTTTAGGAAAAGAGGATGGAGTAAAAAACAGGGACTACCTGCATAGTAGAATAGAAAATACTGATAGATTGTCTGGGGGAGGGGGTGGATGTATGCTCTTGGTCTCGTAAACTGCTCGCATGCTGGCCATGTGCTGAGAGATATACCCAATGTGTGCTGCCCATTCGGAATCTGAGATTAGACTGAGACATGCACAGAAACGCATGCTAACATGTGGTAGGATGCACGAGCCGATCTACATACGTGATGATCGATATCGAATATAAAATATGCAACTATGAGTCCCAAAATACTGAAAATTATCATTTGTCCAATTCGACTTGGATGAAAATTGAGACAGTTTTTGTTTTAATTGTCCTATTGTGTCTGATTCATGTTGCATAGCTTTTTAAGTTTCTTCCTCTGAATTCTGAGGCCCAAATATTTTATCTCCAAGAGGCATTCTAATTTTATTGATTTTCTTTTTTAACATAAGAGTCTGCACTAAGTTTCTTTTACTTGACAGTGTTTATAGTACAAACTCCAGTGATTTATTTAAATAATACAAAGCAGTACTAGAATGTGTATAAATACATTTATCTCTACTACTCCTTAGCATTAAGCTGGTGTAGGATTCACTTTGTAGGTTTGATTCCAGGGTCTTTTATCTTTCCAAGTTTTATTCTACATATGTAACATATTTCATTCCTATTTGTACATTTTTCAAATGCACAAGAGCACATTCAGTCATTTATGTTCCTCAGCTTACCAGACTTAAAATGTCCTATTTTCTCAAAAGTGTCATAACATTTAATAGGAAACACTGCTGGTTCTTTTTTTTGAATTGCCGTCTTTCATAGGCATATAACATTTTACGAGCTTGAATAGCTATTAAAAAAGAAATTTCTGTTGTATTGTATTTTATGTTCTTCAGACCAAAATAAAATTGAGTCAGACTTCAATATAAATGAAACGATTAAGTTAATAAATATTTTGAAGTTGTTAGTTAACTTGTAAAAACAAACATAAATCTGTAAGTCACTAAATAATAAAGCACCCCACTAATTAACTCGAAAAATATTAAAAATACATTAAGTTTTTCTCATTAATATTTATGTACAGGGTCTCCTCATGACCCCTACTTTTTATAAAATCAATACAATCATTATTTAAATGCAGTTGAAAATTTACAAAAACTTTAAAATTAAGGAAGTGCTATACACATCTTGATTGGGCACTGACTAAAAGAGAACAGCTGAAACTTAACTGAAGACAGTTACATAAGGAGGATTAGACAGGCATATTAATACTTGTGTAATGATATTAACTGACAGGAATACAGTATGATGTCATAGATCTGAACATCAGTAATCTGAACCATAAAAAAAACAAGTTTAACAGACATGGAGTGAAAGCACAACATTAGTTATTGTCTGATTTATAAGAACTGTACCTGTATTGTCTTAAAGTACTGTAAATGGAAAATAAGAATAATTGAACATCTTTATCACTCTAGATAAATGTATTGCTTATTATGAAACTGGAACTGATTCAATAACTTGTTGCATGAATGTGTTATGAAAGGAATTACAGAGATAGATTCATTTTTGTTGATTTTGGTAAAATGTATCATACAGTTTAATGACCACTAGATGTATTTTGATGAGTCAGTACTTTCCGTAGGAAAACAGTTCCCTGTTTTGTTTCTAGGAGGCTACCCTGCACATAAAGTTTTCTATTAATTTCATTCAGTTTAATTCTGCTTGTTCAGTTGCATTGTATGTTTTGTATTGCATGGAAGTTTCAGCATTCCATAGTCTAAATCCTATCTTATTTTTAGCAAAGTTCATATTCTGTGTTGTCAGCATGTTGTAGTTTTAGTTTCATTATGTTTTTTATTGACTCCTTCAACTTGAACTTTTATCATGGCATCATCTTTGAGACCTGAAAGATTGACACCCTTTTAATCAAAGTTTGAAATTTTAAATATGCTTTCAAAGGGAGAAAGTGTGTGTGGCACCAGTAACCAAAGCTTATGCATTTGGAAAGTTGTTAATAAGAACATTCAAATCAGTAAGGAAAACATTTCAAGTTTCACTTCAAAACGCAATTTAGACAATGGGGGAAAAAATAAAAACTGAGAACAGCAAATGACTCATCACTCATGTTTATGTCAGACACAACTATAGCAAAATTGAAAGTTAAGAGCATATGTACAGAAACCAGTTTATTAATGGATGAGTCCACTTTGAAATTGTTAATGGTGGGAGAGTAATGGAGAATCAGCTGTTCTGCAAGTGAAGGTGTTGCCAACATGTGTGTTACGTTTTAGTTACTGTGTTATGTGCTGTCTCAGTCTTGCTTTTGTTATTATTGTTTTACAATTATTCATTGTATTTGTTATTTAATTTTGTAATTTATATTGGTAGTTTTTATTCTGTAATTATGTATTTTTGTAATTATTTGTGTTATCACCCAGTAACGTGATTTGTTAAAATGGATACTTCGACTAGCAAAGACAGGAAAGTTATTCACAGTCAAGCACAGGAAATAATTTTTAATGTTTTACAATTAATGAGAAGAGAAGTGGCTGAAGGAATAAAACTTCCAATTAAAAGTGTCTTTGAATGAGTTACTGCGGAGACTGGAATATTGCAACGACTTGCTGTCCGTCTATTTCTGCAAGAATGTAAACGGGTCAGAGTGTACTTTGTGTATTGTGTCTTACCAATCCGTCGTCGCTCGGTAACGTAACTTATGTTGATTGAGTCCGTCGTGAACGTACGAATAACCAGGTATCGAAGTCCTTACCTGAGGTTCACTAGGGGTGTATAAATCCCGGGTGACGCCAAATTGTTTATTTTAAACAATTAAAAAATTTAGTATTATCGGCGAGTCCGCTCAGGCGGTGGGGAGAATTCAAACTTGTTCCCGCCGCTTATCGATTTATATAATCAAGCCAGCAGTTTGCTGTGTTTACTGCTTGAGCGCTTGCCGCCAATTCATAGCTGTTCGCTACAGCAATACAGCAACAGCATTTTGGTCTGATGTGTTTTACTTTTTGTGTTTAGGACCAACAGCACACAACCCAGCAAACACATAACACATACTACAATTCCAATACACACAAAATTGCAAACACCTTTGGGAAACACAATTATAAAGCAGCCTACAGAACCAACAACACCATTAGAAAACACATAAATAATACTAACAAAGACACTGACACATGCAGCAAAACAGGGGTTTATAAATTAAATTGTAATGATTGTCACCAATTCTACATCGGCCAGATGGGAAGATCTTTTTCTTCCAGATTTTCAGAACATTTAAAAGCCCTCACCACAAACTACATACATTCCACATTTGCCACACATTTACATAACGAAAACCACAGTTACACAAACATAGAACACAACATGGAAATATTACACTACTTACCTAAAAGTAGAAAACTAAACACAGCTGAACAATTTGAAATATACAGATATCACACACTACAACCAAACAACATATTAAATGAACAATTACATTATAAATCACATACACTATTCGATACACTGATCCAAACACACATTTTGAACCTCAGCGCCAATCCCTTCCCACCATCAACCCTCACCACACACACCTATAGTCTGTAACGGTTATTCTGTAATCGATATTCAGTATTACTCCCACTGAGGAAGAGGAACATCACCTCGAAACGTTTGGGGAAGTGACAACGAATAGTAAGTTCATACGTGAAAGTTTATATATATTAATAAATTTAATAAAGTGAAAAAAGAGGATGAATCAACAAGATAATTATTATATACTTTTAAACTTTACAATAAGATTCTTTTCTAATCAATACAGTTAACATCAGTCTTCAGTGTTCATTACTACTTAATTAATGGTTTATTTAAATACTATTCTTAACACCTTTCTTAAATATTATTATTGTTCACTATTAAACCTTTAGTGTTTGTTAATTTTTTACTAAGTGTTTATCTTAGCTTTCACTATTTTTCCTATTGCTATCATTGACAATATTTTTATTTACTCATCACTTTCACTTTTAAATTATCTTGTGTTTATTATAATTTATTTAGTGTTTTTTCTCTATCATTTTACTTTAGGGTTTTTTCACTTTCACTATGGGCACTTCTTAAACTTTTTATTTAAGTGTTTATTAGTGGGTAATCCCACTTTTCTTTGTCACTTAGTTATTTTCAGTTTATTTCTCACTATCTCAATATCTCTCTCTTTCTTTATACATATTATTTATACTTATTAAGTTCGTGTCTTTCTCTATTTCTTACTTACATATACTTCTAATTCTTTGGCTAGTGTATTTTTATTTATCGGGTTTTATCAATTATTAATTACATTTGTCACTTATTCAATACTAACATTTATCTTTTATATTGGTTCTTTACCGGTTTCGTTTCCTTTATTATATTTGATTGTATTATTTCTCCCTTCTCTATTCTCTACTACTTGTCTGTGTTTTCTCGCCTTGTTTCATTTTATTTCCTTTATAGTTGGTTTGTTCCCTTTTTATTTTCATTTTTCTTCTTCTTCACATCTCATCTTGTTTCCTTTTATTTTGGTTCTTATCTGGCCAATCTCTGGGGTTGGGTCAAAGTGGTTTGTCTGTCAGTCTAGTCTGTGAGTTTCTTTAATAATCACTTTTAGTTTATCATTCTTCCTCCTTCTTTCTTAATTACATTTTATATTTTTATTCTCTTCATTATTTATTTATTAAAGTATATTACTTTTTAGCATTTCTTACATACTTATAGTTATCAAATATGATCTGAATTTGGTGATGTTATATAATGCCCTTCCACCAAAATTGATCATTTTATAAAACGTGATTCTAAGTTTGATGAAATTATCAATTGTATTGTATCATTTTCTTCTTAAATTCTCCTGCTTCTTGTTCAGTTTTATGTTTAATTCTGTATCTTCTGCTTCCTTTCTTCTGAGTCTTTTCTTCATTATTTTCTCTTATTACGAACTGGCTTATTGATTTTTTTATTATAAATTATTCCCTATAAATCTTATTTTCCCTAACTATCCCTACTTTGTAGCTGAAATCGATTCGGATGGGCTTTATTGGCTTACCTAACTCCGTCGTTCAAAACTACTCTTTTTCTGAGGTCAGGGGAACATCATCCCTGCTCAGATAAATGATTGCTGGACTTATTCAACAGTCAATCTCAATTAATGAATCTTCAATACAGTCATCTCGTGACTAATACTACTACTAATAATAATAATAATAATAATATTTGTTGGGAATCTTTTACTTTTGTATTTCATTATTGCTCAGTTCGAGTCATCTATTTTTTCATCCTTCTTTATGGATACCATTTAATAATACTATTTCTTTTATGAATTTGCTAACTGCTATAATGTTTATTGTTCGACTAAGCTTTTCATCATCACTGACATCATCAGGTCGAAAAGCTTAGTCGAACAATAAAAATTATAGCAGTTAGCAAATTCATAAAAGAAATAGTAAGGATGGCTGCTAATTTAAACAATACGAAGAATAAAACATTTAATAATAGTTGAAGCATTGATTTTTATTGATACAATTAACATTTTTATTCATTTTTAATTACTCTTTGTTTCATCTCATTTCATATTATAACTCTTAGAATATTTATTTTGTTTATTTCGTTTTTTGATCATTGGTTTGTTTATTTTACTCCACATATTTTTCTAAATAGTTGTGGAAGTTGATCATTTTGATTGGTTTTTTCATAATTGTTTTTTTAAAATATCATAGTAAGTTAGTGTTTCTTACTAGTTAGGAATTTTTTGTAGCTTATTCCTTTATAGTATGTTTTACTTTTTTGTCTCATATGTTGGCTAAAGATTATTGTAAGTTGATCTTACTTTGTAGGAATTTTTTGTAACTTTATTCCTTCATTTTATAATTTGTCTAATATATTATTGAAATATTTGCGTAAGTTGGCCTTACATAACTTTTTGAATTTTGAAATTCATCTTACACCTTTTCTTTATTATTTATTTGCAAACTCATTCGTTTGTCTTGTTATCTCTTTTTATTCAAAGTATTTTGGTTGGTTTTTTTACCTTAAGTTTTTTCAGTCATGTTTGGCTGTCATAATATTTCTTAATTGATGCCTGATTGTATACCCCCTTTATTTTCTTAGTGATGGGGTTAGTGATTTCATAAGTGTTATTGCCCTTGTCTCTTGTGATAGTGTACTGTCCCACGTATAATAATAGTAACTTTTTTGTAATGCCTTCTATTGAGCTGGGTAATTCTCTGTTTTTTATTAGCACACTTTCTCCTATCTGGTGTTTGATAGTATTTTGCTGGTTCTTAGAATATTTATTTTTTTATTGCTCTACTTTGTCTGCGATTCTGTTGTACAATTTTCTTTTTTCGAATTGATATTCTGTGTTTGTGGGAAATTGAATCAGATCATTTATCTCTCTAGGCGGTGGCCGCTTGAACATCATTGAGTATGGGGTGCCTTCAATGAAGTTGTGGTAAGCCAGGTTTATAAATTCTTCAGTGGATTTTAGGTAATTGTGCCATTCCTTTTGTTTATCATGGCAGTAGGTCCTTAGTATTCAACCCACTTCTCTAAGTACTCTCTCAGCTGGGTTACTGCTGGGGTGATAAACGGATGTTTTGTAGGTTTTAATACCATGTTCCCAGAGTTTGCTTTTCCATTGAGTTCCTTTAAACTGAGTTCCGTGATCGGTTATGATTGCCATAGGTTTCCCTACTTCTGGTATAAAATTGGTTGATATGATCGCAATAATTTTCTTAGTGGTAGCACGGTTAATGGAGTACAACTTAGTATATTTGGTGAAGTGATCAAACATGATTACAATGAATCGAAATCGGTGTCTTCCTCCACTGCGAGGAAATGGACCACAAATATCAAGGAATACCCTTTCTAATCTTTGACTTGATATTATTGGTATCATCATACCCTCTTTTTTCGAATTGTTGCACTTTACCATTTGGCAAATATTACATTTTTGTATCGTTTTGTTCACCTTTCGATAAATATTCTTTATATAAACTTGTTCCTGTAATGCTTTTATTACTTTCATGGCACCCATATGGCCGTACCGAATGTGGTAGTCCAATATCAGTTGTTCTTCTACAGTAGACGGGATTACTAGTTTCCATTCTCCAAAGTAAGGGTTGTTTTTAATGAATAACAGGTTATTGTGTACTTTATAATACTGTACAATGGGTTCTTCTTCTTTCAATATTCTCTCCCGGATCGTCATTATTTTTGGGTCCACATCTTGATGTCTTCTTATTTCCAGCGTTATTTTTTCCAGATCTGTTCTATCCTTGATAATGTTATACACCTTAACTAACTGTTCTTTCTCTCCCTCGAAAGTTTGTTGCTGGATGTTGATACGGGATAATATATCAGCGGCTGTGTTTTTCTTCCCTGGTATGTATTCCCAGTTAATATGGTATTCTTGTAGTAATAAAATCCATCGGGTTAATCTTCCATGACTGAGCTTACACTGCTTAAGGAATGATATGGATCTATGGTCGCTTCTCACGGTTATTGTATATCCTAGAATATAAGTCCTGAATTTGTTGCAGGCGAACACAACACTAAGTAGTTCTTTCTCCGTGACGTGATAGTTCCTTTCACATCCATTTAAGATCCTACTTGCAAAGCTTATGACCATATGTTGCCCCTTCTCATCTTCCTGATATAATACAGCACCTACACTCACGTCGCACGCATCACAGTTCATGAAGAATGGCTTTTTGAAGACTGGATGGTGTAAAATAACGGTGTTTAAAAACTTTTCTTTTATTTGTTTAAATATTTCCTCTTGTTCGGCTCCCCATGTCCATTTATCTTTAGTTGATAATTGTTTTTTAAATTGTGCTGTTCACTTGGAATAATTGTCCTGGAATTTCCGATAATAATTGCAGATTCCAAGGAAAGACTGTAGCTGTTTTTTGTTTTTAGGTGTGGGGAATCGTTGTATCGCTTCAACTTTTTCTGATGAAGAGGAGATGCCCTCCTCTGTTAGATTAAATCCTAAAAATTGCTCCTTGCGGGCTATAAACTTTGACTTATCCAGCTTAAGGGTGATGTGGTTATCTGATAACTTTTTTAATACCGTTTCCACTCTAGCACAGTGTTCTTGCCAATTTGATGATGTTATTAGCAGGTCATCTACGTATACGGTGGTAAAATTCAGCACATCTTGTCCCAATATCTGATCCATACACTTAACAAACACTGCGACCGAATTTATCAGTCCAAATGGCAGTCTTTGGAACTGATAGTTCCTCCCATCAAACAGAAAAGCTAAGTACTTTCTACTGTTCGGATGTAGCTCCACCTGCCAATATCCACTAACTGTATCCCATGCGCTGATGTATTTTGTACCATGGAACTTCTTTAGAATATCTTCAATTTCACCTGGGGATGTTCTGTCATTTACGATCATTTTATTGATCTCTCTTGCATCGAGGCATATTCTCACTTTTCCGTCCTTTTTCGGTATCGCCACTATTGGACTGGTATATGGTGATTGACTCAATTCTATTATATCGTCTTCCATCATTTGGTTGATCTCTGCCCTCACTGCATTCCTTTGCGAGTAGGCAATAGGGTACGATTTTTTCTTAAAATCAACGGGTTCTTTAAATATGATTTTACATTGGGAGTCCTTTACCTTGCCCGGGGCATCAGAAAAAATATGTCGATATTTATTGTAAATGTTTATGAGATCCTCTGCCTGGTGTACACTAATCTGTTGCTCTCGTCCTTCTCGTTGGAATTGTCTGATTTCCTCCAGCTTGCTCGACCATAGTTCTTCATCCTTCCATTCATTTAATACCCTTCCGTGTGATTGTTGGCAATAATAGTTCTGTATCATTTTGCAGCTGGTTGTTATTGAAGGTAAGTTGCTACCGTTCACTATATCGGTTGTCCATATTCCTTGTTCAGTGTTTAGTGATACTTCTCCTTGCCACAGATCAATTATGGCAGAGTATTGTCTGAGTATATTACACCCAACAAGTATAGAGAATGGCAGGCCGCTGGCAACAAGAAATGACATAGTGAATGTTAAGCCTCTACTGTTAAGTTCCAAAGACACTTGTTTCCTGACTGTTTTGTTTTGTCTGCCTGTAGCACCGATGATGGTCACATTGTTTATTGGTAGAGTTGGTATTGGTATACTACTTTCCTGCTGTAGTCTGCTTAACTCCGCTTGGTCGATCAACGATATGTTAGATCCTGTGTCGATCATTAAGGTTGATATGATTCCATTTATTTGGGCACTTATGTACACTATTTCACTGTTTCTGCTAGTTATCGGTTGATTATTTTCTTCAATCAACTCGTCTCTTATATTTTTTAAATAGTTTGTATGTATTATAGTGATCTTTTTGTCTGTCGTCTTAAATTCCCCAAGAGATTGGTCCATTGATGGGCTGTTCACAGTTTTCACCGACCTTATGCGTTTAAATGAGGGTTGGCCTCATTGGTTCTGACTTCATTTGTGTTTATTTGTTAGTTCGTTGCTGGCTCCTGTCGGTTGTTCATGTTATCTCCATCGTTCCCGGTATCTTCCTCGAATGTGTGGCTTCTTGTGTTTGGTACCTGGTTATAGTACGTGCGTCGGTAATTTGCCTGGGAATAGTTTCTTCCTGGACTTCGCTGTGTTTGTCCTCTCACGTAATTCACTTGCGGTCGGTATCCTTGGTTGTTGTTATTACCGTTTCCAGGGCGATAATAATTGTTAGGACCATTCTGTGGTTAGTTACCCCTGTAATTGTTTCTAAGATTACCATTGTTGTTCCCATTTCGGTTATAGTTCCTGGGCGCATTATTACCATGTTTATTCTCTTGGTAATTATTAGGGTTCTTTTATGGTGGCTTGTTATCACCCTGTTGGTTTGGTGAGGATGGTCCTTCGTTTACCTTACTATTCCTGAAGCTCGAGAATCTATTGTTGCGGTATTGCCATTCGTGCTCGTGGCTCTCTAACAGACTAGCCATGTCCTGAATGGTCTTGACCTGACTGTACATCCGGGCTTTCTGTATTGCGTCGTCATAATGGTAAGACAATTGTATTACTAGACACTCTTCCGGGATGCGGGGTTCCAAATTTCTGGCCGTGCAGATCTTTCCCAGGAAGTGGGATGTGAGGGATTGTCCGTTCTGACTCTCATACCTCCCGTTACTTAAGTTATTGCGGACCATGGTCTGGGTTGATTCAGACCAGTATTTCGCCTTGAATTGGGTTTTGAATTCTTGGATGCTCTGGATGTCTGGTCTTGTGGCGGTCCACCAGTTGTCATACGTTTCTTTGAACATCTCGTCCAGTATTCCCCTCACCGTTGTCCATCGGGTCTCGCGATTTTTTACTATCAGCTCTTCCACCCTTTTCAGGAATTCAATTGGGTTTCTCTTATAATTGCGGAAGTTGATCGTATCCCGACTGTCAGTGCTCATGATATGGTTAGTGTTACATGGCCGGTCACGCCAGGCGTCCACTTCTTCCTGCAATTTCTCTTCCCGTCTATGCATCTCATCAATTCTTTGGTTATTTTTGTCCACCTTGCTGTCGATTTTATTCAGATTGCTGTATACTCCTTCCATTCTTTCTCCCAGGTCTGTTCGTATCACTGCAATCTCCTTCTGGTTCTCCTTCCGGACTTGATGCATGTCCTGGGTTCACCTGTTCACATCTTTTGGCTGTTTCTTCGTGATATTCCTCAATTCTCCTTTTATTTTCTCCTTCGAGGTTGTTTATTTTATTTATCACTTCCTCGCGGACTTCAGAAACAGTTTCGTTGGTTTTCTCTAGTCTCTCCACCGTCTCCTCTAATTTCTCATTTGTTTCGGTGATCTGTTGTTTGGTTTTTTGCCAGTACTCGATTAATTGGTGTTTCATCTGCTGCTTCATTTCTTCTTTATTTTTCTCGTGGTCCTCCTTCAGCTGTTCCTTCAATTCTTCTTTCAATTCTTCGTTTCTTTGCTGAATGTCCTCCGTCAATCGCTGTTGTAATGTTTCATTATTTTGGTTAATTGTTTGTCTCAACTCTTCCTTAGTACTTTCATTTGTACTCACTATTTTTTCATTGATTTGTTTCAAACTTTCCTCACTCTTATCAAATTTTTCATTAATTTGTTTCAGGCTCTCCTCATTCTTTTCGAATTTCTCCTCCTGTTTCTTAAAATTTTCATTGGTTTCTTCCTTCTGTTTCTTAAAATTGTCATTGGTTTCTTTCTTCATACTGTCTATTTTTTCATTCGTCAGTTCATACTATCTTCCTTCATACTATTCATTAATTCTAATAATTTGATTATATTGGGGTCTCCTCTAACTTCTCCCTTGTCACCCGCCTGTAGTTCCATTTCTTTGTCTTGGGTTGGTTCTGTTGTGGTTATTATTGTCTCCACCTCTTCAATCGATGTTCCTTCCTCTTCTTCCCTTCTATTTTCTTCCATCTCTTTGTCCTTCGCCAATTTTTTCGTATTTCCCTTTCTTCTAGTCCCACCAGTTGGTCGCCAATTTGTAACGACTCACTGTCCGTCTATTTCTGCAAGAATGTAAACGGGTCAGAGTGTACTTTGTGTATTGTGTCTTACCAATCCGTCGTCGCTCGGTAACGTAACTTACGTTGATTGAGTCCGTCGTGAACGTACGAATAACCAGGTATCGAAGTCCTTACCTGAGGTTCACTAGGGGTGTATAAATCCCGGGTGGCGCAAAATTGTTTATTTTAAACAATTAAAAAATTTAGTATTATTGGCGAGTCCGCTCAGGCGATGGGGAGAATTCAAACTTGTTCCCGCCGATATCGATTTATACAATCAAGCCAGCAGTTTGCTGTGTTTACTGCTTGAGCGCTTGCCGCCAATTCATAGCTGTTCGCTACAGTGTACAACATTTATAATACACTTTCCTAATGAAAATAAAACGCATTGGTTACACACAGTATTGGTTTATTAGTTAATGGTTATTACTTATTCAATGACACAGGTTATATTTGGTTTTTTATATTAATTTTGCCCCGGCAATTAATCTCTGGGTTTTGACGTATCGATTCTGAACGTAACAGATACACCATAATGGCGTCTACCGAAGTAGTATACAAATATTTTCGTTCGATCGTCTGGATTCTTGAGATTACGATAAAAGGATTAGATGCAATTACAATAATAAAAATACACAACCTTATATTATTTCTACTTAAATAATATAACGTGTAGCTATAATATGTTTTTTGGAGTGTAGTAAAAGTGTTTCAAAGGTTCGTAAACTAACAATAGGTTAATTTTATAAGTTGACACATTTTCAGTGTCTTAGTTTTTTATTTAATCTTTGAAAGAGAATAATTCAGTTTAGTGATATTTCATAGTACAGTGAGAAATATTTAAAGTGCGTTTTTTTTCGGAAATTTGGGTAATTTAAATGATACTTAACAACTTAGTTGACTGGGGGTAAGCAGTTGGTCTGGTAAAAAGGACTGGAGCTGCAATCGTATTCAATTTTCAATTGTTTGGGCTTCTGGCATCTTTTTCAATTTACTCGGAGTAATTTATTCACTTCTTTTGGATTTAAATGGTCTTCGACATCAGTTAATTGGTTTCAGTCATCGTCTGCTTCCTTCTCGTTCATTTGTGGTAATTTGGTTTACTTTTATAACATTTTAAATTAAATATTTGGTTGTTCAAAATTTGACTTCTGTTTTCCAAGAGCGTCACTTTACGAGTAACAATATTGAACGTTAAAACCGTACCTAACGGCAGTTGCTATGGTTACTAATTAAATCTGATTGGTTAATCTTACTATAAATCCATTGTTATCAAAATTTGAATTCTTTTCAAAATCCTTGTATATCTTCTGATTGCTTTCATTCCGTTATTTTCCTTCCTAAGTATTAATTATTATCACTGTTATTTGTATTTTCTTCCAAAGATTATTTTGGTATCCCACAAGATTGGGTTATTTCATGTTTTATAATTTTACAATTATTTTAATATTTCCTAATTACATTTCTCTTTTGATTTAAATCCTTATTCTAATATTTTGCTTTTAATAAGATTTACAATTTATCCTTGGTTGATTATTCACCTTGGATTTGTTAATTACTTGGTTATTTTCATAAAATTTGTATTTGTTGGTGTTTGACAGTTAGGCATTTCTTAAGCCTAAGTAGCCATTACTGATTTTCACTTATTTCATATACATTACATCTCATGTTAGCCTAGAGCTTTATTTTGTTCTTATAACTGGTTTTGTTACCTATTGATGTGTTTTGGTTCTGTTTTTGTGTTATTTGTATGTTACTACTATTTTATACATCATGTATTGCTAATTATTTACTAACTGGTTTTCTCGTTTTATAAGTCAAACATTGCTTTCCTTTCTTACTTATTTACTCCGCCAGTGTCAACAATATGGCTATTATTTACTATTTTCTATCACATAAAATACAGCATTTAGGTCTATGGTTGGTATAATTACCCCAGCCATATCCTATTCATAAGTTTGCTTAAACAATTATTTAACAATTATTATGTAATATTGGTGTACAATTCATTACCTTTTATTTTATTTTTTGGGTGATAAACAACCTCACCTCTTTTGAACTTACTTCAGTAATCATCCCTTATAACATGGGTGTTTATTGATTGTTTTAAACTTCTTATTTTATAAATACTCTTTGCCTTCACTCCATGGTAACACTATCTGATTACTCTTTCATGGGATTCTCACTTTTAAATACTATTATATACTTTTAAACTTTACAATAAGATTCTTTTCTAATCAATACAGTTAACATCACTCTTCAGTGTTCATTACTACTTAATTAATGGTTTATTTTAAATACTATTCTTAACACCTTTCTTAAATATTATTATTGTTCACTATTAAACCTTTAGTGTTTGTTAATTTTTTACTAAGTGTTTATCTTAGCTTTCACTATTTTTCCTATTGCTATCATTGACAATATTTTTATTTACTCATCACTTTCACTTTTAAATTATCTTGTGTTTATTATAATTTATTTAGTGTTTTTTCTCTATCATTTTACTTTAGGGTTTTTTCACTTTCACTATGGGCACTTCTTAAACTTTTTATTTAAGTGTTTATTAGTGGGTAATCCCACTTTTCTTTGTCACTTAGTTATTTTCAGTTTATTTCTCACTATCTCAATATCTCTCTCTTTCTTTACACATATTATTTATACTTATTAAGTTCATGTCTTTCTCTATTTCTTACTTACATATACTTTTAATTCTTTGGCTAGTGTATTTTTATTTATCGGGTTTTATCAATTATTAATTACATTTGTCACTTATTCAATACTAACATTTATCTTTTATATTGGTTCTTTACCGGTTTCGTTTCCTTTATTATATTTGATTGTATTATTTCTCCCTTCTCTATTCTCTACTACTTGTCTGTGTTTTCTCGCCTTGTTTCATTTTATTTCCTTTATAGTTGGTTTGTTCCCTTTTTATTTTCATTTTTCTTCTCCTTCACATCTCATCTTGTTTCCTTTTATTTTGGTTCTTATGTGGCCAATCTCTGGGGTTGGGTCAAAGTGGTTTGTCTGTCAGTCTAGTCTGTGAGTTTCTTTAATAATCAATTTTAGTTTATCATTCTTCCTCCTTCTTTCTTAATTACATTTTATATTTTTATTCTCTTCATTATTTATTTATTAAAGTATATTACTTTTTAGCATTTCTTACATACTTATAGTTATCAAATATGATCTGAATTTGGTGATGTTATATAATGCCCTTCCACCAAAATTGATCATTTTATAAAACGTGATTCTAAGTTTGATGAAATTATCAATTGTATTGTATCATTTTCTTCTTAAATTCTCCTGCTTCTTGTTCAGTTTTATGTTTAATTCTGTATCTTCTGCTTCCTTTCTTCTGAGTCTTTTCTTCATTATTTTCTCTTATTACGAACTGGCTTATTGATTTTTTTATTATAAATTATTCCCTATAAATCTTATTTTCCCTAACTATCCCTACTTTGTAGCTGAAATCGATTCGGATGGGCTTTATTGGCTTACCTAACTCTGTCGTTCAAAACTACTCTTTTTCTGAGGTCAGGGGAACATCATCCCTGCTCAGATAAATGGTTGCTGGACTTATTCAACAGTCAATCTCAATTAATGAATCTTCAATACAGTCATCTCGTGACTAATACTAATAATAATAATATTTGTTGGGAATCTTTTACTTTTGTATTTCATTATTGCTCAGTTCGAGTCATCTATTTTTTCATCCTTCTTTATGGATACCATTTAATAATACTATTTCTTTTATGAATTTGCTAACTGCTATAATGTTTATTGTTCGACTAAGCTTTTCGTCATCACTGACATCATCAGGTCGAAAAGCTTAGTCGAACAATAAAAATTATAGCAGTTAGCAAATTCATAAAAGAAATAGTAAGGATGGCTGCTAATTTAAACAATACGAAGAATAAAACATTTAATAATAGTTGAAGCGTTGATTTTTATTGATACAATTAACATTTTTATTCATTTTTAATTACTCTTTGTTTCATCTCATTTCATATTATAACTCTTAGAATATTTATTTTGTTTATTTCGTTTTTTGATCATTGGTTTGTTTATTTTACTCCACATATTTTTCTAAATAGTTGTGGAAGTTGATCATTTTGATTGGTTTTTTCATAATTGTTTTTTTAAAATATCATAGTAAGTTAGTGTTTCTTACTAGAGTCAGCTGCATGGAAGTAGTATCGTCAAGGTCACTCACTTTCACTGCTTCTCCCTGTCACCTCCACGCCCCTCGCCCAGCGTTGTTGCCGGCTAGTACAGTGTGTAGCGTTTTAGCAGTGTTACGAAAACAAATTTCATACATCCACATTATATTCTTCGTTTCAAATTTATTTATGCGTATCGCGTAAATGAATTTGTTTTATCAGGAATAATTAGTTGTGGGTAACACTACTCAGTTAAATTCTGGGCGCCAGTATTTGAGCTCTAAAAATTTGTGTGAGTCGGCAACATATTTTTTGTTGTCGCGTAAATATCTACAGAATTTCTATCTTTGCGTTTCTTCTGTTTCTTTGGCTTTTTTTTTGTTACGATTTGCAGTTCTCTGAAACTACTATTTATACTGCGCTGGTTTTTCTTATGTTAGAATCTAAACCTTTTAGCAATACACACCCTAACTTTACGAAGTACCATTAGGTCAGTTATTTTGTGATTTCCGTACAGTGCACTTACTTATTAAAGTTTTACTGTTTTCTTCATGGGCGGTTATCCTACAGACTGACAGTTGTCTGAGAACGCTGACCTTGCCTGCTGTTGTCGCTTTAATTTTTTCATACTCACGGTCTTTTCCCTTTTGTAAATGAATCTGTTTTTGTTCTCTACACGGTCATTCCTAAGCCATATGGTTCGGAAGTTCTGTTAGGTATATGTACACATTTGGTATGCACATTGCGTATACCCTGTCGGCATGTCTTTTCGGTAAATATTGCTGTCTGACACTTTTATGAATGCCTTTGTCATTTTATAATCCCCTCAAAAATGTGTATGTTTACTGCCCGCGCTACTACCTTTCTTCCGTTGCACAAAGATAAATAGGACTGAGCAATTTCTGTAAACAAAATTGTCGCTGTTGTGACAAAAGCCAATCCCATTTCAGTTACAGTACCCCATTCCAAGTAGGTTGGGTGGACGAGGTGAGGAAGAGACGAACATCCAAAATATTTATCGTCCTTAGTATTGTTGACAGACATTTTGTGCGTTTCATGTGAACGGTTGACGTCTTTATTGTAGACAGTGTGTGTATTAGTTTATTTCAATAATTTGTATTTATTATGAGTGATATTGAGGAACAGTATCCTACATTTAGTTCGAGTACAAGCAGCGGTGGTGTACGTGCGGGCCGAGAGGACATTAGAAAACAAAGTAAAGTCATCATAGCAAACGTTTACAAGTTTTTTAAAAATCTTGCGTATAATGAAGAAGCCAGGAGGAACATAAACTTTGCACAAGTTCGAAAATTGACAGCGGAAGCTTGTGGCATTTCTGAACAGTCGGTGCAACGTATTAGCAATACCGTTGCTTCGGCAGATGATCAAGGCGTGAGTGTTGTGTTCAGTTCTCCAAGGAAAGGGTATAAACGGGAACACAAAAACACTGAACTGGACGATTTTAATAAACAAATAGTCCGCAGGACCGTACTAGAATATTACGACCGAAGGGAATACCCCACTGCAAGCAAAATTCGAGCTGATCTCTGTCAGAAAATCAATTATTCTGGTTCAGAAGCCTCCGTACTTCGCCTTCTGAAAGTGCTTGGTTTTAAATTTAAGAAGTGCAACGATGGACGAAAATTTTTAATGGAGCGCAGAGACATTGCTGCCTTGAGAGCGAAGTTTTTGAGAACCATGCATATACATCGTACGGAGGACAACAGGCCTATAATTTATTTGGATGAAACCTGGATATCACAGAATCATACGAATAAATACATCTGGCAAGACTCCAGAGGGAACGGTGGGCTGAAAGTACCTACTGGTAGAGGTGGCCGGCTGATTATTGCACATGCTGGATCCGCAAGTACAGGTTTCATAGCAGGTGCCAAACTTGTCTTTCGTGGCAGTAAGCATTCAGCTGCATCTGACTACCACACAGAAATGAATGCTGAAGTTTTTAAGACCTGGTTTGTTGGTATATTGCGCTCCTTGGAAGAAGGCTCTGTCATCGTGATGGATAATGCCAGCTATCATTCTGTACAAATAGATAAACCACCATGTTCAAACTGGCGTAAAGCGGATATCATGGAGTGGCTGCGTAAGAAGAGAATTTCATTTTCCACAGCTGAAACCAGGGATGAACTTCTTTCTAAAGAAGAGATCCGAACGGCCAAGAAGACGTACGAATTGGATCAACTGGCAAATGAAATGGGACATACAGTAGTGCGCCTGCCACCATATCATTGTCAGTATAATCCGATCGAGCTGATATGGGCCCAAGTTAAACGGTATGTTGCAAACAAGAATACGACTTTCAGATTGGCCGATATTGAACAACTTGCACACGAAGCTTTGGACAGGATAACTCAGGAAGACTGGGAGAAGTGCGTAAGACATGCGGAGGCACTACAAGAAGCCGATTACTCAAAGCAGTGCACGAGAGACACCACAGTGGAGCCCTTCATCATACACTTACGTGTGAGTAGTGACAGCGAACCTGAGTCCAGTGAATCCGAAGACGAATAAGGCAGGAGTGTTAAAAAGTGTATATAGGTGGTAAACGTGTCTATAGCGAAGCGTAGTATTTTCTATTTTTATTGAAACATAAAAAACCGTGTGTGCGTGTTTTCTTCAGGAGTGTTATGAATGTGCTCTGTGCTATCACTTTGCAAAGTGATAATTGTGTGACTAACCCTATTTAAGGTGAGTTTTTCAACATACTGCTTATTTATAATAGTCATAAGGAATTCTATAGTTCATAAAATAAGGAAAATTTTAATTATAAAATTAGTAAGGACAATGCATAAAATATAGAATTATAAATTTAAATTCTATATTTAAAGATTTAAGTTAAAATATATATATATAAATAAATAAGGAATTTTAAATTTATTTCATGAGACATTTGTATTTGTTGTTTATAAAATTATCCTTATTTTCTTAAGAAATCCAATTCGTTTCACGTTTATACATACCATTATTTTTATGCTACTTGTGCATGTAACATCTTATAGTATAGTTCTAATTTTTTTACTTAATTAATAAGCAGCGCAGGAAATAAAAATAGAATATTTTTCTGAGTCACGAATAGTGCGGTGTCTTCAATAATTAAATGGGGCAAGCTTAAGACACAGGATGCGTATAAAATTCGTTCAAACAAACTATAGCTGACCCGTCGAATTGAATGTTATGTATAAGATACGGAAATTAATTGTTAATTAATTATTAACAATATATTAATTGTGATGTAATTATTATTAAGAATTATTGACAATGTAACAATGTACTCTAATGCATGTATTACAAACTTTCTCACTTTGTTATATTCTTTACGTTAAGTAGGCTTACTTACTAGTGTAGCATTTTTCGGAAGAAAGGGAAACTGTTGCTTAGTGGCAACGCTGTAAGTAAGCGGTGTGACCTTGACGATACTAGTTCCATGCAGCTGACTCTAGTTAGGAATTGTTTGTAGCTTATTCCTTTATAGTATGTTTTACTTTTTTGTCTCATATGTTGGCTAAAGATTATTGTAAGTTGATCTTACTTTGTAGGAATTTTTTGTAACTTTATTCCTTCATTTTATAATTTGTCTAATATATTATTGAAATATTTGCATAAGTTGGCCTTACAAAACTTTTTGAATTTTGAAATTCATCTTACACCTTTTCTTTATTATTTATTTGCAAACTTATTCGTTTGTCTTGTTATCTCTTTTTATTCAAAGTATTTTGGTTGGTTTTTTTACCTTAAGTTTTTTCAGTCATGTTTGGCTGTCATAATATTTCTTAATTGATGCCTGATTGTATACCCCCTTTATTTTCTTAGTGATGGGGTTAGTGATTTCATAAGTGTTATTGCCCTTGTCTCTTGTGATAGTGTACTGTCCCACGTATAATAATAGTAACTTTTTTGTAATGCCTTCTATTGAGCTGGGTAATTCTCTGTTTTTTATTAGCACACTTTCTCCTATCTGGTGTTTGATAGTATTTTGCTGGTTCTTAGAATATTTATTTTTTTATTGCTCTACTTTGTCTGCGATTCTGTTGTACAGTTTTCTTTTTTCGAATTGATATTCTGTGTTTGTGGGAAATTGAATCATATCATTTATCTCTCTAGGCGGTGGCCGCTTGAACATCATTGAGTATGGGGTGCCTTCAATGAAGTTGTGGTAAGCCAGGTTTATAAATTCTTCAGTGGATTTTAGGTAATTGTGCCATTCCTTTTGTTTATCATGGCAGTAGGTCCTTAGTATTCAACCCACTTCTCTAAGTACTCTCTCAGCTGGGTTACTGCTGGGGTGATAAACGGATGTTTTGTAGGTTTTAATACCATGTTCCCAGAGTTTGCTTTTCCATTGAGTTCCTTTAAATTGAGTTCCGTGATCGGTTATGATTGCCATAGGTTTCCCTACTTCTGGTATAAAATTGGTTGATATGATCGCAATAATTTTCTTAGTGGTAGCACGGTTAATGGAGTACAACTTAATATATTTGGTGAAGTGATCAAACATGATTACAATGAATCGAAATCGGTGTCTTCCTCCACTGCGAGGAAATGGACCACAAATATCAAGGAATACCCTTTCTAATCTTTGACTTGATATTATTGGTATCATGATACCCTCTTTTTTCGAATTGTTGCACTTTACCATTTGGCAAATATTACATTTTTGTATCGTTTTGTTCACCTTTCGATAAATATTCTTTATATAAACTTGTTCCTGTAATGCTTTTATTACTTTCATGGCACCCATATGGCCGTACCGAATGTGGTAGTCCAATATCAGTTGTTCTTCTACAGTAGACGGGATTACTAGTTTCCATTCTCCAAAGTAAGGGTTGTTTTTAATGAATAACAGGTTATTGTGTACTTTATAATACTGTACAATGGGTTCTTCTTCTTTCAATATTCTCTCCCGGATCGTCATTATTTTTGGGTCCACATCTTGATGTCTTCTTATTTCCAGCGTTATTTTTTCCAGATCTGTTCTATCCTTGATAATGTTATACACCTTAACTAACTGTTCTTTCTCTCCCTCGAAAGTTTGTTGCTGGATGTTGATACGGGATAATATATCAGCGGCTGTGTTTTTCTTCCCTGGTATGTATTCCCAGTTAATATGGTATTCTTGTAGTAATAAAATCCATCGGGTTAATCTTCCATGACTGAGCTTACACTGCTTAAGGAATGATATGGATCTATGGTCGCTTCTCACGGTTATTGTATATCCTAGAATATAAGTCCTGAATTTGTTGCAGGCGAACACAACACTAAGTAGTTCTTTCTCCGTGACGTGATAGTTCCTTTCACATCCATTTAAGATCCTACTTGCAAAGCTTATGACCATATGTTGCCCCTTCTCATCTTCCTGATATAATACAGCACCTACACTCACGTCGCACGCATCACAGTTCATGAAGAATGGCTTTTTGAAGACTGGATGGTGTAAAATAACGGTGTTTAAAAACTTTTCTTTTATTTGTTTAAATATTTCCTCTTGTTCGGCTCCCCATGTCCATTTATCTTTAGTTGATAATTGTTTTTTAAATTGTGCTGTTCACTTGGAATAATTGTCCTGGAATTTCCGATAATAATTGCAGATTCCAAGGAAAGACTGTAGCTGTTTTTTGTTTTTAGGTGTGGGGAATCGTTGTATCGCTTCAACGTTTTCTGATGAAGAGGAGATGCCCTCCTCTGTTAGATTAAATCCTAAAAATTGCTCCTTGCGGGCTATAAACTTTGACTTATCCAGCTTAAGGGTGATGTGGTTACCTGATAACTTTTTTAATACCGTTTCCACTCTAGCACAGTGTTCTTGCAAATTTGATGATGTTATTAGCAGGTCATCTACGTATACGGTGGTAAAATTCAGCACATCTTGTCCCAATATCTGATCCATACACTTAACAAACACTGCGACCGAATTTATCAGTCCAAATGGCAGTCTTTTGAACTGATAGTTCCTCCCATCGAACAGAAAAGCTAAGTACTTTCTACTGTTCGGATGTAGCTCCACCTGCCAATATCCACTAACTGTATCCCATGCGCTGATGTATTTTGTACCATGGAACTTCTTTAGAATATCTTCAATTTCACCTGGGGATGTTCTGTCATTTACGATCATTTTATTGATCTCTCTTGCATCGAGGCATATTCTCACTTTTCCGTCCTTTTTCGGTATCGCCACTATTGGACTGGTATATGGTGATTGACTCAATTCTATTATATCGTCTTCCATCATTTGGTTGATCTCTGCCCTCACTGCATTCCTTTGCGAGTAGGCGATAGGGTACGATTTTTTCTTAAAATCAACGGGTTCTTTAAATATGATTTTACATTGGGAGTCCTTTACCTTGCCCGGGGCATCAGAAAAAATATGTCGATATTTATTGTAAATGTTTATGAGATCCTCTGCCTGGTGTACACTAATCTGTTGCTCTCGTCCTTCTCGTTGGAATTGTCTGATTTCCTCCAGCTTGCTCGACCATAGTTCTTCATCCTTCCATTCATTTAATACCCTTCCGTGTGATTGTTGGCAATAATAGTTCTGTATCATTTTGCAGCTGGTTGTTATTGAAGGTAAGTTGCTACCGTTCACTATATCGGTTGTCCATATTCCTTGTTCAGTGTTTAGTGATGCTTCTCCTTGCCGCAGATCAATTATGGCAGAGTATTGTCTGAGTATATTACACCCAACAAGTATAGAGAATGGCAGGCCGCTGGCAACAAGAAATGACATAGTGAATGTTAAGCCTTTACTGTTAAGTTCCAAAGACACTTGTTTCCTGACTGTTTTGTTTTGTCTGCCTGTAGCACCGATGATGGTCACATTGTTTATTGGTAGAGTTGGTATTGGTATACTACTTTCCTGCTGTAGTCTGCTTAACTCCGCTTGGTCGATCAACGATATGTTAGATCCTGTGTCGATCATTAAGGTTGATATGATTCCATTTATTTGGGCACTTATGTACACTATTTCACTGTTTCTGCTAGTCATCGGTTGATTATTTTCTTCAATCAACTCGTCTCTTATATTTTTTAAATAGTTTGTATGTATTATAGTGATCTTTTTGTCTGTCGTCTTAAATTCCCCAAGAGATTGGTCCATTGATGGGCTGTTCACAGTTTTCACCGACCTTATGCGTTTAAATGAGGGTTGGCCTCATTGGTTCTGACTTCATTTGTGTTTATTTGTTAGTTCGTTGCTGGCTCCTGTCGGTTGTTCATGTTATCTCCATCGTTCCCGGTATCTTCCTCGAATGTGTGGCTTCTTGTGTTTGGTACCTGGTTATAGTACGCGCGTCGGTAATTTGCCTGGGAATAGTTTCTTCCTGGACTTCGCTGTGTTTGTCCTCTCACGTAATTCACTTGCGGTCGGTATCCTTGGTTGTTGTTATTACCGTTTCCAGGGCGATAATAATTGTTAGGACCATTCTGTGGTTAGTTACCCCTGTAATTGTTTCTAAGATTACCATTGTTGTTCCCATTTCGGTTATAGTTCCTGGGCGCATTATTACCATGTTGATTCTCTTGGTAATTATTAGGGTTCTTTTATGGTGGCTTGTTATCACCCTGTTGGTTTGGTGAGGATGGTCCTTCGTTTACCTTACTATTCCTGAAGCTCGAGAATCTATTGTTGCGGTATTGCCATTCGTGCTCGTGGCTCTCTAACAGACTAGCCATGTCCTGAATGGTCCTGACCTGACTGTACATCCGGGCTTTCTGTATTGCGTCGTCATAATGGTAAGACAATTGTATTACTAGACACTCTTCCGGGATGCGGGGTTCCAAATTTCTGGCCGTGCAGATCTTTCCCAGGAAGTGGGATGTGAGGGATTGTCCGTTCTGACTCTCATACCTCCCGTTACTTAAGTTATTGCGGACCATGGTCTGGGTTGATTCAGACCAGTATTTCGCCTTGAATTGGGTTTTGAATTCTTGGATGCTCTGGATGTCTGGTCTTGTGGCGGTCCACCAGTTGTCATACGTTTCTTTGAACATCTCGTCCAGTATTCCCCTCACCGTTGTCCATCGGGTCTCGCGATTTTTTACTATCAGCTCTTCCACCCTTTTCAGGAATTCAATTGGGTTTCTCTTATAATTGCGGAAGTTGATCGTATCCCGACTGTCAGTGCTCATGATATGGTTAGTGTTACATGGCCGGTCACGCCAGGCGTCCACTTCTTCCTGCAATTTCTCTTCCCGTCTATGCATCTCATCAATTCTTTGGTTATTTTTGTCCACCTTGCTGTCGATTTTATTCAGATTGCTGTATACTCCTTCCATTCTTTCTCCCAGGTCTGTTCGTATCACTGCTATCTCCTTCTGGTTCTCCTTCCGGACTTGATGCATGTCCTGGGTTCACCTGTTCACATCTTTTGGCTGTTTCTTCGTGATATTCCTCAATTCTCCTTTTATTTTCTCCTTCAAGGTTGTTTATTTTATTTATCACTTCCTCGCGGACTTCAGAAACAGTTTCGTTGGTTTTCTCTAGTCTCTCCACCGTCTCCTCTAATTTCTCATTTGTTTCGGTGATCTGTTGTTTGGTTTTTTGCCAGTACTCGATTAATTGGTGTTTCATCTGCTGCTTCATTTCTTCTTTATTTTTCTCGTGGTCCTCCTTCAGCTGTTCCTTCAATTCTTCGTTTCTTTGCTGAATGTCCTCCGTCAATCGCTGTTGTAATGTTTCATTATTTTGGTTAATTGTTTGTCTCAACTCTTCCTTAGTACTTTCATTTGTACTCACTATTTTTTCATTGATTTGTTTCAAACTTTCCTCACTCTTATCAAATTTTTCATTAATTTGTTTCAGGCTCTCCTCATTCTTTTCGAATTTCTCCTCCTGTTTCTTAAAATTTTCATTGGTTTCTTCCTTCTGTTTCTTAAAATTGTCATTGGTTTCTTTCTTCATACTGTCTATTTTTTCATTCGTCAGTTCATACTATCTTCCTTCATACTATTCATTAATTCTAATAATTTGATTATATTGGGGTCTCCTCTAACTTCTCCCTTGTCACCCGCCTGTAGTTCCATTTCTTTGTCTTGGGTTGGTTCTGTTGTGGTTATTATTGTCTCCACCTCTTCAATCGATGTTCCTTCCTCTTCTTCCCTTCTATTTTCTTCCATCTCTTTGTCCTTCGCCAATTTTTTCGTATTTCCCTTTCTTCTAGTCCCACCAGTTGGTCGCCAATTTGTAACGACTCACTGTCTGTCTATTTCTGCAAGAATGTAAATGGGTCAGAGTGTACTTTGTGTATTGTGTCTTACCAATCCGTCGTCGCTCGGTAACGTAACTTACGTTGATTGAGTCCGTCGTGAACGTACGAATAACCAGGTATCGAAGTCCTTACCTGAGGTTCACTAGGGGTGTATAAATCCCGGGTGGCGCAAAATTGTTTATTTTAAACAATTAAAAAATTTAGTATTATTGGCGAGTCCGCTCAGGCGGTGGGGAGAATTCAAACTTGTTCCCGCCGCTTATCGATTTATACAATCAAGCCAGCAGTTTGCTGTGTTTACTGCTTGAGCGCTTGCCGCCAATTCATAGCTGTTCGCTACAGTGTACAACATTTATAATACACTTTCCTAATGAAAATAAAACGCATTGGTTACACACAGTATTGGTTTATTAGTTAATGGTTATTACTTATTCAATGACACAGGTTATATTTGGTTTTTTATATTAATTTTGCCCCGGCAATTAATCTCTGGGTTTTGACGTATCGATTCTGAACGTAACAGATACACCATAATGGCGTCTACCGAAGTAGTATACAAATATTTTCGTTCGATCGTCTGGATTCTTGAGATTACGATAAAAGGATTAGATGCAATTACAATAATAAAAATACACAACCTTATATTATTTCTACTTAAATAATATAACGTGTAGCTATAATATGTTTTTTGGAGTGTAGTAAAAGTGTTTCAAAGGTTCGTAAACTAACAATAGGTTAATTTTATAAGTTGACACATTTTCAGTGTCTTAGTTTTTTATTTAATCTTTGAAAGAGAATAATTCAGTTTAGTGATATTTCATAGTACAGTGAGAAATATTTAAAGTGCGTTTTTTTTCGGAAATTTGGGTAATTTAAATGATACTTAACAACTTAGTAGACTGGGGGTAAGCAGTTGGTCTGGTAAAAAGGACTGGAGCTGCAATCGTATTCAATTTTCAATTGTTTGGGCTTCTGGCATCTTTTTCAATTTACTCGGAGTAATTTATTCACTTCTTTTGGATTTAAATGGTCTTCGACATCAGTTAATTGGTTTCAGTCATCGTCTGCTTCCTTCTCGTTCATTTGTGGTAATTTGGTTTACTTTTATAACATTTTAAATTAAATATTTGGTTGTTCAAAATTTGACTTCTGTTTTCCAAGAGCGTCACTTTACGAGTAACAATATTCAACGTTAAAACCGTACCTAACGGCAGTTGCTATGGTTACTAATTAAATCTGATTGGTTAATCTTACTATAAATCCATTGTTATCAAAATTTGAATTCTTTTCAAAATCCTTGTATATCTTCTGATTGCTTTCATTCCGTTATTTTCCTTCCTAAGTATTAATTATTATCACTGTTATTTGTATTTTCTTCCAAAGATTATTTTGGTATCCCACAAGATTGGGTTATTTCATGTTTTATAATTTTACAATTATTTTAATATTTCCTAATTACATTTCTCTTTTGATTTAAATCCTTATTCTAATATTTTGCTTTTAATAAGATTTACAATTTATCCTTGGTTGATTATTCACCTTGGATTTGTTAATTACTTGGTTATTTTCATAAAATTTGTATTTGTTGGTGTTTGACAGTTAGGCATTTCTTAAGCCTAAGTAGCCATTACTGATTTTCACTTATTTCATATACATTACATCTCATGTTAGCCTAGAGCTTTATTTTGTTCTTATAACTGGTTTTGTTACCTATTGATGTGTTTTGGTTCTGTTTTTGTGTTATTTGTATGTTACTACTATTTTATACATCATGTATTGCTAATTATTTACTAACTGGTTTTCTCGTTTTATAAGTCAAACATTGCTTTCCTTTCTTACTTATTTACTCCGCCAGTGTCAACAATATGGCTATTATTTACTATTTTCTATCACATAAAATACAGCATTTAGGTCTATGGTTGGTATAATTACCCCAGCCATATCCTATTCATAAGTTTGCTTAAACAATTATTTAACAATTATTATGTAATATTGGTGTACAATTCATTACCTTTTATTTTATTTTTTGGGTGATAAACAACCTCACCTCTTTTGAACTTACTTCAGTAATCATCCCTTATAACATGGGTGTTTATTGATTGTTTTAAACTTCTTATTTTATAAATACTCTTTGCCTTCACTCCATGGTAACACTATCTGATTACTCTTTCATGGGATTCTCACTTTTAAATACTATTATATACTTTTAAACTTTACAATAAGATTCTTTTCTAATCAATACAGTTAACATCACTCTTCAGTGTTCATTACTACTTAATTAATGGTTTATTTTAAACACTATTCTTAACACCTTTCTTAAATATTATTATTGTTCACTATTAAACCTTTAGTGTTTGTTAATTTTTTACTAAGTGTTTATCTTAGCTTTCACTATTTTTCCTATTGCTATCATTGACAATATTTTTATTTACTCATCACTTTCACTTTTAAATTATCTTGTGTTTATTATAATTTATTTAGTGTTTTTTCTCTATCATTTTACTTTAGGGTTTTTTCACTTTCACTATGGGCACTTCTTAAACTTTTTATTTAAGTGTTTATTAGTGGGTAATCCCACTTTTCTTTGTCACTTAGTTATTTTCAGTTTATTTCTCACTATCTCAATATCTCTCTCTTTCTTTATACATATTATTTATACTTATTAAGTTCATGTCTTTCTCTATTTCTTACTTACATATACTTTTAATTCTTTGGCTAGTGTATTTTTATTTATCGGGTTTTATCAATTATTAATTACATTTGTCACTTATTCAATACTAACATTTATCTTTTATATTGGTTCTTTACCGGTTTCGTTTCCTTTATTATATTTGATTGTATTATTTCTCCCTTCTCTATTCTCTACTACTTGTCTGTGTTTTCTCGCCTTGTTTCATTTTATTTCCTTTATAGTTGGTTTGTTCCCTTTATGTTTTCATTTTTCTTCTCCTTCACATCTCATCTTGTTTCCTTTTATTTTGGTTCTTATCTGGCCAATCTCTGGGGTTGGGTCAAAGTGGTTTGTCTGTCAGTCTAGTCTGTGAGTTTCTTTAATAATCAATTTTAGTTTATCATTCTTCCTCCTTCTTTCTTAATTACATTTTATATTTTTATTCTCTTCATTATTTATTTATTAAAGTATATTACTTTTTAGCATTTCTTACATACTTATAGTTATCAAATATGATCTGAATTTGGTGATGTTATATAATGCCCTTCCACCAAAATTGATCATTTTATAAAACGTGATTCTAAGTTTGATGAAATTATCAATTGTATTGTATCATTTTCTTCTTAAATTCTCCTGCTTCTTGTTCAGTTTTATGTTTAATTCTGTATCTTCTGCTTCCTTTCTTCTGAGTCTTTTCTTCATTATTTTCTCTTATTACGAACTGGCTTATTGATTTTTTTATTATAAATTATTCCCTATAAATCTTATTTTCCCTAACTATCCCTACTTTGTAGCTGAAATCGATTCGGATGGGCTTTATTGGCTTACCTAACTCTGTCGTTCAAAACTACTCTTTTTCTGAGGTCAGGGGAACATCATCCCTGCTCAGATAAATGGTTGCTGGACTTATTCAACAGTCAATCTCAATTAATGAATCTTCAATACAGTCATCTCGTGACTAATACTAATAATAATAATATTTGTTGGGAATCTTTTACTTTTGTATTTCATTATTGCTCAGTTCGAGTCATCTATTTTTTCATCCTTCTTTATGGATACCATTTAATAATACTATTTCTTTTATGAATTTGCTAACTGCTATAATGTTTATTGTTCGACTAAGCTTTTCGTCATCACTGACATCATCAGGTCGAAAAGCTTAGTCGAACAATAAAAATTATAGCAGTTAGCAAATTCATAAAAGAAATAGTAAGGATGGCTGCTAATTTAAACAATACGAAGAATAAAACATTTAATAATAGTTGAAGCGTTGATTTTTATTGATACAATTAACATTTTTATTCATTTTTAATTACTCTTTGTTTCATCTCATTTCATATTATAACTCTTAGAATATTTATTTTGTTTATTTCGTTTTTTGATCATTGGTTTGTTTATTTTACTCCACATATTTTTCTAAATAGTTGTGGAAGTTGATCATTTTGATTGGTTTTTTTCATAATTGTTTTTTTAAAATATCATAGTAAGTTAGTGTTTCTTACTAATTAGGAATTTTTTGTAGCTTATTTCTTTATAGTATGTTTTACTTTTTTGTCTCATATGTTGGCTAAAGATTATTGTAAGTTGATCTTACTTTGTAGGAATTTTTTGTAACTTTATTCCTTCATTTTATAATTTGTCTAATATATTATTGAAATATTTGCGTAATTTGGCCTTACATAACTTTTTGAATTTTGAAATTCATCTTACACCTTTTCTTTATTATTTATTTGCAAACTTATTCGTTTGTCTTGTTATCTCTTTTTATTCAAAGTATTTTGGTTGGTTTTTTTACCTTAAGTTTTTTCAGTCATGTTTGGCTGTCATAATATTTCTTAATTGATGCCTGATTGTATACCCCTTTATTTTCTTAGTGATGGGGTTAGTGATTTCATAAGTGTTATTGCCCTTGTCTCTTGTGATAGTGTACTGTCCCACGTATAATAATAGTAACTTTTTTGTAATGCCTTCTATTGAGCTGGGTAATTCTCTGTTTTTTATTAGCACACTTTCTCCTATCTGGTGTTTGATAGTATTTTGCTGGTTCTTAGAATATTTATTTTTTTATTGCTCTACTTTGTCTGCGATTCTGTTGTACAATTTTCTTTTTTCGAATTGATATTCTGTGTTTGTGGGAAATTGAATCATATCATTTATCTCTCTAGGCGGTGGCCGCTTGAACATCATTGAGTATGGGGTGCCTTCAATGAAGTTGTGGTAAGCCAGGTTTATAAATTCTTCAGTGGATTTTAGGTAATTGTGCCATTCCTTTTGTTTATCATGGCAGTAGGTCCTTAGTATTCAACCCACTTCTCTAAGTACTCTCTCAGCTGGGTTACTGCTGGGGTGATAAACGGATGTTTTGTAGGTTTTAATACCATGTTCCCAGAGTTTGCTTTTCCATTGAGTTCCTTTAAACTGAGTTCCGTGATCGGTTATGATTGCCATAGGTTTCCCTACTTCTGGTATAAAATTGGTTGATATGATCGCAATAATTTTCTTAGTGGTAGCACGGTTAATGGAGTACAACTTAGTATATTTGGTGAAGTGATCAAACATGATTACAATGAATCGAAATCGGTGTCTTCCTCCACTGCGAGGAAGTGGACCACAAATATCAAGGAATACCCTTTCTAATCTTTGACTTGATATTATTGGTATCATGATACCCTCTTTTTTCGAATTGTTGCACTTTACCATTTGGCAAATATTACATTTTTGTATCGTTTTGTTCACCTTTCGATAAATATTCTTTATATAAACTTGTTCCTGTAATGCTTTTATTACTTTCATGGCACCCATATGGCCGTACCGAATGTGGTAGTCCAATATCAGTTGTTCTTCTACAGTAGACGGGATTACTAGTTTCCATTCTCCAAAGTAAGGGTTGTTTTTAATGAATAACAGGTTATTGTGTACTTTATAATACTGTACAATGGGTTCTTCTTCTTTCAATATTCTCTCCCGGATACTCATTATTTTTGGGTCCACATCTTGATGTCTTCGTATTTCCAGCGTTATTTTTTCCAGATCTGTTCTATCCTTGATAATGTTATACACCTTAACTAACTGTTCTTTCTCTCCCTCGAAAGTTTGTTGCTGGATGTTGATACGGGATAATATATCAGCGGCTTCTTTCTCTCCCTCGAAAGTTTGTTGCTGGATGTTGATACGGGATAATATATCAGCGGCTGTGTTTTTCTTCCCTGGTATGTATTCCCAGTTAATATGGTATTCTTGTAGTAATAAAATCCATCGGGTTAATCTTCCATGACTGAGCTTACACTGCTTAAGGAATGATATGGATCTATGGTCGCTTCTCACGGTTATTGTATATCCTAGAATATAAGTCCTGAATTTGTTGCAGGCGAACACAACACTAAGTAGTTCTTTCTCCGTGACGTGATAGTTCCTTTCACATCCATTTAAGATCCTACTTGCAAAGCTTATGACCATATGTTGCCCCTTCTCATCTTCCTGATATAATACAGCACCTACACTCACGTCGCACGCATCACAGTTCATGAAGAATGGCTTTTTGAAGACTGGATGGTGTAAAATAACGGTGTTTAAAAACTTTTCTTTTATTTGTTTAAATATTTCCTCTTGTTCGGCTCCCCATGTCCATTTATCTTTAGTTGATAATTGTTTTTTAAATTGTGCTGTTCACTTGGAATAATTGTCCTGGAATTTCCGATAATAATTGCAGATTCCAAGGAAAGACTGTAGCTGTTTTTTGTTTTTAGGTGTGGGGAATCGTTGTATCGCTTCAACTTTTTCTGATGAAGAGGAGATGCCCTCCTCTGTTAGATTAAATCCTAAAAATTGCTCCTTGCGGGCTATAAACTTTGACTTATCCAGCTTAAGGGTGATGTGGTTATCTGATAACTTTTTTAATACCGTTTCCACTCTAGCATAGTGTTCTTGCAAATTTGATGATGTTATTAGCAGGTCATCTACGTATACGGTGGTAAAATTCAGCACATCTTGTCCCAATATCTGATCCATACACTTAACAAACACTGCGACCGAATTTATCAGTCCAAATGGCAGTCTTTTGAACTGATAGTTCCTCCCATCGAACAGAAAAGCTAAGTACTTTCTACTGTTCGGATGTAGCTCCACCTGCCAATATCCACTAACTGTATCCCATGCGCTGATGTATTTTGTACCATGGAACTTCTTTAGAATATCTTCAATTTCACCTGGGGATGTTCTGTCATTTACGATCATTTTATTGATCTCTCTTGCATCGAGGCATATTCTCACTTTTCCGTCCTTTTTCGGTATCGCCACTATTGGACTGGTATATGGTGATTGACTCAATTCTATTATATCGTCTTCCATCATTTGGTTGATCTCTGCCCTCACTGCATTCCTTTGCGAGTAGGCGATAGGGTACGATTTTTTCTTAAAATCAACGGGTTCTTTAAATATGATTTTACATTGGGAGTCCTTTACCTTGCCCGGGGCATCAGAAAAAATATGTCGATATTTATTGTAAATGTTTATGAGATCCTCTGCCTGGTGTACACTAATCTGTTGCTCTCGTCCTTCTCGTTGGAATTGTCTGATTTCCTCCAGCTTGCTCGACCATAGTTCTTCATCCTTCCATTCATTTAATACCCTTCCGTGTGATTGTTGGCAATAATAGTTCTGTATCATTTTGCAGCTGGTTGTTATTGAAGGTAAGTTGCTACCGTTCACTATATCGGTTGTCCATATTCCTTGTTCAGTGTTTAGTGATACTTCTCCTTGCCGCAGATCAATTATGGCAGAGTATTGTCTGAGTATATTACACCCAACAAGTATAGAGAATGGCAGGCCGCTGGCAACAAGAAATGACATAGTGAATGTTAAGCCTTTACTGTTAAGTTCCAAAGACACTTGTTTCCTGACTGTTTTGTTTTGTCTGCCTGTAGCACCGATGATGGTCACATTGTTTATTGGTAGAGTTGGTATTGGTATACTACTTTCCTGCTGTAGTCTGCTTAACTCCGCTTGGTCGATCAACGATATGTTAGATCCTGTGTCGATCATTAAGGTTGATATGATTCCATTTATTTGGGCACTTATGTACACTATTTCACTGTTTCTGCTAGTCATCGGTTGATTATTTTCTTCAATCAACTCGTCTCTTATATTTTTTAAATAATTTGTATGTATTATAGTGATCTTTTTGTCTGTCGTCTTAAATTCCCCAAGAGATTGGTCCATTGATGGGCTGTTCACAGTTTTCACCGACCTTATGCGTTTAAATGAGGGTTGGCCTCATTGGTTCTGACTTCATTTGTGTTTATTTGTTAGTTCGTTGCTGGCTCCTGTCGGTTGTTCATGTTATCTCCATCCTTCCCGGTATTTTCCTCAAATGTGTGGCTTCTTGTGTTTGGTACCTGGTTATAGTACGCGCGTCGGTAATTTGCCTGGGAATAGTTTCTTCCTGGACTTCGCTGTGTTTGTCCTCTCACGTAATTCACTTGCGGTCGGTATCCTTGGTTGTTGTTATTACCGTTTCCAGGGCGATAATAATTGTTAGGACCATTCTGTGGTTAGTTACCCCTGTAATTGTTTCTAAGATTACCATTGTTGTTCCCATTTCGGTTATAGTTCCTGGGCGCATTATTACCATGTTGATTCTCTTGGTAATTATTAGGGTTCTTTTATGGTGGCTTGTTATCACCCTGTTGGTTTGGTGAGGATGGTCCTTCGTTTACCTTACTATTCCTGAAGCTCGAGAATCTATTGTTGCGGTATTGCCATTCGTGCTCGTGGCTCTCTAACAGACTAGCCATGTCCTGAATGGTCCTGACCTGACTGTACATCCGGGCTTTCTGTATTGCGTCGTCATAATGGTAAGACAATTGTATTACTAGACACTCTTCCGGGATGCGGGGTTCCAAATTTCTGGCCGTGCAGATCTTTCCCAGGAAGTGGGATGTGAGGGATTGTCCGTTCTGACTCTCATACCTCCCGTTACTTAAGTTATTGCGGACCATGGTCTGGGTTGATTCAGACCAGTATTTCGCCTTGAATTGGGTTTTGAATTCTTGGATGCTCTGGATGTCTGGTCTTGTGGCGGTCCACCAGTTGTCATACGTTTCTTTGAACATCTCGTCCAGTATTCCCCTCACCGTTGTCCATCGGGTCTCGCGATTTTTTACTATCAGCTCTTCCACCCTTTTCAGGAATTCAATTGGGTTTCTCTTATAATTGCGGAAGTTGATCGTATCCCGACTGTCAGTGCTCATGATATGGTTAGTGTTACATGGCCGGTCACGCCAGGCGTCCACTTCTTCCTGCAATTTCTCTTCCCGTCTATGCATCTCATCAATTCTTTGGTTATTTTTGTCCACCTTGCTGTCGATTTTATTCAGATTGCTGTATACTCCTTCCATTCTTTCTCCCAGGTCTGTTCGTATCACTGCTATCTCCTTCTGGTTCTCCTTCCGGACTTGATGCATGTCCTGGGTTCACCTGTTCACATCTTTTGGCTGTTTCTTCGTGATATTCCTCAATTCTCCTTTTATTTTCTCCTTCGAGGTTGTTTATTTTATTTATCACTTCCTCGCGGACTTCAGAAACAGTTTCGTTGGTTTTCTCTAGTCTCTCCACCGTCTCCTCTAATTTCTCATTTGTTTCGGTGATCTGTTGTTTGGTTTTTTGCCAGTACTCGATTAATTGGTGTTTCATCTGCTGCTTCATTTCTTCTTTATTTTTCTCGTGGTCCTCCTTCAGCTGTTCCTTCAATTCTTCTTTCAATTCTTCGTTTCTTTGCTGAATGTCCTCCGTCAATCGCTGTTGTAATGTTTCATTATTTTGGTTAATTGTTTGTCTCAACTCTTCCTTAGTACTTTCATTTGTACTCACTATTTTTTCATTGATTTGTTTCAAACTTTCCTCACTCTTATCAAATTTTTCATTAATTTGTTTCAGGCTCTCCTCATTCTTTTCGAATTTCTCCTCCTGTTTCTTAAAATTTTCATTGGTTTCTTCCTTCTGTTTCTTAAAATTGTCATTGGTTTCTTTCTTCATACTGTCTATTTTTTCATTCGTCAGTTCATACTATCTTCCTTCATACTATTCATTAATTCTAATAATTTGATTATATTGGGGTCTCCTCTAACTTCTCCCTTGTCACCCGCCTGTAGTTCCATTTCTTTGTCTTGGGTTGGTTCTGTTGTGGTTATTATTGTCTCCACCTCTTCAATCGATGTTCCTTCCTCTTCTTCCCTTCTATTTTCTTCCATCTCTTTGTCCTTCGCCAATTTTTTCGTATTTCCCTTTCTTCTAGTCCCACCAGTTGGTCGCCAATTTGTAACGACTCACTGTCTGTCTATTTCTGCAAGAATGTAAACGGGTCAGAGTGTACTTTGTGTATTGTGTCTTACCAATCCGTCGTCGCTCGGTAACGTAACTTACGTTGATTGAGTCCGTCGTGAACGTACGAATAACCAGGTATCGAAGTCCTTACCTGAGGTTCACTAGGGGTGTATAAATCCCGGGTGGCGCAAAATTGTTTATTTTAAACAATTAAAAAATTTAGTATTATTGGCGAGTCCGCTCAGGCGGTGGGGAGAATTCAAACTTGTTCCCGCCGCTTATCGATTTATACAATCAAGCCAGCAGTTTGCTGTGTTTACTGCTTGAGCGCTTGCCGCCAATTCATAGCTGTTCGCTACAGTGTACAACATTTATAATACACTTTCCTAATGAAAATAAAACGCATTGGTTACACACAGTATTGGTTTATTAGTTAATGGTTATTACTTATTCAATGACACAGGTTATATTTGGTTTTTTATATTAATTTTGCCCCGGCAATTAATCTCTGGGTTTTGACGTATCGATTCTGAACGTAACAGATACACCATAATGGCGTCTACCGAAGTAGTATACAAATATTTTCGTTCGATCGTCTGGATTCTTGAGATTACGATAAAAGGATTAGATGCAATTACAATAATAAAAATACACAACCTTATATTATTTCTACTTAAATAATATAACGTGTAGCTATAATATGTTTTTTGGAGTGTAGTAAAAGTGTTTCAAAGGTTCGTAAACTAACAATAGGTTAATTTTATAAGTTGACACATTTTCAGTGTCTTAGTTTTTTATTTAATCTTTGAAAGAGAATAATTCAGTTTAGTGATATTTCATAGTACAGTGAGAAATATTTAAAGTGCGTTTTTTTTCGGAAATTTGGGTAATTTAAATGATACTTAACAACTTAGTAGACTGGGGGTAAGCAGTTGGTCTGGTAAAAAGGAATGGAGCTGCAATCGTATTCAATTTTCAATTGTTTGGGCTTCTGGCATCTTTTTCAATTTACTCGGAGTAATTTATTCACTTCTTTTGGATTTAAATGGTCTTCGACATCAGTTAATTGGTTTCAGTCATCGTCTGCTTCCTTCTCGTTCATTTGTGGTAATTTGGTTTACTTTTATAACATTTTAAATTAAATATTTGGTTGTTCAAAATTTGACTTCTGTTTTCCAAGAGCGTCACTTTACGAGTAACAATATTCAACGTTAAAACCGTACCTAACGGCAGTTGCTATGGTTACTAATTAAATCTGATTGGTTAATCTTACTATAAATCCATTGTTATCAAAATTTGAATTCTTTTCAAAATCCTTGTATATCTTCTGATTGCTTTCATTCCGTTATTTTCCTTCCTAAGTATTAATTATTATCACTGTTATTTGTATTTTCTTCCAAAGATTATTTTGGTATCCCACAAGATTGGGTTATTTCATGTTTTATAATTTTACAATTATTTTAATATTTCCTAATTACATTTCTCTTTTGATTTAAATCCTTATTCTAATATTTTGCTTTTAATAAGATTTACAATTTATCCTTGGTTGATTATTCACCTTGGATTTGTTAATTACTTGGTTATTTTCATAAAATTTGTATTTGTTGGTGTTTGACAGTTAGGCATTTCTTAAGCCTAAGTAGCCATTACTGATTTTCACTTATTTCATATACATTACATCTCATGTTAGCCTAGAGCTTTATTTTGTTCTTATAACTGGTTTTGTTACCTATTGATGTGTTTTGGTTCTGTTTTTGTGTTATTTGTATGTTACTACTATTTTATACATCATGTATTGCTAATTATTTACTAACTGGTTTTCTCGTTTTATAAGTCAAACATTGCTTTCCTTTCTTACTTATTTACTCCGCCAGTGTCAACAATATGGCTATTATTTACTATTTTCTATCACATAAAATACAGCATTTAGGTCTATGGTTGGTATAATTACCCCAGCCATATCCTATTCATAAGTTTGCTTAAACAATTATTTAACAATTATTATGTAATATTGGTGTACAATTCATTACCTTTTATTTTATTTTTTGGGTGATAAACAACCTCACCTCTTTTGAACTTACTTCAGTAATCATCCCTTATAACATGGGTGTTTATTGATTGTTTTAAACTTCTTATTTTATAAATACTCTTTGCCTTCACTCCATGGTAACACTATCTGATTACTCTTTCATGGGATTCTCACTTTTAAATACTATTATATACTTTTAAACTTTACAATAAGATTCTTTTCTAATCAATACAGTTAACATCACTCTTCAGTGTTCATTACTACTTAATTAATGGTTTATTTTAAATACTATTCTTAACACCTTTCTTAAATATTATTATTGTTCACTATTAAACCTTTAGTGTTTGTTAATTTTTTACTAAGTGTTTATCTTAGCTTTCACTATTTTTCCTATTGCTATCATTGACAATATTTTTATTTACTCATCACTTTCACTTTTAAATTATCTTGTGTTTATTATAATTTATTTAGTGTTTTTTCTCTATCATTTTACTTTAGGGTTTTTTCACTTTCACTATGGGCACTTCTTAAACTTTTTATTTAAGTGTTTATTAGTGGGTAATCCCACTTTTCTTTGTCACTTAGTTATTTTCAGTTTATTTCTCACTATCTCAATATCTCTCTCTTTCTTTATACATATTATTTATACTTATTAAGTTCATGTCTTTCTCTATTTCTTACTTACATATACTTTTAATTCTTTGGCTAGTGTATTTTTATTTATCGGGTTTTATCAATTATTAATTACATTTGTCACTTATTCAATACTAACATTTATCTTTTATATTGGTTCTTTACCGGTTTCGTTTCCTTTATTATATTTGATTGTATTATTTCTCCCTTCTCTATTCTCTACTACTTGTCTGTGTTTTCTCGCCTTGTTTCATTTTATTTCCTTTATAGTTGGTTTGTTCCCTTTATGTTTTCATTTTTCTTCTCCTTCACATCTCATCTTGTTTCCTTTTATTTTGGTTCTTATCTGGCCAATCTCTGGGGTTGGGTCAAAGTGGTTTGTCTGTCAGTCTAGTCTGTGAGTTTCTTTAATAATCAATTTTAGTTTATCATTCTTCCTCCTTCTTTCTTAATTACATTTTATATTTTTATTCTCTTCATTATTTATTTATTAAAGTATATTACTTTTTAGCATTTCTTACATACTTATAGTTATCAAATATGATCTGAATTTGGTGATGTTATATAATGCCCTTCCACCAAAATTGATCATTTTATAAAACGTGATTCTAAGTTTGATGAAATTATCAATTGTATTGTATCATTTTCTTCTTAAATTCTCCTGCTTCTTGTTCAGTTTTATGTTTAATTCTGTATCTTCTGCTTCCTTTCTTCTGAGTCTTTTCTTCATTATTTTCTCTTATTACGAACTGGCTTATTGATTTTTTTATTATAAATTATTCCCTATAAATCTTATTTTCCCTAACTATCCCTACTTTGTAGCTGAAATCGATTCGGATGGGCTTTATTGGCTTACCTAACTCTGTCGTTCAAAACTACTCTTTTTCTGAGGTCAGGGGAACATCATCCCTGCTCAGATAAATGGTTGCTGGACTTATTCAACAGTCAATCTCAATTAATGAATCTTCAATACAGTCATCTCGTGACTAATACTAATAATAATAATATTTGTTGGGAATATTTTACTTTTGTATTTCATTATTGCTCAGTTCGAGTCATCTATTTTTTCATCCTTCTTTATGGATACCATTTAATAATACTATTTCTTTTATGAATTTGCTAACTGCTATAATGTTTATTGTTCGACTAAGCTTTTCGTCATCACTGACATCATCAGGTCGAAAAGCTTAGTCGAACAATAAAAATTATAGCAGTTAGCAAATTCATAAAAGAAATAGTAAGGATGGCTGCTAATTTAAACAATACGAAGAATAAAACATTTAATAATAGTTGAAGCGTTGATTTTTATTGATACAATTAACATTTTTATTCATTTTTAATTACTCTTTGTTTCATCTCATTTCATATTATAACTCTTAGAATATTTATTTTGTTTATTTCGTTTTTTGATCATTGGTTTGTTTATTTTACTCCACATATTTTTCTAAATAGTTGTGGAAGTTGATCATTTTGATTGGTTTTTTTCATAATTGTTTTTTTAAAATATCATAGTAAGTTAGTGTTTCTTACTAATTAGGAATTTTTTGTAGCTTATTTCTTTATAGTATGTTTTACTTTTTTGTCTCATATGTTGGCTAAAGATTATTGTAAGTTGATCTTACTTTGTAGGAATTTTTTGTAACTTTATTCCTTCATTTTATAATTTGTCTAATATATTATTGAAATATTTGCGTAATTTGGCCTTACATAACTTTTTGAATTTTGAAATTCATCTTACACCTTTTCTTTATTATTTATTTGCAAACTTATTCGTTTGTCTTGTTATCTCTTTTTATTCAAAGTATTTTGGTTGGTTTTTTTACCTTAAGTTTTTTCAGTCATGTTTGGCTGTCATAATATTTCTTAATTGATGCCTGATTGTATACCCCCTTTATTTTCTTAGTGATGGGGTTAGTGATTTCATAAGTGTTATTGCCCTTGTCTCTTGTGATAGTGTACTGTCCCACGTATAATAATAGTAACTTTTTTGTAATGCCTTCTATTGAGCTGGGTAATTCTCTGTTTTTTATTAGCACACCTTTCTCCTATCTGGTGTTTGATAGTATTTTGCTGGTTCTTAGAATATTTATTTTTTTATTGCTCTACTTTGTCTGCGATTCTGTTGTACAATTTTCCTTTTTTCGAATTGATATTCTGTGTTTGTGGGAAATTGAATCAGATCATTTATCTCTCTAGGCGGGCCGCTTGAACATCATTGAGTATGGGGTGCCTTCAATGAAGTTGTGGTAAGCCAGGTTTATAAATTCTTCAGTGGATTTTAGGTAATTGTGCCATTCCTTTTGTTTATCATGGCAGTAGGTCCTTAGTATTCAACCCACTTCTCTAAGTACTCTCTCAGCTGGGTTACTGCTGGGGTGATAAACGGATGTTTTGTAGGTTTTAATACCATGTTCCCAGAGTTTGCTTTTCCATTGAGTTCCTTTAAACTGAGTTCCGTGATCGGTTATGATTGCCATAGGTTTCCCTACTTCTGGTATAAAATTGGTTGATATGATCGCAATAATTTTCTTAGTGGTAGCACGGTTAATGGAGTACAACTTAGTATATTTGGTGAAGTGATCAAACATGATTACAATGAATCGAAATCGGTGTCTTCCTCCACTGCGAGGAAGTGGACCACAAATATCAAGGAATACCCTTTCTAATCTTTGACTTGATATTATTGGTATCATGATACCCTCTTTTTTCGAATTGTTGCACTTTACCATTTGGCAAATATTACATTTTTGTATCGTTTTGTTCACCTTTCGATAAATATTCTTTATATAAACTTGTTCCTGTAATGCTTTTATTACTTTCATGGCACCCATATGGCCGTACCGAATGTGGTAGTCCAATATCAGTTGTTCTTCTACAGTAGACGGGATTACTAGTTTCCATTCTCCAAAGTAAGGGTTGTTTTTAATGAATAACAGGTTATTGTGTACTTTATAATACTGTACAATGGGTTCTTCTTCTTTCAATATTCTCTCCCGGATACTCATTATTTTTGGGTCCACATCTTGATGTCTTCGTATTTCCAGCGTTATTTTTTCCAGATCTGTTCTATCCTTGATAATGTTATACACCTTAACTAACTGTTCTTTCTCTCCCTCGAAAGTTTGTTGCTGGATGTTGATACGGGATAATATATCAGCGGCTTCTTTCTCTCCCTCGAAAGTTTGTTGCTGGATGTTGATACGGGATAATATATCAGCGGCTGTGTTTTTCTTCCCTGGTATGTATTCCCAGTTAATATGGTATTCTTGTAGTAATAAAATCCATCGGGTTAATCTTCCATGACTGAGCTTACACTGCTTAAGGAATGATATGGATCTATGGTCGCTTCTCACGGTTATTGTATATCCTAGAATATAAGTCCTGAATTTGTTGCAGGCGAACACAACACTAAGTAGTTCTTTCTCCGTGACGTGATAGTTCCTTTCACATCCATTTAAGATCCTACTTGCAAAGCTTATGACCATATGTTGCCCCTTCTCATCTTCCTGATATAATACAGCACCTACACTCACGTCGCACGCATCACAGTTCATGAAGAATGGCTTTTTGAAGACTGGATGGTGTAAAATAACGGTGTTTAAAAACTTTTCTTTTATTTGTTTAAATATTTCCTCTTGTTCGGCTCCCCATGTCCATTTATCTTTAGTTGATAATTGTTTTTTAAATTGTGCTGTTCACTTGGAATAATTGTCCTGGAATTTCCGATAATAATTGCAGATTCCAAGGAAAGACTGTAGCTGTTTTTTGTTTTTAGGTGTGGGGAATCGTTGTATCGCTTCAACTTTTTCTGATGAAGAGGAGATGCCCTCCTCTGTTAGATTAAATCCTAAAAATTGCTCCTTGCGGGCTATAAACTTTGACTTATCCAGCTTAAGGGTGATGTGGTTATCTGATAACTTTTTTAATACCGTTTCCACTCTAGCACAGTGTTCTTGCAAATTGATGATGTTATTAGCAGGTCATCTACGTATACGGTGGTAAAATTCAGCACATCTTGTCCCAATATCTGATCCATACACTTAACAAACACTGCGACCGAATTTATCAGTCCAAATGGCAGTCTTTTGAACTGATAGTTCCTCCCATCGAACAGAAAAGCTAAGTACTTTCTACTGTTCGGATGTAGCTCCACCTGCCAATATCCACTAACTGTATCCCATGCGCTGATGTATTTTGTACCATGGAACTTCTTTAGAATATCTTCAATTTCACCTGGGGATGTTCTGTCATTTACGATCATTTTATTGATCTCTCTTGCATCGAGGCATATTCTCACTTTTCCGTCCTTTTTCGGTATCGCCACTATTGGACTGGTATATGGTGATTGACTCAATTCTATTATATCGTCTTCCATCATTTGGTTGATCTCTGCCCTCACTGCATTCCTTTGCGAGTAGGCGATAGGGTACGATTTTTTCTTAAAATCAACGGGTTCTTTAAATATGATTTTACATTGGGAGTCCTTTACCTTGCCCGGGGCATCAGAAAAAATATGTCGATATTTATTGTAAATGTTTATGAGATCCTCTGCCTGGTGTACACTAATCTGTTGCTCTCGTCCTTCTCGTTGGAATTGTCTGATTTCCTCCAGCTTGCTCGACCATAGTTCTTCATCCTTCCATTCATTTAATACCCTTCCGTGTGATTGTTGGCAATAATAGTTCTGTATCATTTTGCAGCTGGTTGTTATTGAAGGTAAGTTGCTACCGTTCACTATATCGGTTGTCCATATTCCTTGTTCAGTGTTTAGTGATACTTCTCCTTGCCGCAGATCAATTATGGCAGAGTATTGTCTGAGTATATTACACCCAACAAGTATAGAGAATGGCAGGCCGCTGGCAACAAGAAATGACATAGTGAATGTTAAGCCTTTACTGTTAAGTTCCAAAGACACTTGTTTCCTGACTGTTTTGTTTTGTCTGCCTGTAGCACCGATGATGGTCACATTGTTTATTGGTAGAGTTGGTATTGGTATACTACTTTCCTGCTGTAGTCTGCTTAACTCCGCTTGGTCGATCAACGATATGTTAGATCCTGTGTCGATCATTAAGGTTGATATGATTCCATTTATTTGGGCACTTATGTACACTATTTCACTGTTTCTGCTAGTCATCGGTTGATTATTTTCTTCAATCAACTCGTCTCTTATATTTTTTAAATAATTTGTATGTATTATAGTGATCTTTTTGTCTGTCGTCTTAAATTCCCCAAGAGATTGGTCCATTGATGGGCTGTTCACAGTTTTCACCGACCTTATGCGTTTAAATGAGGGTTGGCCTCATTGGTTCTGACTTCATTTGTGTTTATTTGTTAGTTCGTTGCTGGCTCCTGTCGGTTGTTCATGTTATCTCCATCCTTCCCGGTATTTTCCTCAAATGTGTGGCTTCTTGTGTTTGGTACCTGGTTATAGTACGCGCGTCGGTAATTTGCCTGGGAATAGTTTCTTCCTGGACTTCGCTGTGTTTGTCCTCTCACGTAATTCACTTGCGGTCGGTATCCTTGGTTGTTGTTATTACCGTTTCCAGGGCGATAATAATTGTTAGGACCATTCTGTGGTTAGTTACCCCTGTAATTGTTTCTAAGATTACCATTGTTGTTCCCATTTCGGTTATAGTTCCTGGGCGCATTATTACCATGTTGATTCTCTTGGTAATTATTAGGGTTCTTTTATGGTGGCTTGTTATCACCCTGTTGGTTTGGTGAGGATGGTCCTTCGTTTACCTTACTATTCCTGAAGCTCGAGAATCTATTGTTGCGGTATTGCCATTCGTGCTCGTGGCTCTCTAACAGACTAGCCATGTCCTGAATGGTCCTGACCTGACTGTACATCCGGGCTTTCTGTATTGCGTCGTCATAATGGTAAGACAATTGTATTACTAGACACTCTTCCGGGATGCGGGGTTCCAAATTTCTGGCCGTGCAGATCTTTCCCAGGAAGTGGGATGTGAGGGATTGTCCGTTCTGACTCTCATACCTCCCGTTACTTAAGTTATTGCGGACCATGGTCTGGGTTGATTCAGACCAGTATTTCGCCTTGAATTGGGTTTTGAATTCTTGGATGCTCTGGATGTCTGGTCTTGTGGCGGTCCACCAGTTGTCATACGTTTCTTTGAACATCTCGTCCAGTATTCCCCTCACCGTTGTCCATCGGGTCTCGCGATTTTTTACTATCAGCTCTTCCACCCTTTTCAGGAATTCAATTGGGTTTCTCTTATAATTGCGGAAGTTGATCGTATCCCGACTGTCAGTGCTCATGATATGGTTAGTGTTACATGGCCGGTCACGCCAGGCGTCCACTTCTTCCTGCAATTTCTCTTCCCGTCTATGCATCTCATCAATTCTTTGGTTATTTTTGTCCACCTTGCTGTCGATTTTATTCAGATTGCTGTATACTCCTTCCATTCTTTCTCCCAGGTCTGTTCGTATCACTGCTATCTCCTTCTGGTTCTCCTTCCGGACTTGATGCATGTCCTGGGTTCACCTGTTCACATCTTTTGGCTGTTTCTTCGTGATATTCCTCAATTCTCCTTTTATTTTCTCCTTCGAGGTTGTTTATTTTATTTATCACTTCCTCGCGGACTTCAGAAACAGTTTCGTTGGTTTTCTCTAGTCTCTCCACCGTCTCCTCTAATTTCTCATTTGTTTCGGTGATCTGTTGTTTGGTTTTTTGCCAGTACTCGATTAATTGGTGTTTCATCTGCTGCTTCATTTCTTCTTTATTTTTCTCGTGGTCCTCCTTCAGCTGTTCCTTCAATTCTTCTTTCAATTCTTCGTTTCTTTGCTGAATGTCCTCCGTCAATCGCTGTTGTAATGTTTCATTATTTTGGTTAATTGTTTGTCTCAACTCTTCCTTAGTACTTTCATTTGTACTCACTATTTTTTCATTGATTTGTTTCAAACTTTCCTCACTCTTATCAAATTTTTCATTAATTTGTTTCAGGCTCTCCTCATTCTTTTCGAATTTCTCCTCCTGTTTCTTAAAATTTTCATTGGTTTCTTCCTTCTGTTTCTTAAAATTGTCATTGGTTTCTTTCTTCATACTGTCTATTTTTTCATTCGTCAGTTCATACTATCTTCCTTCATACTATTCATTAATTCTAATAATTTGATTATATTGGGGTCTCCTCTAACTTCTCCCTTGTCACCCGCCTGTAGTTCCATTTCTTTGTCTTGGGTTGGTTCTGTTGTGGTTATTATTGTCTCCACCTCTTCAATCGATGTTCCTTCCTCTTCTTCCCTTCTATTTTCTTCCATCTCTTTGTCCTTCGCCAATTTTTTCGTATTTCCCTTTCTTCTAGTCCCACCAGTTGGTCGCCAATTTGTAACGACTCACTGTCTGTCTATTTCTGCAAGAATGTAAACGGGTCAGAGTGTACTTTGTGTATTGTGTCTTACCAATCCGTCGTCGCTCGGTAACGTAACTTACGTTGATTGAGTCCGTCGTGAACGTACGAATAACCAGGTATCGAAGTCCTTACCTGAGGTTCACTAGGGGTGTATAAATCCCGGGTGGCGCAAAATTGTTTATTTTAAACAATTAAAAAATTTAGTATTATTGGCGAGTCCGCTCAGGCGGTGGGGAGAATTCAAACTTGTTCCCGCCGCTTATCGATTTATACAATCAAGCCAGCAGTTTGCTGTGTTTACTGCTTGAGCGCTTGCCGCCAATTCATAGCTGTTCGCTACAGTGTACAACATTTATAATACACTTTCCTAATGAAAATAAAACGCATTGGTTACACACAGTATTGGTTTATTAGTTAATGGTTATTACTTATTCAATGACACAGGTTATATTTGGTTTTTTATATTAATTTTGCCCCGGCAATTAATCTCTGGGTTTTGACGTATCGATTCTGAACGTAACAGATACACCATAATGGCGTCTACCGAAGTAGTATACAAATATTTTCGTTCGATCGTCTGGATTCTTGAGATTACGATAAAAGGATTAGATGCAATTACAATAATAAAAATACACAACCTTATATTATTTCTACTTAAATAATATAACGTGTAGCTATAATATGTTTTTTGGAGTGTAGTAAAAGTGTTTCAAAGGTTCGTAAACTAACAATAGGTTAATTTTATAAGTTGACACATTTTCAGTGTCTTAGTTTTTTATTTAATCTTTGAAAGAGAATAATTCAGTTTAGTGATATTTCATAGTACAGTGAGAAATATTTAAAGTGCGTTTTTTTTCGGAAATTTGGGTAATTTAAATGATACTTAACAACTTAGTAGACTGGGGGTAAGCAGTTGGTCTGGTAAAAAGGAATGGAGCTGCAATCGTATTCAATTTTCAATTGTTTGGGCTTCTGGCATCTTTTTCAATTTACTCGGAGTAATTTATTCACTTCTTTTGGATTTAAATGGTCTTCGACATCAGTTAATTGGTTTCAGTCATCGTCTGCTTCCTTCTCGTTCATTTGTGGTAATTTGGTTTACTTTTATAACATTTTAAATTAAATATTTGGTTGTTCAAAATTTGACTTCTGTTTTCCAAGAGCGTCACTTTACGAGTAACAATATTCAACGTTAAAACCGTACCTAACGGCAGTTGCTATGGTTACTAATTAAATCTGATTGGTTAATCTTACTATAAATCCATTGTTATCAAAATTTGAATTCTTTTCAAAATCCTTGTATATCTTCTGATTGCTTTCATTCCGTTATTTTCCTTCCTAAGTATTAATTATTATCACTGTTATTTGTATTTTCTTCCAAAGATTATTTTGGTATCCCACAAGATTGGGTTATTTCATGTTTTATAATTTTACAATTATTTTAATATTTCCTAATTACATTTCTCTTTTGATTTAAATCCTTATTCTAATATTTTGCTTTTAATAAGATTTACAATTTATCCTTGGTTGATTATTCACCTTGGATTTGTTAATTACTTGGTTATTTTCATAAAATTTGTATTTGTTGGTGTTTGACAGTTAGGCATTTCTTAAGCCTAAGTAGCCATTACTGATTTTCACTTATTTCATATACATTACATCTCATGTTAGCCTAGAGCTTTATTTTGTTCTTATAACTGGTTTTGTTACCTATTGATGTGTTTTGGTTCTGTTTTTGTGTTATTTGTATGTTACTACTATTTTATACATCATGTATTGCTAATTATTTACTAACTGGTTTTCTCGTTTTATAAGTCAAACATTGCTTTCCTTTCTTACTTATTTACTCCGCCAGTGTCAACAATATGGCTATTATTTACTATTTTCTATCACATAAAATACAGCATTTAGGTCTATGGTTGGTATAATTACCCCAGCCATATCCTATTCATAAGTTTGCTTAAACAATTATTTAACAATTATTATGTAATATTGGTGTACAATTCATTACCTTTTATTTTATTTTTTGGGTGATAAACAACCTCACCTCTTTTGAACTTACTTCAGTAATCATCCCTTATAACATGGGTGTTTATTGATTGTTTTAAACTTCTTATTTTATAAATACTCTTTGCCTTCACTCCATGGTAACACTATCTGATTACTCTTTCATGGGATTCTCACTTTTAAATACTATTATATACTTTTAAACTTTACAATAAGATTCTTTTCTAATCAATACAGTTAACATCACTCTTCAGTGTTCATTACTACTTAATTAATGGTTTATTTTAAATACTATTCTTAACACCTTTCTTAAATATTATTATTGTTCACTATTAAACCTTTAGTGTTTGTTAATTTTTTACTAAGTGTTTATCTTAGCTTTCACTATTTTTCCTATTGCTATCATTGACAATATTTTTATTTACTCATCACTTTCACTTTTAAATTATCTTGTGTTTATTATAATTTATTTAGTGTTTTTTCTCTATCATTTTACTTTAGGGTTTTTTCACTTTCACTATGGGCACTTCTTAAACTTTTTATTTAAGTGTTTATTAGTGGGTAATCCCACTTTTCTTTGTCACTTAGTTATTTTCAGTTTATTTCTCACTATCTCAATATCTCTCTCTTTCTTTATACATATTATTTATACTTATTAAGTTCATGTCTTTCTCTATTTCTTACTTACATATACTTTTAATTCTTTGGCTAGTGTATTTTTATTTATCGGGTTTTATCAATTATTAATTACATTTGTCACTTATTCAATACTAACATTTATCTTTTATATTGGTTCTTTACCGTTTCGTTTCCTTTATTATATTTGATTGTATTATTTCTCCCTTCTCTATTCTCTACTACTTGTCTGTGTTTTCTCGCCTTGTTTCATTTTATTTCCTTTATAGTTGGTTTGTTCCCTTTATGTTTTCATTTTTCTTCTCCTTCACATTCTCATCTTGTTTCCTTTTATTTTGGTTCTTATCTGGCCAATCTCTGGGGTTGGGTCAAAGTGGTTTGTCTGTCAGTCTAGTCTGTGAGTTTCTTTAATAATCAATTTTAGTTTATCATTCTTCCTCCTTCTTTCTTAATTACATTTTATATTTTTATTCTCTTCATTATTTATTTATTAAAGTATATTACTTTTTAGCATTTCTTACATACTTATAGTTATCAAATATGATCTGAATTTGGTGATGTTATATAATGCCCTTCCACCAAAATTGATCATTTTATAAAACGTGATTCTAAGTTTGATGAAATTATCAATTGTATTGTATCATTTTCTTCTTAAATTCTCCTGCTTCTTGTTCAGTTTTATGTTTAATTCTGTATCTTCTGCTTCCTTTCTTCTGAGTCTTTTCTTCATTATTTTCTCTTATTACGAACTGGCTTATTGATTTTTTTATTATAAATTATTCCCTATAAATCTTATTTTCCCTAACTATCCCTACTTTGTAGCTGAAATCGATTCGGATGGGCTTTATTGGCTTACCTAACTCTGTCGTTCAAAACTACTCTTTTTCTGAGGTCAGGGGAACATCATCCCTGCTCAGATAAATGGTTGCTGGACTTATTCAACAGTCAATCTCAATTAATGAATCTTCAATACAGTCATCTCGTGACTAATACTAATAATAATAATATTTGTTGGGAATATTTTACTTTTGTATTTCATTATTGCTCAGTTCGAGTCATCTATTTTTTCATCCTTCTTTATGGATACCATTTAATAATACTATTTCTTTTATGAATTTGCTAACTGCTATAATGTTTATTGTTCGACTAAGCTTTTCGTCATCACTGACATCATCAGGTCGAAAAGCTTAGTCGAACAATAAAAATTATAGCAGTTAGCAAATTCATAAAAGAAATAGTAAGGATGGCTGCTAATTTAAACAATACGAAGAATAAAACATTTAATAATAGTTGAAGCGTTGATTTTTATTGATACAATTAACATTTTTATTCATTTTTAATTACTCTTTGTTTCATCTCATTTCATATTATAACTCTTAGAATATTTATTTTGTTTATTTCGTTTTTTGATCATTGGTTTGTTTATTTTACTCCACATATTTTTCTAAATAGTTGTGGAAGTTGATCATTTTGATTGGTTTTTTTCATAATTGTTTTTTTAAAATATCATAGTAAGTTAGTGTTTCTTACTAATTAGGAATTTTTTGTAGCTTATTTCTTTATAGTATGTTTTACTTTTTTGTCTCATATGTTGGCTAAAGATTATTGTAAGTTGATCTTACTTTGTAGGAATTTTTTGTAACTTTATTCCTTCATTTTATAATTTGTCTAATATATTATTGAAATATTTGCGTAATTTGGCCTTACATAACTTTTTGAATTTTGAAATTCATCTTACACCTTTTCTTTATTATTTATTTGCAAACTTATTCGTTTGTCTTGTTATCTCTTTTTATTCAAAGTATTTTGGTTGGTTTTTTTACCTTAAGTTTTTTCAGTCATGTTTGGCTGTCATAATATTTCTTAATTGATGCCTGATTGTATACCCCCTTTATTTTCTTAGTGATGGGGTTAGTGATTTCATAAGTGTTATTGCCCTTGTCTCTTGTGATAGTGTACTGTCCCACGTATAATAATAGTAACTTTTTTGTAATGCCTTCTATTGAGCTGGGTAATTCTCTGTTTTTTATTAGCACACTTTCTCCTATCTGGTGTTTGATAGTATTTTGCTGGTTCTTAGAATATTTATTTTTTTATTGCTCTACTTTGTCTGCGATTCTGTTGTACAATTTTCTTTTTTCGAATTAATATTCTGTGTTTGTGGGAAATTGAATCAGATCATTTATCTCTCTAGGCGGTGGCCGCTTGAACATCATTGAGTATGGGGTGCCTTCAATGAAGTTGTGGTAAGCCAGGTTTATAAATTCTTCAGTGGATTTTAGGTAATTGTGCCATTCCTTTTGTTTATCATGGCAGTAGGTCCTTAGTATTCAACCCACTTCTCTAAGTACTCTCTCAGCTGGGTTACTGCTGGGGTGATAAACGGATGTTTTGTAGGTTTTAATACCATGTTCCCAGAGTTTGCTTTTCCATTGAGTTCCTTTAAACTGAGTTCCGTGATCGGTTATGATTGCCATAGGTTTCCCTACTTCTGGTATAAAATTGGTTGATATGATCGCAATAATTTTTTTAGTGGTAGCACGGTTAATGGAGTACAACTTAGTATATTTGGTGAAGTGATCAAACATGATTACAATGAATCGAAATCGGTGTCTTCCTCCACTGCGAGGAAGTGGACCACAAATATCAAGGAATACCCTTTCTAATCTTTGACTTGATATTATTGGTATCATGATACCCTCTTTTTTCGAATTGTTGCACTTTACCATTTGGCAAATATTACATTTTTGTATCGTTTTGTTCACCTTTCGATAAATATTCTTTATATAAACTTGTTCCTGTAATGCTTTTATTACTTTCATGGCACCCATATGGCCGTACCGAATGTGGTAGTCCAATATCAGTTGTTCTTCTACAGTAGACGGGATTACTAGTTTCCATTCTCCAAAGTAAGGGTTGTTTTTAATGAATAACAGGTTATTGTGTACTTTATAATACTGTACAATGGGTTCTTCTTCTTTCAATATTCTCTCCCGGATACTCATTATTTTTGGGTCCACATCTTGATGTCTTCGTATTTCCAGCGTTATTTTTTCCAGATCTGTTCTATCCTTGATAATGTTATACACCTTAACTAACTGTTCTTTCTCTCCCTCGAAAGTTTGTTGCTGGATGTTGATACGGGATAATATATCAGCGGCTTCTTTCTCTCCCTCGAAAGTTTGTTGCTGGATGTTGATACGGGATAATATATCAGCGGCTGTGTTTTTCTTCCCTGGTATGTATTCCCAGTTAATATGGTATTCTTGTAGTAATAAAATCCATCGGGTTAATCTTCCATGACTGAGCTTACACTGCTTAAGGAATGATATGGATCTATGGTCGCTTCTCACGGTTATTGTATATCCTAGAATATAAGTCCTGAATTTGTTGCAGGCGAACACAACACTAAGTAGTTCTTTCTCCGTGACGTGATAGTTCCTTTCACATCCATTTAAGATCCTACTTGCAAAGCTTATGACCATATGTTGCCCCTTCTCATCTTCCTGATATAATACAGCACCTACACTCACGTCGCACGCATCACAGTTCATGAAGAATGGCTTTTTGAAGACTGGATGGTGTAAAATAACGGTGTTTAAAAACTTTTCTTTTATTTGTTTAAATATTTCCTCTTGTTCGGCTCCCCATGTCCATTTATCTTTAGTTGATAATTGTTTTTTAAATTGTGCTGTTCACTTGGAATAATTGTCCTGGAATTTCCGATAATAATTGCAGATTCCAAGGAAAGACTGTAGCTGTTTTTTGTTTTTAGGTGTGGGGAATCGTTGTATCGCTTCAACTTTTTCTGATGAAGAGGAGATGCCCTCCTCTGTTAGATTAAATCCTAAAAATTGCTCCTTGCGGGCTATAAACTTTGACTTATCCAGCTTAAGGGTGATGTGGTTATCTGATAACTTTTTTAATACCGTTTCCACTCTAGCACAGTGTTCTTGCAAATTTGATGATGTTATTAGCAGGTCATCTACGTATACGGTGGTAAAATTCAGCACATCTTGTCCCAATATCTGATCCATACACTTAACAAACACTGCGACCGAATTTATCAGTCCAAATGGCAGTCTTTTGAACTGATAGTTCCTCCCATCGAACAGAAAAGCTAAGTACTTTCTACTGTTCGGATGTAGCTCCACCTGCCAATATCCACTAACTGTATCCCATGCGCTGATGTATTTTGTACCATGGAACTTCTTTAGAATATCTTCAATTTCACCTGGGGATGTTCTGTCATTTACGATCATTTTATTGATCTCTCTTGCATCGAGGCATATTCTCACTTTTCCGTCCTTTTTCGGTATCGCCACTATTGGACTGGTATATGGTGATTGACTCAATTCTATTATATCGTCTTCCATCATTTGGTTGATCTCTGCCCTCACTGCATTCCTTTGCGAGTAGGCGATAGGGTACGATTTTTTCTTAAAATCAACGGGTTCTTTAAATATGATTTTACATTGGGAGTCCTTTACCTTGCCCGGGGCATCAGAAAAAATATGTCGATATTTATTGTAAATGTTTATGAGATCCTCTGCCTGGTGTACACTAATCTGTTGCTCTCGTCCTTCTCGTTGGAATTGTCTGATTTCCTCCAGCTTGCTCGACCATAGTTCTTCATCCTTCCATTCATTTAATACCCTTCCGTGTGATTGTTGGCAATAATAGTTCTGTATCATTTTGCAGCTGGTTGTTATTGAAGGTAAGTTGCTACCGTTCACTATATCGGTTGTCCATATTCCTTGTTCAGTGTTTAGTGATACTTCTCCTTGCCGCAGATCAATTATGGCAGAGTATTGTCTGAGTATATTACACCCAACAAGTATAGAGAATGGCAGGCCGCTGGCAACAAGAAATGACATAGTGAATGTTAAGCCTTTACTGTTAAGTTCCAAAGACACTTGTTTCCTGACTGTTTTGTTTTGTCTGCCTGTAGCACCGATGATGGTCACATTGTTTATTGGTAGAGTTGGTATTGGTATACTACTTTCCTGCTGTAGTCTGCTTAACTCCGCTTGGTCGATCAACGATATGTTAGATCCTGTGTCGATCATTAAGGTTGATATGATTCCATTTATTTGGGCACTTATGTACACTATTTCACTGTTTCTGCTAGTCATCGGTTGATTATTTTCTTCAATCAACTCGTCTCTTATATTTTTTAAATAATTTGTATGTATTATAGTGATCTTTTTGTCTGTCGTCTTAAATTCCCCAAGAGATTGGTCCATTGATGGGCTGTTCACAGTTTTCACCGACCTTATGCGTTTAAATGAGGGTTGGCCTCATTGGTTCTGACTTCATTTGTGTTTATTTGTTAGTTCGTTGCTGGCTCCTGTCGGTTGTTCATGTTATCTCCATCCTTCCCGGTATTTTCCTCAAATGTGTGGCTTCTTGTGTTTGGTACCTGGTTATAGTACGCGCGTCGGTAATTTGCCTGGGAATAGTTTCTTCCTGGACTTCGCTGTGTTTGTCCTCTCACGTAATTCACTTGCGGTCGGTATCCTTGGTTGTTGTTATTACCGTTTCCAGGGCGATAATAATTGTTAGGACCATTCTGTGGTTAGTTACCCCTGTAATTGTTTCTAAGATTACCATTGTTGTTCCCATTTCGGTTATAGTTCCTGGGCGCATTATTACCATGTTGATTCTCTTGGTAATTATTAGGGTTCTTTTATGGTGGCTTGTTATCACCCTGTTGGTTTGGTGAGGATGGTCCTTCGTTTACCTTACTATTCCTGAAGCTCGAGAATCTATTGTTGCGGTATTGCCATTCGTGCTCGTGGCTCTCTAACAGACTAGCCATGTCCTGAATGGTCCTGACCTGACTGTACATCCGGGCTTTCTGTATTGCGTCGTCATAATGGTAAGACAATTGTATTACTAGACACTCTTCCGGGATGCGGGGTTCCAAATTTCTGGCCGTGCAGATCTTTCCCAGGAAGTGGGATGTGAGGGATTGTCCGTTCTGACTCTCATACCTCCCGTTACTTAAGTTATTGCGGACCATGGTCTGGGTTGATTCAGACCAGTATTTCGCCTTGAATTGGGTTTTGAATTCTTGGATGCTCTGGATGTCTGGTCTTGTGGCGGTCCACCAGTTGTCATACGTTTCTTTGAACATCTCGTCCAGTATTCCCCTCACCGTTGTCCATCGGGTCTCGCGATTTTTTACTATCAGCTCTTCCACCCTTTTCAGGAATTCAATTGGGTTTCTCTTATAATTGCGGAAGTTGATCGTATCCCGACTGTCAGTGCTCATGATATGGTTAGTGTTACATGGCCGGTCACGCCAGGCATCCACTTCTTCCTGCAATTTCTCTTCCCGTCTATGCATCTCATCAATTCTTTGGTTATTTTTGTCCACCTTGCTGTCGATTTTATTCAGATTGCTGTATACTCCTTCCATTCTTTCTCCCAGGTCTGTTCGTATCACTGCTATCTCCTTCTGGTTCTCCTTCCGGACTTGATGCATGTCCTGGGTTCACCTGTTCACATCTTTTGGCTGTTTCTTCGTGATATTCCTCAATTCTCCTTTTATTTTCTCCTTCAAGGTTGTTTATTTTATTTATCACTTCCTCGCGGACTTCAGAAACAGTTTCGTTGGTTTTCTCTAGTCTCTCCACCGTCTCCTCTAATTTCTCATTTGTTTCGGTGATCTGTTGTTTGGTTTTTTGCCAGTACTCGATTAATTGGTGTTTCATCTGCTGCTTCATTTCTTCTTTATTTTTCTCGTGGTCCTCCTTCAGCTGTTCCTTCAATTCTTCTTTCAATTCTTCGTTTCTTTGCTGAATGTCCTCCGTCAATCGCTGTTGTAATGTTTCATTATTTTGGTTAATTGTTTGTCTCAACTCTTCCTTAGTACTTTCATTTGTACTCACTATTTTTTCATTGATTTGTTTCAAACTTTCCTCACTCTTATCAAATTTTTCATTAATTTGTTTCAGGCTCTCCTCATTCTTTTCGAATTTCTCCTCCTGTTTCTTAAAATTTTCATTGGTTTCTTCCTTCTGTTTCTTAAAATTGTCATTGGTTTCTTTCTTCATACTGTCTATTTTTTCATTCGTCAGTTCATACTATCTTCCTTCATACTATTCATTAATTCTAATAATTTGATTATATTGGGGTCTCCTCTAACTTCTCCCTTGTCACCCGCCTGTAGTTCCATTTCTTTGTCTTGGGTTGGTTCTGTTGTGGTTATTATTGTCTCCACCTCTTCAATCGATGTTCCTTCCTCTTCTTCCCTTCTATTTTCTTCCATCTCTTTGTCCTTCGCCAATTTTTTCGTATTTCCCTTTCTTCTAGTCCCACCAGTTGGTCGCCAATTTGTAACGACTCACTGTCTGTCTATTTCTGCAAGAATGTAAACGGGTCAGAGTGTACTTTGTGTATTGTGTCTTACCAATCCGTCGTCGCTCGGTAACGTAACTTACGTTGATTGAGTCCGTCGTGAACGTACGAATAACCAGGTATCGAAGTCCTTACCTGAGGTTCACTAGGGGTGTATAAATCCCGGGTGGCGCAAAATTGTTTATTTTAAACAATTAAAAAATTTAGTATTATTGGCGAGTCCGCTCAGGCGGTGGGGAGAATTCAAACTTGTTCCCGCCGCTTATCGATTTATACAATCAAGCCAGCAGTTTGCTGTGTTTACTGCTTGAGCGCTTGCCGCCAATTCATAGCTGTTCGCTACAGTGTACAACATTTATAATACACTTTCCTAATGAAAATAAAACGCATTGGTTACACACAGTATTGGTTTATTAGTTAATGGTTATTACTTATTCAATGACACAGGTTATATTTGGTTTTTTATATTAATTTTGCCCCGGCAATTAATCTCTGGGTTTTGACGTATCGATTCTGAACGTAACAGATACACCATAATGGCGTCTACCGAAGTAGTATACAAATATTTTCGTTCGATCGTCTGGATTCTTGAGATTACGATAAAAGGATTAGATGCAATTACAATAATAAAAATACACAACCTTATATTATTTCTACTTAAATAATATAACGTGTAGCTATAATATGTTTTTTGGAGTGTAGTAAAAGTGTTTCAAAGGTTCGTAAACTAACAATAGGTTAATTTTATAAGTTGACACATTTTCAGTGTCTTAGTTTTTTATTTAATCTTTGAAAGAGAATAATTCAGTTTAGTGATATTTCATAGTACAGTGAGAAATATTTAAAGTGCGTTTTTTTTCGGAAATTTGGGTAATTTAAATGATACTTAACAACTTAGTAGACTGGGGGTAAGCAGTTGGTCTGGTAAAAAGGAATGGAGCTGCAATCGTATTCAATTTTCAATTGTTTGGGCTTCTGGCATCTTTTTCAATTTACTCGGAGTAATTTATTCACTTCTTTTGGATTTAAATGGTCTTCGACATCAGTTAATTGGTTTCAGTCATCGTCTGCTTCCTTCTCGTTCATTTGTGGTAATTTGGTTTACTTTTATAACATTTTAAATTAAATATTTGGTTGTTCAAAATTTGACTTCTGTTTTCCAAGAGCGTCACTTTACGAGTAACAATATTGAACGTTAAAACCGTACCTAACGGCAGTTGCTATGGTTACTAATTAAATCTGATTGGTTAATCTTACTATAAATCCATTGTTATCAAAATTTGAATTCTTTTCAAAATCCTTGTATATCTTCTGATTGCTTTCATTCCGTTATTTTCCTTCCTAAGTATTAATTATTATCACTGTTATTTGTATTTTCTTCCAAAGATTATTTTGGTATCCCACAAGATTGGGTTATTTCATGTTTTATAATTTTACAATTATTTTAATATTTCCTAATTACATTTCTCTTTTGATTTAAATCCTTATTCTAATATTTTGCTTTTAATAAGATTTACAATTTATCCTTGGTTGATTATTCACCTTGGATTTGTTAATTACTTGGTTATTTTCATAAAATTTGTATTTGTTGGTGTTTGACAGTTAGGCATTTCTTAAGCCTAAGTAGCCATTACTGATTTTCACTTATTTCATATACATTACATCTCATGTTAGCCTAGAGCTTTATTTTGTTCTTATAACTGGTTTTGTTACCTATTGATGTGTTTTGGTTCTGTTTTTGTGTTATTTGTATGTTACTACTATTTTATACATCATGTATTGCTAATTATTTACTAACTGGTTTTCTCGTTTTATAAGTCAAACATTGCTTTCCTTTCTTACTTATTTACTCCGCCAGTGTCAACAATATGGCTATTATTTACTATTTTCCATCACATAAAATACAGCATTTAGGTCTATGGTTGGTATAATTACCCCAGCCATATCCTATTCATAAGTTTGCTTAAACAATTATTTAACAATTATTATGTAATATTGGTGTACAATTCATTACCTTTTATTTTATTTTTTGGGTGATAAACAACCTCACCTCTTTTGAACTTACTTCAGTAATCATCCCTTATAACATGGGTGTTTATTGATTGTTTTAAACTTCTTATTTTATAAATACTCTTTGCCTTCACTCCATGGTAACACTATCTGATTACTCTTTCATGGGATTCTCACTTTTAAATACTATTATATACTTTTAAACTTTACAATAAGATTCTTTTCTAATCAATACAGTTAACATCACTCTTCAGTGTTCATTACTACTTAATTAATGGTTTATTTTAAATACTATTCTTAACACCTTTCTTAAATATTATTATTGTTCACTATTAAACCTTTAGTGTTTGTTAATTTTTTACTAAGTGTTTATCTTAGCTTTCACTATTTTTCCTATTGCTATCATTGACAATATTTTTATTTACTCATCACTTTCACTTTTAAATTATCTTGTGTTTATTATAATTTATTTAGTGTTTTTTCTCTATCATTTTACTTTAGGGTTTTTTCACTTTCACTATGGGCACTTCTTAAACTTTTTATTTAAGTGTTTATTAGTGGGTAATCCCACTTTTCTTTGTCACTTAGTTATTTTCAGTTTATTTCTCACTATCTCAATATCTCTCTCTTTCTTTACACATATTATTTATACTTATTAAGTTCATGTCTTTCTCTATTTCTTACTTACATATACTTCTAATTCTTTGGCTAGTGTATTTTTATTTATCGGGTTTTATCAATTATTAATTACATTTGTCACTTATTCAATACTAACATTTATCTTTTATATTGGTTCTTTACCGGTTTCGTTTCCTTTATTATATTTGATTGTATTATTTCTCCCTTCTCTATTCTCTACTACTTGTCTGTGTTTTCTCGCCTTGTTTCATTTTATTTCCTTTATAGTTGGTTTGTTCCCTTTTTAATTTCGTTTTTCTTTCTTTCACTTCTCATCTTGTTTCCTTTTATTTTGGTTCTTATCTGGCCAATCTCTGGGGTTGGGCCAAAGTCGTTTGTCTGTCAGTCTAGTCTGTGAGTTTCTTTAATAACCACTTTTCGTTTATCATTCTTCCTCCTTCTTTCTTAATTACATTTTATATTTTTATTCTCTTCATTATTTAATTATTAAAATATATTACTTTTTAGCATTTCTTACATACTTATAGTTATCAAATATGATCTGAATTTGGCGATGTTATAATATCTACTCGCAAGTTATTGCATATTCGAAGGAGGAAAAAATTACAATATTAGAAGGAGGTCAGTGTAAGACCGCAAAAGAAAACCAAACACCAGGTTAGTCCAAAGACAAGTATGGGCAATGTTGATATAATATTCAACAATATTCACTCATGTTAATCAGTTTCACATCACTCACAAGAGGCAACTAAGCTTATTGCTTAAGGCAATTAAGACTTAAGCTTAAGGCAAGTAAGCTTATTGGTACCCATCATTAGAGAAAATATTAACTTCAGGGGCCAAATTAGTTCCCTCCGAGTTCTTCCAAGGAAAACTGAATACATGTCGGCCTGAGCATCAAAATTCACCAACTGAATCAGAATTAAGCTTTTTTAAAAATGAAACTCATGCCAGCTTTTGCACATTCTTGAGTGACCCTGAAGGCGTTTTATTAATGTCTTGCTTACTTTAAAATAAATGTAAATAATTATTATAAAAAAGTACAGGAATGATAGTAGAATATTAGTTGTATTATGATATAAAGTGTGTATACCAGGGTGGGTGTGTGTGCGTGAGTGCACGCGCAGTCTCATTTTGAGTAATATTAAAATGAAATAAATGAATGTTTTTCCAGCTGGGCTGGTAAAACATAAATGATCTCATCTATCATTCACCTGTTTCTTTTACTGGATGTAACAGTTTTAGGGTTAAAAGATATTATTTTCCTAGAATTCTGTATTAAAATTACTTGCTTTTTCCTTCTTCTTGAAACAGATTTTTGTTGTCTAGGATTAAAAAGATTCTTGCAAAAGCTAATAACAAGAACGCGTTCATTTATGTATTGATAAACTGGAGATAGTCAAGTGTAATTAAGTGTATTGCTTATACTTATTTTTTTATATGAAATGTTTACAATTAAAAAACAACACATTATTTTCTTAAATCTTTATGCTTTCAAAGTGGACTACTTTTGTTTTATAAATAAAATTTGACATTATGCACATAAAATATCCAAATGGTAATATCTTAGCTATTGTCATTTTTCACCTGCTGGAAATATCTTCCTTGTGAACAGTACATATCACATGCTTGTTTTGTATAATAATACAATTATAATTGTACTTTTATTATTATCATTTTATTTATGTCGGAAATAATATACGTACATTTCATTTGTTACAGCTAGCTATGCAAGTGTAGGCATGCGCGCGCGTGCGCGCGCACACACACACACACACACACAGATTTGTGTGACACATTTTGCAAACACCTTAACAGTACAGTTTTGGTTACTATTAAAAATGATATTCATATGTTGGTTGCACTGACACTGACAACAACAATTCTCACATCTCAGAGTGACTTCCTCCACATCACCTTTCCCTTCTTACCGTAAGCGTTTCACGGATTTACATGCCTTTAATTTTCAGCTATACTAAAGCTAAAAAGAATGAGAGGTCTTGGAGTCATTCAGCATTGTTAAAAAATGATGCAAAGAAAAATGAGAAATTATTTTCATTACCGTTTTTATTAATAACTTTGATTTTGAAAAAATATATAGTAATACAATTTTTTGTGTACAGTAGTAAAGTCAGGTCATAAATAAACAGTACAATTTACAAGTTACACAATAATATTGTTACGATGGTCTACTGATCGTCGTATGGTACAGTGGAAAAACAAAATGCAAGACACCAATTAAGTCACTAATCACCAGCTTTAATTTCACAATTAAACAGTTTGTAATCAACAAGATAGTCTCTTACAACACATCAAATAAAAATTGTTCACACACAATAATGTCAACTAATAGAGTCTCACACAATTATAAAACACATAACACTTCACCACAATACTTCGAACTACACTGGAATAAGACACCACTTGAACTGAACTATGCGTCGCTGAGTGTTTGTATTTATACCTCACTGATATTCCAGAATAATCCATACTAAGTGTCAACAACGCTACTAGAAAACACTAGAGTATAATTGCTTGCCGCCTTAAACACAGTGTGTGCGGACGGATGGAATCTGGATCAGTCTCGGCTATAGACGTGTGACAAGTGTCACATAATTGTCCTTCATGTCAAAGTAGCAGCAATATGTACGCACACACACATTATAGCTGGGCTCCGCTGGAATAGCCGAGAAACACGTAGAATGTTGTGTAATGGCGTAACATAGCCCCCTCCTTAAGCCTGTTCGTCCCAAACTGGCAAACCACCTCTGAAGTAATACTTAGCCAGGCGATGTAGGTGGACGACCTTGAACTTTTGCTGTCGTTCGTGTTGAATCCGATAGACAACTTCGTTGATTATTTTTTTCATAGTGTGGGGTCCTTCCCAGTTAGTCTGAAGTTTAGGTGAGCAACCACAATGGCGCTTTGGGTTGAACAACCAAACCTGATCTCATTCTTGGAAACCCACATTGTTACTGCGAATGTCATACCGAATTTTCATTTTATCAGTGGCTATCTTCAGCTGTCCTCTTATCAAGCGATTCGTTTCTCACAGTTGTTTTTCTAATTGCTAGGAATAGTTCTATGGCTCTTGGTGACTGAGTCTCAGGTAATCTGAACATCAAGTCCCCAGGAAGATGAATCTCCTGCCCAAACACCAATTTTGCTAGAGTCATGCTAGTTGTTTCATGTACTGGTGACCTATACGCCATGAGGAATAGTGGTATACGTTGGTCCCAGTCTGTTTGGTTCTCATCAAGAACCTTCGAAAGGTGCTGCTCAAGTGTCCTATTAAATCTCTTAACCATCCTGTCCGACTGAGGATGGAGAGGCGTTGTCCCCATCTTTCGAATTCCGAGTAGACGGCATAATTTTTTGAACACTCCTGATTTGAAATTTCTCCCTTGATCCGTATGGATTTCCATAGGGGTTCCATAACAGCAACAGAAGTTGTGAACTAACTCCTTTGCCACAGTGGTAACCTCCTGATTTCGAATTGCGTAGGCTTCCACGCACTTAGTAAAGTAGTCACCTAGAACCATGATGTACCAGTTTCCATCATCAGTAATTGGGAATGGTCCAGAAATGTCTATGGCAATTCTCTCAAATGCCAGTTGTGCCGAGTAGCCCTTCAGCACTTCCGAACCATGGCAGATATCTTGCCAGTCTGGGCAGCGACCTTCCTCTTTTGCTGTCAAGATCGGTCCGATGTCTTCATCAGCCATCTGTTCTTGTCGACAGTCTTGTGTCCTCCAGCCATGCCAGAAAATCTACAGAGATGGCTTGAACATGTTCGCTTGTGTTTTGTTCTTCCTTTCTGTGGCAATGTCAGCAGTCTTCCAGACACGGTCTTCATGATAAACTATCTGCATTACCATGCAGGCACCCTGGCCGATTTACCTTGAAATTGTACTCTTGCAGATGTTCAAGCCACCTTGCTAACTGCCCTTTCGGATTTTTAAATCTCAAGAGCCATGCAAGCGCGGCATGGTCGGTGCATAGTGAAGACTCCCTTCCATAGAGGTATTTATGAAATGCTCCAAAGCTTGGATGATTGCCAGCAACTCTCTCCATCTAACACAATAATTTCTCTGTGGTTTAGAAAGCATCTTGCTATAATATGCTATTACTCGTTCTTCACCATTTTCCTGTTAGACAAAACTGCTCCTAGACCAGTATTGCTTGTGTCTGTCTATGATGCACTTCCCTTGGAAGCTGGGAAAGCGAGAATTGGCTGCGAACATAATGCAGTTTTCAGAGTCCTAAATGCTTGATCACGCTCGATCATTGGAAGTTTCGTTTATTTTCCGTTAGCTCTTGTAGTGGTTTAGCAATAGTAGTGAAGCCTTTCACAAAACGTCTGTAACATGAGCATAACCCCAGGAAACTCCAAACTTCATGTTTACTCTTCAGAACTGGCCAGTCTCGTACCGTGTCTGCTTTATTAGGAGACATTCTTTATTAGAATTGGCCATTCTAACACCCGCTGACGAAACCAGATGGTCCAGATACTGCACTTCCTTCTGGAATAGAGAACACTTCTTCGGGCTCAGTTTCAGTGGGTCACCATGAATTCTAGTTAGAACCTCCGTAAGGTTTTCCAAATGATCTTTGAAAGTCTTCCTGATGACTCACATCGTCTAAATAAACAAGGCAGGTTTTCCATGTCAGGCCTCGGAGTACCAGATCCATCAATCTTCGAATCTTGCCGGTGCATTACAGAGTCCAAATGGCATGACGTTAAATTGGAATAAGCCAGTAGGGGTCAAGAAAGCGGTCTTTTCCTTGTCTTGTTAATGAAGACCCACTTGCCAATATCCACTCTTTAGATCCAATGTGGAAAACCACTGTGCTCCAGACAGCGTGTCGAGTGTATCGTCAACGCGAGGTAATGGATAGCAATCTTTCTTTGTCACGTCATTCAACATCTGGTAGTCTATGCATAAACGCAATCCATCATCCTTCTTCTCTACCAGCAATACCAAGACCAAGCATTTGATGAAGGCTCGGTTATTCCCTCTGTCAACATGTCCTGTACTAACCGAGACATTTCCTCTTGCTTAGATAATGGAGGCCTTTGAAGAGGTTGTCGTATCGGTGTTGTATCCCTGTATTGATGCGATGTTATACAAGAGAGGTTCTTCTCAATCACTGGCCACGAATTGCAAAAGAATCTTTAAATTCATGTAAAAACCATCTATGAGTTCCTTTAACCTCACCACTTGAGAGGTCGTTAGAATAGCTGTTCAATAATTCCTGCAGTTAATCTAGTAAATCAGAAGTGTCCGTAGTACTGCATCTTCGTTGCATCATTCCGGCTACCCAGGCCACAAGAGTCAATTTCCCTATGAGTGTATTGCTTTGTAAAGTGTCAGCTTGATCCAAAATATTTGACACTAATAGGTACATTTCTGGTTTCATCAGGTTTTACTAAACTTTTGGCAATTAGTATGCCTGGTGTGCTGACTACCTGGTGTTCGAATATAGAGCACTAGTTGCCCCTAGTATCTACCTCAGTTCTAACCATGATGATCTTGGAGTTTGGCGAAACAGTTATGGCCACTTGATTTATCACGTCCAAAGATTTTTCTGATGTATTAATTGTGAAGAGCATTAAACCTCTTCGTTTTGCCGATTCTCAAGACATTGTTTTTGAAGTAGACTATAAATCCATATGCGTTCATAACGTCCACACCAAGAGTTGCTTCATCCACAATGTAGGCAACAAGTATTTGATGATCAAACTCAAGTCGACCGTGGCGTAGATGTATCTCCTCCAGTTTTCCAAACACTTTTACAGGCCATCCAGTAGCTGTTCACAAGCTGCAGAGCACCAGATTGGCTTGAGATTTTTCACCACATCGGGGCACATGATGGAAACTGTTGTGCCTGTGTCAACTGTAATCGAGGTTGACCTTTCTTGAATGAATCCGGTAACCACCAAGCTCCCGCTGTTTTTGTGAAGTGTAGAAATTGTGGATTGTCTAGGGGCTTCATTCCTCCAGTTAGTCAGCACACGCCCCGTTGTACCGACTACTGCTCATTTCCCTGCTGTAGAACTCTAACACGACAGTCTTGTTGTAGATACCCAGGTTTCCCACATCGATAATACTTCGGTCTTCCATCCTTTCTTACTTTACTGTGTGGCACCGCTTGTTGGGTCTCTGTTCCTTGCCCTTCTTCTTCATGTCTGTTGCATTGGGATCTTTTAGCATGCACTGTATGACTTTCTCAACCAGACGCTGACTTTGTGGCCTCAAATTGCAAAGCATATACCAGGGTGTCAGCAGTATTCTGGTGTCTTGCCATTCGTAACTCTTGCTGCAGTTCATTATCTCGGACACCATCAGTAAATGTCTGCATCGCAAACCTTGTTCAAAACTCTTCTGGCGCTTCAAGAGAGGCCAGTCTAATTAGTCTGTCGATACTTGCTTCAAACGTCTTGAAGATTCTCCCCAGAATATTGTCACCTTGCTCTCAACTGAGTACAGTACACATCTCGTAAATGTTTGTCAACATACCGTAATTCTTGAGCTTTTATCAATTCGGCATAGGTGTTCTGGCTGTCAGGTGGCACTTTCTGTAGTAGTTTTACTGCAGGTCACTTTAATGCGAGAACGAGAGAACGGCCTTGTCTTTCTCTGTCCAATTATTTGCGCATGCAGCGGCTTTAAATTGCCTAAGGTATGTTGCCCAGTGTGTGCTTCCATCAATGGTTGGAGCATTGACATGAACTATCCCAACCGCAGGCAATGTGACTTTCTCTATTGTCTTTTCTGTCTTTATCATTGGTACAGTCTTTTTAGAAATTTGTTCTGGTTGTATCTTCGTGAACTGCTCAACTTCAATCTTCATTTGTTCTCTTATGTTTGCCATTGAGTTTTCTACTGCGGACATATTATTTGACAGGGATTCTTCTATGACAGATATTTTTGTAGACATCGATTCTTCAACACTCGAGACAGGTTTTTCTGCTTCAGCTATTTTTAATGTCATTGATTTTTGTACCTCCAATATTTTAGTCAGTAGAGTCTCGCTTATCCGACATAAATGGGCCGGCAGAACGTCGGATAAGCGAAAATGTCGGATAATAGGGAGGTGTTGAGAAAAAGCCTATTAAACGTCAGACTATGTTATAATTTTACACATTACGAACCTAATAATCATGTTTTACAACAAAACAACAGAAAAAATGAACTTACAGTTACAGAATTGTCTGAAGTTAAATACACTTAAAAAGTTCAGTCCTGTGATGATTTAAAGAAATTTTTGATCGTAGTCTGCTTTTCTGACGAGTGCCATTTCTTCGCTGCCAAAGAATCTTTGCAGCATCATTATGTCGATTCCTGTAGCTTCTTCTTATTGCTCAATGTATTTAATTGCAGTTTCTAGAGCCTTAACTCCATCGTTATGTGAAATTGTGAGAGGCTCAACAGTTGGTGCTTGATCTTGATCTTCAATTTCGTTGTCATCGCAATTGACAAGAGCGACAATTTCTCCATCAGTTACATACTGATCATCATCCTTCATCCAACTTTCGATTTCTTGCAAAGATGCATCCTCACATCCAGGGATACGTTGCACTAAAGGTAGAATGGTTTCTTCGGTTTCATCTGTGCTTTCCATTTCCATACTTTCATCATCGCGTAGCAGCTTCTTCCATGATTTGGCAATTGTTGGAGCCCTTACGTCAGCCCAGGCCCTTGCAACCCAATAAGCAACATCCTTTACATTGATGCGTTTCAATTTTTCAATCATGTTTTGTCCTTCTTCAATTTCTTCTATCACTGTGGACAGTAGCCTCCTGCGATAGTTCCTTTTTATCGTTTCCAAAACGCCCTGATCCATATGTTGGCATATGGTAGTTACATTGGGGGGGGGGGCAGAAACGTTGCCTTAATGTCACCATCTTGAAGCTCCTCTGCATCAGGGTGCGTTGGAGCATTATCTACCAACAAAACTGCTTTTCTGGGTAAATTATTTTCTTTCAAAAACTTCTCTGTTGAAGGAATGAATTCCGTAAAAAACCAATCTTTGAAAATTTCACTGCTCATCCAGCGCTTTTCTGACTGTAGTATTTTACAGGAAGAGCGTTTTTTGAATCTGTTTTAAAGGCTCTAGGATTTTTGGACTTTCCAATCATTGCAAGGTCCATTTTGAGGTTTGCTGTAGCATTGCTGCATGCTAAAATTGTCACCCTTTCCTTACTACGCTTGTAGCCAGGGGCTGCCGCTTCAGTTCTGGCTGCAAGACTCTTACTAGGTAACATTTTGTTATTTAAGGCCTGACTCATCACAGTTAAATATCTGATCACCCGTTAGGCTTTCAGTTTCAATAAATTCCTGAAATCTTTTCTTGAATCCTTCCATTTCTTCAAAATTCGATGATAGTTTTTTACTACAAACACTTAACTGACGGATACCGTAGCATTTCTTCCATCGGTTGAGGCAACCGACACTTGCTGTGAAATCTGGGTCCCCTTCATTGAATTCATTACGAAAATGCAATGCCTTTTGCTATAAAATAGGCCCTGAAATAGGCACACTTTTGTCCCTGAACTGTGTAAACCAAACATACAAAGCTTCACTAACTTTTTCATAGTCACATTTTTTCATAGTTTTTATTTCTTTTAATGCACCCTCTGTAACTCTTGATCCACACCATTTTTCTATTTCTATTCGTTTTTTTTCCAGTCTCCTACTGTTACCCGTCCAATGCCAAAGTCGTCAGCTACCTTCTGCATTGTCTCTCCCTTGTCCAGTCTCTTGATTGCCTCAAGTTTTTGTTCCATCGATACAACAACTTTCTTTCTTTTCGTCGCCATACTTGCGTAAATTTCAACTTTTAAACAACACAACAACGTTTGTCACATTATAGTAAGTTGTGACAGTGAGTGTGTGAGAGTGGGGCGAATGACAGACAAATGAGTCATAGTGTAGACTGTACAGTCGGGGTAACTAATTAGCTGCGGTAGAGTCGGGAGCAACAAAAAATAGACTACGCTCACGCTCACAACTTGCAGTTCTTGTTGCTGATTAATGCGTTTTTTGTTGTGTTTTTTTGTGGTGGGATGTCGGATAATACGGAATGTCGGATAAGTGAAGGTCGGATAAACGAGACTCTACTGTAACTTGATTATCAAGCTCACCTCGTAGGAGACCCAACTTTGCAGTAGTTTGTTTTTGTGAGTGCTTTTGCTCCTGTATTAACTCTTTGATGTCGTCTGTTTCGAGCATCTGTTCCTCTGCCTGTCGTCCTTCCGACTTGAGCGTCAGTACTTTCTGCTGTTCTTGTGTTTCCAGTATTAGACCTTTTTGCCGTTCCTCTGCTTCTTCTCTTTCCCATCGGCATTCTTCTTTTGTCTCTTCTGCCTCTTGTCGCCGTTATAATTTTTGTTGTTGTTGTGTCTGCCGTAGCAGCGCTTGGAAAGCTTCCATCATCTGACTGGCATCCATTGTTTACCGAGTAATTACAAATTACACTAGTCTTGTACAAAGTATCCACTGTTTCTACGGTTAATGGTTCTATCCACTTCCGACACCACTGTTATGATGGTCTATTGATCATCGTATGGTACAGTGGAAAACAAAATACAAGACCCCAATTAAGTCACTAATCACCAGCATTAATTTCACAATTAAATAGTTTGTAATCAACAAGATAGTCACTTGCAATACATCAAATAAAAATTGTTCACACACAATAATAATGTCAACTAATAGAGTCTCGCAGAATTATAAAACACATAATACTTCGCCACAATACTTCAAACAGCACTGGAATAAATCGCCACTGAAACTAAGCATCGCTGAATACTTATATTTATACCCCGCTGAGATTCCACAATAATCCGTACTACGCGTCAACGCTAATAGAAAACACTAGAGCGTAATTACTTGCAGTCTTGAACACAGTGCGCCCGAACCGGTGAAGTCTGGAAAAGTATCGGCTGTGGATGCGCGACAAGTGTCACATAATTGTCCCATCTCAAAGTAGCAGCAATATGTGCGCACACACACATTACAGCAGGACTCCTCTGGGATAGCCGAGAAACACATAGAATATTCTATAATGACGTAACAATATTGTGTTTTACTATAATAGTGGTCAGTGTTTGCGTTTTGAATACTAAACAATAAAATATGTAAGTAAAATTCATTTACATGTACAACACATACTTAATGTCTGAAAACCATACAATTCACTTTTGTTTTTGTTCTGTTACTGTTGTATATTCATTATGTTTGAAAATTGGAACAAACAGAAAATTCAAAATCCCCCTAGTTCAGAGTTTTTATTCTACCATGATTTAATCTTGTAACGGGACATTTAGGCCTACCTGGGGTAATTTTGGGAAACATGAAAATATAAATAATAATTATGGGAAGAATAAACAAATTGTAAAGTTTTAAAATGACGCAGCAAGCATTGAGTGGATTTGTGTCAAGGTCAGCTCCAGACGCAAGCAGAACAGTTATTTTTAGATACGTGACAAGCAAATTATGTAACTCAGCAGTCATACGATGTTACGTCAGTCAAATACGTCATGCTGGAATGTAGGTGTGTCAACGCTAGCAGTTCGTTAAACGCATGGAGAACAAAGCAGTCGGCTATGAACATCCAATAAATACAGACGCAAGCAGTCCGCCGGCTGGGCGTAGTTTTCGTCTCGCCCATACGTAAAAAAGTACCTTGAGAAGCTACTAATTAATAGCAAAGTAATTAATTAGAATATCATACACCATCCTTACTATTCTTACCTTCAATCGGGTCCAAAGTTCTTCGCACGAACTCGTGAAGAATAAGCGTGACTTAGGTTAACACTCTTCAATAAATCATACTCTCAATTGTATTTAGAAATAGTTGTATTTATTTATTTATTCTCTGACATTGAATTTTATTGTTGTACTTTTTCATTTAATCTCTTGTTCAAGTTCATTAGAAAAATCTCTTTATACAGCATTTTAAATCAATCAAAAATATTTAAACATCTCAAATTATTTAATTCCCTCAGTTATTTAAGCACAATTACTTTAATTACTTTACTCCAAAACAATTACAATTCATTTATTACCTTCATAATTCTTGTTATTTATTTAGTCTACCAAAATTTTATTATTATTATTATTATTATTACATCAATTTCTACTACATACACACATTGTTTTCATCAAATATATTTTCTAACACACACAATTAATTTCACTATAAATTTATTTACAAATCTTTGTCATTATTTTTCAGTCTTCCACACCTCATTTCCTAAGTTAGCAAGGTCATAAACATAAATTAAAATATTTAAAATGTTCTTACACTGATTTTTTTAATTAACCTCCATCATCGTATAAATATCTAACATATTTAAAAAAAAATCATTTTTATCCACATACAATTTATTATTATTATTATTATTATTATTATTATTATTATTATTATTATAATGACCATTATCAACATAGTATTTGACACCATTATTACCTCTTAATTCATAAAGCCCGTCTACATTGGTAATTTCAGTTCTGTCTCCATAAGTATTTTTGTTCAACACAAGGTAAGTTATTTTCTCATTATATTCCTCTACTACATTCATTACAACATCAGGTAAGTGTTTATCATTTACAACAGTCTTATCAACATATTCATCTATCTCTATTTCACAATGTAAGTTACTTTTTTCATTTCTCTCAATATCTAATACCTGCACTAACATTTCATACCCTCTATTAACCTCAAAAATCTCTATTTCTCTCTTTCTCTTTCTCTCATCACAATACCTCTCATAACCACCCTGAACTATCTCATTCCATGCAAAGGGCACCAATAAATACTTATTACCTCTCCTACCAGGTAAATCACAAAGAACTAAGGGACCATACGAAGACACCTCGTCTTCCACACCACCACCGGAGGAAACTCTGTCCTCATAAAACACCTGCGAAACCTTTGTTTCACCATAAACTTGGGTAAAATCTGCCGTCTGCCCTCCATACTCATCTAAACTCTCTTCACGCTCTCTCTCACTCTCACTCACTATCTCTCTAGCATTTTCTATATCATCACTATCTATTTTCAATGTATCACTCTCTGATACCACATTTTCAATTACATTACCATTTTCAATATCATTTTTATATTTGTTACCTTATTACTATAATTATCGTTATTACTCCCCTTGTTATTAATTATCTGAGTTACTTTACTTTTAATCTGTTCCCCTACTGACTCTACCACTTTCTCAATACTCTGTTCTAATTTGTTAAAGTTAGTTTCTAATATTTCATTGGTTTTTTCTAAGTGCTTATTAATTTCATTAATCTGGCTTTTCAATTCACTGAAATTGCTTTAGCATTTTACTTTTTGTTCATGTATTTCGCTTTTCAACTCATCAAATTTATTATTCAAATTTTCATTTTGTTTGTCACACTTACTATCTATTTTTAACAGCAACTGCATCATACTCATCACCTCACTATTGTCAGATTGATTACTCTTGTTAGTTGATATTGGGGTTATTTGAATCCCCGAATCATCTGTACTATTTATTTCATCTGTAACATTTATATTCCTATCTTTATTGTCTTGACCTACATTCGGAGTTGAATGTATTTCAAGGCCATTCATAATAGCTGATTCATCAAAATTGGTCATTTCACTTATATCGTTTTCTTTATTATTATTACCTGCCATTATTTACTAATTTATAACTTTACTGATGCAAATTGACTTACATATAAACAGTTTTTTTTCGTAAAAAATTTTTTTTTACGTACTCCTAACTCACGCTTATGCTCACATTTAGGTGCGGTTTATTAAAATTAATTTTTAAAAAAGTTGTCACTGTTCGTGGCGCCATTGAGAAGCTACTAATTAATAGCAAAGTAACTAATTAGAATAGTATACACCATCCTTACTATTCTTACCTTCAATCGGGTCCAAAGTTCTTCGCACGAACTCGTGAAGAATAAGCGTGACTTAGGTTAACACTCATCAAATTTATTATTCAAATTTTCATTTTGTTTGTCACACTTACTATCTATTTTTAACAACACACACACACACACACAATGAAACACAAGGAATTTACTAGAAAAATATGTAACTGTACAGATGGTGAGACAGAGTTTAGGGGGTGGGGAAGGGTCATTAATTTTTAGTTTGTTGTGGGTGAGCAGGGTGGGGGAGAGGGGTGAAGGGTTGGGTTTCACATATTTCCTGTCTATTCCCGATCTGACGATGAGCTGTGAAGCTCGAAAGCGCTAATCGGAATAATTTTTATATAGTGGTGTGCAACAGTGATCATTCTGATTAGGTTAACACTCTTCAATAAATCATACTCTCAATTGTATTTAGAAGTAGTTGTATTTATTTATTTATTTATTCTCTGACATTGAATTTTATTGTTGTACTCTTTCATTTAATCTCAAAAACTAACATTAATCTTTTTTACCATTTTTAAAACGTATGTCATCCAAACATAGTAGTTTATCTATTCTGATCTACTGTGAATATTCATTATTTTTGAATTGTCTTTCTCCCCGAGTTATTCTCCAAACAATAGAAACAAATTATACATATTATCTAAGATTATTCTTTACTGAGAAAAAAATATAATGTTCTTAAAGTATTAACTTAAACTCTAATTTTAAGACGACCCAGCAATGCTCACGCTCAACACTCACATTTTCAAACCCCATTTTATTTAATTATTGCCCTTAAAGAAAATTGAAATTTATTAATTAGTGTAATTTAGAGCCGACTACTTAACCTGTGTGTTTCTGATGACCATGTGCTGCATTGCGTATGTAGATGAATGTTTCGTCCATGTATCACATTTCTCTATTTTGTTGTTCACTCCATTAACTTCGTTCTGAGCTGTTGAATTTAACTGTTCTTATTAAAAATTTTTTCACTTCGGGAATATGTTAGAATAAAATTTTTTGTTCACGAACTTTATTACTCGTCCTGGCCGGGAACAGGTTATTTCGTCGACTGTCGAGACAACGCCTAACAAAATCCCCACCTTTTCTGGCTGCTTCCCGTAACACACACTGACTTTTTGATTACTAAGTCTTCGTCACTGTACCGGTAACATGGGTTTGCATTGTACCCAGGTGTTGACAATACCAACCGGCGAAAATATTGAGGCTGTGGAAGGCGTGGTCTCTCAGCTACATCCGCCGTCACAAAATCACATGGCACAAAACTTTCGTCGTTTCGCCATTTTCGGCAGCGTCGGTTCAGTCTCTGAGGCACATAAGCTGCATGCACGTTGGTATTGCGCGTAGTCTGTACGTGACTCAATGCTTAATTACCATGGAGGTAGACTCGACATCGCATTCCATTGCCCCGACTACGTTCAAAACTTCACTCTGCCGTTCTTGGTTTGCATACCACGCTATTTAACATGGGACTGGCCACTCAGATGGAAAATAAATTTATGATTTGAAATAAAACAAAAACCCCTCCTTTTAGCCCTGTTACAACCTCAAAATGTGAAAGTAATCATAAAGTAAACAGTTTAATAACGTTATAGTTCCGGTGAACGAGTGAAATAAGGAAAATGTGCGAAGTGGAAACAAAATGCGTGGTAAAGACGGACTCGTGAAGATCTTAAAATTTGCAGATAAGTAACCAACAAGGGGTAAATCTAAAAACTTTCAAAATTGAAAATGTTTTGTAAAATAAACTGGCAGCCTAAAATATACATAAATTAATGAACTCAAAACCGGGGGGGGGGGGGGGTACAGAAATGTAGAGAGAGAGAGTGAGAGAGAGAGAGTGCGAATATAAGAATATAAAAGTAGTGCTGGTTTGTATATAAATAAGAAAGAAATATAATTAATAAATAATCAAAAATCAATAATGGAAAATATGTAAGAAAATAAATTTTAATGGATTTCATTTCATGAGTTTGTAGCTAAATCTGCAAAAGTAGTTAAATGCAGGAAAAGAAGATTTATGTTTATTATTATGTTCATTATAGAATAAATAAAAATTTTTTGTTCAATGCAAAGGTGAATTAAAGTAATTACTGCAAATAAACCATTCTGTTCGCCTAAATCGAACCTGGCCCAGTGGTAAGTACAAATTTCTCTCTCTTGTAGTTGGTAACAAGATGGCGTCCGAAAAAATGAGAACGAAAACAGTGAATAAAATTAAGACTAATTATTATTTTGAAAATCAAAGTAATAGTACAATTGGCGCCCGAACAGGGACATTTATATAAATAAAGTTTATATAAATATAGGCTTACTTGGGAGAGCAGAATGGCTATTTGAGATAAAATAACGTATAAATAAGGTACGTATGAGGTTACGAGAGTAACGTAAAGTGTTGGATGAATAGAATACATTGTTATGTGATAAGTATATGTTATATATGTTAGTATTTTGATAAAAAAAAGTTATAATTTTACCATTAAAAAATGGAAAATAACGAAATAAATTTAGAAAACACTCTTACAGAGTCAATGATTATGAGTGAAGCAAAAGCAGAATCTACTCCTGTAATAAGCAAAGTAAAAGAGTTGTCATTGGACGATATATATAATTTCATGAGAACAATGTCCGATAACCTGAATAGTAATATTAACGTAAAATTTGACGTTCAGAATAGCAAGTTCAATGAACAGAAAAGCGAAATCAATGAAATAAAAAGTAATGTCAATGAGAAATTTGATGAAATTAGAAACGAAATTAAACAACAAAATATTAATTTTAGTAAACAAATTAATGAAATTAATACACGTTATGATAGTATGAAAGAGCAGATAGTAGAATCGATAAATTACAAATGCAAGGAAAAAATTAACGAGATGAATAAAAAGTTAGAAAGTAAATTAAATCAGATAATGAATAAGAAGGTAAGTGACAATGTTACAGTTATGACAAATAGTAATAATGATAAAATAGTGGAAGTGGTAGCATTAGAGAATAAAAAGTTGAATAGTGATGATAATTATGAAAATATAGTGGGGGTAGAGAATAGTGAAAAGTCCGATAAATTCGATGAAAATAAAGACGATCAGGTAACATATAATGAGGTAGTAGGGGTGAGAATTACGATGATATAATTAAAAATAGTGGTGACAAAATTTTAGAGGAGGTAGAATGTAAAAATGGAATGTTTGTGTGTGTTGATGAGTCAGAGAGAAAATGGAGAGAGAGCATAGAGGTAGAGGGGTTGCAGGGGGTAATTTTTTCCCGTGGTGTTGTTGGGGGTGAAGAAGGGTCTTCACGAATATATTTGGTAGATGAAAGCTCTACAAATAATTGTCCTTTGAATTTTGGTGGTGTTCCTGGTAGGACCAGGAGGTGTTTTTATGATTTAGTGTCCCCTGCATATGTTGAGAGAGAGAGTGTGTGACTTGGTGTTATGATGAGGGATATTTTGAGAGAGAGAGGTATGGTGATAGGAAGATAGAGTTGTTTGAGGTTGGGAGGAGTTATACAGAAGAGAGAGAGAGAGAGTGAATATAGAGAGAGTTGATAATTATAGTGAGTACTTACCTTGTATTGAAACTGATGTAGCAGTAGTAGTTGATGATAAGATAACTTACCTTACTGTAACAGAAAATACTAAAGGAGAATTTACCATACACGATGTCGACAGGAATTTTGAATTGATAGTATGCAATAATATTTGTATTATCAATAGTATGGATACAATGGAAAAAAGTAATAATGATGACTATTATAATTATAATAGGCATATGTATTTAATTGTAAATGAATGGTGTAGTCATAAGATCAGATTATTATATGATGATGGGGGTTAGAAACAGTGAATGAACATTTTAATTATTTTAGTTTATGGTTATGACCTAGCTAACTTATGAAATGAGGTGTGGTAAACAGAAAAATATTGACAACAAATTGTAATTAAATCTATAGTGAAATTAATTGTGTTTGTGTTGTAAAATATGTTGTGTAAACAATGTGTGTATGTAGTAGAAATTGATTTAATAATAATAATCTTTTATCAGACTAAATAAATGATGAGAGTTTGTAATAAATGAATTGTAATGGTTTTGAAAGAAGGTAATTAAAGTAATGTTGTGTTTAAATAACTGATTGAATTAAAGAAATTACAGATGAATTAATTGATTTAAATGTGGTAGAAATTAATTTTGATAATGAATTTAAATGATGTGTCTGAGATTTGATCTTTGAAATAAATAGTAAATGAATAAATGTAAAAGGTGTTTGGTTGTGGAGTCATACGATTGTTATGTTTCAGAAGGTACATATGGTTGTACGTGATATTTATGGTGATGAATTGTTTATATTTGGAATTAATGACAGTAATCATATGTTTATGCAATTGAGTGATGTAATGTAAGTATGAAGTTTATAATGCAATTTAAATAAAGTAAAATGTTTAATGTTTGAATAATAAATTTCAAATGAGTTTGAAAGGTTTTAAATAAGGAAATTAAATTAATTTGAGGTAGTTATGAATTTTCTAGTGTAATTTTCAATGGTCATATTAATGTAAAATGTTGTAAAAGATAGAGTTTGGTTGATAATAATTATTTCAATAAGGCATTTGAGTCAGTCAAAGGTAATTTTAATGGGTGTTAGACAGAATAATTTTGGAATAAAAGTAATACAGAAACAGAGTAGTAGTAGGGACACAGTAGTGGGAGTGCATATATGTAGAGAATGAGAGTAATGTAATAGGAGAGCAAATAGGTGATGGTGATATTTTGTAGTGAGGGTCCGGTGTAGGGAATGATCAACGTGCGTCGTTGGGCAGGTAATTGTGAAGGGTCGAAGAGTGTTTGCCGATATTTGGTGGAGGGCAAAAGGTTATGAATGGAATTGCCAGGTTAGGGAACACACATCCTAGGTACAAAGAGGGTATCAGTATTTTATTATAAGAGGGGAAGGATTTAAGTGGAATTAGTGTTGAAGGGAGTTATTATTGAGAGATTGGTGTCATCCTATGCGAATCTGTTAGTGGTTGTTAGAAGGAAGAAGGTGAGTAAGGTTAGATATATAAATGCCAATTCAATAATTCGAATCATTGTGAATGACTGAAAATCACCCAAACAAATAAATGATGAAAATGTTAAACAGAAATTCATAGTTAAAATGTAATAATAAATGAAATGTTATGTAAAATGAAGGTTGATAACAAAGTAAAAAAAAAATTTTTTTTTGGAAAAGTTAATGGTATAGTAAATGATGAATAATTGATAATTAATGAATAAAAAATTCAATTGAAATTAAAATGTAATGTTTATAATTTTATATGTAAATTTAAATGTGAATTGTTTATTTTAATGTAATAATCGCAATGTTAATTATGAGTGTATTGTATGTATTATGTTAGTGTAGGAATCTTAAACATGTATAATATGTTTTTTAAATAGATTCCCCACTTTCGGGGGGTCCCGGCCTTATCAGCCCAGACCGTGGTTTTGGATGACAATCAGCTGTGGGCAGCATTACTGTGAAACTGACCATAGCTAGTTGCCTGTGAAATTGGTATAACTTAGAAATTAACAGGGGGTTTTATCTGGGGAATCCACATAACTATGGAACAGCGGCTATCATCGAAGGGGGTGGTAGTGCCGTATTAAGGGCGTATGAATCATTATAGCAGGATTACTGGTGTCCTCGGACATCAGTAATGCCGAATTTTTACATAACGCTGAACCAAGAATGGTATAGGCAGCGTCTATACCCTATATATATATATATATATATATATATATATATATATATATATATATATATATATATATATATATATATATATATATACAGTAGAGTCCCGGTTATCCGCCATAAACGGGCTGGCGGAAGGGCGGATAAGCTGGAATGGCGGATAATAGGGTGAGTTAAATAAAACGCAAATTTATCATAAAATTATGTTGTAATTTTGTAAATGTAATTAATAAACATCACGTTTTACAACAAATCAATAGAGAAAACAATACAGTACTGTACAATTATATTACAAAATTATAGTAAAACATTTTAGAGAACAAGCAACAATATTAAAGTTATACACTTACAAAAAAAGAGAAAACAATTACACCTACTTTAGTACTTCACGCTTCAAGTTTAAGAATTCAGTAAATTTTAACAAGAAAAATTTACTAAAAGTAAATATAGAATAAGACTAATGTGTACGTAATAAAATTGACTTACACTGTCAGAAATGTTGGAAGTGAGAGTTCAGTTCATGATGAGTGAAACAAATTAGTGATCTTCGACTGCCTCCCTGATGATTCCCGCTTCTTTGCTGCCAAGTCTCGCCATCTTTGGATCATCATTATGTCGACAACCCTGGCTTCCTCTTGCTGCTTAACGTACTGAATGGCTGCTTCAAGAGCTTTAACCCCTTCTTTGTGAGTGATCTTTTGGGGCTCAACAGTTTCAGAGTCTTGATCTTCAACAACATCATTGCTATTAACAAGTGTTACAATTTCTTCATCAGTTATTTCATATTGGTCGTCTCCTGAAAGCCAATTCCTTATTTCATCCAACGATGCATCCTCACATCCAGGGATACGTTGCACCAAGGGCAAAATACTTTCATGAAGTTCATCCAGCACGCTTTCAGCCATATTTTCGTCCTCGCCCAACAGCTTATGCCACGACTTCACAATTGTTTGTGCCCCGACGTCGGCCCAGGCCCTTGCGACCCAATAAGCGACATCCTTCAAATTTATACTTTTCAACTTCTTAATCAAGTTTTGCCCATCTTCAATTTCTTGTATGACTGTTGACAGAAGCTTTCTTCGATAGTTTCGTTTAAGTGTTTCCAAAACACCCTGGTCCATAGGCTGACAAATGGCAGTCACATTTGGTGGCAAAAACATAGCCTTTATGTCCCCATCTCTAAGTTCGTCTGGATCAGGGTGAGTTGGGGCATTGTCTAGCAGTAAAACTGCTTTTCTGGGTAGGTTGTTGTCTTTTAAAAACTTCTCTGTAGAAGGAACAAACTCTTTAAAAAACCATTCCTTAAAAATTTCACTAGTCATCCATGCACTTTTTTGATTGAAATATTTTACTGGAAGAGCATGTTTTGAAATGGTTTTAAAAGCCCTAGGGTTTCTGGACTTTCCAATCATTGCCAGGTCCATTTTATGGTTTGCTGTGGCATTACTGCATGCTAAAATAGTCACTCTCTCTTTACTACGTTTATAGCCAGGGGCTGCAGCTTCAGTTCTAGCTGCAAGGCTCTTACTCGGTAACATTTTGAAATTAAGGCCTGTTTCATCACAATTAAATACTTGATCTCCTGTTAAGCTTTCAGTTTCAACAAAGTCTTGAAATTTTTTCTTAAACTGCTCCATTTCTTGAAAGTTTGATGACAGTTTCTCGCCGCAAATATTCAACTGACAGATTCCATAACGCTTCTTCCATCTATCAAGCCAGCCAACGCTTGCTGTAAAATCTGCATCACCTTCGTTAAATTCTTTTTGAAACTGCAATGCCTTTTCTTTTAAGATAGGTCCCGAAATAGGCACCCTTTCTCCCTGAACTGTGTAAACCAAATGTACAACGCTTCGCTAACTTTTTCATAATCACTATTTTTCATAGTTTTTCTATCTTTAAAAGCAGCCTCAGTAACTCGTGAGGAACACCATTTTTCTAATTCTAATCGTCTCTTCTTCCAATCTCCAATTGTGCGATGACCGACGCCGTAGTGGTCAGCCACCTTCTGCAGTGTTTCCCCTTTGTCCAGTCTTTTTAATGCCTCAAGCTTGTCTTTTATTGATAAAACAATTTTCTTCCTTTTCGTAGCCATAATCGGAACACTATTAACAAGACTACACTACAACACTTTCACCAAAACTGCACTAGTCACTCACGGACACACCGCGTAAAAATAGCCTCACTGCTCACTACAGCACACAACAAGAAACTGCAGTCTACTAAGCGATAGCGTTGGATGTTGGGGGTGGGGTGGGGTGAATGACACATGAGTCACAGCTAGGCTATAATAGGCGATGGGCAGTAGGCCAAATTCCTGCGGTACAGTCAGGAGCAATCACAAAGAGAGCACGTACACTCATGCCCGCAAACTATTGGCACACTATTTTCGTTGCAGCAATTAAAGAAAATATTTTTTACGTTTACGTTTTTTTACGCCGCTTGGGCGGCGGATAACACGGAACGGCGGATAATCGAAGGGCGGATAACCGAGACTCTACTGTATTACTATAATATTTATGACTAAATTTACCTCAAGATATACTTTTTTCCTTTAGGAACATGTTTCGGGAGATCTTGTTCTCCCATCTTCAGCCTTCGCCATCTTGTTTCTGGTGAAGTATTTGTGTGTTGGCTTCTGGATGTTATTGAGGTAGTTTGTTGGTCTTTGGTCCTTTAAAGTTGCATTATTGTGTGTGGTTGTGGTATCTGTTTTTGTATTTTGTGTATTTTCGATGTTGAGTGCTTTGAATATTGTGTCATGTTTTGTATTGATTTGTATTTGTTCTGGTATTAATTTGTTTTGTGTTTTATGTTTGTAAATCTGTAAATTTTCCCAAATGTTCATTATGGTGCCTTTGTGTGGTATATGTTTTATTAGTGTTACATTGGTTATGTCTGGGAATTCATGTCCTGTGTTTATTGCATGTGTGGCTAAATTGGATTTATATATATTTGGTTTTTTGTATGCATTTAGGTGTTCAAAATAACGTTTTTTCAGCTGTTTTTTTGTTTGTCCTATATAGCATTTATTGCAATCTTGGCATTCAATTTTGTATATACCGTTGGTTGTTGTATTATCTTTGTTGTGTGGGCTATTTAGATTTTGTAATTTATTTTTATTAGTTTTGTATGCTATTTTTATATCTGTGTTTTTAAATAGTTTTGTTAGTTTTGTCATTTTATTATTTATATATGTGAATGTGGCCCATTTTTTGTTGTTGTTATTATTTATGTGTTGTTCAGTTTGATTAATTCTTAATTGTTCAGTTTTTATTTTGTATTTGATTTTATTTTCTATTTTGATCATAGTATTTTTATTGTATCCATTTGCATAACCAATTTGGTATATTATATTTCTTTCTTTGTCAGTTTCTTGTTTGTTTAGGGGTATTTTGTACATTCTGTTAAATAACGAATAAAATGCTGCCATTTTATGTTGTGGTGGGTGGTTAGAATGGTTAGGTATAATGATGTTAGTGGAAGTTGGTTTTCTATATATTGCATATTGTATGTGTTTGTTGTATCTTGTGATGGTTATGTCTAAATAGTTGATTTTGTTATGTTTTTCTTTTTCTTCTGTGAATTGTATTTTGGGATGTATGTTATTGATTTGTTTCAGTATGTTCTCTGCATTTGTGTTTTTGTTATTTGATACATATAGTCCATCATCTACATATCTTATCCATATGCCATCTGGGTCATGTGTTTTGGGTTTGTTTAATTTGTGTATTTTTATTAGGCTGTTCATTTTAGGTGGTTCTGGATTATTGTTTATATATATGTCTATGTTTTTATTGTTGAAAATGTTTTTATTTGTCCAATACGTCCATTAATCAATTTCAAAAAAGCTCCTACATACAAAATAGCAAGAATAATAGCACAAAAACTAAAAAGTAACCATCTAACAAATAACCATCATAACATAAAAAATACATACGAATTAATAGACAAACTAAAAATAATAAATATAAATGAAAATACATTTTTCACATCATATGACATAACAAACATGTACACTAATATCCCAGTAGAAGAAACAATTGACATAATAATAAACAAACTTATAGAACAAAATGGAAACAAACAATATATAACACAAATAAAAAATAGTCTCCAACTAATACTAAAACAAAATTACTTTGAATTTAATAGCAAAATTTATCAACAGAAAGAAGGTTTAGCAATGGGATCACCATTATCAAGCATAATAGCAGAAATATTCCTACGACACATAGACACCAAAATACAAAATATCATAAAAACACATGACCCAGATGGCATATGGATAAGATATGTAGATGATGGACTATATGTATCAAATAACAAAAACACAAATGCAGAGAACATACTGAAACAAATCAATAACATACATCCCAAAATACAATTCACAGAAGAAAAAGAAAAACATAACAAAATCAACTATTTAGACATAACCATCACAAGATACAACAAACACATACAATATGCAATATATAGAAAACCAACTTCCACTAACATCATTATACCTAACCATTCTAACCACCCACCACAACATAAAATGGCAGCATTTTATTCGTTATTTAACAGAATGTACAAAATACCCCTAAACAAACAAGAAACTGACAAAGAAAGAAATATAATATACCAAATTGGTTATGCAAATGGATACAATAAAAATACTATGATCAAAATAGAAAATAAAATCAAATACAAAATAAAAACTGAACAATTAAGAATTAATCAAACTGAACAACACATAAATAATAACAACAACAAAAAATGGGCCACATTCACATATATAAATAATAAAATGACAAAACTAACAAAACTATTTAAAAACACAGATATAAAAATAGCATACAAAACTAATAAAAATAAATTACAAAATCTAAATAGCCCACACAACAAAGATAATACAACAACCAACGGTATATACAAAATTGAATGCCAAGATTGCAATAAATGCTATATAGGACAAACAAAAAAACAGCTGAAAAAACGTTATTTTGAACACCTAAATGCATACAAAAAACCAAATATATATAAATCCAATTTAGCCACACATGCAATAAACACAGGACATGAATTCCCAGACATAACCAATGTAACACTAATAAAACATATACCACACAAAGGCACCATAATGAACATTTGGGAAAATTTACAGATTTACAAACATAAAACACAAAACAAATTAATACCAGAACAAATACAAATCAATACAAAACATGACACAATATTCAAAGCACTCAACATCGAAAATACACAAAATACAAAAACAGATACCACAACCACACACAATAATGCAACTTTAAAGGACCAAAGACCAACAAACTACCTCAATAACATCCAGAAGCCAACACACAAATACTTCACCAGAAAAAAGATGGCGAAGGCTGAAGATGGGAGAACAAGATCTCCCGAAACATGTTCCTAAAGGAAAAAAGTATATCTTGAGGTAAATTTAGTCATAAATATTATAGTATTATATACATCAAGAAACGGACTAGAGCAGAAAGTGATTGAAATATATATATATATATATATATATATATATAAACTTCAGTTCTTGGGGATGCAAATGGGCGCTACAGTCCACCATCAGGAAACAATAGTGTGTGTGGAAAAGGAGCTGGCCGTTACAAGCCAGGGGCACAGATAACGCATCTGTGCATAAGGCAAACGCTCGATCCGGTTTATCCGGCGGGTAGTTACCTGATTGTAACTGGGTAAAAGGGGGGAAATTAGAAAAATGATGTAGTAGAAGTAGTAACTGAGCAATCAGTGAGAAGGTAACGACATCTGTAAACAGCGGGACATTCAATTTCACTTACTCTAAAGAGAGAGTTGGTGGTTGGTGACCCAGTTCCTGTTCAGAAACAGTTGCTATAACTATGATTTGATGATTAGTGATGTATTTCACTTATGAGAACAAACGATTTTAAGTACTAGATTCAATTGTAATGATCTTAATCTATAAGAACATTTATGATTGTAATTATATAATTTTGTGTATTTGTGTTGATTTGAGATGTTTTGATGGAGATGGTTAACAAAGTTGAGAAAGATATAAGTAAATAAGTTGTTATTATGTAGTTGATTTAAATGTGTTTGAGAGAATTTTAACAATGAATTTAAATATTTTTAGATGTAATTTGGGTGATGAGAGATATTTGTAATGATGTAATGGGAGGTGGTTATTTAAATTCTGATTGGAATCAGGGAAAAATTTTGAATTTGGAAGAAGAGTTAACAAGAGAGGGGCATACAGAATGTTGATAGTAAAATTTGAAATGTTTATATGTTAACTATGTGTGTGTGTGTGTGTGTGTGTGTGTGTGTGTGTGTGTGTGTGTGTTAAGAGTTAAGAAAAAAACCAGTGCTTCTTAACGCAAACCAGCACAGCTAAGGGGAACCAGATCAGTTAGGGATATGGTATTATACAAGGCCACTATTTGATATTTTTGATTTGATGTTTCAGAGTCTAGTGATGCTGTGGCGGCGGTCCTGAGCTGGCCAGCGCGTCAGCAGGAGCGTCAAGTGCCTGACTGGCCTTGCGGTGTTGGGATCTCGAGAGAGAAGTCCAGTAAGGTCATTCAGGTGCGGTCACAATCACTGAACTAGGGGGTAAGTGAACCACGAAATTTTTTTGATAAAACGTAGAGGGGGTTGTGGTGACATATCCTGACTGATCCCTTTAGTAAGTATGAGTGTGTCAATGAGAGTTTTTATGCTTCGGCATAAAACCTCTCATTGAGGGGGTATTGTAACGGGACATTTAGGCCTACCTGGGGTAATTTTGGGAAACATGAAAATATAAATAATAATTATGGGAAGAATAAACAAATTGTAAAGTTTTAAAATGATGCAGCAAGCATTGAGTGGATTTGTGTCAAGGTCAGCTCCAGACGCAAGCAGAACAGTTATTTTTAGATATGTGACAAGCAAATTATGTAACTCAGCAGCCATATGATGTTACGTCAGTCAAATACGTCACGCTGGAATATAGGTGTGTCAACGCTAGCAGTTCATTAAACGCATGGAGAACAAAGCAGTCGGCTATGAACATCCGATAAATACAGACGCAAGCAGTCCGCGCGTCCGCCGGCTGGGCGTAGTTTTCGTCTCGCCCGTACGTAACAAAGTACCTCAAAATGTGAAAGTAATCATAAAGTAAACAGTTTAATAACGTTATAGTTCCGGTGAACGAGTGAAATAAGGAAAATGTGCGGAGTGGAAACAAAATGCATGGTAAAGACGGACTCGTCAAGATCTTAAAATTTGCAGATAAGTAACCAACAAGGGGTAAATCTAAAAACTTTCAAAATTGAAAATGTTATATAAAAGAAACTGGCAGCCTAAAATATACATAAATTAATGAACTAAATAAACTGGAGGGGGGGTACAGAAATGTAGAGAGAGAGTGAGAGAGAGAGAGAGAGAGAGAGTGTGTGAATATAAGAATATAAAAGAAGTGCTGGTTTGTATATAAATAAGAAAGAAATATAATTAATAAATAATCAAAAATCAATAATGAAAAATATGTAAGAAAATTAATTTTAATGGATTTCATTTCATGAGTTTGTAGCTAAATCTGCAAAAGTAGTTAAATGCAGGAAAAGAAGATTTATGTTTATTATTATGTTCATTATAGAATAAATAAAAATTTTCTGTTCAATGCAAAGGTGAATTAAACTAATTACTGCAAATAAACCATTCTGTTCTTCTGTTCGCCTAAATCGAACCTGGCCCAGTGGTAAGTACAAATTTTTTTCTCTTGTAGTTGGTAACAAGATGGAGTCCAAAAAAATGAGAACGAAAACAGTGAATAAAATTAAGACTAATTATTATTTTGAAAATCAAAGTAATAGTACAATCTAAATCTTTGTTTGGTACATTCATAAGACTTTGTTTAGTCTTGACGTGCCTCACAGCTGAAACATCACTCATTTCACATATTCTTACACATTACAATGTACCCTGGGCTGACCATTGTCCTCTTGTCTGTTGATTATACAGGATGGCCCATAAGTCAGTTGGAAAACTTGCAAATAGCACTTTTATTGTAGAGGTGCAGCAGGGATACAGATACAGATAGTTAATAGCATAGTTCTCATGACCTACAAGAAATGCTCAAAGTGGCCTCCATCCTTTTCTCTGCAAATTTGACATCTTCGAAGCACTGAAGCACAAATTATATCCGAAATATTCAGGGACTGCAGGTGTCCAAATTCAGATTGAATGCCTTCCTTCAGTTGTTCCACATCACGAATCTTCATGGAGTACACTGCTTTTTTTAGTATACTCCAGACCGAGAAGTCCATCAGGGTAAGATCATGAGAATGTGGAGGCCATTCAACATGACCCCGTCTGCCTATCCATTCATCGAACATTGCATTCAAAAAGTCTCTCACAATCAGTCCATAGTGAGGGGGTGCCCCATCTTGTTGCCATATTAACTTTTCTCGAATTGGCTGCAGGTGTTCAAAAAGTGGACTGTTTTCTAGTTCCATCAACACTTCGTGAAGCATTTGTAAGTAACTTTCAGCATTCACTGTACCATTAAAAAAGTAGGGTCTGATGATCTCACCGGCAAAGATCCCTGCCCAAACAGTAACCCCCGGAGCATTTAACTCTGTCTCTATCACCACATGTGGATTCGCAGTATCCCAGTAAACACAGTTGTGCCTATTCACTGTACCATTCAGCTTAAAAGTAGCCTCGTCACTCCAAAGAATGGTTTTGTAAAATTGTGGATCGGCTTCTTGTCGTATTGCGTACCATTTGCAGAATTCTGTATGCCTATCAGGATCATTTTCATTTAGGCCTTGGAGTAAAGTGGGCTTATATGGTCTCAACTTCAACGTTTTCTGCATCCTTTGCTGGCTTGTTCGAGGTTCATTCCATATTCATTAGACGCTTTTCGTGTTGATATCTTTGGTGACTGCACAAAACATTGCGCAATGATATTTAAATTCTCTTCTGTTGTAACTGTTTTTGGCCTACCTGATCAAGGAAGTTCCGCTACAATTCCAGTCTGTTCAAATCTCGCATTCAGTTTACAAATACCTTCTCTAGATGGAGGTGCGATGTTTGGAAAACGTTCCAAAAATAACTCAACAACATCACTGTAATTATGGTCCTGTTTCCACCACATCTGCAGTACAAAAACACGCTGCTCTGTAGATAGTTTTCTATTCATTGTCTCGCAAACAACACAAACAACAAACAAGTGCTAACAACAGCATACACATCAACATCAACCTAACCTCGTAACCTCAAATCTCAACTGAATTATGGGAACTACTGCTCTAGTCAAGACAAGTAACTACTATGCTAGTCAATCGAGCGTCTATATACTGCTAGTGCCAACTGACTTATGGGCCATCCGGTACATGCATTATTGTAATTTAAAAATAATTTTTAGATGAACCTATTTTCTACACCATCATAGTGTTCACGTTTAGCCAATATATTGAGGAATAATATACATTTTTGAAATTAAAAAATCAAAATAGGTGTTTCTGAGATTGTTAAAAATACAGTTTTGAAATACGGTCAGAAAATCTTGTAAGTGTGTTATTCAGTTTAGCACAGAATAGTAGTGTTACACACTTTTATTTTTACATTAACAGGCTAGCTGTGGGCCACGCGAATATAATTTTCTTTTCTTCTCCTGCCAGACGGCCCTCATTCGCTCACTATGCACTACCTTCCTTTCCACTGTCCACCCATTTCTCGTCTTCTTCTCACCGCAGAGAACCTCAAGACTTTGAATTTTGTTACACACTCTTACAAGAATTTGAAGAAGTTACACACTTCTTTATTAATTAAATAAACTTTTTTTATTATTCAGAAACTGTATAATTTGATTGTTCTTAAATAAAAAACATGTTTTTTTTTTATAATACTGTAAGTAATTGGCATAAAACTCCTCTCAGTGGCATGACTGAAACTCATTTTCATCTTTAATTAGGTGTACAGTTATTTAATTATGACATAACTGCATAGGCTTAAGGTTAGACAAGTCCCATTTCTCAATACAATTAGAGTAATATACTATATTAGCATATAGTAGGCACAGTCTTATTGGACAAGTACTGTTTCCGAATATAGTATTATAATTTTTCCATTAAGAGGCCCATTAAGTTTTTGTGTATAAAAATTAACAAAAGAAGTGCTATATAATATGTTCACTCATTCACAATAAACTGCATATCTCTTATCTCTAACCTTTGTACATGTTTCACAATGCTTGTGAACAGTACTACATTCTCAAGTAAACTAAATACACATAATGAGCTCAGCCTATAATTGCATACAAATCATATCCTTACAATGTCACACCTTTTATGGAATGTCAGTACTTATTCCAAAAGCTACACAAATATCTCTTTCTTTTTTATAATTAATCAGTATACAAAATGTGGTCTTCCTTCAAGTCAGTCATCTATCTGTTCCCAGTATAAACATAAACAAACATCTATCTCTTATCTAGTAGATCACTGACCTCCAAACTCTGCCTAATTTTATTAACCAATGTGCATTAATTAATTAATATTTATTAATCATTTCAACATATTTTATGTTACACTGTTTCCTGATTCTCAGACTTCATTTTTATCAAATTGGTCATCATCTAGTGCTCGGTTCTGTTCAGTAGCGTAACTCGGTTCTACAGTCTTTCAAAATATACAGTCAGTCTTGTCCATTGTAAATTCATTTAGCCTTTAATTATTTTATACTCAAAGCCATTGAACAAACCAACAGCCTTCCTCTCTCCAAATGACTACAGCATGTACAAGCATTCTGATACTTTACTTAAGGCATGATATGTTACAAATTTTATCACAGTTATTTTCATATTATTACCTGTCAAAAGATCATTAAAATTGACAGTTTCTACTATTTATTTTCACAAGTCTATATTTCATGTTACACAGGTTTAGGATGCGAGAATGTAATGTGTTGGTTTCAACAGCAGTACTTGAAGAAGGAATAGATCTGCCTAAGTGTAACCTGATTGTACGATATGATACTCCAACTCATTATCGATCATATGCTCAGTCTAAAGGTAGAGCTCGTGCTCAGGACTCACATTTTGTACTTATGGTGGAGGATAACCGATGTAACAGTTTCTTAGAGGACCTGTCTCAGTTCATGGAAATAGAAAGAGTATGATTAAAACAAATTTGTGTACATAAGTAAGATTTTTTAAACTCCAGATTGATATAAGTTAATTATGAAATTTTTGTTAGTTCTGTTGTCTTTTAAACAGACTATATTGATAAAGGTAAATGAAAAAACTGTTACAACATTGTATAGCTCAATACAGGGTTTTAATCAAGTAAAGTGCACTATATAGTTTATTCTACAATTCCCAGAATTTCTTCCTTTTTGTGGCATGCGGGGGGGGGGGGGGGGTATGTCCAATAAAGCTTTGAGCATCAATTAATCATATCCCATGCTACTTGATAGTTCACTGTAATTCACACCATGAAGTCTATATTTCCAAATACTGGTACATATACAACTATAGATTTGCAGCATTTTACCCAATTTCTTGCTTGATCAGCATGTTCACACCACTTGCACATATTCTGAAAAAAAGCTAAAAACATTTTTTATCAGCTTACCAAATTCATATTTCATACTATAAATTATATATTGTTGTGTTATTACTTTGACTCTTTTCCATCAACTTTAACTTTCTACCACCTCAGACTGATTAGTGCTGTTATTCTATTATTAAATTAAGTAACAAAAATAAATATTTTGTGGGATTTTAATTTATAAATTGTATATTATAATAAACATAGCTATTGTTAACTCAAAAAATAATGTTATTTTGTATACACAAACAGAAAACAAGTCACAGCTTGTAGGCCATTGTAATGGAACCATTACTGTCAGTCAGTTACGTTATGAAGTGGAGTACCTTCTTGCTTATTTTTGTTGCATTTGCATGCAGAATTTTACCATTTTTGAAAATTGCTGTTTGTTGTAAAACAGTGGTTTTCTCAACATCTTGACAGTTATCAGGTAGTTATCAAATGTCAAGTAGACTATGCTCTTTCTGCCTCCCATGTGCATCAGTCTGATCTGGGTGCTGTGTATTTTTACTTTTTTCTGTAATTGGAAACACCAATACCAATGATATTGCGGACTTAATCTGGCCTACAAAATTCCAAGCAGATGACAACTGTGTGTGTGTCTGTCTAAAGGCGTACACCTGAAATATATCAGTAATGTAAAAGTAAAGAACAGTTTTGTTGAGACTGGAAAATAAACATACTTTATCTTTACAGTTGTATTTTTTACAAGCAAGTCTATTAAATTTACTTACAGATGGAATGTGCTTTTTTGAGTCGGTTTTTATTATCTTCTGTTAATAAACCAACAAAAGAATTTAAAATGTATGTAACTAAGTTAATTATTTAAGATTGATTAGGGCAAACAATAATGTTGTAGTAGGTACTTTTTAGTGTGAAGTACATAATTTGTATTGGTGGCATATTGGTGTTTTTACTTCCATGTTCCGTAAGGAAATGGAAGTAATGTGATGGCAAAAAAAATCATGTTCGAGATTATTGCAGATTCTGATTGTACTACCCTCAAAACATGAAAAAGTCATTTTTCGAAAAGTGTCTGTCTGTGTGTCTATAGATTTTTTTTCTATGGCAAACAATAACAGCCGCAAATACAAACAGAATCAAATAATTTTCTGCATACAGCCCTGATTTGTAGAGTACTCAAGACCTATTGTTTTTGGTGAAGATCGGTTAAGAGAAAGGGGTAGTTTACCTGCAACGGTTTTTTTAAAATCGAGGGTAATTATTTTCTATGGCAAACGATAACAGCTGCAAATTCAAACAGAATCAAATAATGTTTTGCATACAGTCCTAAAGTGTAGAGTTCTCAAGACCTATTGTTTTTGGTGAAGATCGGTTAAGGGAAAGGGGTAGTTTACCAGCCACATTTTATGTTTAAAAAAACTCATTGTCATTATCAAATTTACTATTATATTTGGTCGAGGTTGGGGTTGACTGAATGTTAAAGTTTTTACTTTTCCCAATTTTCCAAGAAATTTATTTCTAACAATGATGTAAAGGATATTTACAACAAAACATGACCAAGGCTTTTTTTTTTGTTATTTTCTTGTTCATTTGCTCGTTATTCTCGATGGTTTTACTTAATTCTTCCTCTTAACAAGAGTAATTGTTTCTATGACGAACGATAACTGCCGCACATTCAAACAGAATCAAATAATGTTTTGCATGCATCCTTGAATTGTAGAGGACTCGAGACCTATTGTTTTTGGTGAAGATCGGTTAAGGGAAAGGGGTAGTTTACCTGCAACATTTTTTTTAAATCAAGGGTAATTTTTTTCTATGGCAAACGATAACAGCCGCAAATTCAAACAGAATCAAATACTTTTTTGCATACAGCCCTGAGTTGTAGATTTCTCAAGACCTATTGTTTTTGGTGAAGATCGGTTATGGTGAAAGGGTAGTTTACCTGAAACATTTTTTGTTGTAACAAGAGTAAAGTACTTAATTTTGATAAATAAAGTATCCTGATAAGAAGATCTTAATAATCCACTGTAGAAACTTAGATGAAATATCTATAAATGAAGAGGCTAGTTGAACGAGATGGGGGTAATTTTCTATAAATGAAAATTATAGTTGAAGGGGGAGGTGATAATTTTTTATATATGTACTACGTTATCGGCAACAAAGTAGTAGTTTGTTGTTGAAATTCCTTCCCGGCCTGTTTGGCCGTAGTCCAATGTTTCCTGCAAAACCAGACGTTTCGGCAGTGCCGTCGACTGCCATCATCAGTGAAAATCGAGTGCGATAACATGTGGTGGTATACGTTAGTGACCACAGTACTGTGGTTAAGGCTGAAGCAATAAGTGGAAAGAAGTAGTTTCTATGGAAACATTTCATTTCGTAAATGATTTTAAATGTAAATCTTAGAACATGGAAGTCATGTATGGTTCTCCATACCGATATTTTACATCAGTTAAAGAATTTATACATTTTATTATAAACATTTATTTCTACTTTTTCATGCAACCCAATGATTAAAACTTATGTTATTTAAAATTCATTTTTAGATGCTCTTATCAAGATGTACCAGCCAGGAACCTCCAGAATCTGAAGAATTGGAAGCTGATTTGTATACAGATTGTATAGAACCATACAGACCAGTTGATGATGGACAGACTTGTGTTACCATGGCAACAGCTGTAGCATTAGTGAACAGGTGAAATTCAGTGAACAGGTGTAATCAGTAATATTCTGATTACTGAGCGATATATGAATATTTCATAATAAGAATTATAAGAATATGTAAAATTTTTCAGTTTTCTTTACTAATAATGAATACACTTATTGAAATTCTGTTGACACTTTAATAACTAATTTATTTTCTTATAATTATTTGATTTCTAACCTAATACAGACCTGATTAAACTTAAAATGTTTTTCTATACAGTTGGAAAATTATGCATGAACTATGCAGTTATGATAACGTTCAAACATCTGGGTATTCACAGCTGTACAGCATATTCTTCATATCCCCCACTGATTTTCTTTCCTTATCCTCTTGACACCTTCCCTCTTCCTTATGTCTGATCACACAGTACAGTATCTTCTGGCATCTACTTTTTTCAGTAGCAGGTTCATTCTTTGGAAAAGTCAGACAAGTGTTTGATTGGCGTTATTTGATGTTGATGGATCCAGTCTTTTCATTCTGTGTTTTACATCCAAGAGTAGTCATTTTCCAAGGCATATTCTTTCATATAGTTAGATGTTTCCTCTTTCCGGTTACTTGTTTGTGAGTGATGTATTGTTAACTATTGTTGTGATAAAGACTCAGAAAAACAATTTCTTCCACCATCGCATTATTATTATTATTTTGACAGAAATAATAACAACTGTGAAGCTGATCATTTCAGTTCGGTTCACTGCATTTTGTTTAGATATTAATTTAAAATCATACCTTTTCAAAATTTTCTAGAAAGTTATCTGATTATAGTACTTTGTATGATTCTATGAATTATCGTGATTTCTTCATATTTTTGTCAGGCTCGAGTCAGGCTTTAAAGCATAAAGACATTTTTACTGATTCTAAAGGGATTCACTGTGATCAAGAGATAAACATATTTTCATATGATCCTAAACACGGTCTTAATGTAGGATAATGTGTTTGATTTTATTTTAGTGTTGCATTTTGATTTGTATAAATTCTTCATATCCACACTGGAATTTGTGCATGAAAACTGTGGGTGGTAAATTTTTTGTGGGAAAAAATGCTTGTGGTTGCTTTGAGATTTGTTGATAGAACATAACTAATCCATTACTGGCTGCCCCTGTATAGATAAAGTCTCTTTTTTGTTCTACAAACCATTTGATTTTCTTCAGTTTCTTTTTGAATACTTGTGGTAGGCACTTCTTATATTTTATAACTGTACTCACTCCCAATGTTTGTTTACTGCATAGAAAACTTAATGGGCTGTGATTATAAATACAGTGTCTTTTCTAAACTAGTTAGCACAGAGTCACTCAAATGAAGATTGAATACTATTATTTAGTGGACTACAGCTGATCCACTCTATGCTGTTAGTTTTAGAATATAATTGTTTGTAGAGTGACATAGTATACATAATTTCAGTTTATTTGCTCATACTTGGTCACTTTATTTTTTATATATACTCTAGATACTCAGGCTATCCAAAGTGGACATAGGGATTAAACTACAGAAATGTAATTTATGGTGGTGTAGTTTAAATACAAAAAAGAAAATATAGTGTGAGCACTCCTTACAGTTTATAATACAAAAATCAAAATAAGATATACTGTTATGATGTGGATCGTACCCTGGTCATTCCATTTGTATGTATTTAGAGTTGTCATGTGCAATCAGTTTAAGTAATATAAATGTAAACTTTCATCTCATTAATTTTTTAGCAAAACTAGTACCATAAAAATGTTCTATGTTCCAGCAGTCGCAGATTGTGGTATGTTCTATTGATCTATTAAATTATGAGTAATAATGGAAAATAATGGGACAATTTCAGCAACATTGAATTTGCATTTAGTAATTTTTTTTTTTCAGGAATTTTGACAGCTGAACAATTTGCTTAGTTTTTATATTATACAGTTGCTGCCTAAAAAATAAAGAAAGAAAGGCAGTCAGGCTGTATAAGTTTGGTTTGTTAATATTTCAACAATACTACAGCAGTATTTCTTTTCAGGGACAGAAAAATCTTTAGCAGAAATGAAAGAAAGAAAACAGTCAAACTATACAATATTGGTTTGTTGTACAGTTGAAGCCGAATCTCTTTCAAACACAGGAAGAGTTAGCTGGGTGTCATTATCTGTCCAGTCAGCAGGCCTAATAATGATATGTGTATATACTCCTTCCTTTATTAAAAAAAAATCTCTAGTGTTAGAATGATGAAAAAGGGGTGCTATGAGAAATAGTGATGAAGGCAGAGATACAGTGAGAGGGGGAGGAATATAGTTTTATTTTTATTCAGATGGAAGTATAACCTTACTTTACTCATTAACACATGAGAATAATTTGAAAGAAATGCCCATTGAAAATTTGTAATGCACTTAATTAAGTTATCTGCTTTGAGAACAAAAAGGCAATGGATAATACTGTATATAGGGTATAACGTAAAAGCCGTCTTACTATACATATTGACATATTGTTATGACGTCTAATTGATCGTCGTATGGTACAGTGGAAAACAAAATACAAGACACCAATGAAGTCACTAAAAACCAGCTTTAATTATCACAATTAAACAGTTTGTTATCAACAAGTTATTCAAAAGATTATACTCGTACAATAATTCAAGTTAGTCTGTCCACACAAATAATAATGTCAAGTATCAAGAATTCTGCACTATAATCACTTTTCACTAATATCCCACTTGAGACGCACTGTGCAAATCAGCCGGCATAAAACTGAAAACTGAGTAATCACCGACATAAGACTGACTCTAAGCGGCAGTTGTTGTTTAAATAGATAGCACAAGTGTTCCAGAATAATTCATAGTACGCGTCAACACTATTCGAAAATACTAGAACGTAATTGATTTCGGCCTTGAACACAGTGCACCGACCGGTATGGTCTGGAATAGCCTCGTTGAAAGACGGTAAGAGTCACGTACGCACACGTTTTGTACTTACAGAACATTACAGCTGGCTCTGCTGGGATAGCCGAGATACATGTAGAACGTTCTGTAATGGCGTAACAATATTATGTATCTATGCATCTGTATTACAAAAATGTTCCTATAAACATAAGTCTGGAAATGTCTTGTTTTCTATCAGGCCACCATTTTTGTTTTTATAAGGAAAATTTATATCTCAAACAGGGTTTGAAATATCTTAATGACATTTGCTTCACCTGTTTACTTTAGGATTCTTTAATACTATATTGGCTCGAATATGAGACGGCCTCACAAGTATAATGACCCTAGACTATTGAAGGTGTTTTAGAGGAAAAAGACCTTACATTGTAACTTTACGAGTATGTACCCGTTTAGCCTTGCGTTGGGATCGCCTTTTTGTAACTAGACGAGATCCTCTCTCGTTAAACTTTGATTATTTAGTATTTGTTTTAAAATCTTGAAAGTTGTAATCGACTGGTTAATATTTGTTTTAGATAAAAAAATAAAAAAAACCTATTTAAGTTCGGTTTAAATGAACTCGTGGTTTATTCCTCGATGTTCTCTCTTCGAGAAGACGAATTGGTGTAGGTGACTTCTCGCTGAAATTAGAAGTTATTTGTTAGACATGTACTTACTTGAAGTGACGTTTTAAAAGCAATGGAGATTTACAATGATGGTTAACACGTTTAAAATTATTTAAACCAACTCGCTGCCACCACCAGTGCTGCCAACCGTGGTTGCTGTCCACCTAAACTGTAACGTCTTAGTCCATAGAAATAATTTGTTGAACTCTTTGGTAGGTTAAAATTATGTTTATTTCTCCAAAATTATTTATGAAATTGTATTAAATCACAATAGTGTTGTTAATCATTCTTTTTTTTAAGTTATATGTTATTAGTAGACTCTTAAAATTCTTATTTCTCAGGGTTTGCTATTCTGATTCTAGTATTCACCACATGGGACATTAATGTTTTGGTTAAGTTATTTTATAAACAATGTAGGTTCTTTGAAACTGCAAGATACAAAAAACATGAAGAATTATACTACTATAATTGTTTAGTAGTAGGAGAGTGATTACATTATTGAAAACTTCTTAATTAATAACATGAAAATTCAAACATGTGACTTTTGTCGACATTTGAGGTTAAAGCTGGTTTAATTGTATAAGAACCAGTTCATTTTAAATTACTAACAACTCTTTAACAATATTAAAAATACCCATAATACACGGTTATAAATTCATTCAGTGAAATATTAATTATCTGCTTCATCAGATTGGATAACAAACAAAAACAGGTATTTGGATATTCCCAGTTAACATGGTTAGACATTATTAAATATTTTGGACAATTATAAAATTAAAACAATACAACATAATTAGTATACTGTAGTTCAAAGTTTCTGAAAGTTCATCCTTAATCAACTGATACACCCTATCTCGGAATGTTTCTCAGGTTAACTATAAAAATCATGTTCGACTATAGTTGTTAAATAATATTCTTTTTGACTTACCTTTTTATTTTCGTTAACATTTTTACACTTTGTTTACTATGTTTACTCTGGCCAATCAGCCGCCATGTTGTGTTGTTGCCAACATAATATATTTTACTTACGGGTTTCAGGATTCTATAAACTAGCGTAGAACACAATGGTTGTAGAGAAATAATACACTTCGATTGCATTAGGTAAAACTTGTGTTTATAATTATCTGAAATTCTATATTTTAATAACAAAAACAAAATGGAGTCTTTCTCCTTGTCATCCAAAATACAATATGGCGGCGAGATATTTCCGCTTCATCAGCCTTTATGCATGATACATTTACACAATATATATTTTAACTCCAAATTACTCTGGTTACATATTTAATAATTCAAGTTGTTAAGTTATGTGAATCACGTAACATAAACCAATGCTTTGTGATTCATAAAGGTACCGGTACACACTCACTCATACCCCCACACATACTATTAAAAATGGTACATTTCCTGTATTAATTGAGCTCAAACATTAAAAAAGGTTGATGGTTTAAATTGTGTGAAATGTCTACTTTCCTGCTTTGCTGTAGTGAAGATCGAGTCAGGCGTCACTCATGTTCACGCTGTTATTCTGCCGAACTATTAGATTTTGCTCTTTGTAACTGCACTCACTGTCTCTAATTTACATGTTATACTTTTGATCTCAAAACAATTTTAACTTCACATTTTTGTTACATCGCTGTTGTTACTTTAAAGGCTTGCTGGCCAGCAATTTGGGTAACGTGCAGTTTGCACGAAAGATCTTAGTCGACTGAGAACGACAATATGGCACTCATTTCTGAGGTGGAAAGGGTTGTCGCGTCATCAATTCTATTGTTCTCGGTGATGACGTCTTTGTTTTTTAGGGTGCAGCAATTACGTATGACATTTTTTAGATGACGTTTACATAGGATCGGTCGGTTGTTTTGTCCAAATCGCTGTTGTTTCTCACGTACGCCACTGACCTTGACGCAAACCCTGCATTGTTTACTACGCCGTTTCACACTTTTAGAAAACTTTACCCTCGCACATACTATTATTTAATTTACAATAAAATTTATACCTGTTATTTACCCAAAATCCCTATAGGGACCTATTTGTACCGTTACATAGTTAATTCTTTTTTCTTTCTTTTTTTAAAATAGCTTAATAGCTCTCGCTACACTCATGGCATTTCTGTTGTCCATATGACAGTGTCTCTTCCATTATAATTACAGTAGAACCTCGTTAACCCAGATCAGCTGGGGCCGGGGCTGATCCGAGTTAACGAAAATCCGGGTTATCCAGAGAATGAGGGAAAAACGATAAAAAAGAACATGTACTTACCAAAAATATTTGTAATGGAGTTTAAAAATTATTATCGGCACACTTTCACCTAAAAACACATAATATGTATTTACACTGTACACAATATAGGTACAAACTAGTCGGTAGTAAAAAAGGCAGTGAGCTTTTGCTGCCTCAGTTTTGTGTATCGCTTACGAGCAGCGCGATCTCGCATCCGCTTTAGCATTAGAAGCTCGTTTGGCGATGTTTTGGCTTGACTCTCGAAATAAACCATCAATTTATCTATGTTTGCTACTGCTTCTGTGTGGGTCATAACCACAGCTGGTTCATCAACACTGTCTGAATCCTCTTCATTTTCATTTTCTGTAACACTGCATGATGCAATAATTTCTTCCTCTGTGATCGCTTTATAACCTCCGTCATTGTCAATTTGCAACCAATTGTCAATGTCTTCTTCATCAACATCCGAACAGCCATCGATATTTTTAAAAATGGCTATAAAATCTTCTTCCACACTTGTTTTTTCTTCTTCTTCAATTGTATTGTTTTCTGGCAAGTCACACACACCAAGCCACAACTTTTTCCATGCCTTTATCAATGTTTCTCTTCCAACCTGGTCCCAAGCTTCCGCAATCATATAAATAACAGTCTTTACGTTAAAAGATTTCAGCACCTCTACCGCACCATGCTCTCCTTCGTCCTCTACCAGTTGACTTAGCATTTGCCTTTTGTACACTTTTTTTATTTTTTCTAGAACTCCTTGGTCCATCGGTTGAACGAGAGAAGTTACTTTAGGTAGTAAAAACTTCACTGAAATGTCATCTTTGACTAGTTCATTGACAGGTGGATGCGAAGGCGCATTGTCAATCAGCAAAACCGCCTTGTTGGGAAGGCCACAGTTCTTCAAATATTTTTTACTGACGGCACAAAATTCTCGAAAAACCATTGTTTGAAAATGTCATTAACCATCCAAGCACTTTTTTGTGAGCTGTAAACGACAGGCAATGAGCCTCGTTTCACATTTTTCAGGGGGGTTTTTAGACTTCCCTATTATAAGGAGAGGAATTTTGTGCTTTCCTGACGCATTACTGCAAGCCATTATGGTGAGGCGGTCTTTCTCTTTTTTATACCCTTTCGCTGAATCTCCTAATTTTGAGGCTAGCGTTTTACTCGGCAACATCTGGTAAAATAAACTGGATTCATCGGCATTGTGAACTTGATCTGCAGTCAGTTCTCCATTTTTAATAAAGTCTTCAAACTCTTTTTTAAATTTTTCTGCCGCTTCAACATCACCTGACAAGCTTTCTCCAGTGATTGTAAGTTGACGCACTCCATGCCGTTTTTTCCATCTGTCCAACCACCCCTGGCTAGCTGTAAAACTCGGGTCTCCATGGGGCAACTGTTTGTTCAAACTCAATGCTTTCTGTTGGATGATGGGTCCAGAAATCGGCAAACCACGTTCTCTTTCACAAAACCAGACAAACAATGCTTCATCCAGAGTTTCTAGTTTAGCAGTTTTTGCTTTACACCGATTATCCAAACTGTCCTTAGAAATCATTTTGAAACAAAAGTCTTCAATGCGTTTTCTGTTCTTTTTCCAGTCAGATACGGTCGATGTTCCTACTCCAAACTCAGCAGCAATGTTCTTTAACGATTCTCCCTTATCAATTCTTGTCAATGCTTCCATCCTTTTTTTCATAGTCACAACAATGTTTTTACGTTTCGTCGCCATCGCGAACAACGCGCTAACAAAACAGCACAACGATACTGTACTTCGACAGTGACACTAGGTCAACACGCGAACACTACCGAGATTGCAGCGCAACTGAGGAATGTTGTTTCTAGGTCAATGTCAAGTGCGAGGTGTGGGGAGGGGAAGGAGAGGGTTGAGTCACCAGTTTGCTGCGTAGCAACAGGAGGTGGGGTGAGTGCAATGAACTTGCCCGCTGGAGGCGTGGGGAGGGAAAGGAGAGGGTTGGCAGGTGGGGTGAGTGCAATGAACTCGCCCGCTGGCAAGTGAATTCGAGTAATGTACCTACTGAGAATAGCGATTTATCGTCTGTAAAACAAGTCTTCATTTACTACGCTAAACAACTTAATTTTTTGTTTCCAACACTGGTCCGGGTTATCCGGACGTCCGGTTTAACGAGGTTCTACTGTACTGTTATTTATTAAAACAGTTGGTCATTTATATAAGTAAAGTCATTTGTCTCTTTTATATTTTTTCTCAATAATAATTATTAGAATTATTAAATTAAATAAGGTTCCAAGCCTTGTAGGGTTCAACTGACATAATGTTATTAATTGTGTTCGATAATCTTGTTATCGAAAAAAGGTCATAATTATTCTAAGTAATTGATACGTGTCACTATACTTGCGTTCATTGCCTTTTTCTGGATTGGCACTATTAATTTTTTTTATTAATAATTAATAGTGATTACACTGCCTATGCGCACATACTCCGTATAAGTTCACTGAAGTTAAAATAATACAACTCTTTGTTTACATTTGGGTTAACCTCAATTTCACTTTTTGAGGTTACAATGACTCTAGTCAGCTGTATGATATTAATCTTTCATTGTTGAGTACCGCGAACGGCGTGGCTTCCTCGTCATTGTCTGGTGATGAACTGTCCATCTCATCGATGTCAGAACCTGGCTTCTAATACTTGATGATGATCGCTGATTGGTCAGTTTTCGTAATTTCCGTACTTCTTCGGTATGTTTCGGCAAAAGAGATGCGTTCAAGGCGTCCTTTTGTGGGTTTTGAGATTATGAAAAATTGGTTTACCTAATGACGCCCAAGGGCTTGTAATTTATTAATTCTATATAATTAAAACTGTTCCCGTATCTGTACTCTAATTCACTTTTCATTACCACCATTGCTTCTGTCTTTTTTATATGAGTAATTTGGTTCCCCACACTCTATGTGTCTGATTATTATTAACAGAATAAACTTATTAACAATTTTTGTTATCTATGTACATATAATACTTTTTATTTTATTTTGTTTATTTTATTTTATTTCAATAAACATTTATGGTTACTATCTGTTTATCGAATACTACCCCTTTGTAACAGTACAGAATTAACCGTACCAGAATAATGGTATGTAGGGGTATTTTTATTGTAAATCTTATTAAAATCATAAAGTTTAGCCAGGGCAAAGTCAGTTTGACACAAGTCCCAGTAGCTACGCAAATTCACCAGAGGGGAGCCGATCCAAGGTCAGCGGAGTACGAGCGACGTTAACCATCAGCAATGGCGATTTTAGGCGCTACAAATTGACAATACTGACTTTCTATTGGTCCACTGTAACAAATCGTCACCAGAACACAATGACGATATAAAATCATTACGTATTAAACCGGGCGTTGGCGAAAAGAACAATGCATATGACGTCAGACACAACCAATTTGCATAATAATTGTGTCTGCTTCCGCCCAGTTCAGCAACAGCAGTTACCCGAGCACATATGCTCGCCACAGTGCAGTGGGCAAAATGTTGCCAAATATGTAATATTTACTTAATAACATGAAATAGTTATCACCAAAATTTAACAGTAACTACAATTAGAATCAGTGAATAATTTAAAATGAATTTCAAATAGAGTCAGTGGACAAAACAGCACGAAATTCGGCCGACCACCTACCGATCGCCATGGACACCAAATGAGGAGTCTACACCACATCAATTACAGGAAAGCCCCTACTCAAATTATTTTCTAAATTCAGAATTTTATTTAATGAGCTCAAATCAGATATTTAACAAACATGTGTAAATTTTCAGTAAGAGAGAGAGAGAGAGAGAGAGTGAGAGAGTGTGTTCTGTTGATCAACTTAAATATAACCTGAGGCGTTGGTTTGTGAAGTATATAAATCGTTAGTGTCATTAAAATATAAAGAGGACCAGAATGTTTAAAATGATAGTAGTAACAAAACTGAAAGAAATAATTTCAATCAAATAAGAAAGTACATGTACGTAACCTTGAACAGAGGTCAAATGCGGAATGACATCGCCGCCATTTTGAAATTCAAAAGTTATTAATGAGTATCCGTGTATCAATCTACAACAATTAACTAAATAAAATCAAGTTCGTTAGCCTAATGTTGTGTACCTCATTATTTCAGTACCCAACAACCTCTGCCTCTGTCTGCTTAACGAAATTCTGGACCCAAAGCCTAATGCATGTAAATGAGCTGAGCACGTGTTATTCCGGTTATAAGATTTATTATGCAAATTACATACAATTTGAATGTCATACCTGTATTATTATTTATTATGAATGTTAGTAAAAGAAGTGAAAAGTAACAGATGGCAGCCCGAACTTGAACTTTATATATAAATAAAAATATATAAATAAGCAGAAAAGCAGAGGTAGACGGGTAGTGAAATATACGAAAAAATAGAGGTTACCTGTATAGGTTATGCATGGTACGAGTAGAGTATAACACAACAACTAAAATAAATTTATTATTGTTAACATAATAATATAAAAAAAAAAAAGAAATGGCAAACAGTAACGAGACGAGTAGAACAGAATCAGAAATGATGGGTGATAGTATTCATTCAACACCAGCCCCAACAAAAAGAGTTGAGGAAAATGACATAATAAGAATGATGAAACTGCTTTTCAATGAGCAGAGCATCAAATTTGATACCAAATTAGATAATTTTAATGAGAAACTAAACCAATTTGATGTACAATTTAGAGAGATCAAAAAAGAAATTAAAAACAGAGCTGCAATTTGGACAAAAGATTAAGTGAAACAGGTACAAAGTTAGAAAAAATAGAATTAGAAAAGAAGAAATTAGAATTAAACAAATTTGAATTGAACAAAGACAAGGTAAGTGGGGTAGAAAATTATGATAATATAAATAAAAGTATGATATTGGAAAATGATTGTGTAAACAGGTGTAGTAATAATGAAATTTTATGGGGAATAGTATATAATAATAAGGGAATGATAGTGTGTTTTGAAGGTTTAAAGAGTGGGTGTAAAGAGAGATATATTGAGAGAGAGAAGTGTTGTTGGGAAAGGTATTATTATGAGAGATGTTTTAAGAGAGAGAGATGGTATGATAGTGAGAGATATATTGAGAGAAACAGAGAAGTAGAAATTTTTAAGATATGTAGAGATTATGAAGAGTTTATGGAAAGGTTAGGTGTAGAGATGATTGATGAATATAACAAGTACTTACCTTATAATAAAACTGAAGTAGTAGGAGATAATGAGAAAGATAACTTTACAAAATACCTGGCTGTAACAGACTATACCAAAGGCGATATGACCGTACCCGATCATGAGTTATATGAGATTGTGGAAAATTATAGAAATTTGAATAGTATGTATATTGATTGTAATAATATAAGACATTCAATATTAAACCATGTATATAGTTTTAAGGTGCGATTGTTATTTGACGATGGAGGTTAGTTGTTCTTATTGTGTTTATGAACATTTAACACTTAATTGCCCGGGTAGGCGTATAGAGTACGCCAGCCACGCAAGTTTTGCTGTAAATGAAAACCTACCAATCATCGAGGCACGGCCCCCTTAGTACCCTCCTACCAACTCCCTCCGAGCACAATGATCCGTTTGAATTTCACCAGTCTGTTATCGCAAGCCGAAGTAGTGACGTCTTTTACTTGCCGGTCGGTTTGGCGTACTCCGTACGCCGCCCCTCCAACTATGTCGCGGAATGAAATTGTGCGGCCCGAAGATTTCGAACGTGTTTTACGTGAACTGTCGGATGGAGAGAAGGTGTTGACACTGACATTCAATCATCTGATATTGATGAACATGATATTATCGAACAGAGTGACCACAATAGTGATTCCGAAATAGATGGTGATCTTCCTCAACCACTTCCAAGGACTTCTGACGACGAGGTGAGTGATACCGATGACAACGATTTTTTTACTAAAACTATTTACAAAAAGAAGAAAGTAAGAGGAAGGGTCGTAAAGGAAATCAGTGAAATTTATAAATGGAAGAAGGGCCCTATAAAAAGTAAATTTTCGTGTACGCCTAGTAAAAATATTGTGAAACAAGTACTTCCGGCTTCCAAAGACTGTGCCGACATGAAAGACGAAATTTCCGCTTTCTTGAAGATTATAAACTTAGATATGATTGATTCTCTAGTGAAATACACTAACATGTACATAGAGCGTAACAGAACAATGGAGAACCCTAAGAAAATCTCAAAAAATAGTGCAAAGGACACAAGCAGATCAGAAATAATGGCTGTCATTGGGATTTTATTCTTATTAGGATACAAAAAAATGTCTAAAATACATCTTGACGAAGCATGGGCTCGGGATGGCACTGGCATTGAAATATTGCAAGGGGTGATGGGGCTGAAACGATTCAGATACCTTCTAGCTTCCATAAGATTCGATGACACATCCACAAGGCTTACTCGAAAAACAGCCGATAAATTAGCCGCAATACGGGAGTTTTACGACTCTTTCAATGACATCTGTGATAAATTTTATTCGCCTGGGGATCAACTGACGGTTGATGAAAAGTTAGAGCCATTTCGTGGCAGGTGCTCTTTCATTCAATACATTCCTAATAAGCCGGCCAAGTATGGCCTAAAAATATTTGCAGTTGTTGATTCGCGAACTTTTTATTGCTTGAAATTGGAAATGTACTGTGGCACTCACCCTCCTGGACCGTATGAAGCTTCGAATGCGAGCTTGGATATCGTCAATAGGCTGATTAGCCGCTATAAAGGTTCTAACAGAAACCTGACTACCGATAACTGGTACACTAGTTATCCTTTAGCCAAATCTCTCCTCGCCAGTGGTATTACCCTCGTGGGTACACTAAAAAAGAACAAAAAAGAAATCCCTTTTCAATTACAGCCAACGAAAACAAGAGAAGTTGGAACTTCAATTTTTTGTTTTCAAAAAGATGTCACGATGGTTTCTTACATGATCAAAAAAAATAAATGTGTAATTCTTCTCAGCATCGCGCACGACGATGATAAAATTGATTCAGAGACACAAAAACCAAAAATAATCATGGACTATAATAAGTTCAAAGGTGGAGTGGATGTAGTAGACCAACTCGGTGGCAACTACACCATAGCCCGTAAAACAAAGAGATGGACGATGGCAACTTTTTTTGCGCTTCAAAACGTGGCAGGCATAAATGCACAAATCCTTTTGAATTTCTCTGAACTCAGTGCTTCTCCTAAGTTTAGAAGAATATTTTTGAAAAAATAGCGATGTCTCTTATGAAGCCACACCTTCAAGATCGTGCAAACTTACGAAGCCTACCTGTGCATTCAAAAGCAATAATTCGTAGAGTGCTTTCTTCGGACGGAATAAACGAGGAGCAGGAAATACAACCACCCGCAAAAAAGGGAAACGGACGACGCACTTCATGCGGAAGAGCAAAAAACAACTACACTACGATTAGTTGCTCAAAATGTTCTGCTTTTACATGCAAAACTCATTTGGCGAAAACAGTTTATCTCTGCGGAACATGTGCCAATAAAAATGAACTGGATGACGAAGATTAATTGACAATAATTACTGAAAACGTTGTTTGTGCTTTTGTTTTTATTTTTGAAATGTTGTTTGAAACTTTTTGTAAGAAAAAAAATATATGTATGTAGGACAGCCATTTCCTCTTTCATATTTCGTTTCAATAAACGCATATAATTACCCGCATGTTTTTTTTTTTATTATTTCGCTTTTTCAATGTTATCACGTTCACTTCATTGTGCAAAAAAAAACATGTTCTCTTGGTAGTGTTCTGTTTGTTGCGGCTTATCTCAACGGCTTAGCTCATTTGTTTACAAACGATAATTACAATTTTGTTTATAACCAAGATAATTACATTGAAGGACAAAGAAATAATATTATGAAACGAAAAACGTTCTAGAGCAGAGAAAAATAAATTGTTTTATTTTCTGGAGCTGAATTACTTGGAATTGTTATCAAAATGACACATGGTGTGTCATTCACAGTCAACATGTTAAAAAATTACAAGCAGTTGATGATAATTTGGTGGGACAGACCAACAAATGGACTGGCGTACTCAGTACGCCGCCCGGGCAAAATTGTATCGCCAAACCGCCCGGGCAATTAAGGGTTAATTATGTGGACAGTGTTTTTCAGGATGGACTGTTTATGACTGAGTTTTGGTAAATGATTTAATGATTATGTGGATTGTATATTTTTGTGTATATTAATGTCAATGTATTTGTGTACTTTGCTGTTGTGTATTTTATGTATTTTTTATGTAAACATGTATTGTAGAATTTTAAATATTGAAGAATAATTAAGTTAATAATGATTTTGAAATGATATTATGAGATTCAGAGTCTAATGGTTAGTAGATGATTATATATTTGGCTATTGAGAAGTATTGTTGTTAGTAGGTAAGTGATGAATTTTCTAGTAGTATATTAAGTTGAAATGTTGTAAAAGAGTTTGGGTAATAGTGATAAATAAGGGCATTGGAGTTAGTTAAATAAAGTTAATGGGAGTTAGGGAGAATAAAGCGTTGAGATACAGAGAATATATAAAGAGGTGTTAGATATTTTAGGGACACAGTGGTTAGTGATTATATGTAGAGGTGAATAATGTGAATGGTAATTTTATAGTTGTTGTTGATGATATTTTGTAATAAGGATCCGGTGTTAAGGAGTGATCAACGAGCAACGTGGCAAGGGACCAGCGTGCAGCGTTGTGGCAGGTGGAGCAATTTTGGGTTAGAGTGTTTGCCGATATTGGTGGAGGGCAAAGGGTTCGGAATGGATATGGCCAGTTAAGTAACATACATCCTTATATAAAAGACAAAATGAGCGGTGCCAGAGGTTTTAAATGGGATTTGTGAAGGGGGTTATTATAGAGATATTGGTGTCATATTATATTAATGGTTAGAAGCGGTTGTTAGTAAAAAAGAGGTGAGTAAGGTTAGATTGACAATGCCAAAATAAGATATAGAGAATAGTGAATAATAGAGAGTCACCCAAACTAGTAAGGATAAAAGGGTTAGAAAAGGATAATTCATGGTAGAAAGGTAATGTAACAGAGGGATTGATGATAAATTTGAAATTTTTTGTATAGAATCTAAATGAATGTTAAATGTTAAAAGTTGAATAGAGAGTTGATAATAAAAAATGTTATGAAGTTCTGCTACAAGTTATGTAGATATGAATTAAGTAATGTGAATTGTTCAATGTTAGTGTTTAATGTTTTATGATGTACAGTGTTTTATTATGTTGATGGTACCATAGGTTAGGAGGCTACTGTAAAGGTAGTGATCATAATAATATCAAATTTTGTGTTAGAGTAACCAGTCTCTGGAAAAAATGATTCTGTTGAAAAAGGGTTAAAATTAAAGTAAAGAAATGAGTAAAGAAATTTAGATAGTTTGAAGTACTGCCATGATAGATAAATATACTGAAGTTATGTGAAGTAAATGAAAAAAAAAAAAAAATAATAGTTGTTTGAGAGTTAAAAATTGTTGTGTGTTTAGTATAAGAGTATAATTTCTTATGATGAGAGAAGCCATTTAACATTGACTGGAGTCAGAGAACTTGATAAAAATATATATAGGAGTGTTGAAAAGGAGAAGGATGATCTATTTTAAATCTTGTTATAATTTTGAGTTATTTGGTATTTTATAAATAAATAAAACCAACGCCTCAACTCACAAACCAATGCGTCTAAGAGGAAACATATCAGTTGCGGATATGTAGATGAATAAGGCCACTATTTTAAACTTTTGTATTGAATGTTTCAGAGTTTTATGGTGTTGTGACCGCGGTCCTGCGCTGGCCGGAGCGTCAGAACAGGAGCGTGCAGTGCCTCATGGCCTTATGGTGTAGGGATCTCTCAGGAGAAGTCCAGTAAGGTCAGACGGGTACGATCGACACTATGGGACCAAGGGTAAGTGATTGAGATTTTTTTTTAGTAACACTACAGGGGGTTGTGGCACATATCTGAACTGATCCTTTTAGAAAAGTATGAATGAGTCAATGAAAGTTTTTGTGTCTCGAAACCAAACCTTTCATTGAGGGGGTTTTGTAACGGTACAGAATTAACCGTACCAGAATAATGGTATGTAGGGGTATTTTTATTGTAAATCTTATTAAAATCATAAAGTTTAGCCAGGGCAAAGTCAGTTTGACACAAGTCCCAGTAGCTACGCAAATTCACCAGAGGGGAGCCGATCCAAGGTCAGCGGAGTACGAGCGAAGTTAACCATCAGCAATGGCGATTTTAGGCGCTACAAATTGACAATACTGACTTTCTATTGGTCCACTGTAACAAATCGTCACCAAAACACAATGACGATATAAAATCATTACGTATTAAACCGGGCGTTGGCGAAAAGAACAATGCATATGACGTCAGACACAACCAATTTGCATAATAATTGTGTCTGCTTCTGCCCAGTTCAGCAACAGCAGTTACCCGAGCACATACGCTCGCCACAGTGCAGTGGGCAAAATGTTGCCAAATATGTAATATTTACTTAATAACATGAAATAGTTATCACCAAAATTTAACAGTAACTACAATTAGAATCAGTGAATAATTTAAAATGAATTTCAAATAGAGTCAGTGGACAAAACAGCACGAAATTCGGCCGACCACCTACCGATCGCCATGGACACCAAATGAGGAGTCTACACCACATCAATTACAGGAAAGCCCCTACTCAAATTATTTTCTAAATTCAGAATTTTATTTAATGAGCTCAAATCAGATATTTAACAAACATGTGTAAATTTTCAGTAAGAGAGAGAGAGAGAGAGAGAGTGAGAGAGTGTGTTCTGTTGATCAACTTAAATATAACCTGAGGCGTTGGTTTGTGAAGTATATAAATCGTTAGTGTCATTAAAATATAAAGAGAACCAGAATGTTTAAAATGATAGTAGTAACAAAACTGAAAGAAATAATTTCAATCAAATAAGAAAGTACATGTACGTAACCTTGAACAGAGGTCAAATGCGGAATGACATCGCCGCCATTTTGAAATTCAAAAGTTATTAATGAGTATCCATGTATCAATCTTCAACAATTAACTAAATAAAATCAAGTTCGTTAGCCTAATGTTGTGTACCTCATTATTTCAGTACCCAACAACCTCTGCCTCTGTCTGCTTAACGAAATTCTGGACCCAAAGCCTAATGCATGTAAATGAGCTGAGCACGTGTTATTCCGGTTATAAGATTTATTATGCAAATTACATACAATTTGAATGTCATACCTATATTATTATTTATTATGTATGTTAGTAGAGAAAAAGAGGTGAAAAGTAACACCTTTTCATTAAGTTATAGTGTGATAATTTGCTAAAATCGTCTTTGGTAGATTAGGCCTACCTCAGTATTATTTACTATATCTTAATACCTTACTTCTAGTAATATTTCGTACATTTAATATACTATTATTTTTCACAGTTGTCCTCTATGACTTCTTATAACTATTATACTGTTGTATCTGATATGATTAGCTAATTATTGATAGTAATTATCATAACTATCTTGTCTAGGCACCTTGGTCTATGACACTACCAATTATTTTTATTCGTTTCATTTTAACATTGGTCTCTAAACCATTTCTATTGTGGCCTACCTATTCTGAGATAAGCATTCAGTTAGTATGTTGTTATTTTACTGTACTTACATTTTATATCAGTCTATAGTTCAGCACCATTGGGTGTTACATTGTTTGCTTTTATTCTGTGTTAAAACTTTGTCTTTTGATTCATTATTGTTTACATAATGTTCATTACAATAATGATAAAGTTTGGCAGTGTTTTGTTCTGCCCTAGGATATTGCCATTAGTTGGTAAATCCTTAACACTTCTTGCACCTAGTTTTACATGACAGTTACATTTAATTTCCATAATTATTATTTAATTCATGGCAATAATTATTGATTTGCCTTATATTAGTGGTATTACATCTCAGTGGTCCTATTGACGTTAATCCCTTCCTCTTTTATTATCATTTTTACATGTTAATTAGATTGGTCATTGTGCAAATTCTATTCTGTCCATTTCAGCATGTTATTTTACACTCATGACGTATACAAGTCTTTCTAGATCACTAGTTTTGTTATTGTAATGATCCTTATAATCTCTAGTTTAATTATAGTATAATACACTCTAGTTTAATAACATTTTTGTTATTAATTTTGGTAATTATAATTGACAATTGCTTGTTAGCTTAGGATATGTGTCACTCTCTTGATTCACAACAATGGTTTTATTCTATAGTTTGTTTCTACACATTTTACTTAATTCTTCAAATGTATTAGTATTATTCTTTATTATTTATTGTCTGGTATTTCTTTTTATGGCTTTCTCAACATTATTGTTGACTAATAGTTTTTTCTTATATTCTTATATTTACATTAATTACTTAACTAGTCTTTGTGATACAAGTTAGTTGTTACTTCTGTACATTCCTAATTTATATTAATACAATTTTTAGACTCACTCTCTTCCTTATTTTTTCTCCTATCATTGCTTTACCTTCGAGTTCTGGTCATATTGTCAGGTCAGTTAGATTAATTTATTAATGGTTTGATGTCATTGTTATGTCATATCACAGGGTTTGCATTTAGCTTTTAAAGTACTTATTTTTACTTGGTAAGTTTTATTTTATTTTATAAATTTATTTTATTAATGTACTTCGTGTTTACAACTTTCGACTCAGATAGCCGCCATGTTGTCTACTACCAACTTAAACTTTTTACTCACCGTGCCCAGGGTCTGTACGCTGGACGAGCTGAAAGAACAAGATGGTTATTTTGAAATGACTAATATTTCCCTTTTGTAACAAGTTATCTTATTTATTTTTTTTACTCAAACTTCATCTTTTTTACAATGATAGAATTTGTATACAACATTATGCGAGCCATCATGAAATACAACAAAACGGAGCCCTTACTCCTCTCCTTTACATTTTATTTCTTGTATTACTATTCTCATTACTGAATTTACCCAAAATACCCCAAAAAATGGTTACTAACAAAATGCAATAGCTATAAACTTAAATCTATTGTTATACACAAACCAGCGCTCCTTATTTAATACTCTTCATTCACGCACCCATTCATACGTACCCCTTTTCCCTTATGTGAGATCTCACTTTAAATCATGATAATAATATTGAAATTTTATTTTTTTTATCCCATGTTAAAGATTGTTCTGCCTCTTGTTTTGTTACTTATTTTTGAAAATCAGTCCCGAAGACGTCTCATTGCTCCCCGCACTACGTAGATTATTTCTTAATCTTCACTGAATTTACATGTTTTAAAACTGTTAATCCACTCTGATAAAGTTGAAATTTGTTGCTGTACTTTTTTTAAATTTTATACATGCGGGCGAGACGAAAACTATGCCCATGCGGCGGACGCGTGGACTGCTTGCGTCTGTATTTATTGGATGTTCATGGCCGACTGCTTTGTTCTCCAAGCGTTAACAAACTGCTGGCGTTGACACATCTACATTCCAGCGTGACGTATTGGACTGACGTAATATGGTCTGACTTGGTTTCCATGCATCGTTTGCAAAGGTCAGAGTTCGTTGGCTATACGTAACTGTTTTAATGCGTCTGAATGTTAACCTTGACTCCCTTTCAATTGCTGACTTGTTACGCCATTATAAAACTTTACAATTATGATTTATACTTTTGAGTTTCAAATAAAATTTATGTTTATTTTCCCCAAAACACTGGGAGGGTTGAAATGTCCCGTTACAATACCCCCTCAATGAGAGGTTTTATGCCGAAGCATAAAAACTCATTGACACTCTCATACTTCCTAAAGGGATCAGCCAGGATATGTCGCCACAACCCCCTTTACGTTTTATTGAAATTCATGGTTTACTTACCCCCTGGTCCAGTGACTGTGACCGCACCTGAACGACCTTACTGGACTTCCCTTTCGAGATCCCAACACTGCAAGGCCAGACAGGCACTTGACGCTCCTGCTGTGACGCGCTGTCCAGCTCAGGACCGCCGCCACAGCATCACCAGACACTGAAACATCAAATTAAAAATCAAATAGTGGCCTTGTATAATACCATATCCCTAACTGATCTGGTTCCCCTTAGCTGTGCGCTGGTTTGCGTTAAGAAGCACTGGTTTTCTTAACTTCTAACATATTGTACTGTTGTTTTTTGTAGGTATTGTAATTACGATCTGCTCCATGTTGGATGCGTCCTTTAGGTGTTGTAGTTATTTATACGTATGGTAATGATTTAACAGTACAAGTAAAGAAACTCTTTCTCTCAGGGTTAATGATTATTAAGTTATTTTATCGTATTTACGATTGTATCTATTATTTTCTTTTCTTTAAACCAACCCAGATTCAGTTAATAGGTAGTACTTTGGTAATTAACCATGTAAAAAATAACTAACGTATTAATGTAACTTAACCGTCTCTGAATTCTTCTAGCTGCCACGGGTTCACTTCTGGTTGTTGTTTACCTTTCTTCAACAGCAACATTAAGCTTGGCAATCTGTTTCTTCACACTAATCTCTTATTGCTCTCACCGCTGAATGCCGCTCTCCAAGACTACTGCAACACCGATGTCTCCTTTGAGCACTTAATTATTCGTTAGGGCCACTTAAACTCTTCTCCAGTCCAAGATTTTCCTCTTCTGTCATCGTTCTATCAAGGATATTGTTATATTTTTTGTATTATTATTTATTTATTCGATATTATAATCAAACTCTGGTATCACTATTCAAAATCCTTTACTTTATTTTCTTTTCCACGTTACATTAATTTTGTGATGTACAACTGTTATTTAATATAATTTAACATTCTTCATTTAGTTACTATTAAATATTTAATTTTGGACTAATAATGTTTCTTGTATTAAATATAATTGAAGATTCATAATGTGACTCTGATTGAATTAAAAATTAGACTCTATTTACATAATTCCTCTCTTTCATCTTTATAGTATTAGATATTAAATTAGACTAATACATTTTTCTTCATCACTATCCAAAACAATCTCTTAACAATTTAACAATTTGCCACTATGATAATTCCCTAATTTATTTACATCTGTTTATCATATAACTATTAAAACATATATAATTTTTCTATTTCTTATTAACATCTTTATTTTAACTCTAATATTTGTAATTCTATTGGTTATTTATTAAATTATAATTTTATTACTCTTTACTCTTCTTATAACATTCATTTCAATTTCATATATAATTTTCTGAACATATAACTAAATATGGTTTTACATCATATAGGAATTGACCTCTATGTTGATTGAGTAAGTCGATATTACCAATGTTTTCTGTTTACATTCTAAAACATATGTTCCCTTAATATTAATTTTGTATCTTTTTTCTTTTAAAATTGATTATTTACCTCTTATGTACTGTGTGCATTTTAACAGCAGTACAATATACATGAATACATATTTATTATAACAAAATATAAAACATTCAACCTCCATATCAACATTCACAACCCTTCTCTTGTTAATTCTTATTCTCACAATTCAAAATATCTCTCCGATTCTATCAGAATTTAAATAAACATTCCCCATTACCATATTACAAATACCTTCCATTATATACTTCATATTTAAAAATAATTAAATTCATTAATAAAATTCTTATATAGAATAAAACACATTTCAATCAACTACATCAGAACAAATTATCTACTTAAAATTGTAAGTACGACGATATCGTAATGGCGTGGACAAGTAAAGACGCGTGGGATATACCACCCGATCATATTAATCATATTTGTCATCCAAATAGAAAAGTTGGACTTGTTACTTGTTTAATATGTGATAGTGTTTTCTGCAAGTCTGATTTTACAAGAGAAGTGAACGAAGGAAAAGGATTCTTTATCTCTAGACACATAATTGTGTGCCCTGTACATCTTAACCTATCTTTTGTTGACATTCAACCATGTGACCAGGATACTGATATTGAAAATAGTAATGTCCAAAAAAAATTGTTAATTATTCAAAAACATCTAAAAATATTAAAAATGGTCTAAGTGTGACTCAAGATGGTGTAAGTGATAATATGGATACAGATGATAAAGGTGAGGATGATGCTATATCTATCGTATCAATTGCCAGTGAAAAAAATAAAAACCGTAAGTGTGAACAAAATTTTGAATGTGAGGATTGTCAGGACTATATAAGAGAATTAAACTATGAAAAAAAAATTAATAGTGAATTAATGAAACAAAATAATGAGCTACGTGAACATAACCATGAGTTGCGTGAAAATAACAGTTTCTTAAGATCATCTGCTGTAAATGTTGAAAAAAATTATGTAGACATTAAAAATTCGTATGCTGATGCTGTGCTAAATTTACCTAAAAAGCAAGAATGTGCTCGTTTGACAATAAAGCCAAAGGAAAATTTCAAAGGCGATGCCCTAAATATTATCGAAGTGCAAATTTCAACCAAAACTAATGCCAAAGTTTTAAAAATTAACAAAGTCAATAATGGTACAGTTTTTCTAAAGTGTATAAATGAGCAAGATTCTGAAAAAATACTAAAGGTTATAAACAGTGAAAACAGTGAAATATTGACAGCTGAAGCATGTGTTAAAAAAAATCCGCAAATAAAAATAACAAACATATCAGAAGATGTCGATAAAGTAGAACTCGAGAACGATATCATACATAGAAATACCATCAAATAGTGTAAACATTGTACACAAATACAAACAGAGAAACAATAATCATGCTGCACTAGCAGAAGTAACCTCTGATGCATATGCCAAGATAATGAAGAATAAATCTGTTTTTATTGGATATGAAAACTCCAGTCAAATGTTGTAAAAACTGTTGTGGGTATAACCATTCATTGAGAAAGTGCAAAGACACTTTTAAAAGACAACAATCATGCTACAAATGTTCAGGTAACCATGATGCTACAGTATGTACCTCTGATATAAATAAATGTATTAATTGTATTAATGCTAACAAATACTTAACTAAAAAAAGATCCATAGATCATTCTGAAAATGATATTCAAAACTGTGAAAGTTTTAAAGTAAGATGGGAGCAGTATATTTGTGATACAAACTACTCCTGGAAACCAGAACCTCCATTTAATTACGTTAGGCCTACAACTAGTTGATTAGATAAAATTTTGTATTTAAAAGGAAAAAGGAAAAATAAAAAATCAAAACTAACTTATAAATAATTTTTTTATGGAAATACAAGAATATAACCTTAATGATGAATTAATTTTTAATAGTACAGAAGATATAAATCTCAACCCCATTTTTTGTGACTCTGAGCTTCTGACCCTACATGTCAACATCAGAAGTATACAGAAAAATATATTAAAACTTGAAACTATGTTAAGTTCTTTTAAACATAAACCAGATATGATAATATGCACTGAAGCTTGGCTCATGGATAATATTAAGCTTATAAATACAACTGGTTATACACATTTTAAAAATAACATCAGAATAAATAAAGCAGATGGAGTGATTATTTATGTAAAAAGTAACCTACAGTATCAAACCATTAATGAACAATTTAATGATTTAAAAATCACTAGTCTGCTCATAGAATTAACAAATAAAAGTATTTTCAAAATTTCTGGACTATATCGTCATGATTATGAGATTGACAAATTCATTAAAGATCATGAAAAATTTATCTTAAGTAACAAAACTGTTGCAAACCACATGATTTTGAGTGATGTTAACTTAGATCTCATTGAGTTTAATGAAAAAACTGAGGATTATTTCTACCAATTACTGCAAAATGGTTATGAATCGATGATAAATACTTGTACTCATCCTATAAAGAATTATAAAGATGGAACTTGCATTGACCATATTTTCATGAAAGGAATATACACAGCAAAATCTGGTAAATTAATTGACTCAATCACAGACCACTACCCCATTTTAATATCACTACATGGAAACAACATAAAATGCAAACTTACAGTATCTTTTGAAATAAACAAAAAAAGATTTTTGGAGCTGTGTGCTTCAGAACAATGGCAACAAGTCTGTAATACACCAAATAACAATGAAGCATTAGAATTGCTAATAATGGCGTGCGTTGTTTACACTGTTTGCTGTTTTATTTTACTGTTGCACTTTCACATTTTATGGCCGAACTGTCAATTTACTGCAATTATGGATGAATATTTAGCCAAGAACTGTTTGTATTTTAAAATAGATATACATTCACATTTTCTGTTGTATGTGGGCACCCACGACTGCTGCTGCAGGCAGCGAAAGATGAACGTCGACTGGCATTCCGTGTTACAAACTTTCCGTTTGATGCGTCTCCAAACTGCTTCACCCCGCTCCCCGCCGTACGTCTCGTCCTCAAAATTATAATGTTCCGTTGGGTTGAATTTCACCTCTTCAACTTGTAATTTCCTGTTTCTCGTCAACAACATACTGGCGGAATTAATCACTGGCTATAAATAGATTTTCTATTAAATTAATAATATAACCATGACCATATAAGGCCATGGAAATTTACTGACTCATATTTACTGGCTCTCGTGTCACCTCAAAGGGGCCTCATCTTTACATGTTATAGCATTTATGAAATTACACAATAATATTTAAATAAATTTAGACCCATTACATACACCATAATGTAATACACATATACATTTGACATCAACACACAAAAGAATATACAATCCAAATTATTATCTGTCATCATTTACCACAAATCATTTCATAATACAATCCATTTCGAAACCACACTATTCACGTAATTAAATGTTCATGAACAACAACTGTTTAACCATCATCATCAAATAATAGTCTGGTCTTACGTCTACACAAATCATTTTTTATTAAATACATTATATTATCTCTATCAATATAATGACTATTTATATTCTCATGTTCTTCCACAATATCCTTATAATTAACAGGATTATTCCATATTATTACATCATATAACTTGTCACCATCGAGTATAATCAGTTCGCCCTTAGTATGATCTGTCACAACCAGGTAAGTTACACTATCATCAACTTTATTGTCATCTACTGCTGCACCAATTACGTCATAAGGTAAGAATTCAATATAATCATCATCTCTCTCTCACTTCACTTTCTCTCTCAATTCTGTATAATTTCTACTAATCTCAAACAACTCTATCTTCCTATCAAAATACAACTCTCTCTCTAACTTATAAACACTTGTTTCTACCCCTTTACAACCCCTTACCCCGATTTCTCTCTCATTCTCACTAACTATCTCTATATTATCATCGTCACTATTTATTTTTATTATATCACCTTTAAATACCTCGTTTTCAACTATTTTACCACTATTTTTAATTACATCATCATAATTCTCAACCCCACTTACCTTATCGTCTTTATTTTCGTTTAATTGGTCTGTCTCTCTACCATTTTCTACCCCCACTACACTATCATCACTATTTAATATTTTATTCTCTAACGTTACCACTTCCACTATTTTACCATTATTATTATTATTTGTCATATCTCTAACACTGTTACCTAACTTCTTATTTATTATCTGATTTAATTTCGTGTCTGAATTTTTATTAATTTCGTTAATCTTCTTCTCACAATTGTTACTTATTGATTCTAATATCTGTTCTTTAATTGTATTAAAACGTTCGTCAATCTCATTCAGACGTTTATTCATATTAATTTCAAATTTAACATTTTGTGTATTCATTTCATCAAATTTAGCATTAAAATTACTTTTTATTTCTTTAATTTCGTTCTTTTGTTCATGGATCTCACTGCTTACTTTATCAAATTTAGCATTGAAATTACTGTTGATTTCATTGAACTTAACATCAGAATCACTCTTTTGTTCATCAAATTTATTTAACAGTAACTGCATCATACTCATCATATCACTATTATTCTCTTTCTTAACTGGGGTCGGCGTCGATTGACTCGTTACACCTTCCATTATTCTCGATTCAGTCTCGCTTAAGTCGCTATTTATTTGACTTTCAGTTTGACTATCAGTGAAGCTGATGTCCTTGTTACTATTTTCATTAGTATTCATTTTTTTTCCAATAACATTGTAACATAACCCTATCTGACACTCTTGTCAATACCAATTTACTCATTCCAAACAACCATACTGGCTCAAAATCACCAAGGTGGAGAATTTGCTTCGCCAGCAAATAAATTAATAAAATCTCAATTTTATTCAACAAATGAACACTAGTAACTACTAAAATTTATTCGTTTTAACTGTACATCATACAAAATAATTCAAAAGTAAATCATTTTTAATATTATTTCAAAATATATTGTAATAAAATAAAAAAAGTTGTATGTATGTTCTTGTTGATATTAGATTGTGAACTATGAGACTCCGATGTAATCAAGCCCCACTGTTTGGGCTAGCCAATTTGTAATAAAATATAATAATATGATGAGTCTGTATGTTCTTAAATCGTAATGTAATATGTTTAATTGGTGTGTAATTGGTGTGGCTCTCGACGTCTTACTGGCCTGAAACACTTCCTTAAGTTTCCCAGCTGGTCGAGTCCCAATGGTAGCAAGACTGGTCGAGTAGCGTAATGTTGATGAAGAAATGTATGTTCAGCTTCACCGAAAGTTTCAAAACAAAAATTATTGTTTTGAAGAAAATTAAAAAAAAAAAATTATGTTTATAAAAAAAAAATAATTAAAAAAAAATTTCCTTTTTATTAATTAATTAATTATAATCAATTAATTAATATAGGGCTGTGAAGTTTTAAAAGGTGTAATGCTCTTCTGAAAATTTTTATTAAAGTTTTGGTATATTTTAAATAAACTATCACCACTCATAAGACTGTCTTCAAACCAATCGATACTTGTTTACCTTTTTATTTTTTAGGTTATCTTCACTTATAGGTGGTAAAGTCCTGATAGCTTATTAATTATAATTATATTAATGATAACTAGTAATATTTATGAAATGAAGAACTATTTAGTGTTGAAGAATAGTAATGTTTTATTAATTAATAGCAATTTGACTCTTATCGATTATTATCGACTCTCAGGATATCGAAAAAGTTACAAAGTATATTATATAAAAATTATACAGGGTTCTTTAAACAGCCAATTATTATCAAAGTCAGAGAAATCGGGCCAATATTTAAAAAGTATAACGTTACATCAAATTAATAATTATTACTAAACACAGACATTGAATAATAATTTGAAAATAAAATAATTGTTTTCACCAAACAGCTGGGTTGAACTAGGAGGCGTTGACCTGGCGATGACGACCAATATTGCAAATGGCTGCCGTGAAGTTAGTAAAATGTCATTCGTATATTCGACGTTCCAAATAAAAGATTTTCCTGTAGTATTCCTGTTCTGGTGTCTGCGAATCTCTTGTTAAATGTGGTGTAGTGTCTAGTGTACTGTTTCTGGGTTGTATTTAGTGTATCCGTATAATTATTAGTTCAAACACTTTTCCCGATTCCGTCACTAATTTGGGTTAATGTATTATACAGTTTTCTAGTGTTTTGTGGTGTTTTTCGGAGTAGATATGTAATGTTCTGTGTTATGGAGTGTTTCTTGATTGTTTCTGTTATAATATGAGAGTTCTAGAAGAATTTTACAAATCACTCACGATTTCACAATAACGTACTATACACTCGCTTTATATGACCATTATAAGTTAGGTTAGGCACGTTACAAAACGTTTGTCATGTTAACCGTTCAAATACCAATAATTAACTAACTGTTTCCTCCAGTTTCAATTAAACTCTTAGCCAATATAATATTATTCTTAACATTGTTCAAATATATTTTCATATCCTGTGCACACTTTAATATTTCACTATATAAATACCTAAACTTGGGTTATTTATCAATTTTATTCACTAGATGTTATTTAAATTAATCTTTCAGTTCATTCAGCTTATTTTCAGATTAAATAATGCCGTTTTATAGTGTTTTCTGTCCAAAAAATAGTAATTTTACTTTCAGTTTGGTATACTCTGAAAAGTCAAAACATCAAAATTTACTTCCTGTCATTATATAAATTCAGCCATTTTATCAATTATATTTAATATTAATAATCTTATATTGTATTAAAAGGTTCATATTCCCTGATTTTCTGGTAATTAATTGAATTAGTTGTATTCTGAAACATTATTCTGGAATATATGACTCCCATGTCTAAATTTCTGAGTTTAGTCATTTTCATTTTTATTTATAATTCTGAATATAATTTATTAAAATCTTCCTAAACGGTATGTGCAATTATATGGCTTGATCTCAAGTTTATTTTGTCTAAACCCCTTTTGTTTATTTGCATTTAAATGAGCAATTTCTCTGTTTTGATGAAGTTTGGTTTCCATTCTTTTGGCCTATGATTTTTTTTTTTAAATTTTTCTTACAGAATATTTTACAAACAATATATGATGTGTGATACCCTCTCTGACTTTTACATATAGTATTATAAATTAAACATGTTTTCAAATTACACAAAAACAATTAGTATTGGTTACAATACAAATAATAGTTAAAACAAATAAAGAATATTTTTTAAATAAATGGTTGTCTTCAAGTCAGACATTTTACAACAAAATCCTTATTTCTAACATGGAAATATGGTTTACAAAAAAGGTTTTTTACTAACTAACATCTTAATTACTCTCGACTATTTACAAGTAGTAACTATTTTTATAGTTCTGATGTTAGTTGTATCAGACCCAAACAAATGGCCTTATATCTAAAACATTTTTAAACATTCTTGTACTATATACATAAAAACCTTATATTTATATTCTTATTTCTAACTATTATTATAAGTAGGATTCTACAGTTTTTATACCGTCTTTTATACATTGTCTTTGGGGAATTGTACCCTGTTATTAATAAATAAATAGTATGAATTGTTCAAAAAGTATTATGAAATCTGTTTTTCTTTTTTCATGTAAAACAAAATGTTATTTTAAACAGATTCATGTCTTATGAACAACATATTGTCACAGTACACATTTCAAGTCATTGAAAAATGCATATTTCATTGCATTCAATGTTTGTGATTGCCAAGAATGAAACACAAGGTTCATTTTTTATAATACCCAAAACTATCACTGGTTCACTTTGCACTTATATATTATGTTATTGCTAAATGGTCGTATAGTCTTATTAACATAATAAATTGGTTAGCGTTTTTCAATGGAGATTTGTTCCATGGGTACTATATTATTGTTTCATCTTAGTTCACAGGCAACTTTTACTTTATACACTTCTCTCTCTTAAATTTGTATATATGTGGTTTTTATTTCGTTATACTTTTATTTTTAAATATTTATTTTGGGGATATAGGGATTTGGGTGTCTTTTATAAGAGCATGACATCTTCTTCAGGATGCTGCCTTCTTCTTCTTTCATCAGTCTTCTTTTCTCCTGCCTTCTGGGACTGGTATCTTCTCCATCTTCTTCTTGATGCCATCAGGTTTCTTGGGATCTTCTCCATCTTCTTCTTTATTTCAGAAATACACAACCTGTGTTGTTTGATCTTGGCTTATTTTAGGGTTTCTATTCTATTTATTCTTCCTCGTTGTGGGTTTGGTCATATTGTGTACTGCTTGGTTATTTACTTTCTTACCTTCCTGGGTTATACCTTGAAAACCTTTGGTTATGAGACTGGTCTTGGATGACTCATCACTAGTAACTCCTTTTATTTGAACTTGTATTTTCTTTATAATAATGATTTCTTTCCACAGTTGCTATGAATTAATCTTTTTATATTAAACTTAATGCTTTCTTCCAAATTTAAATATTATAACTTTATTATTCTAATGATCAATTGCCATTCAATATTATGCTTATATCTGTCACGCTACAGATTGCTCTCCTCCAGAAGTAATTATTTGCATGTTTATGGATGAAATAATTTCTTATGATAATTTCATCATTTCTTATAATTCATTTTCTTCTCCATTTTTATATCGACTTTTTTATAATTAGAGTTTAATTAATTTTATATATATAATTATTTGTTTTACTACTGATCCTTTTCGGATAGTTAGTGTCTTCTGAGATATATTATAATTGTAATACATTTTCTTTCTATATCAACTTCGTGTTGTATCCTTGGGATATTAATTCCCTAACATTCCCTATCACGTGGGCTGGGGCAGATCAGAGGGGCACTGTACGCTACTTCTCTGCTGGCCATACACCACTTCTATAAATTGAGTACAGAGGCATATCCATCCCTGCTCAAAAAAAACATAATGCTGGTGGAATTATCTTCAGTCAGTCATCGAATAAATAAATAAAAAGTAGTCTCATTTTCGACTAATAAAAATATCTTTGGATTCTCCACTTCGTAGTCTCTCAGATTATCTCACATTTTCTATCTTAATAAATCTTCATAATCATTATTATACTCATTACATATATATTTTTTCAAAACTCTTAACTTGTCTGATATATTTAATTTAATTATGGTTGAAAACCTTTCTTTTAATAATTCTGGTTACTGTTTACAGTGTAACTCTCTTTCTTCTTCATCTGAATTCTCTTTATACTTTCTTCTGGTTATTCATAGTATTAGCATGGTCTTTATAAGTAGTCTTTCGTATTCATTATTTGAATGGTCTTAATATATTATATTTAATTTTTTAACTTTGTATCTTTACATTAGATATACAGGTTGTTATATTGATCATTTTATTTAAACATTTTGGTTCTTTCCTTTCTCTTAGAAAGTTATTAATCCGCCTTCGCATTCATTAACATTAATTCATTTATATTATATTTCATGTGGTATTTCTTCTCTTTGCATTTCATATAGGTCTTATTATTATCATTTGTTCAAAATCATCTTCTCCATCTGTTTGGTATGAGTTGTTCTTCTTTGCTCTTAATTAACTGTTTTCATTATCGTTTCATAGGTAATTAGTCTCTTTGCTTCCAAATTTTTTCTTTTCTTGCATATTACACTCTTTTTTGTTATTCTTCTCTACTCCTTCAAATGCTATTGTGAATATCTAGCATTTATTCTGGATAACGTTAATTCTCTTTTCTGAATTAATCACTTTATTTTCTTCTCCATTCAATTATAATTGACACATAATTATTTTTTGGAACTTGGTTAGTTTTAATATAAAATTCAAACTATTCTTTTTATTTAATTGAAAACTATTTCTCTTAAATCCTTGTAATATGTTGATCTTATCTTGTTTCAAAGTTCTTACGTTCTATCAACATACAAATTCTGTTTAATTCATTTATTCCCAGAATTGTTTCATTCAGACTTGTTTATAGTAATGTGATCTTACTATTATTTCTGAATGTTTTGGTATTTTTCCAAATTCAAATTCTTCTTAATTATTTACCATAAAGTTTTCTCATAATTCAGTGGTAGTAAGCTGTGCTTACTTAATTTTAAATTTTTTAAAATTAAGTTCAAAATTCTCTCACTTTCTCTTTCTTCCATAAAGTTTTGTTCTAAATTATCAGGTTGTAGTAAGAAGTACTTACTCAATTTTAAATTTTTATAATTATATTTCAATTCAAAAGTCTTTCTTTTTCTTTCTTCCATAAAGTTTGTTCCAAAATTATTAGGTTGTAGTAAGATGTACTTACTCAATTTTAAATTTTTATAAATATATTTCAATTCAAAAGTCTTTCTTTTTCTTTCTTCCATAAAGTTTGTTCCAAAATTATTAGGTTGTAGTAAGATGTACTTACTCAATTTTAAATTTTCATAAATAAATTCAAAATTCCTTTCTTCTTAATTCTTTCATAAAGTTTGTTCAAAATTATCAGTGGTAGTAAGATGTTCTTACGAAATTTTAAATTTTTATAAATAAATTCAAAATTCCTTTCTTCTTAATTCTTTCATAAAGTTTGTTCAAAATTATCAGTGGTAGTAAGATGTACTTACTCAATTTTAAATTTTTATAATTAATAAGTACAAAATTCTCTCTCTTTCTCATTCTTCCATAAAGTTTTTTCTTCAAATTATTAGGTTGTAAGTTGTTCTTACATATTTTAGAATTTTTTCAAATAAAAATTCTAAATTCCTTCTTATAATTCTCCAAAATGTTCTTCTCAAAATATTAGGTTGTAAGATGTACTTACATTATTTTAAAATTTTTTAAATAAATAAGTACAAAATTCTCTCTCTTTCTCTTTCTTCCATAAAGTTTTTTCTTCAAATTATTAGGTTGTAAGTTGTTCTTACATATTTTAGAATTTTTTCAAATTAAATTAAAAAATTCTTCTTCTTTTAATTCTCCAGAATGTTCTTTTCAAAATATTAGGTTGTAAGATGTACTTACATTATTTTAGAATTTTTTTAAAAATATATGTTCAAAATTCTAAAACTCACAACTCATTCTTCATAATATTTCTTCATAGAAGCTTGATTGTACACTCCTTTGATTTTTCCTGAAACGATTTCCTTCAACTCATATGTATTGTTATGCTTATCATTTACCACAACATATGGGCATATATTGTACTCTACACTGGACCATATTATTTATACTTTAATAAGTTGATCTCCACTTTTTCTTTTCTTATAAATTTTCTTTTCTTTTATATACCCAGGAAGATGGACGATTTTCTTTATGTCACTGCATTGCTCATATTTTTATTGGTCATGTTCATTTTCTTACATAGTCTTCACTCATAAAACCCAGTTTTGTTTCTATGTTTATTCTTCGTATCATTTCCTTTCAATGATATTTATTTCGTCTCCTTCAACATTGTTTTTCGCCGTAGTCGGTTATCATGATCCGTCCCTTTTCTTGATGTCGTGTGGTATTTGTGTCAACCAGGGTCCATCATCTCAGTTGCTCTTATAAAATTTACCCTAGGGCGCGACACTCGGTTATTATTACTGTTATTATTTTTATTACTAAATTTATCATGATAGTAATTTCGGTTAGGTTGGTAAGGTCTGTCATCATTATTGTTGGGATATGGATTTCTTTGACTGTATGGGACATTATTATGTTGGTATAAATTGTTTCTATTGTATGGATAGGGGTTGTTATCCCTAACGCCGTTAAAATTACTGCTAAACTGGTTATTACGCGGCGGGTTGTTAGGGCCGTCGTAATTACTGGGCTGGTTCCCTCTATCATCGTACTGTATACCCCAATACTTTTCTGGTCCATGTTTTGTGTTACTTGACAAATATCTGTGAGGATCTTCATCTGGGTTATCACTTGTTATTTGTTTATCTGAAACACCATAAGCTGGTTTACCATCACATATCCACCCTGCCGGAATATATTTTAGTCTAACCGTACCCTGGAACTGTCCTGGATGGCACGTTAATGGAATACATTCCGGTGATTCATCTGTGCCGTCATTACAGTCTGGTACGATATCACATTTCCATCTTTCTGAAATCCACTGTCCAGTCTTGCGCTGAAATTGATCTGGTCCACATGTTGTATTCTGTTTACTTCTGGTCCTTTCCCAGTGGTAAACTACTGCTTTGTGGTAATTTATTTCTGAAATTACTTCGATTCTCCTCCTATAATTCCTAGAATTCATGATGTCTTTGTCATAGGTAATTGGGATATTATTGCCATCAATTAACCCATGTTTCATCATCTCCAACTCTTCCTTCGTTGTTATTACATTTCTTGGATGCATTCTCCTTTTCCTCTGTTTAATATTTTCCTGGTTTCCGTTAATGTCAACTTCAGGTACTACCATTACTTGTTCCTGCGATTTATCATTTGGTATTTCTTCTAACTCTCTTTTGTTATCTCTTATTAATTCTTCCTCCCACAGTTTATTATTCTTGATGATAATTTCCACCCTTTTATTGTTATTCTCTATCATCTGTTTTAGAGTACTTATTCTTACTTCTCTCCACTTTTTCATGAACTCCTTTAGTGCTTCAGTCTTTCGTTTTATTTTTTCCTGTAGCTCTTCCCTTCTTTGTTGTCTTCTTGGTTTTGACTCCTCTTTCTTAATCTGTTTACGCTCCCTTTTTATTTCTTTTCTCCATCGTTTCATGTATCCATTCATTGGTACCGCGATTAGTTGTACCCTTTTCTCGTTTGGTATTTCTTCTGTTTCTGGTTTGCTTTCATTTTTTATTTCTTCGGTCTTCTCTTTTCTCAATTCTTCGCTTTTTAATCTCTCCTCCCTCATTTTCTTAGTGTCCTCTCTTATTTCCTCAGTCCTTTTATCCTGATCATCCATCATTTGTTGTAACTTTTCTATTATTTTGTTCAACTTCTCCTCTCGTGTAAGTCCTTCCATTATGCTTGTCATCGTTCCCTTTTCTATTATCTTTCTCTGGCTTTGTAGCTGTTGCCTAGCTCCAACTAGTGATTGGGCCGAATGTATTGGCCTTCCAATCGTTAATTAAAGCCCCTAAAGTTGTGCGCCAATTTGTAATAAAATAAAAAAAGTTGTATGTATGTTCTTGTTGATATTAGATTGTGAAGTATGAGACTCCGATGTAATCAAGCCCCACTGTTTGGGCTAGCCAATTTGTAATAAAATATAATAATATGATGAGTCTGTATGTTCTTAAATCGTAATGTAATATGTTTAATTGGTGTGGCTCTCGACGTCTTACTGGCCTGAAACACTTCCTTAAGTTTCCCAGCTGGTCGAGTCCCAATGGTAGCAAGACTGGTCGAGTAGCGTAATGTTGATGAAGAAATGTATGTTCAGCTTCACCGAAAGTTTCAAAACAAAAATTATTGTTTTGAAGAAAATTAAAAAAAAAAAAATTGTTTATAAAAAAAAAATAATTAAAAAAAAAATTCCTTTTTATTAATTAATTAATTATAATCAATTAATTAATATAGGGCTGTGAAGTTTTAAAAGGTGTAATGCTCTTCTGAAAATTTTTATTAAAGTTTTGGTATATTTTAAATAAACTATCACCACTCATAAGACTGTCTTCAAACCAATCGATACTTGTTTACCTTTTTATTTTTTAGGTTATCTTCACTTATAGGTGGTAAAGTCCTGATAGCTTATTAATTATAATTATATTAATGATAACTAGTAATATTTATGAAATGAAGAACTATTTAGTGTTGAAGAATAGTAATGTTTTATTAATTAATAGCAATTTGACTCTTATCGATTATTATCGACTCTCAGGATATCGAAAAAGTTACAAAGTATATTATATAAAAATTATACAGGGTTCTTTAAACAGCCAATTATTATCAAAGTCAGAGAAATCGGGCCAATATTTAAAAAGTATAACGTTACATCAAATTAATAATTATTACTAAACACAGACATTGAATAATAATTTGAAAATAAAATAATTGTTTTCACCAAACAGCTGGGTTGAACTAGGAGGCGTTGACCTGGCGATGACGACCAATATTGCAAATGGCTGCCGTGAAGTTAGTAAAATGTCATTCGTATATTCGACGTTCCAAATAAAAGATTTTCCTGTAGTATTCCTGTTCTGGTGTCTGCGAATCTCTTGTTAAATGTGGTGTAGTGTCTAGTGTACTGTTTCTGGGTTGTATTTAGTGTATCCGTATAATTATTAGTTCAAACACTTTTCCCGATTCCGTCACTAATTTGGGTTAATGTATTATACAGTTTTCTAGTGTTTTGTGGTGTTTTTCGGAGTAGATATGTAATGTTCTGTGTTATGGAGTGTTTCTTGATTGTTTCTGTTATAATATGAGAGTTCTAGAAGAATTTTACAAATCACTCGCGATTTCACAATAACGTACTATACACTCGCTTTATATGACCATTATAAGTTAGGTTAGGCACGTTACAAAACGTTTGTCATGTTAACCGTTCAAATACCAATAATTAACTAACTGTTTCCTCCAGTTTCAATTAAACTCTTAGCCAATATAATATTATTCTTAACATTGTTCAAATATATTTTCATATCCTGTGCACACTTTAATATTTCACTATATAAATACCTAAACTTGGGTTATTTATCAATTTTATTCACTAGATGTTATTTAAATTAATCTTTCAGTTCATTCAGCTTATTTTCAGATTAAATAATGCCGTTTTATAGTGTTTTCTGTCCAAAAAATAGTAATTTTACTTTCAGTTTGGTATACTCTGAAAAGTCAAAACATCAAAATTTACTTCCTGTCATTATATAAATTCAGCCATTTTATCAATTATATTTAATATTAATAATCTTATATTGTATTAAAAGGTTCATATTCCCTGATTTTCTGGTAATTAATTGAATTAGTTGTATTCTGAAACATTATTCTGGAATATATGACTCCCATGTCTAAATTTCTGAGTTTAGTCATTTTCATTTTTATTTATAATTCTGAATATAATTTATTAAAATCTTCCTAAATGGTATGTGCAATTATATGGCTTGATCTCAAGTTTATTTTGTCTAAACCCCTTTTGTTTATTTGCATTTAAATGAGCAATTTCTCTGTTTTGATGAAGTTTGGTTTCCATTCTTTTGGCCTATGATTTTTTTTTAACAATTTTTCTTACAAAATATTTTACAAACAATATATGATGTGTGATACCCTCTCTGACTTTTACATATAGTATTATAAATTAAACATGTTTTCAAATTACACAAAAACAATTAGTATTGGTTACAATACAAATAATAGTTAAAACAAATAAAGAATATTTTTTAAATAAATGGTTGTCTTCAAGTCAGACATTTTACAACAAAATCCTTATTTCTAACATGGAAATATGGTTTACAAAAAAGGTTTTTTACTAACTAACATCTTAATTACTCTCGACTATTTACAAGTAGTAACTATTTTTATAGTTCTGATGTTAGTTGTATCAGACCCAAACAAATGGCCTTATATCTAAAACATTTTTAAACATTCTTGTACTATATACATAAAAACCTTATATTTATATTCTTATTTCTAACTATTATTATAAGTAGGATTCTACAGTTTTTATACCGTCTTTTATACATTGTCTTTGGGGAATTGTACCCTGTTATTAATAAATAAATAGTATGAATTGTTCAAAAAGTATTATGAAATCTGTTTTTCTTTTTTCATGTAAAACAAAATGTTATTTTAAACAGATTCATGTCTTATGAACAACATATTGTCACAGTACACATTTCAAGTCATTGAAAAATGCATATTTCATTGCATTCAATGTTTGTGATTGCCAAGAATGAAACACAAGGTTCATTTTTTATAATACCCAAAACTATCACTGGTTCACTTTGCACTTATATATTATGTTATTGCTAAATGGTCGTATAGTCTTATTAACATAATAAATTGGTTAGCGTTTTTCAATGGAGATTTGTTCCATGGGTACTATATTATTGTTTCATCTTAGTTCACAGGCAACTTTTACTTTATACACTTCTCTCTCTTAAATTTGTATATATGTGGTTTTTATTTCGTTATACTTTTATTTTTAAATATTTATTTTGGGGATATAGGGATTTGGGTGTCTTTTATAAGAGCATGACATCTTCTTCAGGATGCTGCCTTCTTCTTCTTTCATCAGTCTTCTTTTCTCCTGCCTTCTGGGACTGGTATCTTCTCCATCTTCTTCTTGATGCCATCAGGTTTCTTGGGATCTTCTCCATCTTCTTCTTTATTTCAGAAATACACAACCTGTGTTGTTTGATCTTGGCTTATTTTAGGGTTTCTATTCTATTTATTCTTCCTCGTTGTGGGTTTGGTCATATTGTGTACTGCTTGGTTATTTACTTTCTTACCTTCCTGGGTTATACCTTGAAAACCTTTGGTTATGAGACTGGTCTTGGATGACTCATCACTAGTAACTCCTTTTATTTGAACTTGTATTTTCTTTATAATAATGATTTCTTTCCACAGTTGCTATGAATTAATCTTTTTATATTAAACTTAATGCTTTCTTCCAAATTTAAATATTATAACTTTATTATTCTAATGATCAATTGCCATTCAATATTATGCTTATATCTGTCACGCTACAGATTGCTCTCCTCCAGAAGTAATTATTTCAGACATGTTTATGGATGAAATAATTTCTTATGATAATTTCATCATTTCTTATAATTCATTTTCTTCTCCATTTTTATATCGACTTTTTTATAATTAGAGTTTAATTAATTTTATATATATAATTATTTGTTTTACTACTGATCCTTTTCGGATAGTTAGTGTCTTCTGAGATATATTATAATTGTAATACATTTTCTTTCTATATCAACTTCGTGTTGTATCCTTGGGATATTAATTCCCTAACATTCCCTATCACGTGGGCTGGGGCAGATCAGAGGGGCACTGTACGCTACTTCTCTGCTGGCCATACACCACTTCTATAAATTGAGTACAGAGGCATATCCATCCCTGCTCAAAAAAAACATAATGCTGGTGGAATTATCTTCAGTCAGTCATCGAATAAATAAATAAAAAGTAGTCTCATTTTCGACTAATAAAAATATCTTTGGATTCTCCACTTCGTAGTCTCTCAGATTATCTCACATTTTCTATCTTAATAAATCTTCATAATCATTATTATACTCATTACATATATATTTTTTCAAAACTCTTAACTTGTCTGATATATTTAATTTAATTATGGTTGAAAACCTTTCTTTTAATAATTCTGGTTACTGTTTACAGTGTAACTCTCTTTCTTCTTCATCTGAATTCTCTTTATACTTTCTTCTGGTTATTCATAGTATTAGCATGGTCTTTATAAGTAGTCTTTCGTATTCATTATTTGAATGGTCTTAATATATTATATTTAATTTTTTAACTTTGTATCTTTACATTAGATATACAGGTTGTTATATTGATCATTTTATTTAAACATTTTGGTTCTTTCCTTTCTCTTAGAAAGTTATTAATCCGCCTTCGCATTCATTAACATTAATTCATTTATATTATATTTCATGTGGTATTTCTTCTCTTTGCATTTCATATAGGTCTTATTATTATCATTTGTTCAAAATCATCTTCTCCATCTGTTTGGTATGAGTTGTTCTTCTTTGCTCTTAATTAACTGTTTTCATTATCGTTTCATAGGTAATTAGTCTCTTTGCTTCCAAATTTTTTCTTTTCTTGCATATTACACTCTTTTTTGTTATTCTTCTCTACTCCTTCAAATGCTATTGTGAATATCTAGCATTTATTCTGGATAACGTTAATTCTCTTTTCTGAATTAATCACTTTATTTTCTTCTCCATTCAATTATAATTGACACATAATTATTTTTTGGAACTTGGTTAGTTTTAATATAAAATTCAAACTATTCTTTTTATTTAATTGAAAACTATTTCTCTTAAATCCTTGTAATATGTTGATCTTATCTTGTTTCAAAGTTCTTACGTTCTATCAACATACAAATTCTGTTTAATTCATTTATTCCCAGAATTGTTTCATTCAGACTTGTTTATAGTAATGTGATCTTACTATTATTTCTGAATGTTTTGGTATTTTTCCAAATTCAAATTCTTCTTAATTATTTACCATAAAGTTTTCTCATAATTCAGTGGTAGTAAGCTGTGCTTACTTAATTTTAAATTTTTTAAAATTAAGTTCAAAATTCTCTCACTTTCTCTTTCTTCCATAAAGTTTTGTTCTAAATTATCAGGTTGTAGTAAGAAGTACTTACTCAATTTTAAATTTTTATAATTATATTTCAATTCAAAAGTCTTTCTTTTTCTTTCTTCCATAAAGTTTGTTCCAAAATTATTAGGTTGTAGTAAGATGTACTTACTCAATTTTAAATTTTTATAAATATATTTCAATTCAAAAGTCTTTCTTTTTCTTTCTTCCATAAAGTTTGTTCCAAAATTATTAGGTTGTAGTAAGATGTACTTACTCAATTTTAAATTTTCATAAATAAATTCAAAATTCCTTTCTTCTTAATTCTTTCATAAAGTTTGTTCAAAATTATCAGTGGTAGTAAGATGTTCTTACGAAATTTTAAATTTTTATAAATAAATTCAAAATTCCTTTCTTCTTAATTCTTTCATAAAGTTTGTTCAAAATTATCAGTGGTAGTAAGATGTACTTACTCAATTTTAAATTTTTATAATTAATAAGTACAAAATTCTCTCTCTTTCTCATTCTTCCATAAAGTTTTTTCTTCAAATTATTAGGTTGTAAGTTGTTCTTACATATTTTAGAATTTTTTCAAATAAAAATTCTAAATTCCTTCTTATAATTCTCCAAAATGTTCTTCTCAAAATATTAGGTTGTAAGATGTACTTACATTATTTTAAAATTTTTTAAATAAATAAGTACAAAATTCTCTCTCTTTCTCTTTCTTCCATAAAGTTTTTTCTTCAAATTATTAGGTTGTAAGTTGTTCTTACATATTTTAGAATTTTTTCAAATTAAATTAAAAAATTCTTCTTCTTTTAATTCTCCAGAATGTTCTTTTCAAAATATTAGGTTGTAAGATGTACTTACATTATTTTAGAATTTTTTTAAAAATATATGTTCAAAATTCTAAAACTCACAACTCATTCTTCATAATATTTCTTCATAGAAGCTTGATTGTACACTCCTTTGATTTTTCCTGAAACGATTTCCTTCAACTCATATGTATTGTTATGCTTATCATTTACCACAACATATGGGCATATATTGTACTCTACACTGGACCATATTATTTATACTTTAATAAGTTGATCTCCACTTTTTCTTTTCTTATAAATTTTCTTTTCTTTTATATACCCAGGAAGATGGACGATTTTCTTTATGTCACTGCATTGCTCATATTTTTATTGGTCATGTTCATTTTCTTACATAGTCTTCACTCATAAAACCCAGTTTTGTTTCTATGTTTATTCTTCGTATCATTTCCTTTCAATGATATTTATTTCGTCTCCTTCAACATTGTTTTTCGCCGTAGTCGGTTATCATGATCCGTCCCTTTTCTTGATGTCGTGTGGTATTTGTGTCAACCAGGGTCCATCATCTCAGTTGCTCTTATAAAATTTACCCTAGGGCGCGACACTCGGTTATTATTACTGTTATTATTTTTATTACTAAATTTATCATGATAGTAATTTCGGTTAGGTTGGTAAGGTCTGTCATCATTATTGTTGGGATATGGATTTCTCTGACTGTATGGGACATTATTATGTTGGTATAAATTGTTTCTATTGTATGGATAGGGGTTGTTATCACTAACGCCGTTAAAATTACTGCTAAACTGGTTATTACGCGGCGGGTTGTTAGGGCCGTCGTAATTACTGGGCTGGTTCCCTCTATCATCATACTGTATACCCCAATACTTTTCTGGTCCATGTTTTGTGTTACTTGACAAATATCTGTGAGGATCTTCATCTGGGTTATCACTTGTTATTTGTTTATCTGAAACACCATAAGCTGGTTTACCATCACATATCCACCCTGCCGGAATATATTTTAGTCTAACCATACCCTGGAACTGTCCTGGATGGCACGTTAATGGAATACATTCCGGTGATTCATCTGTGCCGTCATTACAGTCTGGTACGATATCACATTTCCATCTTTCTGAAATCCACTGTCCAGTCTTGCGCTGAAATTGATCTGGTCCACATGTTGTATTCTGTTTACTTCTGGTCCTTTCCCAGTGGTAAACTACTGCTTTGTGGTAATTTATTTCTGAAATTACTTCGATTCTCCTCCTATAATTCCTAGAATTCATGATGTCTTTGTCATAGGTAATTGGGATATTATTGCCATCAATTAACCCATGTTTCATCATCTCCAACTCTTCCTTCGTTGTTATTACATTTCTTGGATGCATTCTCCTTTTCCTCTGTTTAATATTTTCCTGGTTTCCGTTAATGTCAACTTCAGGTACTACCATTACTTGTTCCTGCGATTTATCATTTGGTATTTCTTCTAACTCTCTTTTGTTATCTCTTATTAATTCTTCCTCCCACAGTTTATTATTCTTGATGATAATTTCCACCCTTTTATTGTTATTCTCTATCATCTGTTTTAGAGTACTTATTCTTACTTCTCTCCACTTTTTCGTGAACTCCTTTAGTGCTTCAGTCTTTCGTTTTATTTTTTCCTGTAGCTCTTCCCTTCTTTGTTGTCTTCTTGGTTTTGACTCCTCTTTCTTAATCTGTTTACGCTCCCTTTTTATTTCTTTTCTCCATCGTTTCATGTATCCATTCATTGGTACCGCGATTAGTTGTACCCTTTTCTCGTTTGGTATTTCTTCTGTTTCTGGTTTGCTTTCATTTTTTATTTCTTCGGTCTTCTCTTTTCTCAATTCTTCGCTTTTTAATCTCTCCTCCCTCATTTTCTTAGTGTCCTCTCTTATTTCCTCAGTCCTTTTATCCTGATCATCCATCATTTGTTGTAACTTTTCTATTATTTTGTTCAACTTCTCCTCTCGTGTAAGTCCTTCCATTATGCTTGTCATCTTTCCCTTTTCTATTATCTTTCTCTGGCTTTGTAGCTGTTGCCTAGCTCCAACTAGTGATTGGGCCGAATGTATTGGCCTTCCAATCGTTAATTAAAGCCCCTAAAGTTGTGCGCCAATTTGTAATAAAATAAAAAAAGTTGTATGTATGTTCTTGTTGATATTAGATTGTGAAGTATGAGACTCCGATGTAATCAAGCCCCACTGTTTGGGCTAGCCAATTTGTAATAAAATATAATAATATGATGAGTCTGTATGTTCTTAAATCGTAATGTAATATGTTTAATTGGTGTGGCTCTCGACGTCTTACTGGCCTGAAACACTTCCTTAAGTTTCCCAGCTGGTCGAGTCCCAATGGTAGCAAGACTGGTCGAGTAGCGTAATGTTGATGAAGAAATGTATGTTCAGCTTCACCGAAAGTTTCAAAACAAAAATTATTGTTTTGAAGAAAATTAAAAAAAAAAAAATTATGTTTATAAAAAAAATAATTAAAAAAATTTCCTTTTTATTAATTAATTAATTATAATCAATTAATTAATATAGGGCTGTGAAGTTTTAAAAGGTGTAATGCTCTTCTGAAAATTTTTATTAAAGTTTTGGTATATTTTAAATAAACTATCACCACTCATAAGACTGTCTTCAAACCAATCGATACTTGTTTACCTTTTTATTTTTTAGGTTATCTTCACTTATAGGTGGTAAAGTCCTGATAGCTTATTAATTATAATTATATTAATGATAACTAGTAATATTTATGAAATGAAGAACTATTTAGTGTTGAAGAATAGTAATGTTTTATTAATTAATAGCAATTTGACTCTTATCGATTATTATCGACTCTCAGGATATCGAAAAAGTTACAAAGTATATTATATAAAAATTATACAGGGTTCTTTAAACAGCCAATTATTATCAAAGTCAGAGAAATCGGGCCAATATTTAAAAAGTATAACGTTACATCAAATTAATAATTATTACTAAACACAGACATTGAATAATAATTTGAAAATAAAATAATTGTTTTCACCAAACAGCTGGGTTGAACTAGGAGGCGTTGACCTGGCGATGACGACCAATATTGCAAATGGCTGCCGTGAAGTTAGTAAAATGTCATTCGTATATTCGACGTTCCAAATAAAAGATTTTCCTGTAGTATTCCTGTTCTGGTGTCTGCGAATCTCTTGTTAAATGTGGTGTAGTGTCTAGTGTACTGTTTCTGGGGTGTATTTAGTGTATCCGTATAATTATTAGTTCAAACACTTTTCCCGATTCCGTCACTAATTTGGGTTAATGTATTATACAGTTTTCTAGTGTTTTGTGGTGTTTTTCGGAGTAGATATGTAATGTTCTGTGTTATGGAGTGTTTCTTGATTGTTTCTGTTATAATATGAGAGTTCTAGAAGAATTTTACAAATCACTCGCGATTTCACAATAACGTACTATACACTCGCTTTATATGACCATTATAAGTTAGGTTAGGCACGTTACAAAACGTTTGTCATGTTAACCGTTCAAATACCAATAATTAACTAACTGTTTCCTCCAGTTTCAATTAAACTCTTAGCCAATATAATATTATTCTTAACATTGTTCAAATATATTTTCATATCCTGTGCACACTTTAATATTTCACTATATAAATACCTAAACTTGGGTTATTTATCAATTTTATTCACTAGATGTTATTTAAATTAATCTTTCAGTTCATTCAGCTTATTTTCAGATTAAATAATGCCGTTTTATAGTGTTTTCTGTCCAAAAAATAGTAATTTTACTTTCAGTTTGGTATACTCTGAAAAGTCAAAACATCAAAATTTACTTCCTGTCATTATATAAATTCAGCCATTTTATCAATTATATTTAATATTAATAATCTTATATTGTATTAAAAGGTTCATATTCCCTGATTTTCTGGTAATTAATTGAATTAGTTGTATTCTGAAACATTATTCTGGAATATATGACTCCCATGTCTAAATTTCTGAGTTTAGTCATTTTCATTTTTATTTATAATTCTGAATATAATTTATTAAAATCTTCCTAAATGGTATGTGCAATTATATGGCTTGATCTCAAGTTTATTTTGTCTAAACCCCTTTTGTTTATTTGCATTTAAATGAGCAATTTCTCTGTTTTGATGAAGTTTGGTTTCCATTCTTTTGGCCTATGATTTTTTTTTAACAATTTTTCTTACAGAATATTTTACAAACAATATATGATGTGTGATACCCTCTCTGACTTTTACATATAGTATTATAAATTAAACATGTTTTCAAATTACACAAAAACAATTAGTATTGGTTACAATACAAATAATAGTTAAAACAAATAAAGAATATTTTTTAAATAAATGGTTGTCTTCAAGTCAGACATTTTACAACAAAATCCTTATTTCTAACATGGAAATATGGTTTACAAAAAAGGTTTTTTACTAACTAACATCTTAATTACTCTCGACTATTTACAAGTAGTAACTATTTTTATAGTTCTGATGTTAGTTGTATCAGACCCAAACAAATGGCCTTATATCTAAAACATTTTTAAACATTCTTGTACTATATACATAAAAACCTTATATTTATATTCTTATTTCTAACTATTATTATAAGTAGGAATCTACAGTTTTTATACCGTCTTTTATACATTGTCTTTGGGGAATTGTACCCTGTTATTAATAAATAAATAGTATGAATTGTTCAAAAAGTATTATGAAATCTGTTTTTCTTTTTTCATGTAAAACAAAATGTTATTTTAAACAGATTCATGTCTTATGAACAACATATTGTCACAGTACACATTTCAAGTCATTGAAAAATGCATATTTCATTGCATTCAATGTTTGTGATTGCCAAGAATGAAACACAAGGTTCATTTTTTATAATACCCAAAACTATCACTGGTTCACTTTGCACTTATATATTATGTTATTGCTAAATGGTCGTATAGTCTTATTAACATAATAAATTGGTTAGCGTTTTTCAATGGAGATTTGTTCCATGGGTACTATATTATTGTTTCATCTTAGTTCACAGGCAACTTTTACTTTATACACTTCTCTCTCTTAAATTTGTATATATGTGGTTTTTATTTCGTTATACTTTTATTTTTAAATATTTATTTTGGGGATATAGGGATTTGGGTGTCTTTTATAAGAGCATGACATCTTCTTCAGGATGCTGCCTTCTTCTTCTTTCATCAGTCTTCTTTTCTCCTGCCTTCTGGGACTGGTATCTTCTCCATCTTCTTCTTGATGCCATCAGGTTTCTTGGGATCTTCTCCATCTTCTTCTTTATTTCAGAAATACACAACCTGTGTTGTTTGATCTTGGCTTATTTTAGGGTTTCTATTCTATTTATTCTTCCTCGTTGTGGGTTTGGTCATATTGTGTACTGCTTGGTTATTTACTTTCTTACCTTCCTGGGTTATACCTTGAAAACCTTTGGTTATGAGACTGGTCTTGGATGACTCATCACTAGTAACTCCTTTTATTTGAACTTGTATTTTCTTTATAATAATGATTTCTTTCCACAGTTGCTATGAATTAATCTTTTTATATTAAACTTAATGCTTTCTTCCAAATTTAAATATTATAACTTTATTATTCTAATGATCAATTGCCATTCAATATTATGCTTATATCTGTCACGCTACAATATGTATGGAAAGTCATTTCGAGAACGCGTCCCAAAGTACTGATCCGTAGAAACCAACACCTAGAATTCCCTAAAAAAAACATATTTAACCGTTTTCAGTGCTTATTAGCCATCAATTTTATCTGATACCTTAATTATGTACCGTATTAATCATAAAATAAAATTGTTATATATACAAATATGCTAAAAAGGTTGTCCGACAACGTATGCGTCATTTCAGTGAACGCAGCTGTAACTGACTGAAAATAGTTTATACTGAACGCCGCCTTTAGACGCTGGTGCGCAGTTGTGGTAGGGAAAGGTAGTCAGAGCAGCTGTCGTTAGTGTTTTCCACCAGATTAATTAAAATTAAGTGGTAAGTACTTTTCAATTCAGTATCTACAGAGCGTACATCAATAGTTCATCATTACGGTAATGCGTTTATTAGTTTGAAATATTGAAAAAATACCTTTTAAATACAATGCTTAAAAAATAACTTCAAATATTTTACACTAACCTTGCTAGACTGCATCTAAGATGGCTGCCATCAATATAAAGCGCGCGTTTATTTGAAAACGTCTTTTCGTGAACGGTCATATCGGGAACGTTCATGGACATGATGACACGTTCCCGAAATGATTATGGCGTTCCCGAGATGACTGTTTCGTTCCTGAAGTGATATCTGCTATTAAATTTCTCAATTAAATTACTATATAAGCTGTGTTTGATTAATTTTTAATAAGATATACATGGGTTTTGTGTAGCAATATGGAGTCTGACGAAGCGGGTAAAAATAAAAAAAGACCAAAAAAAACAGTTGAAAAAAGATAGTTCGGCTTATTTACGCCAAAGAGAAAAAGCTAGTGCTAGAAAAAGAAAATTTTTAGATATGATGACTCCTGAACAGAGAGAGATTAAAAGGGCTAAAGACAGAGCATATTATCAGAAAAAAAAGCAGAAAAGAAAGTGAAGAACATTACTGAGATGACAAAGCGGGAGAAGCGAAAGCAGAGGAAAAATTGGAAAAAAACATCAAAAAAATACAGGGAAAAGAAAAAGGCATTGACAAATATAGTTAGCAATACGCTTCCAAATTCAGATGATGATTCAGCCGTAACCCCTTCAGTAAGAAGACAAGTAGGAAGAAAAATATTACGGAAAGATAGAGCAAAAGCATACCGTAAAATAAAAAAACAGGAAGAAACCATAGCTCAAATGAAATGTAAAATTGAGTCTTTAAAGAAAAAACTAAAAATAAGGGATGAAAAAAGAGAAGCATTACCTTCCACTCCTAACAGCAAAGTTAATGCTTTAATAAAAGATATTCACGTACCTCCTGAAGTGCGCAAAAGCCTTTTGTTTAGTGAAGTATTGACGACGCAATTACAAGAAAAGGCTGATACTTTACAAAAAAATTCCAAAGAGAGAGAAGTCTTCCAAAAATGTGTCTGTGGCACTACCTTGAGAAAATACAAATTACTACATATGGCCAAGAAGTTTTTACAAAAGAGAAAAACAATAAATCGATTATGACATCTGATGCCAAAGTTCGCGAGATAGTTTTGAAGCCAGAAGTTTGTCAAAAGGTCATAAATTTCTTCAAAAGAGATGACATCAGTAGGATGTGCCCAGCTAAGAGAGATTTCGTAAAGAAAAACGGTATTAAAAAAAAAAGGGCATCCTTTTATTCACAGTTAAAGCGTTGACATCAAAATTCGTCCAAGAAACTAGTATTAATTACCTTATGCGACACTACTAAGGGCAAAGCCATTTTGGGTTGTAGCTCCAAAACTAAGAGACCGAGAAACTTGTTTGTGCGTTAAGCATGAAAATTTCGAATTAAAACTTAATAAACTGAAAAGTTTACAACAGCTTAATCACGGGAGCACAGAAAAGTTGATTGAGGATTACAGTTGTGACATAACTTCTTATGACTGTATGAATGGTTTGTGTGATAAATGCAAAAATCAAACGTTCGAGCCAGGTGACAACAAAGATTCTTTGATATATTTTCAGTGGAAGTCCATTAATGAGGATAAAATTGTAAAAGGTGAGAGGAAGACGTTTAAAATTACAAAAAATGTTGCTATCTCGAGTACAGTCAAAGAATTAGAAATGGCTTTAGCTGAAGACATTCCAGTAATGAAAAAACACTCTATAGCATTTATAGTTACAACAAACTGAAAAAAGAGCTCAAAGAAAACTTAACTGAAAAAGAGATTATAATACAGATAGACTTCTCAGAGAACTACACTACTAAGTACGCAAATGAAATTCAGTCCACCCATTTTGCCAAAAATCAGTTATCTATTCATACAGGCATATATTATTCACGAAACGTTAACAATGCTTTGCAATCAAGATCTTTTGCTACAGTGAGTGAAAATTTGGATCACCAGGCCCATGCAGTGTGGGCTCATATGAAACCGATCTTAACAATGATTCTGGAAAACAAAAATGTTGACACTCTCCATATCTACTCTGACGGTCCAACATCCCAATACCGCAACCGTACGAATATATATCTTTGGCTTCAAACATTGATTCATGAATTCCAGCAAATAACAAAAGCTACTTGGACATTCAGTGAACCTGGGCATGGAAAAGGGCCCATGGATGGCGTAGGTGGCGTTCTTAAAAGAACTGCCGACAGCCATGTGTTAATGGGAAAGGACATTAAAACAGCCTCGGACTTTGCCAATCTGTTCACAGAGTCTGCTATTCAAGTAAAAATAATCCCTGATGATGACATCACTAGCATAAAAAATATGGACCCGAAAACTTTAGATGCTATACCAGGTATTATGAATATCACGAAAATTACCTGGCAAAGAGGGCCAGAAGTTTCAATACAAGTATATCAACATGAACATTTTCAAAAGGAGTTAAAACTATCCACGTTTTCTAGTGATTTAAACGCGAATGTAGTCGAATCCATGGATGTTTATACGCCTTTGATAGAATCTCCTTATCCGGAAGAACCCATGGAAACAAATGATTTTGAAGACCTGCTGAAATTCAAGAAGAGACATAACGTTTATAAAAGCATTTATAACTCATCTTCATCAGATGAGGAAGATTTAATGGCAATCTCTGTTCGTCAGCAGGCTGAACAAAAAACCAATAGTGTTGAAGCTGGTACATGTTACGGCCACGGCAAAGAAAACTTACAACCAAATTTAATTTCCCCTGGGACATTTTTATTAATTAAAGTACCTACTCAAAAGGAAAATGTCTATTACAGATATGTTGCCACCAGTCAGACTTGGGTTGATAAAGATGAGGGGGAAATTTTAGTAACTTTCTTGAGATCTGTGCATAATAGTGCCAGAAAATTTAAACTAGAATCAAAAGACGTGTCATATATTGTTTTTGAAGAAATAATTAATATTATTCCTACACCTTTACTAAAAAAAGAACAGAACCGAGAGTATTATTACTTTGAGACTGATGTTGATGTTTTCGAACAATTCTAATATTTTTGTAATTTTTGTCTATGCATAAGCAAACTCTTTTTTGTTTTATAATTTAATTTAGATTTGATATTATTGTTCTTTAGTATGGATTATCACCAACGTACTGAAAATATAGATCTGTGATTGTTAGTTGTACTTGGCTGTGTACTTTAATCAAAAAGACTGCATTATGAGAACTGATTAAAACTAAGTAAAGTTAATTTTGTGTTAAGTACAAACCTTGTAGCCAGTTTAATAAATAACTATTCATTTCCGAAACTTTTTACACGTTTATCATTTCAATATCCCTATACTGCACCTACATATATCGTCATTGAGGGAACACGTGTCATTCCATGAACACCCGATCATTTCCGGAACACTACTTAAATTACGAAAAAAACGTACAACTTTAGATATTTTCATAAAATAAGATTATAATTTTATTGAAAAAGTTTAATTCTTTGTATGTAAAGGTAATTTAATTATGAAAGTTATTTATATTTTTTCATTTGGAAAATTTTATACTTGAAAATAGTTAAATTATTTTACCTTAATCCGTCACTGTGACCGCTTGGTTTCTGTCTTCTTACGCGTTTCGGATTAAACTTAATCCATCATCAGAGTAAAAAATCCGTCAGTTATGACTTCATTAAAACATTAAAAGGAGACACTAAAGTACATCTATGTATATATTATACAAACACAGCGATGTACGCGGATGTGAGTGCGCACTCGACACCGGTTGAAGACGTACTGCCGTACGGGGATGTGAGTGCGCACTCGACACCGGTTGAAGACGTACTGCATAATAATTTAATTATAATAATTGTGACGCGAATACCAGTACAATGACTTTAAAATTGAAAATAGTTACTTTACCTCATTTGTGGTAGACTTTTGCTTCAGAGCTTTATTGTAGGTAATATTTTACATGTTTTTTTATTTCATAATACTAACTATATACTTACGCTATGTATAAAGTAAAAAAAAATATTTTTTTTTTAGATATACAATTGAATTTTTAAAAACGTTCCCGAAATGACCTTTTTTAACTAAGCGTCTCTTTAAAAACACTATTACAAAAAAAAAAATTAATTCTATGCTTGCCCCATTTAAATATAGTTTAAACACAAGTTTAGTGATGATTTAAGCTAACTTTCATAATCATAGCTTCTAAGAATTTTCATCATAAAACCAAACTTGGAATTCGCCACCTTGGTGATTTTGAGCCTACTGTTCCTCAAAACAGGTCCACATTTGCATAAATTTTATTTATGCAAATGGTCCCAGTTTCGGGCACCATTGTTAAGTTTTATTTTATTTTATAAATTTATTTTATTAATGTACTTTGTGTTTACAACTTTCGACTCTGATAGCCGCCATGTTGTCTACTACCAACTTAAACTTTTTACTCACCGTGTCCAGGGTCTGTACGTTGGACGAGCTGAAAGAACAAGATGGTTATTTTGAAATGACTAATATTTCCCTTTTGTAACAAGTTTATCTTATTTATTTTTTTTACTCACTCTTCATCTTTTTTACAATGATAGAATTTGTATACAACATTATGCGAGCCATTATGAAATACAACAAAACGGAGCCCTTACTCCTCTCCTTTACATTTTATTTCTTGTATTACTATTCTCATTACTGAATTTACCCAAAATACCCCAAAAAATGGTTACTAAAAAAATGCAATAGCTATAAACTTAAATCTATTGTTATGCACAAACCAGCGCTCCTTATTTAATACTCTTCATTCACGCACCCATTCATACATACCCCTTTTCCCTTATGTGAGATCTCACTTTAAATCATGACAATAATATTGAAATTTTATTTTTTTATCCCATATTAAAGAGTGTTCTGCCCCTCGTTTTGTTACTTAACTGGAAAATCAGTCCCGAAGACGTCTCATTGCTCCGTGCACTACGTAGATTATTTCTTAATCTTCACTGTATTTACATTTTTTTAAAACTGTTAATCCACTCTGATAAAGTTGAAATTTATTACTTTACATTTTTTAAATTTTATACGTGCGGGCGAGACTAAAACTATGCCCAACGGGCGGACGCGCGGACTGCTTGCGTCTGTATTTATTGGATGTTCATGGCCGACTGCTTTGTTCTCCAAGCATTAACAAACTGCTGGCGTTGACACACCTACGTTCCAGCGTGACATATTGGACTGTTGTAATATGGTCTGACTTGGTTTCCATGCATCGTTTGCAAAGGTCAGAGTTCGTTGGCTATACGTAACTGTTTTCATGCGTCTGAATGTTGACCTTGACTCCCTTTCAATTGCTGACTTGCTATGTCATTATAAAATTTACAATTATGATTTATACTTTTGAGTTTCAAATAAAATTTATGTTTATTTTCCCCAAAACACTAGGAGGGTTGAAATGTCCCGTTACATACTCCATCATTATCAATATTTCATAGTCTCATTATTTGTTTTATTCTTGTCATTGTTTATTTCTTCTTTTAGTTGAGTTCATTTGATTTTCCCTAGTTGCACTGATTCTGTTATCATCATTAATAAATATTTTTTTTGTGGGTGTTTTAGTCTTCTTCTCACTGTCTGATCTATTGGGTATATTGGTCAACGCTGTTTTGTCTCTAGTCGTTTGTCTTTATTTCTTCTGTATTCCATTATTTGTTAATACTAATTTCTTCTTATTCCCCTAAATTAGTCCATACTTGTCCTATATCCTCCTTTAATGTTCACATTTGGTTGTTTATATGGCATTTGATTGATTATCATTGGTTTTAGTTTATTTTTGTATCTTGTTGATCATATTTACTGTTACATATTGCCTCCTTACTAGAATTGATTATTTCTGAATATGCCTTCTTGGTATTGAAGAAATTATCAATTGGTACATTTTTATTCTTCGAAATATTTCTTTAGCAATGCTTGATTGTAAGTTCCCTTCGTTCTTTTGGTAATTGGGTCCAGAATCTCATAAGTGTTGTTATTATTGTCTTTGGTTATTGTATACGGGCCAGTGTAGAGCAGTAGTAGTTTTTTAGCAATTCCTTCGATCGTACTTGGGAGTTCTCGGTTTTTCAATAATACCTTGTCTCCAGTTTTATACTTGATCACCTTGGGTTGTATTTTCTTGTATTTATTACGTAGCTTCTCCGCTCGTTCTACAGCGTTATTATAGAATTTCATCCGGTCGAATTGGTATTCTTCACCTCGAGGAAAGTTTATTAACTCCGTAATTTCTCTGGGTGGTGTCTTTTCAAACATAGCCCATGTATGGATTGATGATGTGCCAAATTGATGAAATCTTCTGCGGCCGATACGTACTCTTCCCATTTTCTTTGTTGTTTATGGCAGTAGGTTCTCAAAATTCTTCCCACTTCTCTTAGAACTCTTTCAGCCGGGTTGCTGCTTGGGTGATATACTAAGGTCTTAAATGTCCTTACCCCATGATCCAACAATGTTTCCTTCCATCTCCTCCCCTTAAATTGAGTTCCGTAATCGGTTATTATTGATCTTGATGCTCCCACTTCCGGTATGTATCTTTGAATGATTACCTCTAAAAGTTTCCTGGTTGTTGCTCGGTTTATTGGGTAGAGTTTGGTAAATTTAGTGTAGTGATCGGAAATGATTATGATAAATTTATATTGGCGTCGTCCTTCACTGCGTGGGAATGGACCGCAAATGTCCACGAATACTTTTTCTAACTTATTAGAGGATGTTATTGGTATCATCAACCCCTCCTTTCTGTTGTTGTTGCATTTCACTAACTGGCATAGGTGACAATGTTTAATATAGTTGCGCACCCTTCGATTGATGTCCTTGAAGTATACGTGTTCCTCCAGTGCTCTTATTACCTTCAATGCCCCATGTGTCCATATCTGATGTGGTAATCCATTGTAATTTCCCTTTCGATTGTCCTCAGGGTAACTATTTTCCATTGGTTGCAACGATATTTGGTTTTAATGAATAACAGATCATCGTGTATGCAGTAGTATGGTGTTATTCTGTCATCTTGTTCTGCCAACCTTTGACAAACTTTATTCAGTTTACTGTCATTCTTCTGTTGATGTATTAGTTTGCCAATAATGTCTGCTAAATCGGATCTATCTTTGATGATGTGGTATATCTTGGCTATTGTCTCCTTTTCCCCTTCAAATGTTTGGTTCTGTATATTAACTCTTGATAATACATCTGCTGCTATGTTACTTCTTCCTGGTACGTTCTCCCAATTGATGTTGTATTCCTGCAATGCTAGTGTCCATCTCGTCAGACTCCCATGGCTTAGTCTGCAGTTCTTCAGAAATGATATAGATTTGTGGTCCGTTCTGACCGTTAGTGTGTAACCCAAAATATATGTTCTAAATTTATTGCACGCAAACACTATGCTGAGCAGCTCTTTCTCTGTTACGTGGTAGTTGCGTTCACATTTATTCAATACTCTGCTGGCGAAGCTAATCACACGGTGATTCCCTTCGTCGTCTTCCTGTTACAAAACTGATCCTAAACTAACGTCACTGGCGTCGCAATTCATATAAAAAGCTTTATTGAAGTTGGGGTGGTGTAGCATTACTGATTCTAAAAATTTGTTTTTTATTATTAGTCGAAAGGTGGTGTCCTGCTCTGGTCCCCACGTCCACTTGTCTTTAGATGATAGTTTGTGTGCAAATTTTGACGTTAATTCTGAGTAATTACTCTGAAATTTCCTATAGTAATTACATATAAAAGTGATTGTAATTGTTTCTTATTCTTGGGCGTTGGGAATAGTTGGATGGATTCTATTTTCTCCTGTGATGGTGTTATCCCGTTTCCTGATAGATTAAATCCTAAGAATTGTACTTCATCTGCGATGAACTTGGATTTTTCTAATTTTAGTGTTATGTTGTTTACCTCTAATTTTAATAATACTTGTTCGATCCTTCTGCAATGATCTTCCCAGTTGTTCGAGGTGATGAGTAGATCATCCACATATACTGTTGTAAATTGGAGCGCCTCTTGTCCTAGAATTTTATCCATACATTTCACAAATACTGCTACTGAATTTACAAGTCCAGAAGGTAGCCTCTTAAACTGGTAATTACGCCCTTCGAATATGAAAGCCATATATTTTCGGCTATTGGGGTGTAATTCCACCTGCCAATATCCACAAACTGTGTCCCAGGTGCTAATGCATAAAATTTTTTGATGATTTCTTCGATCTCTCCTGGTGATGTTCGATCGTTGATTATAGTCTTGTTTATTTCCCTGGCGTCTAAACATATTCTTACCTTTCCATTTTTCTTAGGTACTGCTACAATAGGATTGGTGTACGGGGAAAGGCTGTATTCGATTATGTCATTGTTAATCAGTCTATTAATTTCGGTTCTAACTGCCTCTTTTAGAGAGTATGCAATAGGGTATGACTTTCTTTTAAATTCTACTGGTTCCTTAAATTTAATCTCGCATTGAAAATTCTTTATTTTTCTGGGCGTATCTGAGAATATATATTATATATATATTGTAATGCGAAGACGTCCTCCTCTCTTACGCCCCGCGATGGAAGCCAATGTGTAACGATGAGATGTAGTCGTCTCTGTAAAAGTGTATATGTTGTGTGCTCGCCTCACACGGGTGTCGTTACTTCTGTTTTGTGCTAGCGATTTCCGTAGCGATCCTCCAATTACCAGTACAACGCGAGTGGAAACCTTACCTGTTGTTTCATAGGTGTTTAATAATCCCGGGTGGCGCCAAATTGTTTACTCAAAACAATTAAATTAATAAATATTGTGGTTTAGCGATCCTAGTTATGACGGCCTGGAGCATTCAAATTTATTCCCGCCTTCGTTCGACCTACTTAATCAATCAGGTAGTTCGTAGAGTTGGCGGCGTGAGCGCTTGCCATCATTCTCGCTGGTCTCTGCTATACAATACACAATTTATACAATACACTTCCCTATGAAATAAAAACAATGGTTACTAGTTTCTTTAATTATTGATTGGTAATTATTCAGTTTGACAATAAAATTATTCTTGGTTATTAACAATTTTGCACCGACAATTAATATGAGTCTAATATCTCTAGGGTTTTGGCGAAGATCAATTTTGAACGAGCGATTTAGTCAAGTATGGCGACTGTGTTGTCTATTTACAGTTATTATCGTTCAAAATCTGGGTCCTTGTGATTACAAGAAAAATATTAATAATGATTACAATAAAAAGTACACTACCTTACATTATTTGTACTTAAATAATATAATGTGTAGCTACAATTTGTTCCTGCAGTGTAGTAAAGTGTGTTTCAAAAGTTCACAATTTAACACTAGGTTATTTTCTTAGTTAATAAATTTTCAGTGTTTTATTGTTTTACTTAATATTTGAAAGAAATTATATTCAGTTTATAGTGAGAGTTCAGATGACTGTGAGAAATATTTAAAGTGAGTTTATTTCTGGAATTTGGGTAATTTAATGATACTTATCAAACCAGTAGGCTTGAGATAAACCATTGTTCAGGTGAAATGGAATAGTCATCAATTTTGAATGATTTGGGCTTCTGGCATCTTTTTCATGTTAGTTGTGGTAATTTCTTCATTTAATTTTATTTAAATTGGTCCTTGGCATTAGTTAAATGTTATTGTTCCTCGTCTGCTGCTTACTGGTTCTTCTTTTTGAATTTTGATTACTTTTTATACATTTTAAATTAAAATTTAGGTCATTCAAGATCTGGCGTCTAATCTGGATGAGCGTCACTTATTGAATACTATGATTTAACAGAAAAATGGTAACCAATGGTCTGTTGTCATGGTTATGAATAAATTCTGATTGGTTGATCATGACTTTATAACCATTGTTATCAATTTTGAATTATTATTCAAAATTCCTGTATATCTTCTGATTGCTTTTATGCTTCTGTCTTCCTTCCTATATATTAAATATTATCACTACTGTTTGTATTTCCTTTCAAAGATTATTTTGATATCCCATAAGGTTGGGTTCTTTAAAGTATTAATGTTTTACAATTATGTTACTATTTGTTAATTACATTTCTCTTTTAATTTAAGTCCTTATTCTAACATTTTTCTATCAATATGTTTCACAAATTATCCTTGGCTAATTACTCACCTTGGATTTGTTAATTTCCTTGTTGATTTTTTACAATTTGTAGTTATTTGTCTTTTGACAGTTAGGCATTTTATAGGCCTAAGTAGCCATTGATTATATTTACTTATTTTATACAAATTATATTCTTGGATTTCGTTGTCCATGACGTGTCCGTTACTTAACTAAATATCACTATAATATTGACGACTCGGAACACAAAGTTTTTTATAAGTAAAAACGTAAAGTTTTACCTTACAGCCTAAACCGGCTTTCACCTATAGAAGGCTTCATCAGAGGCTGTCGTTAGTAGCGCTGCTCGTCTTGTTGTTGGCGACGAGAAAGTGTTTCGAAAGATTGAAGCTGTGTGTGTGTGGTGAGATGTGTTCGAATAATGCGTGCGATTTGAATTGTGTCTGTTCGTTTAGGATGTCGTTTTTATTTGTTTTTGTGTGTTTGTATATTTCTAATTGTTCTAGAGTGTCTAGTTTTCGGCCTTTTGTGTGTACGTGTAGTATGTTCATGTTATTGTCGATGTTTTTATATGTGTGGTTTGCTTCAATGAGGTGGTTTGCGAAGGTAGATTCTGTAGTGGTGTGGAGTGCTTTTGTGTGTTCAATGTATCTCTGTTTGAAGCTACGTCCTGTCTGGCCTATGTAGAATTTACTGCAATTTGAACAATTTAGTTTATATACACCGGGTAGATCGAATTTGTTTTGTGCTTTGGGCATGCGTTTTGATAGTGTGTGTTCTGTTTTGTTAGTAGTTTTGTAAGCGATTCTGTATCCTGCTTTTTTGAATTTGTGGGCAATTTTTTCTGTTTGTTTGTTGATGTATGTTAGTGTTATGAATTTGTTGTTTTCTGTCTTTGTCTGTTGTTTATTCTAATACTATACAGGGGAAACAAAAGACAATGTGAACAGTTACTAACGCACATAAACAAAATACATAAAAACATAACCTTCACTGCTGAATACGAACACAACAATACCATAAACTTCTTAGACCTCTCCATCACAAAACTAGAACACAGGCACAAATTCAGTATATACAGAAAACCAACTACAACTGACACACTAATACACAACACCTCCAATCACCCAATACAACACAAACTAGCTGCTTTTAGAACCATGATACATAGACTTAACAACATCCCCTTAGATGAAATAGACTACAAAGACGAACTAAACACGATAAAATATCTAGCAGAATCTAACGGTTATGACAGAACAATAGTCAGTAAACTCCTACACAAAACACAAAACAAACAACAGACAAAGACAGAAAACAACAAATTCATAACACTAACATACATCAACAAACAAACAGAAAAAATTGCCCACAAATTCAAAAAAGCAGGATACAGAATCGCTTACAAAACTACTAACAAAACAGAACACACACTATCAAAACGCATGCCCAAAGCACAAAACAAATTCGATCTACCCGGTGTATATAAACTAAATTGTTCAAATTGCAGTAAATTCTACATAGGCCAGACAGGACGTAGCTTAAAACAGAGATACATTGAACACACAAAAGCACTCCACACCACTACAGAATCTACCTTCGCAAACCACCTCATTGAAGCAAACCACACATATAAAAACATCGACAATAACATGAACATACTACACGTACACACAAAAGGCCGAAAACTAGACACTCTAGAACAATTAGAAATATACAAACACACAAAAACAAATAAAAACGACATCCTAAACGAACAGACACAATTCAAATCGCACGCATTATTCGAACACATCTCACCACACACACACAGCTTCAATCTTTCGAAACACTTTCTCGTCGCCAACAACAAGACGAGCAGCGCTACTAACGACAGCCTCTGATGAAGCCTTCTATAGGTGAAAGCCGGTTTAGGCTGTAAGGTAAAACTTTACGTTTTTACTTATAAAAAACTTTGTGTTCCGAGTCGTCAATATTATAGTGATATTTACAAATTATATCTTATTTTACTCTAATGTAGTTTGTTTTGTTTTATAATTGGTTGGTTTATTTGTTGATGTGTTTTGGATCTGTTTTTATACTATTTGTATGTTTCCATTATTTTCTACATCATGGATTGTTAATTATTTCTTAACTGATTTTACAGTGTGATTAGATCTGTATTGATTCACCTTCTTATTTATTTATTTTGCCCTTGTTAACAATATGGCTATTACTTACTATTCTTTATCACATAAAACATAACATCTAGGCCTATGGTCTGTACAATTCCTTCAGCCATATCCTATTCATAAATTTAATTAAACAATTTTTTAATAGTTATTAGGTAATGTTTGTTTACAATTCATTTCATTCTTTATTATTTTTTGGGTGATAAACATCCTCACACCATTTAAACTTACTTAATTGATTATCCCTTATAACCTGGGGTGTTTATTGATTTCATTTTTAATTTCTTATTTCTTAAATAATCTCTATCTTCTATCGATGGTAACACTAACTGTTTACCTTCCATGGGATTCTCCCTTTTAAATACTATTGTATCCCTCTCTTACAATTAAACTTAATTTTATTAATAACAAGATTCTTTTTTAAATAATAATGTCACCATCAATCTTCAGTGTTCATTACAGACTATTAAGTGTTTATATCTAATACTATTATTAACAACATTCTTAATTACTAATATGGTTCACTATTAATCATTGAGTGTTTATTACAGATTATTCAGTGTTTATTCCTATTAATAGGGTCTCTAATTATTTTGGGGTTTTACACTTTCACTTTTGCACTCCTTAACTGTTTATTTTAAGTGTTTATTAGTGGGTAATCCCTATAATTACTTTCTCTTTGTCACTTAGTTAATATTATTTTCTCACCATCTCACTATCTCTCTCTTTACAAATATTGTTTATACTATTAATAAGTTATGTCTTTATAGAGTTCTTTATTACATCTAACTCTAATTCTTGGGTTAGTGTACTTTTATTTTTCACATTACTTTATTGGGTTTTATCAAATCATTTACATTTATCTTTCAATCGATAATAATATTTAATTTTTACATTGGTTAGTTATTGGTTTCGTTTCCAATATTACATTTAAGTGTACCATTTCTCCTTTTCATATTCTATATTATTTGTCTGTGTTTTCTCATTCGGTTTCACTTTATTTCCTTTATACTTGTTTTGTTTCATTTTATTTTGGTTTTCCCCTTCTCACTTGTTTTTATTTCATTTGGTTGTATGGATTCTTATTTGGTTTAGTTTTTTCCCTTCTTTTGTTTCTTTTTATTTTGGTCATTCACTTGGGTTAGGTCATGTCGTCGTTTGTTGCATCATTGTCATTTTATTTTCATTCTTTTAAACATTTTATTATACGAATTATTTTTTATATTGTTGCTTCATCTTTTTTATCCCTGGTATTGGGGTGGCTTATTTGTGTTGTAACATAATGCCTCTCCTACAAAATTGATCATTTTGAATGCGACGGAATTAAGCCCCTTCCCATTCCATAATGTATTAAAATATAAACATTGATTCCATCAGCAAACAATGAAACTGATGATGAAAAAACCCATTTTTCATGTAAACAAAGCCAGTAGTTTAAATGCGTAAAAGTACAACACAATTTTTGTAAAAGTAAAATAAAAAGATATATTGTAATCATCACCCAGTGACAGTGACAGTGATCGTGAGTGAAAAGAGTAAAATACCCAAGTTGTGAAAATAAATTAATCAGTGAAGAGTAATAGAGTCAGTGTTGAACTCCAGCAGATTCACTGCAAGTATTTGCTTAAATTTTAATGTATGTCAAGTAAAAAACAATGAGGAATGACAAAGGTCAAACTGATAATAGACAGTGTCTTGTCATTCAAATTGTACCCCGTAAAAGGGTAAAACAATATTTTTTAATAGTAAGTGATTAATAGTATAAAATCAATTTTGATGAAAGGAACTATGTTGTATGAGGGTGTGAACCTGTGGGCTATAGTTTAGTTTGTTGTTTAGAACCACAGGGGAAGGTTTAAAAGTAAAATTATAAACAATTCAATTTATATTTTTATGATTTTGTTAGTATTGGTTAAAAGACCAATAATTATACTACATACAGCCATAGTAAATGGTTCATAGATAAAATGTAAAGGAATGTTGTTAGGAACTATTTCTTAACAAATTAAAGGACTTGGTGACGACCACACACATAGCTTTTGTTAATTTTAGATGTCAAAATTGTAAAGGTACTCGCCTTTTACCCTTTTAATTAAATAATACACTCATCATAAAATACTCACCGCTGCCAGAATTTTACTTACCGTCATAGTCCCCGTAAAACTTACCTTATGAAACTGCCTAGGTCGCCAACATGTTTTTTAGTTATACATGTGAACTTTGAACACTCTTGCCCTTATAAAAATCCTGCTATCTGACTATAATAAAATTTCAGAAAACCCCCGATTATGTTAGACGAGTTGTCAGCACAGAAAACTAGGAAATGGTTATGGCATAATAACTAGACTAACACATGTTTATAGAAGAATGAACCTTTTAATTTTTTACCATTTACTCTATCATTGATTATTATGTTTCCTTTATATTTATAATTTTTTACTAATTTTAGTCCAATAATTTTGTATAGACTATTACTACATCTTTCTAGTTGAGCCAGTACTTTTGATAACCCATACACACACTCACTCAATTTACATTTATTTTTAAAACTTCCTATTTAATTAATGAGCTCCTTATTAATTATAATGTTTTGGCCAAATGAAACTGTCTTTACACTTGTTACCTATATGCGTAATATCCAAACGTTGTACACGAAATTGTCCAGAACTGTTTTCACTAATCACTCTCCACTCCAAACACAGTTTATTATTACCTTACGTCATTTACTCGTCACTTTACTTGTTTGTACATTTTATATTGCTTGGTAGGCCTACTTTTGTATTTTTCGGCCTACCAAGAACTCGTCCGAGGCTACCGTTTTTGTTCTGGTAACTGTCTGCTGATTGTCTGGCCGCTCAGCCATGAGTTGCAATGGAACTGGTCTCAGTGCTGCTAAGGCGGTAATGCACAGGTTTTCGTCTGGTCACGTGATCGTGAGACTGCGCTCCCATTGGTGCTGTTAACAGAGCGCTCTAACGTAGGCGTAAGATTTAGCAATATTTTGCCGCCTGCTGCAATATGAAATTACATTACTTTTTTCCGTGATTCACGGCTGATGCAAAGTTAGGTGTTATTTCACAATCTGTCTCCGCTGCTTGAGTGTGGAGACAAAACATAGGCGTTTTGTTTTGTAATAAACACAGCATACTTGGTCGACTAACTCGGGGTTCTACAAAGGTGAACAATGACGGCATGGAGAATATAATTTTTTTTTAAATGTTAACTTGGCCCTACAATTTCGTACCGTTACAATACCCCCCCCCCAATAAGAGGTTGAAGGCCGAAGTGTTCAAACTCTTATTGCCTGAAACCTAAGAGGGTCAGCGAGGATATGGCGCCGCAACCCCCCTGAACTCTCTACTGAAATCATGGGTACTTACCCCCCTATTCCGGTGACTGTGGCAGCACCCATCCGGTCTTACTGGACTTCTCTATTCGAGATCCCAACACCATAAGCTCGGACAGATACCCGCCACAGTATTGCCTGACTCTGGAACATTCAATTAAAAATCAACAAACGGCCTTTCATCACTCCATATCCCACGACTGATTTGTTTCCTCTTAGCCATACAGGCTCATTCTTTGCAAAGTACTGGTTCTGCTTATACAAAGTACTGGTTTGGTTTAAAAATAATAATATAAACTTACAGTCTACCTACAGATCAATCATATAAAAAAAAATTTTTTTTTTTTATACTACCCCCTTTTAATCCCTTAACCCCTGATACCCGTTAAATATTACTGTGTTCTGCGCTAGGCTTCTTGGCCATGCAGACCTCATCCTAGCCGTAAACCACATCTCCCTCGTGACCTGTAACTGGGTCACCCCCCATCCACACTCACTATTTCCCCCCTGGATTGTAGCGCCCAGTTGCTTTCACAAGGACTGATGCGGAAGGGATGGACATTTTTTCTTTAATCCACCCCCATCCTTGCTTCGGCGTTACAATAAAATTCAGTGTTACACTTAACTAATAATGAATGATACGCCCCTAATGGACTACCACCCCTATCTGGGTGAAAATAGCCCTGTTCCAAAATTTGGTAGATTCCCCTAAAAATAACCCCCCTACTAAGTCTAACAAACCACCGGGTTAACAAAATAAAACAAACCACAAGCCGGTTATATCAAGTAAAATGTATGATTTGTCACAATTAACTACTTTCACGGTCATGATCCGGTGAGGTCATGACCACACTTAGGTGGGGAGTCTACAGTTAAACGTAAAAATGGATTGACGTTGATAAAATTTACATGAACAGAAATATACACATCTTATTTTCCAAACACTATCTCGGCCCAAATATGTCCATTAGTTGTCAGTTTTAAATGAATATTTTAATCATTATGTTTTTTATCAATTATTTATTTTACCATTACAATCAAAATTCAGATCAAAATAGATTTAAAGTCATTATTAAAAATTATCTTTTCAATTTATTTAATTACCTTTCATTAACTGTAATTCATATTGTTATAATTAACAATTTCAAAATTAATTACATTTTTCAAAATGATCCGACATAAAAATATTACCTACATTATTCAAAAAATTTACCTTCATTTCTTCACATCTGGTATTTCTTTTTATTTCATAATAGGATTTTCCTACTGGCAATGATTCAGCAGAATAAAACAGTTGTCAACTTCAACACCTGGCTGCAAACATTAGTCAAAACATACAACACTCCTGTTTACATCAACAATAGTCTGCCAGACTGGTGTTATAAACACTCTCAGTTTCAACATTCATGGTTACGTCATATACTGACACATCTGCGTACTTCAGCTGTTAATTTCTCTGAGTCTTGTAGTTAACATATTTATCAATTTCTATTTATTACAATTCAAACCAAAATTAATTTTGCTTCATTAATAAAATTAACCTGTTTAAATTATTTGTTTAACTTGACAATTATTTAATAACCTCCACTCAAAACAATTTAGCTGTAATTATATTATTGAAAACATTTTCAATATACACACATCATACAAAATAGACTTAAATATTATTATGCCATTTGTTCTTATTACAAACATACGTTACCTATAAGCTATACTGTACATTGCAGCAAAATAATATTAACACAATACATTTATTTACAAATTTTCGTCATATCCAATTATTATTTGTCACACTTCAATACCTGATTCAGCCAAGTCATTACCATATACTAAAGTATTTAAAATGTCCATACACTGCTTTTTTAATTCAACCTCCATCATCGTATAATAATCTTGCCTTTTTATAACATTTCTCATTTTTACTTACCCTCAATTTATTATTATCATTATTATAACCCATCAACTCTATTTCTTTCATTATACCCTGATAACTTATAGGATTATTCCCTATTATTATTTCATAAACCTTGTCAATATTAATTATTTTTGTCCAGTCTCCATCAGTAGTATTAGTTAACATCAGGTAAGTTATTTTATTATTTATAACAGTATTATCAAAATATTCATCTCTCTCTGTTTCACCATGCAAGTCACTTTTTTCACCTTTCTCTATATCTAAAACCTGCACTAACCTTTCATAACCTCTATTAACCTCAAAAATCGCTATTTCTCTCGTTCTCTCATCACAACACCATATCACCTTTTCTCTCTCACTCCATGCAAAGGGCACCATTAAATATTTATCACCTCTACTGGCTTTACCAGTTAAATCACGAAAAATACAGGGACCACCTGAAGACACCTTGTCTTTCATACAAATACAGGAGGAAACTCTGTCCTCATTAAACACCTGTGAAAACTCTGTTTCACCATAAACTTGGGGAACATCTGCCCTTTGCCCATTTAACCTCTCTACACACACACTTATAACAATCATTATTCTTATTTAGTGTTATTTCATCATTGTGATTACTTGTAGTACTACCACTTACCTCAGAATTGTAATTACCATCATTATCTTCACTAGTGAACACTACCTCTCCCACTATTTTGTCACTATTATTTATTAAGTCATTATTAGAATTATCGTTATCACTCACCTGGTTAATTATTCCCTCACTATCATTAACAACATTATTATCACTTACCTGTTTTAATTCAACTTCTGAGTTCTCCTTTAATCGGTCTGTCTTTAGTTCCCGCAACAATTCATCCAATATTTTGTCACTTTCGTCAAACCGTTTATTAATCATATCAAACCACTTAACCATCTCTGTTTTTATAAGGTTCAACATATCACACATATTATCATTAATTACCTCATTATCTGTCACCTGATCGTCTTTATTTTTGTTAACTTGGTCTGTCTCTCTACCTTTATTTATCACCACCACACTATCATCATTATCACTAGGCCTATTTACTGCCTTATTTTCTACCACTATTACTTCAACTACCTTACCTTTATCATTTGTCATCTTACTACCAATATCATCACTGTGCTTCTTAATTTCCGCAAATATTCCCTCTTCTTGTTCTTCCAGCCGTGTTAAATTATCGTCCAACTTGCCCCACTCCTCGTCTGTCATTTCACCTACAACCCCTCTAAATTCGCTTTCCCATTCATCCCATGCGAAACCAATATTCTCTAGTACCTCGGTCATATTCAAAATTTATTTATATAACCTCTTTATATATAAATATATAAAAAGAAACACTCTTATTCTATAATTACTCATATAAAATCAAAACACTAACACACTTGTGAACATAATGTACCTACCAAAACATAACCTTGAACGTAAATATATACGATTAAAATTTTACAAGTACGCCGTTACCAAATCCTATTTTCTGTGCTTTAAAACAGGTCTAGTTCCTATAATTTTTATACGAAATAATCCTGGCAGGGTCGCCACTGTAAAGGTACTCGCCTTTTACCCTTTTAATTAAATAATACACTCATCATAAAATACTCACCGCTGCCAGAATTTTACTTACCGTCATAGTCCCCGTAAAACTTACCTTATGAAACTGCCTAGGTCGCCAACATGTTTTTTAGTTATACATGTGAACTTTGAACACTCTTGCCCTTATAAAAATCCCGCTATCTGACTATAATAAAATTTCAGAAAACCCCCGATTATGTTAGACGAGTTGTCAGCACAGAAAACTAGGAAATGGTTATGGCGTAATAACTAGACTAACACATGTTTATAGAAGAATGAACCTTTTAATTTTTTACCATTTACTCTATCATTGATTATTATGTTTTCTTTATATTTATAATTTTTTACTAATTTTAGTCCAATAATTTTGTATAGACTATTACTACATCTTTCTAGTTGAGCCAGTACTTTTGATAACCCATACACACACTCACTCAATTTACATTTATTTTTAAAACTTCCTATTTAATTAATGAGCTCCTTATTAATTATAATGTTTTGGCCAAATGAAACTGTCTTTACACTTGTTACCTATATGCGTAATATCCAAACGTTGTACACGAAATTGTCCGGAACTGTTTTCACTAATCACTCTCCACTCCAAACACAGTTTATTATTACCTTACGTCATTTACTCGTCACTTTACTTGTTTGTACATTTTATATTGCTTGGTAGGCCTACTTTTGTATTTTTCGGCCTACCAAGAACTCGTCCGAGGCTACCGTTTTTGTTCTGGTAACTGTCTGCTGATTGTCTGGCCGCTCAGCCGTGAGTTGCAATGGAACTGGTCTCAGTGCTGCTAAGGCGGTAATGCACAGGTTTTCGTCTGGTCACGTGATCGTGAGACTGCGCTCCCATTGGTGCTGTTAACAGAGCGCTCTAACGTAGGCGTAAGATTTAGCAATATTTTGCCGCCTGCTGCAATATGAAATTACATTACTTTTTTCCGTGATTCACGGCTGATGCAAAGTTAGGTGTTATTTCACAATCTGTCTCCGCTGCTTGAGTGTGGAGACAAAACATAGGCGTTTTGTTTTGTAATAAACACAGCATACTTGGTTGACTAACTCGGGGTTCTACAAAGGTGAACAATGACGGCATGGAGAATATAATTTTTTTTTAAATGTTAACTTGGTCCTACAATTTCGTACCGTTACAAAATGTTAATCTTAAGAATTCTTTATATTAGTTGATAAAATGTTAATGTTAGAGTAATATAAAGCGATTATTGTATTTGTTATTATACGAGGGTTATTCGGAAAGTAAGGTCCGAATCGCCATAGCTAATCGAATGACGCGCGAACATTGAAACGCAAATGCGCACCGACTCCCGGCATGCCTTGCGCGTCAAACGATGCCATTTGCATTGGTATTGTTGCAGTGTGCTGTTTACAGTGTCAGTTCAAAATGTTTAAAACAATTGATCAGCCCACCGACTGTGAAATATGTTCAGTGATTCGGTTTTTGACAGCAAGGAACGTTTCACCAGCGGAAATTCATCGACAGATAAGAAGTGTACGGCCCCAGTGCGATGAGTGACAGCAAAGTGCGTAAGTGGGTGAGAGCTTTCAGGGACGGACGGGAAAATGTCCATGATAAACCGCGATCAGGCCGACCATCAGTGATCACAGAAGATTTGGTCAATGCCGTGGACGAAAAAATTCGTGAAGACCGGCGATTAACAATTTCAACTTTAGCATTGGAATTTCCGAATGCGGGTAGAACAACTTTGCACAAAATTGTCTCTGAAAATTTGCAATTTCGCAAATTGTGCTGACATTGGGTTCCCAGGCTGCTTACTGAGGAACACCAAATGAAAAGAATGGCTTGTGCTCTTGATTTTTTGGACCGATATCATAAGGAAGGTCAACTTTTAGAGAACATTGTCACAGGGGACGGCACATTGTCAATGGAATGGCGTCACACGACATCACCAGTCAAAGTCAAGGCCAAGCAGACAATCTCAACATGCAAGGTTATGGCAACCGTGTTTTGGGATAGAAATGGAGTCTTGTTAGTCGAGTTTATGCAGCAAGGGACAACAATAAATGCAGCCGCTTACTGCGCTACCCTGACTAAACTTCGACGTGCAATACAGAATAAGCGACGTGGCCTTCTGACGTCTGGAGTTTTGTTGCTGCATGACAATGCCAGACCCCATTCTGCCATTCAAACCCAAAATCTGATCAGATCTTTTGGATGGGAACAGATTGACCACCCACCGTACAGTCCAGACTTGGCGCCGAGCGATTTTCACTTGTTCCACTACCTAAAGGAGTTTCTCGGCGGCAAGCGCTTCGCCAGAGATGACGAGTTGAAAGAAGCAGTTAAAGACTGGTTATCCTCACAGGCAGCAGACTTCTATGACTTCGGCATACAAAAGCTTGTAGAACGTTATGACAAATGTTTAAACAAAAATGGAAACTATGTAGAAAAATAGAGAAAGATGTAAGGAATTAAATAAAAAAAGTTTTTTGAAAAAATCTGTGATGGTTTATTTTTTATAAGAAATCGGACCTTACTTTCCGAATAACCCTCGTAAAAGATTGTAAAGGGTAATTGGATTCTGAGCCAATATAAATTAAATAATAACTGTAAATCAGAGAGTGGCTTTAGGCCTAAATCAAATTAACAAAATTTAAAAATACAGTCAATAATGTAACAAATTAAACAGAAATAATGTATTAACACAATAATCACACAAAACCTACTGTAACACCAATTCAGCCACATAATTATAACAAAATGACAAAATATTATAGTAGTTCCAAAGATTAAAACACAGCTTATGTCTAATCAAAAACCTCAACTTTGTAAAGGTGTAAACACTTCTATTGTAAAACCAAAACATATAAAATGAAGTACCAAAATGTTTATAATTAATCAAAGCACCATACTGGACCAACAAATTATAAATTAATAACTGATTAACAAAGGAGTACTTTTTAGAGGAATTGTAAAAAAGGTTGGATGAAGATTTTATTCGAAGAAACGGCCGGTTGACCTTTTTATACAAAACCAATGAGAAGACAGAAAACGTTTTCAAGACAATTAATATTGAAAAAAGCGGAGGATTCTAGTGACGACTTTCACAAGAAGCAGTTAACTGAAGCTAATGATGCCAGCCTAAAAATCTTAAAATAATAGTGAGTCGACGTAAAAATTCCAGAAGAGAAGTAATACTGAAAATCACTAAATAGAAGCATTACAAGAATCAAGATCAGTACAAACCAGAGACACTTCGAAAAAATAATCCCAAGACAGCGTGGAGCATTGTTGAAGCAGGGAGCCATTACCAAAATTTAACACGAGACGCCTGGCAGTAACTATGATTTTAAAACAATGATTTCAAACACTTCACTAAAAAGCTAGTATTCCCAACTGCACTAAAGTAATCCTTAGGGATTTTTGAACTATAAACTTTATTTAATAAAGGTGCACAAATAGAATAAACATTTAATTATTCATCTGAAAACTTGTATGTTCATTGTGCGAACGACCGTCTTGTATGACGGCGGCCATCATCGTTGGTGATTCATTCCGCTGCCAACTTTAAGTAACGCAAAAACACTAATTACATCTTTATTAACATTATATTTTCTTTCAATTATAGTAATTAAGTTTAATTAATAATATTGTATAGTTGTATAATGTGTTGTACCTACTGTAGCATTTTTCTGGCGTTCGAATAAGTTCAAAGAATCCAAACCCTGAAGATTACCCAAGTTATATAAAAAGTTTATTTTGAAAGAACTCATTGCTATTAATATTGAGCTAATAAAAACATTCATAATTGATAACGGGAAGACAGAATTTATTATTTTGGAGGGATTTGTGTGTGGGGAGAACATTTTTTCACAGGAGCAGAGAAAATTAAAACCAACAGTCGTTCACCACGAGCAGACGGCAATCTTCACAACTGAACATAGGTGGGTTGCTGACGTCATCACTGCGGGAAAAATTCGAATCCTCTTTGCAGAGAGCTATACTCTCGTGCTCTCTCCATTACGCTCACACTCTCTCTCGAACACAATTACACCAAAATAAGACTATTTTTTAAAAACACGTAATAGACGTTCTGTTTCAAAGTGCCGCAACCAACGTGGGCATTAAACCCATACGAATAAATTTACGTCTGTGTTACATACAAATACACAGTCAACATCAGTAAAGTCGAAACAGTTAAATTGAAACCTTTAACGTTCGGTTTCAAAGTGGCGCCCAACGTGGGGCTGAAATTGGGTAAAATTACCAATTTTAAATTAACAAAAAATAATAGAATTGACCCAATTTTAGTCAGGCAATTATTCGAAGCGCAGAGATGCATACGAGAGGGCTTACAAAAAAGTTGGCACAAGACTGAGAAACCGAGGCAGCAGCGGAAACCGAAATGGAACAACAAATCGGTTATGAAGAAGGAGCAGAGGCGGTTACGGAAATTTGAGCAGAAAAACAGATGGGGGACCAAGATAAGGCCAGAGAAGAACCAGATTGGGAGAAGATTATGGGAAGATTGATGAACCAAATAAATGAGAGGTTTGACCGAAATGAGGAGAAAATAAACGAGAAATTAGACAGCATGAAGGAAGATAACAAACTGATGGATGAAAATAATAGACAGATGCTAGAGAAAATGAAGGCCATGGAAGAGAATAACAAACAAACTCAAGCAAATTTAAAACAGATGAACGAAAACATCGACAGTTTTAAAGAAAGTACAAAAGCCGATTTAAAACAAATGGCTGAAGAAAATTTAAAACAGACGAACCAAAGATTTGAAGAAAATAATAAAGTGACTAACGAAAATTTAAAACGGATAAACGAAGAAATTGAAAACTCTAATAAAAAATTCCAGGAAACACTTGATGGAAAGATGGAAGAAGTCACCAAGACATTGAACCAAACAGTGGACGAACTTAAAGAGAAAACAGAAGAAATCATTACACAATTGAGAAAGGAAATAGATGCCAAAATAGAACAGGCAGAAACAAATAACCAAGTCAGAGTTATGGCAATACAACAAGAAACAAAAGACAAGTTGGAGGAAATAGAAACCAATATGACTAGTAGTGTGATGAAAATAGATGACGAAATGGATCAAATAAAAGATAGTGTAACCAATAACCAAGAAAAATAGAAACGATACACCACGTCCAACAGAGCATGCAGGAAGAGATGTGTACTCTTTCAAATTTACTGCGGATTAATTATTACTACAATTTTTAAATCAAGTCCCTGTTCTTGGGCGTCATTGAACTGTTTCATTCTTTTTCACCAATAATAAAAGACATAGGAATATATTTTTATGTTAACTCATACCTTTTATGGGTCCAGGATCCTTTTACACGAACTCACAGTCTGTAAGAGAGGTTACTGGGTTCGTTACACAATAAATACGCTGTTTGACTATATAAATGAAGTCTGTTTATTATTCGATCTCAACATTTAGTTTACTTTTCTTCTAATTTTACTCAATGTTCATTTTGTCTCAAACTCATTTCTGTTAATTTTACTACTCTTTCTTTTCAACAAAATACAAACAAGACCTTGGATTATTTCATATGGAACATATTCTAACTTCACATTTCTATTTCTATTCTTTCTTCCAACACATTTACGTTAATCATTAAAATGCAAAATAATAATATGATGTGCTACCTCCTTTTAGTATAAAACATGTCGAAAAAAAAAAAAAAAACTATTTTAACTATTTTAAGACGACCCAGTTTGCTCACACTCAACACTCATACCGTTTTAAAACCCCATTTTATTTAGTTAGGGCCCTTAAAAAATGAAATTATTTATACAATATAATTGGCAGTCGACTACTTAACCCTTGGCGTCTCTGATGGCCACGCGCCGAATTGCGTATATGTACGAACGTTTTGTCAATTTACCACATTTCTTAATTTTCTTGCTTCACTCCACTAACTTCGATCTGAGATGTTGTTTCGCTGTCGAATTTAACTGGTTTAAATTAAACTTTAACACTTCGTGAATATGTTAGAATAGATTTTCAGTTCGCGAACTTTTGTATTTACCCCGGTCGGGGAAGAGTTCTTTCGTCGACTGGGGAGAGCGTTAACAAAACGCCCCACTCAACTATTGCTCAAGACGGAAACACACAGCCTGCTTGCTACAAATTGTCCGTCAACACTTATGCCGCATGGATTTTTTCGGTGCCACAGGTGTTAACGATATTCCATTGCCACGAGGCAGTAGACTCAGGTGGGCGGAGTCATCACGGACTTCCGTCATCTTCCACACACGTGCTGAAAGAATTTTACGTTTAGCCATCTTGTTGGCGTCCCTTCTGCGCGCGTGCTCATGTTGCGCGTATGAGTGCGTAACACCAAGCTTGATTTCCCAGAACCGTATTGCGTTGTTACCACACCCACTCACAAGTTATGTCACTGCGTTTGTTGTTTGAATAAAACATTTTACGTGGGACCTACCAAGCTGATACAAATAAATCCATATGAATTAATAAAATATAAAGAAACCCCTTTTGCCCCATTACAGATGGACAGGATCCAGATAAGACCGGTTTGCAGTACCCACTACACCACACTAGAGAATAGGGAGAATGTTAACTTCCGAGACTATCGTAGGAATCCTATCGAGTTTCTGGAACGAGTGGACAAGAAATTGAAGCAAACAAAAGAAAATAGATGGAGTGTGATTAAGACCATATTGGACGAAGGCTTCAGAGGTATAATCGACAATTGGTGGTCCGCAGTTATAACATCTCTCCTGTTAAGACATTATAACACAGGGAACCAGTTTAATTGGTTGCTTTCAATCAAACCGGCTGCCGTTGTTAGTACAAATTACTTACCGACAAATTGGGAAAATATATAGATCAGGAATTTGTCTTAGGGTACGTAAATTTACTCACGCTCTGGATTTTTAGCAAAAACATCTCTTTATTATGGCTTCTTAAATAATGATTTAAAAATAATACCTTTAATGGTTATCTTTTTATTTTTACGTTAAAAATAAACTTCTGATAGATTCTGCATCAAATGCTCTTATACTCTTTAAAATGTTACTCTGATGAGCAAACCATACAGTTGTAAATTACATTGAATACCACGGATCCAGGTTTTAAATTTATAATATTCTAAAATACTTCAACATTATGCAAACTATTAGAAGAATAGTTTCATAAAATTTCGAATTAATTTTTACCTTTAACCATCATCAAATTACTATTATTTCATTACAGTAACTACAAACATTACTGTATTAAGATTTACATGAGTTGAATGAGTCTTTACAAAAATGTACTGTTTTTGTTGTGGTTGTTAGAAAACAATATAAGCACAGAAGATACGATTTAGTGTCACCTGGGTATGATGTAAATCTGCAGCTGGTTCTCTTGCTGATCCTCTTCAGTAGGTTTTCCTTGATGCTCTTCGTTGTCGTTTGGGTTCCTCCATTTAGTTTGTTGGTTCTAAGTTGTGATCAAAGTCATGATGCTAGGATTCTGCTACCTGGAGCTCGTAACGTCGCCGTTGCTTCACTCCTGACGTTGGTGTTCACTTTTCACATTGTAGTTTTGACAGCACTAATGTTACCTTTTTATATGGTATGGAACATACCTTACAAGTTAAACTTTTCATAAAGAGATGTGTCAGCTATCTTAGTTATTTTTAATTCTTTCTCTACATTTAAACTACTTTACGTGTTTTATGTATACTCAACTACATGTGGAGTATGTAACCACGAAACACTTACTTTCTGCTACATCGTTTTGCAATATATATACACGTTCACCTTCACGACACATGGTAAAGCTGTTAACTTGTCAGAGATTCTCGGTCGACTGGGGTTGATTTTGCGGCGGTGAGTAGGGAAGCGGGCGCAGTTCACACGCCGAGAGAAAAGTAGTTCGTACTTTTATTATTATTATTTTTACACTAATTAACTACTATTAATAATCCTACTTTTTCTTTATTGTGTTAGGTATTTCATTTATTATTATCACGTCTTTTTATTTAATTAGAATGATTATTAGTATTCGCTTCATAACAGTATAATTTGCATGTCTGTACTAGCCTTTTTACAAGTTGGTACAGGTATATAGGTACAGAGGGGAGGGTGGATTATTTTATCACATGTTATGTGAATAAAAAATTATTTTGTGCTATTTAAATTCCCTTTAAATCGTCACATCCTCCTCTACTTAAAGGAGACGACGGGGCGATGTTAGTGGGTATTAAATGGAAATCTATGAACTACAATTATATTTGGCACGGAACTTCGTGATGAAATTTCTCTCCACAAGGTTATTTCGATTCATCAATCGATTATCTTACATACTATACAAAATACTTAAAATTCAACACATAAAATACACAAATACATAAATCTATCTTATTTCTATTTCTTAAAGCTACTACCGGTTTTTTTGTTTCTTCACTCGTTTTAAGGAGTTACACTCATGAGTAGGTTTCAGCAAATTTCAGGTATACTAGTGTGTATCTGTTTACGTTTATACTGATATACAGTATTGCTGTAAGGTTAAAGTTTCTCTAACTTTCTTACAGAAGGGTATTCGCACCTTTATAATTTTCAGTGCGTCGAATCGCTGATTATTTTGTCTTCTTTGGGGTCGACTACTCCTCTTATTTCCTAGTTTTGTCTTTCTCTTTGTCGCAAACGTGAACTACAATTTAGTGTATTACTACTATCATGTTCAGTGCAAACAGTAACATGTTATAGGTTATTAATAACAATAACATATTGTAATAACAATAGAATTACCTTTAGTTTACTGAGGTAGGGGTTTGTTGTTTGTCAGCTGACTTCTCATTATTTATTTTATTCTCGCAGAACATGAGCTAAGGTTGATCAGGCCTTGCTAGTATTCGTACGAGATGTTTGAGTTTAGACTCAATTACGATATAGGATGTTGCCTATATTTTAATCTTAATACTTAGGTAGTATTTTAGTTTACTATCTTTCTCGTAGTCGTGCTTCTTTATTTTCACAAGGAGAAAAAATTTTTATCTGAGACACATGACTTCTGCGAACGTAATTATCTGTATTGGGTTCGTACAGCGCTACGGTCACAGGGGTGATGAACTTGTGAATCGTGTAGGGGCCACACCATCGGTAAGATAGTTTGGAGGTGGTCCCTATCAATGGCTCTACTCATAGGGTGAGTTTTGTACATAACTAAATCACCTACTTTGTACTTTATTTCCCTGTTATTCTGCTCGTGATATTTTCGCGATTTTTATAGATTTGCTCTCAAATTTGCGCGAGCTTCGTTCCATATTTTCCTTATATTATTCCCATTTATTTCGTGGGGCAATAACTCATGGATTTTCCACTTGGTGGTTAACGGGTGGTTCGGTTTATACTTGTGCAGTAAGTCAAATGGTGTTGATTTATGTCCTTCATGATACGCCGAGTTGAAGGCAAATTGTATCCATGATAGGTTCTGATCCCACGCTGTCTGATCTTTAGCGCGGTAAGATATAAGGCTGATTTTAGGTTTCGCAAGTATCTTTCAGCTAGGTTTCCTTGCGGTCGGTACTCTGTGGCTGTAATATGATTTATTCCTAATTTAAAACACATGTCATTGAATTCCTTTGATTTAAACTGAGGTCCATTGTCAGATACTAGATGTACTGGAGTACCGTAATCTTTAAATAGTCTCTCTTGCAGAATTTTTATTGTCGAAGATGCTAAAGCATGTCTCATATGGTACATCCACACGAATTTAGTGAAAGAGTCCACGCAAATTAATAGCATAGTATTTCCTGACTTAGAACGGGGATAGGGTCCAGAAAAGTCTATGTATATCTTTGAAAAGGGTGTTGTGAGGATTTCTGAGATTAATTTTCCGATTTGACTGTTTCTTGCTGGCTTGCTCAGGGCACAGATTTCGCATTGTTTCACGAACTTAGTTATTTGACTGTTCATGTTTTCCCAATGATATTCCTTGCGAATACGATGTATCGTTTTCCTTATTCCCATATGAGCTCCAATGGTTGATGAGTGGTAGTATTCCATTAGCATGGGTTTAATAATTTCCGGGGCGATTATTCACAATGACTTTCCGTTAGCCTTTTTATAACAAAGCATTCGTTTACTCAAGGTATACTTGTCAGAATAATTTCCTTTATCTATTTGTTCTATTATCTTACACAAATTTGGATCTTGTTGTTGGTGATGAGCTATATCCTTAAATGCAAGGGGGAATTCAGTTATTAGCGTATTGACAGTAGTTGTTTCAACCTTGTCTTCGCCAGGTCTGGTATTGGGTAGTTGGAACATGCGGGATAGTGTATCGGCGACTACATTTTGGGTACCACGAATATGTTGTACGTTAAACTTGTAGCAATTTAAACTTAACACCCATCTTCCGATACGACCTAACTGTTTTGGATGGTTCAACAACCATGACAAAGCTTGGTTGTCGGTCTCTAGTGGAAATTCCTTGTGTTCCAAAAATGGTTTGAATTTTTCGAAGGCGAACACTACAGCTAAACATTCAAGTTCATAGGCTGAGAACTTCCTTTCTTGGTCCGTCAAAGTACGTGATGCATAGCTGATTGGTAGTCTTGTATTATCTATTTCTTGGTATATTACTGCTCCTAATGCTACACTAGAACTGTCTGTCTGTACTACAAATGGTTTACTGAAATCTGCTAACTGCAATACAGGGGGTGATATTATGCTTTCTTTGAGTGTTTCAAAAGCGGCTTGGTGTCGAGTAGTCCACTCGAATTTCGCTCCTTTCTTCCTTAATGCATTTAATGGGGCTGCTATATCCACTAGGTGGGGTATGTACTTGTGAAAATAATTGATCATGCCTAAAAATCGAGCTATACCTTTGGTGTCTCTAGGTGGTAAAAATTCTCGGATTGCGCGCGTGCGTTCTGGGTCGATGCTAACCTTACCTTCTGCTGACACTATATGACGTAAGAAAGAGAATTGTTTTACTGCAAAATTAACTTTACTGGGGTTTACCATTAGTCCAGCATTCTTTAACCTTGATAATACTTCACGCAAGTGATGAATGTGCTGATCCATCAATTCACTATATACTACTATGTCGTCAAGATAGTGATATACGAATTTAAATTTAACGTCATGGAATATTTTTTCTAACAGTCTGCTACATACAGAACTTCCTTATGATATTTCGAAGGGTACCCTAGTAAATTGATATAGATTAAATGGGACAGCAAAGGCAGTTAGGTGTTTTGATTCCTCAGCTAGTGAAATTTGGTGGAACACCTGATTGAGATCCATTATGGTGAACATTTTTGCTTTGGTAAAATAGTGGAACGCGCTGTGAATGTCGGACAGGGGAATCGATTCAAATTCTATATTCTTATTCAGCTGTCTATAATCCACGACTAGTCTATGTTTGTCAGTTCCTTTCGGTACTAGGAATGCAGGTGATGAGTATGGAGAAGTTGACGGTTCTATGACGTGCTGTTCTAGGAGTTTATTGATTTGGTTTCTCATTATTTCCATCTTGGGCGGAGATAATTTGTATGGATGCAGACGTATTACTTTGTTGTCGCTTAGATTTATTTTGTATTCGATTAGATTGGTCAATCCTAACTTGGGTGTGAGTACAGTAGAAAATTCCCTGATTAGTTTTTTTGATTCTTTGTCGCTCATTACCTTTTAAATGACTCAAACCAGATTCATGATGCTCCAGATGAATGGTTGATGTTTTGCAATTCTCGCTGTTATTTAGCTCGGAGTCGAACTGATATTTTCGAGTGCGATCAAATCTAAAGCAATATTGTTTAGCGTATATGTCGAGAATTAAGCCAGTGTTGCTTATAAAGTCGGCACCTAGTATTAAGTTTTGTCCTAATACTTCAGCTACGAGTAGTGGAACATACCAAGTAAAATTCTTAATTCTTAATTTGACAGTAATACTGCGTGATATATTTAGGTTTTGCTTATTCGCGGTGGCACACTTTATGTCCACGTTTTGGCTACGTCTAATAAGATTTTGATTAGCTAATACGGTGGGTAGCTGTTGACTGATTATACTACGAGTAGATCCCCAATCGATTAAACCGAGGATATTCGTTGCTCCAAGGTCTAGCTGTATGTAGGGTAATTGGCATATACTAGTTTTGCATGTACCAATAGAGTTGCACTTGTCAATAAATCTTGTTACGTAAGGGTCTATACGTTTGTTTATATTTATTTTTACTTTAGGGTGATTACTGTTTACACCTTTCCTTTTGCTGCTGCGGAAGACGTAGGATTTTGGTTCTTCCTGTGCTTCACATGTTTTTTGACTGATCGGTTCTTTGTTGATACGGCTTTTGTTTACAATTCTTGCTAATGTGTCCCGACTTTCCACAGTTATAACATCTTCTTTCGTTATTGGCATCACTCGCATGCTGTTGGGGTTTTTGTAGGGAGTTTGATGTATTGGGGTAGCTTTGGGTTTTAGAAGTTCTTACGAATCGCTTATCGCGGTAGTTTTGAGTATCGGTCCCAATGGGTAGAGGTAGGTATGAATCCCTGCGTGGAATCTGGGACAGTAACACGCGTCTGTTCTGATCTGCATACCAGACGTTGGATGAATGTATACAACACAGTTCCAGTTCTATGAATGTGGTTGGTCTCTTCATAAGTGCTAGGCGAGATCGCTCCTCCGGAGATAGTCTTACTAATATAGTGTCTACTAGCTGTTGTTCACTCCAGTTAACGTGTAGTAATAAGGCCGATTCCCTTATTTCAGATATATAATGAGGTAGTCTCTCGTACGCTCCTTGCACACAAAGTACTGAATTCCGCTTTAATTCTTCGTAGATACCCGTGGGGATGAAGTGTCTTATCAGGATGGTATGTAGTTCTTCTACAGGGTGATTATACCTTAGTGACTCTAACACACGATCTTTTAAAGGAGATCTACATTTAGGTAGAAGTACTTGTAAAATTTGGTCATCTTTTAGTTGTCGCAGATTCTTTATTTGTAATAGGTGCTTGATAAAATCTATGAGTTTCGTAATATTCAGCCCATCAGTGGTTGGTATCTCAGATAAAATACGTTCTACGGGGTGAGTTATTTTTCCATAGAACTCAGTGTTAAAAGTTAATTGAGGTGTCGTTACGGGTTTTTCCACTGGTGGATTTGTCTGTAAGAGCGGAGGTAAATCGTAATTATGGGTAATCTTCCCTAGTTCATTTGGAAATGGCGAGGTGGTTACGGGGAGGGTATTTGCTTGTCTTTCGGTTAACCGATCCTTACTGGGTTCTATACTAGATTCCCGGAGAAATTGAAATTTTATAGCACTGGGTTGCTGTTCTTGAGTAGGAGATTGTGTGGGGGAAATATTTAGTTTCGTCATTGCTTCTTCGATCTCTTCTATTCTAAACGATTCGGACCTTCTACGTAATTCGTGCATTATCTCTGGTAATTGTTGTAAAGCTTCTTCCGCGAATTTTTGCACGTCCGGTGGAGTAACTTTGTCACCGGGCCAATTCAACAAATTGGTTATGCGGCGGGTCAGATGTTCTATTCTTTGAGTGGTTCTTAAAATTACTGCGGGGGATTTTTCATCTCGCAGGGTTTGTGCGATGGAGGCAAGCTCCGTATATTTATGATAGCATGTTTCCTTTTCACTTTCGAAGTCTAATACGCTTAAATGATTCAACAGTGAGGGTTTGTCTGGTCTATTCTCACATAATGTTTTGCGCAGCTCCGAGACAGTTACGTTTGTGTTTGGGAGACCGCGTAACAAAGCTTCATAGCTCAGTTCGTCCTTCAACAACAAGTCGGGGTTAAATTGAGCCATTGTAGTCGTAATAATGATTTTTAAATCTTATGTACTACTTACATTAAAATATGTTATCTATTTTAAACACTCTTATGAAATTTGAATTCATATAAACACACACACACACACACATATATATATATATATATATATATACGATAACAATCTTATACTAATAAATCAAATTTAAATTATCTCAAATCACTTCAAATATATGTAAATCTAATAATTATCTGGGGAGATAAAATGATAATATCTTTTTATAGTGGAAAGAAATTTCATACGGAGAGTTCATTGTGTTTACACTAGCACAATAGATCAGCTGTTGGGGAGGTCTATTGTATGCATTAGGATGGCTTATTGTTTACCTTGGCAAGTGGTTCTTAACAAAAGGAGGGTGACTTCTGACAATCTGGAACACTATTATTTCCTGCACAGGTCTGTCGTATATTGACAATTTGGGGAATTCCATTCAAATAACTTATTTTGTTTACGGGGCAGAACGTACATTCCTCGACACGAATCCAACATGAAATAGCCTGTAAATATACTGACAGGTAGAAAATGGAATATTTTTACAAGCGGGGACTTGCTTGTTACGTCGATTTCCTACTACTACTATTATTATATTTTAAATAAAACTCTATTTATTTTATTCTAGTTCACAAATTCAGAGTGAATAAATTTACGCATTTTAGCAAGTTACTGTTAATTATTTAGCAAGGAGCCTTTTAAATGCTAGCAGAGTGTGGCATTTGTATGTGCCACGATGTACACAATTATCTTATAACACAGCAGGAACAACAATTATCTTATGCGTCACAACGTACATAATTATTTTTTTTTTATACAATAGCAGAGTGGCGCATTTTATAACGTCTCTCCTGTTAAGACATTATAACACAGGGAACCAGTTTAATTGGTTGCTTTCAATCAAACCGGCTACCGTTGTTAGTACAAATTACTTACCAACAAATTGGGAAAATATATAGATCAGGAATTTGTCTTACGGTACGTAAATTTACTCACTCTCTGGATTTTTAGCAAAAACATCTCTTTATTATGGCTTCTTAAATAATGATTTAAAAATAATACCTTTAGTGGTTATCTTTTTATTTTTACGTTAAAAATAAACTTCTGATAGATTCTGCATCAAATGCTCTTATACTCTTTAAAATGTTACTCTGATGAGCAAACCATACAGTTGTAAATTACATTGAATACCACGGATCCGGGTTTTAAATTTATAATATTCTAAAATACTTCAACATTATGCAAACTATTAGAAGAATAGTTTGATAAAATTTCGAATTAATTTTTACCTTTAACCATCATCAAATTACTATTATTTCATTACAGTAACAACAAACATTACTATGTTAAGATTTACATGAGTTGAATGAGTCTTTACAAAAATGTACTGTTTTTGTTGTGGTTGTTAGAAAACAATATAAGCACAGAAGATACGATTTAGTGTCACCTGGGTATGATGTAAATCTGCAGCTGGTTCTCTTGCTGATCCTCTTCAGTAGGTTTTCCTTGATGCTCTTCGTTGTCCTTTGGGTTCCTCCATATAGTTTGTTGGTTCTAAGTTGTGATCAAAGTCATGACGCTAGGATTCTGCTACCTGGAGCTCGTAACGTTGTCGCCGTTGCTTCACTCCTGACGTTGGTGTTCACTTTTCACATTTTAGTTTTGACAGCACTAATGTTACCTTTTTATATGGTATGGAACATACCTTACAAGTTAAACTTTTCATAAAGAGATGTGTCGGCTATCTTAGTTATTTTTAATTCTTTCTCTACATTTAAACTACTTTACTTGTTTTACGTTTCACTTCGTTTCAACTACATGTGGAGTATGTAACCACGAAACACTTACTTTCTGCTACATCGTTTTGCAATATATATATACACGTTCACCTTCACGACACATGGTAAAGCTGTTAACTTGTCAGAGATTCTCGGTCGACTGGGGTTGATTTTGCGGCGGTGAGTAGGGAAGCGGGCGCAGTTCACACGCCGAGAGAAAAGTAGTTCGTACTTTTATTATTATTATTTTTACACTAATTAACTACTATTAATAATCCTACTTTTTCTTTATTGAGTTAGGTATTTCATTTAGTATTATCACGTTTTTTTATTTAATTAGAATGATTATTAGTATTCGCTTCATAACAGTATAATTTGCATGTCTGTACTAGCCTTTTTACAAGTTGGTACAGGTATATAGGTACAGAGGGGAGGGTGGATTATTTTCTCACGTGTTATTTGAATAAAAAATTATTTTGTGCTATTTAAATTACCTTTAAATCGTCACACAGTAAGGAACGAGATGAACACTTACGAGGATTTTAAGCAAGCGTTTCGGGCCAAATACTGGTCCGAATCGATTCAAAACATTGTCAGAGACAATTTGAGTAATGGAAGATATAATGCAAACCTAGGCCAGACACCAACCGCCTACTTCCTAGGGAAAGTGTGTATAGCGAGAAGATTAGAACCACATATATCAGAGGAGTGTCTAGTGAACAAAATGGCCTATCATTTTGATGAAGGCATAATAGAGGCCAGACTTGGTGGTCAAATTAAAACCATAACTGCAATGGAAGCCTTGTTGGGAGATTATGAGCAGCAAGACTACTATAGAAGGTCAAGAAGGCAGCATGATAGGATGTTTTTGAATAGAGAAGAAAACAATCGTGACCAGCGCCCAAGACCAAGCCCTGATAGTGGGAATGACCATAACCAGCGGAGTAATAATTACAATAACAATTACAATCAAAACCATAATTATAATAATGGTAACCGCAGTAATTATAACAGTAATAATAATAATTACAACCGTAATGGCAACCACAATAACAATAGGTTCAGGGAGGATAGAAGGAACTTTGACCATAATAGAAGATACCGGGATGAAGACAGAAGAGACCAGCCAAGGAATAGAAGTGTAGAAGACAGACGCCCCAGAAATCAAGAGGAGGCCGTCCAAGGGGACCAACCTCAAGAAAGGGCGGAAAACTAGATGCAGCAGTGAGAACAGAAACCGACCCATCACTGCGAGAATTGGACGGGTGCACTACAAATAGAAACGAACTAACAAGAATAAACTATTTAAAAAATATTCATGAAGACTTAATGGAAGAAATGTCATCCTCTATAATTAAAAATGATAACCAGATTATATACATTACTGCTCGACTACAAGGGGTAATAACAGAGATAATGGTTGATACCGGGGTGAATATTTCACTGATTGATCAAACAAAATTCAATAGAATAAAAGACGAAAGTAATGACAACATCCCAACTCTACCAGTGAGTAACATGATAATAATGGGAGCTACTGGAAAAGCTAACAAATCCATTAGAAAACAAATACAACTGGATGCATCTGGAAAGGATGGGACAATTCAAATGGAGTTCCTAGTGGCCCATGGGCTACCTTTCAAAGCCATGATTGGCTGCGACACGCTACGGCAATATGCAGCTGTTATTAATATGGGCAGCGGTATAGTAACGCTGTACCATAAAAAAGGTCAATGGTCGAGTGAGATTGTAGGCCGGAATAGCGCCACTTACGATCGGCAAACGTTTACCTTAGTGTATGATGGTAGGGAGAATAAAAATGCTTTAAACATAGAATCAGAGTATCCAGAGAAAGAACTATGGAATGAAAAAATACAAGAAATATATGCTTTCCAGGTTGCCAATACCGAGAAAATTGAAGTAAAACAAAAAGACCAACTGGTGGAGATATTTAATAAGTACAGAAGAACTTTCTCAAATTTGCCCAGTAAAGCTAAAAATTTTGTCTGCGAACTAACTTTCAACCATCCCATAAATTTTAACAAGAAGTCATACCCCATTGCCCAATCCTTAAAACCGGCAGTAAGTAAGGAAATACAACGGATGATTGACCAAGACATAATCGAAAGTAGTGCTTCACCGTTCACCAGTCCAATTGTCGCAGTGCAGAAGAAAGATGGGGCGGTACGGTTGTGCCTGGACGCACGACAGATCAACAAACATATAGTGAACGACAGGACGTCACCTGGTGAAATTGATGAGATCATGAAAAAATTATTATTATTATACAATGGACCATTCTTAGTGGACAGAAACAACCAAGACAATACCTACGTGATAGTAGACCCAAACACAAAACGAGTAAAAGGGACATATAATCTGTCTGAATTAAAGAGATATTATGAATGAAAAAAAAAGAATTTTAAACAGCTTATTTTCCCTAAACCACGGTTTTGAAAAATAACCTTGTCTTGGCAGGGAGGTAATTATGTAATGCGACGGAATTAAGCCCCTTCCCATTCCATAATGTATTAAAATATAAACATTGATTCCATCAGCAAACAATGAAACTGATGATGAAAAAACCCATTTTTCATGTAAACAAAGCCAGTAGTTTAAATGCGTAAAAGTACAACACAATTTTTGTAAAAGTAAAATAAAAAGATATATTGTAATCATCACCCAGTGACAGTGACAGTGATCGTGAGTGAAAAGAGTAAAATACCCAAGTTGTGAAAATAAATTAATCAGTGAAGAGTAATAGAGTCAGTGTTGAACTCCAGCAGATTCACTGCAAGTATTTGCTTAAATTTTAATGTATGTCAAGTAAAAAACAATGAGGAATGACAAAGGTCAAACTGATAATAGACAGTGTCTTGTCATTCAAATTGTACCCCGTAAAAGGGTAAAACAATATTTTTTAATAGTAAGTGATTAATAGTATAAAATCAATTTTGATGAAAGGAACTATGTTGTATGAGGGTGTGAACCTGTGGGCTATAGTTTAGCTTGTTGTTTAGAACCACAGGGGAAGGTTTAAAAGTAAAATTATAAACAATTCAATTTATATTTTTATGATTTTGTTAGTATTGGTTAAAAGACCAATAATTATACTATATACAGCCATAGTAAATGGTTCATATAGATAAAATGTAAAGGAATGTTGTTAGGAACTATTTCTTAACAAATTAAAGGATTTGGTGACGACCACACACATAGCTTTTGTTAATTTTAAATGTCAAAATGTTAATCTTAAGAATTCTTTATATTAGTTGATAAAATGTTAATGTTAGAGTAATATAAAGCGATTATTGTATTTGTTATTATAAAAGATTGTAAAGGGTAATTGGATTCTGAGCCAATATAAATTAAATAATAACTGTAAACCAGAGAGTGGCTTTAGGCCTAAATCAAATTAACAAAATGTAAAAATACAGTCAATAATGTAACAAATTAAACAGAAATAATGTATTAACACAATAATCACACAAAACCTACTGTAACACCAATTCAGCCACATAATTATAACAAAATGACAAAATATTATAGTAGTTCCAAAGATTAAAACACAGCTTATGTCTAATCAAAAACCACAACTTTGTAAAGGTGTAAACACTCCTATTGTAAAACCAAAACATATAAAATGAAGTACCAAAATGTTTATAATTAATCAAAGCACCATACTGGACCAACAAATTATAAATTAATAACTGATTAACAAAGGAGTACTTTTTAGAGGAATTGTAAAAAAGGTTGGATGAAGATTTTATTCGAAGAAACGGCCGGTTGACCTTTTTATACAAAACCAATGAGAAGACAGAAAACATGGTCAAGACAATTAATATTGAAAAAGCGGAGGATTCTAGTAACGACTTTCACAAGAAGCAGTTAACTGAAGCTAATAATGCCAGCCTAAAAATCTTAAAATAATAGTGAGTCGACGTAAAGATTCCAGAAGAGAAGTAATACTGAAAATCACTAAATAGAAGCATTACAAGAATCAAGATCAGTACAAACCAGAGACACTTCGAAAAAATAATCCCAAGACAGCGTGGAGCATTGTTGAAGCAGGGAGCCATTACCAAAATTTAACACGAGACGCCTGGCAGTAACTATGATTTTAAAACAATGATTTCAAACACTTCACTAAAAAGCTAGTATTCCCAACTGCACTAAAGTAATCCTTAGGGATTTTTTAACTATAAACTTTATTTAATAAAGGTGCACAAATAGAATAAACATTTAATTATTCAACTGAAAACTTGTATGTTCATTGTGCGAACGACCGTCTTGTATGACAGCGGCCATCATCGTTGGTGATTCATTCCGCTGCCAACTTTAAGTAACGCAAAAACACTAATTACATCTTTATTAACATTATATTTTCTTTCAATTATAGTAATTAAGTTTAATTAATAATATTGTATAGTTGTATAATGTGTTGTACCTACTGTAGCATTTTTCTGGCGTTCGAATAAGTTCAAAGAATCCAAACCCTGAAGATTACCCAAGTTATATAAAAAGTTTATTTTGAAAGAACTCATTGCTATTAATATTGAGCTAATAAAAACATTCATAATTGATAACGGGAAGACAGAATTTATTATTTTGGAGGGATTTGTGTGTGGGGAGAACATTTTTTCACAGGAGCAGAGAAAATTAAAACCAACAGTCGTTCACCACAAGCAGACGGCAACTTCACAACTGAACATAGGTGGGTTGCTGACGTCATCACTGCGGGAAAAATTCGAATTCTCTTTGCAGAGAGCTATACTCTCATGCTCTCTCCATTACGCTCACACTCTCTCTTGAACACAATTACACCAAAATAAGACTATTTTTTAAAAACACGTAATAGACGTTCTGTTTCAAAGTGCCGCAACCAACGTGGGCATTAAACCCATACGAATAAATTTACGTCTGTGTTACATACAAATACACAGTCAACATCAGTAAAGTCGAAACAGTTAAATTGAAACCTTTAACGTTCGGTTTCAATATATATAAACTTTCACTGTGAACTTACTTTATGGTTTTATTTCCCCAAACGTTTCAACGTGGTATACGTCTTCTTCAGTGGGAGTAAATACTGAATGTCTTTACAGAGTAACGGTTATGGACTGTAGGTATGTGTGGTGGGGGTTGATGTTGGAGGGAATTGGCGCTGGGGTCAAATTGTGTGTTTGAATCAGTGTATCGAAAAGTATGTGTGCTCTATAATGTAATTGTTCATTTAATATGTTGTTTGGTTGTAGTGCGTGATATCTGTATATTTCAAATTGTTCTGCTGTGTTTAGTTTTCTACTTTTAGGTAAGTAGTGTAGTATTTCCATGTTGTGCTCTATGTTTGTGTAACTGTGGTTTTCATTTTGTAAATGTGTGACAAATGTGGAATGTATGTAGTTTGTGGTGAGGGCTTTTAAATGTTCTGAGAATCTAGAGACAAAAGATCTTCCCGTCTGGCCGATGTAGAATTGGTGACAATCATTGCAGTTTAATTTATAAACCCCTGTTTTGCTGTATGTGTCTGTGTTTTTGTTAGTATAATTTATGTGTTTCCTAATGGTGTTGTTAGTTCTGTAGGCTACTTTATAATTGTGTTTCCTAAATGTGTTAGCATAAACTGCAATGATTGTCACCAATTCTACATCGGCCAGACGGGAAGATCTCTTTCCTCTAGATTCTCAGAACATTTAAAAGCCCTCACCACAAACTACATACATTCCACATTTGCCAAACATTTACAAAATGAAAACCACAGTTACACAAACATAGAGCACAACATGGAAATACTACACTACTTACCTAAAAGTAGAAAACTAAACACAGCAGAACAATTTGAAATATACAGATATCACGCACTACAACCAAACAACATATTAAATGAACAATTACATTATAGATCACACATACTTTTCGATACACTGATTCAAACACATAATTTGAACCCCAGCGCCAATTCCCTCCCAACATCAACCCCCACCACACATACCTACAGTCCATAACCGTTACTCTGTAAAGACATTCAGTATTTACTCCCACTGAAGAAGACGTATACAACATTGAAACGTTTGGGGAAATAAAACCATAAAGTAAGTTCATAGTGAAAGTTTATCACTATTTAGTCACTAGTCACATGATAAGGTTATTTAGTCACTTTCTGCTACAGTCCGTTTCTTGATGTATATAATACATTTAATATTTATAATTAAATTTACCTCAAGATGTTATTTTTTTCCTTTTTTGGAACATGTTTCGGGTACTATCTTGTACCCATCCTCAGCCTTCCGGTTTTTTTGTTTGGTGAAGTACATATGTGTTGTTGGTTGACTATTATTATTGTGGCTTCCTGTTGGCCTCTGGTATTTCAAATTGGTTTTATTGTGTGTGATTGTGGTGTATGTGTTAGTTTTTTGTGTATTTTCAATGTCGAGTGCTTTGAATATTGTGTCATGTTTTGTATTGATTTGTATTTGTTCAGGTATTAGTTTGTTTTCTGTTTTATGTTTGTATATTTGTAAATTTTCCCAAATGTTCATTATGGTGCCTTTGTGTGGTATATGTTTTATTAGTGTTACATTGGTTATGTCTGGGAATTCATGTCCTGTGTTTATTGCATGTGTGGCTAAATTGGATTTATATATTTCTGGTTTTTTGTATGCGTTTAGGTGTTCAAAATAACGTTTTTTCAGCTGTTTTTTTGTTTGTCCTATGTAACATTTATTGCAATCTTGGCATTCAAAATTGTAATTTACAGCAAGATTGTTGGGAATAAAATACAGAGAGAAGGGTGTAGTCACTGAAATTGGATAAATAAAGTTCCAGAGGAGTGCACAGTTTCCACGCTCCATAAGACAAGTGGAAACTTGATTGGTGCAATAGTGTACATTATATGCCCTGACTTAGCAGCCGCCAGCCTCAATTTAGCTCTTGTACCATTCAGACTGGTAAACTCCTCAAGTTTAGCCACCAAATGCTTGTTGCAGACATTGTTGATAAAGTAATTCTTGGCATGGACATTATAAATGCCTACAGATTCATTTGGAGTTAAGACAGGATGACCTGAGCATTGGCCAAGAGAAGATAAAGTTTACCATGGCTGAAATCATGGGGTCAACCAACCATTCAATCAAGCAAGTGACAGTAGCCAAAGAAGGAGTCAAGAGGTGTGGAGAAGAGGAACCCTTGTTGTTGTATGCGGAAACAAGAGCTAGTAGATGAAGTACCATTTTGTGTAACAACAGAATAGATGATTGGAAACCTACCAAGTTTGTCGAAGAAAGGAAAGTTCCTGAGTTAAAGTCGCGTGGGGGAGAAGTCGCTGAAGAGGATGTTATGCAAGAGTTGTTGACCAGAACCAAACTGACTAGGAAGGCCCTTTATACTGAGAAAAAAAAAGAAATCCGTGATGCTGTTCAAAGTCTCTTATACTCTACCAGCATCTTCGCCTGCTAGGTCACTACATTGCAAGGTGGCGGAGGTATAAATATCAGATTTAAAAGTTACAGCTAGCGATTTATTCAGTGTGGGTCAAGTGATTGTTACAGGATGAGAAGCGAAGTCCAAGATTAGTGGAAAGTGATTATTGTATTAATTAGTGCATAACTGTAGAAGCTGGCTTTTATTGTTGTGTGTTGGACGATTTAACTTTAATTATTGTATAAGAGCGCTTTTGTTGATTACTACTGTTGTTTGTGTCAAATTCAAATTTATAATTAGTGACTTTATTGGTTATTCTGCTTCTACTGTACCCATAACAATCTGTATGACCGTTATAAAAATATATTTATATTCTCCTACAGCGCATTACCTTCAAAGTAAAATATAAGATTGTCATTTCAAATAAATTTATGTCATGTAAAATATAAGATTGTCATTTCAAATAAAGTTATGTCATTTCATAAATTTTTCTGTTCATTGAAGATAAAGTTTTGGCTAAAATTTATATTTCAGATAACGTATAACAAGATGAATTGTATTATAAATATGTCCGTATATGTCTTCCAGGTACTGTGCTAAACTACCAAGTGATACCTTCACTCGCCTCACACCTCTGTGGTGGCTTAATGAAATCACTGTCAGTGGCCAGACAATGTATACCTGTACACTGCGACTTCCCATCAACTCTCCTGTGAAGCAGAATATTTGTGTAAGTATTCAGTAAATTTGTATTCAAAAATTATTTAGTTATTTTGGATTTAATGTAAATTTTAATTTTCAGTTCCTAATTTTGTTATCCTTAATAATATTTTTTTCACAGTGTTTCCGACATAAAGATATAAGTCAGATGTTCTTTATCTGCACATATGTGTGTTTGTTTGGGGGGGGGGCTTGGCATATGTACAGTTATGAAAAAATTTATGAGGCATAGTATGTAGCATTTCATGTGTTTGATTCAGTTGTACAGCAATTGTCCTGTGATAGCAAGGAAACATGTAGCTAGACTTCTTCAGACTGAAAGTCATCTCACAACACTTTCAAAAGTATTACTGTAAAAAAGTTGAAGTGCTGCGTGAATTCGTCAGTATATCCACTTTAACCTTCTATAGGATGTGTTCTCCTTTAATTGTAATAGTGACCTACTTACTTATTCATAAAATTTCCTTAGAGAGCTCGCATGATATTTGACCTCTCTGTGTCTTGTGTCATCATGTACAATAAAAGTTTGCTTGCCAACTTGTCTTAGCAAAGTATAAGGTCCATCATACAATCTAAAGAATTTTTTAGCAGTATTGTCTATGCGTTTGTCAACTGGATTTGTTTTTAATAACACTCTCTCCAACATTAGAATTCTGTAACTTGTGAGTTCTGTTAAATCTATCCATTCTCTTATTACCTCTTTCAATTATTCTACTTTTAGCATGATCAATTTTAATGCTTAAAGGTACTGGTAAGTTCTGATTAGCAGGTCTGTGAACGTATTGCTACCAAAATCTGTCGGGTTGACGTCCTTGCTCAAGCTCTGTCGGTGTGTAGCTTGTTGCATTGCTATAATTATCATTAATGGCTTGTTCAAAGAATGAACCCATAAATATTACACAAGGACTAAAGCTAGGAGATGGGTTAACCCTAACACTATTTAATATTATATTGGAATATGTAATTAGAGGCTTATCAATAAATAGCTCCAATCTGTTAACAAATAAAACTGTACAGATACCGCATATGCAGATGACATTAACATCATGTCAAGACGGATCACGGCAGCTAAAGAAATATTTATAGAGCTTAAAAACAAAGCCAAGGAAGTTGGGCTAGCCATAAATACGGATAAAACAAAAATGCTTATCCAAACAAGAAGGGACCAGGTTCATAACAACATTGAGATAGAGGAGGACACAATTGAAGTGGTGGACAATTTCACTTATCTCGGAATGAACATAGCAAAGACTGGATCAGAGGAGCCGGAGATCCAAAGACGGACCACCATGGCTAATAAGGCATACTTCGCATTGCTGCCATCATTTAGGTCTGGAGATGTGCACAGGGAAACAAAAATGAAAATATATAGGACTGTCATCAGACTGGTGCTATGCTACGGTTGTGAGGCATGGACAATCACACAGAAAACAGCCGACATAGTAGACACCTTTGAAAGGAAAATCCTCAGACGCATTATAGGCCCAATGTAAGAAGATGGCTCATGGAGACTGAGATACAACAATGAACTGTATCAAATATATAAACAGATACCAGTCTCAAAACTTATAAGAATACAAAGATTGCGTTGGGCTGGACATGTTATGAGAATGGAGGATGGCAGGAACCCCAAGAGGGCTTTACTGGGTACATGGGAGGGAACGAGACCTAGAGGCAGACCGAGGAAGAGGTGGGAAGTTGGCGTTGCAGAGGACACGAGTGACATGGGGATAAGAAACTGGAGGAGGGTTGCAGTGGATAGAGTGGATTGGAGGCGGAGATTGGTGGAGGCCAGGGCCTGGCTTGGGCTGTAGCGCCATAGGAGGAGGAGGCTTGTTCAAAGAATGATAAATATTCTGCCCGTCTATTGTGTTGGTTATGGCAGTAAATACGTAGGTACTTACCCAATTCTTTATTCACTCTCTCGGGTAAATTTCTCTGTGGATGTCTGATGGATGTGAGAATGGGCTGAATTCCATTTTCCCTTAATACTTTATTCCATATGATGCTTTGAAACTGTACTCCTTGATCACTACGAACTCTCTTCATTTTACCATACATTGTAATATATTTTTGTAACAGAATTTTTAGGACAGCTTTCATTGTGGGTCGCATAACAGGATACAGATGAACTGCCTTAGAAAACACGTCTATACAGACCAGTATGTGTCTAACCCCCCCCCCCCCCAACTTGATTGAGGTAATGGGCCTAAGAAGTCCACTCCAACTAACTCCCCTTTCGCCCCCATCTGTATACTTTGCTTTTCCACGTAGGTATGAAGATTAGGTTGCTTAGCAGTCTGGCAATCATAGCATTTCTTCAGTTCACCTTTAATCTTTCTGAACATGTTGTTAATTGTAAAATCTTCTCGTAGGGATAAATAACATTTTAATGCCGAGGCATGAGCTAAGCTCTCATGAGTTGGTGTAATCATTTTAAATAACGTTTCATTTGTCAACACAATTTTCCAATCATGTCTTATTAACCTGAAAAGAATATTATTATATAACTTATATTGAGCAGGTAGATAAGACTGACGTTTTAAATTCCGCAATATAAGATCTTGATCTTGTTCTTCAGCTAAATTCTCTAGCATTCTTTTTATTTCATTATTTGTTTTGAAGCGTATAGGTAGTAGTCGTACTTCCTTATCCTCCTTATTGTAGATTTCCTCGCGTTCTTCTGTAACATATCGGCTTAATATATCTGCAACACTATTATCTTTTCCTTTGCAGTACTTAATAGTGAATGAGTACTCTCCAATGGCTAAAATCCATCTCAGTAAACGAGAGTTGGTTACTTTCAGTAGAAATGACAATGCTTGACGGTCAGTATGTGTTTTAAAATGAGTACCATAAATGTAGTAGTAAAATTGTTTTAGTGCGTAGACAATTGCGAGTATTTCCTTCTCTGATGTTAAGTAGTGCCGCTCTGCTCCTTTGAAAACTGCTCGCATAGGCGATGATCCTTAGCTTTCCTTCGGAATTCTTCTGGTAGAGTATACTTCCCACGGCATAATCACTAGCATCAGAATAAATTACAAATTTTTCTTCCCGTTGAGGATGGTGTAGCATGATGTTTTCCAATAATGTTTTCACTTTATCTAAGGCTTCTTGATGCTTCTCCTCCAATCTTCAGTTTCTTCTTTTCTTCGTGAACTCTAATAATGGTTGAGTCCTTTCTGCATATAACGGCATAAGTCTCCTGTAATATCCAGTTAAACCTAAGAATGCACGTAGGCCTTTTAGATTTCTGGGTATGGGAAAGTTGGTTATACTGGTTATCTTGCTGGGATCTGGTTGTATACCTGAGGATGAGATGATGTGTCCTAGGAATTGGATGGAAGTTTTAATGAATTCATATTTGTTTAGGTTTAGGGACGTGTTTGCTTGCCTAAACTTATGGAATACTGTTCGCAGGTTCTGGATATGTTCATTGAATGCCTTAGAGATCACTAGAATATCATCCACGAAGATCATCATATAAGGTTCCACCTCTGGGCCTAATGTTCTTTCTAAACATTTCACAATAGCTGCCAAACTCGTACTCAATCCAAATAGAACTACTTTATAGTGGTAGGACTTGTACTTATACAGGAATGCAGTAAACTTTCTATCCTCCTCTCGGATTGGAATCTGCCAGAAACTTGAACAACGTAGATCTAGCTTAATCAAGTAGCGTGCTCCTTCACACTTCGTAAACAGCTCGTCCGCAGTTGGCGCACAGTCATATTCTTTCATTATAATACTGTTTAGCTCCCTCATGTCCAGGCATAGATGAATATCCCCATTTTTCTTCTTTACTACTACAAGAGGATTTAAGAAGTTGCTGTTGGACCATTCAATCACGTTATTATCCAGCATGCGACGTATCTCCATTTCTACTTCTTCCTCGTAGCGCATTGGTATAGGGTATGTCCTCCTGACAAATTTTGTTGGGTCTGTCACAGTTATAGTATGTTCATAGACTGTCGTCTGTGTCAGTGTTTTGCTGAAAATATCTTCATATTCACTACTTAGTTCGTTAAGCTGCTTTTCTTCCTGTTTAGAAATTTTATCGGTAGTTTGACTTGTGTATTGAGTTGGTACATATTGGACTTTAGGTTTAGATAAGACAATAGGTGTCTCACTTACCTTATAGTGGTCCTCTGCTTCATTCATATTTATGCTATGTTTAATACCCTTATAATTACATTTAATCTTATTAACGATATCAATTTTAGCATCTAGCATATTCAATAAATCAATTCCTATAATACCATCATATAATTAGTTTATTTACAATAATCATTGGACATTATAATTCTAAATCCTTATGTGTGATTGTTACGTATGGTTGCCGTCTAACTTTTTCTCGCTTATTAGTAGCGGTTGTAATGTTCATATTAGTGACAGGTAATATTGGCGTATTTTTTAAATTATTTTTGTTTCATTGCATCCAGGCAGCGTTTAAAACTGATAGTTGACTACCTGTGTCTACTAGCATCTTAATTTTACAGTTATTTATATGCACATTGACCGTCGGACATTGTGTTTGGTGATCCGTTTGATTCACACCTCTGTCCGTGGTAAGTAATTCTTCCCGTATATCAGCAGGATATATATTATTAATTGTGTACTGCTTTGTATGCGTATTCACTCATTGTTGAGAAGTTGATTGTACAGCTATTTCCGCTTCGCACCCTCTTTTTGTTTCCTTGTTTGTTTCCATCACATTGAGCGTGCGATCATATGGTTGTGGGAATTTCTTCTTAGAAGTAGGCCACACATAGCCTCCATTCTCCCCTCTACATTCTCTCTCTCTCTCTCTCTCTCTCTCTCTCTCTCTCTCTCTCTCTCTCTCTCTCTCTCTCTCTCTCTCTCTCTCTCTCTCTCTCTCTCACTCACTAGTATTCCTCTTCTTCTCTTTATGAACGCCTTCCAGGCACTGAGTTGCTGGTCTGTGACCTATGTTAACACATGATTTATTTTGCATGTGTTGCGTTTGTTGTTTATAATTATTATCATTGTGATTATATTTATTGTGCGGTTGATAATTGTGTTGTGTACTCTCACCGCGAGTGATGTTCTCAGATTGTGTTACAAGTATTAAAAATTCTTCAATCGTTTTAATACCTTGCGTGTAGACAGCGAGTTGGATATTTTTCTGAAAATGGTAAGATAGTTTGGATATTATTTCATACTCTGAAAATCTAGGTTTAAGATGTTTTATTTTCTCAATCTGTGCTATTGTATATATTGCTCAATACTCTGGCGACCATGAATATTAAATTTACCATATTCTAACTGATCATGTACCTGACATTGCATATGGATATTCCAATACCTATTTTCAAAAGAATCACGAAATTGCTGATAAGTCGTAATATTATCGTGTATGATAGTATACCACTGTGCAGCTGAATCCTTGAAATTGCGAGTAACAAAATTTATTTTCTCAGTATCATTGATACTATTACCAATTTGCTCCATTTCTTTCTCCCATTTAACTAACAATTCCATACTGTTTTCCAATTTACTTCCTGCAAATGTGAACTTAACCCTATCTTCTAATGGTGTTGGATAGACCATCATCTGGACTGGACGTCTATGTAGCTCAGCTCAAAGTTGATCCATTTTTGTCTTCACCTCTTCTTTAATATTAATCATTTCACCAGAACAGTCCTTAGCAGTTTTGGACGTTTCTTCTAGTTTAGTCTCTATTATATTAGTTTGTGTTTCTATTTCACACGGTTTGTTTGTGTTCGCTTTAATCTGATCATGGACATCACGTATTTTATTGTCTTGTTCATGTTTTACTATACTTAGTTTATCATTTGAATCTTCTGTTATATGTTTCTGGATATCTTTCAAATCTTTCTTCCACTCTGCATGTAGTTCTTTATTCTTGTTTTCCATTCTAACAGCTTGTTCATGAAGTGCTTGTTTAACTTTCGTTTCGAGTGCATCTATGCGTGTATTAGTATCTGTAATTTTATCAGCTAATTGCATAGTGCTTTCTATGATGTCTTGTTTTAATTCTTCTTTTAGTTATAAATTATCCTGTTTTAATTCTTCTAAAATGGCTTGCATCATATTTTGAAGCGTCTCCATATTGAAGCTACCCTGTTCTGCCATGTCGAATGTATTTTCTTATATTGTTTTTAAATTATTATTGGTTATCGCGTTTCTAATAATCTGATTTATTCTTCTTCTTCTTATTATTATTGTTATTATTATTATTACACCTTCTCTATATATAATACTTTCATTTACAATACAATTAGTTGTTGAGCACCAGTTGTGCGATTATAATACACAACAATTTAAGTATAATAAACAAATAATATTTAACGTGAATAATAGATATCATATAATATGCACACTCATTTATATTTTTATTTTAACTCATATTCATTAGTAGAGCATTCATTTAACTTTTAATTTTTTTTAAATAGTTAAATGTCATGGTCGCGCACCACGTTCTTGGGCGACAAATTCTTTATAACGGGTGTAATAAAAATAATAATAATAACACCTTTTAACTCATATCAAATCATTTAAAATTTATTAAATAGAATTTCCAAAATATTTTGAATTAAAATTTTGTCATTATTATTTGCATAATATTATTCTTTTGTATGTGTTTGTCATACATATAATTATTGCCACAATACAAATAACATTACACACAATTCATAGATGTAAGACACAAGATATAAATTTACAAGTATGGATAAACATTCTTATAATATATAATTTTGCTCTCGGCTTCCTCAGATTGTATTTCTTTTTTTTTTTTAATTCTCTATTTTTTTATGTTATTGCATATTAATATCTTATTCATGACATATCAATCAATATCAAAATTTCTTTAAACATTTCTATAGGGTAATTCAGTTGGAGGTTACAATTTTAAGTTGGCAATACTGTTTTCTTGTAAAAGATGAACAGCTGATATTCGAAATTAGTCATTGGTAAGTATTGACATTTGTTGCTATGGAGCGGTATTCGAGTCAAGAACGTATTTTAATTATTAAAACCTATTTTCGAAGTGGAGAAAATTTCACCAACACGATTCGCGCACTGCGAAATGACTTCGGTTACCATAAACGTCCATCTCGTGCCGCGGTTAAAAAATTAGTCGAAAAATTCAATAGCACAGGGTCAGTGTTGGATGTACAAAGACCAGTACGTCCTCGTGGTGGCCGGTCACAAATATCGCCGCAGTGAGTGCCAGTGTCCATAACAATCCGTCGACCTCCATTCGTCATCGTTCCCAGCAGTTCAACCTTTCCTACAGCACCACACAGCGCATGTTAACTAAAGATCTGCATTTGCATGCCTACAAGATCCATTTGACCCAGGAATTGAAGCCAGCAGATCATCGACAGCGTCGTGACTTCATTTATTGGGTGTTAGAGAACCACCAAGTTGATGGCGATTTTGCGAAGAAAATCATATTCAGCGATGAAGCTCATTTACAACTGGATGGGTATGTAAATAAACCAAATTTACGCATTTGGGGACTTGAAAATCCACGAGCCCTTCTCGAACACCCAATTCGTCCACAAAAAATCACTGTTTGGTGCGGATTTTTGGTCGGCGGCGTGATTGGGCTGTACTTTTTTGAAAATGCCCATAGTGATGCAGTAACAGTCAATGGTGAACGTTATTGGGAGATAATAACAAATTGGATGATATTGATGTTGAAGACATGTAGTTCCAACAAGACGGTGCCAGTTGCCACACAGCGCGAGAAGCAATACAGTTGTTGCACACAAAGTTCCCCGGCTGCGTCATCTCTCGTTTCGGTGATCAACATTGGCCACCAAGATCGTGTGATCTCATGCCGTTGGATTATTTTCTTTGGGGTTATTTGAAGCAGAACGTGTATGCCAATGACTCCAAAATGATTCGAGAGCTAAACGACGAGATACGCCATGTTATTCATGAGCTGCCGCAGGAGTTATGCCGGAAAGTGATGGAAAATTTCATCAAAAGGGCGGAAGTCTGCAGGGCCACTCGTGGCAGCCATTTGGCCGATATCATTTATCATGTTTAATGTCAATGTCTAAACAACATATAGAAATAAATACATTAAGAGTTTATCAAAAACCAATGCATTTTATTTTACATTAAAATTGTAACCTCTAATTGAATCACCCTATACTATGTTATAATTTCAAAAAATATAATTTTGTAAATTTAAAATATCATTATCAACAACTATAAATTAAACAATTATTAATTACACTTTTAAAGTTATTATTGTCTCTTTACTCTTTTTTTAATGTCTTTATTGAATCTTTGGCTGACGAGTAATTATGGTTTTATTTCACCTTATTTTGGTGTGGTGATACTCAGTGATTCCTCGTCATGATCCTGAGTCCGTTGTCTGGTCCTCCTGGTCCACTTAGTATTCAGATGACTTGTATGGTACTACTGGGATATAGACCTTGGATGTGGATGCTCCCTCATCGCGCATAGCCTCTGGTTGCAGCGGTGATCCAACGAAAGATAGATCGTCATCGGGCATAGCCTCCGGCTGCCGCTGTGTTCCAACGAAAAAAGAGATCAAGGCTGGTGAGCCTTGTGTATTTATTTATACTCTCGGGCATAAACATTTGTTTTGACAGTTCTGTGCACGATTTAGTTTGTCGAGTGTCCCTTCACAGACTCGATTATTTTTCACACTTATTTTAATTATATTCGCAACATGTGAAGTCTTTTGCTAATTACTCGATGTTCATATGATCGGTAAATTTTTTATGTTTAATTGTGTGTTAACCGTTTTTCTATACTTTAATTGTTCTTGGTTCTATTCACTTTTATTTATACTGTATTAATACGTATTATTTGTTTTGCACTAGAATTTACATATTGTTACGTATTATTTTCTCGTTATATTGGAATTGAATTGGTTTGTGGTTTGTTATTTTCAAAATCTATAGTTTGTGGTTTGTTATTTTACTTTTTTCAAAATAAATAATTATTAAGATTATTTTCCAGTTGTTGAGCACTAAATTGTTTAATAACATAAACAATTAAAAAAAAATTAAATAATTCAATTTTTTCCCAAATGATTTAGTTAATTGGTGATTCAGGAGTGAATCAAGCAAAGTTCACTTGATTGAAGAATGTTCACCTTGCTGTATAAATTCAATAAAATTGGAATTAGATTTATACCTATAGTGGTAATTCTACCACTATATTCTTCTTGCTTCTGCTTAATGTTTATTCAGAAAATATTTATAGTCTTGGTTTTCTTAAAATTCTGGAGATCTTTATTAATTCTTCTTCCTGTATTTTGGTTAATTAACATACCTATCTGAATTATTCAGCTAAAAAGTTGTACCAGAAATAGGTGTTGCCAACCTCTCTGCTATGGTGACAAACAACACTAAGGTTCAAATACATGAAAAGAAAAAATGGTTAACTCCCAAAAATAATAATTATACATCCAAATTAATTAAATCAATTCTCTTTTATTCTTTCTTATTCATATTTTTCTTAAAATTAAATTAAATTACTTTCATATTATTTGTTCAGGCTAGTAAAATGTTTTATCTCAGCAGGTGGCACTCCTTCTTGTCTCTAAGCATAGATTCTCAATTAAATATTTATGGTTATTAAAATTTTGTTGGATTCTTTTCACTACCAGAATATTAACGAAAATACCTTTTGTGAAGTACAAAACGTTACACAAATAAAGTCAAATATAATATAAAGTAACAACAAATTAAATCTAATGTTATAAAAGTTCGCTAAGTGAGCAGTATCTGTTTTAGGTTAACTGCGGATAAAGAGGTTATAATCTTTACAAAATATTCGAACACACAAAGAAATAAGAGTTCATAAAATGAAGTAATTATAATAATATCAGTGTCTCACTTCAGTGAAAGTGTCACAAATAATTCATAAGTGTATATAAGTGGAAAAGTGAATTATCATAAATCGTTATTATTTTGTTTTATAATCTAAGGTTTAGTCACTATACTTTCCTTTATATTTGTTCTACACTGTTATTTAAACACTTTAACACCTTTCTTCTATTTTATAATAACTTGTTAATATATTCTTCTTCATTTATTGTTTTTGCTAGGTATCACTTTCACCCAACATATCTTCAGTTCGATCCCGGATTCAATTTTCTTGCCCCGAGTTGTATAGAGGTTTTAAAGTTTACTCTTCGAAATCCAATAATGAACTAACTCATCTCGTTACAAATTTTGGTCGTCAAAAGGCAAAAGTGTAAAATTCCCATTGGTAGAAATTTTATAACATTGTTAGACAGGGCGTCTATTTTTTTTAGACAAAATTACCAAAATTTCTTAAAACTGACCTAATTTTCTTATACTATTTACAATCATAAAGATGATTACACCAATGAACAGCTTTTTTGTTACAGATTAATTTGAAATCTCACATGATTAATTTCTGTTTAGTAATTCCAAAGTTACCTTTTTTAAGATTTTACCTACTCTTATAAATTAAGTTTAAAATAGTCTTTTTTAGCACATTGCTTATTCCTGTCATAGTACAATTAAATCTAAGTTGACAATATATCTTTTTACATTAGTTATTACTTATAATCATATTAATTTTTTGACATCTCTTGTTTTTACTATAGGCATTATATGGCCTAGTATCTCTTATGCTAAAACTCATCCCATTACAAATTTTTCTAATCTTATTACTATTTAACATTTTGTAAATGGTCATAATGAATAGTATTAACTATTACAATACATTTGGTAGTCAGTAACTAGCTTGATAAACTGCAATGACCCTTTCCTACCATCCTAGGTAGATGTAAGTCCTAGGTCATAATAAATATATTCCTAGTTACTTGATTAATAACTCATTAAGAACTTTTACAATTACTTATGACTTACCAATACAAACAAATATAATTATTACATTGCATAGTAGGTTCATACACTAATTTATGTTCATGAAATATTCTTTTCTACCCATTAATCATATATAGGTTTTCATGGTAATAGTCTTTAAATGAGCACCTTATTATTCCATTTATTACTATTAATGGTTATTACTTATACTATCATACAATGGTTAGTATAATGTTCACTTTTTCTATTACAATATAGTTCAGGTAACATTATTTCTTAACTTGCCATTGTTTTATAATATATCTTAGTAAACCCTATTATCTTTCTTACAAAATTTAACAGTAATTACACCTTTATTTGGGACCAGTCACTGTCTGTAAAGGTTTAGGTGCTTTATAATCACAATTAAATATTACTAGTGGTCGCCCAGTGGTCGAAATTCAACCGTAATTCATTAAATTTTTAAGTTTGAACATTATTGAGGTTCTTTTGTCAAAGAGTATACCTCTATAATCATTGCATATAATTTTTTTGAATTTTGTTCTATTACGTCAGCTGCGAGCGTGTACAAATACGTCATTAGCGTGTGTTGTTTGCCTTAATTCCCTGCAATACCTATGAAATTTAAAATTTAATGTTAGTGACAGTTGAAAAAAAACACAATTACAGCTTGTATTCGTATTTATTTTTTGATATAATTCATTGTCAGTTTTAATTTTTTCATGTTATTATTGAATCAAATAAACGCTAATAAAAATGAGACTTGACATTCATAGAAGTATAAGATACATTGTTTTCAATTCCAGTGGATTACATTTCATTTTTGGTAAGGTACAAAATTCGAAAACAGTTTGAAGATTATCTGCTACAAAGCTTATATAATTTTTTAATTTTTTTTTGTATGCATTAATTTTTGAGTTATTTGAAAAATATGAAAGATAGGAAAAATGAGGTTTAGCTTGGCTAAGCCATATTTAAAAAGCAATAACGCGTTTTTTGACATTTCCTTGGGGTTTTTTTTTATTGCCATACTGACCAGGTTTCGCCAAGGCTACACAGTTATTTTGCCTATCTTTTTCGAATTATATAAAATTTAAATAAAAAATAAAAAATACGTGCCTCGTATTTTTTCATATATTTTTCATTAAATCAAAAAAACCGGGCGGTTAAAAAAATAAATGTTGTCCATTGAACTTAAAATAGTTTGAAAGTGAATTTAATGATTCAAACTTCTGTGTAAACGATGTTTTTTGTAAAAACTCTTTCATCATTTGCTAAATGCCCTTGGGCATTATATTTGGAAATATAAAATCTCAAACCATCGACTGATCGAACTCTACTTGCTGCGACGTACAATTGACCATGTGTAAAAACTGGCCGCCTCAATAAAATTCCAATTGTTTCGAATGTTTGTCCTTGAGACTTATTTATTGTCATCGCAAATGCAGGTATAATTGGAAATTGAGTTCTTTGAAAGTTAAATGGTAAAACAGTACCGGAATATGTTAAATTTATACGTGGAATCAAAATTCGCTTATTGCGTGCGGTTCCAGTTAAAACTTCGCAATCAATAGCATTACGATGCATACACTTGATGCGTATTCTTGTTCCATTGACTAATGCTTCTTTTGTATTTAAGTTTCTGATCAGTAAAACGATGCAATTAACTTTCAATACTAACTTAGTGGTGGTAAACTGTTATCTTCTATAATGAATTAAAATTATTAAATGCAAAATACAACATAATTTCCACCTACCTCCACGATCTCTTCTGCCGGGTTCCAGGATCCGATCACAAGTACGTTAGATACAAACATGTGTACAGGTTTGTGCAATAATTAACCATAATCATTTTTGGAAGAGAATTAATATTTTTTCTTTATTCAAACCTGATAAATTTATAAGCTTTCTCCAAAATAGAACTTTGTTTTACATGTTTCAAATGTTGTGCAACTCTTACATCTTACTTGTAATAGAACTTACGAACTAGGGCTTACCTTATGTATCATTCATATTTACACAAACACAATTACAAACACAAACAGCCCAGCTTTGCTCACTCACACATACACACAGACCCCGAAAAATTATAATGCCCTTAACATTTTGGAAGATTCCCCACCCGGCGGCAACGTGCTTCACTCACGCATTATTATGACTTCTCGCTTTTTTCCCTGCTTGGTGTCCGAACCCGATATTTATGTTCTTCAAATTATACTCCACTGTTTATCAATGATAATTATTTTCACCAACAGTTCCACTTTTTACTGGAAAAAATAAAAAAACTTTGTAGAGAGCCTACTTAGCTCCGTGCCTGCCGGCACATATAGTGTAACGGGGAAGCGTGCTTGTCTGAGCGGGGGGAACTTTGTATTCACGGCCAACAGATTTTCGTCGCCGTTCATGCTTAATTGCTGTGGTGTATTCACTCTATACATGGCACATAGTCGTTATTTGTGTGGTGACCGGGGACGATATTTGCCTCTGCTATACTGATGTCACTAGCAGTGGGCGTGGCTTAAATACATTTCCTGTAGTAGGCTGGTTGGTTTTACAAATTGTTCATTCCAGCGCCATTTTTTGCATCGACGTTGGAGTTTCACGGCGTCACTTCAGCGCCCCGTCCTGAGATGTTAAGTGCGGGCGTCGTCACACATATACAGAGTTCTGAGAATTTTTAGGGTGGTACGAATTCTTTGCCGCATTACACAATAGAGATTGCGCCTCGCCTTTGTCTCAAACTGTTCTACTTGCCATGTGTTCTGTTGTAATGGAAATAACATTCGCCGGGAAATAAAACTTTCACAATAAATTTATAAAATCCCACACAAAATGAAATAAATAAAAATGCAATTATCCCACAACTGTAAGAAATAACATGACCCAATTTAGACACGTTACAATACCCCCTCAATGAGAATTCTGCTGTCCAAAACAGAAGAAATCTCATTGATAAACCCCGAAGAGGACCGGTGAGGAACTGGTGCCAACAACCCCCTCTTGTTCTTACTCCTCATGGGTACACGACCCCCCTGGCTTGGCGACTATGGACCCATCTGAACGAGATCACTGGACTTCTCCGTAAGAGATCCCAACACCGAAAAATCGAACAGACAAGTACCACCGTCCACCTCGCCGTCTAACATGCTACCCCCCAAAATCCTCAATCCCTGGCTCAGATTATGCCAGATCCTCAACCGATATGTTTCCCCTTTCATGCAAGCTGGGCTGCCTTTGGCAGATACTGGGCTCACACACACTCACATTACATATTATACATTGAAAAATTCTTTAAATTTTACGATTTCATCTAAGAAAAAAAATTCAAAATTCAAAATGAAATACTTTATCAAAAAATTCTCTTCCTTATTTTCTGTTTTTTACTTAAAATAAGTGAATTTAAACATTTCTTATAGTTAAACATATCCTTAACCTAACATGTGAATACTTAGAGTCTAACAATACAATGCAATACAAAACAAATCAATAATCATAAACATGGTTAGCACACAAATGATAAAATAATCAATACTTAAAATATTCATTAGCTGGCAGGCGAAAAATCAAGATTTTTTTTTCTAAAAATATTTTTCAAAAAATTTTGAAATTCAAAAAAAATTTAAGTTCATTACCAGGTTTCCTTTACAGGTAGAAATTATTTAAAAATTGGTTTAAATTGATCAAAACAACAGTTGAACTGACTTCCATACTATAAAATTATATGACCTTACCATCAGCTGATCAAAACTAGGTCAAGTCCACAACCTTGACCTACATACGTTATGTATACTTTCTGAAAATACATTTAACATCTGGAATAAGCTAACTTGAAACACAAAACATAATAAAACTAAACATTTAAAATAACAAAATATTATTAATAATGATAATCAAATCGACATGTAAATTATTCCAACTAAACAATTCTTAATTTTACATTATTTCCAAATTCTATCAAAATTTTGTCACTGGTTTCAATAAAAAATATTTTATTATTCTTGTTATAAATCTCTTTCTGTATTTGACAATCTTACTCTCCATTACTGTGGGTGATTTAAATTATTTATTCTCATTTAATATACTACTTGATCTGTATACGTCTACAATCTTTCTCCCCCTGACTCTAACCTCTAACAACTTTTACTAACATGACACCCATCTCTATTAAAACATCTATCAAAACACTCTAAACCCAACTTATCATTAAACTCAATTCGCCACCTTCTCTCAATATATAAAAAAAAATACTCTCTAACCCTTTGTACTTAGGGTACGTGTTTCCCCCCCCCAAAAACTCAATTCCCTTATCTGGCCCCTGGATTCTACCTAAGGCGGCCCCTTCGCACTAAAATCGATTCCAATCCCGTCCCAACTTATCATTATGTTGCGGACTCCCACATTACACTACCCCCTACTACAAAATTGCCATCCCCAAAATCTCAATCTCATTACCTTACTACAACTACAACAAAATAACAACATCAATTATAAACAACAATATATCACTCAAAACTCCACATAAATTCTCCACAACTACTGTGTCAACATCAATACCTCTCAAAACTCTATAACATATATTAACTCAAAAACAACATTACATTATCTTCATCTCTACTATTTCTTTAACTTCAACTTGGACAGATCTATGTGTCCCACAAAATATTCATCACCCAAAAAACTATCTTTTATTAACTGGCATAAATCATTACTGTACTTCTCACTTTATCAAATTATTGTTATCATTACTTTAAAACATCTGTAATACCTTAAAACATTAAACATTATTTACTTGGAACATTTATAACCATTTTACCAGTGACATGTTATTGCTGATCAGCTGATCTCCCTAACACAATGAAAACACATCTCAAAATGGAACAAATTATATGAAATATATATTTATCAATATATATAATGAATTAAATTTATTAATTACAAAAATGCAATATAATTTCCACCTACCTGCCACGATCTCTTCCATCAGGTTCCAGGATCCGATCACAAGTACGTTAGATACAAACATGTGTACAGGTTTGTGCAATAATTAACCATAATCATTTTTGGAAGAGAATTAATATTTTTTCTTTATTCAAACGTGACAAATTTATAAGTTTTCTCCAAAATAGATCTTTGTTTTACATGTTTCAAATGTTGTGCAACTCTTACCTCTTACTTGTAATAGAACTTACGAACTAGGGCTTACCTTATGTATCATTCATATTTACACAAACACAATTACAAACACAAACAGCCCAGCTTTGCTCACTCACACATACACACAGACCCTGAAAAATTATAACACCCTTAACATTTTGGAAGATTCCCCACCCGGCGGCAACGTGCTTCACTCACGCATTATTATGACTTCTCGCTTTTTCCCTGCTTGGTGTCCGAACCCGATATTTATGTTCTTCAAATTATCTAAACACTCCACTGTTTATCAATGATAATTATTTTCACCAACAGTTCCACTTTTTACTGGAAAAAATAAAAAAACTTTGTAGAGAGCCTACTTAGCTCAGTGCCAGCTGGCAACTATAGTGTAACTGGGAAGCGTGCTTGTCTGAGCGGGGGGAACTTTGTATTCACGGCCAACAGATTTTCATCGCCGTTCATGCTTAATTGCTGTGGTGTATTCACTCTATACATGGCAAATAGTCGTTATTTGTGTGGTAACCGGGGACGATATTTGCCTCTGCTATACTGATGTCACTAGCAGCGGGCGTGGCTCAAATACATTTCCTGTAGCTGGCTGGTTGGTTTTACAAATTGTTCATTCCAGCGCCAGTTTTTGCATCGACGTTGGAGTTTCACGGCGTCACTTCAGCGCCCCGTCCTGAGATGTTAAGTGCGGGCGTCGTCACACATATACAGAGTTCTGAGAATTTTTAGAGTGGTACGAATTCTTTGCTGCATTACACAATAGAGATTGCGCCTCGCCTTTGTCTCAACTGTTCTACTTGCCAAGTGTTCTGTTGTAATGGAAATAACGTTCGCCGGGAAATAAAACTTTCACAATAAATTTATAAAATCCCACACAAAATGAAATAAATAAAAATGCAATTATCCCACAACTGTAAGAAATAACATGACCCAATTTAGACACGTTACAATACCCCCTCAATGAGAATTCTGCTGTCCAAAACAGAATTATTAAATGCAAAATACAACATAATTTCCACCTACCTCCACGATCTCTTCTGCCGGGTTCCAGGATCCGATCACAAGTACGTTAGATACAAACATGTGTACAGGTTTGTGCAATAATTAACCATAATCATTTTTGGAAGAGAATTAATATTTTTTCTTTATTCAAACGTGATAAATTTATAAGTTTTCTCCAAAATAGATCTTTGTTTTACATGTTTCAAATGTTGTGCAACTCTTACATCTTACTTGTAATAGAACTTACGAACTAGGGCTTACCTTATGTATCATTCATATTTACACAAACACAATTACAAACACAAGCAGCCCAGCTTTGCTCACTCACACATACACACAGACCCCGAAAAATTATAACGCCCTTAACATTTTGGAAGATTCCCCACCCGGCGGCAACGTGCTTCACTCACGCATTATTATGACTTCTCGCTTTTTTCCCTGCTTGGTGTCCGAACCCGATATTTATGTTCTTCAAATTATCTAAACACTCCACTGTTTATCAATGATAATTATTTTCACCAACAGTTCCACTTTTTACTGGAAAAAATAAAAAAACTTTGTAGAGAGCCTACTTAGCTCCGTGCCGGCCGGCACATATAGTGTAACTGGGAAGCGTGCTTGTCTGAGCGGGGGGAACTTTGTATTCACGGCCAACAGATTTTTGTCGCCGTTCATGCTTAATTGCTGTGGTGTATTCACTCTATACATGGCACATAGTCGTTATTTGTGTGGTAACCGGGGACGATATTTGCCTCTGCTATACTGATGTCACTAGCAGCAGGCGTGGCTTAAATACATTTCCTGTAGCTGGCTGGTTGGTTTTACAAATTGTTCATTCCAGCGCCAGTTTTTGCATCGACGTTGGAGTTTCACGGCGTCACTTCAGCGCCCCGTCCTGAGATGTTAAGTGCGGGCGTCGTCACACATATACAGAGTTCTGAGAATTTTTAGGGTGGTACGAATTTCTTTGCCGCATTACACAATAGAGATTGCGCCTCGCCTTTGTCTCAAACTGTTCTACTTGCCATGTGTTCTGTTGTAATGGAAATAACGTTCTCCGGGAAATAAAACTTTCACAATAAATTTATAAAATCCCACACAAAATGAAATAAATAAAAATGCAATTATCCCACAACTGTAAGAAATAACATGACCCAATTTAGACACGTTACAAAACCACTAATAGTCAAAGAATTCAAAAACTCTACTGGATAGTTATTGATTTCATTGTCATCATCACAAATTATTTTATCGTAGCTTTGATATGTTTTCTGTTCACCTGGTATTCGATTAAGTATATCAGTATTAATAAAAGTACAATCATCATTTTTAGGTGCTAAAATAACTGACTTCAATATGTTATCTGAGAGTATGTTTTCGGAAATATTTCCATACACCTCATTAATAATATTATTTTCATCTCCTATTAATTGCTGAGGTATTTCAATAATATTTTCACCAAACTGAAGGAATTGTGGGGCTTCATCATTACCAATTTTTTTCAAGTATTCGACAAATTCTATTTCACTTGGTAAGGCTCTCATATTTTGAGTAAACGTTACTTTATGAAAATAAACAAATTTATGCCAACTCGTGACACAATTTTCAATTAAAGTTGCACGTGATCCATGTGGGACAACTGATAAGATTTGCCGAAAATCACCGCACAGAAGTATCGTTTTCACTCCAAATGGTTTATGTTTATCATTTTCATCGCATAGATCCTGCAATAATCTATCTATGATTTTCAACACTTGCAGTGGGCACAGAGAAATTTCATCAATAATTATCAATGATGATGAAATTATGTAACGTCCATAGCTACTATTTGTGGTAATATTCGCTACAGAATTTTCCAAAATGGGTATAGGCAATTTAAACACATTGTGTAAAGTTCTACCTCCAAGTAATAGAGTTGAAGCTATGCCACTGAACGCTGTTGCAATGCAACTAAGATTAAGCGAATTTAATTTGTGAATGATTGCTGTTTGTGTGAATGTTTTTCCACAACCTGCATGAGCGGTTAAACAAAAAACATTAGATCCAGTATCATGGTGCAAAACTTCACGAATCACACGATCAATTAGATTACGCTGTTCAATATTTGCAGTTTCATAATGCTCACAAAACAGAAACTCTTGTTCTATTGGATCAATAGCATTTGCTTCGTCTGTTCTCTGCGAATACGTGGGAACTGGTAAACCAAGTTCTTGACATAACAAATTATGAACATTCAAAATATCTTCAATTTCTAATAGAGCTGTGTTAAAGGATACTTCTTCGTTGTAATCTCTCAAAAAATCTTCACTAAGATATACTTTAAATTCATTCCATAACGCCAATGCATTGGCTGGCACATTTAATGCACAAATGTAACCAAATAAATTTCGCATTTGTTTTGGTGAATGTAATTCTTTTGCTTTATTTAAACATTCGCGCCATTCATTATCATTTGAAGCAATGCCGCGAGCATGGCACGCTTCAACAAAAGAAGTGTGTATAATTCCATTGTATGTTCTAACATCCTCAAATGATTTTGGACCACAGACATGTAATAAAAGCAATCGTAAATGGAAAAGTTCGATGTCTTTTGGTGATACTACATATATGCGTGTAATGATTTTTATCACCTCCACGACTTCTGTTCTTCCATTTTTTTCGGGAATCTTCCCACACATAATGCAAAGGAATTTCAATATACTTATATTCATGCGCTGATGGATCTGATCGATTCAATTCAAAAAATGCTAATAATTTTGTTTGTCTTGCATTTTCAATTGCTTGACGTTCTTGCCCTTCTCGAAAGTAAACATTCTGTCTACGCGGTAAATGAATGTCAAGTCTAACGATGACATGTGATTGAAAATGCAGTGGTAATTCATAGATGCGCCATACAGCTTCAGTTGATCCGACATAACGGCCATTTAAAAAATTTTTAACTTCATCAATTTGTATTTCTTGACCTGGTTCATTTCTCTCTGAACCTAATTCAACAGATGCACTGTCATAGCCTTTATACACGTATTTATAAATGTATTTAACACTTTTAACTGTAGTGCATACTTCAACATTTATATGGCAATTAAATTTGGCAAGTAAATACGGATTGTATGGTACAACATAACGATTGTCGAGGCAACTACCGCGAACTTCAGCATTAATACCATTATCACGCCTTCTGTATAATGGATATCCATTTAATGATTCACATGTAAATTCATTAAATCTTTTGGATAATCTTTTGTGCATTTTCCATCTCTCATACATATAGAATTTGGATTAAGTACACTGCATGGACCATGCATCATGTGTTTTACAACATATTCATGTAATGTAGGATGTGTTCAAATGTTAGGAATCTCCGCAGATACAACTTTATCAATATCGGTAGCGTTAACAATTTTATCTTGCTCATTTAAAGAGAGTAAAATGTGAGCATGAGGCAATCCTCTTTTTTGAAACTCAATTGTATAAATGAGTGCATCAACTTTACCGAAGATTTTTTTTAGTGTAAGGCCCTCAATTAATGCTTTCAGTTTGGACTTGAATACACGCACAACAATATCAGGTCGAAAATTAGCTGACTCACCTACACCAATATTGCTAACTATTTCAGGCCAACTTGGATTGCAAGTCATTGTAATAAACAAAGAAGGCTTTCCGAAATGTTGTACAATTGACATTGCATCTAAATAATTCTGATACATATTTCTTGGAGATCCATTGAATGAAGATGGTAAAATTACTCTACGGCCAACATTATTGGCATTGGGGTTAAATTCTAAATAATCTGTTAAATTGTTGTAAACTTCAGACCTAAGACTTGTTTGATTTTGTCGAATGAAATGTAACCTTGTGCCCTCTATTCTCACATACATATCAACTATCCACTGCAGAAATAATTTTTGTGAATGGTGCAACATGCTAAAATCTTCTCTAATTGCAAGTCGATAGGCTGCATACTGAAGCATGGTTAATTTATTTCTGGGCACTCTTGAATTAGATGTAGTTGGTACATTATGAGAAATATTGATATGCCACCCAGTATCACCATTTGGAAAAAGTAATGGATACGCTAAAGGGTCCAGTGATGAATCCAAAACAGAGATATTTTTAATGGTACCATTAACTTTTGAAAACGAAACCATATTTCGTTCAAAGGGTGGCTCACCATCAACTGTACTAAATATTACTGCTACATCAGTTTGAACTGCATCATTATAACGGCGTAGATCTAAATCACGATTTACTTTAATGAGCATACAAATTTCTTTATTTTGATTTTCAACTCTCTGACAATGATCTTTCATTGCAATGAATGACCGAACGAAAGGATTAATGCGTTCCAATTCAAGAGAGATTTCGCGCATTATATTGTTATTGCATGTTTGATTATAGTGTTCACGTAATCTGTAATAGACAGCAGTGTCAACATCATAAAAATATAATTGTGCATAACATGGTGAGCGACCATATCCAGCAGTCATTGGACCTGATCTGTGATAAAAAACATCATGTATTTTAAAATGATACACTCCACGCGTAACTGTATCCGAAATTTTAGCTTCTGAGCTAACCATAGCAAATGATGAATTGTATTTACGAATGTTTTCATAATAATTTTTTGACTTTCTTTTTATTGAAGGTTCATTTGAAGTAAGTCCATCATACAATGATTTAAAGTATTCATTTTGACTTAAGGCCGGTAATATTGCTTTACCCTTATGACAACATGAAGTGAATGCAGTCCTTTCACCTAAAGTGACCTCAGATTCGAAATGTTTTGCATTGCAAAAACTGCATTGTAAATGCATTAATTCACAATCAAAAGTATTAAAATTTCTTGGAATGACATTCAGTGTGCATTTAAATGTATCCCTCAAAATAATTTCATCATTTTGTATACTATTTACACTATTTAAAGTTGCATTTGGTCTATTATCATTTTGATTTTCACGCGAATATATATTCCTTCTTCTTTGTCTCTCACTCCGACCCGTCAATGTTCTATGTCGAGGCATAATGGAAGTAGGTGCGAATATCTGAATGTAAAAAAAAAATGTAATGAAATTACTCAAACTAAGATTAGACAGGGTTTAATTTAAAAATAATAAAATGTACTCACTTTTTTGAAACCACCAATAATAATTAGGAAAGAGAAAGTCAATTCAAATTGCTGCTACAAAATTTTCCTTTTGCAACAGGTGTATATTAAGCAAGCTGTATTTCACTTTCAACTGCACATTAATATATAAAACACAGATATCTAATATACAAAATATAAAATAAACGCTTTTTTGCCTTGACATACACTCCACAGACTATTGAAAAAGGAACATTTGAAATCACACAAAATTCACAGCTCATTCAGTCAATCTGTCAGTATTAAGCAAGCTGTATTTCACTTTCAACTGCACATTAATATATAAAACACAGATATCTAATATACAAAATATAAAATAAACGCTTTTTTGCCTTGACATACACTCCACAGACTATTGTTGCCTGGCAACAAAATTATTTTATTTTTAACAATTACTATTGTTTGAAAAAGTTTAAATGAATTTTCAAGTGCAAATGAATGTTTTATTTTATTTTATTGTATGTATTTGTAACACATATTATATATAAATTTTAGCTTTCTGCACTCCTCCATATAAACTTTAACTATGCCAAATCTCACACTCCTCCGTGCGTGCAATATGCTTAAAAATGGGTACAACGTTTTCTCTTCATGTATTAATATATAGATTTTTAAATCTATATCACAATTATACATGGCATTACATTTATTTCCTTAATCATTTCTATAGTTACTGGTTGTCCAGTTAGTCTATGAATGATAGGCTTTAACTTATTTGTGCCTTATTCATAATATGTTTATTGGAATAATTGTTCTAAAAGTTCCCTCAAGACATGTTTTGACAGTTTAATTATATATCATTTTACTTTACACGTGTTTTGTAAATTAATTTTACTACTATAGTTTATACATTAGGCTCATTAAGGATACCATTTTGTACTTCAATGATTTAAACCGTATTATTCTTATATGTGGGGGGGGGGAGCGTTACGTTACAATATGTGTGCGTCTTTGTATTATTAATAACATGGCGTAATTTGTTTTGTCATATCTTACACGCACTTACCACAGTTTAAATAAATTACTTATTTAATTTACATTTATTCAGGGTTGACGCTATGCAGGAATCAACTGGCTTCACACACACATATAAAATACACATGTACACAAGTTCAGCTGAGTGTGGCGTGTCCTTCCTGTACCGACCGGCAAATACGGTGTTCCCCTTCACTGTTTACTTACAGCTTTCAATATGCATTATTTATAAATACTGACAATATTATTTATTTATTCTAATTTAGCAAGTTTTTATAACTAATTGCAACAATGGACAGTAACGTACGCAGACGTACTGTTGCAATATATATATTGTATCCTTGTATCCTTTATACTTTGCCTCCCAAAATTGTTCATTGTTCACATCATTTTCACAAGAGCAAATTTTGTAAAAAACACTTTCTGTACTGCCTCTTAAAACACCTGATGAAACCTTGGGCCATTGGTTGTAATAAGCTTGTGTTATTATCTAAAATAGTACTACAAGACAAAATTCCTCTTTCAGCCAAGAGGAATTGGCTGGAATTGGATGGAAAATTTCTTTATTCACCCAATCGTTATTTTGGGCATAATATATTATGAGTAGTAAATCACAGTTGTTCTTAGGAGAGGGTGGTTTTCTCACCTTACTGATGATAGCAAATAGCATTTTATGGTTCCCACTAATGTTGTAATAAGTAAGAACTGTAGTCCGTTCTATTCTCATTTTATATCCAGGAGCTGAAGATCCTGAGCCAGATTTTTTTTCCCAGTAAAATCCTTCCTCATTACAGTTGTACAATTGGTCCATGTACAAACCCAGCTTATTAATAATAGCACTTAGTTTTTTGCTTATATCAGAATACTATTTAACTGTTTGCAGAGTGCTTTTCTGTTTTGATGTGTAGACATTTAACACTATGCTTTTCTTTGAACCTATGGAGCCAACCGTTACTTGTTTTAAAATTTGGATCACCATTAAGTTTTTGATTGATTTGACCAGCTTTTAAGTGATAATCGGCCCATTTAATGGAATGCCATGAGAGCGTTGCTGAGTGAACAGTATGAACATGGCTTTCTATTAAATATTGTAACGAGTAGAAGACGTCCTCGTCTTTGTTTAAACCCCGCGATGGAAGCCAATCTGTAACGAGTAGAAAGACTCGGTCTTACCTGTAAAATGTACACCAATTTTGTATGTGTAATAATTGTTAGTGCGTTCGTCTCGCACCGGGGTCGTTACATCAATGTTCGCGGCTAACGATGTCCGTAGCGTTGTGGTAATCACCTGTATAACACGGCAGTAACCTTACCTGTTGCTTATAGGGGTGTGTTAAATCCGGGTGGCGCCAAGTCGTTATATAAAACAACTAAAATTATTGTATGACGAGTTTCCAGCGGTGACGGTCGGGCGTTCAAATATTTCCCGCTCGCACGGCCGTCTGAATTGTATATACTGTTGTGCAAATGACAACTTGTTCACTTCTCATCAGATCTATTCGTAAATAAACACTAGTAATATATAAAGCACTCCCTATGAAATAATAACAACGGTTACTCCCTGTAATAGTTATTTTTAATAGGTGATAATTAAAATGTTCAAATTGACAATTATATAATGATAAATTTGCACCGACTGATTACATGAAACACTTGTTCTCTAGGCTTGACGAATCGATTAAGGAAACGATCAGCATCAGTATGGCTGTGTATATTAAGTTATTACAATTATTTTCGTTCCCAAAATCGTGGATTCTTGTGATTATGAGCTAAAGAATTCCTATGGTTACAATAAAATTATTTTACCTTATTCTACGTGTACATAAATAATAATGTGTGATGTTACAATCTGTTCTGTCGTGTCGTTAAATGTGTTTTGAAAGTTCGTGTTTTAATAATAGGTTATGTTTTATCTTAACAAATTTTCAGTGAGTTTTATTTTACTTAAATAATCTGTGAAAGAGAAACATTTGTTTATAGTGAGATAAATTTACCTTTAGTAAAATTTAGAGTGATTAGGTTTTTTGGAAATAGGTAATTTAATTGTACTTAACACCTCAGCATGACTTGGTGTCTTCGTTCGTTTGATCGGGTGGGATTTGGCTGCAATAAGTTCTTTTTTCATTAATTTTTGGGCTTCAATAGGTTGGGCGTCCTTTTCATAACGTATCTGGTCATTTTTTTCGGTTATTTTTCAATTTAAATACTTATTCACTATTATTTTTCACTATTAAACTTTTAGCGTTTTTTAGGATTTATTAATTGTTAATGATCTTGTCATTCACTATTTTTCACTATATTTCCATTCTATACTTTAAACTATTTTCATTCAATCATCACCTTCACTCTTAAATTATTTATCGTTAATTATAATTTAATTAGTGTACTTTCTTTATCACTACACTTTGGGGTTTTTACACTTTCATTTCGCACTTCACAAATGTTTTTGCTTTTTAATTGTTTCTGAATGGGTAATCCCTCTAATTACTATCTCACTATTCATTTTTCCTCTTTCATTACAATACATCCTTAATACTATTAACAATTGTATGTCCTTACAATACTATTCTTACATCTAAATCTAAATTGGGGTTTAGTTTGCTTTTTTATCATTTTTATCTTTAACATTGTTTAAGAGGGTTTCTTCCCTAGATAATTATTGTCCATTAATGGATAATGACATTTCCGTTTTCCTTTCTCATAGGTTAATTATTGGTCTTGGTTCCAATATTACTTTTGAGTGCATTATTTCTCCTTCTCATTATCTTTATTACTTGTTTGTGTATGATTATTGGGTTTCATTTTTATCTATTTCCCTCCTTCTTCATTTTCATTGTATTTGGTTAATACCTTGGTTTTTCCACCTTCTCCTTTGGGTACATTTCAACGTGTTACGTTGAGTCGTTTAATTCCATGAACTTGTTTCATTTTTGTTTGGGTTTTGGTTTTTTCCCTTCTTCTTATGGTTTTGTCAATCACCTTCTTTTCTTCTTTGGTTTTATTCACGTTTGTTTTTCGTGGTTCCCTTCTTCTTTTGTTTCCTTTTGTTGGGCCAATCACTTGGGTTAGGTCATGTCGTCGTTTGTCGAGTCATAGTTTTTATATTTTATTTAAATTAATCATTTTATTTAACATGAAGTATTATTTTAGATTCAATATTATCTTGTGCATCCCTGGTATTGGGTTGGCTTATTTGTGTTGTAACATAATGCCTCTCCTTCAAAATTGATCATTTTGATAAAACACTAGCATAGTTTTTTATGAAATTATCAGTTATATAAAATCTTTTTCCTTTTCTCTCTTGTTTGTTTCTACATTCTTATTTCTCTTCTTACTTGATTCATACTATTTTATTTGGATCTGTTTTTATTTATTTCCATTGGTGTGTTCTCCCTTATACACAATTTTTTCCCTAACTTTTTAGTAGCTGGTTTCTTCCATTACTACTCATTTTTTTCTGAGACCAGAGGAACATCATCTCTGCTCAGTTTATTTTGATTGCTGGACTTTTCAACAGTCAATCTTAAATACCTTTTTTGTCATCTTGTGACTTAAATTAATAATAATAATATATTTTGGGATTGTCCACCTTGTGGTTTGTTTTTATTAGATCACTTTGGCCTTTTACTCATTCTCCCTTCCGCTGTACCTTTGCTATATACTGTCATTTACTCATACAGTTGATTGTTTTTTTATTTATTCATATGTTAATTTCATTATATCTAACTTTTCATTAGTTTGTTTTCTGTTCCTCTTGTGATCATTTTAAGTATCTTAGACATTTTTATTCTTTTCTCAGTCATTTAGCAATATTCTGCTTTAGCCATAGTTGGTATATTTGATTCATACGTAACTTCTTTTTCTTTGTACCAGTTCAGATTTTTTTTTTTCTTTGAATACATTAAATTCATGATTATTTCAGGTATTTATCTTAGCAGTTTTTGCTTGAGTTTATTTTTGTTTGGTTTATTTTAAATACCATTTTTGATAGTTCTTTGTAAGTTAAATCTCTTACTTTATAGGAATTTTTGTAGCGTATTCCTATTTTGGTATATTGTTTAATTATTACTGTAAGTTTGTGATTCTTATTTTTTTATAGGAATTTGTGTAACTTATTCCTTATTATTGTACTTTTTTATTTTACACTTCGTATATCAACTCTTTAATAGACTGTAAGTTGATTTTACTTGGTAGGAATTTGTGTAACTTATCCCTTTGTTTTCATATTTTTTATTTTAGGCCACATAAGTTATCGAAATATTGTTGTAAGTTGTGCTCACATAATTTTTGAATTTTGGCATTTGTTTATTTTATTTATAGTAATTTAATTTTCTTCATAAAACTTTTTTATTGAAGCTTGGTTGTAAACTCCTTTTATTTTCTTGGTGGTTATATTACTTATCTCGTAAGTATTATTTTCATTATCCTTCGTGATGACATATGGTTATACGTTGGGTTATACATAAGTTTATACATATTACTCTACATAGGACCTTGTTTTTTATACTTTTTGTAAGTTGATCTTCTCCTTTTCTTTCCCTGTTATTACCTCCTCTTGTATATTTCACTCTTTGTTGGCTTTCTCCTCTACTCCTTCAAATGTTAGATGGTTAACATTTATTCTGGATAATGTTCTACCTTTATTAATTTCATGGCATTACCATCTCACTACATGTTCGGGCCATACCCTTTCAGCGTAGCTGTGTAGATCATTTCTTTCATTTTCATTGCTGGGGTCATTATTAGGTTCTTGGCTGGCTTCTGCCAAGACATGGTTTATCCGAGCTATCCGGGGTCCTCCGTCGTTACTCGCTTGATTACGTAGTAATGAAAAACCCGGATTTTCATTGACCGTTACCCAATTCTCATTGTCATTATTGTTTTGGTTAGTGATTGGCTCCTGTTGGTGGTGATTTTCATCCCTGGGTGGTCCGTTATTCCTACCCTCTGAGAACTGATAGCGGTTATCATTGTTTCGTTCATTGGATGGTGGTCTTGGGTAACGACTTCCTTGATTATTTCGATTGTTCCCTCTTATAAAGTGTACCCTCTGCTGATTGTTATTATTCCGGTTATCTCCGTTGCCTCTTCTATTATTATTTTGATAATTTGTGTTATTATTATTATTCCCGTAATTATGATTATTGTTGGGGTAGTTGTTGGGATGCTGGTTTGGTCCATTGCCCCTGTAATTGTTATTGTTTTGATTATTTCCGCTGAATGGTGGATTGCCCTGATTATAATTCGGGCAGTTACCCCTATATGGATAGTTATCATCATTCCGATTTTGGTTACTCGGGTAGTTGTACTGGGGTTTGTTATAAGACGGATTGTTATTAGGTGGGTTTTGGTTTTCATCCCCACGGTTATACCTCAAATTGGCCATTCGATTACGACGATACTGCCTATCGTTTTCGTGGTCCTCCAGTAAATTGGCCATTCCCTGTATGGTCTTTATTTGTCCCTGTCTCCTGGCCCTCTGAATAGCGTCTTCATAATGATAACCTAGTTGTATGACTAGGGATTCTTCAGGTATCTTTGGTTCGAGGTTTCGAGCTAGGCAGACCTTTCCTAAGAAGTACGAAGTTAATGTATGCCCAGCCTGTGGCTCATATCTTCCGTTACTGATGTCGTTTCTTACCACATTTTGAGTCGATTCTGACCAGTATTTTTCGCGGAACAATGTTTTGAACTCTTGTGTACAGCTGATTTCTGGTCGTGTGGCTGTCCACCAATTGTCATTCGTATCTCGAAACATCTCATCGATAAGGCTTCTCACTGTCGTCCATCTGGTATCTCTATTCTTCTCTATGAGCTCCTCCACCCTCTTCAGAAATTCTATAGAGTTTCTTCGGTAACTCTTAAAGTTTATTGCCTCCTTATTTTCGCTTGTAATGATGTGGGTGTTATGGCAAGGCTTCTCCCTCAAAGCGTCTAGTTCCTCCTGCATCTGTTTCTCCCTCTGACTGATTTCTATGATTTTCTCTTTATTTTCTTTTGTTTTTTCGTCAATCTTTTTGATAGTGGTATATACTCTTTCAACGCGTTCGCTGACATCAGTCTGGATTTCCTGGTGCCTTTCCTCCAGCTTCTTGAGCACCTCCTGTTTGTTTTTTGTGCACTCTTCGGTGGTAATTTTATAAAGTTCTTGTATTCTGACTTTTTCTTTCTCCTCGACGTAATTTATCTTGTTGTTTAAATCTTCCTGGACTTGTATTAAAGTGTTGTTTGTCTCGGTTATATTCTGTGTTAGCTCCTCTCGACACTCCGCCAACTGTTGCATCAATTCTTCCTTCGTCTTCTCACTGTCTTCGTTAAATTGTCGTTGAAGTGTTTCATTATTATTTTCAATCTTGTTGAATACTTCAAGATCTTTCTTTACCTGCCTCTTCAGCTCCTCACTCTTGTTTCTAACAACTCTTGACTTCTCTTCAAAGCTTCATGGCTTCTTTCCATTTTATTATTTAGGAGTTCCATGTTCTCCTTGATTTGCTTCTTCAATTCTTCGCTGTTCCGGTCCAGCTTGTCATTCAGGAACTCCCTGTCTTCTCTCCTTTCTTCTTTTGCTTCTTCCTTCAACTGGTCTATTTTTTCATTCGTTTTCTTTGAAGTTTCATTAATTTGTCCGAATTGCTCCATCATCATCTTCATCATGCTATCCCATCTTGTCTCTTCGGTCGGTTTGTCTGGTTGGTCGCCGACCATTACTTCCACTTCCGGTTCTGGTTGAGGTGGATTTTCTGGTTGGTTTTCTTGATTATCCTCTTCGAACAGCTCCCCGATCATTTCTTCGATTTCTTCCAACTCTTCTGGTTGACCTTCACCTTCAGTTTCTTTCTGAGTGTCCTTTCTGGTAACCATGGAATGTCTCTTCATAGTCACCGTTGGCCTTCTATTAAAGCCTCACCGGTTGGTCGCCAATCTGTAACGAGATATTCTAGTCGTACCTGTAAAATGTACACCAATTTTGTATGTGTAATAATTGTTAGTGCGTTCGTCTCGCACCGGGGTCGTTACATCAATGTTCCCATCTAACGATGTCCGTAGCGTTGCGGTAATCACCTGTATAACACGGCAGTAACCTTACCTGTTGCTTATAGGGGTGTGTTTATCCCGGGTGGCGCCAAGTCGTTATATAAAACAACTAAAATTATTGTATGATGAGTTTCCAGCGGTGACGGTCGGGCGTTCAAATATTTCCCGCTCGCACGGCCGTCTGAATTGTATATACTGTTGTGCAAATGACAACTTGTTCGCTTCTCATCAAATCTATTCTTAAATAAACACTAGTAATATATAAAGCACTCCCTATGAAATAATAACAATGGTTACTCCCTGTAATAGTTATTTTTAATAGGTGATAATTAAAATGTTCAAATTGACAATTATATAATGATAAATTTGCACCGACTGATTACATGAAACACTTGTTCTCTAGGCTTGACGAATCGATTAAGGAAACGATCAGCATCAGTATGGGTGTGTATATTAAATTATTACAATTATTTTCGTTCCCAAAATCATGGATTCTTGTGATTATGAGCTAAAGAATTCCTATGGTTACAATAAAATTATTTTACCTTATTCTACGTGTACATAAATAATAATGTGTGATGTTACAATCTGTTCTGTCGTGTCGTTAAATGTGTTTTGAAAGTTCGTGTTTTAATAATAGGTTATGTTTTATCTTAACAAATTTTCAGTGAGTTTTATTTTACTTAAATAATCTGTGAAAGAGAAATATTTGTTTATAGTGAGATAAATTTACCTTTAGTAAAATTTAGAGTAATTAGATTTTTTGGAAATAGGTAATTTAATTGTACTTAACACCTCAGCATGACTTGGTGTCTTCGTTCGTTTGATCGGGTAGGATTTGGCTGCAATAAGTTCTTTTTTCATTAATTTTTGGGCTTCAATAGGTTGGGCGTCCTTTTCATAACGTATCTGGTCATTCTTTAACATAATGCCTCTCCTTCAAAATTGATCATTTTGATAAAACACTAGCATAGTTTTTTATGAAATTATCAGTTATATATAATCTTTTTCCTTTTCTCTCTTGTTTGTTTCTCCATTCTTATTTCTCTTCTTACTTGATTCATTCCATTTTATTTGGATCTGTTTTTATTTATTTCCATTGGTGTGTTCTCCCTTATACACAATTTTTTCCCTAACTTTTTAGTAGCTGGTTTCTTCCATTACTACTCATTTTTTTCTGAGACCAGAGGAACATCATCTCTGCTCAGTTTATTTTGATTGCTGGACTTTTCAACAGTCAATCTTAAATACCTTAACTAAAAATGAACTTTTTCATGTGAAAACTTACTGTTTTATTGGACGCGTTTTGGCTTATGTATCCGCCTTCTTCAGCTTTGGTAACAGACTGCCAGCATTTTGTAACGGTTGTGTGGAAGGTGAAGTGGGGGCGGTGTGTGGAGGAAGGGGATTGGCGCGGGGATTCAACTTACTGTTTGTTTTCTGTATAATTGTGTCAAAAAGTGTATGTGATTTATATTGTAATTGATCGTTGAGTATGTTGTTTGGTTGTGTTGTGTGGTGTTTATATATTTCGTATTGTTCAGTTGTGTTGAGTTTTCGACCTTTGGGTATGTAATGTAAAATTTCAAGATTAGTGTCTATGTTGGTGTAACTGTGGTTTTCTGTGTGTATGTGTGTGGCAAATGCGGAGTGTATATTGTTGTTGGTTAAAGCTTTTAAGTGTTCAGAATAACGGGATGAAAAAGATCTTCCCGTCTGGCCTATGTAGAAACTATTGCAGTCATTACAATTTTGTAAACACCTGTTTTGTTATATTTGTCTATGTCTGTGTTTGTATTACTGATGTGTTTTTTGATGGTATTGGTTGTTCTGAATGCTATTTTGTATTTGTGTTTTCTGAATGTGTTGGCGATTTTGTGTGTGTATGAGTTGTGGTATGTGAGTGTGATGTATTTATTGTGTTGTGTGTTGATGGTATTTAGTGTATGGTTGTTTTTGTTTTTGATGCGTTTGTGTAGTATGTTTATTAAATTGGGGTTATAACCGTTTTTGATTGCTATGTATTTTATTGTGTTGAGTTCGTCGGTGTAATCTTGTGTATTTAAGGGTATGTTAGTTAGTCTATGGAGCATATGGTTGAAGGCCGTTTCATATTCACATGAAAAAGTTCATTTTTAGTTAAGGTTAGTGCTGTGAAAGAAGAGATGAATAATCAAGACAACTTAAATACCTTTTTTGTCAACTTGTGACTTAAATTAATAATAATAATATATTTTGGGATTGTCCACCTTGTGGTTTGTTTTTATTAGATCACTTTGGCCTTTTACTCATTCTTCCTTCCGCTGTACCTTTGCTATATACTGTCATTTACTCATACAGTTGATTGTTTTTTTATTTATTCATATGTTAATTTCATTATATCTAACTTTTCATTAGTTTGTTTTCTGTTCCTCTTGTGATCATTTTAAGTATCTTAGACATTTTTATTCTTTTCTCAGTCATTTAGCAATATTCTGCTTTAGCCATAGTTGGTATATTTGATTCATACGTAACTTCTTTTTCTTTGTACCAGTTCAGATTTTTTTTTTTCTTTGAATACATTAAATTCATGATTATTTCAGGTATTTATCTTAGCAGTTTTTGCTTGAGTTTATTTTTGTTTGGTTTATTTTAAATATCATTTTTGATAGTTCTTTGTAAGTTAAATCTCTTACTTTATAGGAATTTTTGTAGCGTATTCCTATTTTGGTATATTGTTTAATTATTACTGTAAGTTTGTGATTCTTATTTTTTTATAGGAATTTGTGTAACTTATTCCTTATTATTGTACTTTTTTATTTTACACTTCGTATATCAACTCTTTAATAGACTGTAAGTTGATTTTACTTGGTAGGAATTTGTGTAACTTATCCCTTTGTTTTCATATTTTTTATTTTAGGCCACATAAGTCATCGAAATATTGTTGTAAGTTGTGCTCACATAATTTTTGAATTTTGGCATTTGTTTATTTTATTTATAGTAATTTAATTTTCTTCATAAAACTTTTTTATTGAAGCTTGGTTGTAAACTCCTTTTATTTTCTTGGTGGTTATATTACTTATCTCGTAAGTATTATTTTCATTATCCTTCGTGATGACATATGGTTATACGTTGGGTTATACATAAGTTTATACGTATTACTCTACATAGGACCTTGTTTTTTATACTTTTTGTAAGTTGATCTTCTCCTTTTCTTTCCCTGTTATTACCTCCTCTTGTATATTTCACTCTTTGTTGGCTTTCTCCTCTACTCCTTCAAATGTTAGATGGTTAACATTTATTCTGGATAATGTTCTACCTTTATTAGTTTCATGGTATTACCATCTCACTACATGTTCGGGCCATACCCTTTCGGCGTAGCTGTGTGGATCATTTCTTTCATTTTCATTGCTGGGGTCATTATTAGGTTCTTTGCTGGCTTCTGCCAAGACATGGTTTATCCGAGCTATCCGGGGTCCTCCGTCGTTACTCGTTTGATTAGTAGTAGTAGTGAAAAACCCGGATTTTCATTGACCGTTACCCAATTCTCATTGTCATTATTGTTTTGGTTAGTGATTGGCTCCTGTTGGTGGTGATTTTCATCCCTGGGTGGTCCGTTATTTCTACCCTCTGAGAACTGATGGCGGTTATCATTGTTTTGTTCATTGGATGGTGGTCTTGGGTAACGACTTCCTTGATTATTTCGATTGTTCCCTCTTATAAAGTGTACCCTCTGCTGATTGTTATTATTCCGGTTATCTCCGTTTCCTCTTCTATTATTACTTTGATAATTTGTGTTATTATTATTATTCCCATAATTATGATTATTGTTGGGGTAGTTGTTGGGATGCTGGTTTGGTCCATTGCCCCTGTAATTGTTATTGTTTTGATTATTTCCGCTGAATGGTGGATTGCCCTGATTATAATTCGGGCGGTTACCCCTATATGGATAGTTATCATCATTCCGATTTTGGTTACTTGGGTAGTTGTACTGGGGTTTGTTATAAGACGGATTGTTATTAGGTGGGTTTTGGTTTTCATCCCCACGGTTATACCTCAAATTGGCCATTCGATTACAACGATACTGCCTATCGTTTTCGTGGTCCTCCAGTAAATTGGCCATTCCCTGTATGGTCTTTATTTGTCCCTGTCTCCTGGCCCTCTGAATAGCGTCTTCATAATGATAACCTAGTTGTATGACTAGGGATTCTTCGGGTATCTTTGGTTCGAGGTTTCGAGCTAGGCAGACCTTTCCTAAGAAGTACGAAGTTAATGTATGCCCAGCCTGTGGCTCATATCTTCCGTTACTGATGTCGTTTCTTACCACATTTTGAGTCGATTCTGGCCAGTATTTTTCGCGGAACAATGTTTTGCACTCTTGTGTACAGCTGATTTCTGGTCGCGTGGCTGTCCACCAATTGTCATTCGTATCTCGAAACATCTCATCGATAAGGCTTCTCACTGTCGTCCATCTGGTATCTCTATTCTTCTCTATGAGCTCCTCCACCCTCTTCAGAAATTCTATAGGGTTTCTTCGGTAACTCTTAAAGTTTATTGCCTCCTTATTTTCGCTTGTAATGATGTGGGTGTTATGGCAAGGCTTCTCCCTCAAAGCGTCTAGTTCCTCCTGCATCTGTTTCTCCCTCTGACTGATTTCTATGATTTTCTCTTTATTTTCTTTCGTTTTTTCGTCAGTCTTGTTGATAGTGGTATATACTCTTTCAACGCATTCGCTGACATCAGTCTGGATTTCCTGGTGCCTTTCCTCCAGCTTCTTGAGCACCTCCTGTTTGTTTTTTCTGCACTCTTCGGTGGTAATTTTATAAAGTTCTTGTATTCTGACTTTTTCTTTCTCCTCGACGTAATTTATCTTGTTGTTTAAATCTTCCTGGACTTGTATTACAGTGTTGTTTGTCTCGGTTATATTCTGTGTTAGCTCCTATCGACACTCTTCGAGAGTTTTATTTTACTTAAATAATCTGTGAAAGAGAAATATTTGTTTATAGTGAGATAAATTTACCTTAAGTAAAATTTAGAGTGATTAGGTTTTTTGGAAATAGGTAATTTAATTGTACTTAACACCTCAGCATGACTTAGTGTCTTCGTTCGTTTGATCGGGTAGGATTTGGCTGCAATAAGTTCTTTTTTCATTAATTTTTGGGCTTCAATGGGTTGGGCGTCCTTTTCATAACGTATCTGGTCATTCTTTTCAGTTACTTTTCAATGTAATTATCCAGGATCTTGAGTGGACTGCTATAAATGGGTCGTCTGCTTCTTATACCGTCATGGTTATGAACCTTGATTACTGTTTTACATTATTTTAATAGAAAATCGTTGTTCCAAACATTGGCTTCTGTATTGTCTGACTGACGCTTCACTTCTGTAACGGTATTCAAACGTAAATTTGTCTTCAACTGCCGTTTCCATGGCAACTGCATGATTTTGATTGGTTGATTTTGAGATGATGTATTGTTATCAAAATTCGAATTCTTCGTATATCTTCTGACTGCTGTTATTCCTCTATCTTCCTTCCTGGTTATTAAATATTGTCACTATAGTATTTATTTCCTTTCGTAGATTATTTTGATACCCCACAAGTTTGGGTAATTTTAGATTTTATGTTTTTACAATTATGTTAATACTTGTTAATTACATTTCTTTTTGTATACAAATGCTTATTATAATATTTTGTTTTACAAATGATTTACAATTTATTCTTGGTGAATTCTTCACCTCAGATTTGCTAATTTCTTTGTTAATTTGTTATAATTTGTAGTTGTTTGGTTCTGACAGTTAGGCACTTTCCTAGGCATAAGTAGCCATTATGGTATTTGACTTATTTCATTTAAATTACATTTCATTTCAGCCTAATGGGCTTTATTTAGTTATTATAATTGGTTGTGTTGTGTTTTTGAGTCTGTTTATGTGTTATTATTATGTCACTATCATTTTATACACAGTTATTTACTCTTTGGTTTCCATGTTTTCTAGTTATACATTTCTTAACATTTTTATTCATATCCTTTGCCAATAATAACAATGTGGCTATTATTTACTACTTCTTTGATCTTATTTAAATATAACATGTAGGCCTATGGTCTTTATGATTCTTACAGCCATATCCAATTCATAAAATTGATTGAATAATTATTTAACTAACTTATTATTTGCTAATCTTTGTTCACAATACATCTTATTTTATATTATTTTTTAGTGTAACAAACAATATCACTTTTATGAATTTATCATGATCCCTTATAACATGGGTGTTTTTTTATTTAACTTTCTAAACAATCTTTACTCTCCCTCCATGTTAACACTTACAATTTACTCTTTCCTGGGGTTCTCCCTTTCAACTATGATTACTTGCTTTTAAAACTCCTTAATTATATATTTTTTGTTTTGTTTACTATGGTAATTATCACTTTTCAGTGTTCAATACCTCTTTATAGTTTATACTTAATACTATTTTCCACAACATACTTATTCACTATTATTTTTCACTATTAAACTTTTAGTGTTTTTTAGGATTTATTAATTGTTAATGATCTTATCATTCACTATTTTTCACTATATTTCCATTCTATACTTTACACTATTTTCATTCAATCATCACCTTCACTCTTAAATTATTTATCGTTAATTATAATTTAATTAGTGTACTTTCTTTATCACTACACTTTGGGGTTTTTACACTTTCATTTCGCACTTCACAAATGGTTGTGATATTACTTATAAAGTCCCTGTGAGGGCGGCATTTGTGATATTACTCACTTCATCATTATAATCTATTTTGATTTATACTAATAAATAGTACCATAATATGGCACGTGTGTACTTACCAACTTTAATTATTGCCGGGCTCATACTCTTCTTATGTAATATGCTTTTTTACCTAAGGGGTGCCAGGATTCGTTACAGCGAGATTCTTGAGTCAAAGAAGGTGACACAAATGATAACACTGTTTTAGAGTGAAAGTACTATCAAATTTTAATCGTCAACGTAAATTCATTATAAAACCATGTGCTTAAAATGGCGTCGTACAAAGTTGCAACAAAAAGAAAATGGTGGCTATTTAGTCAGCCCTATCAGTATTAATATTTCTGGTGGCCTCTAATCAAAATCGTTAAAATGTTATATTTGTACTGCAGTTCTAATTAATTATTTATTCATATTTGCTGTATACACAAACCAATGCCCTTGGCATATACATATATACTCATGGCCATGCGTTCACTCTCACACTCTCACATACATTCATCAGATTATGGGTACATGATTTAATTAGTTGTTTTCAATTAATGAGCTCATTAGATTAAAATAGAAAATGACAAAAGGTTGACTTCTCTTAACGGTGATAGGCGTAGATCCCTCGCTGCTGTTGGCTGAGTGTTCCCTGCATGGCTGGTGTTCGGCTCAAGTCTCTTTGGTTTTAATTACAGAATTATCACTGATTCTACATGTTTTTAGATTTAACTGTTAATACAGATGAGCAACTAACGCTCCACCATCACATTTGTAAATTAGCTTTTGTTGATATTAAATTTTTATAGTAAATCTGAACAGACAGCGATACATCGCTGCTGCACCCTTGAAGAACTACGTTGGATTGAGACGGAGGCAAGTGCAAAATTGCGTTTGTGTGTGTATATATTTACGTCACCACTCTTTTTTCACACAGGACTAAGACTGGTTACCTGCGTTGTCGTCAGTGCGTCATTGCTTTTGTTATGACGGATCAGTGTTATTGTCCAATCGGAATTAGTATTGTAGTCTTTTCGTCACAAACACCGCCATGGTATATTTTGAGTTTAGCACGTCCATCGGCGACTTTGGTGTCTTACTCTGGCCGAAATTGCGTTGTTCCTTTTTCCAGAGGGACAATGTACCTAACCATTCTGTATGCTTAAAAATACATAATAAAACATTGAAAACACCTACATAACCCACAATTATGGTATTGGGCCAGTATGTACTGTTACAAACCCCCTCAAGGAAAATTTTTGTGTCGAAACCCAAAAAATTTCCTTGACTCATTCACACTTTCCTAAAAGGATCAGTCTAGATACGTCACCACAACCCCCTGTAACGTTACGAAAAAAATTTATCATCACTTACCCTTGGTCCCATGATGTTGGTCGCACCCTCTGACCTTACTGGACTTCTCCTGAGAGATCCCTACACCATAAGGCCATGAGGCACTCTACACTCCTGTTCTGACGCTCCAGCCAGCCCAGGACTGCGGTCACAACACCACAAAACTCTGAAACATTGCATACCAAAATTAAACTAGTGGTCTGATACACTTACGCATCTACAACTGATATGTTCCCCTTTAGACGCATTGGTTTGTGTTTGGGGCATTGGTTTGTTTCTAATTCAAAAGTGTCACTTAACTACAACAAGACTTAAAATACATTGATTTTTTTTACCACCACCAAATTCAACTACTTCCTTGTAAGAAAATAAACAACATATATATGCAACTACATATAACACAATATATCAACAATTCTTTATTATACCCCAAAATACCTTCACCTAATTATTTCTATAAATTCAGCTTGCAACTATCATGGCAGACATTTTTTCTTTAAACTTTGTTGCTCAACGTATAATCATTTATCTATTTTGTAAATGACAGCTTACTAGAATATTTTATTTAACTTCATTTTTAACTTTAAACTTCCAACTTTAAAATCTACTATATCTTAAAACTTGTTATCGTCATTACCCCTGTATTGACCTCCTAACCACACACTCTATTGCCCTCAACATAATAAAACATCATAAAACATTGTACATTACATATTAACATTGTTACATTTACCTTACATTAAACAATTTACATTTACATGATTTGTACCAAACTTTAACACATTACTACTTCAATTAACTTTTAATTATTTGACATTTGTTTAGATCCTATACAACAATTTCAAATTTGTCCTTACCTTTCTGTTACAATTACCTTCCTGCTATGAATTTTCCTTTTCTAACCCTTCTATCCTTACTTGTTTGGGTGACTCTCTATTATTCATTTTTCTCTGTCTTATTTTGGCATCTGTCAACCTAACCTTACTACCCCTTTTTTTTTTTTTACACTAACCACTTCTAACCATTAATATATTTTGACACCAATATCTCTATATAACCCCCTTTCAAATCCCATTTAAAACCTCTGGCACCGCGCCTTTTTGTACTAGTATGTGTGTATTCCCTCTAACCAACTCATTCCCTTATCGGTTTCTGACCCTTTCAGATAACCCTTTCCGGCACACAACGATCCCTTCCTGTCTCAACATCTCTCGTTGGACTCCTACACCAATACCCTTATTACAAAATATCACCATCAACAACAAATATAATTACCATGCACATCACTCAACTCTACATATAATTACTAACCACTGTGTCCCTAAAATATCTAACACCTCTTTATATTTTATCAGCATCTCAACACTTTATTTTTCCTAACTCCCCTTAACTTTAACTAACTAACTCCCATGCCTCTATTTATCCTTACTACCCAAACTCTTTTACAACATTTCAACTTAATACACCATTACAAAATTCATCACTTACCAACTAACAACACCTTTCAATATCCAAATATATAATCATTTACTAACCCTTATAACCTGAATCTCATAATATCATTTAAACTTTCTTCAGTTATTTAAAATCGTACAATACATGCTTACCTAAAAATACATAAAATACACAACAGTAAAAATACACAAATACATAGACATCAATACACAAAATATACAATTCACATAATCATGAAATCATTTGCCATAATCAGTCCTAGTCAGTCCATTTTTTAAAAACACTGTCCACACAATTAAATGTTCATAACACAATAAACAATTACCCCATATCGTCGAACAATAGTCTTATCTTATATCTATATACATTGCTTATTATTGAATCTCTTATATTAACATCATAAATGCATATACCATTCAAATTTTCATTATTTTCCACAAACTCATTTAATCTGTCATGATTGGTCATTGTCCTGTCACCTCCAGTATAATTCGTCACAATCAGATAAGTTACTAAGTCATTATTTTCATTATCATCTCCTACTACTGCTATATCAGCTTCATTATAAGGTAAGTACTTATTATTTTTATTATATATTATCTCTACACCTAACCTTTTCATAAACTCTTCATAATTTTTCTTTACTTTATATATCTCAATTTCTCTCTTTCTCTCTCTCTCAAAACATTTCTCACCATCATACCAAGCTACACACTCTTTCTCCATATATGCAGGGGACTCTACTGCTTTATCACTGCACCACCTGTGAAGTGCACAAAAAAACCCAGGGACCACTTTATTTGTAGACCTTTTGTCTTCCAAATACGCATTGAAGGCACTCTCGTCCTTCCTAAACACACGTGAAGTCTTTACTTCACCCCCTACTACAACATTACGGGAAAAATTTACCCCCTGTAACCCCTTTATCTGTAACTTTTCTCTATACTTTCTCTCTAATTCATCAACACTTTTTATCACTTCATTATCAAATTCTACTCCCATTATACTTTTATCACCAATACTCACACAATTATTTTCTAACACCATATTTGTAATTCTATCATAATTCTCACCACTTACCTTGTTTTTGTCTATCTCTAACTTGTCTACTTTGTCAATACTACAATTTTGTTTCTGTATTTTCTTTTTAAATTTTTCTAATTTCTCTTCTACTTGGTTTAATTTGACATTCTGTAAAGTATTTTGCTTTTTTAACTCACTTTCAAAACTATCTAATTTTGCATTAAGCGTACCATTCATTTGATTGAATTTGTCACTGATTAATGTGAATATATTTTCTAATGAGATTTTATTTTCAACTACTTTGGGTGTTGAGCTAATGTGTCTTTCCAGTAAAATGGATTCTGTCTCTGAATTTTCTATTTCTGTGCTACTATTATTATCTGCCATTTTTATTTTAAATGTTGGAATTACTATTTTGCTCTACTTGTAACAAAATTACACAATTACTATTTACTCTGGTTGTTAACATAACCTCCATAACCTCTCTTGTTAGGTTCTGGATATCATCTCGTCACCCTCTATGTCTCTGAATCTGGCTTATTTATATAAAATAATTTTATATAAAGTCAACTGTTCGGGGCCATTTGTGATATTACTCACTTAATCATTATAATCTATTTTGATTTATACTAATAAATAGTACCATAATATGGCACGTGGGTACTTACCAACTTTAATTATTGCCGGGCTCATACTCTTCTTATGTAATATGCTTTTTTACCTAAGGGGTGCCAGGATTCGTTACAGCGAGATTCTTGAGTCAAAGAAGGTGACACAAATGATAACACTGTTTTAGAGTGAAAGTACTATCAAATTTTAATCGTCAACGTAAATTCATTATAAAACCATGTGCTTAAAATG